>CM058063.1:20240829-21500443 GCA_030157275.1 Cynaeus angustus | reverse complement strand
GACAGTGTCAAAATTTTAGAAACGTCGTGGGAATGTTTCACTACTTTACCTACACCAAGAACATATAAGCGATCCAGGAAATTATCCATTAATGTTTTTTAGACAAATGAAAAACAAAATTGATAGGCTGCACTTAGGGTCAAACATGATATCAAGTTGATAATATGATTTCCAGGAGCATCAAGCGTAAAAATTTGAATTTTGATAGTAAATTTTTTCCATTAAGCAAATCTAAACGAATTTTTTTTTGTCTTACGTGCCATGTTTGTCATAGTTTCTGTTCTATCATGGTGGTTATATTGCAGAGATATAGTTTTTGTTTTGTTATTTTTGACAGTTTTATCCTGTTTCAACTTTTTTTGTTGTTCGTATTTTCTTCTCCGGTTTCACTAGTGGTCTATTCAAAATACAAAATACATAATTACATCATCACAAAAAATCGTTTTTCTATTTTGCGTCGTTACTAGATCCAGTAAAGCACCCGTTTGGGTTCGTTACTGAGAATTTGGATGCTTTTCTACGGCTGGTGTATTTTAGTTTTGTCGCGTTGGCGGCATGGTCGTAAAACGTCAACGTCAAATGTCAAAATGTAAATGTGAGCAATGTGTTTAATAACTTAACCTCAATTGTTATGCAATAAATAATATTAAATCATTGTACCCAACCTTGATAAAATTCCCTAAATTTCAAAATTTTATTTTTTTTATATAAAAAGAAATGAAGTGGTGCAAAATAGAAAAAATAGTATAAAACACGCGTTCAGAAAGCTCTTCCAGCACTGTTTGTTCCTCCACACGCCGCTACGCGGCTCGTATCGGAATTGCAAACGCTGACACTGTCAACTCGATTTCAACCAAAAGTGAACTACGATGGATATTCTTCTGGCCCCTCATCTACAGCAGATTCATTCACTCACGTAACTTTTCGACTCTGACAAACTTTAGTTGCAGCCTGTAATATTAAGAAGTGTAAATTTTTGTTGTTTGGACACCCCTCAAAAAATAAGTAAGTTTTTATTGCTTAACTTGTTTTAACTTTTCTACTCTTGGTGAGAAATATTGCATTTTTCCACACTTATTTGAGAACAATTCCTTACCGAAATTAACAAATTTTATATTATAAAAATTGATTTTATATGCAACCAGTAAAACGCCAGATTTTTGCTAGTTTCAGGAACTTTGAAGGTGTAAGTGTTATCATAAAACCGCCCTCATAAAAAACATATATTCAAGATCAATGACTAACAATTTTCCAACATAAACACGTGAAATTGTCGATAAAACTATTAGGTACAAAATATTTGGTATTAAATTAATTAGTAATTAGAACATCTCGAATTTCCTCTACACTAAGGTATCTAACAATTCTTTGGTATGTGAATAATAAGAATTACAACTACTCTCAGCGGTGTGCCTCTGCCTCTTCGTGCTATACATCAACGCCTGCAACATTTCATATTCTTGGTCTTCATTAGCTAAATCTTTGTGTAGATTTTCTAGATGGTGCCTCCTACTCATCAACATCTCCATCGTTTCCTCTAAAACAACCTCATTATGCTGCATTTCACACGCACTCTTCGTCATTTCCGTCCTAAGATTCGTCAACGCTTTCGTTAAGTCTTCAGTACTGCTTTTGTGCTTGTCGTACTTCCGAAGATTCGCATCTAACCTGACTAAACTTTCTTCTTCTCGGAGAAGACGTTTGTTGAGTTTGGATATTGACTCGAATAGTTCTATTTGTTCTCTCATAGTCGCTTCGCTGACCGTAGAACTTGTGTCGTCGTCTTTAAGGTCTTTACTGAATTCTTCGGAGGATGGGGAAAAACGCTCGAAGGAGGTCTGGAAAAATAATAATTAGTAGGAGCTACGAAATATTTTAAGGCTCCAAATCAAGACACACTAATTGAACCAACTGAACGATTTGAAGTGTGTCAATTTGTTGACTAATAAATAAAGAGAAAAAATGTTATCAGTTTTGTGCATGTGTAACAGTTGGTTGATAATTCATAAATTAGTGACGAAAGAGGACGAAAACTATTGTGATGGTGTCCACGGCATTCGAAACTTTTCTATGTTGAAATCAAGTAAAAGTGTCTTGTAAAGTCTTCACCGGACTAGTCAGGAAAACTCAATTTCTCCGCGCATGTATAAGCAGGGGAATGTTTCTAAGATGATTTCCGAAAAAAAAGGTTAAGATGTACCTCTGTTGATCTCGAGGGTTTGTTGGACTGCTCGCTATCACCTTCTGTCATGACACCGCTGTCGCTGTTCTTGTCGGTGCAGATGTTTGCTTGGCTTTCTGGGTCCACGGCTTCGGAGAGACCTTTTAGGTAAGTTTCGAGGAGGTAATTACTGCCGTGTTTTCGGACACGGGCTTTGTGGGTTTTGTCTTCTAAGTAGCCGATTTGGTGCTCGCTGTGTCTGCAAAAATCGTAAATAAACGTAACGCCAAATCTCTTTTAAAATAGATTGTCAAACTCCGTTAAATCAAAGTTTTTCAAGTTGAATCAACTTTTAAACGAGTCTAAAAAAGTGCACCGGAAATGAAATTTCCGACCACGATTGTCCACTTCTCGCCGCATTTTCTGTCTATTTTCCGCATCAATTCAATTACGTTCTCACCTCAGTTTTTTCAGTTGTCGTCTAATTACTTCTCCTTGTGCTAAAACTAGTTTAAGTAGTTCTTCCGTGCTTGACGGTTGTTTTTCGTTTTGTAAAGCATGCAACCGCTTCGGATGTATAGTCTTCCAAGCGCTGCGATCCGACCATGTGCTAGAATCCGACCGACAACGTGTTCTTCTGCTTGGTGGTCTGTCGTACTTGATCCTTCTAAGAGATATTTTTACCTACAAACAACGTTAGCTCGTCTCAAGTCGTTTTTACGGCTTACTTACTTCTGGTTGAGCAGTTCCCCAAGCGTTCCATATGTCCAGAATTGCAGATTGGTGGTCCAAGGGCTGCTCTACTCCACGCCACCGTTCTGTTATGTGGTACTGATCGAGGGAGCCCACGTGTCGCCCCTGAGAAAACAACGTGGTGTAACGTATTTCAGTAAAAAGCGCCGAAGGCTCGTCTTACCCGCGTTTCTTCGTCCTGGAGCAGCACCTGGATGACGTCGTTGCAAGTGGTGTCTGCGGTGATCCCGGAGACCCACCGTTGCTCCCCTCGCACCCATATGGGTACTTCTTCGTCGCTGCTGGCGCTGTCGTCTGAGTCGTCCAACGCTTGTCTTTTGGCGTCTTCCAACCACATCATGGTACCTGAACGAATGATTGAGTTAGTGAACTGGTTTGCTTAAACTGGGCTAATGAAGCGTGGCGGATTTTATTGTTTTCCGACAAATGGTGGGAACTTGGTTGATAGAGCCGGCGAGCACGTAACGTCTCGCCGGAAACACGTAAAGCTCCTCCTCTTCTCCTCCGCCATCGTTTAACCACTGATTCATGAACACTTAGCTCGGTAGCGCACCTTCATAGAAATTTCAGACACGCTCGGTGATTTGTGGAAAAGATGTTTTATGGACTCTGTGATTGATTTTTATTTGAACAAGTTTAGCTTCTTTGGCTATTATTTTCCCATTCTTAATGAAACAGTAACAAATTATCCTGGTCCTGTTTTTTTTCCAGTTCACTGATTTCAGGTCAAAATTTTGAATAGAAATTCTTTTTATTGTACGGCGTGTCTTTGCTTTCAACGCTCAATCACGGAATAACTTATTTCAAATCAATTTGTGAGAACAGACCGTGACGAGTACTGAATTATTCTCTTTAAATATTCCATTTAAGAAACAGACAGTACCACACCGAGCCTGTCTGCAATGGTAATCGAGTCGATGGCGCCTTTCTTGACTAGCAATTTATTCAGAACATAAAATTTAAGGTTTCACTATCTTATTCTAATTTAAGTTTTGATTGCCTCATTAATTGTCGTTCTATCAGAATCAATTAAACTAGAGATGTTATTTCTTGATATTGTCATTCTTCTAAATAAAAACGAAAATATGCAATTAAATTTACAAAAATATTCTTATATCTAATACAATAAATGCAATAAATCTTTCAACTGCTTTGGATATTTTAGACGACATTTTTATAATATTCTTTCCGTTTCTTAAACATTTTAGATTTTCTAAAAATTTCTTTATTCTTTAAATTTTTAATATTTTTAGATACTTTGGATTTCTATGAATTAGACTAATAGCTTACGTTTTGTGGGGCTTATGATCGTATATTTATGTGCCTACTTTAAAATCTTTGAATAGCTTGAATTACTCTTAATAATTCTTGAATTTGTCTGATTTTCTAGAACTTCAATATTTACAATAATTTCTAAACTTTTTCCACTTTTACATTCGTTTTAGAGTTTTGGGATTCTACGAATTTTAAAGATAAGTTTTTTTGAATTGTTTTTATTATTATGATTATTATTATTATCTTGTCGTTTGAATAATTTTTTGGATTTTTTTTGGAGTCTTTTTATATCACGTTAGAGCTTTCGGATAAAGTGGGTCATGAAAGTGAAAAACGTATGTCGTCTTATTAATTAATCTTGGTGCCATTTTGACACTTTAGCTTTGTTTAGTCTGTCATTTTTTATTTATGGTGTTATAAGACGACATACGTTTCTACTTTCATGACCCACTTAAAAGAAAGCGTTTTGGATTGCTATATATATATATATATATATATATATATATATTTATTTTTTCTTTTTGGATGTAGAGCTATAATATATTTTAGTGAATTGAACTGGAAAACACAAGAGATGAAGAAATTGTGATGAAAACAAACAAACAAAACAAACTGAAAAACATAGAATTACAAACTCAAACGAAACTGAAACAAATAACACAAAACGAGAGAAAGAATGAAAAACAGGGCATAAAAAATCAACCAAAGGAAGAAAATATGAATAGGATACGGAAAAAGTCAGATTGAAGAGCACAATAGAAATACTGTGACCTCTAAATTAAAAAAAAAATTTGGAAGAAGCAAGAAAAAATGAAAAACAGACCACGATTCTGACTAAGAAAAAGGCTACGAATAAGAAAATAATAGAGAATTAAAAGCAAGTAAAAAATTTTAAAAAAAGAAAAAAAAAAAAGAAATTGTTGAGAAATACCAAAAGCAGATACGAGTAATTTTAAGAATAAAAAACACAGGAAATGGTATGATGAGAATATAAAATGGGTTCTGACCATTTTAGTAAGGAGTATATAAAAAACGAAGCAAAAGGAGAAGGGGAAATGATGATGACACAAGATAAGCTTAAGAACATAATTAAAGAAAATTATGTAAACGAGAAGATACTAAAGATGGAAATGAAGCTTTTAAACCAAGACAAGTGAAGAATAATTATACCCTATGAAGTAAATGAGGATGCGAGAAATAAAAGCATAGGAGATTTTTATAGGAAACTACAAAAAGAAAGTAATAGATAAAGGGAAGAGAAATTCAAACAGCTAAACGACATAAAGGTGTAAAAGAGGTCTTAGGCAAAGAAGAGGAAAAGTCGTTGATTGATCTGTATTGGAAATTAATTAATAATAAGCAAGCCAAATTTAAATATTTAAATATAAGAACATGCACAACGAAAAAAAAAAAAGAAAATGATACAAAATGTGTCTTAAATGAAATTGAAAGCGATGATCATTTGATGAAACTAGACATGCAAAAAACAAGGGCATATGGAGAGAAATATCAAGAGTTAAAAATTGTACGACTCCAGAAGGAGATGGAATAGATGAGAAATTGGATAAATTAGTCAAAAATTGCTTGTCAAAGGCAGCGCTGGGGAGCTGTAGACAAACGGAACGCTATAGAAATAATGCAGATAGATAAAAACAAGCTGGAAAAAGAGAGACAAAAAGCCCAAAAGCCCAACAGAGTACAAATGAACGGAAGAACAAAAGTGAAAGCGATGAATACAATTTTGAGAGAAAAAATGTACTTTTAATGTAATTTTAGGTGAGGAATTAACAAAAGTAAACATCAAAAATACCGAAAATATCATAACATGATAGAAAAAAAATTAAATCTCGAACCAAAACTCCAAAAATATTGGACGTAGTTAGACCAAAAATTATGTTAACAACGAGATCTCAAGAAAGACAGAAAAAAAACAAAATACGCTTTAATGTAATGAAACAAATAAATGGAACATAAAAGGAGGAAAAATAAAATACGAAATGAGCCATACTGGTATCAATTTCATAATAGAAATAAAAGGGGAAGAAGAGTATAAGAATGGAAACTAAGATGAAAATAGAATGACGCTATTAAGGAAGCGGTAGAACGAAGAGAGAGAGTGGAAAAAAATAATAAAAATTAGACCCAATACATCAAAACGCAGGGTCATGGAATTAAAAGCAAGTAAGCTTTACTTTGAATTCTACTTTTATCAAAGTTTTTTAAAATTTTAATTTTTTTTTGTCTGGATTCTTTAGCAACTCAGATTTTCTAAAATAACACCATGCGATTTGAAAAACAATAAACTGAACATCTCAAACAAACTAAAAATAAGGACATACAGACACGTATAAATTTAACACATGAGCGTCTCATAAATTGCGCTCTTTATTTATAAATAATGTCACTGTGTATATATTTTTAATTAATGTTAGGAATTCGTGATCTTTTTGATGACATGGATATTTATAATTTTCCGTTATCGCCGAGTATTAACTTGTTAACTTGTTTGAAGATGTTAATCTCGAAGCTGCAAACAAAACAAACAAATTCTTGACGGCTAGCGACGACGTTTCCGCACCCAATAATTGCACTATTATAATTAATTATGTAAATTTTTCAATTTTTTCTTGCAGGTCTGTGAAAAATCACACCGATATCAGCTCGGATTTTTCTCAAACCGAAAACTCTTACTGAATACCGTACAGTTATGAGTTAAAACGCTTGTGTAACCTCACGTGGGAACAAAGTTTTCTATAAATTTACCATACAATGTTGTCGTTACCGAAATGAATGAAACGTTTCATATAGCAACGATGTCGTAAAAATATTCAATTCCCGATCTAGATTTATAGTAGAAAAGTCCGCGTATTTAAATGTGATAACCGGTGACAATAAAACCCATTTATGATCATCGGTTGGAGGCTGGACAAAGTTGTTAACATCGAAACCAGCAATTGCTACAAATTTTTTATTGGTTGTGTCAGGCACCGTTCCATTTTGTAATTTACATCTTCTCTATAATACTCGAGTTTTTTCTAAATTCCACATCGGCGAGTCGACAAAAAACCTAAATGATAGTTAACAGGCGTTTGTTGGTTTTAGTGTCGACTTGTCAGGCTTTCGTTGCACTGTAGGAAGTGAGATAACTTCGATAATGTTGTTTATTATGCGCGACGAACTATGAAATGCTTTTACAACAGTACGTTGACATTTTTCAGCAACATTAAAAGGTTTTAATGAAACACGTTGAAAACGAAGGAAAAATTCGAACGAAGCTGTGCTTTAATACTTCAGGAAATCATCGCCAACATGTGACAACTTCTAAGCGACATATTATAGACCTGGTACGCTTAAAATGCACATTTTAAATGAAGAAGCGTGAAGCAGTCCCTGGCGTGTTACTGGAAAAGCTACTTCGAGACCTGCTAATAATATTAAATTAAAATCGCATTTACACGGTGCACGCCCCGAAAAAACATATGAACGAATTTGTGACAGCGGCGGAACATCGAGTTGGGCTTCATTTCCGTTTTTTTTTTTTCAAAAATAACTTGTTTTTCTCAGTGAAACTTAATCACGGCCTGCATTAAATTGTAGTGTTTTGAAGCTTTATCTTTGTTTTATGGCATGGTAGAATTTCACGGTCATTGGCTGCGTATTATACAGATTACGGTGGCGGATGCACTTCACCGATTTTTAACTCTCGCTTAAATTGTTTGTCTCGACACCAAAACTGAGACATTATTAAACTAGTAATAAGTAAATAAAAGTAAAAACAACACATCGTACACTGTAGGAGAGAAAATTCTCGGTGACGAAGAGCGCGTCGTTTTTTCCAACGTAACCTTTGTTTGATCTTCCTTTGGTTTAATCACAAAGACGTCTTTTCGCCCATCACCATCCTGCTCCGCCACTGTCTTCCAGACTAACCTAGTAATCATCCCGTCGGTATGCCTCACCGAAATACACGCCACAAAAGCCTAGCTTCTATAATCTCTTCAAATTACTGGTTTGGTTTTATTTGTTTTGATTTTTCAAACAGTCTGTGATTACAGACTACCGTTGAACTACTTTATTTCATGGACCACCTGTGTTCCGTTTCTAAACACGGATTCTGCACAAAAAATTCTTTTGTAGAATGTTTTTTGTTTTAAATTATAAATTCAGCCAGACGCTCGATCGAATGAAATAAAACGCGACGAGTGTAGAAAACTATAAATTATTTATCGCCTCGATGATGAAAAAAGTCGAACTCGACACTAATTAACAGAACTGGGATGGATTGAATCGCGTCCAAATCTTACGTACGAAGTGCAACGTTAACGTCTCAATTTGTCCATAAATCGCGGGATATTTACGTTCTTCCTTGTTAATTATTGGTAAAGTGTCTATTATAATTACAGCGGAAAGTGTTTTTCATGTAAATTAATTGATCAAGGTATGTCACTGCTAATTAAAACTAAATTGCTGTCATATTGAAATTGTGTGAAAAATTAGAAAATATAGCAATTACTCTAGTTGCGTTGGCATTTTGCTTGTTTAGTTAGTTTTATTTACGCAATTTTATGATTAATCACTTCATTATTGCGAGGAAAAGCCTACATTTCAATTTTATTGATTTGTCCTGCGGACTGTGTTGACAGTTTCCTGAAGACAATTGGAGAAATCAGTGTTTTTTAACGATTAACGATTTAAAAAAATATTGCATAGTGAAGCACTAGTGGTACATATATTTTTCTTTTACGTTACTTGTATTGTCGTTTATGTAATAAAAAAATTCTGTGAATGTTACCACGACAAAAAGTGGGAAATTAGTCAATAAAAGTTGACGTGTATTGTTGGAATTTTAATTATAAGATGTAAAAAACGACGACATTGGGAAAATAGAAAATAATAATTACAATACAAGGCTTTAGCAACACTGGCAGTAATTGCATTGTATTATAGACATATTTAGCGTAGGCATGTTTTGAATATTATTAAGGTTATAATTGAATAGAAAAAAAAAGTGGTCGGGAAAGTTTATTAGTAGATATTTTTAACGAGAAAGGGGTATTAATTATTTTCCTAGAGATTGTGCAATATAAATGAAATTTTAAGTTTTCAGTTTAAAATTACTCGGTAAGTTGAAACGGTTTTAGGACAAAAATAAAAAAGAGTTTTTTTTAGAACTAAGATTTATTAAACGAGTTTTTCTAAAGAAGATTTTTTAACAGAAAGTGAATTTTTGAACACATTTTGTAATTGGTCTGTTAAAATTTGAGGTTATATTTGCCAGAACGTATAGTAGATTTTGCTTAAAAATATTTCAACAAGTTTTAAAAAGTATACATTTTTTTTTCATTCGAGAATGTCTGCAGCAGAGGCTTTAATTCTTTTAATTTTTTAGTTCCTTTAGATTCTTGAAATTTTTTTACTCTATTTGCTTTGAGTGGAATGTTTGCATTTTACAGATTTGTCGATTCTTTTTTGAATTTTACCTTCTCTAGATTTTTGGATATTTTTCAGATATTTCAGATTTTACAAATCTGTCATTTTTTTATTATTGTTTTGTTTCTTTTATCATTATTTAAAGATCGTCTTTTGTCGATTATCTGGAACTCCTGGACTCAATGTTTTTGTTTCTACAAATTCTTAAAATATTTGATTTATAAAAAAAAAATCCTAATCCGAATAACTTTGTTTTATGTAATTGAGAGGATTTTAAGTTAAAAGGCGTATTCCTTAGGTAATCTCGATTTTCAGCTACTCTCTAGATCTAGATTTTTTAGATCATTGCTTTGTTTGATCATTAGATTTTTTTATATTATTCTCATTTTCATGATCTTTTCGATTTTTCAAATTGTCTTTATGTTGAGAATCTATGTATAAATCTCTTGGTCTTTTAAATCAATAATTTGTATATTTTCTTAGATTACTTATTTAGTCTTTTCATCTTTCGGATTTGTTGTAATCCTTGAAATCATTTGCCTGATTTTTTTGAATACGTTAGATTCGGTAAGTTCTCTAGATTTTTCGATGTTCTGTAGATTCCCACATTTTTTAAACTTTTTCATTTTTTGAACCAATTACTTTGTTATTTTTTTAGTCTTTAGATATCTTGGACACAATAAATACTTCTGATTCTCTAGACTCTTTAAATTTTTCAGATTTTCTGTGATTTTTAAATCTCTATGTATCTCAAATCTGAACTGTATCTAGATAGAAATATTAAAATTAATACAAAGTTTAGAATTCGTTTAAGATATTTGACACATCACATAAAGAGTACCATTTTTCTCAAAAGAAACTAAGCCAAAGTAGATTAAACGTGGTACCAAATAGAAGATCGCGTCAAAATGTACAAGTACGCGTGATTTTAAATCGATCTAGCTAGAATTTAGAAATTTATTGCAATATTTAGATTTCGTTTGGAACATTTAAGGTGGTTCCTAAAAATGCCATTTTTAGCAACAAACTCAAACAAAATTAGTTAAACGTGGTACCATATGTAAGAGAAAAACAAAATCTCTATATATATATCCAATCTGAACTGTATCTATCTACAATTAATAAAATTATTGCAAAATTTAAGTTTCCTTTAAAATATTTGATGCGAGTCCTGAACTGTAATTTTTTTCAAAAGAGACTCAGTCATTTGCTACACTTGGTTTTGATCAAAAGAGGAGACAAAAATTTATAAATATCCACGAAACCTTGCCATTTTTATCAAACACCCTGTATCCATAATAAGCAATAACGTACACAAGAAATTAATGCAGGATTTTTCCACCGTCACTCATAAACCACTGTGTATATGTAACAACTGTTTCTGCAACAGCTACAGGGCGTTTAATTTTTTTAATTCAATTTATGAATTTCTAATATCTGTTGAAGCCGGTTTCACGTCATTTCCTAGCCTATTATACTAATCACTAGTGCGTTTTTCTCCGCCTTTTTTAAAAGAAAATCACTTCAGATTATTTGATTCTGTTGTATGTTTTGGATGTTTGAGACACGTTGAGGGTTCTTTCATTTTTTTTAATTTTTGAATTTTTTAGATTCTTTAGACTTTTCAAACCGTGTTTGTCTCTAGAATTTCTGCAATTTTGGCAATCCTAATCCTTTAAATCGTTCTTTACTTTTTTTATATTACCTAGATTCTCTAGCTTGATTTAAATTTTAAGTTTAAACTTATCGATTGTTAGTTGTTTTTTGTTTTTTAATTCTTTGAATTTATATTTTTTTGTACACTTTGAAAGATTTTAGACTTTTTAGATCTATAAACTATATAGTCAGATTTTCTGCGGCTCCTAAGTCTTCTAGATTTTCAGTGATCTCTTTCCTCTGCTTTAGATTTACTGGCAGTGAAGAAATTTAATAAAAAATCAGTGAATAAAAAATAACATGTTACAAATATTGATACAATTTCATTTCATTTTCAAATGAAGCGAGTTAATTTTAATGGAAACTGGAATACTTGAATTTTTTTAGTTATGTAAAAATATTTTTTAGCATTAGATTTTTGTAGTCAGAATAAAACGATACATGCAAAATATTCGAATGTTGCTTTAATTATTATTTTCAAATATCAGAACAGATTTGAGTCCAATTAGTTCACAAGTGTGCAGTTATTATTGTTAAAATTACATTAAAATAGTCATATCTGCGCTAAAGAAAATCAGTACTATCTTAATGGGAAAAAAGTCATGAAAATCTGAGATTTTTTCTTGTTTCACGTCATGAGACTCGTAATAATACTCAGCTTTTCTATAGTTTCTAGGTCTCCTAGATCTTTGCTCTGCTTTAGATTTACTGTCAATGTAGAAATTTAATAAAAAATCAATCGATAAAAAATCAACGTACTAACAACATTTATGTTTTTCGTTAAATGAGTAAATTTTCACCAAAACTGAGATTTATTTAAGCAACACATGAATTTCTTTCGTAAAGCAAAAAATTTTTGAACATTTTTGTAATCGGAACAAAACACTAGATGCAAAATATTCATATTGCGGGTAAATGTTGCTTCATTTATTATTTGAATACGGTCTTTTAATTATTGGCAATGACTATCGATAATATCAGTAAATTACGGAATTCATTAAATAGGTTTTCAAATTAATGAGTTCAATTAGTTTCCAAGTGCGTAGTCATTAGCTAAAATAAAATTAGATGAAATAAAGATAATAAGTGGAAAAAATCGTGAATGTCTGAGACGTTTTTCCATGTTTGTAGAGTATGAATTTTTATGTTTTAATTATATTAATGCACTTTGAAAACTTAAGATTTTGCAACGAATTTCTAAATAATACGTTAACTAATTTTGTTTATCATTCATCATTTTGCTTCATATTTCCTCCAAATTGAGACCTCTGATTTAGCAAGCATGCTTCACCTTTTCGTACGCAACATTCCTCCCCATCTCCCAAATATGTCACAATTATTTAAATAAAACTCTGAAATCGACAGTTTCTATTAAGGCTGTGTGGTAATCTTGCATACTTTAAAAGCTCCAAACAGAAGCTCGGTGATCATCTTCCAGCCTCGTGCTTGATTAAAGTAATCTGGTAATAATTGAGCTTTTGCGCAGCGTTATTATTAAAAATAATATCTACCGCTAGTTAATTTGTTTAGTAATACAGATTAAGAAGAGCAAACGCGGAAGAACCGAGTCACTGATATTAACAATCAACTGAAAACGACGACATGACTTGCAAATTCTGCTTTATTGTAGTAAAAGTGCCAGACCATAGTAAGTTTTTGTCGACGAAAGTTGGTATTAATATAATGGTTAGATAGACTGATACGGCTCGTTTGACATAACTGTCGTCAACTTATTAAAGAAAAGATTACTTGCTGTCTTTGCTTGTCGCCACATCACTTCGAAACTTTACAAGATATTGTGTTAATGAAACACCGTTAATTCATAATTATGAAGAACAGTTTTGAAGTACGGTTTTCCAAGCTGTTTCGGAAATTTCTCTGCGTTTTCATTCTAATGATACGGTAGCAATGTAGGAAGTAAGCGGTCGTATTACCACGAGGCAACGATTAAATAATAAAAATACTACAACTATTAATTTAAATTTTCACCGTCGGGTTTGGTACAGTAATACCAACCTGTTACAACGTCTTACGCACGTAGAGATAAAAAATACCGCAAGCCCGAAAATTAGGCCGAAATCGTGAAGATGGGGAAAATTTGAAAACATCACGCAACGTCTTGCGAAAACTTACGTTCGCGAAAATCAGGTTATTGTTCTGACAATGTGGTGAACCTTAACCTTAGCCGCCCACGCGAAGGTACGGCGAACTTTTGGCCTAATTTATGAAAAATTCACTGATTTCACTTTGATATCGAAATGGATTGGTAATGTAATTAAATGGAAGCGTGTGAAGGAAATGTAACAAAGCAAGGAAGACGATTTTTGTCATATTTAATTAACAATGTCTGTACGTGGTTATCTTGCTTTATGATGTTGTAAAATGTTGTTTTGTTCGCTTTTATTATGCGGTTGAAGAGAAATGTTATCGGGTTCGGTACGTGTGAAGTTCTCGAGGATTTTTATTGAGAAGACAGTTCGTTTTAAATTAATAATGAATAGAAATTTTTTTCGCTAAGATCAGGTGCTTTTTCTGGAAGCAACAAACGATTAAACAGTTTTTTTACATCTCTACAGGTTACATCACCATTTTCTTCCGTTTTACTCTAAAATGTAAAATACTACAAGGAAGCTGATTTTCTATAACTAATTTTTCTAAAAAAATGATACGATGCTGAAATTTCACATAATTTTTTACACAAAAAAATACAGAATTAAATTTAGCACGAAAGATTTTAATGCTTTTATCAAATGCGAAAGTAATCTAAAAATGGTTGAAAGAGTGTGATAAAATATTCTCACATGCCAGAAATTTTGATGCAAAATATCCTAAAGTGGCTTAAACTGTGCCGGCTTCGAAATAAATTTTATCTATTTTCGTGTGAAATAGTCTACTTTTTCCATTAATTTCCCACTAAGTAGCAAAAAAACAAAAATAAGACAAATTTCCTTTCATGGCAAAAATAAATAAAACCTTGTATGTAACACGTGTGAAATTAGAATATTTCTTTACTTAGAATTCGTTCTACAAAGAGCAACCGCATAAGAATTTTTTATTTTCTCACTTGTTGTATAAATAGCTATTAATTACATTTAGATATGGAAAATTCGGGATGGCAATTAGTTTTTTTATATTGGAAACGAACTAAATTATTTTCTTTGATTTTAAAGCGAGCAAGTAATTTGTAAAAAAAATATTGATACTGACATTCTAAAATAAGTCGTCGAAAAGCTACGGGAAAGTCAAATGGGCTACAAATTTTGCGCTGGTTTTTAGGTTTTTAAACTAAAATTTATAACAAAAATATAAATCGCTGCAATACAGTAGAGTAGAGTATCCATAAAACGAATCAATGAAATTTTAGTATTTGCTAAATCAATATTCTATTTCACTAATAAATTATATATTTATGGTTACTCACTTTATTTATTAAGGGGGGAAATAGGTGTAAAAACTTCAAAAAATTCATTTTTTTTTCTTTTCATAAATCGATTGTAGAACTATTCATAAATATATTTTCAAAATTTCAAAACAAAATTTTATGCGGTTTAAGAGTTATAAGCGATAGAGTGAATGTCCCTCTGTCGAAGAGTTGGAGCGCGTGGCATGTAGTACGGAGCCGTCGAGCAGCTAGTCACTCTAGATCTATGTGGAAGGTATTAAAGATAAAAAACACATCAAAGATGATTTTTTGTTCGTTGGAAAAAAAATTTTAGAAGCGTAAAAAAATTTAAATTTCACACCGACTTTTATCGCAAGCGTTTCCTTAGGTACATAAATAAACGCGTTTTTCTCGAATCACTTTTTTCGAATTTGTGTACACTCTAGCTTCTACAGTTTTTGATCATTCGTTATCAAACTCAGCACGTAGTTGCTATATATAATTACGCTCTATGTGAACCTCAAACATAAATAATATCTTTATTTTTACAAATTTTTTCATTGCAAAAAAAGGTAAAAAATCATACTAAATTTCCACATTCCTCAGAAAAAAATTAATTGTCGATATTTTTTGGGGGGATTGAGGTTCACATAGAAGAAACACTTATAAAGAAAGTAGATTTTTTTGAAAAATTGATTTCGGATGAAAATTGTGACCTCCAGGATGTACACAAATTAGCCAGCCGGATGGCGACTTACAATGCACGGCAGCTGACCTTTCCGAAATTTTTCGAGGAAAATGTTTGAAAATTTCATAATATACTCTTAAATATATGCGTAACATAATTCCAAAATATAAATGAAATATATTTATTCCTTATGTGTAAAAAAAATTCGTAAAATACGCCGTCCTATACATTCACTTACACCTATTTCCCCCCTTAAGTTTTGAAAAAAAATTAATTTTATATCAATTTACTGAAAGATGTTAAAGGAGTTCAAAAGATTTAAAAAAATAGTTTCGTTTTTTAATAGATATTTCACAAAAAAAAAACAGTTAAATCGTATCGGATTATTATTTTAAATTTTGCTTCATTAAAAATTAAAGCTCTAAAATCTCAATTAAAAAGTGGTTTACGAAGAAACCAGAAACATTTTTTTTAACCATTTTACATAAGGTACACTTTTAGATCATTTTTAGATCATCTAAAAATCTAAATCATCTAAAGCTTTTAAAATGTTTGTTCTAAAATAAGAGCTTAAAAATAAGAACAGACTTTATAAAAATTGGAAAAACTAAATGTGGACTGATTTTTAGCAATTTAAAAAAATAAAGGTATTGATTTTGGTGGATCACAATTATTTGTTAAATTAAACAGTAACAGACGAGAAACTTAGTTCGCAAGCTTAACAGCAAAAATTTAAGTATTTAAAATTGTATTTTCAATATTACAAATAATGTTTAAAATTTAATTTAAATAAATTTGAAACCAACCAAAGTATTGGTCTGGTAAATGGTAAGATTTATTAATGTAGAAAATGTACTTTATGCTCAAAAAAAACAAATCAAAAAAAAATATTTGTTCTTTAAAAATATTTTGAAATACCATTAACGTCACTAGAGCATGTCTCACATAATTTAAGTTTATACCAATACTAATTTGTAATTATTTTACAAAAATAAACAACAAAAAATAAGGAACATTTCTACATTTAGTTACATATTTTTTTAAATGACGAAAGAAGTAGTAACAAATTTAACAACTTAACTTTTAATAAATATGTTAAGTCGCGACGGTATTGTTTTTGACAGATTTGTAAATAATAATGAAATTTTACAAGGTGATTTCGTATAATGTCAATTTGAAATTTGTATCACGGTATGATCAAATAAAATTGTTAATTTATGTGTAAAAAATATTGTCGTTGATAAAATTCCTAGAAGATTTCTTATATAATAAAAAAACTAAAGAGAGAGAATTTTAGAGTTTTCTCGAATTATTTCAGAACTATCACAAGAATTTTGTGACATAAACATAACATTTTTACTCTTGAAAGTAAAAAATTTTTAAATTTAATAAAAAAAAAAATTAAAAAATATTTTTTAAAATTCTATAGAGTAAAAATGTTATTGATTACAAAATTCCTATCAGTGTTCTGAAATTATCTAAAAAAAACCTAAAACTTTGGAAAAAGCAAAACATTGAAAAAGATCTTAGGAATCTAAAGAATCTAAAAAATATAAAAGAAAAATGTAAAATGCCAACCTTAAAAAGATAAAATGAAAGAAAAAATCTAAAAAATCTAGAAAATAAAAAAACAAGTTTCAAGGTTTTAAAACGAATTTGAATACATGTGGAATTCAGAGGATATTAAAAGTCTTAAGGATTTAGAAAATGTAGATAATATGAAAAATTGAAAATATATTAAGTACAAAGAATTTACAGCGTCCAAAATATCTGTAGAAATTAAAAGCTGCAAAAATATCAAACAATAAAAATAATCTAAGAGAGTCCCAAAAAAGCCAAAAAATTTAGAGATTTTAAAAATTCCACATAGATTTAGCAAAAACTCAAAACTGTAAAAAATGCTGTTGCATTTCAATTAAATTTCTAGCAATTTTACAATAATTTAGTGCATAATTATAAGCAAAATTTGTAACATATTTTTCACTCTTATTCAACTCTATTAAAAATTTAAATTTATCTCTTTTACCGAATCAAAAAATATCCTGAAATGTGCGTTTTGCGACCAACACACTGCCTTTCTTGAAGCTGTTGTTATCCGAATATAACATCTATGTGGAGCTTTTAATTAAAGATTAACTTTAATTTTTTTTTTATTTTTTTTTGCCGTTACTGGTTTACTACAGTCGATCAGCTTTTCTCGTTGACCATGGTTCATATAATCGAAAGTGCAAAATTTCTCAGCAAAGCTTGGTTCGTTGTTCTACATCAAAATTATCTTAATTACGATATTTAGTTTAACAAATCTCATATAATTTGCGTAAATGTACAAGCATCCAATCATCTAAATTGCAACAATAATTATTGCTAATTACAGTTTGAAAAAGCTTAATAGAAAATTCGTTTCCGGTCGATCGATCGTTCCAGTGGCGGAGCGGCCTCGAAAATAATTAAGGACGTTAGTTAACGCCATTGTTCTAAACAAAAAGAAAGCGTCGAGATTTACAACTTCTTTGCTTATTCCGTTTTTTCCTGGTTCACGGGCACGTGCCTCTCGCGCTTGGCCGCCTACGAAGCGGATCGCTCCAAGCCATCACGGAACACAGAAAATCCACGATCTTTATCAGATGGAAGTTTTTGATTTCACACACAATAACGTCATCATTACAGTGGTTACTAAATCGAGTCGATTTTAGATATGACCTCTGAAGGGATTTTCTAACGTTCCAGAACGTGTTTACATTTCTACCGCATGTTACACGATAATTATCGTAATAACGGCGATTATATTATTGCGAAATTTTATCAGTTATGTCAGGTGCATTATCGCCAGATCGCTCGTAATTTATAAGCTAATCGTTGTGTGGGTGTAATTTGCATGTGCATGGGAATTTTTCAGGATTGAGCTGGACAAAACACGGATTCGTGAGAGAAATTTCACTTTTTACGTCTTTTATTGACATTTATAGGTACAATTAATACCTGCTGGAATCGTAGTTTAATAACTGTTATTAAGTGAACGTCTGTGATATTTGTGGGCGCAAAAAAGCCATGGACGGAGCCACATCCTGAATTTATATAATGTTATAATCAGATGCTCTTTACAAGAGAAATTTTTCATTTTGCTACAATGATCACATTGAAACCACTGAGACTATTTTTTTGTAGTTTTCGAAACGCGCCTGATAAGATCAATCTTTCTCTGATGGATAAATTAAACAACTCGCAACATTAAGAAAATCTGATTTCTTTTTATATTTTGTGCGAATTATTGTGGTTTCTGGCTTTATTGCAAAAGTGTGAGAACACTTCCACGCAAAATTTCTAACGACGCTGTATATTTACAGGTTGTAATTTTAATTTTAGCTTTGATTGTTAAGATGAATAGAGCAATGGGAACGTGTATTCAGACATTTTCTAACAATAATCACTGAATTTATTAGTAATAACGCTATTCAAAAATTACGATGTGTTTTTTTATTTGGTAAAAAGCTGGACTTTAATTCTTATAAAAAATTAAAAAAAAAAGAAAACATTCAACGAATTTTCACGAAAACATGCTCATAATTATGTTAAAATATGCTGACAGTTTCAAAAATATGCAATAGATTTTTCAAATTTATTCTACATTTTTAAGTTTTTGCACATCTTCTAGAAATTGTACAATCTTTAGACGCTTGTTCAATGTTATACGTTTTTTGTATTTTTTATAGCAGATTTTCAACATTCTCTAGATCCTTTACTTTTTTTAGATTTTTTTTATTTTTTTTGAATTCTATAAAAGTTTTGGATGTTTTGATTTTTTTGTATTTTGATATATCTTCAAGTTTTCATATCGATGGTCTACATTTTCTAGAATCTTGAGACTCCAAGTCAATTTCCCCTGAATTCAATTTTTTTTCGAAGTTGCTTTAGAATTTTGAAACTCTCTGTTCATCGATTTTCTAAAATTTTTTGCTATTTTTTTATCATTTGAAGGGTGAGATGCTTTGGATGTTTTGATCTTATAAATCTTCCCACGTTTTTCAGATTTATTAGATTCTTTGAATTAGTAATTTTCTGAAATTATTTCAGAGCTCTCTTAAAAATTTTTTCTAGATCCTTTAAGTTTTTTTGGATTGCTTCGCTTCTTCAGGATTCTTTGATTATTTGATATCTTTGGATCAATTTTCTTGACATTAAGGTGCTCTCAATTTTTTGTACTTTTGATATTTTTTGATTTTTTACATTGCCTACATTCTCTATATTTTTTAAATTTTCAATTTCCCTCAAATTATGCAGCTTTTCAAATTCGTTTTAAAATTTTTTGAACTTTCTTTATACCGATTTTCTTAATTTTTTGCTATTTTTTTAATATTTAAAGGTTTGGATGTTTTTGATTTTTTTTTAATCTCAACATTTTTGAGATTTCTTAGTTTCTTTAGTTTCTTCCGGAATTTTATTAAATTATATGAGAACTCTTATAAAAATTTTGTCAACATTCTTACTCTCTATACCCTTTAACTTGTTTTTTTTTGGGGTGCTTCGCTTCGTTTGAATCGTTTGATTGTTTGATATTTTTGGTTCCTTTCAATTTTGTAGATATTTAGGTGCTCTCAATTTTTTGTATTTTTGATATTTTTTGAATTTTTTACATTGCCTACATTTTCTAAATTTTCAATTCTGTAGCTTCTCAAAATTTTAGAATTTTGAAATGCTTTTTATTTTCTTAGATTTTTTGATTTTTTTTTATCATTTAAAGGTTTGAATAATTTGGATGTCTTGCATTTTATAAGTTTTTCGAGCCTTAAAATTTTGTAAAATTTTTGAAATCTTCACATTTTTGAGATTTCTTAGATATTTGTTAATATTTACATTCTTTCGAAGTTTTGAGTTTTCTTAGATTATTTTAGAACATGCATAGGAACTTTGTAACCGATAACATCCTTAGTCTCTAAATCCCTTTAATTTTTTAAATATTTTAGATTGTTTGAATTCTCTTAGATTTCTTAGATTGTTTGGTATCTTTGTATTTTTCTAATTTCATAGATAGCTATGAAGTTTTTTTTTGTACTCTTAATATTTCTTGATTTTTAACATTATCTAAATTTTGTACAGTCTCTAGAATTTTACTATTTTCTAGATTCTATGTCGTTTTAATTTTTTTAAACATTAAAATTCTATGTATTTTTGCATTTTTCTTAAAGAGGGTATAGATTCTTTGAATGTTTTATATTTTATACATTTTAGAATTCTTTAGATTTTTTAGTTTTTTTTTAAATTCTTTATAGTTATATTAGATTTTTTTATTCAAACTTAATTTAAAGTTTTTAGATTTTAAGCTTTTCGGATTCAGTCAGAAATGCTATTCTATCAAAAAATGCTTAACTGGCTACAATGTGATCAGCACCAATTTCATAAAAAAAATTTTTCCAAAAAGTGTTTTGAAATATCCAGTACTGAAAAAAATTACCGAATATTTGAGAAGTGTTTTCTTTATTTTGTAAAATAAATATCAAATTTTTTGTTTATGTTATTAATTAATTTTACTAATATTTTAGAAGCTTTAGAACGATCTCAAGTTACTACGACTCTAAATTTAAAAAAAAAAGTTCATTACTTTCACTTCTATTTCTAGATTGTCTGAAAAAAGTTTAGTTTTGAAGAAATTACTCATCTTACGCAATTGTTCAAAAAAAAAAAAATTTTGGTTTTCCTGAAAACCATTCATCTGAGATTTTAAGGCTTCCATTTTACTGAAAATAATCTTTCAGCAACTGAAAGGAGCATGATCAGGAATAGTTGGTACATCGCTTAGACTCTTAATTCCAATTTCAAAATAATAATGCGACATGACTTAATTTTGGATTTTGTTCAATTTTTTTAAAACTTTTAAAGTTATTTAAGACTTTACCAGAAGTTTGGTATAAACTAAAGTTGTGTAAAAAATGTACTAATTTAATATGTAACATATGTATTTAATTTATTAATAAAATTGAATTTAAAACTTTATCAAATACTAAAACTAAAAAAAAATCTCAGTAGCAAGCACAATATATTTAATAATAAATAAATTACAAGTAATATTAAGGTTCTGCGATTAAATAAATAAAGAAATTAAAAATTTGGGCGTCTATTTTGCAAAAAAATAAAATCAAAATACAAAGACATGATGGTAGGACCTCAAAAAAATCCACTTTTTGGTACAGTCTAAGAGAATTTCAGTATTGGAGAAATTGGTCTCATATCTCGGCTTTTTTAAAAAATAAAAATAATAATTGACCCACAAATAATAAAAAATATTTGCATTTTACTTAAAATTCTCTTTTAAGACTTTTTGCAGTACCAGAACTACCAGTACTAGATTATGTCTTGTTTGAATTGTAATAAATCCTTCAGAAAAAAACGTGCAAAGCTTTTTCTGCTTTTAAATTAGAATTAATTAAAATAAATTGCATCTATTGATGGATACGAAACCTTGCAAACTATTGTGAGCAACGTCCGCAAATACTTTTCGGTGAAACCGCCGTGTCTAAAGCACCTTATCGTTCCTAAGCTAGCGATAAATATTCTGCCAGCAAACATGCAAATACGTACAAAGAACTCAAAGTGTGTGACAAGGAAATCAAATTGGGTCTCCTTACCTTACTTGGTGAATTAATCACTTTGTGCAAAACGAGACCATTAATTGATACTTGAAAGAACATCGAGACTTTCTGCATTTCGTCGTACGTTATGAATAAAATAACTCACTCGGATGAAAAAACCTGCAGCGCCTAACAAGTGTCCGCTTAGTTATTAGGAGCAAGTTGTAATTGCAAATGAGATCGCTTGCAACACATTGACATTAAAAAAAAAAGACAATGCACTTACACAGTAATTTTCTTGTTCAAGGTGAGGTCCGGCGAAGCCGAAAAAATTACCAATTAGTCCGGTCACTGAAAAACTATTTTCAACGTGCTTTACCACGTTAATTGGAGACAGCTTTTGCTGTGTGAAGCAATTCCGTACTTGAATTCACACAGAATCTTATTTGCGAGCGTAAAAATGATTTTTTTTTTCATCACTGTGTAGCAGAAAGAACGTAATTGCAAACGTCCGGTGTTGTGTAATTGGAAGGAGTGCGTTCAGAAAAATGACACGTTTTTAAACGATGCAAGGCTACAAACCGAATTGGAATAAAAAAGGAAAGTTATCTCGAATTCATCTCGGCATTCTCGGGACGTGTCGTTCGATGAAAATTAACATTTTTGACCGTAAAAAATTAAAGACAAGGTTTTTGACATATGAATGTTAGCGATTTTGCATAACTCGTGCATTAATAAATTTGATAATATTCAAGAGTCTAAGACGTGGTTCATCGATCTCATTGCAATGATCGAGTTCATTAAAAATATGGAAAACCAGTCACCACTAATAAGAGAATCAATTCTGTATTAATATGCACGTCACCATAAATTCAATTCATTTTCTGTGACATAAACAGGAAATTTCTTCAGCGCATTTTTCCCGACTCCAATCAGATTGCAGATTTTTTAAAAATAAAACCCATTACCATTCGAGGCGGCAATAAAATTCGTCGGTAGCCCTAAAATTTCACAGGAAACAAGACAATGCTAACAACTTTGACACAGTTATCTCCACCTCCTTGACTAACTGTACTACCAGACCAAATCTCGGTTTCAATTATTTTCCCAACAGATTTATTTCAGTCGTTCAAACATATAAATCAAGTAAATTAGTTGCCGAGAAGAGATAAATATGATTACATGAGTGCGGCATTCCTAACACGGACGCCTTTCAGTGTGTTCTGACATTAATTAACAAAGACAATTTATGATTGATTTGATTAATAACTTAATTGTATCGTATTAGCCTCAAAACAAATTCCACAGAAATCGACCAAATTCATCTCTCGATTATATCGAACAATTCGCTGTTTAACGGGTGTTTAGAAGGTTGGAAAGCGGTGAATTAGTAGTGGATTTCGAGTTTCAATCATTTGACATCTGAACTCTGACAGCGTTTCAGAATTTATTTGGTCTATTTAACCGTTGTAGTGGATTCTATTTTTTAGATCAGCTGTCCGTCAGTTTGAAGACTGGGAATTCGATTGATTTGTCCCAAATAACTTAAAACGGAGGAGTTGACGTAATACGTGTGTGGTCTTTTTACTAAATGTGATGGTTAGAAAACGTCTTATAAAAATTTGTAGTTTCTAATAAATTCTACAATAAACGAGCTAGTCACTTTCTAATTGGCAATGTTTGTTTAATGAAACATAATGTTTATTTATTGTACAGAAAAAGCCATTATAGGATAACAAATTGCGAGTAAATAGTGTCAATTTATAATATTACAGAACAAGATAAATTCTACAAACATTTACACCAATTAAATAAATAGGTGACTGCTTCAACAAAAATGTCACGAACATTAATTTTGACGCAAAGTCTAGTTCTGACCGTCATCTAAATTCGTTTTTATTTTGTAGCCTTTTCTACTGAAGTTCTGTTTCTTTCATATGATCGTAAAGATCGTAAATAAAAAAAATGAGTTAATAGTTACAGAAAGTTTTGTGATAATTGGAAGAAGATGTCGAAATCTACAATTGTGCAAAATTTCATCTTATGGTGATGAAAATATTTCCTGAAACTTTAAGTTCATGTAAAGTCTTTTGTAGGTATCATTCGGTTGAAAACTAACCTAAAATTTTCCAAATGAATGAAGAATCAAATGAATAAAAATTTTCAAAAATGGTGATAAATGGTGGAGGCGCCGAATCTTTGATTTATTAATTATTTTTAAATATAAATTATTTTTTTATTAATTGAGGTAAAACTAAACTTCTGAAATATAAAAGTAGAAATTCGTTTCGATACCCAGAGAAATCTGCCATTGGAATTATAAATAGAGGGGTCAATGTCACTTTCGCTTTTATTTCAATTTGATTTGATTGTAGTCAGGTCAGGTTCAAGAGTGGTTAAAATGTAGTAAATAAAATACATAATTACGTTTTTTTTAAAAAAAACAATTAAAAACTTTAATATGGAAAACAAACTTAATAACAAACGCAGTAAAAAGTAAGTTTTCCAAACGGAATAATTTTTATTTATTTCTGAAATGGGGTCGTGAAATGTAAGAAGATTTTGCTTAAGATAGGTAGCCAATTATGTGTTACTTTTCCGACCAAACGCGCTTAAATTCGATATCAATCCAAAAGTCGAGTCAAAATAAATAATTAAAAATTTAAACATTTTTAATTATTTTATGAAACACAATTGGATTTAGAGAAGAACCAGATTTGACATTAATCTATTTAATATTTATTCCACTTAACCTCTTAAGGTCAATAGCAACCTCCTTAAAATTTTTAGACGCCAAGAAAAATATGTGATAAATTATTTTAAAATTATATTTATTCATTACAAAACAACATAATTTTTTTTAAAATATATTCCTTAATTTACAAAATGAAATTAATTAATTAAAATTTTACAAAATATTATTATTACTATTATTATTATTATTATTATTATTATTATTATTATTATTATTATTATTATTATTATTATTATTATATATTGGTATTATCAATATTATTACTGATGTTATTTAAACTAAGAATAAAAATAACTTTACAACATATTTGACAGCTTAGGAGTGTTTTCTAAATCTACATATTTTGTGTTTTTTTTTATTAACTATTCATTATTAACTTTTTTGTCATTTTTTTTTAAATTGATCGAAAAATTTAGGAAAAAAATATGTGATTGTGTAGTCCGACTGGTTGAGAAATAATATACTTATACCCGAAATCGTAAATCAAACAAAGGAAATTGTTACATCCATAAATAACAATATTCTATTCCTATATTTTTCACATTTTTTATAAATGAATAAAATAATAAATAAAAATAAATCAGATTTTAATTAGTTTTATTATCTACCTTTGAATGTTAGTGTTTTTTTTGTATTTCGTAGGTACAGATGTTTATTCTTTGGATTTTCTAGGTTCTTTAATTTTTTTTTCTCGGATTTTTTTTGTAGTGGATTTTTTGACCTTCCACTTTTTAGACTTTTCAACAGGCATTATTCGGTTTTTTAAATTATGTAGATTTTTATGTTTTTAGATAATTTTAATTTTCTGCATTTTTTTAATTCTCTTTAATTTTTCAAATTTAGAATTTTTAGATTCTTTTGAATTTTTTGTATTTTTTCGATTCCTGCGATAGATATTTTTAAAATTGTTTGGAAGTCTTCAGAATCTCCAAACTTTTTTTACGTTTAGAATTCGTTAGACTAAAGACGTCATAAATTTTTTGACTTTCCTTTGTATTTTGTAGATTGTTTGGTTCTTTGAATTCTTTCGATTATTTAGTGTCGTTAAATTATTTACATTCCTTCAAGCCATTTGACTTTTCAAACTGTTTGATATTTTAAGTCGTTCGGATTTTTTGATATCTTTGTATTTTTTGAAATTTTTGGATTCCGTAGATTCTTGGGTCTCTCTGAATCCTTTTTGATTATATGGAATTTTTTGACTCATTGAGATTTTTAGATTTTTAAAAGTTTTTTTCCAATTTCTTGCACCTTTTTAGATTGTTTAGATTTTTTGAACTTTACATTATTTGGTTTATCTTAAATTCTTGAATTGTTCGAATTTTTGTATTCTTTACAAATTTCTACATTTTGTGAAAAGTTGCACCTATAATGAAATTAAGTTATTTTTCTTTAAATGAGTTGCCGAACAAAAACTGTTTGTCATAATGTAAGACCTCTCTCTTTTTTTTTACAAAATCTGAACAATTCATACTGTAGAAAGTCTCATTAATAACCTAAAACCGTGTTCTGCAGATGTTATTGGTGCCGTTTTCATCATGAAAGCAATTTTTTCATGACGCGTAATTTTCGATCTTTCGATAACCCAGTTACACAACATTTTCATTATGTTCAATATTTATAGGTTGATTTTAAAGCTCATTATTATTCCTTTTGGTTCCATTCTCACTAATGGTACACCATATTGTTGCGTAATCTTGATGTACTATCTGTGCATTTCAAAAGGAATTAAACTCGTTGCAACAGTATAATGAATGAAATAACTGTTGCAAAGGAACATAATGCAATGATGGTGATTCATCTTCATGCATGTATCTAAATCTATTGTCTAGTTAATGAAACATTGAGTAAAAATGTGACCGTGTGTTGTAGTTTTCGAAATTTTTGTCATCTTCGTCATCACCTGTAAAATGCATTACGACCTTTAAAACGCTCTTATTTGCAATTTATTATGGAAGGAGTGTCAAACATGGAGGTGACTTTTTCCAATCCAAGTCATTGTTTCATCTCTAGGTTAGATAAAAAGGTGTGAAATGACGTTCTAAGCGCCGTTAATAGAAATCCAACCTCCGGCCGTGCCTGTGACAATTAAAAGTGCAAGTCTTTTTGCGGATGAAATAAACTGCACGTCACATCAACTCGCGGATGCTTATGGAAGTCACAGTTTGTAGTAAAATAACAGAAATTACCAATATCTTTCTTTGTTGGTAAATAGCAATTATCGTTAAGTTCTGTCGCTCGCTTTAGTAAGGAAACAAATCACTCTACAATTACGGAGAAAAACATTGAACATTTCGAGGCCGTCCTTATACCCAGTAGCTAAAGACCAGGTGTGTGATCGCGTGCATCATCCTCCGGCGACGCCACAAAAAAACCCACATTAAAATAAACACAACACATATTCATCGATGACGAAGAAGAGTTTCTTCACGTCACACTCTCGTAAATTAACATAAGAAATGAATGAGGGGCCTTAAGCGCTAGACCCAACAAAAACACCGCGAATAACGAGCGACCACCAAATAACTGTAATTTAGAAAAAAAATAACGCGGGCCACATCAAAAACGCCGTTTCACGATTTCATGAAACCATAAATTGTGCGCGAGCTTTGATTATACGCTCACTACGGATAGAGGCTTGTTTTTGGGGCCAAATTAAATTATAAATTTTAGTTGGAAAACGAGACGGGTGCAGAGTATAAATCACGAACGGAAATTTGCAGAATTCGGCTTTCTTTGTGTGTATATTATAGTTTTGGGAGTTTTTGGAAGATAATTAAAACTCGATCAACAACTTCATGAGCTCGGATGGTTTTTTTCTTCGATTTTTATAATTTATTTAATTATTCGGCATGCGTAAGTAAAAAACCTGACCAAATCTTTGAAAATGACCCGCATGATCGACATCTACGCTGTAATTTGCTTGAATTAGTATTTATAAATATGGATATGACAAGATATAATGACCAAGTACACAAACTACAAAAAATGGTAATTCTTATTATTACATAAATTTATTGTTTCCATTTCACCGATTTTTCAGTAAATAAACACTAATTTGAGTGCTTAATTTTTAAAGTTTGAGTTATTGCCGAATTCCTTTTTTAGGTTCTTTTTTCATTTTCTTTTTTTAGTTTCTGTGATTTAGAACTTGGAGTTTTAGATTATTCGAAATTTTTAAATTGAATTTTTATGATTCTTTACAATTTAAATCTAAATTTATTAAATTCTTTAGATTCTTTCCATTCTCAGGTTTTAAAAAATTAGCTGCATTTTTCCATGATTTTCTCTTTCCTCGTGACTATCGCTTTTTCATTTTAATGAGTTTTTTAATAAATTTTCTCTATTTCGTTATACGCTTACGTATGAATGAAAAAGACAAATTTTAAAATTTTCATTTTTAGATGCAACTAAAGACTTTTAACATTTCTTATTAAAACTAAGTAATTATTATAGATCTAATGCAAGTAATGAAATCTAGAGAATTAACTTTTTTTGAGTTGTTTAATAATTATGCCAAATTAGGGATTTTTGGGGTAAAAAATACCAATTCTGAAAAATTTTATTCCTATGAAAATATTTTAAACATTGATTTCAATATTATACTGGAATTTATCTAAATTATTATCTTTGACTCACTTATTAACTAACTGTACCAAATTACAAAATTATAGAGCAAGAGACAAATTTTAGAAATTTTCATTTACCAACTTGCTTATTAGCTGTATTAATTTATAAAACAATAGATCTAAAGCCATAAATTTAAAGCCATAGTTTCAGAATTTTTTGACCTTGCACTCTTTAGACTTTTCAACAGACATTATTTTAGATTATATTTTTGGATAATTTTTATATTCTTCAATTTTTTAATCATTTGGAATTTTTGATTTTGTTTTATTTTTTCGATTCCTTTGATAGATGTTTCAAAAATTGTTTGGAAGTCTTCAGAATCTATTAACTGTTTTTACTTCTAGAATCCGTTGAACTAAAGATGTCATCAATTTTTTGAATTTCCCACGTATTTTGTAGATTTTTTAAGTTTACGACTTTTCAAACTGTTTGATTTTTTTAAATATTTTATATCGTTTAGATTCTTTAATTTTTTATATTTTTTGCAATTTTTAGATAATCGAAGGTATCTAAAGAGTATTTAGACTTTTCAGTCTCTCTGAATACTCTGGATTTTTCGAATTTTTCGATTTTGAGCACTATTTTAAAGCTTTGGACCCTTTAGAGTTCTTAGATTCTGTATACCTTTTGCATTTTTTGAATTCTTTCGATTCCTTACACTAATTAGATACTGACATTTCAGTTCTCTGAATCCTTAGAATCATTCAATTTTTTTAAAATAATTTTTGAATTTTTTGAATTTCAACTCTTTCGATACTTTGTATTCTTTGCATTCGCAAAGTTTTAAAAGCGCTGTCTTCTTTTTTCTATTCTTTCCTGGTTGTGACCATCGAATTGTCATCTTTCACACTTTTAACGTAGTCAATTTTTTGCGTTTTTTAGGGATGGAAATAAAATTTTTGTTTCTGTTTTACTATCATTTGCAGTTCTTTCGTTTTCTAGCAATTAATTTTTTTTATTAATATTTTTGAGTTTTTCGGCTATTTGCTCAGTTTTATTCTTCGGTTTTTGCTTGATTTTGGAAACTTTGGAATGATCGGATTTTAGATTCTTTAAGTGTTTTGGCGATTTTTTCAGTTTCTTGCACTTTTTTATATTGTTTAGATTTTTTGAACTCTTTACATTATTTGATTTATCTTAAATTCTTGAATTGTTTTAGTGTTCGAATTTTGTGTTTTTTGCAAATTTTTATATTTTTTGTAAACCAAAATTCTTTGGATTTCTTGTGTTTCAAATTTATGAAACTTACGACTTTTATGGACTTGTAAAATTGTTTAAATATTTTAAATTCTTTAGACTTTTAAAAATCTTTAAAATGATTATTATTTAAAACTTTCGAGTATTTTTTCATTCTTTACAATTTTTGAATTTTTTGAAATTTTTGTTTTCTTTTTTTTAAGTATTGTCTGCATTTTTCCATGAATTGTTTGGATTTTTAGAGATCAATTTTTTGGATCTTTTAGAGTTCTTTTAATTTCTTACATTCTTTAAAACATTATAATTTCTTGCATTTTTTAGAAGTTCCCCTATTGATTTGGATTTTTTGGATTTTTTTAATGACTTCCAATTTTTTAAATTTTCTTAATTGCTTAATTTCTTTATATTTTTTTGGATTCTTAATTTTTTTTTATTTTTCTGATTCTTTAAATTCGTTGAAATAGTTTGGATTTTTTGGAATCTCAGATATTCTATATTTTTTTTAGATTTTTTTACTTTTCGGATCTGATCAATATTTTCGATTCCTACATTTTTTTTTTAATATTTGGAATCCTCGTTTTTTTTTAACTTAATTTTTGGTCTCTTTGGATTGTTTAGACTCTTTTTATATTATTTTATATTATACTTTTTATATTATTTGAATCAGCATAAATTATTTAATTTAGATAGTCTGAATTTTTGCATCCTTGAAATTCTAGTACTAAAAATTTAGGGACTTTCAATTTCAATGTTTTTTTTTTCAATTTTCAAGGCTTTTCTGTATTCTAGAGATTATTTAAATTCTTTGAGAGTTTTAAACTTTAGGTGCAGAAAATGTTGTTTTTTATTTGTTTTGTCTTTGTATTTTCATAGATAATATTGTGTTCCTTCGTTCTTGTCCAGAACGAATTGTAATATAATTAGTATTTATTTACCTTTGTGACACGGATTTTAGTCACGGAAAAAATGCGGATTTAAAAAAAAATCACGACTAGATAATTAAATTTCACAGTCATGGTATAACCCATAACTTACTAGTGTCATTATTATTATATCTTCATAATAAAACGATTGTGAAGTAACACTTTGTCATTATTTAACGCGTAACGATTTTTTTTCTCGTCCTTAAACTTCCAAAGAATGCACGTGCCATGTTCGTCAGATTTAACTGTGACAGTAATTTGCACTTTTACATCTTAACATAGCTATTTCTCTAATTCCTGTTCTTTGTGTTTTACAAGCATCCATAAACATCATCCGAAATGAATTTTGACACCGTTAGAACTCATAAAAACCGTTAACTGTTTCATTTTGGTGTTATTTCGGATATTCTCTTTCGAGAGCGTGTTCACTATAAATCACCCTCGAAAGAAATTTTAAAACACCAAAAATGGAGGCCTATTTCAGCCAATTTTCTTAACTGTTTCTCATCGCCTTATACGAGAAGAAAGTTAGAACTGTACAGTAATTTACTACATGAGCGCTATTAGAAATTATGCGACTGAAATGTCGACTAATTTATGCAGAAATCGTCATAAACAATGCTCTTGCACGCCTCCTCTCATTACCTATGTGCACATGTTTAGAAAAGATGCATCGTGAAAAAGCGAACGACTTTCGAAGAGAGAGGAGGATGGAAGAACAAATGTCAGGAGTACGTAAGGTGCCATTCACTGATCACGAATTTTCAGGATTTCGTAAGAGACAACCCTGAAGTTAAATTAATTAACTTCTGATTACAGAATTACATGAAAAATTGGAAATAACGTACTCACCCAGATTTACAAGTCGGCTCAAACCTGCAAACAGAAATCTTGTTGAAACAATGCGAAATAGATTTTCATTATAGTGTTGTGGCTGTTATGAAACAATGGGATATTTAATTACCAAATAGTTTAATTCTCATATTTGTCGTGACTTGAAGAAATGAAATTATTATGTGGATGCAATCGTCGGGTACCCACATAGAAGCTTTTTTTTCGAAATTTATCACTATGAAGTAGGTCTTTCGTGCATTGTTGGAGACGTTATCTGATAGAGTGGCGCATAAATTTACATGCAAAAGCGGTAGCAACAATGAAGATGTTGGCAGGGGCTTAGTTTTAAATTAACTGTCTCTAGAGAGCAAAATATGGAAAATTTTAATGTAGGAAAACAATAGAATCGAAAGTTTTATGGGTTAATATTGAATTTTTCGATATTCTGAAGATATCTTAAAAATGATGCGTAAAATTAAAACACATCCTAAAATTTTCTAATATCCTGTAAAAATACGATGCTTTTTTACCAAGTCTTACAATTCCAATAAGTTGCCAGTTATTTATAATTTAATGTGATTTTTAACACTCAAATTTATTATGCTAGATGATCGGAAAACGGTGTTCTTAAACTTTGATGGGACTTCAGACAGAGGTGGCTAACATACCTTCGATCTTGTCGAAATCACAAATCACAAAATTCAAGAGCAAAAGTGTTTTAGACACCAACCAAAAATTTCTAAAATTAAAACCTGCAATTCTAGTGGTGTTAACGATATCGCAATAAAATTTGAAGGAAAAAGACTAATTCTAGAAATTTTCATTTTAACTTGCTTGTTGATAGTACCAAATTAAAACATATAAATCAATCGATACTTTTAGATATTTATCTTATTGGAAATTAAAACTCTTAAACATAGGAGCTTATTGTAGTTCTAGTAGTTGCTATAGCAATGAAATTAGAGGAAAGTATTTGATCTACTTATTAACTGTTTTAAATTATAAAATTACAGAGCAAGAGACAAATTTAAAAAAAATATATTTTTATGGGGAATAAAAAATATAAAAAAATATCATTAAAACCATTTTTTATTAATATTTTAATTAAAATAATTCTAGTACTTTTAACTTTATAACAATAAAATTTGAGTTTTTAAATTTATGGAAGAAAAACGGATTTTTTTTAAGTTTTCATTGAGTTCTGTGAATTTGTTGAGTTCTTTGTAATTTTGAAATTTTTTAAATTACGTGAATCTCAAAGTTTTTAAAATTGTTTGAGTTTTTTAAATTTTTGAGACCGTTCGAATTACTTAAACTTTTTTTATTATTTAGACTTTGGATTTTCCGAATTATTTTGGTTGTTAGACTCTTCAGCCTCCCCTCTCTAGATTTTTTCAGTTTTTTTTTTTGGATTCTTCAGATTAGATAAGATTCTTTGCATTCTCTGCAACCTTCCTATTATTACAAATTATTTTTTGATTTTACGAATTCTTGGTATTTTTTGGATTTCTTTGGTTCAGATTCTATGATTTTTTTTTATTTTTCAGACTTTGAAATGAATTCTGAAATGATTCTTTAAACCGTTGGAATTCCTGGATCCTTTTTAGGCTATTTAGAATTTTTGTATCTCTTTTTTATATTTTTTTTATCTATATTTTTTGTGATGTTTTGTGTTTTGACTTCGTGTTCTTTAAATTTTTAAATCTACAAATTTTTTGGATTACCTAAACTCGTACTTTTTGATTTATTCGAATTGTCTAGAATCTTTTTATTCTAGATCACTTGATTTCCTTGGACTCTTTAGATTTTTTGATTTTTTTAGTTCTTTACTTTTTAGATTCTTTAGATTTTTTAAATTGTTTGGGTTATTTTGGATTATCAGAATTATCGCATTCTTTAGATCACTTTTGACTGTTTTTACTCTAAACTATGAGGATCTTTCAGATTATTTCGATTTTTTAAATTCTTTACAACATTCGGATTCTTAGATTCTTCCGACTATTTAAAACCGTTCAATTTTTGGATTTTTGAAATCTTTTTGGACTTTTTTATTTATTGGGTTACGAGTTTTTAGATTTTATGAATTCTATGGATTATTTAGAATCTAAATTTATTACATTTATAGTAAAATTTCTGTAGTCTTTAGTTTGTTCGGATTCTCTAGATTCTTCAGATTCTCGCATTTTTGTATTCTTTAGACCTTTTAGAATCGCTAATTTTTTTTCATTAGATCCTATTAGATTTTTTGGATTCTTTAGGCTGTTCTAAATCTGGATCCTTAAAATTTTTCAAACTTCTTAGACTCTTTGGAATCTTCCGATTCTTTGCACTATTTTGTATTTTCATTTTACACTTTTTCGTGTTTTTTAAATTTGTGAAATTAAAAATTCATTAATTAAATTAGATTATTAATTTATTGGCAATTTTAAGTCTGCAATTTCTAAATTTTTTTAAACCTCTTGTATTTTTTAATTTGTTCGGACTCTTTAGATTATTACTATTCCTATTACCATTCTTTAAATTATTTGATTTTCTTGTGCTTTTTAGATCTTTAATTTTTGTCTCAGTTCTTTAGACCCATTTTTTCAATTTATTTGGGATATTTTGGTTCTTTAGAATGATTGAACTCTTTGGATTCTTTCAACGCTTTAGACCCTTAGGATTCTTGTGACTACTTAGAATTGTTGAATTTTTTGGATTGTATAAATTGTTTTAATTTTTTTGGATTTTTTAGACTGTTTTAAATCTTTAGATTTTTAATTCGTTGGACTATATTTTGTATTTTTTAGAGCCTTTAAATTTTAAACTCTTTGCAGTCTTTAGGTGGTTCGGACTGTCTGGATTCTTTCGACTCTAAGAACTATTAAGACGCTTTGAATTCCTTTTTACTTAAACATTTTGACAATTTTTGAAATATTTAGAAATTGAATTTTTTGTATTTTTTTTTTTTGAGTTTTTAGATCATTCGGATTCTTCAGATTTTGTAACAGTTAGATTTTAATATATTTTGAGTTTAGATTCTTCAGATTTCTTTATTTTTTTATGTGTTTAAATATATTTTTTTAAATTCGAATTTTCACAAATGTACAAAAATCTGATCAATGATCGAATTATTTTTAGTACCTTCATAAATATTCCAGAATATAATTTCCTATTTTTTAATTCAACAAATAATAAACTTTGATTACGCTTGATACTAATAATAATCACTATAAAATAGCAACAATTTATTGCGTCTGCAAAAACCGACTCTTAAGTTTGTAATCACAAAGAAGATTGTGGGAACTACCCACAAGCATTTTCTTTTTTCCCTTTCGCTTCTTCTTTACCTAATGTCCTTTTTCTCAAGCTTTTTCTCCTAAAGCTTCACTATAATCAAACAATTTATATTCATAATTTGTCCATTGCATTAGCTATTAATGCCGACTACTTCATTATTCCACTTTTTCTGTGTTACCATTTCAGTCGTCTTATTACCCTGAATATTAATAAATAATTAAACTCGCTTATTTGTATAAACTGACGAAATCGAGATTGATTTTTTTCAAATCCCGTTCATTGATGTCATTGAATACAGTTAAAAGATACCTACAACAAAATTTGAACTTGACACAGTTATTCACATATATGGTATCTTACGACATTGTATGCCGGAATAAATTAGACGTTCAAAAAATCGATGACTATAAATTAATGGCGTTCGTTTTCATAAAAATAGCTATAAAATAAAATATCCTCGTGTTTTCTACAAATAGATTTGAAGTTTATGGCACGGTTGAACATGTGAGAAGTTATTCGGTGACAAGAAGGAACCTCAAGATGTGTTTGTACTTTTAATTTGTTTTAATTTATGCGCATTGTTTGAATTCTTCGAATTTGCATAAAACAGATGTCCCATACTAAAACCTCCGCTACTATCAACGGTGACATTTCATTATGGTCAATTTTCGTGGCAATAAAGCGCTACCATTGCCAATCGAGACCTACATTTTGAATAAACTGTTCGTTTAAAAACAACAACCTTGCACTTATTTTTAATTAATTGGCTATCGGCCAAATTGCGAATGACCAATAATGCTTTATACAGTAATAGCAAACCATACAGGGCCGGATTTAAATCTGTCTACGTTATAATAACACATGGTCGCATCCGTAATTGGATTAAAAATCACCGCCAGTTGAGCAAATTGAGTCATTAAATCACCATTATCAATTGTTGTAAACTGTTTTTAGTTCCAAAAGTTGCCCCGGATAATTGGCTAAAAATCATGCACGTACTTTTAAGAAGTTAATGAAGAAGCTCTTCCGCTCTTTTGTTTGCGGTAATCGACGAGGAAACTAATGAAGATTTATGTTACCAACAAGTAATTGATGAAATTAACAAACGGTGTGCAAATTTTAATATTTTGACCGGAAAGAAAAAGCTCATACTTTTATCACGGTCCGGGACTAGTTTAGAGACGAGCACGATAACTCTGCACCCCACCGATGCCAAGATGGAAATCATCTGATTAGCAACTTTTTTTGACACAATTTAGTACCGGATAAAGGATTTTAACAAAGGTTGTAACAAAGACATTTAATTTAAAAAAAAACTAATTAATTAAATTTATTGGAAATTTTAAGTCTGTAAATTTCTAAAAAAAAATAAACCTCTTGTAGTCCGCACTCTTTAGATTCTTACTAACCTTTAGATTTTTTGATTTTCGTGGGCTCTTTAGATTTTTTATCTTTGTCTTAGTTCTTTAGACTTTTTAGAATCTTTGCATTTTTGAATTGTTTGGGGTATATCGGTTCTTTAGAATTATTCCACTCTTTGAATTCTTTAAACCCTTTAGATCCTCAAGATTTTAGGATTCGTCTGAAATCGTTGAATTTTTTAGATTGTTTAAACGTTTTTTGTTTAGAGATGAGCACGATAACTCTGCAGCACACCTGCAAAATACCAAAATTTTTTTGACACAATTCAGTGTCGGATAAAGGCTTTTAACATAGTTTGTAACAAATACATTTAATTAAAAAAAACTCACAAATTTGATTGTAACAGAAAACCTAAAATTATGAATTCGATTTTCTTCAATTTTTTGGGATCTGTTTAGATACTTGCATTTTTTTCCTAACTTTTTACATTCTTTTCTTATTTTTTAGATTTTGTTAAATTATTTAGATTTTTTTAATGTTTATTATCCCGATCTTTTAAATTCTCTGTAATGTCTTAAAAATTCTTGTTTTCTTGAGACAACTTGTTCACGCTGGGAAAAACGTTTTTTCCCGTTTTCTCCACATGTTTTAGTGTGCTTTGTCCTTAATTTTTGATATATCACACTTAAAAAATACTTCTTTCAAGAGACAGAATCAAAGTTTACAAATTCTTAGTCCAGAAAAATATGTAAAAAAATTCATTATATTATTTATTGAAATTAAAATTGTCACTTTTTTGACGAGCAATTTGAAGCACTAATTTTCCAGAAAAAAAGACATTGCAAAAATAAAAAAATTACAAATTTAAATAAAAATTACTTGTTAATAAAGAAGAATATGAAAAAGACGTACTTTCAAATGTAACAGAAGCTGCCAATCCCAAGAAATTAGAGTTTTAACGTCAAAACAAATACAAGTTTTTTCTATAAGACGAGCATGCCGTTCTTGCAAATTGGTCCAATTAAAATTAAGAATATTGAGGATAATAGATCAGGTCTACTAGTCGAGATTCTTATCAGCAAAACCAAAAAAATTAGATCATCGATGGTGACTTGAAAATATTTGGAAACTAAAAATATCGAGCTCTTCGACCAAAAAATTTAAAGAACATAGATTTTTTATTAAATGTCAAGACATGTATTTGGAATTTATAAAATTAAAAGTGTATGAAAAATTTATTAAGTGAAAATAAGATTTAGAAAGAAAATTTTACGATTTGAGGAACCGGGTACCACTAGTGAAACTACCACTAAGAAAAAATTAACCACCAATGCCAATGAAGAAAATTTAGTGGCTAATAGTGATACAGCAGTAACATTTGCCATTATTGTTCAGTGACACTAAAAATGTTAATAAAGCCGATAAATTGTTAATTATTTTTTTCACAGTTGTTTACATCAATTTATATTAGTTTCAAAAAATAGTGTGTTCTATTTAACACATTTTTAAATATTAAAAACTAAATTTTTTAAAGCAAATGGAAAACAATAATGTTTAGAGCAAGAATTAAAAATATTTTTTATCTTAGAAATAAACAGTAATGTGGCCGTAGTAATTTTTTACACAGAATTTTAAAAATGACAATGTTTTAAACGGGTAAGAAGGGAACTATTTCATAGAACTAAACAGAAACTGTCACTCCAAGTGACAAAAGTTAAGGAGTAACCTAAATTAATACAGTCGTGAAAAAATTTACTGAGAAAAAAAAATTAAAGCAATTTTTCAAGAGGGTAGAGAAGAAATTAAGATAATAATAAAAAGTGAAAAGGAGAAAAAAAAACATTCAAAAAATGTGTTCCGAATTGCAGCAATTAGGTGGAGCTGTCAAGAATTGCATAATTAAAATTCGAAAAAAGCAATTGTGGACTTTTTATAGACAAAGACAACAGTTTTCTAGCTGCAAGTTTTAATGAAATAATAGAAATTAACTGTTCTTGGTCACATTAAGCGATAAGCAACAACACAGTTAAAAAAATAATTACTTACTTTTGAATGAGTCAGATATCTAGTTGGAAAAAAACAACAATTAACCATAACGTGAGCATAAAGTACTGCTATTTTATACTTTAGACGTCTCTTGAATGTACTCTACAAAAGTTTAATTTTTTATTTATCTATATTTTTTTACCCCAAAAACTTTATTCTGAAACAATAGCGCGTAAAATTTTAAAATAAATACAAATAAATATGTAAATGTATCTACTAGAAGTAGATCTCTAGACAACCGTTTACCGTGTTTTTTTCTCTTTCCTCAATAACTCAATTTTAGGATTTCTTTCCACGTTAAGGAATTCTAATAATAAGACCCACACATCTGCATCACAAATTGTCATCTGTTACAGCCCATGCTGTGTTAATTTATTGCTGCCAGGTAAGAATAAATGTCTTTCGACCAATAACATCTAACATGTGATTTGTATGACCCTCCTTTTCCTACACGGTAATCAAACTATTGCTTACTCACAACAACAGCTGAGTCTGTTGAATTTCAGTGGCCCACCCACAAAAAAAATTAAATACAATCCGACTACGAAAGACTATTTGTTTTACACATTTTGTTTTTTTGATGATATTGTCGTATTCTTTATTTTTTTTACATTTTTCGGGTTGTTTTAAATTTTCTTGTATTGGTTAATTAGGTGCCCCAATTTTTTTTGATGTTTTTACTTCAATTTAAATTATTTTTTTAGATTAACTTTGTCAGTTTGTAGATTTTTGATACTGTCACTTTTAGTCTGTCACAAATTCCTAAACTTATTCAAATGGTGAAAATTTAACAGTGCATCGTAAAGGTATTAAACAGTTAAAGATAAACGAATGCCACCATTTTTTTCAAATCCCAAAAAAAATATTCGCATTCAAAATATAAAAAAAAACTGAATTTGAATTATTATTCCACAATATTAAAATTTTCTAAAGTAATTCATAAGTAAAAATTTAAATATGCATCGTACACATATTCACAATTTAAGTTAAAAAATAACAGAATATTTTTTTCAAATCTCAAAAAACTTATTGGCACTCAAAATAATATCAAAAGAACTGAAAGCATACAAGAGTGAACTATTTTTTTAAAAGTCCTACAGATTTTGCAAATGAGATTAAAAATGCGATACTAATAATTTTAAAATCTTGAATGCTCCAGATTTGCAATTTAATTTTTAAAAATGAAATTATTGCAATACTTTTGAAAACTTTATAATACTTGGCGACAAATTCTGATAAGATAAGATAAAAAAGGACAAAATAAAAATCCAAAAATTTTTTATTCTAGGATACTCCGAAATCTACAAAAAAAATTGGTAGGTGGGATCTACTTTGTTGTTTACTTAAAATGACTATCAACCTTGAAAACATAAATTACTAAATTTAATAAAAATTAAGTTGTTACAGCACTAAATTGGGTGCCATTACAGCTCGCCCATAGACGCAAAGTAAGCAAAATAATTTAAATTAAATTTACAGAAATAAACGTTTTAGTTTTCATGAGTTTATAAATAATAACAATTTTAAAAAAGTTTCAAAAATTATCTATTAAATTTCAAAAATTGTAAAATTATATTGAATCAGTTTAAAAAATAACAGAAAAATATTTAGAAATACCACAAATTAAAAATATTGGAGTATATAAAAAAAAACTGTCGATTACATTTTCTAACAAAAAGTGGTTTCAATGTGATCAATACTCTAACTCACAAGTTTTTAAAATATTTTTTTCTACTTCACAGCTTTTTTAAAATAAATATTTAGTTTCGCAAAAAAATAGGTGGTACAGGTAAAAGCAAATTTTGGTTAAAAATATCACTTTGTTGTTTTAACATTTATTTAATTTATTATTTGACAGTGACACTTAAAATGACTACCAACCTTGAAAACATAAACTACAACAGTTTTATTACCATACTAAATTAAGTTATTAAAGCACCCGATTGGGTGCTATTACAGCTCGCGTATAGACGCAAAGTAGACAAAGTAGTTTAAATTAAATTTACATAAATAAGTATTTCAAAATACCACAAGACTCGGCCGTTATATTTTCTAAGAAAAAGTGGTTTCAATGTGATCATTGTATCATTGTGGTACGAGAATGATGAGAATTACAAAGTCAGTTATTATTTGCATGAATACACAAACCAGTCAACATTTTCACTTAAGTTTCCACGAGTGTTCGAATGAAAATCCAGTTATAAATGAAAATATCGCCACTATTTACGTACAGTTAAAACCCGTCTCTTTCGCTTATTTCTTATCTACCTCATTGCAGCATGTAAATAAAATTACTCAATCCACCATAAAAGCGAATTCTATGCGCTATAACCGAGGTTAAAGTGCCTCAATCTACGATCCCAAACATCTGAACGAGACATTAAGATATTTTACATTAGTAAAAAATTAAATAATGAGAAACAATGTGATCGTTAAACCTTTAAGTCGACTTTTATCGAGATTTCACATTGCTTTTACCTTCTGGTAGTTATTCAACAAAACATTGCGTTATTAAATTTTATGAAATTAGAAAAGTCATAAACCAAGCTGTAAATATTTCGTGTGTTATTTATATCCAAACAATAACAATGCGTCACGATTATAAAAGTGATAGTTCTTTTGTGCTTAGACGAACCCAAGATGGAAGAATTCGTTATGAGTCATGACAGAAACACTTGTTCACATTACCATATAATGACAGTTTTTGACCTTTTCGGGCGACATTTTTTCTTGGGAAAAAAGTTCGGAGTGACCCACAAAACCGAGCGATTTTTTGTACTTTTACTTCCGGCGATTGAAGGGAGTTAATTGAAGAGAAATCGTCACGAAAATCGAAAGTTTTCGGTTAAATTTTGAGGGTGACTAGAGTCAACAGGTCTGACTTTCAGACAGGTGAAAAATCAACCTGTTTTCGTTACAGTGCACCTGTTAGGGGTAAAATCCGCCCAAGCGCGTCCCTTCCTCGGTGTTCCACTTTGATGAACGCCAACTGTCGTAATAAAAAGATCGTTACGTTTTGTACACTTGCACAAAGCGGCAGGTTTCGTTTTTTTCTCTGAAAACTTTGATTACACCGTTTGCCTTGCAATTACAGAAAAAAATATGCAAGTCGCCCTTGTAACTACCACTTAAATTTGTATTTTTCTGAGAATTAGGCCAAGTGGTCATTACGTCAAAAGAAGATGGATGTGAAATGACACAGACACACTGTCGCAGGAGGCGGGTATTAAACCACTTTTTGCCGGGGGCGGCAACGAGAACGGTAATTTTGTAACTACAAAGTCAGCTGGACGCTGACTGATATTGTGTTCAAGATTTTTTTCACTGTAATGAAAATCACGTCTTTTGAGAGCTACTGTATAAAGAATTCTTCGTGGCTCATAAAACACTTTTATCGACTAACTAAAATTCCAGCTGTCCCGTCCTGGAAAATTCTCGCCACGAATTTATGGTGTTGTACAAGACGTGCGTCGAAAATAGGATGTCCGGATGACAAATAAGACAGTGGCGGAGATACACCGAATTATCGCACTAAAAACTTTTGTCTCCTAAGTAGGTTTAACGTTTCCGGTTTTAAAACATAATTAAAAATGAACGAGTCTGTTCGGCGTGCGCCACTGCGTGCTAAGTACCATTTTATTTATGAATGTCATAAATGGCACACATGAGAAACATTGTAATTGATTTATCAAGTCGATAATCTATAAATTATCTCAACGGTAGCTTTCGAGAGCGTTTAACAGTCCTGCAATTTAATGGGTCCGCTAATGTGACTATTTACTGTTTACAAGGACCCCATCGCCGCCCCCGCCTCTGTAATTGAATGTTTTTACTATCATTTATACCGTGATCGTGACGAACGAGATTTACGACGATTATTAAAAACCGCACCTGTGCATGAAATAGCGTACGTTTTAATAAAATCAATGCGTACGCCGCGGTCATATTATGTTGATATACTCATAAAATTTCCTTTCACTGACACTTCGGGTCAAAAACTTACCGTTAACCGATGGCGGTACAAAAAAATACGAAAAAAAAAGGAATAGTATTTAAATGAAAGCAATACCAACTCTATGAATCACTCTGTATATTATTGAGAATCAGGTGCAAAAGATTTATTGCTAAATAAATTTTGGAATTGTAATCCTTAAATTTTGAAAACCTATGAATATTACTGTTAATAGTATGATCATATTGAAACCACTTTTTACTAGAAATTGCAGCTTTGAGTTTGTTTATTTTATATAAAATAATTTTATTTTATTTTTCTCAAAAAACTTAGTTATTTAAGTTCGGTCTCAATTAGGAAGCAACAAAAAATGACCTAAAATCTTAAAAATATTATAGCTTGAGAAAAAAAGAGTTTCAAAAAAAAACTTGGGATTGAGGCAAATCGAGAATCTGAGAAGATATTCATCCAAGGACTTAAGAAACTGTAAAGTATATTGGGAATTTGTAAAATTGGAAACACGAAATCTAAAAAACTGAATTCTAGGAAATTAAGAAAATTTTTTCAACTTTTTTTCTAAAGCCTGTAATTGTGTTAATTTTAGGATTGTAATTGCGGGCTTTGTAGAGATTGACACATTCGATTTGTTTATTTAGTGTGCCAATTAAAAAAGTCATAAATTGGCATGGAAAACTGTAAGAAATTTTAATTTTCGGATCGAAGAAAAATTTCCAACATTGTTAAAAAATCAGTAATTCTGTAATTTGTGAAATTTTAATAGCAACATTTTAAGAACTTTTTCAATAAATGTGATAATTTAAAAAAAAAACAGATTTTAAAAATTTTCATTTTTATGTTCAACGAAAAATTTTCATTATTTTTTTGAACTATTCTAATATTGTTCTTTCTGAGAATATAATTATAAATTTTGTGGAGGTTGTCACTTTCCATTTGTTTATTTAGCGTGCTAATTCACAAAATTATAAACCAGCGTGAAAAACTATTGAAAATCTTCAATTTTCGAAGCGAAAGAACATTTTCAAAATTTTAAAAATTTTGTAATTTTGTTATTTGTAAAGTTACAACAGCAAAATTTAGAGAAATTATTCATTTTGATCTTTTTAGTAAATGTAATAATTTAAGAAAACAACAACCAGCAAGGACAAATTTTAAAAATTTTCGTTTTTAGGACCGACGAAAATTTTTTAATATTTTTTTTAAATAGGTTCTTCAATTCTGTAACCCTCAGAGTATAACGATAGATTTTGGATTAGTTGTCACTTTAATCTGTCCATCATAAAGTTATATCAGCAAAATTTAAACAAATTATCAATTTCGAATTTTTATTAAAAGTGACAATTTGTAACGTCATAACTCGTAAACCAGAAGAAACAAAATTTGAAATTTTTTATTATTATGGAATTTTTTATTATTTTTTAAAAATCTTGTATTTCTGTAATCCTTAAAAATATAATAATAAACTTTCCAGAGGTTGTCACTTTCGATTTGTTTATTCCGTGTGCTAATTCAAAGAGTCATAGACCAGCATGAAATCTACATTTTTTCGTATCGAAGAAAGTTTTCCAAAATTTTTACTAATCCAGTAATTCTGTAAATTTTCAAGTTAAAATGAGAAATGAGACTTTTTTGAATAAATGTGATAATTTAAAAAATTAACCACCAGAAACATATTTTAGAAAATTTCAATTTTATGTTCGACGAAAATTTATTTGAAAAACTATAATTCTGTTATCTACGAAAGTATATATAACAAATAATCAACAAAAGGCGAGGAAAATCTTTAGAAATTCTGATTTTTACGATCGAGCAAAAATTTTTAAATATTTTTCAAAATATTCTAATTCTGTTATCCTTGAGAGTTTGTAAAATTTGTCACTTTCCATTTGTTTATTCAGTTTGCCAATTCACAATGTCATAAACCAGCATAAAGAAATATTTAAAACATTTAAAAAAATCATCTAATTCTGTAATTCGTGAATATAATAACGAAATTTGAAAAAAAAAAAATGTAAAAAATTATGAAATTCGAAGCTAATTTCAAGTTGTGAAAATATGCCTAGAAAGAGCGTAGGGATTCTGAAACTCGGTTAAATTCTGACTTTTCTCACTGATTTCTGCGTCAAATTCTAAAGTTGAGAACCTACCAACAAGGCAGAGTAAGAAAATAAGAATTTAAACAAAAGAGAAATGTAAACTAGAAAATGAGAAGTTGAAAATGTAAGACGCTACAGAATCTAAAAAACTGTAACCTTAAAATTTTGAAATCTTAAAAATTTAGTAACCCATGAATCCAAAAAACTATAACGCTGAGATCTTAGAAATTTGTGGACACTAAAAACTTTCTTAGATTCTGAAATTTTTAAAGAGGCTTAAATGAGTTTTTTTTGCCTCTAGGTACATTTATTTATTTAAACCAATTTTTTCCTGATATTTATTAGGAGAATTTTCGAATTTTAATCTCTTAGACCTTTAGAATCCCAATTTCCTTTAATTTTTTATTTTTTTTTTTAAACCGATCTTATGGTTTTAAATCTAAAGTAATAAAGGTTGGAACTTTTCAAAAATATTTCTGGAGTTTTTGGTATTGGTTAGTGAGGAAAATTGTAGGTGTTGATTTCCTCGAAAGCATTCCAAATCCTTATTAATTATGAATAATAAATGATCGTTTTTATTGCAAGTTGAAGCACTCATAAAGTGGTATTAAATTTGGCATTGATTTATGTAATTTCGCGTGCAGAAAAAAAAACGTTTCTTAACGATGTCGAATCCAAAATTGGTGTTTTCCTTCATAAACGTAATCGCCGTAAGTGTCGAATAAATAGGTCTGTAGAAACTGGCTTAAATCACAGCTAATCAAAGGAAATTATATGCGAAAGAACTTGTTTAAGTCATGCAAGTCGCGTGATAGCGACGTATTAATTAAAACGGTAATTAGCTGATATAATGCAGGTCTATATCATTATTAAGAAATTGCGTAAGTTAGTTTTACCTCCAAACAGATATCTGCAAATTATCAGCTGAAAGGAAACTGTGAGAACTTTTTTCGAGCAAACGAAAAGATATCATCGATAATACGATACCCAACCGAAGCTATAATCACAGTCAGTGGGAAAAAGAAAAATCGAGTAATTCCAAGATGATTTATCGAGATAGATTGTGACCGTACGTGCGACATTTACTCCATTAATTAGCGGCGCACATTTATCACAATTCTGGAAAAATCGCATTTCAGAAAACAATTATTCCGTAGAAGCAGCTGCTGGTTTTCAAGCAGTCATCAACACCTCCAGTCTGCGAATTAATACGGTTTTATAATGTCGATGGCGCTGTAAAGATAATCCTTGATTCATTTTTAATTAACAACCTTTAAAAAAAAGCTTCCGTTTTATCAACATTCCAGTTTGGCGCTTTCGTCATTTTACTTTTCGTCACGGTTTTACTTTCCCGAGAAAAAAATCGCGCGGATGACATCTGTTCTGTCATTAAATACAATGTTGCAAATATGGAAAATGTAAACGAGTCGACATCTGCAGGACGAGGAACGGTTTTCGGCCGAAAAATCGAGATGATCGTTAAAATTATCGTGAGCTGTCTGATTTTAATAAACTTGCGGTGTTAGAGGTGGGTGAAGGTGCAAAACGATATATAAATTCACGTTTCCTGAACTTTTATGATTATTCATTACATGTAGTCTGGTTTTGCAATTGAACAATTCAAGACGCACTCGCTTACGTAACTGTTTTCTACCCACGCGATTAAATAAATATACGTGCTATATACTAGGGATATTGGAATTCTCAGTGAGCTATATGAAGAAAGGTGGAATTTTAAATGGGAACTGTTTTTATATACGGCGCTTGATATTTTTCCACTGTTTCTAGTTAATCATTCTTAAGTGCACTTTTATGGCTTTTTACGCTCACCAACGCTCTATCACAATTTTACTTATCTACCGTAAAAAAAGAAATTTTTACAATTATTTATATTTTAGTCTTAATTTCTTACTGTGATAGCAAAATACAAAGCCATAAATTCGTAATCAGAAAACGGTATAATTTTATTGTCTAGATACATCGTAAATTGACAAGCGAAGACATTTACATTAGTATCATACTGAGATTTTCACGTTCTGTTTAACATTACTGAAATGCCCCCGCATAACGCTAGTAAACCCAACAGTGTTGCTAATGCTCAATGCTTTGACTTATCGAACATGCATATTCATCTACTAGAACTATTAAAAAAAAGTCTGCTGTAATTGAAAGCATGCTAGTAAAATTTACGGAAATTGACACTTTCGATATCCTTTTTAAATGACCTGTTTACAAAATCATAAATCATAAAAAAATGTTTAAAACCGACGATTTTTTTTTAATCCTGTAAATGTGTTACTCATAAGAATGTAATAATGGACTTTCCGGAGATTACCAATTTCGATCTGCTTATTCAGTGTGCTGATTCACAAAGCCATGAACCGGCATGGAAAAATATGAGATCTTTTTTTTCACACTCAAAAAAAATCCCAATATTTTTATAAATGTGTAATTCTGCTATTCATGAAGTTTTAATTATGAAATTTTAACAAATTATTAATTTTGACTTTTTCAACAAATATGAAAATTTACAAAGTTATGGTTTATAAAACAGCAAGAACAAATTTTAGAAATTTCCATTACTAAGATCGAAATTTTCACTAAAGTCTGTTATTCATGAAAATATAATAACAAGCTCTTCAGAAGTATAGGTATAATATATAAGTCATAAACCAGCATGGAAAATTAATAAAAATCTTCATTTTTCGAATCGGAAAATTTCCAACATGTTAATCTGTAATTTTGCTATTTGAAAAATTATAACAGCCAAATTTGAAGTTTGAATTCACAAAGTCATGAACCATCATGGAAAAAATGTGAGAAATCTTTATTTTTCAGACCCAAAAAAATTCCAATATTTTAAAAAGTGTGTAACTCAGCTTTTCATGAAGTTTTGAATGCCAAATTTAAACAAATTATCAATTTTGACATCTTTATTAAATGTGATAATTTACAAAGTTATAGCTCATAAACATAAATAACAAAATTTAGAAATTTTCATTATTAATATCGCCAATAAATTTCACATTTGTTTAAATTGTCACGTCTGTATTCTGACTTTTTCAGTAATAAGCGACAATTTTAAAAAGCATAACCCAACAAAAAACAATTTAAAAAAAAATAGTTGTACGATCGCGAAAAATTTTCAACATTTTAAGGAACGTATAATTCTATTTTTTTATGAAATTATAATAACGGGGTTTGAAGAAATTATCGATTTTGGAACAATTTACAGTCATAAACCAGTGGGGAAAATAAAAGAGCAACAAAAAAATTTCGATTTTTTTTTTAAACCGCGTTGTTTTGTTACCCATAAAACTGCATAACGAACTGAAGAGACGATCACTTTCGATTTCTTTACTCAATGTGTTAATTTACAAAGTCATAAAACAGCGTGGAGAAATATAAGAAATTTTCATGTTGCGTATTGAAAAACAATGTGTTTAAAAGCGCACTATTATAAAAATAGTAAAAAATTATGACCGAGAAGAAAGTCTTCTTTTGGAATCCTTTCATTCTGTATCCATTAGAATTAAATAATTAGCTTTGAGGAGATAGTCGCTTTCGATTTATGTTTATTCACTCTTCTAATTCAAACAAATCAGCATGGAGGAATTTTTTCATTTTTTTTAAACGTGTAATTCTGTTATTCACTGTTGTTATGAACCGGCGGCAAAGTTTCAAAAAAAATCTTTTATAGAACCGTCAAAAAATTTTCAATATTAAAAAAAATTGCTATAGTTTTGTTACTCACAATCTCCCAGACAAAGTCCAAAATCAGCATATAGAAATTTTCATTTTTAAAACCGAGAAAAAAATCAATATATAATTAGACTCCTGTGCTTCTGTTGCCCTTGAGAGCTTTGTAGAGGTTGACACTTTCGAGTTTACAATCATAAATGACCATAGAAAAATAACGAAAAAAAAGTTGTGAATATGTTTAGTAGAACTTATTTCAGACCGTGAAGATCGCTAAAATCGAACTAATACTTTTAGATTTTTTTAACGTCCTTTAGACGGGCGAGTACTTTAATTTATTTTTAAATTCAAGACGATATTTTATTATTTCTAGTTGTCACTTGAGAGAATGCCAATATCAGTGGTTAAAAATTAAATTATAACTTTTACCAGAATGATCACCGAAAAGTTTATTTGATGCTTTTTTACAATAAAAAATTTGGGAATATTGATTTTAGACCTCGTCTAAATTTGTAATCCTTGCTTGAGAAAATTTAAACTGATTGAAGGTGAGGTAGTAAATTATAACGGATCGTCACAAATTACAGCGTGGACCAGTTATAAAATTTGGGCTTATTATAAGCATACAAACAGCTGAAAATGTGGTGCGTCAGTTTCCCTCGCATTTTTTTATAAATAGAAAAAAATTGTAAGAGGTATAAATGCAAGACCTATTAATTTTTGTTTTATAATAATTTATTTCAAACTGTACTCATCAGTCATAAATAATATTGATAGTATTTTAGATTTTGTGAATTTCCTGGTTTTTTTCGATTAGTTAGATTTTTTGTTTTCTCTCCGTTCCTTGGCGTTAGTTGACGGTTTTTCTAAATTTTTAAATTTCATTGGATTTGTTGGATTCTTGAGAAGTATCGGATTCGTTATATTTTTGGAATTCGTTAGATATTTTAAATTTCTTGGATTTATTGCATTTGTTGAATTTTGGGAACTTTTGGATTTGGCAGATTTTTGGAATTCTTTGGATTCTCTGAACTTTTTAGATTCATTGCATTTGCTAGATTCAAAGAATATTTGGATTTTTTTAACTTTTTGGATTCGTTAGATTTTTGAAATTCTTCAGATTCTCTGAAGTTTTTGAATTAATTTCGTTTCGTCAGATTTTTGGAATACTTATTCATTGGATTTTTGGGATTTTTTGAATCTTCTAACTTTCCTAAAATCTACAACATTTTTGGACCCTTAGATTTTTGGAATTGTCTAGTTCTCTGAATTGTTTGAATTTTTTGAATATTTTGAATTTTTGAATATTTCGAATTCTATGATTTTTCTGAATTTTTTTGAATTTTTGAATTTGGGAGATTTGTAGGATTTTTTCGTATTGTTTAGATTTTTTAAATTTGTAAGATTCTTTCTTAAGATTTTTGTTTTTTTATTAGATCTTTTAGATAAAATAATTAATAATTTAAAAAAATATTGAACTACTGAAAGTTTCTGAAAGTAAAGAATACTGAAATTTCCCAAAAACACAACTGTAGTGACTGGAATTCAAAATATTTTTTTTAAAACAATACAAACTTATTCTGACAAAACGTTTTTAGTCCAAAATGAATTTTATACTATTAGTGAATTAAATGTCAAATTTTGCGGTAGTAATTTTTAACATTTCTTTTATTGTGCGTAAAATAAGAGTTGGACTGCGTGTCGAAAAAGAACTTTTACTTTTTCCGGGACAAGTTAGTTTAATTATAAATCTTCGATTAAGGTGAAATTGAATAATTGACCTTTGGCCCAAATCCGTTTAGTCTTTTTGCAACTCATTTCTCCAGTTACGACTGTTCGTACATGTACAGCTATAATAATAACAATAATAATGTTTTCCATACCTGGTGGTACAATCTGCGTCTTTAGATGACTCATACATAACAAGAAAATCATATACGCAGCCCACATTTCGTCCATTTATAACAAAATGCGTGCAGACAAGACAAAATCCCGCGATAAAAAATTAACATAAATAACAATTCCATGCTTTGCAAAATTAGAATAAACATATGTGGGTAATTTAACGTGTTTTGATTGTCGTAACAATAGAGTTGCAGTATAATTAATTAACCGTATTAAAAGACATAATTGTTTATAAGTTGATGGTTATTGCTACTGCTCTTGAGCAGAACGTTGACTCCTACATTATACCAAAAAGATATTTTATTGTAACTTTCTCAACTTTGTTTTTAGAGTAATTTTCACTTACATGTGACCTAATTTGATTCGTAATTTAACATTCCATTACTTCCATTTAAAGTAATTATAGTGCAGAAATAAATAACCCTAAGTGGTGCTTAAGCATGATTAGTCGTCGCGCAACCTTAATTATTTGTTACTAATTTATTTTATTTTTTCAGAACACCTACTTGGAATCTTTATCACGATCAGGACCATAAAACCCATGATATAGGAACAACGTAGAAACGCCCAATTTGTTTTGACACAAATTTATTTCACTCCAAACGTGAATAAATTTGTAAGTTTGACAGTAGTTACCCTAAAAACGGCCCAGCTTTCATTTATCAAAATTTCATTCGCCTACGTACGGTGATTAAGAACAATGCCATTTTCGTGCGGAAATTTCACGCTTTACAGTTTTGTGACCCAAACAAATCAACGATTTAGGAAAGAATAATTTCGTCATTTTTCCTCAGTAATTTGCGTGAATTGAGATGTGGGTGGTATTTAACCTACGTAGAATTGTAAGACAGTAATTAATTCCTGAGTAATTGCTGTAAGTGGTGATTTATGAGCTATGGCTTCACAGTGTCTGCCACTAAAATACCATCACGTTCTTTAATATTTGTTTCGACACGAGAATTCCAGGTCGTATTGGTTTGCGGAATTTTTATCTCGGATTTAATAAACGGAAACGTACGAAGAAATTTACGGTTTATTCAGAGGTCCAAAGTGTGTTGAAAAATTAGTTTGGTGCCGAATTTGGGAAACCAGGGACGGAATTGGCGGAATTCAGAAGTAGGTGTCATAAAAAATAAATTACGGAAAGTAATTATGTCAGGGTTAAGTGGAATTCGGACTTGAGCTCGGTCCGCGTAATTATCTTGTTATTACGATAAATTAATTAATAAACTGCTCTTGGGTTTTCGAGTGAGACATGTTCTTAAGATTAGATCTGATTATTTTCTGACAGGTATTTTAGAAATTGTGGAATTTTTTAAACCGTCGAGATCAAAATTCTTGAGATCTTTGTCCGTTTTGTTCCGGACACGAGATATCACGGAAACAGGTGATTTTTTGGAGACCACACATCTTGTTCATTTTTTACCGAAAATTTGTCATAATTGCGGCTAATTTACATATTTTGTAGTGTAATTGCGGTAGCGGAAGAGCAACGGGACTTTGTTCACCGAAGATGCAATTTTCCCGTCGAAACATCCTCAGAAAACCACACAAAAGAAATCCTTAGATGGCCAAATCAGAAAAATTCGGTCACGGTTCACTTCACTTTTACAAACTAAGAAATCGTCCATAACTCGAAAAAATCCCAAAACGACCGAAGTAACAGTTGATCGAATATTTCACAAAGTGAATCGTCACCGCAACGAAACACGCAGTACTGCCATAGAAAGTGAATTTGATTTAGATAATCAAAGAGCTGAATATGGCATACCAGCTTGAAAAATCCGCATCTGTTGTAGTATACCGTTATTTTTTTCTCCGACGTGAGTCATCGTGAAGGAATAATCTCCGAGGATAACATTTTGATAATGAAGAGCTAATCTTTGGGTGCTGCAAGTCGATATAAACTTCTGCGACGTTTACGACACAATAAAATAAACTAACGGATTATTATTTTGTCCAAAAAGTACCAATAAAACATCGAAACGTGGAGTTACGATACCATAAAACACGCTCGTAAAGTTCGAAGAAGAGTTTCTGAAATCTCTTCACGACTCGTTCGTTATCCTCGCAAGGCATCAAAATCACGTTTTAAGCCGTAAAAAGGTACTAATTAGCCATGTGGAATAAGCACTCACTTACAGGAAAAATTCAGCACTCATTTGCACGCAACGCATTGTCGGGTCTAAAACCGCCACTTTTTTTTTGCTTTTTCAAAACACCGGTCGTGGTACTGCATAAATATTTAATGTTTAACGTTTTCGACGGTTTCGCAATGTGCTTTCAACACTCGTGCTCGACAGTGACCTTTCAGGCGAAGATTTAGAACGATCTAATGAGGAACTGTACAGACCACCGCGAATTTATCCTTCGGGACGTTATTGAATCGTTATCATTAGAAATATCTCGTTGCGCTCTCTTCGCACACTTAGGCCAAGGCGAAAATATGCGGAATCTTTGATGAGGACGAGAATTGAAAGCCAGAGTACCACACCGAACGCTGTTAGTACCAAAAATTAAACTGACGGTAAATGAGATTTTTTAAACTTAAATGGACAATGTTAGGTCCAAATTAACCCAAACAGAAATTAAATCTGACTAAAGCTGCACTAGCACGGAAATTTTTGACTAAATTTCACTACAGATGGGAATGAAATTGGTCGATCGGTACCAAAAATTAAAAAAAAAACTTTGCGAATAAGACTTTAAAAATTTTGACAACAAATATTTCAATTTAGATCTAATTTTCTGGGGAATGAAAATTTCTCATATTTAAAACATACAAAATACCAAAAATTTTCACAGACTTTGGTGAAAAAATATTGTCAATTTAAAATAGAAAATAATAATTAGCAAAGGTTAGAAGCAAAAGTTTCATAATCCATAAAACTGTTTTAAAAAGTACAAAAGCTCACCAACTCTAAAAGTTTTGGGTGCTAGAAATTTCATACTTGAGGACTTGAAGAATAAACCAAATTTGGTACAAACTGTATCACATCAGGTAAAATGGTAAAATTAATTATTTTTTAAGTAAGCATTTCTAGAGAAAATCTGCTAAATAAAATTCACGTTTTTTAATAATTTACTAGAATTATATTATTTTTTTTTAAACTCGGAGTTATTCTGCGAAAAAGTGTGAATAAAACTTATATAAGATTGCCCCCTTAGGGCATTTGATTTTTTTCAAATGATCCTCTTAATGTTAATAAACAGTTTATTGCAAATTAAACTTGGAAAATCAATTATGTTATTAATAATCATGCTGTGATTTTAAATATGCCTATGAAATTCACTTAAACTACCTCGACGTGTATTGGGCCAAAACATAAATCATAATGATAAATATTAATAATTGCAGTTATAGACAATAAAAATTGTTAAATCATGACATTAACAACCCGTAATTGCAAAGATAAATCTGAAAAGTAATAACTTGAGGCTGACAAAAATTCTAGCTTTGTATTTTTTTAATTACACCAATTCGTTCTTCTTTCTGTTTCCAATAGTTGCGTTTTTCGGTCAATTAGCGGAAACGGTAAAATCCTCGAAGATGAAGAACCGACTTCCTCCACACTGAACCTCCGCAATTTGCATTCTGGGAAGTAGAATGAAGCAACACTAGAATAATTTCTCAATATTGTACCGTAGAGGGGACAATGAATACCACTGTGGTACCGGATGTGACAGTTGCACCACGTTATAACCATGACAGGTGTATTTGGATACACTTGTTACTTTACAATTTAACGGCGACATTGAAGAAGCGCGCCAAATATTGATTTTGACGATCTTTTAAGCAGGCACGTGATTAAATTCACGTTATAACCTATCATCTTACATTGAGCGATAAATCAGCGACTGGTTATTAATAAGATGCGATTTACGCGGAGATTTCAACGATGCGTTAGCAGAGATGCGCCAAGAATACGAGGTAATAATGAATTTCCGTTTCCTTCTTCAAATTGAGGGGCGTTATGGGATTGGTAATTTACTAATACGTAATTATTTCAAAACAATGTTTTCTTGACAGACAGTGAAAGGATTTTCCGACTGATGTAAGCTTACAACATTTTTGTTGTAGTAATAATTACCATGTCAAAGTCAAGTGAATAAATGATTCAGTAACCATTTTTCCTCGAGTTTTTTGTAAGTTGGAATCAGATGGGAGACTTACCGAGAAGTTGGTGATGAAAATACGATGCACTAACTTTTATAAATAAATCCACATGTCAGAGCGCTGGAAAGTTCAAAAATCTCTGGTACACTCGCCACAACAGTCGGTCAAAGACTGGTGGGTGAACCATGGATGACTGAAAGAGCGTTCAATGAAAGCTCTCCCCACTTTGAAGGCCATATCGACAGCGTAGAACATCCAATACTACTAATTTTGTCTTACAACAATGTTGCCTTCTGCTGGCACCGCAATTTCGGAAAAAAAAATATTCAAAAGTCTTTCTGAGAAAAGAAATTTCTGCTATCTCAGATCGGCGGTTTACAGTCTGAAGGTTTCGTGGATTATCTTTCGAAAAATCGCTGTTTTCTCTTTCTTTAGAAATCGGTGCTTGTCAATCAATTTGTTTAAAAAAATAGAGCAGAAAGTGGCAAAATTTGTTTGCATCACAATATTTATACAACGTTTCAGCATTAAATCTGTCATACGGTGATACGATGACAGTAGCTTTAAATTGTTGTGAATAAAATTATATAGAACTAGTTTTGATTGAATTAATTGATGAAATCGGGTTGAACTAAATTGGACCAAAACGGGGTTAAATCTGACGAGATTGGAGAGAAATTGAACAATGTCAATCATTAAAGCATTACATTGGACTAAATTAAATTAGATTTGAATAATACAAAACTACCATGGAATAATTGGATTGAACTACGGCGTAAACAAATTAGGTTAATTTTCGTGTAATTTTGACTAAAGTAGATCAAAAACTTGAGCAAACTTCTGAAAATTAAAATGACGGTGGTGTCAAATTGGTTAAATTAAGCTACTTCTATCTAAAAAATAGATAAAAAATGAAAATCGGCAAATCTAACTTGAGTCAACGAATTTGAACTTAAGGCCAATTCGGCTAGCTTAAATAAGCTTAAACTAAGCTAACTACATCAAACTAAACTTGATTTGAAGTCTCATTAAATGGAATAAGCCAGACTGACCAACTTAATCAAAAATATTCCAGAATTAAGTTAAAGAATGAACTAAATTATTTTAAACTAAATAAATCCGAATTTGACTAAATTTATTTCAAACTTTGGATAAATAGAGTTAAAATCTAGAGCAAACTATAACTAAATCGACCAAATGGTACAGTTTGATTAAAAATTTGAATAAATTGGAAAAAACTGAACTAAATTATAAAATACTTAACAAACTTGAACTAAACTAGATCTAATCGAAATCTAAAATAATGTTAAAGTATTAAAAAAAATAGTTAAAAGTTTTTCAACTCAACTGTCTTTAATTTAGCTAGCACTAGTACGGATTATAATAAATTGGATTAAATTTTATTTAAAATACCTAAAGCTCACTTAAATCTTTTAAATTTTACTGAAAATTTACTAGTTAAAGATTACTGAAATAAGTATAAATGTTGTAAATTAAACTAAAACTTTATACTTTGAGATTAAATATTAAACTACTCAGCTTAAAGTTTGAATAAAATAAATAAATTAAACTAAATATTAAATATGAGTATTTTTTGAAGTAAAATAAGCAAAACTGGACTTACTAGACGTCATACTGATTGATAAATTATCCATTGATTACGACGAAACTAAAGGTGAGTCTTAGAACTTAGATAAAGTTGGTTTATTAATTAACTTACTTCACAGAACTAATTTTGGTTAAATTCGGTTAAAGGGAGCAAACGTGGTTAGTTTGAATGAACTTAAATTGATTCTATTATCTTGAACTAAATCAGACTAAATTTGACAAAGTGGGACTAAGTTAATTACAATCGGCGAGCATGTGAGCTTAAATTAAGACAGATTGGACTAAATTTACTCAAATCTGACTAAGTACCTCCTCTAGTTTAAACCAAACAATCCAAGCAGAAGAACTCTAACTTAACATGTATAATCTTTTCATCTTTTTAAAATCGCTCTTTCTTCCTTTTTTAAAAATCAATGCTTGTCAATCAGGTCTTCTTTAAAAAAGCAGAAATCTCACTTAAGTCATTCCAAGGTTAGGTGGCAAAAATTTCAACCGTTCATTACGCCAGTAAAATTGCATGTTTCATTCTGTTTTTTTTTTTTACAAAAATCTTGTAATTTTTCACACGGCCTTCACATTTCGTGCAATGATCGGGAAATGTTTAATTATTAAATTTTTTATTGTTGCTCATTTTTCCTGCAACAAATATCACAGATCTTTTATTAATGTTTACCATTTACTGCTGCAGAATTTTCCCGTGTAAGTGTAGGCACATTTATTAAATCTTTTTGAAGGCCGAAGCATTGACTGTGTACATTGTTGAGAAAAAGAAACTAGATAAATTTATCGATATTCCTGCGATAATTTGCGAACTATGTAGTTAATTGGTACTTACTGACATAAATACACAGGTCAGATCATATTTACATCTGTTAATAGCGTAAATGGAATAATTATGCCTGAAATGGGCCGCATTTACTTCCAGACAATTACAGAACATTTTCATGGAATGTGTGAACAGTTTCTCGGTTTTTCTCAATACTCCCCGAAGGTTTCGATGTCGAGCTTGAACTTTAACTCAGTGTCGAGTTTTTCCTGCTATCAATATTAAATAATCACTTGAGATTATTTTATTTCATTACTAATTCATGTTCAGTCTCAGATGCTTCGGAAAATTGATATTAATTGAGATAAATCAGCACCGATTTCTTTCCTGTCCTGCTGAGGTAAACTAAATGTAAAACAGCACTAATTGAGTAGTTAATAGAAAATTGTTTTTTGTTTTGAATTCCTGCGGTGTTAAATAATAAGTACCTATATTGGAAACGTACGAATTGCTGCTACGTGATATTTCTCGGTTGCAGAGGTATTGTTTCTGGTAAATGGCTGGAAAAGGTGTTTTTATGCGGGATCAAAATTTTGCGACAAACTTTTGATATATTCGCATCCTTTTTCTGAGGAGACTACGAGGTGAAAGTTATATCGTCACATTTTTTTCGAAGTTTTCAACACTTTGCATCATTTCGCGTGCAGCTCGTCTAATTCCGTTGCAACATCGCAACAACCCAACACCTTTTATGTCAACATACGTAAAGTTTCTCCGGAATGGAACAGCATTGTGGAAATAATTTGTAGTAAATTCTGAAAAGCGATTGACTCTTCTTCTGCGATCTAGCGGTAGCAATGCCGACAAACTTATCATTTCTTGGATAAAAATAACAAATTAAGCTACTTTTGACACTGCTAACAAGTACAGATCAAACACGTGTCGGTCCCCGCGATTAAAACCGTAAAAACCCACACATGATTTATCACAACCGTCACTATTATTATTAATTTATTGATATCGTTAATTAATAGTAAAACTGAATTCATTTAAAAGATTTATGCCGACGTGCGCCTGTCTTTCCATGGTGAAATCGAGTGGAAAAACAAAAACGTCGTAATTTATGACTGTTCAAAAAATTGCTCCGTCGTTGCCCAAAATGCATATCGGGCCTGGAGCAAAGTTTAAAATTTGCATTTTTATGATGCTCTGTTAGTAGTCACGACCTCTTTTGCAGTGTAGTCATGATTATTGTAAAAATGACACATTTTTAGTTTTCGTGGGATCAAAGACAAACGGTGCCCCAATTTTCGAATTGTGCAGGTCAGGGCTTAAAGTTTAAGGTGAAGGCCATAAAAATAAATAAACTTTTTATGGCGTTTAATTGAAACGTTCGGTGTTAATTAGTTTAGGCGTAGTTTGTGGGCGAGAATTCATATCCAGTCTAATTTATAGTTATTGTAAATATCAAGTTCCGTTGTGTTCCACCCACATCTCGCCGAAATTCTGTTTTATTGCTTTTCTGGGACGAACATCTGGGTTTTGTGCTCCGGGACCTAAAAAGGCATAATTCTGAAATACGGTTTTGCGAATGTTCCCATGTTTAATAATTATTTACATCATTATAAAAATTTTATTTGATTTATAGACACTTTGTGTGCAAATGTGCAATTTATTGTATTTTTTTTATGTAGAATAACAGAGACTTGACACATTCCTGCGGTGTATTTTGTGCCCGTTAATCATTGTATGACATTTATTAAATATTTAAAACGAGTTTCATAACTAAGAGAAAAATTTTAATTAAAACATAAACTTGCGGTGGACTTCCTATTTGTTGATGCTTGTTGATAATCTTATCATTTCAATAAACATAAACATTCAAATTTATGGATATATTTTACCCACGGACGATGATTTCCTAGTTTTCATTCTAAAAAAGGAAATCGTGTTACTGCAACGATTGGTTCGGTCAGTTATGTCCATAAACCCATAGATTTTAATTAATTTAACGGGGACACTAACGATTAATTGTAATTAGTACAAACTTCCGACCATACAGTTCTCATAATTAATAATCACAAAAATACCGAAAGTGGTTTTTTCATTCCACTGTCTTCATTTCTTAATTGCCGGCATCAACGATTAATCTCGTCGATTATGTAACCGGATTTGATCTGATCAAATCAGATAACTTCGCTTATGCAACCAACAAAGCCACTTCTAAAATGATCATTTTGTGGTCTCATTTGTAACTTTACATTTTAATTGGGTTTAGACGTTAAATAATTACATCCTGCAGTTAATCATGAAATTCAGATTTATGTCGGTTGCAAATAAATGTGTGGGTCAGGAACGGAAATGACAAAAATTCTGTTCGGATTTATTTGCTTTTCGAGACGGATTTGCATTGAATGGCTCGAGTACAAATCAAACATTGTTGGGTTGTGACTTCATCATTTTTATTGAAGCTGTAATGGATTTAAGTGTAGGTAGTTATTAGCGGTCTGAGAATGCTTTTTATGGTTGTTGAAAGCTTTTTCATGCCAGTTTTACGATTTTCTTAAATATTTTTTTACGTTTAAATAAATCATGGTAGACTATTTATGTGTTCGTCATAGCTTCTTCATTTTTTTATTGATATTACTTGGAGAAAATTGAAAATGTAAGCAAACTAGATAGAATTAATTATGGTTGCTCAATTTCACATTCTCAAAATTCTCACCTGTAAACGTTGCAAGCGTATTTCAAATTTGAAATTCACGAAGATTTTGATTCTTTTTTTTTCGAGTGATGCATTCAACTAAAGTTTTTATAGTTTTTTAGGTATAAAAATTTAAGGCAAAACGAATTAAATTTTGACAGATGTTTGTTTTTCCCGCCCTCTTCATTTGTAACCTCCTACCGACTTCACTATCATTAACTGCTATCTACAAAAATAAATTATCTAAGTTCGTTCTCTTGTGGTAGTTTGTTAGACACTTACTTGATCAAAAATATCATTTTTAACAAACCACCTTCAAAATTGAAAAAAATTGTATACGCAACCAGTTATACAGAATACTGAAATTAGAATTCTAGTTCTCTTTGGTTTGTTGGATACACGTAGTCCTTTCACCGAAGATTAGTAAAATAATATCTTAGTACGGCGTTTTATTAGTTTTATTACTACGTTCTTAAATTTTAGGTAGATTTGTGAATAATTGTCGCCCTGGTACTGTGAATATTCGTTTTGGGGAGCTCTGTGGTCTCTTTAGATCCGTTTTTGTATATTATAAAGGTCATGAGGACATGAAACTTCACGCGGAACCTTTTTGGGGTTCGTGGTGGTATGAAGTGTTTTTTACCGTTTTGGGTGATTATCACGTGCTCAAATTTTGTTATTGATGTTCATTAACATTTGAAACGGTTGTATGATTGGTTGTATATACTTTTAATTTTTACCGATTTTAAAATGTCATTATTCGTGAATAACCCTGTCTAATAAATCTGTTGTTGCTTTTTGCTTTGATGATGAAAACGCATGACGCTTTGCGAAGAAGTTGGCAGTAGCAGTTTTTACAAAGTTTGTCCTAACAACAATTTCAAAATGGTCAACAAATTTTTCAGTTACAAGATTTAAGTTTCACGACATTCTGCTACAAATTTCAGTGTGAGGTAAGCTAGTTCAGGTAAATTGCAAATTTTTTCTTTCTAGAATTTCAGACGTTTCCAACTGAAGATTTTCGTAGCATAGGAAATGTTTAAAATATTTGACCTTGTACTGGTTATTCAGATGTGGTTTCTATGAGTCATCATGAGATGAAATCATCTGAAGAATGTTTTATTTTTGTATTTGGAGTATTATTTTGGTGGCACTAGATGTATATTTATTAAGGTACTTTTTTGTATTTTTGTTATTTTCATAAACGTCTCTTTATTTTCGATGTCGACGCCGTCACTTGAAGATTGTTTGTGTATGTTTCGTTAGCATAAATTTCAACGAGTTTGTATCTGAAAGTCACCCAAGTTTGATCCTGCCGTGCTAGGGCGTTGTACCGCAGGACTACGGGAGTACGGGAACCACTTGTAAAATGCAAAAGTCACACCGTCTTTACATATATGTTCACGATATAAACTGTTGCTAGAAATATGGGCTTTAATTTTTTTCTACCAATATCATTTAAGGCAAAATCTAACAAAGCTTGAGGATTCGGTTAAAATTTTGAGTATATTTTTTCAGGATAAAGTTGATAATTATTTTGTGTTGGCATTTTATCATATTTCTTGAGACAGCAGACAGTTTCGTAATGAATAATCAAACTTTTTCTGTGATTTTTTATTACCAAGACTTCATCGTTCATAAAGAAAAATTATCGTTTTCTGGTTTTTATTAGAAAAATTTATTTATAACTAATGATATAATGCAATTTATTATATATAACTCTGATTACTTTTTATTATCTTTTTGTACTCATTGTATATAAAGAGAATTTTTCCGCTTAATCCCGACGCACGAAAAAACGATTTTCCCGCACCTCGGTGTTTTTTACTTTCCGCTAGCGGCAAGGGATATTTGCGTTACATGGTTGGTATTGCGACTTTTTCACGATACCAGTCAATGAGTTTTTGGTAAGCGCGTTCATACCGCGGCTTTCTTTTCTTGGGCAGCAGACATGAAACGGCCTCTTTGGCACGTTGTTGTACCTCGGGAGGGGTACACATACGTTCTTCGCTTTCACTCATTTTAACAATTTTTGTTAATAATTAAATAAATTATGACAGGTGATTTAAATTTTAAAAATCTAGTAGGTAGTTACAGTAGATACATCATGTTACCAACCCATCATTAAAAAAAAAACTAAGTTGCTTAATTTTTTCATTTCCATATTCGTTACAAAAAAAATTGTACCCAACCAACTCTTTCGGAATTAGTTTTCCCGCATTTGCACAAACTGCTCATGCGGGAAAATTAAGTTTCCGAACTTGTTAGGTAAATAACTATTATGACTTTAACAAAAACAGTCTATTAATTCGTTGATCATTGAGGATTTTAACCCGTTTTTGATGCTTTCATCAAAAATTTTGGATTATGAGGATATTGAGTAACTTTTAAGACAGGAGCACCACTCCGACCGGAATTATTGTGGTATTTCCTCCATTTGGATAATCATTTTCAGGGTGGAGTTGGTTACATCATGTAATCAAATTATTATAGAAATACAAATTAACTTCCTTATGTTTTATGCAACTCTCCTAATAGCATTTCTATAAATTTCATTTTTCGCAAACCAATTTCGAAAAATCAATGGGAAATTAAACCTAAAATATAGAAACAATAGTAGGAATGAGAATAGTACGAATAAAGTAAGACAAACAGTTTGTTAACTTTGTCTTTGTAGAAAGTGCTACCACTTTCTAGTTAGAATCAAAAAGAACCAGAATCGATCGTAAACATAAAACAACTTTTCTTTTGCTTTTAAATGTAGGCAACAAACTATACAATCACTTCGGAGAATCAACCAAGTTTAATTATTTTTTTTGTATTTCTGGTAAACTGGAGTAAAACAGAGAAAAATCCACATTTTTGTTTTAGCAAATAAACTTGAAATTTACAAATTTTACTCAAGTCTCCCTTCCAGTTTACCAAAATCACATTTATTTTTATATTTTTATATAAAATTATTTTTATGTTTTTACAAGTCTTCATGTTTATTTCATGAGTGTTTCTTTCAGTTTTTCTCTTTCGTTTCTGCTGCACCACTTCTGTGGTTTTGGTTTATTTTCTTGGATTTTTTTATTTATTTCAAGTGCTGTTTGTTATTTTTTCCCATTTTCACCATATCACAGGGTTTTTGGGTGTTTCATTATAAATTCCACCTTCTCCTTTCTAGCGTCGTATTTCTCGCAGTGCAAGAATTTCCGTTTTGTAGTTCTTAGTCGGATTTTTGGATTTTTTTTAATGTTCCTTGTGCACATTGCCCTTTTCAAAACATTCCCGTCAATTGATGGTGGTTTTTACTTCATTTACTAACTCTCTTGACCACTTGTTTTAATAATTCAATAAAGTCGTTTTTTTTTTTCATAGACTTGTATAAAAACAGACATTCTTTCAGCTGACGGTTTGGTTCGAATAAAACTCCAAATTAAATAAATTAACAGTAGTATATTTTAACATTAAAATGTATAATCAGTTCCATTTCAATGCGGCTCACGTTTTCTAAAAACTTAGTCAATATATAAACATGAATCTACATCTACGTCATACAAACATACAATCTTGTTATAATGTATAAAATCCATACATTGGTGTTAATATGATACAACCCATAAACTACAAGTTGAAAAGCATATTTGGCAGCACTAGAACAATGAAAAATATTAATGATTGGTCCAGTGAAAAGATCAAAACACGCTTAGGCCGGGGCACCAGGTGATGAACATCAAAAAAACAGCACGAATTTTCAAAAGTGAGCAAAAACTTATTGCCGCCGTCCGCTTACAACCCTTTCTCTACTGTCTTCCCTGTTGACAGAACTCCTACGAGGGGGTGAATTCCCGGTGACTCTACTTTTACGTGATCTCTTAAATTTTGCCATGTCTTCACCGAAAACATCACCGGTTCTCAACGCCGATATCAAATCGTCGAATTCACCTTTTGCGCTTTCACCATTTTTGAGGCTTAGACTTTTATTGATCGAGGATAAAATTCCTTCGCGACTGTGTTTGCGCTCGAGTGTTAGCTTCTTGAGTTCGGCTTCTTGTTTCGCGCGTTTTTCGTCTTCTTCTTGCTTGCGGCGGAGATTCTCGTTGTCTTGGCGAGCTTCGCTGAAAGCTGTAAGGAAGCCGTCGAAGATGCCGAAGAACTCGTCGGGTTGGGCGTTGGTGGGGTCCTCGCCGAAGAGGCGCACCGCGCGCTCGAAGCGCGTCTGAAAAAAAAGGAGCGATATTACAACAAGTTCCTCACTCCCAGAGTTTTTAGTAGCAAAACCGACGGTAAAGTTACCTTCATGTCCTGGTACTGGTCTTCCACTTCCGCCAACCTGCACGTGGCCGTCGCCTGGAATTCTCTCATCACAGGTACGAACTTATCGTTAGCTAACGGACTCTGACTTAGATGAAACTCGATTTCTTTAGCTACGTCTTTCAGTCCTAATCGCAGTTGAGCCATATCCTTGCTTAGTTCGCCTAAGGACACTTTGGCTGCTACTCTAACATGTGGGATATCCTCATCCAGCCTCAGGATATCCTTAAATTTCTTCTCGATAATTTGTACTAAATAATGCAGTAACGTCGTGCCTTTGGCGGCACTGGATTTGGTATCAGCAAGTCGGTTAAGAGACGCTAGTCGAAAACCAGAAGCGTTTCCTCGAGCGCCACGGTTCATGTAATTTCCTAGTGCTAACACTATTTCTAACAGTCTTCGGAGACGTCGTGATCTTGACACTTCTCGGGACGCTTCCATGACGCTGGTGATGCGCGGCGTGATCTCGTTGAGGGTGATTTGGAACCGTTTTTTGTAGTGTAAACTGCGCAGTCTTTGTTCATAGTGAGGCACCCTGAAAGTTAACTCATTAAGATGAAGAAATTCCGATTGGTTAAGTTACTTTGAGATTTCGTAAAGAAAGCGGTCAGCTCTGGCTAAAGAGTCGATTTCGTCACTGTGCTCTTCTAAGAGAGCCGCTTCTTCGGAACTTGGGGTGAATTTTAGGAGTTGCTCCACCATGTCGATTGGCAGTTGTTCTTTACAGTCCATGCTCAAGATGGCTTTTGTGATGTCTTCGTCTGACATTTTTAACTTTGAGAGCAAAATGGTGCAGTTTTGGGCGCGCCGACTGTCGATGACTGAGAGTACTTTGGTGCGGTTTTTGCCCATTTGGCGCAAATCTTCGATGGAACCTTCATTCTGAAACGACCATCACTTTTACTACGTTTTTACTTCCACAAGTGAACTTACCGCAACTCCGTTCTTTTGGTACGCGCAGAACAACTTGTCGATACAGTCCAACTCCATGGTGTTGTACAACTTGGTATCGTCTAGTTCGCTCCAAATCGTGCCGGCAACTTTCCCTTCGGGCAACTTCGACCAGTTGAAGGATTTCAGCGGATTCGATGGTTGTGGAATGTTTTTCTTGACTGATTCGATCTTCAAAGGTTCTGGGGGTGGTGCCATCGGTGCGTTTGGTGGTGGTGGTGGTCCCGGAGCTGGAGGTGGTGGTGGAGGAGCAATAGGTGGAGGTGGTGGTGGACTCTTGTACTCCACATCAACCGTGGATTTCAACCCTATGACTTTAGCATCATCTGGTAGACTTCCCGAACTCACTAACTGTTCCAACCGGAACCTTTCGCCTCGTTCGCAAGAAACTTGTCGATCCAAGTCCGCAGCGCGATATTCAAGTTCGTTCAAGCGTTGTTGTGTTTCGATATGTAACGCCGTTTCTTTTTCAAGGCGTTCTTTGATGCGTGCTAGACTGGATTCGATGTCTTCTTTTTCTTGGGTGCGCTGATCCAACTCTTGTTCTTTCTTTGCGAGACGGTTGGACATGTCGGTGTTTTCTTTTTCGAGTTCTTCGGCTTTTTTCCTGGCGGCGACTAACTCTTCTTCTTTAGCGAGGAGATGGACGATTTCTTTGACGTTGATGTCGATTGGCGAAACGTCGGGGTTTTTCACTTCGTTGTCTTCCTGAAGGACGATCTGTTGGACAATGCGGTCGAAGAGCAGCCAGTGTTGAGGGTGAGAGCCATAGTCTAAAGGCAAAAGAATACAGTGCTCCAGAAGCGACAGCAGATGAGGATACGCAGCCGTATGACTCAGCTTGCGTCTAATGAGATCAAACATCGCCGTCGCGCTCTTGGTATCCACGTGCTCCAGCTCGAATTTCCTCGCTAATTCTTTCTCGTCTTCGTTGCGCACCATCTCGAAGAAGTCCAAATGTCGGTTAAGAGTCTCGTTTTCGTGGCCGCGGAGTTTATCGATGACCGGTTGGATTCCTAACATTAGGAATTCGTACCGGAGATGCAAACGGAATTCTAGGTTTTCTTGGCCTTGGCCGTAGTTAAGAACGGCGTTGACGAAGGACATTATGGCTGTTTTCAGATTGACTTCGTCGCGGTAGATTCCCATCGAACGGTCTAGGTCGTTGATGATGCCTTGAAAACGGGTTCTTTCGTACGCGTACTTCTGGTAGTGGAGCATGGCATCGAGGACTTTTTTGTGGCCTCCGGAGACTAGACAGACGGCGCCTAAGATCTCCAGGGCCGCGATTTTTGTTTTGATATTTTCGGTGCTGAGGGACTGGGCGATCGTGTTGATGCTGGTTGGGTGTGCCAGGACGTGGGCTCGGCCAGTCTAAAGAAACAAAAACAAAAAAAATACTCTGGCTCTAAACTAAATTATTTAAAATAAATTCATAAAGCAAAAAGAAATAAAAATCATTTGGGTTCCTCAGGTTTACACAATATCGAAGATTTTTCTCTAGATTCTTGGTACAATTTGAGTTTCATTTCTACAAGTTTCCAAGTTATCTTTTGAATTTCATATTACTTTTTACATTTTACAAAATTTTAACAGATTTTTTTAATTAACTTGACTCACTTTTCAAAAATTTTACCATATTTCCACTAGTTTCATCCCAGTTTCGTAAAATCATTAAATTTTAGATCTTTCTAAGTTTTCATGTTTTTTAGATTTTATACTTCAAACTTTTTGTTTGACCTACAAATAATATTCGGAACTAAAATATATTGGAAAACGGTAAAAAACGGAAATTTTGAGGGTAAACATATTAGGAATGCAGTTTACCTCAATTTATGAAAAAGTAATTTAATATCTAACCCAAAAATTTGGAGCTATTTGAAAAAGTCGTAGCTTACATAATTCTGACACTACTTAAAAAAGACGTGATTTTTGTGACGGCACAGATAAAATCTACAAGAAAATGGTTGCGTTTCAGGAAATTTATATTTCCTTTATAATTAAAAATTTTATTTAAAAAAGCATGAAGCATCTTTTTCTCAAATTTATGTCCGGAAAATTTCTCACGTGTGGTTCTATCGACGAATTATCACTGTGGTTTCTAAATTTTTACGATTTTTAGATATAGACTTTTTTGTTTGACCCAGAATTTTTAAAACTACATAATTATCGGAAAACGGTAAACGTGGTTTGGGATAGTAATGCGGTTTACCGCAATAAAAATATAAAACATTTTGAAATAATTTGAGTAATTTGTATTTTTCTTAATTCTTTGCTTAAAAAATGTCTGTTAAAAAACCGTTCCATAAAATTTAAGTCAGCAAAAATTAAAGATTTATTTGGCGCATCCACCATTTGTTGTTTATATGTGTAAATTTTTTTTCTTCTTTGGTAAAGTTCCAATTTCTTACATTTATTTTGTGGTTAACGAGTTTATTTCAAGTGGCTTTCATACATAGAAATGAATAAATAATTATCTCTATTAAATATTAATTTTCCTAAAATGTCTATGTAAATTTCTGCCCACGTTATGACGAACTGACATTTCTAACTTTCTACCTGATTAATTAAAGAAACTTTTAATATGTCATACAACTGAGATTCTAGCTCCATTCTTCTACCAAGTTCAATTTTAATGACAGCATTATAAATGTGTTTATGAAAATGACGACGTTAAATTAAATTTTTTATTGTGCTGTTACTGCAACATTACGTTAATAGGTTTATTGCTGGTAATAAAATTGTTATTTAAGGCAAGATAAATGTATTTCTTCGTATTTTATGATTGTAGTAATTAAGTGAAAAACAAAATATGAAAATGTAACTTTGCATTCTTACCGAGTTGTTCATCAAAGCTTTGACGCATCCAATCAAGCTCGTGTGGATCGAACTTTGCGCCGTGAAATAGTCCATTCGTTCCAAGCAGTCTAAAAGCGCCGATAGTCCATCGAGTTCAATAAATTTGATAACGAAACTGTGAGTCGACGTCCGAAGCGCCGTTTTCAAACCATCCATTTGTTTAGTCCTTGATCTCACCTCTTCATCTGCGTTGCTTTCCGGAAATTGCAGCTAAAACCACCGTAAGATAATCGCTGATTATAGATTAACAGCACTTACTGTTGCTAAAGTCCTTAGCCTTTCAATGTAATGCTCCGGTGCATGTGTTTGGTCCACTGTATCTTCACCACCTTTTCTTGAGCAATAAATCTGCCATTTTTTCTGCGACGGTAAACTCAACATCGCAGCTTTGTTAGGGGCGGTCAGATCAAGTTCTTCCTGTAAACAAATCAACATTCTTTTAGTATTTCATCATAGCTTTCACAAGTGCGCAAATCTTAATTGTTATTGATAAAAATAAATTAGTTTCACCGGAAGTAGTACGACTTTGATGCGTATACGCGATGCTTTATGAATTTGTCTGCGAAGAGGTTGATGACTTTGAGAGTAAGAATGAAAGTAATTGCGTTACGCAGACTTACCACTAGTTCTGCAAATTTGGCGTCAAGTTCTTCCTGTGAAGGCATTGGTTGTGTCGGGGTGATTGCTTGAAGAGTTAAAGTTCCGGTGTTTTCAACCACGCAGTAGGTTATTTCGGGTGGTTCGTCATCCTGGAAACATTTCAGAATTAGGGTTAGAATGTCCCGTATTAAAAAAAATGAGTGACGGATCATTGTTTGACGTTTGCTATTTGATGGCATTCACCACGTTAAAATGCTTGATTTGTCTAAATATTGTACGCCTATTAATATATATTAATTTTGACTGTTGTATATTAATTAATTTATTCATGGCATAAGTGTCAACTAGATGGGGGCAATGAGGGCATACCTCCACGGTTTTGTAATCGTGAAAGTTTTGCTTGCCACCATCCAACTTTTGCATATTTGTATGTTATTTACAAATTAGGTTAACGGATAATTAATATTTAATTGTTTTATATTTGACGTAATCTGAAGTACCACATAATCGAATAATAACTAGCTCTAAGTAGGCACCAGAATTTGAATAGGATATGTTGGTAGCTTGTTGTCTTAAAATATATTTTTGACATTTTGAGGTTGCACTTATGTTAAAAAATTTAAAGCTTCTAGACGCCGCTTTTTTTCAACTTTTGTAAAAATTCAAAAAATTATTTGAACAAAATCTGAAGAATCGATAGACTTAAAAAAATATAAAAAAAATTGAAAAAATGAAGATTCAAAGAATATAAAAGGTCCAAAAGATGCAATAAATTTAAATGATTCAAAAACGATTAAAAAAAAACTAATAATTTTTAAAATTCTAAGTCTTGCAAAACTGAAAATTTTAGAGTAAATTTTAAATAGATTTAAAGTCTATTTCATATCTTTATTTCTATCACTGCAAAAATTTTAAACTATGTTCAAAAATCATAGACAACAATTTTAATTTTAAACATTTTTCAGATTCGTTAGATTTTTTTTTAAACTCAAGAGATGTGTCCTGGGATTTTTTCATAATATTTTTACAAAAATTCTATATTTATATTTTTCTCTTGTTTTTTTTTGGGAACTTAAGAGGTGCGTCCTGAAATTATTTTTAAGCTGTAAAAAAATATTTTTTACAAAGTGTCTATAAAAGTAAGGAAATTTATAGAAATCCATAAATATAATAAATATGAATGAATTTTAACATCTACAATTCCAAAAATTAATTGGGAAATTAAAAAAAAATGAGATCTAAAAAAATTTTGAAAATTTGGAAAATCAAAAAATTTCAATGTATGAAAAAGATCAAAGATTCAGAAAATAATTTGAACAAAATCTGACGATCTAAAGAGTTCAAAGAATATAATAAATGTAACCAAAAACCAAAGATCCGAAGTATGTCACAGCTCCAAAAGATGCAAAAAATTTTTTTACACAATCCCGCAGAATCTAATAATTTTAAAAATCTAAACTGTCTGACGAAGCTAAAAACTTTGAAGTAAACCTACTTTTGAATAGATTTCAGGATTTATTTTTGTACCAGTGTACAAATTTTTAATTATGTATAAAAAATCGTAAGAAAAATTCTTGAGATTTACGATTTATTAGCTTTTAGAAGATGTTTTAATCCCGACAGAATACATTTTTTTGAGATATTTATATTTTTCTGTTCTTTTTTGGGAAACATAAGAAATGTGTCGTGAGATTTTTCTATAATATTTTTTAAATTGTAAAATCATATTTTTATATAATTTTATAATTAGTAGAACAATTTAAAAACAATTAAGAAAATCTGAAGCACATATAAAATTTAGAGAATCTTAAGAAATCAAAGAATATAATAAATATGAATAGGTCGAAATATTCAAAAAAAATTGAACAATTCGACATGAGGAACACTTCCAAAAATAATTTGGAAATAATCAAAAAATGCGGAAACGTGAAGAAAATCTAGAGACTGGAGAGAATTTCAACATATATAAAATTCAAAAAATAATGTGAACAATATCTGAAGTACATAAAGAGTCTAAAATATGCAAAAAATCTAAATAGTTTCGCAAAAATAAATTCAAAATAAACTTAAGTCTGAATAGCTGAGCTATCGATTGGATCCAGAAGTTACAAAAAGATCTAAAGATCTTTAAAATAAAATTTGGAAAATCTAAAGAAATTTAGAAAAAATAAAAAAAATAAAATAAAAGACATAGTGGGAATCTATAAAATGTAAAGAATCTCAAAAATCTTAGAAATTCAAAGAATATAAAGATAATAAAGAATCCAAACCACCTGAACAATAAGTAGAAATAATCCTAACAAATACACAAATTATCAAAATTCTAAGAAGAATTTGAAAAAATATATAGGCCAAAGGAGCCAAAACATGTAGGAAATTCAAGAAGTATTAAAAGTACCTCTAAAGTCCCTAAAATATCTAAAAAGGCTAAAGCATCTAGAACGCATAGAAAAATGGTTCGAAAAAGATAATAAATTCCAAGAATTAGAAGAATCTTGTTCGGTCAAAAAAATTGAAAAATCTCAACCACCGAAAGTGATCCAAAGTTTAGATCTAGAAATCTGAAGGTGAATAATATTTAGAGTTCAATCAGAATATATACAAAATTTCTAAAGCATTTGAAAGATTTGATGCCCGTCTTCTTATTTTTTTGAACTTGGAGCTTGTTTTACATATAATTTTTTAGAAAATAACTTAATAGAAATAAAGAGATGCCCCTAAAAAGCAAAAAAGTTGAGAATAACAATAAAATAAATGAACTGAAGACATAGAAAAATTTGATAAATCCAGGAATTGAAAGTCATTGTAAAAATCTTGAGAGAAAAAAAGTTTTTTAAACATAAATTCAGTTTTTAGAAATTTTTAAAATTTGCGAAATTTGGGGAATTTGAGCGGTTTAAGAATCCTAGAAATTTTTTTATGTTGGGAGTTTTTTGTAAATTTTAACAATTTGAAAAATTAAAGCGTTCTAAAATTCTTAATAATTTTTTTTTTATTCTAATCAAAATTTCTCGAGTTCTAAACTTCCTACTATAAATTATGCGATTTTTATTAGTATTTTATGGTAATTAAAACTTTTTTTTCTCACTTTTTAAACGTTAGAATTAGAAAAATATTTCTAGGTATCTCAAAAAAAGCATCACTGATTTGCTGCAGCCAAAGTTTTTTTTCATAAATTTAAAGCAGCTGCAAACATGAATTTCTTGACAAATCTCCGTTCAATACCTCACACCTTGTAACTTTCTTTTAATCTCAAGGCTAATCAAATGAAAAAAAAAGAACTCGAAAGAGGCGTTCCCTAAAATTCCCAAGAATCCATCACGATGATATGCATCAAAGGTCACAATAATAATCGAACGATATAAAGCAAAACCTTGCACAAACAATTAAAATGACCTGTAATATTCCCATTTGAGTTATAGGAATCTGATTCAAGGCTCTTAAACAATTACCAGATTACGTACGGTAACAAGTTCAAGAATGAAAAAATACCACACCGACAATATTTCAAGATTAAATCATAGTATTCTACGTAGGAAAAAAAAACGAGATGAGAAAGTAACCGGCTGCATTCTCTGATGATAGATTATAATATGTTGGTGCCTCGAGCTGTTTATTTCTGAGTGTAATGATAAAAACATCGGAATTCTGTGGTAATTTGTGGTTTAACCCGAGAGAAGATAGTAGGTCTGGATTTCAGGGTGGTTTTTCTGCAAAACGAGCTCCATGATTCGATAATTTACTCCTCGTTTGGAGAGAACAAACAAGACGATAATAATTCAACCAATTCCAAACATCCTCGAGTACTCGTCTTAAGAAACGTTTCAGTGTCAAGGTCGGCTGAAATTCGTCCCTGATTGAAAATTCACGCTCCAAACGACTCATTTTTCCCCCGAAAGTAATAATTAGAGCGCCCCCTGAGGCACTCGTTGTTTATTTATTCGTATGACTTTCTCCATTTTGGCGGTGCTTTTACCTTTTAAGAAACTCATGGCGGAGTTATTTCGCGTGATTTCTATTTTTGTGTCAGGCATTCATAAAATTGCATCTGAATCGAAAACATAATAAATTTAATTTGGGTGTGATGTAGTAATTGTACGTTGATTTTTAGAACTCTGATAGCCTTGGGTCTAATTGAGGAAGTTACTTTCGAACAATAACCTATTGGCAAATTAAAATTTCTGTTATAACAAGTGCAAGCTGATCATGGAGCTGTCCAATTAAGAAAAGTAATTATTGGCGACTGGAATTTGGGCGAACAGGGAGGTGGTTTAATTAATTGAGGTCCGAATTTGAACGTTTTCTTAATTAGGGCAGAAACTAAATGAGATTTTTTCGTTTTAATTATAGATCGAATTAGGATTCGTTCTATTAAAAAAACCAATTGCTTTATGCAATCTAAATTAAGGAAATTACAGTAAAACTTTAAATGCCAGGTTTAGACAATATTTAAATAATTATATGCTAAAAGCAATCTTCTGGACACGCGATTCGTTTTTGAATTAATTTTGCGAAAGTCTGACTTGAAGGGAATTTAAATCTATAATTTATTTTTAGACTATTATTTCAGCGCCTTTATTATAATTACGTTGCAATTTAGAATTTAACATGAATGTTAGACGTGATGGGAAACGTACGAAAGTTTGATTGCCAGCGTCGAAAAAAATATTTAAATCCAATTACGTAAAATGCAAGAAAACTTTTAAAAGCGGCGGAAAGAAAAAGATAAAGTTGCGAAGCTTCAAGATTCGCTAATTTAATTATGAAAAACAAAGAATAAATACATAAATGAAAAGTGCTTACAAATGTCTGACGCTTCCCGGAATTCGTGGAATTCGTGACACAAAAATTTTATAATAAAATGCAGTAAATAAAAAACTCGGTTTATTCGTGCATAATTACTGTAATTACAAATGCTTCAACCCAATTTATTATTTTGCGTGTTTACATATATGTTGCCTTCCTATTTTATGCATAAATTTCATGTCTTGCTTATTATGTGTTATTTTAATAAAATAAAAGATATTCTTCGAAAAACATGTTTTCGTGAATTAACGCTTAGCACAGAAAACCTCTTAATTGGCTCTTATTGTTGCCAATGTAAATTATAAAAATTTCAAAATTTTGTCTCTTATACTCTATAATTTTGTGATTCGAAACAGTTAATAAACAAGTAAAGAATACTGATTCCCTTAAATTTCGTTACGTTTTAAAGTTTATTAAAATAAAAAAAAAGTTTGACCAGAAAATATTAAATTTGTCACTTCTGCTCTATTGAAAATATAATCAAAAATAGTATTGTCCCTTAATTTTATTGATATAACGTTAAAACTGTCAGACTTCCAGGTCTTAAAATTATTTTTGCAAATATTGTTTGTTCTTAAAAAAATAAAAAAAAAAATGTGTCTTTTTCCCTCTCTAGTTTTGTAATTTGGCTATAAAACTAGTTAAAAGGCACCAAAGTTTATTAAATAGATAAATTTTAAATTTTTTATTGTACCTGAAAATATATATTTCAAATTTGTTAATCTCTCTAAATATTTTTAAAATTTCCAGAGTTTTAGGGTCTAAAAACAATTACAATTTTTAGTTTGACTTATCAAATGAAAATTTTAAAATGTCACTTCTGCTTTATAATTCTGCCAGAGTCTTAGGTCTTTTTTGTAAATTTTGGTTCGTTCTGAAGATGAAAATTTTTAAGATTAGTTTTTTTCGTTCTATATTTTCGTTATTTAGTGTAGATAATGAGCAAGTTAAAAATAGTAACACCCCAAATTCTATTACTAGATTGTTAAAAATAGCAAAATTACAAGTTTTAATGAAATAGGTATATTGGAAATTTTCGATCTGTCCTGACAAAATTTTTCTGAAATGTCTCTTATGCGCCGTAATTTTCTTGTTTGAAACCGTTGATGAACCAGTGAAAAATACTAATCTCCTTAAATTTCTTTATTAAACTGTTTAAATTTCCAGAGTAAGGTTTAATAAAAATAATTACAATTTTTAGTTTGCCAAAAAAATGAAAATTACAAAATATGTCATTTCTGCTCTTATAATTTGCTACAATTAAAAATAGAATAAAAAATAGTATCTTTACTTAACTTTATTGATATAACCGCGAGAGTTCCAGATCTTCATGTTTTTTTTTTGCAAATTTTGATTCGTTCTAAAGATCAAATTTTCTAAGATCTCTTTTTTGCTCTATAATTTTGTGACTCAGTGCAAATAATGAGCAATTAAATAGTAACCCCCCAAATTCTATTACTGGATCGTTGAAAATACCAAAATTACAGAATTTATAGAAGTAGATTATTTGGAAATTTTTTAATTTTTCTGACAAAAAAAATCCAAAATTTGTCTCTTATGCTCGATAATTTTTTTATTTCAAACAGTTAATGAGCAAATAATAATACTAATCTTTCTAAATTTCATTATCACACTGTTAAAATTACCAGTTTTAGGGTGTAATAGAACCCAAAAATTTTTTTTTCCTTAATTTTTTTTTAATGTGTTTTTTCTGCGCTATAATTTTGCAACTTTCTTTGATTTCATAACTTCAACGTTAAAACTGCCAGAGTTCCACATCTTAATAAAAATGTTTGCAAATATTAGTTAGTTCTGGAAATGCAAATTTCTACAAGTTGTCATTTTTGTTCTAAAATTTAGTGCAGTTAATAGACAAAGTAAAAATTAGTAACTTTCCCTAATTTCATTATTAAATCGTTGAAAATACCAAAATTCCAGCTTTTCATGAAATAGGTATATCAGGAATTTTTGACTGACGCCGAATAAAAATATTCCAAAATTTGTCTTTAATGCTCTATAACGTTCACATTTTTAAAGTAAAAAACACTAATTTCTCCAAATTTTATTATTAACCTGTTAAAAATTACTGAGTTTTAGGGCCTTATAAAAAAATGTTTTGCACTCAATATATATATATATTTTAAATGTGACACTTTTGCTCTATTTCTCTGCAATTTGATGCGGTTAAAAAAAAGATCAAAAATAATATTTTCCTTATGTTTCACTATTATAGAGCCCAATTTGCTAGAGTTTTAAATTTTTTTAATAAATTATACAAATATTGCTAGTTCTAGAGATAAAAATTCCTAAAATTTGTTTTATTGTTCTACAATTTTGTGTTTCGGTGCAGTTAATAATGAAGTTAAAATTAGTAACTTCTCCAAGTTCCGTTATTAAATCGTTAAAAATTCCTGCAGGTTTTAAAAAAATTTGAGAGTTTGAAAGTTTAGAATTTTGATTCGTTCTGAAAATAAAGTTTTGAAATTTGTCTCTTGCGCTCTACAAGATTGTTTTTCGACACAATGTGTACGCAAAAATATTAATTTTTGCAAAATCTTATTAAGCTGTTAAAATTATCACCATGGTCTGCTTTTTTTTCCCTAAAAAAATCAAAAATTTATCTCTTCTGCTCTATAATTATTATTTGATTTGGCACAGTATATATATATATATAAAAAGTGTTATTTTTTTCCAATTTCGACAACATACTGGTAAAATTACCTTAATTTGAAAGTTCAATAAGAATATTCAAAATTCTGTGTGTCCCAAAAATAAAAAAAATCTGGATTGTGTCTTTTTCGCTCTATAATTTTAAAATTTCACATAGTAATAAAAATGAAAAATTCTAATCTTTTGGTAGAATAAACACATAAACGAATAGTCCATAGAAAGGTCTGGCGCTTCTTAGAATTCGTGCCACAAAAATTTTATAATAAAACGAAGGAAATAAAAACTGGTTTTAATTGTGCATGTCTTGCACAATTTTTTTAAACAGTCAGATTTTCGTGAATCTAAAACATTTTAACGTTCGGCACGGAAACCTCTCTTCGACTGTCTCTCATTTTTGCCATTGTTTCTCTTTTCAAAAAAAAAAAAACCTACAGGTCAACAATTTTTATCTGACACGACACACTTAATTAATGAAATCCACCTTTTTGCAAAATCACAAAGGAAACGTTATTAACAACCAACCAATAAACCACTTACTTCTTGTAAAAACATGAATGAAATTCGCGCTACTGCAAAAACGTGAAAATTGAACGTACTGATCCAAAAACTAATTTCGCTAAACTCTACTTAGAATCCGATCGTGAACGACAGAATCAACATCCTGAGCATGATCGTGTCCAATTATTATCAACATTCCCGTCTTCATATATCATGATTTACGGTACGAATTGTCGATAATACTTTGTTAATTACAGCTTTAAGCTCGAATTTAGTTAACAATGCTATTTGCACATGTGCAAATTTGTAGCGGTGAGATTTCTTTGCCCTGACCTGTGTCACTACAGGTCACATCGTGCTATTTGTGAAATGTCAAAGAAAATGTTGACGACCAAGTTAATATTCACTATTGAATATTGGCTTAATCCATAAACACACTTTTCTGTAATTTACATTATATGCATGTGGGTTATAGTAATTAATTGTCGCACTTTTTCCATTTTATGAAAATTAGATTTTCATCGACATCGTTATAATGTAGGCAAACAATACGAAAGCGTGTGTCTTTATGAGAGAATATATTGATTAAGGTAGGATAATTAGCTTTAATCGGTAATTTGAGTAAACAAGACAGTGTTGTTTCTTGGTTTAGAAACTGAATGGCGGATTTCGTAACGTGGATTTCTGCTTGGAATGGTTTATTTTGTAACAATCATAAGCTCTTCATCATGCACTTAAGATACGAATAATTTAACAACTTGCTGAAAGGATGTGTTGATGTGTGAAGTAATCTTCAGCAAACTAAAACTGATGTTAACAATGGCGGCTTAATGCACCTGCTCTCAAACTCTCATGATGAATCATTTGGGTAAATGTTTGACTAGAAAGGATCAGACGAGGCTGCATAAATATTCAAGCAGGAACGCATAAGTGTTTCAAAAACTAAAAATTTTCCAACATGTGCACAAATTCTCGCGTTGCTTTCACCTTCTTCACCAACTTACATTCTATTACCCAGAAACGTACCGTTTTTCTACCGTCTTCACTCCTTTTCCAAGTTACTCAAATTGAAACGTCACACTTTCATTAATAAAAATTTTTAGGCATTTTTGATCTACATATTTTTAGTTTTTATGGTCTTTTATTTTTAGCTTGAATGTCGAGAATTTAAACAGTACAAGTTGCGCAAGAAAAAATCATAACAAACAGTTATAGAAATATTTATCAACGGCGATATAAATTTCCATTACTAATAAAAATCCTGTTGCATTTTCTGACGTCCGTTATCTGCGTCAATCCAATTTAAATATGTCCTTGTTTGCACTAGCATTTATGACGCTCTTGAACTTAGCACAGAAAAGCACGTGTTTTTATCAGTCGCCCTTAACTATTGCAAAAAAATACTGGAAAAAGTTAGTTGTTGCAATATAACGGTGTTTAAGAATCAACTGCTCATTATAAACTTCACAAGATTGGCATAATTGTAGTTATAAACTGTAGTAACGAAGTCAATTACGGAATGATAATATTTAATGAGCATAAAACTGTAGTAAACGAGTATGAGCTGTTTTTTCTTCACGATTTGCATAGACTTGATCTTCAAAAACACGGACCGTTACAAGATATAAGAATGAAAGTAACCTTTAAGATTCTGTGAATTTTATAGTAAAACATTGAGCTGAAACATCAAAATTTCTTTCCTTCTAAAAATATTTTTTTTTGAAATTTTATCTTTTTTGCTCTACAATTTTGTGGTTTAGTACTATAAATAAGCAAGTAATAAATACTAATTTTCCCAAATTTTCAGTTATACCGTTAAAGTTATCAGAGTTTTAGTTTAATAACAGTAAGAAAAGTCTTTGATTTGCCTTAAAAACGAAAATTTTTAAAATGTTTCTTTTTTGCTCTATAGTTTTGCAATTTGCCATAGTTGAAAAAAAATCAATAACAGTATCCTTTCTTGATTTTGTTGCTGTTACGTTAAAACTGTCAGGGTTTCGGACTTTATTAAAAAAAAGTTTCTCCTAAAAATTAAATTTTTGAAATAAGTTTTTTTTCTAATTTTCTGATTTGGTCCCGTTAATAACCTAGTTAAAAATAGGATCTTTCCAAATGCATTTATGAAATTGTTAAAAATAACAAAATTCCAAGGTTTAATGAAATACTAGTGACTCTGAATGATTGACTTTTTTTCTGATAGGTTGGCGACATTTTTTTAATTTTGTTTTATCACGCTTGATTTTCATATTCAAACCTGTTAAATTATAAATCAAAGTCGTTAACGGCCAACATTCCAAGCATTTGCTCTAGACCTTTTTTTCTTTTATTTTTGTTTGCTATTCACATTAGTAAACAGTTATTTCGCTATTTTGTGAATTCTTATTTACAATAGGAACACCCGACTGAAACTTTTAAATTTTTTTGACCAACTCTAAAAATATATTTTTTTAAATTTGTCTCTTATACTCTATAATTTTGTGATTTGAAACAGTTGATGAGTCAGTAAAAAATACTAATCTCTTGAAATTTCATTATTAAACTGTTAAAATTATTAGAGTTTTAGTGTTTAATAGATCAAAATTTTTGGTTTACCTTAAAAATGGAAATTATTAAAATGTGTACCTATATTCCTGAAATTTACCACGGTGAAAAAGAGAATAAAAAATAGTACCTCCCAGCTATAACGTTAAAGTTCCAAATCTTAATAAAAACATTTGCAAATATTAGTTTGTTTAGGACAAGAAAATATCTAAAAAAATTCCTTTCTTTTTTCCTCTATATTTGAGTGCAGTGAAGTATTTTTGAAGCAAAAATTATTAACCTCCCCAAATTGCATTATTAAATCGTTAAAAATTCCAAAATTACAGATTTTATTGAAATTGGTATGTTGGAATTTGGCAAACTAAAATTTTTAGATGCTCTTCAATTTGACAATTTAATGCAATTTTAAAGAGAATCAATGGCAGTGCTAAAAATTCAAAAATCACAAGTTTTGATGAAACAAGTATAGTAAAAATTTTTGATTGACCTTGAATATATATTTTTTTTATTTGTCTGATATGTTGTGTAATCTTATAATTCGAAACAGGTAAAAGTAAGTAAAGAAAACTAAACTCCTTAAATTTCATTATTAAACTTTTAACATTTACAGTAATTAATATTTTTGGTTTGCCTAAAAAATGACAATTTTAAAATCTTTCTTCTCTTGTATAATTTAGCAATTTGACTCAATTCAAAAATCAAAAATAGTATTTTCCCTAAATTTCATGACTTAAACGTAAAACGAAACTGTTAGTTCCAGTATTAATATTTTTTTTTTTGCAAATATTGGTTTGTTCCAAAGATGAAAAATTCTAAAATTTGTCGTTTTTGCTCTATGATTTTAGTTTTCAGTACACTTAATAAGCAATTAAAACTATTAACTTTCTCAGATTCCATTACTAGATCGTTAAAAATACCAAAATTCCAGGTTTTAAAAAAAGAGGTATATCAGAAAAATTTTGTTAGCACTGAAGTAAAAAATATAAAAAAAATTCTCTTATGTCCCACAATTTAGAAACGGCTAAATAGCGAGACAAGAATACTAATTTCCTCAAATTTAATTATTAAACTATTGAAAAAATAACATAAAAATTTTTGGTTTGCTCTAAAAATATTTTTTTTGCACTTTTGCTTTATAATTCTGCAATTATAAATACAGATACAGTTAAAAAAAGAATCACAAACAATGTCTGCCTTATTTTTCACTGTTGTAGCGTTAAAACTGTTAAGAGTTTCAATTAAAATCAACGTTTGTTAAAATTACCAGTTTCAAATTTAATTAAAATGTTTTGTTTTTAGAAGAAAAAAACTAAAATTTGTCTTTGTTTTTGCTCCAGAATTTTGTGATTTTGCACACTTAATAATTTTTATACTGTAAAAATTACCTGAGTTTTAGGGTTGAATAAAAATATCAAAAATATTGCTTTGCTCTAAAAAAATTTTCGAAGTCCTCCTCTGTAATTTTAAACGGTTAAAAAGAGAATTAACAGTTGTCATTTTTCTGAAAATCATAGAGCATACGACCTAAATCTTTAGTAATCATTGCATGAACGAACATGAACATGTGCAAAAAAGTTGGCAACAAACATATTTTTATTTGTTTTAAATAAATATCTGTCAGACTGAACGTCATCAACAAATATGACTGAAAAAACAACAGTATTTCAGTTTTCAGTTGAATATTGTTAATTTCCGAACAAATAAATTACATAAGGGCGTCGCTGGAATGACGCTTTAGTAATTTATATTGCGGAAACAAGAAGGAATTCCAATTAAATTATAAAAAATATAATCAAGCAGCGCCAATTTATGATTCGTATTTGTTTAATAACAGTATTTTTTGCTTAGTTTAAAGAACAAATATCTCTGAAAATATGACTTAAGAAAGTCAAAACAGTGCCAGAAAAGTGGTAATTTTTGTCTGTTTAATTTACGTGGGCAATTTACTAAATTATCTACATAGCTATGAAAAGAAACGTCACAGACTTAAAATGACATTTTATTTTTCTAGATAATTCCCACATTTATTCCGTCATAATAACAACTTTTTGGAAGCTCGGTAAAATACGCTTTCACAGCGATTTTTAGTTCCTCATCTTCCATTCTTCCGCTCGAGTGTTTCATCATATTTTTGAGTAAAAAGAAGTCGCTAGGGGCTAAATCAGGACTACATGGTGGATAACGTAGCTCAATAAAAGCACCATCGCCAATCATCCCTTGAACTTTTCGACGAGGGCTAATTTCATAGTATTATTTATTGTAGATCCTCTAGATATACATTCAATCAATAATGTCCCTGCATTGTCCCAGAAAATAGCTGCCATAACATTTTTCCCGATGCTTGGGTTTTTACCTTCTTCGGGAGTGGTGATTCCTTGTGAACTCGAATTTTGTTTCATGAGGGGTCCCAGTGGTACACCCAAGTCTCATCATCTGTTAGAATCTTAGAGAAAAACTCACTGTCCTATTTTAATGAATTTAAAATTTCCTCGGAAATTTGTTTCTTGCACAATTTTTGTTAAGGTGTGAGCAATCTCGGAATCCATCTTGAAGAGACCTTTTTCATGGCCAAATCGTCATGTAGATTTTTCCAAACGGTGGTTTCGACAACTTGAGCTCTTTGGCTATAACAGACACCTTCATTCATCTACCTGGAAGTACCAATTTTTCCACTTTTTTGACAGTCTCTTCAGTTTGCACCTCGAGTGCTTTGATCATCCTGTATCGAATCTCTGCCACATTGAAACCGTTTGGACCAGGACTTCACCTTAAAATAACTTGGGGCACCTTCTCCACATGGAGCGACCATTCTTTCATGAATGGTTTCTGGACCATTGCCTTCTTTTGCCAAAAAGTTTATCAAACTGCGGTGCTCTCGCTTCGTATCACTCATTTTTCAGAATTTAATCTCTCAAACGTTTAAAAATCAAGGAATTTTTATGAAATTTAGCACGTGTTACCTCAATGTCTTTTATTTCATCGCTAGATAGATAATATAGTAAATTGCCCTCGTAAAAAATTGATACTTACTTGGAGGCAGCCGCACCAGCCGCGCTTTGATCGCACGGCCGGCATGGCTGGGATGTGAAATCGAGGCAGGGCGCTAGTTATATTCTCCCAAGCCGGCAGTTTGAGCGAACACTTTGGCAGCCCCTGAAACAAGAGAAAAAAAAGTTAAACACGCACTTATTCAGAACCTAGACAAAATAACATTTTCCTCGAAACATAGAAACCTACTAAAGAAAACAATGAGGGAAATTCTTGTCATTTAAAACCCCTTGTCATTCCATTGCATTACATCAAAACGCACTCGAGCCATTAGCTCAGCGAAAGTGTAATTGTGCGAAAGTCGAAATGTAGGAATCTAGGATGTGCTTAAATTATTCAAATTTATTTAAGTTGTTTTACTTATCAGCGATTTGTATCGCTCACAATAGACCTGTTACTTTATTGCAACGAATGTTTTCGCTAAAGTTTGTCGTTGGAAAATTTCTCCGAATTTATTACTCAGATAATCATCGATGGGCGTTGCTGTTCTGGAATTGGAAACATCGCCTCGCAAATCGTGTTGAAAACACATAGATAATTCAGCATACAACACCTGTTTATGTCTGTTGTTAATTACTAAGGCTGGACTTAGTAAATAACAAAAATGTAACTGAATTGCATGTAGGCTACATGCGCTAATAACACTTAGAAGAGTTAATAGCTTCCTGTGGTAAATACTAGGTATTAATAGAAATAAACGGACGCGATTTTAATCAATGTCAAAGGCGTGAAAAATTTCCTTGGACGCAGTTGTGGCTGCTGAACTGTGAATGTAATTGTTCTTCGTGGATAAACACAAATGATTTCCTGAGCCGGAGCATCCTTTTATCGGTTTCTCTCAACAAAGACGTTTCGCAAGAGTTTGAAAGAAAGAGACCAAGGTGGGTTATTATAAAAAGTTAAGCAAATATTACATATCTCCAATAATTATAAGTTTAAACGTAAACAACTAGAAAAGATTTATTTTTACTCAATTAGTTTCGGAACTTTTCGAAACCTGTTTGTCTGAACTTTTAAGTTTTGAGCCCGTCAACTAAAACGCATTAAACTGCCTCAAACAAATTGAAAAACTGCTACGTGAGTCATACATTTTCTGCTGCAGCTTGAAATATTGTTATGTGAAATCCATAACTAGAAATTACGGGCATTTGAAAATCCTCCCAGAGTTCCTTCCTCGATCACGTACGCTTATTCTGTTAAAATTACATATTACGGTAAAGGAAGTCCTCACGAGAACACTTTTCTTGTTCGTATGTAGAACAGTGCATTCGTTTCCTTCAAGGCGTAGCTAAACTAATGGTGATAAATTACAGAAATCTTTTCCTAAGTGCCGATTTTACGTTAACATTCAACGATAAAAAGCCACTTGAAGCGCTGATTTATCAGTGGAAACCGCTTAAAAATCGAGAATCAGGCCGGCACGTGGAAATCTCGAACTCCTTCCGTTGTCCATTTTTCGGTTCGTTCAGGCGCAACAAATTGAATCGAAAACCTATAAACGGATGCATGTAGGACAGTGTTTTATAGCGGAAGAAATAAGGCCAAGAACTCGACAAGATTCGATTTTTAATACCGTGCCGATTCATATAAGGAAAGACGAGTTTGTGAACGAACGCGAAATTATCGACACTTGACACTTCGACCTTAAGATGTTCCACAAAATGCTCCATTATAACGTCTTAATTATTCACTTAACTGTGCATTTTACAAAGGATTAAAGTAAACAACTTTTACTATACAATTCGCACGCGAGAACGAGAGCTGACATTTAACGGAATTCACGTGTACTGTGAGATTTGAATAACGCCTTGAATGTCCTGAGATGATCCTGTCACAAATCACGTGGCTAGAACTCTAAATCAACACGTGATAACTGTGCTATCAGCCTTCACGTTTTCTTATCAACAAATCTCTGCTTCTTGTCACTTGTGGGTTTAATTGGTTTGCATGGGTTTTCATTTGAAAATTATGCAAAATCACGGAGCTTTTCTTTTTTCGCGTTTCCTGTTTCAAAGTGACATAAATCTAGTTTTTCAAAAAAATTTATATCGCCGCTGGACTCTATTAATTTCAAGTCGTTTTCGCTGAGTTATACTCTCAATAAGTCGTTTCAAATGAGGTGGAATTGTGTGTAACTTGCGAGGTTTCTAGAGTCGATAGATAATTGAATTAGTTGCGATAATGCAGAAGTAGGTGTTTTGTTTCTGAGTAAATCTTGAACGATGACGGTAAAAGTTTCTTCGAAAAGACAAGGTCGAATCGGAATTTTCATTTAAAATGCAACTCAACTTACAAAAACATTGTAACAATTTTCGAACAAAAATCGGAACAATTCTATAGAAATTTTTTGAAATTTATATTTTCAGTCCTTTTGTGATTTGGTTTATAATGAAATCAAAATTAATATCCTCCCAAAATTACATGAGAAAAACGTTAAATTTAACAATTAAATTAAGAATGATTCAGTTTGGGTTGTCCTGAAAATGCTGGAATTTGGCAGTTTATTAAATTAGCAGAATTTAGTAAAAATTAGAAATTCATAGATTTAAAATGGACGAAAAATTTCATAGTTTGTGTTACAGGGATGAAATTAAAAAAAATTCAAAGACAGAAAAATGCAAGGAATTTGAATGAGAGACTAGTCAGAGTCTGAAAATCATTAATAATGTAACAATCAAAATAGTAAAGAGATAGTAAAATGAGACGATACAAAATGAAGAGAAAAAAGACTAAAAAAATGAAAAAAAAAATATTAATCAGCAGAACATTCTGGAACAAAATTAAATAATTCAGGAGACACAAAAGAAAATATATAAGAGGAATAAGAAACGAATTTGGTTTAAAATGGAAACAAAGACATTCTTTAAATGTGGGAAAGAAAGACGTCAACAAAAGGATCGATCTACGAGAATACAATTCTATCACAGTTTCAAAACTAACCTGAGCGAAACTTGAGCAAAACAAACTAAACGCTAAAGCAGTTTAAAGGCAGCGGAAATGAAATACATGAATGCAATAAGAAGTGAAGAAGTTAAAGCAGTCAAAGCGTGAACCAACACTATTGGTAATAAATACAAATAACAACAGTATATAAAACAAATAAATACATAGTTAAAATAGTACAGACGAGAACACACAAAGTGAAAAAAAAATGAAAAGAAACAAAAGGGGAACCCATGGAAGACATGGAACCAATAAATAAGAGAGATGTGGGAAAAAAGAAGAAAAACGATGATCAAAATCAACGACGGAAACGGAAAGCTCTTATAGCAATTATAGAAATTAATAATTAGGTCAAAAAAGTTCGTTATTCAACTGTTTTTGTATTAAATTTATTATTAGTAAATTTTAAAATTTGTTTCCTCTTCTTTGGTGCATTTAAAAAACACGTGAAGAATACTAATTTTCAAAATTCAATTATTCTCGCTTCTACTTTATAATTTTGATATTGTTGTGATAAAACTTGAAATGTTCTGCTAAAATTGAAGATTCAAAATTTAAGAAAACGAGCGATTATATTTGAAAATTTAATTAAGTTGATCGGTATACCATAAAAAATAATTTTGGAACCAATAAGCGTTTACTTTTTTATTAAATTCTGATACAAACAAGATTAAAATTCCAACAAATTTTATGAAGAAAATTAGTTCAACAGAAACAAAATGAAATGTGGGAAAACAGTAAGACAAAATTTTAATACTCTCACAAAATTTCCTGAAAAAAATAACCTTCAGTTTTATAAATCGTTACGGCAAAATTTTAGATTAGACGTACTTCCAAGTTCTTCCAAAATGTTGCAATCTTCTACCGTAATTGCGAAATTTGTAGAAATTAAACATACAATATTAATATTCGCATCACAATGCGTTTGTTATGTATGAGGATGCGTTCTGCAATTTTACAATCACGCAATATGATCTGCAGTTAAGTAATTAGCGGTATCCGGTCTAAAATTACATAAGTTGAAATATGTACTTCCATAAAGTAAATGTTAATGTTTTTTGTTGTAGAAAACGCACAATACTGCAATAAAAAACGTGACAAAAACCTGAACGTTGAGGACACTTTCCGTTTCATTTCAAATAAACTTCGCGGAACATCTCTTTTAACACATTTTCCAACCTTCGATAATTGTTAATGAAATGACCAATAAAACCAAATTAAACACGGTTTGTGTTAGCAATTCCATGTTTTATTGCCTCTCTAACACACTTCAACAGTGCAACCGAACTCTAATGCATCGCATTCCAGGTCTCGTAATTACATATGCCCTTCACTTGCAAAACTAGTTAATAAAAGAAGCGTCACCTTAAGCAAACTTTCAAAATTTTCTAAAGGTTGGATAGTATTTGATCACGAGTCATAAAATCGGTGTTACTTATCTCAAAGTTTTAATTAAGAATTAAATCAACGTGTGTTATTTATGCGACATCGACCTTTATGATGACACAAATGCCCTCCAGATCGTCATATATCGAACCGATATTTTGACGGTTGATAATTTTGTTGTCTAAGCACTGATAAATTGAGATGTCAACTTTGGCTTCGGGCTTCCCAGACTGATCATTAAAGTCTGATTGTTATTAAAAGTGTAATCTAAAAGGTGATTTGTTGGAGAAATATCAGAATTATGGGAGGTAAAAAATTTAGATTACGGGAAAAAATGAGTAAGAGACAAGAAGTTTATGAGGGAAAGCTGAGATAAAGCAAACAAAAAAGATTAGAGAATTCTTAAATACAGCTGAAGAATGCGTTTAAGATTTGGCTGGAATTTGGATAATAATTTTAAATGTCAAGGCTACGATGCTAGCCATGAAAGACTTTGTTGTTTATTTCGCACAGGAATGATAGCAATTTACGAACACGCTAAGATTTTTCAGGATTATAATTATCATTATAATGATAATTATAATCCTGAAATCCTAATAAACAAAAAAATTGGATTATTTTAAAATGCGACATTTTATTTTAACATGATAACTTGATAACAAAGAAATATTTTACAAGAAAGACAAAATTCCAAATTTCTGCGACGTTTCTAGTTCAAAATTTCGCTAAGCAAACATCAAATTAAAAAAATCCAGACTCATTTATTGCTCACGAACTCAGTCTTACTTAAAAAAATAAACAAATTAGCGTTAAAACAAAAAAAAAAGGATTTAAAATCTCACATTTCCAAAAATTTTGCTAACAAAAAATTTAAAAAAAAATGTGAATCCACGCATTCAAACTTTAGAATTTCCGCATTGATACTTATTTATTAAGTTTTAATAATTTAACCTGCCAAGATTTCATTAGGAAGCCGTAACATAACAAAAATAATTTTAATTACACAATAGACCCCGAAATTTTTCTAATGAGCTTCGGTATGCTCATAATGAATTGATTAATTAATTAACGAAATTCTGTGCTAAAATCACAATTTTTTACACAAAACAGGTTTTTCGTGAACACTTAATAACACAAGCTGACCATCCCAATAACAAAGTGTGTCAAAAATGACAAAAATTATCATTTTAATTCCTTCTAATCTAGATCTGCCCAAAAAACTCTCCTTTGAAGTAACCGATTACCTCATTATTTCATAACAAGAATAAAGCCGCATTTTGAAAGAATTCACCAATTTCTAGTTGTTTATTCGACCAAAGTATTTAGAGAGTTGTCGCTAATTACATTATTTGCATTTAACAATTAGAAGAATTAAAAACAGACCATGTGGATTTTATCCATAATTTCGGTAATCTGCTCTTTGCTGCACATGTTTCCAATTTGTTTCGTCGCCACAAAAAACACTGTTCAAATTCCTCCCTCGTTCACTTTAACTTAATTTCATCGTCTCGAAGCATCATCTTTTTGAAACCGTCTGCACAGCCCGCGCTCACACTTCTTGTATCGCGGCACCGCTTACACTGAGCACAACAGGTGAGTTGCAGAGTTAGTAACACGAGCCATTTACCTGGACAGGTGTACGCAGATACGAATACTATCTATGGTTAACTCCAAGAGGATGACCCACTTGCGATCGTGGCGCCACAACTCGAGAAAGTCCACGATTGAATAATTACGGACGGAAATTTGGAGATTGATCGGAGATTTTTCGGCAGGTGGGCGCATTCTTCGGAAGAAAACAGAGATGTTTTTACACGGAGATAAGAAAATTTGGTGTTTTGTTCGATGTTTTTCTAGGTGTTTTGTTGTTTTCTGTCATGTAAATGAATGCGTTTAGGATTTAACACTTTTATCAAGTCGGGAAGGAAGAATTCCTGCTGCACACTTGAAAAAGCTCGTTTACGATATCAGAATTCTTGTAAGCCTGCGATAATATGCGTTTAGATGAAAACAATAATGAGTATTTTTTTTCACTGCATTTTTTTAGAGTTTTGGAATAATAACAACATTCATGCTTTTATAAAAAGTGTGATTTTCGGAACCATAATTTCTGCTGTGCGCAGGTGGATGAATATTAAAGGTACTTATTTAGAATTCACGATGTTGAAAAACCCTCTTTTTATGGAAACAAAATTTCTTTAAATTTTCAAGCTCTTTTACGAAATATGGCTTAAAACTTGGATCTGAATATTTTAAATCGCAATCGCCAAGCTAATTAAAAAATTAATCCAGGAGCAACAATTTTTAAGTAACTAAGTTCTGTGAGTCCAGAAACACATTTTAGAAGTTTTTTTTAAATTTTAATGAATTTAGAGTAAACCTGAAGAGTGTTTAAAATTTAAGCGACTATTTCCCTCACATCATTCAAGCCAATGAAAGTCTTTGAATTTTTAAAAATCGACCAATCCGTATCAAATTTTGCGATAATTTTGCACTAGAGCAATTACCGATAATTCGCACCAGTGCACTTTTGATAATTTTTGTTGTTGATTCTATACGCAAAATTAGTGTTTGTTTACGCGTTGTTATTGTTCTTGTTGTTTATATTTGATACGGCACGGCACAACAATTTGATTAATGGATATGAAGTGTCCAGCAATTTATTTTTTAATTTTGTTTTCCATTTTTACAATTCTCAAAATTATGACTGGGGCTGTTTACCAAGAGGTTCGTTCAGGAAATAGGCCTCCAAGTACCTCTTCTGCATTGCAAATTGCCTCCTAATTTTAAATTAAATTAAATTATCGGCAATTTGACATGCACTCATATTATATGTGATTATTATTAATTCAAATTAAATTTCTAAAAACCAAGGAAACTATTGATCTAACAATTGTAGTATAGTATTGCACAATGTTAAGAAACGTCCATCAGAAGCCTAAATTATGACTAAGATATGCCCAAGATATGCAACGAAGTTTACGGTAACATTTTTGAATCATAAAATTACTGGAAAATGCAATATCGCCATTGATTTTTTAGATATTTTCGAATATTGGTGGATGATTTAGATTCTTCAGATTCATGGAATTCTTGAGTGTCCTTAAAATCTTCGAATTCTTTAAACGCTTTGATTTTATCTTTCAGACGATTTTGGTTTCACAAATTGTTTCTATATTGGTTGAAACGTTTTGGTCCTTTTTGAATTCTGTTTCTTTTCATTCCTTACATTTTTATATTTTTTTAAATTTTGGATTTATTGTGGACACTATATTTTTTTATATTTCTTGGAGTTTTTGTTCTTATTTATAAAGAATAAATTCTTTAAAACTTGTAGATTTTTTTACATTGCAATTTTTCGATTCTTCCGACCCTTTGAATTTTAGAGTTTTTTTCTACTTTTGTTTATTTTTTTTCTCCTTTTTTTCTTTCATTTTAAAAATTCTTTAAAGTTATTTTCTAAATTTGCTGTCTGTTCTTTATTCCATATATTTTCTACAATTTTGTTTGTTTCTTTTATTCTTTGACTTATCATGTTTAGAGTATTGAAACTCTAAAGATCTTTAGATCCTTATCAGCTTCCTTCAAAAATTTTAAATTGTTAAAATTTTTTGATCCTATTATTATTTTGTAAAATTTTCAGAACTTATAGATTCTCTGAACGTTTTATATATTTGCGAATTTTAGATTCCTAATATTTTTCGTATTGTATTTAAATGTAAACTACATTTTTTAAATTTTTTGGACCTTTTGAATTTTAGATTCGTTTGCTATTTTGTTTTAAACTTTTGGTTCTTTAGATTTAAAAAAAATGTTATTTCCCGAAACCTCTACTTTTTGGGCGCTTTCTTTCTTTGTATTTTAAAAATTTTCCTCTTTTATTCACCATATTTACATTTGCCAAATTCTGAAGCTACTTAGAACCTTAGCTCTATAACAGATCTATAAATGACCAAAACTTTTTCAATCTTTTGAACACCTTAGATTCGGTTTTTTTGCATGTTTAAATAGTTAATTCCCTAGATCTTTTAGCTTTTATAAATTTTGTTTTTTTTCCAAATTGCCAATAATTGTAATATAACATAAGAAAAATAGCATAGATTTTTCACAGAGTAATTCTATTTATGTTTCTATTAGTTTATTAATTTTATTAGCAAATCTTTATTTCCTTTTGGTACATCCTGATTTTTACGCCTTTCATCGGCATTACCTTTGATACGCAAAAAAATTAGAAATATACGTAACACGCAGAATCTTCAGAAAAGGTGAAGCCAACATTTCAAATATGCGAATACCTGCTGCAGATTTACGTGCTTTATCCATAACAAAAGACAGAATCAAATATAAAAAAATAAACTAAAGTTTGTGAATACACGTGGCAAAAAAATCAGATAAGCAATTTACTAGCGACCAAAAAAAATTCCTGCACTCGTTTACAGAATTGGAAGATAATAAACAGCAGGAACAAAAACGCGACAATTTTGTAAGTACACCTGTAATTTAAGAGTTAAACATTTCTCGTGCTTACGACTTCATATATAATTCTGTCTGTACTCTTCAACTCAGGTTTCCAATTCCTTCTCAATCAGGTTGATTTACAAACTCGACAAACAGACTCTTTGTCTTGTGCAAGCAATACCGTCTTGAAACACTGAATAACGATTAAATTCCAGCTGCCGTACTTTTCGAAAAGTTAATTCGATTGAAAGCCGTTTTTTTTCAATGTTGACAACAATGTTAATTAGTTAATTATACAATGATAAAACTTTTTATGACTTTCATAAAATTCCTCTCGAGATATCGTAAAAATTTGATGAAGTAGAAGATAAAAATATTAATAAAACGTATCTAGGTTTTCGGTAGAACAGTAATATTTCGTAAACCTCTGTTAGCTACTTAATATGTAAATGCTAACCGCTAACAGTGATTATCCAAGTTAATCAACAATTCCTGCTGGTTGTAGGACAATACTGGTACATTTCCTACAAAATCCTAATCATTATTCAAATTTTATTCATATTTCCGTATAGAATAATTTCCATATTCATCATTCATTTGTAAAAATTGTAGTGAATCCAAATTTTACCTTCCTGCTGCGCTTTCACATTAAATGACACCAATCGGTTTGCAGTAAAATTAAAGTAATTTCTACCAACATTTAACTACAATAAAAAACCGCATCTTGGCTAAACTTCTCATGCAAGCTTAAAATTAAAACAAAATCGTGTTGATACAACAAAAAAGCTATTGTTCGAAATAAAAACGCTCTTGAATTAAAAGATCGAGCAGAAATTCCTGCAGCTTCTAATAAACTTCTCGCGTCGGTATCGGAAACCTGCTGCGCTATTAAGAAATGTAGAAAATGGCGCTATATATTGCTCGCTGCTTTATAATAAATGTTAATGTTCTAATTTATGCATGAGAAAATTAAATAGAAAAAGTAAATGCTCTCCTGCTGTTATCGATAAAATTCTTCTACAGATGTTATTACAGGTGGCGTGATCGCTCAAATTCCTGTTGTTTTCGTTTAAGATAATTCCTGCTGTTATTAATTGAACCATCTAATATTTCGACGAAATAGTTTGTTACTGGAGTGATAGCCAAGGAAAAATGTCGTCTCCAACATTATCTAGCTCTAATTCCGATACTATTTGAAGTATTTCAGGAATTTCGAGTTTAAAGTGTCACTCATAAACTTGGTAATTCATTTTTACACTTCGTTCGAAGCCAGGAATAAAGATAAATGATGTTTACTTTCTCTTTAATGGAAGTGATATAATTGGTACTTTTGCTTTTGTATATTTCAGCTACGTTTTCAATACAGTTAACCCCAATAATTGAAGAACCGCAAATAATTAACGATACGAAACATAACGCAGTTACGTGTTACCAAATAATTTTATCACTGAAATAAGTATTACTTCATGCGAAAGACAGACTTTGCATTTTTATTACAAACAAATTAAATTAACATAATTGTTCAAAACTAGTTTTCTAGATAATTTACCTTCTTGTGGTCCCGAAGAATGCGCCGATGATGGCAATTATGGGCAATTAGAGAAATATGAATATTCATGGACTAATAACAAAATGGAAATGGAGGTCTCCATGGTTGGAAAATACCACAACAATGGTGATAACAGGTGTTTACCCACAAAAGTAGGTACAATATTATGGCGCTATCACTTACAATGCCAAACATGCAAAGCGTGAATTAAATTTGGAAAAACTTTTTTCATGTTCTATTAAGTGAAAATCATGATCAGCGCAGCGCTACACGCAATTCCACTCATTTACATACATTTGCAACAAAGAGAAAAGAGAAAATTCCTCGAGCTCAGTTTTTGTTTTCTTTACCAAAAATCTGAGATAAATCTTCGACGAGGTCGAGTTACTTAATAGAACAACATCCGACTGTTTTTTGAGGCCGCAAGTGGAACTTGTAGCGTCAAATTAAACACTCTGAGTTGAAAATTTTGCCAGAAAAATCGAACTTTCACCTTCCACGTAATACAATCTAAAGCAATTTCAATAGTTCTTAGGGTAATTTCGTGATTTCTTCTGACATTTTCGTCGAGTTTGTGTTACACATACGAGTAAAATTGTCCGATCGTGACCGCTGAAAACTTACGTAAACTTTGCTAAAATTGAGAATTTTGCGGCTTTTTTGAAGAAGAAACCGTGGTAATTAATGACACAATAGAAATATTGACATTTGGGCATTGCACAAATGCTTAACATTTATGCTCTGGAAAAAGCTGCACCTCCGAGTCTGGGATTCTACAAAGAATTCATCTTTCCTTTCTCGTTCAAGGCGATGGAGCGAAGTGCGTTAAAGCGATATAATTTGTGCTGCGATAATTATTGTGATATAGTTGACAAGCCCCAAGGATTTCTATTATCCTTTGGAATTCGTGACGAATACGGAGAACATTCAGGAAGCGGGCTGTACCCCCCAGAACGATAGAGAAATTAGATGAAAAGAGCTGAATTTCCTTTTTTTTACCAATTAGGTTTCATTTCTACGTATCCAAGGAAATGGGTTGATTTCTGGAAAAGTTTAGAAACGGAATTAAGAGTGTGGGATCTGGAGCGACCTTCTTCGATTTATTAATAAGTGCAAGGTGGGGCTCTTCGTAATTAGTTATTATTATAAATGCTCGTGAAGAAAAAAAATGCAATGACTAAGTGGAACAATAATTTTTCTACGAACTGGTTTCAAATTATCACCGATCGAAGTTGAAAATACATGCGTAATTTTCATGACCAGGAAAATTTATAGCGCAGACAGTAAAGTTTTTTTTTAACTTAATTACGTAAAGCCGCCATGAAATATAAAAAAAAAACAAACAACTGAATTTCTAAAGTGTGAAAAATGTGACAAAAATTTAAAAATTCGGCATTCAAACGAAACGGTAAGAAGCGTATCGGGGAAAATTAGAACAATTGTTTTATTCCGAAGCTCCCGTTATTAGAAATTGACAGTATTTAATTTCACCTTATGAAACGAATTCCTGCACAATCCGAATTATCATTTTTATATAACCAACATGTAAGATCGAAAACTATTCTGTTGACTAATTACTTGATTATCTAACAATTCCTGCTGAAATTTCCATGGCCGATGCTGACTATGACTAAGAGACCAAAGTCCTGCTGCGTTAAAATATGTAACTCTTGTAAGAAAAACTAATAAATGACTAAGAACATGGGCAATTCATTAAACCCGTGTGACAATGAGCATCAATTTTCCGATTCCTGCCGCCATTAACATTTTAATTTATTTCCTCTACGAGCAGTGGAATTCACTTAGGTTGCTTCTGAAACATAAATCCCTCAGCAGGAATTTCCTATCCACGCACAAAAAAAGCGATCTCAGAACTTGACCCACAATTCTCCTAAACCCAGATCTAGATTTGAAAACTTCAGAGAATTCTTCAGGGGTGAGTGAGTTCGCAAAAACCGACTCCAACAAGAAATTACGTCGATTCTCATTCCTTAAGAATAGTTGTCCGAAATCCCCATTAATATCCCGCAGATTTGGTTATGGAATCCAAAGTAGACCACACCAATTTGATGAGTCATTGAAGCGCTATATTTCATAGTTCGTGTCGGCAAGTTGTGACGCCCTCATTATCGACACAACCCTTCTTTGTCAATGAATATCATCAATCTGCTTATCCCGTTAGTAGTCGCCTTAATTAAAATTTTCATCGCGTGGATCGCCTTTAGCGGCACGTTTGTATGCATAAGTCCTAGATCATGTCTCGAGAGATGGCTTTTGTAGAACACACGTAAAGCTACGTGAGTCCTGGTGGTGTTTGGACGAGACGTCGAGACGACGGAGGATTTTTAATTGGTGGGAGCTTTCAACAACTGTTTTTCGTGACAGTTTGGGATTTTAATTAGGGTTTTATTGCGATACGACCTTCAGAGGACGTGACCGGCGTAGAAATTTTTAAAAGAAAAAACGTGTGAGGTAAAAGTAAGAAAATTTTAATTTTCAGTGAATATCAATCAACGTAAAACGAGGTGTTATTACTACCATATTAAATAATTATTAATCAGAAATCGAAAGTTGAGTCATTTGGGGAGAATAGGTAAGTGTGTTTACTTTCACCTCATAGACTATTTCCTGGAAGTTCCCTTAATGATTTCGTATCTACAGGCTCATCACAAATCCATTAACGTCTCTTTCAGGGGAGAAGAATTTAATATCCACGATATTTTCACAATACGCTATTCAATTGTTTGGAATTTACAATAGGATGAAAATCATTTCAGAAATGATGGGAAAGACAACAGAAATCGATTTCGCCATTCGCTTTCTGCAAACACAGTTTATTTATCGTCACAACCGATGTAAAAAAATAAGAATTTAAGTTCAGTTGAAAAAAAAACTCAATATGGCCGAAATTCATTATTTCTTCGAATAATAAAGTAATAAGAAAAAGAAAAAATTAAAAGAAAAATCTAAAAATTTAAATACCAAAAATTACGGAAATATTCAAAAATTGAATTGAGTTTAACCAATTGCTAGGTTTCTACAAATTAAAATAAAGCATTTACAGTTTCAGTTATTTTTTTACTTAAACTCACCAAAATTCTAATAATTTATTACGTTTCCAAATATCTCAAGTTTGAACTTTTTAAAGTTGATTTTTTTGGGGTTTCGAGCTTCTAATTGTTAAACTCGAACTTGGACGATAAGTTTTAGGTTTTCAGGATTTGTAACGTCCATTTTCTCACGTTTTCTGAAATACTTTCCAAATTTACAGATTTCATGTTAATATTAAAAAAAATATAAATAAAACCAAAAACATAAAAAGGCATTTAGATAATTTAAGAATATCAAAGATACAAAACCTAAAGCATCTTAACAATCGAAGAAAATCAAAAAGCCGAATAATCTAGAAATTATGAGAAGAAAACAAGAGTATCCAAGATCCTGTGGGTTTTGATACCTGAGGACTTAAAGAATTCAAAAAATTTACATCTATTCATATATCTAATTCGATTCAACAGAGAATTTTAAGAATTTAAAGAATCTAAAATCTTCATAAAGTCTAATAGATTTAAAAATTCTAAACTATAATCGAAAATTTAAAATATTTGAATATTTCCTTGCATATTTTTGTATAGTTGTCTACGTATGGTACGCCGTGTAAAGTCAAAAATTTCAAAATATAAGAAAGAATCTCAGGAGTAAATAAATTTGAATGGTCATAAGATCGTCAAGAGTATACTACAAATAAGTTCATGTAGAACTTTTTATTTCTTACAGAATTTGTTAAACTATTTTTTAACATGACTAGAAAAAAGGATTAAAATCTAGAAGTCAAATTCCCTGTAAATTTCATAAATATCATTCTCGGAAAAATCCATTTGTACATTTTTTTTAAGAAAAAATTGAGAATCTTGAATGCTTAATCCAGAAGCTATAAAGCTCAGAACTACATATGATTTCCTCGTGTAATAATTTTTGAGAAAAATACTGAAACATAATTGTACGAAATCGTAATCCGAAACAATACTCTTAATATTTTTTTATTTTAAAACTAACTAAAATAAAAACGGCGCATGTACAAAGTAAAGTAAAACTATTCAATTATATTTTTTGTTTATCAAATCTTGAAAAATTGTCGGCTTATTCAAACGCAAATCGATATGAACTCCTTAAATCCAAAAATGAGTTTTTCAAACATTTATAGAATTGAAAAATACGATCATATTATCCCGTACCAAATATGCTTCTTAAAGATAAAATTTCAGACTTTTACCAAAGGTTTCAGTGTCATGAATACGACCACTTCTTTAAATATTTATAAAATAAAGAAAAATATATGCACTTTTCGTGAAATCATAAGAATTTTAAATTATGTTAAAAAACTAAAAAAATGTGAAAATCGGCTCAAACTTTATATGCCCCAATAAAATTGCCCCAATATGAATTGGGGCAATTTTCTCGTAAATACAAACTTAGTAAACACCGAAACGCAAAATTGCAGCCGGGTCCTTTTTAAATAAAAAGTTTAAACAGATAGAGGAAATATCTCTTCTTTTGTATTAACAAAAATCCATTTTCTTTAACAAATTTCATTATTTTGAAGAACTCTAAATTTAATTTTTTTCCCATTTCTGTCTAATCTCCTTATAGGTGATGTAGATCTTAAAACTATCAAAATTTCTGAAGAAAATATAGACACCTACAATAGTTATTTACCTAACAAGTTCGGAAACTTAATTTTCCCCTACGAACGCTTTGTTCATTGCGAATGTGGAAAAATTCTTTCCGAAAGAGTTACGTACAATATTTTTTGTAACGAATATCGAAATAAAAAAAATTAAGTAACTTAGTTTTTTTTTTAATGGTGGGTTGGTAACATGATCTATCTACTGTAACTACCTACTAGTTTTTTAAAATTTAAATCATCTGTCATATTTTTCTCTAATTATTAACAAAAATTGTTAAAATGAGTGACAGCGAAGAATGTACGTGTACCCCTCTCGAAGTACACCAATGTGCCAAAGAAGCCGTTTCGCGTCTGTTGATTGACTGGTGTCCTCCAAAAATTGCAATACCAACCCTATAACGCAAATATCCCCTGCCGCCAACGGAAACTGAAAAACACCGAGGTGCGGGAAAACCGTTTTTCCGTGCATTGGGATTAAGCGGAAAAATTCTGTTTCCGTACAATGAGTACAAAATAGTTATTTACCTAACAAGTTCGGAAAGTTAATTTTCCCGCATGAGCACTTTGTTTGCAGCACGACTGTAAGAAGTGCTGCATTTAGTGCGAATGCGGGAAAATTCTTTCCGAAAGAGTTAGGTACAATATTTTTTGTAACGAATATCGAAATAAAAAAATTAAGTAACTTAGTTTTTTTTAATGGTGGGTTGGTAACATGATCTATCTACTGTAACTACCTACTAGTTTTTTAAAATTTAAATCATCTGTCATATTTTTCTCTAATTATTAACAAAAATTGTTAAAACGAGTGACAGCGAAGAATGTACGTGTACCCCTCTCGAAGTACACCAATGTGCCAAAGAAGCCGTTTCGCGTCTGTTGATTGACTGGTGTCCTCCAAAAATTGCAATACCAACCCTATAACGCAAATATCCCCTGCCGCCAACGGAAACTGAAAAACACCGAGGTGCGGGAAAACCGTTTTTCCGTGCATTGGGATTAAGCGGAAAAATTCTGTTTCCGTACAATGAGTACAAAAAGTTTATTACAGCCTAAACTTAATTAAAACATCATCAACGAGAAGGGCGGAATGGAAAAATAAAATAAAATCTTATTTTTAATTTAAACTAGTTCAGAAAATTTGGGTCTTCAAATCATGTAAAATCGTTTCTGATGTAGTTTTCAGTAGACGGTAACATACTCTAACTTATTATAAAGAAAAAAAATGACTAAATATTTCTATTGAAAATCATCAGCGATCACCAGCTATCAATTTCAATTAATTTTTGTTGTTAAATAAAAAATACTAAAATTTTATTATGAGAGCAAAATTTTTTGCCTACATCGACACTCCCAAAATTCCACAATTCTTTTCAAACTATAATAAAATCCGTAGATATCAAAAACGGCACCTGCGGACTTAAATCATTATCTCACCTTCATTTCTTTCAATAATTATTACAGACAAACCCACAGTATGTTGCACATTATCATAGTGAACCTTATAATGTAGAATAATTATATGTACAGTAATCGAATGGTGTTAAACGGATTAGAATTACATATTTATTACCGGTAATAACTGACTGCCAATGCTTTCTTTTGTATGCATAATGCGATAATAACAACCGATAACTTTTTCCACCGATTTCGTAAAATATTACCTCTACAAGTGTACCAACAAAATAGAAAGAAAAACGTTCTCATTTTTCCAGTTACATTATTTTACAAAATTCAAGAATTCACGTAACAGTCGTGAATATTGTTTGTAATCAGACACTTACATAAAGTATTGTTGCCTTCGAAAGAATAAATTCTTTCCAAATCTTCCATATTTAGCGTGATATTTTGCTTGCGCAAAGACCTCAAAAACTAGATTTGAAAAGCCTCCCGGGCGATTTACGGTACGTTATTAATCCCAATCGGTTTACGTGTCATAATTAATTACGATTTGGAAGCAGCGTTTAACAGATATCAACTTTTAACACTGAATTAATTAAGAGGAAGACGTGGTATTTCAAGATCCGCATTCGTACGAAAAGTTGGTACAGCACTGACAAATCGGTCGCATACTTGCTCTAAAAATTTCAGATGTCTAGTGCCCACATCATCCTGTAAATCATCGATTTTATGTCTCCTTATGATAAATCGTTGATTTTATGACTCCATCCCACTTTGTGCCCGTCTGCATTAAAATTTATAAGGTGCTCTCACACGTTCGAATATCTTCTCGTCGCATTTGTAAATAAATATTGTGTAATTCATTGCACTTACAAATTACTTACACACCTTGCTTCAGTCGTGGTCGATGGCATTCTTTACCGCGGAAAAATGTATTTGTCTATAAATATGCACTTTGGGACGTTGGTGGAAAACAATATCGCCGATCTGGTAGAGAAAGCGCACGAGGTATTGAGAACGTGCAGATCGCTCGAATTTCGATAATTAATCAATATTTCATGAAATTGATCTTTCATAATGCTGGGGCGTTTTATAGCGATTTTAACCCGAGGATTTCAGCTAATCTTCAAGATTCACAAAAACGCGATTGTTAAGCAATAAAAATGTTACATTTATGACGCTTTTGACACCATTGCCGTTTTACAACCATCTTCAGTTAATTTGCTGATACGATTTTAATGTTAACAATAATTGGACGAAGGTTGCTCTTGTTTCAGCTTCGAGGTAGATAATTAATTATTTTCTGACAAATGACCACGTCATAATTTCTGAGCGACTGCATTGATTTTCTTATGTCAACTCGTTTAGTTAGTTGTGCTTACACGGTTTGAAAACATTTTTTTATCAATTTTTTTTCACCAATAGTGACAATAATTAATACAGCATGCAAACAAACTAAAATGAACAGAAATTAATAATAAAAGTACAATTTGAATTTTCCGAAATTACGAATTTTCTAGAATTGTAATTTCTTCTTTGTAATACTAAACTAACAAGTTCTTTAGAAATTTTGATTCTCTTGTTAACAGATTCCTCGACGTATTGTTCTGCTACCGCTGAAGATTTCTATCCTCCAAATTGTTTTAATGTAGGAGGGTCGCCACCGTTTTTTACCAACATAGTAGCACTAGACCTCCGAAAACAATGTCCTGTAAATTTTCAGAGTTTAAAGTTTAAAGTTTAAAATTTCTGCGATCTTTTTGAAACCCTCCCATTTTATGCACTTTTATGAATGATGACCAGAAGGTCTAAGCTACATATGTGCTACATAAACCATAGCCCTTGAATGGCATATAAGCTTCTGTGATTGTAAATTTTTTTGAAGTTTTGTTTTTGGTGTCTTCCAAGGTGATAATTATAATTTTAACAGTATCTTCAGTGTTATCAATACACAATCTTACGAGTTCTTCACGTTTTTAAGCTCCATATACTCCAAACAATAAAATTACTTTTACCACAGAAAAGTTTCATCCGATGCTTCCACAAAAAAAAATGTTCGGCTGTGAAGACTTTTGCTTTCTTAGGGTTGTAAGACTCGGACTTTTTTTTCAATAAGATACATACTTTTCCATAGCCATAAAAACATGAGTCGTGTAATAAATTTCATGACAAATTTAACATGACTTTTACCTAGAAATTTCAATGTTTTTTTGGAGCTTCAAACAAGTTTTCAGTATTGATATTTTAGCACACAAACTATTTGGGGCAAAAATTTTACCGGTCCTAACAAATATCAAAGTAAAACTTCTTCTTTAAAAGCGTCATTTTGATAAATTCTTCATATCATTCATATAAATGAGCCGCTGAAATCGCTTCGTCGAGAATTTTTTGCCAAATTTTAGAATAAAAACCTTGTACAATTTTTACTTTCACATTTTAAATTTACTTTTGTTCTTATTAACGTTGCTAGAGAAACAAAAGCACACTCAGTAGGCTACTTGCGCAAATTTTCTCATTACTGCACTGTACTCTGATCAAATTTTCGCAAAAAATCCGATTTAAACCGGCAATTGTTCTCGAAATAAATTCTTCTTTGTAGTTTTCTATTACCGAGGATGATTTCCATCCGCCTATTTGTTAAACGGTGACAAGATCAGCACCGTGTTTACCAACATAGTAGCTGCGGAGCGGCGAAAGCAATGCCCAGTTTACATTCTGGGATGTGACAGCTTCAAAAAATTGACAGTCCTCTTTGGTATTATTTAATATGTTGATTTTTTTGGGCTGAATGATACACTTCTTCTGTCTGTAGTTGACAAAGAATTTGCTATGAGTAACGTTTTTAGGACGCAAGTCTAAATATTTTCGTACAACGACCGATCGTTCTTGGTCTTATAATCAATAATTAAAATTATTATTATAGACTGTCAATAGTCAATATTCGAAACTTCTAACGAAGCACCACAAACTCGAAAACTTGACATTTTTAAATTTTTCGGAAGAAATGTGATAAGCACATTTTCACCAACTCCACAGAATTGTTTCCACTTCACCAGGTATATTAACGTGATTTTTGAGGCAATGACTTATTCATTGCCTCTGTAACCTCTTCCTCTACGTCTGCAGTTAGATCGTTTCCGCATTTTTCAACAATTTCGAAAATGAAAAAATTGTTTATAACAAAAACTCCATAACAACTAATTTTGGGTAACACGAAGAATAAGCGTTTTTTTCTCAAATTGGTAAAATAAAATCAAAGTTTCTCTTTAAAATCTGCTGCAGAAAAAAATAGTGTATTATACACGCCGATAATGATCTTTAACCGTCTCGTAAAATTAAAATTAAATCAATTTCCACTTGATGGTAAAAGTGGTCTTTTTAAGTCTTGTATAATAAATGACTATTATTTAACTTTCAGAGGCAATTTTCAATATAACAGTCTGGCCATTATCCTAAAAATCAAATTGTTCTTGAAGATGAAAAATTGTCATAATTTTCTGCCACGTTAGTTGGTCTATCTACCGACTGTAAAATTACAGCTCTCGGAATAAAATAAAACAGTAACTCAAGAACCAGTTACAATTTAAATCTGCCAAAAATTACAATTTAATTCAGTTCCTCTAATTCTGGATACAATTTAGCTCCTGTTCAAAGTGTCAGTTAACACGATTCATTGAATATGGTCACATTAAATGTTAGTTTTATACACCCAACTTCCACACAAAGTCGTCCATTAGTAATTATGTTTTACGACTCTTCTATCAATCGGTTAAATGGATTAAACGGAAGCTCGGACATAAAAATAATGAACTTCTATTGTCAAACCCCCATAACACGAAAAATGTTATCATCCGTTTTCTCTACAGGCTTTCACCGCAATTTCACGATAAGTGGAAGCATTTCCAAACAACAAAAAACCGCACTAAAATTCTAATACATGTAAATGATCCGAAAATTGGAAAATCATTGGCGCCTGTCTAATTAAACTTCTAGCCACGTTCTATCAAATCCGGTTACTCGTAAATACCAAAGAATTAAAAAAAAAATAGAGAAATTAAAGAATGACATCACTTAACATGATGTTATCTTTAAAATTGGGTTACATGATCTGTTTTCTGTTTTCACCACTTGGACAAAAAGACTTATCAACAAGTCGCATCGGACACACCTTAACCACCTGGTGAAAATAAGACAATTGTACGAGTGATGCTTAACAATTACGTTTTCTGGGAAAAAGACGCATAAAATCGTAGGTGTGACTATCAAGGTTGGTGAGGTGCAATGTCAGACACGGATTTGGAACAGTGCCAAAGACTGCCGGGTTCAACAACATATCAGAAACTGTTGCAGAGTTTGCACGCTACGAAAAACCGAGACGAGTCATTTTCAGCGTTTCCTAGTTCATGCAAATGCGGTTTGAAATGATTAATTGCATCAATTAAGAAATGGTGCAATTAGATTAGAAAATGTGTCGAGGCTGTGATTGATTACGTTTATTTCAAAAAAAGGTGCAGGATCATTGAAAAATTGCGTGGTTGTGTTTTTTTCAAACGTGGACTCCTTTCCGTTTTTTGCTGTGTTAATCGACCGCTAAATATGGAGAAAAGCTGGAAACAAAATAAAAGGAATACACAGGGTGGCTAGCATTCGTTGCACCTGCAGATCCGTAATAGAAGCAGGTGTACTTTTAAGTACAATTAACACATTTATTAACACATAAAAACGATGAAAGGACGCTAAAGGAAAACAATAAGAATTGATTTGAAAATGTTGTCCTCTAAATTTAATGTTGCCATGGTTTTAATCGCAAAACATATGTCGTTAGTCTATAGATCTATCGTTTTTTCTCTGTTTTTCATAACTTTGACTCGCAAAAATTTTGGGATAGTGTTCAGATAATTTTACAGTAAAGATGTTAAAGTTAGAGCTTTTTTAGAATTTAACTCATTCTAAAATAAAAGAACAATAATATGATCAGTTAATTTACGGTAAAATTTTGTCATTTTACAATGAAAAACTCTAAAAACTTGCGGTTTAAAACATTGTAAAGAATCGAAATCCTGATTCTAGTCAAACTTTGTCAGAATTCTGGCGTTGATGTTTTTCCAGACTGATATTGAAAGGGAGCAAAATTTCTACGTTGTGTTTTGCTCGAAAAAATAAAAATAATAAAAGGAAAAGTCTTTGATCAATCTGTTGACGAACAGACTAAATTAATTGGGTTTTGACCGTCAAGTTTGAATCAGTTAATTAATAAAATTCAAACTTTCCGTTGTCAGAGCTTACTTCAAATTGATTAACTGTCTGATTACAATTAATTAGAAATTGTTGAGTTTCTTCAATTTATCAGTGATCAATCTGATTAATGCGGTTAAGAGAAAAAATAAAAAACAATATTTTAATGCTCACGATTGTAATAATTGTAAGTAAGACAGATGTGAAATGGCTAAATCTAGCTTGAATACCAAGAGAATGGAGAAAATTCAGTTTGATCTGGAGCTAAATAAGAACAAAGAATGGATCTGAATTGAACAGAAAAATCACATTAAAACCTAACAATAAAACTCTTTAAATCAACTAAGATTAAATAAATAAAAACGGTGCATCGTTGGACAGTAAAAATGATAAAGTTGTTGATTGAAATTTGAATCATTGGACCCAGTTCTACAATAGAGCATATTCTGTGGTTTGAAAACACAAAGATCCAAAAGATTGCATAGCGCGCGAACATTTATATGAAAGGAATCAAAAAATGCGAAGTTGAACAAAGCGACAGCACTCAAAATTTAGAAGCGACTTTGGCTTTTAATAAAAAAAAATCAAATGTCCCACTCCGAATACAGTCATGACTTTTAGAAGTTAACCTTAGAATTCTCTTTCTAACGCTCAATAACTGAGCTTGGTTGATCGATAATTTAGAAAGTAATAATAATGTGATAAATGTAATCATCCGTGACTTATTTGTCGCTGCTACCTGAACTGAACTTAGAATCCGAACCAATCCATAGTTCGCCCTCAAAAGTGACGCCTTTTCCTATTGGCTTTGATTTTGCACTAAATCTGAACTCCACGTTGTTTCTATCGAAATTTGTTTGATCCAAAATTGTTAATTCTAAAGTGACAAGTACGGAACTGCAAAAATTGCAAAGTTAATAATTTAGCGAATATCAAAATCCTTTTTCGATTTTTAATTTTTAATTTACAAATTGGCGAGTATATACTAACAACCTCGTAAATCAAAAATGAACTTTTTGTTTACATATTTTTGCTAGAAATGGGAAAATTCAAGATGCTGCAGTTTTAAAAGCAAGATATTTGCTTTTTCACAAAACAAATTTTAAAATTTGTTTTTTTTTAAACCACATGCATATTTAACATAAAAATAATTAAAATAAATTCATCTGACTGACTTTGAAATGAATACCACTGACTTGAAATTTTCTTCAAGCTTCAAGAAATTGTTTAAAAATACATATACAAAGAGTGATATCGGTCGATTTTGCCTTTTACATATTCTAAAACTATTTTACTTTAACGGTGGTTCAGTAGTCCAGGACCGTACTCAACTCAATTATCTTAAATATAACGCTACAGTTAGGGACACGGAATTTCAAACGACAATTTTCTGTCATTTAAAAAAAATCATTGTAGTCTATACCTGTCATTTTGATTAATACTTTTAAAATTTTGAAAGCTGTCACCTCGACATTTCAAGCCATTTTTAAAATGCCGGTAGTGTTTTTAATTAACAAAGCGCGGGTCATTGCTTTGGTTGAAAGTGGGATGTCTTTCGCGAGGTGGCTGTAACAATGGCAATCTCAAAAGGTCCAATATATAGTATCGCTCAAAAAATGGAGACGAGAGCAGACGATTGAGCGACGTCCAGGGTCAGGCGGACGTCGAGTTTCCACGTTAGCTCAAAATGAGGCTTTGGTTACAGAAATTGAAAGAAGACCATTTGTGGCAGCGGCTATGAACCTCAGTATGTTCAAGAGGAAGACCAAAGCGGGCGTTTTTCGGTAAACATGTGGGGATGGATTTCTGAAGGTAGTCCTAGGGTAATGTATGCAGTAGAAGAAGATCGGCTAAACAGTGAGGTTTATATTGATATTCACGAACGTGTGATGATACCTTCTGTAACGGCGACCTTTCCAGATAGAAATATTATCGGTCAACAGGATAATTGTTCTATCCACACGTCACATCAGGTAACAACGTGGTTCGAGCATAACAATACAAACGTCTTTGATTGGCCGAGTCGCAGTCCCGATCTCAACCCCATCGAAAACATGTGAGCCTTGTTGACTCGAAATATAAAAAAGCAAAGATTGCAACTCCTCAGAAGGGAGGATCTGGTGGCTGCGATCAACAACGCATGGCACGCATTACCTCAGGGTTACCACAGAAATCAATGTTTGTCCATGCCAAGAAGACTGCGCCAAGTAGTTAATACAAATGGGGCCCCCATTAAGTACTAAGCTTTTTTATATTCCATTATTTAAAATTATTACACTTATATACCAGGAGTATTACATTGTTTAATCAGATAAGCCAACTCTAGCAAGGTTTAAACAGCAAATGGTTCAATCTGAAATGAAAAAAAAATTGACATCTAGTCCGTATTGTTACTCATGTCACTTAGACAAATATGCCAAAAATTAAAAGTTTGGTTATGAGCAAGTAAAGACTGCTTTAGAATGTACGAAATTTGAATGACAGGTCGTTTGAAATTCCGTTTCCACTACTGTACATTTTTAGCATTATTATTAGCAATTGTTTATTAAAATTTAGTACGAAGCTAAAAAGTTCATTGCTCTGTCGTATGGCACTAATTTTAGTTGATACTATCATACAGGATGTTCATTAGAAACACTTATTTTGTACAATATTTAAACAGTTGTAAGTTCTTTTTTTTTAATGGAACACCTATCGCCGAATTCTTCTTTCTATAGTTTTTTTAATTATTTTTTTTTAAATTGTGAAAAATGGGTTAATTATTAGTGTAACAATAAAGATCATGTACCCAACGAAAAATGTTAGGTAAAGTATTCTTATATTCATTCAGTTGACCCAAAAATTTCAAGAATCTAAAGAATCAAAAAAGTTCTGAAAATGCAAAAAGTACAAAAAACCCAAAACATTTGGCTAAAGCAGACTCTACAAGAATTTAGAAATTCTAAAAAAAATCGAGAAATTATTAAAAACAAACGATGATACAAGAAGATATAGGGTGTTCCATTTAAAAAAAAAAAAGAAGTTATAGCTGTTTAAAAATTCTACAAAACAAGTATTTCTAGTGAACACCCTGTACTAATATTAGTGCCATATATAAAAGCAATGATTTTTTAGCTTCTTAATGAGTTACTAATAATAATGCTAAAAATGTACTTTAATTGAACATATCTACCCATTTTCAAAATTTATTTAAAAAATAAAAATTAGAATTAAAAAACAAATCAGAATATGTAAAAACTAAATGGCGTGTAAAATAGTTAAGTTGAGTACGGTCCTGGACTATTAAAACAGCCTGTCTAAGACAAAATATTTTTAGAATACGCACTTCTTTGCTTATTGTATCGTGGCGCATTGAAAAGTCTCATATCACGCGAAAGGCAGCATCGACAAGACTCACCCTGTATAATACGATAAAGTAAAAATCCAAATCGAGAGAACAGAGAAAATAAAATTATTAACTAAATTAAAATTTTTGAATTTAAATAAATGATGACTAACATTTTAAAAATTTAAAAATTATTTTTTTATATAACAAAGCTAAAAAGTGTTTAACAAATCTGTGAATTCTAAAAGAGACAGTTTGTAAATTTATCATTTTAACAGAAATTGTTAACTTAATAATAATAAAATTATAAAAAAAAAAAATCAGGAGCTCCTAAAAGTTTGAAAACACGTTCTACTTTCAAACTGAAAAATTAAAAACTTTTTACTTTTTCTGGTCTTATAGTACAAAGAATGCAGTCACATTTAGTCCAACTTAGAAGTTTTTATCCACCAAGTCTAACTTAGTTCGACCTAGTATCAGTTAGTCCAACTTAATCTAGTTCAATTATTCTATTTTAGTCTGACGTAGCATAATTTAGTCGTATTTATTCCAAATTAATGCGTTTCATTTTAATTTAGTTCAATATTTAACCCAATCCCAAACTGCTCCAAGAAATGACCAAAAAAAATTTCATGAAATCAATAAGTTTTTTCAAATTTTTATATCATAGCATAGCTCTTTAAACATCATTTTTTTTTAAATTCCGCCTGAGATAAAGCATTCCTTACAATTCATTCTTTGTAAATAAAAGCGCAACGAGAAATGTTCAAGAGTATCTTCGTTTGTGCACAGTTCCACTTCCTGTAAGTTTCCTCGCCGTTCTGTTCTCGAAAAGATCTTCAACAATGTTCCTCTTCTCGGTTGACCACATGTTCTACAAATTACCACCTAATCACATATTCCCCGTAGGTCTTTGGCACGGGCTTATGAAAGCATGCACATAATTCTCCAACGGTACCATCATCAAGACCTGCGGTCGACATGATTGTGCATATAGATGTTCATAAAACCATCATATGCCATCGACATAAATTCTTTCAAGTGCGTGCACTGGATATCACACACAATAACCTTCTTCAAGTCGTAATTTATAGCTTTTCCCGTTTGAAACTCTTCATTTCTTCTGATGGCTTTCTAATTGTGAAACATGTAAATATCATGGCGTGGATTAACTCATCTCAGCTCAGCTCTGCTAAAAAGTAACTACAAGAAGTCATGGAGCTGTGAAAAAGTCCAGTAAAAGTGATCACGCCATGAGTTATGGATTTATTATATTTAGAGTTAGTGAAAGTGCATACCTTGAAAAATGTTAACAGTTCACGGCGTAAATTTTTGATTACGGTCGGCGAAAATTGCAGTTCTTTACTCTAATTGCTATGCAGGAATTACAATTACAGATAAACAATGTGTTTCTCCGGGCAGACTCGTCAATTTTAACAGTTATACCTAGCAGGAAGAGTACTTATCGTTAGTGTGGATATTACTTGCATGTTTACATTTCAATTTTAAATTAATACCGAGAGTCTTTGGACTTTGCGACAGCGAAAACATCCCGAACCTTGAACATCCAGACAATATTTTTTGATTTGTTATTATTACCGTTTTTGTTTACGAACCACAATAAAATATTACTACGCCATTATTTCTAATTTGAAGATAACAGAAAAATAAAATTAAGTTATTGGATACTAGCATGACAAGTCAAGCTGTGATTAAATTACCTTCATTTTATGTTATTATGAATGGTTGAGTGAACTCGCGGAATTTTGGATCCTTGAAAGAAATGCGATTTTAATTCATTGATGATTTTTTAGGTTTTGGGCTTTTTTCGGATTTGAAGGACTTTTATGAACTTTCTAATTGGATGAAAGGAAAATAATTCGAGATAATAGGCCTCTGACAAGGAGAGATAATAATAAAAGTAGTTTTATTATATTCTGCAGTTTTAAAGATTTAAATTGAACGTATTATTGCCATTTAAAATATAACAAAGAAATAATACATTGGCTTCAAAATAGTTTAATTTGCTTGTCATAGCTTTGATGGGTTTTGACCTTTACAGTCCAGGCATAGGTCAATAAACGGTTTTTAAATTTTTGTTTTTTTTTTTAAATGTTACCTGAGTTTTTAATAGATATATGTATTTAAATAATTTTTGTTTCGTAAACTACAACCTAAAATAATTATCAAGGTTTAAAAGACAAATCTAAACGCTGAGTTTACAACATTATAGTTTTAAAATCAATCAATAAAATTATTTAAAATCCTTGATTTTCTAATTTATCGAATGGATACAATTTTAAATAATTCACATTTTTCAAAATAAGAAAAGATTCTAACTCTAAGATCTGATTTTCCCACTATTTTTGTTATTTTTTATTAAACTTTATTGATAAATTGCCAAACACTCATCGATTTATGTAAAAATTACAAAATGAAATTCGAATTTCACTGAATTACCGTCTGATATAATTAAAAAATTACACACTGAACTAGTGGAACAAATTGTAAATTTAGATGCGGTTCGGAATCGGAATCAAATTTAAACAATCATATTTTGTAATATAAACTAAACGGTTCAAAATTAATGGAAAGTGAAGAAATCTATATCTGCATATTACACAAAATATTTATTTAGTTTCAAATGTTATTTTGTTTGGTCACGATATATTTGGAATCAATTTTAACCTAAAAAGAAGAATAACGTTGGATTGCAACAAACTAAGCAAAGTTTATATTTTCTACAGTGCATGAAATTATTTTTATTTAAGAGCATAATTAAAATAAGATCATGTAAATTTATATTTTAGACTGCAAGATTATTTTGCAGCTTTTAGATGTAGACAGATTAATAAGCTAGAAAGTCAAATTTTCTTATATAAAAAATTGCGGAATTTTAAAAGTTGACTTAGTAAACTAAAGATGAAAAATTTTTTTCACTGCGTAGATATAAATCTCCAATCAATTAACACAAGTAATCCATACATCCAATTTTAATTTTAAACAATCCAAGCAAATTTTAAAAGTCGGTCAATACCAAAAAAAAAAATTAAGATTATCAAAGTGATCTCAAAAATTTAAAATATTCAACAATTAAAAAATTCAAGTCATCCAAAGAGTTTAAGAATTATTAAATGTGTAAAAGATCTAAAAATTTACAAAAAGAACGTAAAAATTACAAAGAAAAAACAAAACAATGAAATGATAATTGGAGTCTAAACAACAAAAATTTAAATAATCTAAAAAAATATAATTAAATCTAGAAAATGTATAAAATCTAAAACAGATAAAAAATTTGAGAGTACAAAGACTTCAAAGTATCCAAAGAATTTATGGTCTACACCATATAAAGTTTTATAATGGTCCCAATATTCTAAGAAAGTCCGAAATTCAAAAAAAAAATCTCAAGAAAGTCGTTTTAAAAATTAATTTAAAAATATTCTTGCATGGTCTACAAAATCAAAAAAAAGCAATGAGCAGGAAGATTCTAAAAACAAATTTAACAATTTAAAAAAAAAAGAAAATTGAAGGAGTTTATAGAAGAAAAAAAAAAGTTTAAAACAAATTTCAAAAATTTAGAATGTTAAAATCAAAGTTCTGGTGAAATCGAAAATTCAAAGTAAACCGGTAAAAATGTAGAGGATATTGAAAATTTAAAGTCTGAAGAGTGTAAAGTTTAAAATGTAAGAAGATCGAAAAAACCCAAAAAATACAAATTGACAAAAATTTCAAGAATCCGAGCAAATTCAAGAAGTCTAGATGTTTCGAGAAATCGTAAAAATCTGAAAAATTCATTAATAAAAAAATTGAGATCTCAGGTATCCAAAGGATGTAAAAATGTTCGTAAAAGTTACAAAGAATGCAAACCTTTCAACCAAGCAACAAATAATTTAATAGTTCATAAAAATTCCAAATATACAGAAACCCAAAATTTTGAAAAGAATTCTGAAGTGTGGAAAATTTAGAGGGTATTGAAAATCTGGAGAATTTAGAGAATGTATAACATATAAATAAGTCAGGAAATATTAAAAGTGCCAAGAATTCGAAGCATCCAAAGATTCTATACAGTCTGTAGAACACAAACATTTCAAATAATTCCAACAACCCAAGAGAGTCAAAGCAATACAAAGAATAAAGTTAAAAAGATTCTAGAAAGATCTACAGAATCAAAAAATAATAATTTTAATTTTTTTTTTAAATATAAAAGTAAAAACATCAAAATTTAAAAGATCTAAAGTGTCTAAAGACGGAAACAATATAAATAAGTCAAAAACAAATTTAAAAAAAAAACGTAAAATGTTGAAGTATAAAAGATCTGTCGAAAGTGAAGAATTCAAAGTAATCCGGTAAAATTTGAAGCATCCAGGAATAGAAAAAGGTGCAAAAAATATAAAGAATATAAAAAAAACTACGAAGTTTAAAAAGTATGCAAAATATGTAGATTCTAAGAATGCAACATACCTAAGAAGTTTCAAAAATTCAAGCAAATCCAAAAAATCGGTAAAACCTAAAAATTAAAAAAAAAACAAAGTCTAAACCAAAAAGAAACAAAAAAAATACACAAAAACCTACAGTTTTAAAATGTATAAAATCTACAAAAATTTGCAGAATTTTAAAAGTTGACACCTAATAATCTAAGGATGGAAAATTTTCATTACTGCGTAGGTATCAATTAAGGCAACTAAAATTTTTGTTTTGGTATTTTTTTATTCAGTTTTCTAGTTGACCGGATACATTAAATTTTTACCTAATAACAGCTTTTCTATTTAATTCTATCGAAATAAACGTCAAAGTAGATTCAAAATAAAATGATCACATTCAAACCACTTAAAATCCAACACGGAGTTTTTTTTTAAAAAAGTGTTTATAACGTGTCTTCTCCTATTTCATAACCTGATTTTTCCTTTTCCAGATCACCTGCAGCAAGCAAAATTCTCTCCGCTCCCACACTACCGAAAAATGCTTCTATAAATTGACTTTTTGCCACCAAGACTAGTTAGTTAGTTGTATATTACCCGCAACATGCTTCGTCATCACCATCAAACGACCATTAATGATTAGAAATTTCTGACGCGCTTATAAAGACTTCAGTAATAAAATATTTCAATTCCTTTATACCTCTGCGGTCTCTTCGTAGCAATCATAAAATATGACTGGCACTTTGATGTTGTAATTAGCCACAAAGAAGAATAGAGTGTCAATAACAATAAAAAATACATATGGTCTCTCCACCTTCTTTATTTGTACTCGTAATTTAATTTAGTTCTCTCGGTATAGAATAAATAATTTATCTAACCCTCGAAAATGCGACATCAACATTTGTGTGTCAGTTTGTCAAGAGCGCGTTGAAATTCAGGTCCGGTTTTTATTGACCCGAACAATAATGTTCCAATCAAGACTAGTTCCATAATCAATTTTCTTTGTTTGGTCGGAACATCCTTTAGGAAAATAGAATCGGGTAAGTGGTACGATGACGATATCTCACGATTTTCGATCGGTGATAAAAATCTTAAATACCTCTCGGAATGGTAATTGGCTACTAGAAATCAAGAAGCTATAAACTTTGTTATTATGACCTTTGCGTGGGGTTTCCATGCGATGACAGCCAATTTCTCCGTTTCCACATTTTCGGAGAGCACGTTTAATTGCGCTGTAAAGTGCTACTTTTCTACAAATTACCTGACGAAGACCCGTAATTTTGAAAAATGCCGCGTTTTATAGCTTGAAATAAATCATGATGACCGGACCGGATCTGTTCAATTGAGAAAGTATCGTTGCATTTTGGACGGTGGAAATTTTGCAAGAACTAACTCTAGGGTCTAAAATTAAAAATATCCTCAGAACGTGAAAGTCCGAATATTTTCAGGCGTCAGTGCGAAGAATGCGGTTTGTTTTTTCGGCGTCGTTGCGAAATTCGAGATGAAAAGTTTGTTATCAGTGAAAGTCCGGTCGTAATGCAAGCTTTATTAGCGATGACCTATTCCCTCCAGAAAAATTCTTTGCTCAAATCCAATCGATCAAACTTTGACAATTCTATCCGACTCACACTGTATATTCCCCACTAATTACTACTAACGGATTATTTATTGCTCGTTAGCGTCGACAGCGTCAATATGGCACACGGGAGTGAACTATAAAAGTGAAATTTTTTGCCAACAGATGGAAAGCGTTTTCCGTCTTTTCGCTCCAGATTCAATTTTCTAAATCGCCAATAAACCCAACCCATTCTTCGTAATTAATTAATTATGCGTTCAGAATTAATGTTTCGGAACGATGATGTACAAATCATAAAACTGTTTTCGTATTACACTTTCACCTAACTGGAAATGTAATTTTCTTTAGCTTCATCACGATGATTTTAGCCAAGTTACGCCCACGTTAGAAAACCCGGAACGAGGTTCAAGTTCAATGTCTCTGATTGATATCATCGCACTTCATTAAACACCAGAAATGTTCGAGTCAAAACAAATTGACTTAATGAGCCTTGTTAGAACTGAAAATGTTGTTACATTTTGAATATTCATAAGCCTGTTAAGGACTCGGGACAATAGGTGGCCAATGATCACAGTAAAAATAAATGAAAAATAAAATCAATGCCATAAAAACAATGCAGGAATTTTCATTCAAACACAATAAAATAGACGTGTAAGATTTTCCGGTTAACATAACGTTAATTGCAAGCATGCACATAAAAATTTATTTTAATCGTGTAACTGTCTCTAAATTACAGTGGTTAATACGACATTAATTTTACAGACCGGAACAAAAAAACAAAATATTTCTGTACTGGCGTTAAAATGTTTCAATGCGTCGGTGAATAATTGATAAAAAAAAAATAAACGCATTTCAGTTTTTAGCAATCAAAATAAACAGCTAGTAGAGTTGCTCTTGGCAAAATAAAAAAATTCCCCTGATATATAAATAATTTACGGATCAAAATTTTCCAAAGTGAGATCAAGATTTTTTTTAAAAAACACCAAACAATCTGAGAAATCTCAAAAATCTGAAGATTTCAATATTTAAACAATTTAAACGAGCAATCTGAATTCTCAATAAGAATTTGAAAATTACAGAACTAAAATCATAAAAATTCAATATTAAAAAAAAATTGCAAAGTTTCTAGGCAAATCTCTAGGGAATCTCCAGAAAATCTTTTTTTTAATGAACACAATTAATAGTTTCTAAAAATTATTTTAACAATTTTACGAAACTAAAAAATTTTAATAATTTAAGAAAGATTTTAAAAAAAAACGATAGATTCAAAAAATGCAGAGTTTAGTATAAGAAACCTCTAAGTTGTAAAAAATCTTAAAAAATGGAAAACTTCAAGAACATAAAAATTCGAAAGTAGTTAACGTATCTATGGATCCAAAAAACCCAAGAAACACAAATCCAAAAATAAAAAAAACTTAAGACATCCAAAGCATCTAAAAGATGTAAAAAAAATTGAAAATTTTTAAAGTGTAGAATATCAAAAAAAATGCTCTAGCTAGAAAGATTCGAAAATTCCAAAAATATAAATACTTCAACAATAAATTCAGGGAAATTTAGAATTTAAAAATCTTGATAATTTAGCCAAATCAAAAAATTCACAGTAAATTATAATAGTACAATTTAAAGTATTAAGATCATCCAAGTAATCCAAAAAGAAATACAGAACATCTAATGGATGTAGAAAATTTTCAAAACTGAAAAGCTAAGAGATTTAAAATTTAAAATATGCCCAAAGTATGTAAAAGTCGAAGGAAGCTAAAACAGACAAATTTTCCAAAAAAAAAAAATAAGCAATATAATCAAATTCAAAAATCGGTGAAACCTAAAAACCCAAAAAAGCAGAATGAAAAATTTTAGAAATTCCAAAATCTGAAGATTTCAATAATAAAATAATTTTAGACATTGAGAAATTTGAAGATTCTCACAAAGAATATGAAAATTACGAAGATTCCAAAACATAAAAAAAAACAATAAATGGAATAAATCTAAGAAACAAAAAAACTTAAACAATAAAAAAAAATTCAAAATGATACACAAAAAACAGGCTAGCTAAGACAGACAAATTTTCCAAAAAAAAAAGAACAGTCTAATCAAATTCAAAATTCGGTGGAAGATTTCAATAATAATTAAACAAGAAATTATTTTAAAATAAATTTTAAAAAATCTAAGAAAAAATTGAAGAATTTAAGAAATTAACAATAAAATTTAAAAACAAAATTTCTAGGCAAATCCACAAAATCAAAAAATTGTCCAACGGATCCAAAAATGAGAAAAAAATGTTTAAAAACAAATCCAAAGAATCCAGAAATTTATAAGCAGAAATAAAACTTTTTTTGACAATTTTAAAATGTATAGAATTCAGAGGGTATTGAAAATCTGGAGGATATAGAAAATGTAGAACATATGAAAAATGTTAATAACTCAAGTAATTCAAGAGAGTTTAAGCAATCTAGGGAATCTCAAGAAAATCTTTTTTTAATGGACACAAAGTTTCTAAAAACTATTTCAACAATTTTAAGAAACTAAAAATTTTTAATAATTTAAGAAAGATTGAAAAAAACCGATAGATTCAAGAAATGCTGAGTATAAGAAACCTATAAGTTGTAAAAAATCTTAAAAAGTGGAAAACTTCAAAAACATAAAAATTCGAAATTAGTTAACATATCTATGGATCCAAAAATCCCAAGAAACACAAATCCAAAAATAAAAAAGCTTAAGACATCCAAAGCATCTAAAAGATGCTTAAAAAAAAACAGAAAATGTTTAAAATCAAAAATAAAAAAACAATAAAACGATAAAAAGAGTCTAAGCAACAACAAAATACACAAAAAATTTCAAAAATCCAAAAAAAAACAAAGGAATACACTGAAACCTAAAGTTCTAAATAAAATTTTAAAATGTATCGAATAAAAAAGCTATCGTAAATCTAGAAAATCAAAAAAGTAGACATTCTGAAAAAACTAAGAAATAAGAGTACAAAGAATTTAAATCGTCTAAAGGATCTATAGTCCACAAGACACAAAAGTTAAAATAATCCGAATAAAAAATATGAAAATTTTAGAATTTATAAAAGATCTAGAAAATCTGAAAAATTCAAGAATTTAAAACATAGAAACCAAAAAATTAAAGAAATCGAAAGAATCTTAATACTCTAAACATACAAAAAATCTGACAAACAATTTTGAAGTCTTAAGAATCTAGAAAATCTCAAAATTTCAAGAAATGTTGGAAAGTACTCGAGAAATTTGAAAATTTTGAAATAGCATCTCTTAAACTCGTAGCATATTTATTATTTATAAACATACGAAAGTATAATGTGTTGCCTAATATTTACAACAAATTGGTACTCACTTTGAAGATCCAAGTTTTTCGTTGAAACTTCACTACCGAATGATTAAAAATTGTCTAAACCTCGAACAAAACTAAACTACGATGTAGTTATCAGGCATGAGAGATAGTTCTAATCATACTTTAAACACCGATAATTCTTGTTTTTCTCTAGATAATAGTTTTTTTTTAGGCGACCTATCTCTACAAAAATCTACAACATTCTTAAAATTTTTAATAAATTACGCACCGACATCATTGTTTAATTAAATTAATTAAAAAGTCAACGACACAGCTCTCGTAAACCGAAACACATAAAGAATCCACCTCTTTGTTCCATCAACAATAATGAACCGTTTTGTTTAGGCTACATGACCTAATCTATTCTCCCAAGAACATCCATAATCAATGTCAAAGTCCGTATAGACTCACCTTGTCCATTGTTGAAGTCTTCGCGTCTAGACAATCAAAAGACATTGTTAACTCAACAATTCTATCGCGGCTTGTAAATCAGATAATTGCTTCGATACGCTGCATTTATTTACAAAGTGCATAGCTTAGAAATGCAGCTTGTCTCTTCGTGTATTGATCGATCTGCGACACTGCAGACTAATTTTTTCCACGAGAGGGAGCAAAACAATGCACACACCCTAAAGTTTAGGCGACTGCATCCAGACACAATAAACAGAAACTCGATAGGTGGAGGGTTTGGTTCTTATATGGTCTCGTGAACTTTGATAAACGACTCGCTAATTGATGGACGTTGTTGAGGTAATTGGTTTGAAGATTGAGAGAAAATTGTTTAATGGAATTTAAGAGGTTAAGCTGATGGTGGAGTATAATGTTTTCTCTGTTTTTTATCGTACACAGAGCCTGTGGATTTAGATTTCGTTAAATGGGTCATCTTCCTGTGGGAACGTTAAACACGTTGTGGGATTACGTTAGCCGACATTAATGGTTGCAATGTGATCATAATACCGGAAACGGTGATATTTTGTTGCCGTCATTACGATGGTGGTTTTAGACAAAAGAAACTAAAACTGGATGTCCAAAAAGTTTCAGTATTGTGGAAGAAAATGAAATTAATGTTCAGAAAATCTAGAAATTACGCCATAAAGGAGTAAAAGAAATTGGTAAAAACACGTTTAGAAGCATACCTTCAAAAATCGCAAAGTATCTGCCTAAACCGAACGTCGGCGACTCTTCTAACAAATGCAGATGCTGATAAGTTGACCTTGAAAAGAAATTTGTTTCAGGGTGTATCGATGATTGCTACGGTCTAGGTAACTACAGAAGAATGCTTCAAATTTGACTTAAATGTGTCTTCCTTCAAAGAAAATGGAGAGCTAAGGAATTTATTGGTTGGAAGTGGACGTGGTGTTGGATTTAGCAAAACCTTTACTATTCGTGTGTTTATTTTTAAAGGTTAATATTCTGTTATTGCATTCTAAAAATGAAATAATATAATAAACAATCTGAAGAATTTAAAATATCTGAGTGGCTCTGAAATTTTACGGGTTACGTGAAATTTAAAAATATGTACAAGGAATAGGAGAAAATGGAGAATAACAGCGATGAAAAGGGACGATAAATTACAAAGAATCCAACGACATTCTAAAAGGGATTAAAAAAAACCGAAATAATTTATTCTGTATTAAAATCTTAGAAAATGTAGAGTAAGGATTTGAAAAAACAAAGTCTAAAAACCCAAAAATCTAAAGCATTGAATGCAACAATTATTTTAAAGGATCCGAAGAATCGAAAAATTGCAGTGCAACAAATATTCTAAAGGGAATTTGAAGATTAGAAAAAATTGCGTAATCTATAAATTTTAGAAATGCTGAAAAATTTAGGCATCCAAAAAACTTAAGAACCGAAAATAATAAATAATTATGCATTATTTTACAAGAAAAAATCTTCTAAACGTTGACAGTTAGATTCATAAATGTAAATAAGAAATCTGAAAAAGTGAAAGAGTTTAAGGAATCTAAAATTTACAGCTTGAAATCTGTCTAAAACAACATATGAAAAAATACAAAAATTTTAAATTTAAATTGTCCAGAAGGGTTAACAAATTTGAGAAAGGAATCTAAAATAAACAAAAACACAAAAAAAATTGATGAATACAAAAAATTCAACAGATGCAAAGACTTCAAAAAGTTAAACCATAAAAAAACTAGAAAAAATTAAAAAAATTGAAGGTATTTAAAAAAACAAGGTATGCAAATAGATTAAAAAATACAAAAAACAGATTATATAAAAAATCTAAAAAGAACTTGAAAAAAGAAATGACCACAAATTAAAGCATAGATACGAAAACTGCAAAGACAATGGAGTGATTGAAATGTTCTAAAGATAATAATTTGAAAAATCTAAAAAATCCAAAAATTATTTGAATACAAGAAAACAAGAAAAAACGTGAACTTCTAATAATTGTTTTTCATAAATTTTACGGCTACGGTTACCGATAAGAAATCACCGTATTAGCAGCCATTCTCATATACTCGTTCATAAAACTAAAATAAAGATAACTAACAACCTCATAAAACGTTTTTAATTTTCTACATTTCATTGGTTAGAACGTAATCAACCAGAAACCAGATAAAATTATTTTATTTTTGACTTCATGATTATTCATAGCAATGTTATCTATATGAAAATCTTGACCTTAAGGTAGTTTACATTTTGACTTAAGTTAGATACTTTAGTCAGTTTAGTGCCAAATAAAAATGTATTGTTGTGCGTCGAGTTTTGCTACTTTTTCTATTTTTTTGGCATCTACACCGTTCGCATCAGTTTCTCAAGTCTACTTCGCAATCCCAATTATAGTCTCACCCTAAATGCATTTGTTTAAAGTTATAGCACAATGTCATTATTGGCCAAAAGTATCTGCTTAAAAGTGGCTAAAGCAGACGAGTTTTACTATGAAAGGAGCTGTCAATGCTTCTATAGAAGAACTATCTTGTATAGAAAAATGGAAAAATTTTAGAAACAATTCCTTTTGTTAGCAGCCGTATTGTAGAAGCTTCTTGACTAAACAAAAACAAAATAAAACTCACCGATTTTTTTGCGTCCAGCTTTCACTCTAAAATCAACACAGCAACAAACGTGAATTCTCGAATTGAAGAATGAAAATTTTAGAAAATTTGTCACTTTCCCACTAACATTTTCTATCTGTAATAAGCAAAACAACACGATTACCACGAAGGTCTAGAATTTATTATGCTTATCCACCTCGATTTACATAAGTCGCAACAAAATAACTGTACAGTACATTTTTATCGCACAACTACTTATCACTTTTTTGTTTTATTTTACATCAAATGTGTTCCCTTCCAAATTTTTTTCCAGGTTTTGTCAACTTCAGTTACATCATACTTTGAATATGTTACGTTATTATTACTTCATTAATATCCCCTCTCCATTGATCCGATCATAAAGCAAAAATAAAGATAACAAATTTTTGAAAATCGATAAGTTTTTGGTTTTTTAGATTTTATTGTGTGAACATGATTATCAAAGAAACAAGATCGAATCAACTACTTTTTACGTCATATTCATAGCAATAGTAACCGCTAATTGTTGGTTTATCTATACATTGACATTGAGGTAGCTTGTAGATTAAAGCAATGACTAAAATTGCTTCAGTCAGTTTAGTGCTAACCAAAAATGTGGCCACGTCTTCGAAACTTCACGAAACTTCACCTCTTTGGACCGAGAGTCAGCAACAAAATATTCTTGGTATCATATTTTAAGCTTCTGTGATATTCAAAGTCACTGGCGGAGTTCTCGCTTTTGGCGCAAAAAACGTGAATGGTTTAGGCACTGCGACTACTACAACCATCTCAGTTGTCCTTGGCATCTACATGGTTCGCATCAACTTTTCAAGGACTTTCATATCGTGTATAGGAGCTTTTGGTTTGGGAGTACGATTCACATATTTTTTGAATGGATTTCTTACCTCCTCTTATGGTTGGAGAATTGTATGTTATTTTGTAGGTGTTACCCCAATAGCATCGTCATTGATTTGGTTTTGGTTGGTGTATGGTCTAAGATTTGGTATAAAGAAAAGTGTAAGATTCTAGATGGGAAAAGGTGCAATCCAGAGGATCAGTTTTTTAACATTCCCTGGAAGACCATTTTTTCTTCAATGGCGGTATGGTACATATAGGTCTATTCTGTATATCTCTGGAAAAATTCCCCAGTTGACTGATTTTTCCAGGAAAGTACATCTTTGGATTACTACCTGCCTGCGCTAATCAGTAGATATTAGAATCGGCAGAACTGTCTAAAACCAAAACTAGAAAACTTTTCTCATCGATCGCGTTTGTTGCCTGCTTTAAATAAACCAAAATATATTACGTTAAATATTTGACAGTTTTAGAAGAGGTCGACAGACAATTGGAGAAGGAGCCCACCAAGGCCTACAAAGCGGCCGAGCCAAAAAAAATATTTTTAAGGCAAAAATGCAAAATTTTTTGAGGGACCACAAAAAAAAGTAAAACGCAGAATCTAAGAAATTGAAGTATATTTTAGAAGATTGATTCATCTTTTTGGCCGCAAAGGAGTCCGTAAAATAAAGGTTTATAGAGTGGTCACCCAAAAAATAATTTACGTTAATAGTTTAAGTGTCAGATTTTTTTGTTTCTATGGTTTTATTTTCCCTCTATTTTCTGCACTATAAATTCGCTAGAGTTGTCCTGTATTTTTCCTTTCTTTCTTGTTTTTCTGTTTTTGATTTGGTAAACACAAGGTCCTTTTCAAGTTCTTTCAGTTTTTTTCCTTCGTATCCTACTCATATTTTTTTCTTTCGATTATGTCTCTTTATAACCTTCCTTCGAACTCTTGATTTATGCTATTTGTTTCAGTTTCTTCTTAGTTCTCCGTCCTTCTCTTGCTATTTCGTTATTTATATAGATCCCCTTCTGTGAGGTTTTTCACTATTTTTTTATCCGTAGTGTTTTCTAGTTCAATTTTGTAAACTAGTTTACTTTATTTATAAATTTATTTTTATTCTAGATCCTTATATCTACATTCTTCTTTTAATTTTTTTTACATCTTTACGTAGTTTTTTTTATTCTATTCCCTCTCAGTTTTATACTTCTCAAATTCATTCATTTCAATTCTTTATTTTTCGTGTTATACTTAAATTTTATTTCCTTTCTATCTCCCATTCGCATTCCGATCATATCTACCAAAGTATCTCTGGTTTCGACATTTTCATTTTGAGGTATTGTTTTCAAGCATTTCGCTTGTATTGATCCTTTTGAGGGGCAATCACCAGTCTCCGCTAGTATTTCTATTACTGCGTGCATGATAACAAAAATCCTGCGGTTCATCACTGCTCTGCGTTTGTAGGCGCACTCCACTCGACACACTTCATAAAGATAAAGGACTCTTTGTTACAAAAACTAAAAAAAAGTAATCCTAAAATTAAAAAAATATATCAAGGAAAAATATAGCGTATCCAATAAATAAAAAATAAAATTTAAGATGTCTAAAGATTCTGAGAGTTACAAAAGATCTAGAAAACTAAACATTTTAAACACAATCCAGGAAATCTTGGAAATTTTACAGAATGTAGACAATTTATAAATTAAATGAATTAAAAAATACATAGAAAAGAATCCATAAGTTCTAAATAAAATAATAAATCCTAAACATGAATACAGTGCTAGCATATAGTTACTAAAAAACTTAAGAATCTAAGAATGTAAAAAAAAGTATCAAAAATTTAAAGAATTTGTAGAACAGTAATCCAAAAATATTTAAAGCATCTATTAGTTGTAATAGATTCTTTATATTTTATATAAATTTTTTGGATCGTTTAGATATAAAGTTTTGCACAGACAAAAAAATTTATTTTTAAAATTGTACATAATATAGAATAAATCCAATTTATTTAATAATAACTATTTAAATTTATCTGTTGATCTCTAAATAGAATAGATTTTCCTATTAATTTTAGTTTCACCATCGATATTAAACTAAATCTCGCACTCAATTTCCATCTCAAATCCAATCGCTCTCCCGTTCGTCCTCTCAATTTAAATTTCAATTTAAATGCATTTTTTCAAAACACGTCGTTTATTTATTTTAGTGTTTCAACAACATTTATTCAATACTACCGCATAAAAATAATCGTAAAATATGTATTTTATTCATTGATTTACTGTAAAAAAAAACATGTACTCGGATTCTCTTCCAATTAACGACTGCGGTTGTAATAAATCAATTGCAGATACCTGTAATAAATATAGGCAAACGATGCAGAGAACTGAATAGAGGGTTGAAGTACCAATTCTCGTAGAAAATTTTTAGATTTATCGACTTCCCAAGCTCTTTGTTTTTACAGAAATTTATAATACACCACGTAGTTTTATTAACTTCCACATCTCGGGATTTCCAGAAAATTAAGATAATCCAATAATCCAATCCAGTAGCACACAAAAAATGCGTAATTTTGGCCATAAAAAATCCGCTGTTACTGTTATCACTAATGCAGGTAATTACACATACTAATTACCAGTTTAACTGCAAATAAATTAAATACTTAATCATAAAGGCAGGACAAATAAATCGTAAAGTTGAAAAACAAAACGTAGTTTTTTTCTGGAGTTTCGCCCTAACTAAAACACCAGTGAGATATTACCTGAGACTTGAAGTTTTGCTTGGAGCAAGTTGGCCAACTGTTGGCCGCAAAATGAATACCACCTAGAACGTTCTATTTTTATTTCGTTTATAACAGCACACAAGAATTGTGGTTTTCTAGTACCAACTGTGGAGATTTTTAAATAATCGGAGGTTTGCGTCATTATGATCAATAATTCGTGTTTTTTTTAGTTTCACTCCCCATGATCAGAAAAAATCAGTAATTACAAAATTAAGTTCTCTAAAATACGCCAAAAATTGCGTCATTTATAGGTTGATATCCAATAGAACGGAGCTTTCTCAGGATCTCATCTAAGATTGAATCAAAATTTTGATTTCAGATTGCTTTGCAGCGCTAATTTTATCAAAACTAAAAAATTCTCCACGAACAGAGCAACTTTTTCTGGATTTAATTTGAGATTAGAAGCTAGAACGCTCTGTACGGAATGCGAGAAAACAAAATTAATAAATAAAGAGGAGAATAAATTTTGCAAAACCCATTTTGCAATGTTGAAACGAAGAATCATTGTATATTTGTTCGTGTTTATTCGTTTAATCTTATCAATGGAACGTGTTCTATTTTGTTTAAGAATGCAGATCTTCAAACTACAGTGAGATTTTTTCCGAGTTACTTGTTATATTACTTATCAATAAGTAAACAAGAATCGAGTGGATCAAGTTTCTAGTCTACTGATTATATTAACACTCCGTCATGCTAATACTCTTGGGAAACGAGTTTGTTGTTCATACAGCAGTGATAATACTACGTAAAAACGCATGTGAATTTTGAATTAAGTTTAAGTGGTTTCAATGTGATCATTCTAGGGATCCATTTTTCAAAATAATCTCAACTCGGCAGTTTTAGAAATGACTTACGGATTCATTAAATTGGCAAATCGCAAACACAAACACACATTTTTTACCACTAGAACACGTTTATGACCCTTTTAATTATAATCTACAACTTTACTGAAAAAATCATTTTTATTAAAAGTCATATAGAAATTTTTAATGATTCACTGAGACACATCGATAGATCAGTTAATTTAACAAACGTCTTGTATTTTTCCTCGTCCTCACTTCAAACAGCGCAACCCAGTAACAAGCCAACAAACTCATATATTACTTCTCAACACGGCCTTCAATTAAATCGACAGTTTGTGTGACGGTATGAAAATTTAATTAGGCGCTTGCCCTATATTTATTACCCTATTTTCATAGATAAACTACTGTGGCAAATTAACAAACTTTATAGCCACAGTTTTCGTACATACTCCGACTACAAAAGAATGACATGCCGAAAAATATCAGGTCTGGTAGTGATACACAAATTATTGCTTTTATTATCAATTTTTGCAGATATTTTCCTTTGTCGGAGGATACTGTACCTCATGGTTATCAGCGGTTTCATCCTGAATTCCGCCCTTAAAATGATTTTCAATATAACAATAGTCGCGATGGTGAAACCTGAGAATTTCACCAACGGTACCAACGAAGATCTCTTCTCTTGGTCCGAAAACCAAAAACAAGACATTCTGGGGGTGTTTTTCTGGGGCTTCGCGTTGACAAAAATTCCGAGTGGGAGACTCGCTGAAATGGTTGGATCGCGAAAAGTCACCGGATATTCCATGGTCCTTGCTTCCCTTCTAACAATTTTAACACCAACAATTTGTTACTGGAACTACTATCTCTTGTTGGTGTCACGTGTTATCATGGGGTTTCTGATCGGGGCCAGCTGGCCAGCCATCATGCCGCTGGCAGCAAAATGGATACCACCCCAAGAACAGACAATTTTCATAGCTTGTGTGGCGTCCACAGGGGTGGGGGTGGCAATCACTTTCCATTTATGTGGTTTTTTAATCGGAGCCCTTGGGTGGAAAAGTGTCTTTTATGTCACCGGAATTGTGTCATTGCTGTGGTCGGGAGCGTGGTTTTATTTGGTTTATGATACTCCACAACGACACCCTCGGATTTCAAGGGAGGAGAGACTATCACTAGAAAGACAAATCGTGGTTGGAAAATGCAAGAAAGTTAGATTTAGGGAAGTTCCGTGGAAGGAGGTGGTGAAGTCGGGGGCGGTTTGGGCCATCGCTGCGGGACAAGTCGCCACGTTTTTTGGGTAAAAACCAAAAAGTAGAATACGTTATTTCATCTAAAATTCTAGGTACTCCACGCTCTCGACTGAGCTGCCCTCGTATTTAACCCAAGTTTTGCACCTGGATATCGAGCAAACTGGTGCTTTTTCGGGCCTCCCGTATTGGGGAGGCTACATCGCCGCCGTCATCTCCGGCTACGTCGCCGACGAGCTCCGTAAATCTCGCCGGATTACCATCACTACGATTCGAAAAATTTTCGAAACGATTTCTTTAACAATTCCGTGTTTTTGCATGCTAACTCTGGCATTCTGGGGGTACTCGAGCCCCATCGCAATAACCGCGTTTACCATAAGTCTCACTACCAACGCCATAAGTACCGCAGGGCACTGCGCAAATATCTTGGATATTTCCCCGAATTTTGCCGGTACCATCTGCGGAATCGTGAACACGATTTCTGCCTTCACTGCTTATTTTTCCACCCAGTTGGTGGCAAAACTGCTTGAAAAAGGACACGATTTCAACGACTGGAAGTATCTTTTTTGGATCGTATTCGGGGTGTATTTTTGCGCCACTTTTATTTATTTGGGATTGTGTTCAGGGGAGCTGCAACCGTGGGATTCCACGAAGAAAAAGACAGAAGAAAAAGACGTGGAGTTGTTGAATAAGAAAAATTTGATGTAGTTAAAGAAAGTGAGGAATTAAACTTTTATTTCATATTGTTTACCATATCAAATGTTGCGGCCTGCGTCTCCATTAAATAGTTTTATTTTCCGCAATAACTTTCGCGTTTATGGTTGCCAATACCATCGAGAAATCAATCACGAAGTACGTCACGTAGCAGTGACCAAGATTTAATTCCAAATATTAAAGAAATCGATTTTTTTGGTTAAAAACAAAGCTTGAGCTTGAATAATTGTAAATAAATCTGCAGGAATCAATGTTTACAAGAATTGTTAGGTTTACATCGAATTTAAATCATTTGTCAAATGGCATTCCTCGGTGATATTTCTCATTCAATTATTCAACGAAATGAGGCGAAATATCATAAACATTTTACAACTTTAATTAAAACGCAAATGAAATCGGTAATAACAACAACGCAAATTATCTGTGCAGAAAATGGAATTCTGAAGATTAGATGTTGATTTTACTATTAGGGACACGACTAACTTCTTGGTAAGAAAACGTTTACGTGTATTTTATGTAGATGGATATTTTGACAAACGGTTTTATTGAACTGTTTAAAAGTTATGAGGGATTTTTTAAAAATGAACAAACTATCGATGGAGTCGATTTTCGAAGTCGAGATAAGACCAGATGCTTAACATTTAGAACCCCAGAAACACGATGGCGTTGACCGAATCTCGATATCTGTCCAAATAAAAAAGTTGGAAAACCGTCGAAATCGCCAAATTTTTGCCCTTTCGACTCAAAATGCAACTATTCAAAAATTTAAACGCGAATAACTTTGGAACCCGAGGTCGTACATGAATTCCTGTGGCACCGTTGAATTCCTCGTGAAATTCTACGTTAGAAAGGGCCAAATTAATCACTATAAATGCAATAATAAAAGATTTATAGGGGTCCATATATTTTTGAGAGATTTTTAAGACCCATATTTTGACACCCGTTTTCTTGATGATAACCGATAGAAACTTGTTTTTTTTTGCGTTGACAGATAGTCCCCGGCGAGTTCTACTAGCGCACAAAAACTCATCCCGATATGACGAACGGTTTAAAAGTTATGAGGGAATTTGTAAAAATCAACAAATTTCCATCGATTGGGTCAGAAATGTTTTCGAAAAATTTTGCCATTTTCGAGGTCGAGTTAACACCGGATTCTTAACATTTCGGACCCCAGAAACACAATAACGACGAGATATTTAAAAAATCTCTATAAATGAAAAAGTTGAAAAATTGTCGAAATCGCCAAAATTTTGTCCTTTTGACGTAAAATGCAACTTTCCAAAACTTCGGATGGCGATAACTCCGGAACTATAGGTCGTACGTGAATTCCCGTGGCACCGTTGGATTTCTCGTGAAATTCTACGTAAGATAGGATGAAATTAATCACCAGAAATGCAATAATAAAAGATTTATAGGGATCCATACCTTTTCAAGAAATTTTTCGGAGCCATATTTTGGCACCCTTTTTTTCGATAATAACACGATAGAATCTTGGAACTTTTTGCGTTGACACATAGTCCCCGGCGAGTTCTACTAGCGTACAAAAACTCATCCCGATATGTGGAACGGTTTAAAAGTTATGAGGGAATTTGTAAAAAACAACAAATTTCCATCGATTGGGTCAGAAATTTTTTCGAAAAATTTTGCCATTTTCGAGGTCGAGTTAACACCAGATTCTTAGCATTTCGGACCCCAGAAACACGATAACAACGAGATATTCAAAAAATCTCTTTAAATAAAAAAGTTGAAAAAACGTGGAAATCGCCAAAATTTTGACCTTTTGACGCAAAATGCAACTTTCCAAAACTTCGGATGGCGATAACTCCGGAACTATAGGTCGTACGTGAATTCCCGTAACACCATTGGATTCCTCGTGAAATTCTACGTAAGATAGGATGAAATTAATCACCAGAAATGCAATAATAAAAGATTTATAGGGATCCATACCTTTTTAAGAAATTTTTTGGACCCATATTTTGGCACCCTTTTTTTTCGATGATAACACGATAGAATCCCGGAACATTTTGCGTCACCAAGTAGCTCCCGTAGAGTTCTACTAGTGTGCAAAAACTCATCCCGATATATCGAACGGTTCAAAAGTTATAAGGGGAAATTCCAAAAATCAACAAATTTCCAGTCAGAAAATTTTTCGAAAAATTTTGTGATATTCGAAGTCAAGATAAGACCGGTTTCTTAACATTTAGGACCCCAGAAACACGATGGCGTTGACCGCATCTCGAATAAAAAAGTTGAAAAATAAGTAAATAAATAAAAACTACTACTTTTTTTTCAATTATACTTACTGTATTTAAAATAATTTTTTACTGTGTTAAGGTGCTGTCGTGTTTTCCTAATTACGCATTTATTGATTTTCAGAACAAAAAAGTACATATTGGAAGACAAAGTTTGCAAACAAAAATGTCTGACGGATGTTTAACATTAACATTTGAGCTAGCATCAGGAACCCGGACAATGATAAGAACTATCAGAATTTTACATAGGAATGTCAATAATTGCGAAAAATCACAATATATCAGATCATTTGTGATGGTTTATCTCTTATCATGTCGATAAGTATAAGTAAACCTTAATAAAAATCACACTTCCTCATTTTATGACTTTTTTTTATAAATCTAAGAATTCAATCCGAAAATCGAAAATTCCACGAACAGCTATAAAAACCGCCCCTAAACTATAATTTCTACGACACTCAAACTTGTCCCTTTACGACTTCCGACCCTTTCCCCCAATTCACACTCTACCCAGCCGTGCCATTAAAATCTAAATTCGAAAATAATAAGACCATACCTCGTCTGTGAATCCGTTCAAAAATACACAAACATCAATCACACTCTCGCGGCCACAAAACGTCAAAAATCACGACCGGTCGAAACAACTGCCGGCTATCGAGATTGTCACATGTTCACTAAGTTCAAAAGCCGACTTGATGCTGTTTAAAGGTACGATACGCATGCACATCTGTGCGTATGTGTATATGACCCCTCTTTCCTCCCAGACCACCCCTGACTTCCACCCTGAACTTTATGGAAATTTGAAAGACCCAACCGCACTTAAAATGAATGGGGGGTCCACCCACGAATTTGTAACGCGTCCCAATTCTGGTTGGAATTTGTGGTTGCATTGTTTTTGGGTTTTTTGTGTCAAGTTGAGGTTTCGAAGAATGTCAAGAAGTTTTTGTCATGTTGAAATCTTCTAGTTTATCATTCATTTCCTTATAACTGCGGAGAACAAATTAAGAATGTAAATAGAGTGGAGGATGAAGAAGTGGATGATTTCGCATGTTTTAACGTAATTGCTTACATTCCTGGAGAACACATGTGAGCAGTGGCGTAGACAAGGAAGACATTAGTCATAGTTTGTTAAGTTTATCTCTGGATTCGAGGAAATGTTAGCGATCTTCTTCAGAATGTTTATTTTCATAACTTCAAAGTGTGAGGCAAGAGCTGTCCAACGTGATTGATTCATAAAATTTTCATGTTTGGATGAATCAAATTAAAAAAAATTTTCATGCTTCTTGCAACCGTTTCACAAATAAATAACACGAGTTAATAATTTAATAGACAAACTAAATATGGGAAAAAATATCCCACCTGGGCAATTAGAAATTCAAAATTTTCAAAAAAAAAATTTTGAGTAAATCTGACTACAATTGTTATAGTTTCTCTGGAAAATATGACGAAAATATATAAATTATCATTTTTAATATATATACAATATATATTATATTATCTTATTATATAATATTTTTCAATTTATTTCTTCCGTTGTTGCATATACATAATAAAATACCAGGAGATTATCTTCTACCTCTAAAAAGTGTGCCCAAAACGTATCCACGCCACTGCTGCCAATATTGTGATTCCCCCCCTAAAAAAAGTGGTTTCAATGTGATCAATAAAGGAATCAATTTTTTATAATAATTTTAACTAAATGATCCTAGCAAAGGCAGTTTTAGAAATCTTCTACGCCTACAAAGTGTGCTCAAAAATTATCCACGCCACTGCTGCCAACATTATGATCCCCGTAAAAAAAAAAGTGGTTTTAATGTGATCATTAATGGAATCAATTTTTTTTACAATAATTTTAACTAGATGATCCTAGCAAGGGCAGTTTAGAAATTACTTATAAATTTCTTGAAATTGTCAAATGTGCAAAAACGCAAATACAAAACTTTTGACATTTTTCCAAATCAAACTGTTATTTGTTTAAGTTGAATTATAAAAATTAAATTTAAAATTCCATTTTTTTTATTTTATTTTTTGCTCCATTCCAAGTATTAAAAAGTGTGTCAAAAAACTATCCGCGCCACTGCTGCCAACATTGTGATCTCCCCAAAAAAATAAGTGGCTTGCAAATCGAACTGTAATTTATTTAGGTTATGTTATGAATATTAAATTTAAAATTCCATCCTTTATTTATCTTTTCCAACGTTGCAGGTAATAAAATACCTCGAAATTATAAAGGGTGCAAAAAGTATCCACGCCACTGCTGGGAACATCGTGCTCCCCGAAAAAATAAAAGACATGTGCAATCCGGTTTAGGGTGCCCCGATGAACAGCTGTCTTCACGAGCGGCGTGCCATGGCACGTGCCTAACAGAGTCGCATTTTAAAGCACAAAACTAGGATTATCTGATTCAACATGTGGAGCCCAATCAAACAAAAACAAAATAAAACGTTACTTGTTCAAAACGTGATGAATTTTTATATCCCACCGCTCAGGTTTCACCGAAAATAAAATACGCAAATCATGTATTGTGCCTGAAATAACTGAGCCCCTTTTAATTTTGAATTGCACTTTGATTGTCCGAATAATATCGTGTTTCCTGCACGATCAACAATAGCTATAATTCGAACCTTTGTAACGACAAGAATTCGGTTGTTATCTTAACAAAGTTGTGTAACTTTCTATTCTCGCTTTGAAAATAAACAACGATGTGATGCTAATTCACTCATTCTGTGGTTACTTCTGACATAAAAACCAGCCAACGAAACGCATATGTCTTGTACTATTTTAGTTACTTCTATCATCGAGGTATGAACTTATAAATTACATCGTTTCTTTGGAAAACATGTGCATGTACCTGGTTATTACAGTTTTATTGGTGGATGTCTGTTGTTTTAATTTACTGGGAAAATTTAATTGTTTAATTGCAAAAGATAGTGGACGTAACATTAATATTTATTGCTATTTGCAGTCTGGAATGTATTTTTACAATTCTGAGATGACCTCGAGCCAGACAAAAGATTCTTGGATGAATATTGCAACGTTTAATTAATACGCAGCGGGCACTTGGAACATTCGACCGTAATTAATTTAGTCAGGGACGAAAAATCATTTTACTAATTTTGAGAAAAAAATTAAAAAATATATCAATTATTAAATAGAGAATGATAGCTCACGAAGTTTAAAATTGAACACTGTTATTTATTAACACGATATTGATCGAGAAATAATTTTAATTAGAGGTTTCCTCTATTGGGAAATGAATAATTTTAGTCGTTTTGTACTCCCAAAATTATTCAGGTCACTGTAAACATTTATCTTTTGCGTCCACAATAGCACATGTCGAAAATTACACGTCCAAAAATAAAACGGAAATGTTTCAAATGCATGCTGAAAAAATGCACCACAAGCAGACTTTATTGCCCTCCATTTAAGCTAACGAAGTAAAAGTGCAGATGATGCAGATGTACTTTTGCTCTCTTATTAATGAATTTATCTTGTCTAAAAATAGCCATCACATGCAAACTTTCAGTACTCATTTCAGTCACTTTATCGCGCTGATGTTATTAGCGAAAAAAGCGTTATCAGCTGTTAATCCCAGCTTTTATCCGTTCATTTCAAACTACACAAAACTTGCTCGCTTTTTGTTAATAAACTTACCCCCGAAATTTCCACCACCCACTCGGAAATGGTCGCAAAAAATCCTCACCGAACAAAACCACTCAATTCTCACTCCGGACTATTTCCGGCTCCGGTCATTGCACTACCACATTACCGGCTCCGGTGCACAAAAATCAGTCTGGCGTCGTAATCCCGTGGACGGTGAAAAATAAAATTGTCTAAAGATTTCTCACTTCGTTTCCATTGGAAGCTGTGTTTTCCGACAATCTTATTTCGGTTGAACCCCCGAAAAAGTGCATGAAACTGTTGTGGAATTATGATGTTTTCGGCGCAGGCCCGGAATAATCCAGACGCTTCGCGCACGTCTGGATCGATTTTCCTCAGATTACATCTCGTGCCGCCAGTGAAAAAAGTGGCGATATTTAAATGCGATCGAAAGATATACAGTAAACGTGGCAATAATCTTACTACCGAGTAACATTATTCGAGCTAATGGTCTAGGAAACTATAAAGCTTGGTAATTATTTAAGTTGATGCCTACAGTTATATGAAATAAGAGAGGAATTGGATATCACTGTAGAATTACCCGATCGATTATATGAAGCTTCCGGTTTTTGTAGAAAATGTGTAGAGGTGATATTTTCAGAAAACTGACATTCTCGACATTGCTGACATTTTAGAAAAATGGAGATATGTCATAAATATCCAAGAATTTACAGCCGACTTCCTTCACGTTGTGTCGCGACGTATGCAGGTGCAACAAACAAAAATATACATCACTGTTTAAATGCGGGACATTTTTAACAAATTTTCTTTGAAGTAAAGTGACCATTTTACACGTTCTCCGCTCAAGAATGTCGATTTTTTGCGCTAATAAAGCGTTCCTACCCGGCTTCTTTCAAGTGTGAAAGTCAATGCATTTCCACGAAAATCCCCGTGATAACGAATCCCTACGACTGAGTCATTAGAGGGTTATTGTTTTAGGGGTGGAAATTTAATCTCGAACTGACTCATCCTTTCAACATTTTTATTTACAACGAACACTGAACATCCTCATTCATCTGATTACCTAACATCACAACTTCCATAAAAGTAATTTTCTTCTTATCAACAACCCCGACGATTTTCCTGTCTTTTAAACTGAAAGTGAAAAGCTGCGAACCTCCTAGTTTCGTCGACGATTTATGTTTGAAACCCTCAATTCCTTTGTATTCGTAGATTTGCAGTACGTTCGCGTCTTCCATGAATGCCAACAATGTTTCTCCATTATGGAACTCTAAACTTAGTAAACACGACGGTTTATACGTCGCAACTTTATGGAACACCTTCCCGGTGGTTGTATCTTCATAAATCTAAAAAAAGGAAAAAATCTTGATGCAGTTAAATGCTTCAAATACCTTAATAAAGTCCAAACTTCCTTTAACACTGGTTTCTTCATGACTCGCCACAGCCAGTAAATTTCTTTTATTGCTTCTAATTCCGGCTTTCATTACAACGAGATCGCCTCCGTTACGACCGGGAAAATACGTATTAAAATCCTCGCTGTAGTTACCAATGATTATTTCTTCGGTTTCCAAGCTAAAATCATCGGTCGCGGGAGTGTCGCGATGGAGTTTAATTAGCTTTCTTCCGGTACGAAGTGCCAAGCCGGTTGCCAGACCTCGAGGAACGAAAGCGATGTTGTCTAAAAATGACGCCAAGTTGAAGGTTTCGTCAAAATTAGGGAATACCTTCGTCAATTTTCCATTTTCGGTACTTTCTGATTAGAGTTGGGGTAATTTTGAATTCAGTGACCACGTGCTGGTGTAAAGCATAGAAGGTTCGGGGTTCTAGAGACTCTTGTAAGAGATCCTGTCCTTCAACGACGGCGAAGTTCTGAAAATGGAACTCGGTGCAACGAATTCGTCAGAAATTGCTTACCACGAGGTCGTTCTCTTTGACTTCCCAGACACTGATGCCTTGGAGCTTACAGCTAGAGTAGATATCTTGGTTCCTAACAACCAAATACATGAGATCTCCGTCGTGGACTTTCACAATCTGAGCGACGTGCCCAAAATGCACGTCTCGCACGTATCGGAATCGTGAATCAAAAATAAACAAGTGGGACAAACAGTTCTTCTTCTCGTTGACAATCAAATAAGATTGTTTTTGATACTCGTAAAAATAGACGTACTCTACTTTGTGTTGGAACTTTAGATTTAAGTCAGATAAAGTTTCCAAGTAATCAAACTTATAGATCTGTTGCTTCATCTTCTTGTACATGTACTTCAGATCTTTACAAATGTTGATGTAGTCATCCTAGAAATCAAATTCACCGCAAGGAACCAAAATTTCACACCTTACTATAAATCCCCGCTCCACTTCATACTTGTAGTTTCTTTTCTCCTCGACATCGTCGCTGAACTTCCGAACATCGATCTCATTGATTAGAGCGTCTCCAATGCAATCATCCTCGAACACCAACTCGTGTTCGATCGCCCAATTATCGGTGATGTTCTGAAGACTCCCCGACGACGTCTTCACGGCTTCCCGTTCCCATTTGTTAACATCGATTCCGTTCACTAAACCTTCCACCAACAAATCCGCTTCTAAATTAACCTTTGAATTGAATCTATAAATTGCCTCGAGTTCTTGATCTGTATTTGTGGTAACAATTCGATTTGTGTCAACTTCGTTCAAAGATCCCGACAATTGCACGTCTTTTTCAATGAAGACGTTACCAGCGAACTCGATGTCGGAGTCTATTTCCTGGTCGGTGGAGATCTAGAAAGATAAAGTTAGTTTGTTGTGAGTTTTAAGGACGAACGGACCAGAACTGTGTTGTCAAAGTGATGTGGTAAATTACGAAAATTCGTAGAGTTTCCGACTTTCGCGTCTTTAAATAAGCTCATTTCTGTGAACGTTAGCTGGGGGAGACTTTGTTGGGTGCGGAGCGGAATGAGAGTTTGCATGTTAATGTCGTTGATTTGGTCGGTGCGTAAAGAGTCGACGACGGTCACGTCTTTGAACATGTAAGTTCCTAGAAAAGAAATAAAGTGGTGTAAAAAGGAGACATGGTGATCACACTTGGAGAATTTGAATAAATAAAAAAGAGAAAACCTTTTAAAAATCCTCTGTTAATAAAAACGGCATCTTCTCCCCACGCTCTCACGTCCACACCGTTCAAATCCTCCGATGTCAGATTTTTTTGGACAATTATTTGCTTATCGACCACCACTTCTTCGGTAAATCTCACGTTGCTCTCGATGGTCGTGTCTTTAGTCACCATAACCATATCGGAAACAAACGCTGGAAGGTCAACACTGTTGATTTTTCCTTTCACTCTGATATTCTTCTCCATGCTGATCTTATCCTCGAAAGTGACTAAACCTCGTAACTGAAAATCGTCATCTGTGTAAACTATTCCATCGATAACTTCTTCAGCTTTTCTGTCATTCACAAATCCTTCAATCTCAAGACTATGGACATGTGGCATTCTCTTGAAGACAACGTCGCCTAAGAAAAAAAAAATAGGCTTGTACGAAAGAGTGAAAACAATCACCTGTGACTTTAATGCGATCATCGATGTTGGCGTACATCTCTAGAAATTTAACAGGAACTTGATTAAAGTGTTCTAAGACCGTGACGTCATTCTCAAAAACAACATCGCCAGAGAGAGCCATAGGTCCAGAAATTTCTTGCTCTCCGTGCCTTGTTAAGATATCAGAAAGAGAAACGTTGTTCAGCTTCTTCGTCTCGATTAATTTCTCGACACTGAGGCCTTGAATGAACGTTTTACGGCCGGAAATAGTGACATTAGTTTCGTTTTTGAAAACAATATTTTTGAGGAACTTCTGGAAGTCGACTCCGCTGAGTTTTTCGATCTGGACGTGCTCAAACGACACGTCGCTCTAAAAGACACTAATTTCAGAACAGTTTTGTTGTTTTCAAAATACTTACCGTGAATGTCAAGTTTGTCAAGTTATGTTTCTTGACATCGTGGCTCCAGAAAGCGCCCTCAAAGTTACAGACGTTGTTATCAATCTTTCCGATGTCAACAGACTTGCCCACGCGGAAATCTGAAAACTGTATTGATTGAGTGTAATACAACGTTTTTTCTAACCTTTGACCTCCAGCTTCCCTTTCTTTAGATCAGTTTTCAGTTTGAGCAGCCACGTGTCTGGATTGTACTCTTTTTCGTTCACTCCGTTGATTTTCTCAGATTTTAGATTCCCAACAAACGATTTGTGAACGACAAAATTCGGTGCGATTATTTGGTCATCGGTGAAGCTCATTCTTTTTTGTTCAAACTCCGCGAGGTTAAAACCCTCGATTTCGCCAAAGAAGTTGCCTTTCACCACGACACTTTTAACGGCGTTGCTTTTCTTATCCATCTTTGTTTTAACACTGTCAATAACTTCAAGTCTTGCGACATCGAGCTGATCTTCAAACACCAAAGTTGAAGAAACATACTGCTCCCCTGACAACTTCACGATTTCTTCATCCAACTTCTTGATATCAAACGAATTGTAAAGACCGCCAGTTTCTACACTTCCAAACGTGACGTCTCCGTTGATAATTACCAAATCCAGAATTTGTTCGGTGTTTTTAGTGACGATGGAATCTAAACTCACGTTGTTGATGCTCTTCGAACCAATTACTAAATTTCCAACGGTGAAACCGTCGGGAAACTGCTTGATTGCTTCAATGACTGGTTTTTTTTCGTCGATGTACACAATGTCGCTCAATTTCTGCTCTAGATTCTTGCCGTTGAAGTTTTTGGCGATGATGAGCGAACCTTGGACTTCAAGGTTTTGGAATTGAACTTTCGATTTGACGAAAGACGTTTCAAGAAGTGTGGGGTTTGGGAGAAATTTGCTCGCGTGCTCTCCGGTGATGTTACCATCGACTTGTAAGCTTTCGGTGATTTTGAGGTTCTTGAAAGTTGTAGTTCCGGGGACTTCTTGGGCGGAGGTGAGCGTGATGAGATCAGAGGTGGAGATGCCATCGACGGTTCCGTCGCAGTTGAATTCAGTGGTAGTCAACGTGGAGGAAAAGTTTTTCTTTCCTAAAAAAAAAATATAGAACAGATCAAAACGTGTCATTCTTACCAGTTATATCTGGGAAGCTGCCATCTACGAACACATATTCTTCAGGAAACTGTAACTCATTTAAATATTCCACTTGAGCATCTCCCAGAACCTTGACATCCTAAAAAAACTCATAAATCCCCAATTCGTCACTTTCCCACTTTTTACCCCTGCGATTTTCACATTTCCAGGGATATAATTCTCAACATTTCTAAAACACAACCCCTTTAAAAATTCATTAAAGTCCTCTCCATTAATATTGACAACTTGGACGTTGCGTGGAATAAAAAATGCGTCATAAACACGTTCAACGCGTCCACTGTCAGCCCTCATTGTTAGATGACGATGATTAATTGTTTCCACCGAAACGTTACCTGAAATTTCCAAATTCTGGAAGATTAACTCCTCTATCGGTGACTCTAAATCGATAACTTCGTTCTGAAACATCAAGCCGTTAATTTCTAAGGCATTTAGATCGTTGAAAACTGTCAACGGTTTGGTGAGGAATAAATCTCCGTCGATTGTAACGTTGTCTTTGAACAAGAAATCGGATGAGAAAGCGTCGTTGATTTTGGTGGCGGCTAAATCGTCGACTTGTAAAAATTTGAAGGTTTTCACAGTTTTGATGGGTTGAGGATTATTGCGTCTGAAAAAATTAAATAGTTTCGGAAGTTTGTGTGAAAAGGACTTACAAGACGATGTCGTCCAGAACGGTCTCAGCGGGCTCACTGTTAAGTGTAACAGCTTTGACTTCATCAAAAATTCCGCTACTTTCAACCTTCACTATATCATTGAAAACTGCTACTTCGAAGTGACGTGGAGTTCCCGCATTCAAAGCCATGAACTCACTCATTTCTTTAAGGTCTTCTTCTATGGTGTCCAGTTGCTCGTTTATCTTCGCAGGCTTCATAGCTTCGCGTGCTTCAACTTTCTGGTAGCGTTTTTCTTGTATCACCATCAACTCCTGTTAAAACCAAACGTCAATAATGAAAACATAACAAGAATAATAACAATACGTCGATGGAATTCTTCCTGGCCTCAAACTCTTCTATTTGTTTCTCTAACGGATTGCCCACTTTCTTCACTTCTTTTCTCAAAAGAAACATCTCGGAGGGTCGATTTTTCCTGGGTACTACCAGCCCCAACACGTTCCCCAAGTAAATGGAAACAGATCCCCGAATGCCTCTCTGTGCTTCTTCATCCGGCAAACACGACAATCCCAGATTTTCTTCCCCGAAGTAGTTACACACAACATCCTCGTGTTCTTTAAATTTATCACCATTGTAGGTAAAGATTTCTATAGCGAAAGACTTGTGGGCACCGTGGGTCAAACAACGTTGGGCGATCAGAATGGTGTCATCGCCGTAGACAGTCAACGAGACAGGCAACCAGTAATTCACGTCGTTCAAATGACTCCCGTCGATGGTTTCTTTGACTAAATCTTTTTTCGCGAAACGGTAAATCTGAGCGTCTAAGCCGTTGAAAGCCAAGAACGATTTTTGACCGACTTTGAATGCTACGACTTCGGTAATGTTGGGACTGGACAGGTTTTTGAATGTCTCGAAATGTGAGTTACAAAGTTTGTAGATTTGAAGAGCGTTCAACGATTTTTGAGGAATTGCAAGAAATGTGTCGGGGCCCACGGTGATAGCGGCTGAGGAAACAGTCCAGTCCGACAGCTCAAGAGTTTCACTAAGCCTAATAAAAAAAGTTACACTCTCTAGAATTTAGTCGAAGACTTACCAGAAATCCGGAGGGTTGTTTGGCACAAATTCATACACGCTCGCGGTCGTCTGGTTTAAATACTGTTCGACCACCAATAAATAGTAATTGTAGTCTATCTGAAAGACATTGATGTGTTTGATGGTCTTCACCATGGGCCAGGACCAAAAAAACGACTACAAGAAACGATCAAACGTTTTCACAATGTACCAACTTACAGCCGTATTGTTACTAATTTTATACCACAATAACTGTGGTTCTTGCGTGGCCACAACAGCCACCGCTTCCGTCTCCTGTGTCTTAGCATTCCAGTATTGAAAAAGAGCAACATCCACCGGTTTGGACTTCAAATCTACCAACAGCAATGCTAATGCAACGCCCCACAGGATGCAACTTACCTATAGTGAACGATTTATATGCAAATCCGCTTTTGTTGTCGTTAACTTTCCAAGAAACAACGACCATTTTCTTTTCTGATATTCCAGCCAGAAAGCACGTTTCTTCCACGTGCAGACTCTTCCACTTTGTGACGATGTGCTCCAGTTTGAAATCAATGGAAGTGATATTCGTGATAACGAGCTCTGGAAAACTTTGATGAAGAAAGTGGACAATTTCTCGTGGTTTTTTACCTTCGCGACTTCTATGGATGGGGTCGTGATGATAAGAATGCCAAATATTTTCGACAGTCACACATAATTTTAAAATGTTTAATAACGACACAATTTGAAGAAAAATCTTCATTTTGAGAACATTTATTCTGACGTGTACCAATAACGAATGAAATAAAAGAGGTGGCTTTTTCAGATATCAGAGATTTTTTTTTGTTGATAGTGATGGAGGTTTCTTTCGACAAGAAAAACCTTCGGACCTTATTCTTCAAAAAACCTTCATTTGGATGGCGTTGTTATTGTTCGTTGAAGAAATAAAATTCGTACACAAACAACTTTCTTTTCATTTTTATTTACGATTCAACGCGCATATTATTACAAAGTGTATAAATTACAAGATTTGACAACACCGCACTGGAACAGTGAACTGAATTAATGATTATTAACAACCAATCGTTCCTTTCATTAAAGCGTTTCACCTTCAGCTTTCGATTTTACCACAACAATCAATAAATACAGAGTTTTATCTACATTTGATAAGTTAAGGAACACTAACAGATAAGAACCTCTTTGGGTCACCAATCGTGGGCTGGAACCTCAAATTCACTCTTTTACCTTTGGTATCATCAATGTCCAAGAACGTGTTCCAATCAACGAGGTAATAGAACCCATTTCTCCGCGTTGTGGTTTCAGGAATCGGAGGTTCTGTCACAGCTTCGGTTTGACCACCAAAAGATGCTTCCAGATCTGTCAGAGAGGGAGTCTGTGATTCAGTTGACGTAGTCGCGGCAGTGGTAGTAGATTCTTGTCTTTTAACTTCATTCTTTGTCAGTCCGACATCGAAAGCTGTCGGGTCTGGAGAGTTTTCTAGTTCGTCCAAAGTCAGCAAGGTGTCATTGTTAGTGTTCAGACTCTTCACCAACTCTTTCAAACTATCCAGATCGATTTTCTTCAGATCTTCTTCAGTGGCCGTACCGTTTAATTTTTCCAGTTGTTTAATCATCGTGATCAACTTCTCTAACTTTTTCAACTCTTCTTCTGTTGCATACTGAGTGTCTGGATTAAACACGTGTTGCTTCTCCGTCGTGTTAGATTTCTTCGGCTCTTTTTCAACATTTTCAATTCCCAAGTTTGTAACGACGTCTTTCAATTCCTCAGGGATCATATCGAAATTGAGTGTCTTTTTCTCGTCGTTCTTTTTTATCGATTTCCCCTTTCGCGCGCTTCGTCCCAGTCCAAACGAAGCTAGAAGAGCGTCCATGTCGTCACGACTCTGACCATCTTCAGGAAGAGGTTTAAACCCGACGTACGACTCAGGTTTCACTTCCGCCTTCTCAGGATAATACCTATCATTTTGGTCCCGCGTGGGCTTCTCGTTGGGATTCGGTAATAGCCCGAAAGACATCAACAAGTCGCGCATCTCTGGACTTAGAGACTCGGCGACGTTTTCAGCGTTCGGAACCGCCGTCGTGGTCGTCGTCGTCGTCGTCGTGGCAGGAAAAACACCAATCGACGCCAACATGTGCTTAATGCGGTCTTGTTCTTGGAGGTTGGCTGACAAAGCCGCAGCTTCCGGACTTACCGCGCTTTCCAAGTTCAAATCTTTGACCACGCCCTTTAGGTTATCAGGAATATCGATTTGTTGGGTTAAAGGAGTTGGAGGTTTGACGACGACTTCGTGTCTAACGTTTTCTTGAAAGTCTAACTCTGATTCGAGGTCGTTTCTGTGAGGTTTCGGACTGAGCTTCGGTGATTCTATGATGCGGATTCCTCCAGTTGGGATGACTTCATCGTAGCGATGGTTAGGATGTTGCGTCGTTCTTCTTCTGATAGGCCTCCTGGTACTAGGACGGTACGTTGTGGGCGCCGGTTGAGTTGTCGCTTCGGGTCTCTTTCTCCTCACTGGAGTCCTAGAGGACGTTTTCGTCGGTTTCGCACTGATACTCGCCGAGTACTTCTTTCTTTCCTCAACGACACTCTTCTTCACGTCGTTATCAGTGTCATTGAACCGTACTTCAGGTCGTCGCCTCTCCTTCCCAACTTCTTCTTTCGGTTTAAAAGGTTCAGCCCCAATAATATGTGTCACTGGTGCTTTTGTATACAAATCCTCCATGTTGTTAGCATTATTCGGCGTGAACGGCATCACTACCATCACAGCTTTGGGCTGTCGTTTCGGCACTTTTGCCTCATCCGTGAGATTCTCTAACAAATCAAGAATCTCGCCACGTGTGAGCCTGGGCAACGCCGGATTCGCCTTGATAATTTCTTCGACTTCTTTCACTGTATCTTCGATGTTGTTTGGAGTTTGTGGGTCAATAGAGCGTCCGAGTGGTTCTTCGCGCTCTAGACTATTGACTTCTTCAGGTGACACATTCAGACTGAACTTTTGAGGATAACAGTGCAATGCACTGATGAAACTGAGCAAGACGAGGGCTTTCAGCACCTGGAACATTCAATAATAAAATAAACTTTCTCTTTGTTGTGCAACATTAAATTTGCAATTAAATGTCTAGGTCAACTAGTAATGATAACCTGAATTTCTCAGTTTTCATTCTCTAAAACTTATCAAGACTTTCGTCACTTTCTCTTTCGTTGACAAAAATGAAGAGACGAGTTAAGTTGCAAAAACGGTTAGAGACGTGACATACATTATTGGAATAGATTAAAGGTTAAAGACACGCGTTGTAACAGTTTTTTAGGAGGTGTAAATGGTGGAACTGTGTATATCACTGGAAATAATTGATGATGTACGAGTGACACGGTTTTGATAAAAGCTGCAATGAAATAACGGGAAGCTAAGAAATCAACACCGCTTCCGTTTTCTGAAGGGATAATTCCGTGATTAAAAAATCATTAAAAACCCCGTGTGTAATTTTCCGTATCACGCAACAATTGTACCAACTTCTACGATAAATAGAGATTGTGCAATCATAAGTGAACGTAGACTTCTACCGTGCATTGTGCATTTGCATTTCTCGGGATTCGAATTAGATCACCTCGTAAGAATTTGAAAGTTTATCGGGAAAATAACTATAAAACTGCAAATAAAAAATTAAAAAATTATAGTTAACCCACACCAAAAAGTCAGTTTATTAACTGACGCACGTTTCGGTAGCAAAGCCACCATCATCAGAGAGATGATACAAACTGACTACTGACTTTTTAGGGTGTGTGGTTTGATAAAACTGTAACAGAAAATGATGCAGTTGGACGCACACAACAGTGTGAGATAATTATGGTATAACTGCATCTAACAAGGTGACATGTTTAGCTCTGTAACTGTCTTTTTGTCATATTAACACTGAAACATTAGTATTCAGTAGAGCACGACAATTAGTCACTTATGGATGCGGAAGTCGTTGCATACCATCTGAAAAAATATCATCACGACATTACGAGAATTTACAATCTGTGATAATACGGCGTATTTAGTATAAAAAGATCGATAAATGCATTTTTAAATGTGTTAGCTCCTCTGTTTGCCTAGTTTTAATTACACAACAGCTACTTCTTATTCAGTTGGAACTCTGTGAAATAAGGAAAAAGTTATAGTTATATCATTACCATGACCGTTTCATTTTAAAGTGTAACATCCAAGACCGTGAGACTAAAATCGGTCGTTTTGCAACTGATTCTGTTAAAATATGTATTCCAAAGTTACGGGTTTTCTATTTTTTACCCACGTTAACTATACAATTACTTATACAATTATTTTGTTTGTTCATTTTTGCGGATCTAAATGCTGGAACAAAAGCACAATTACTTACTTTTACTTTCTTGTCAATTGTTAAATTCAATTTGATTTAAAGCAGTCATATCATAACAGTTAATTTTATTTCCTTTAAAATTATGAATGGTTATTGTAATTAAATAAAAGTTTTATTTGGCTCTTTTTTTTCAGTTTGTTCTTATTCGATCTTGTCAAGATTCTAATTTTTATTTTTCAGGATTTATTTTCCCAAACTCTGGATTTAATCATGATATTTCTGATAAATTTTTACATCTAAATTTCTCGTTGTTTGAATTCTTCAATCTTATATTATTTAGCTTGAAACTCTCAGAAGCAAATGTTAAAATTCTCAGTTCTATTCAATTCTTAGATTTGTGAGTCTTTAAGGTTTTTTGGATTTTGGTTGTCATAATTTAAGATCGTAAATTTTAAGCTTTAAAGCTTTCAGAATCTTCCAGAATAGCTCTCAGAACATATATTTTAAGACAAATGTTAATTAATTAGGATTCTAGATTCACATTTTTATTTACTCTAGAGAGTAGAAAAAAATGATAAAAGTTCTAAAACAGCTTCTTTTTTTTTGCTTCTTCAAAAGTTTCAAGTTTATAAGATATTCTAAAGGTTTCGAATTTAGATATAACTTGTCAGGTTATAACGGTTTCTAAAATAAAAAAACAAACACGATTTTATTTCAAAGAAAAGTTTATATTGTTTAAAAGTTTCTACCTGAAAGGCATAAATCGATAGATTTTGGATCAACAATTTAAAAATCGCCGTGAATCCGGGATCTATAAACTTGTTATTAAAATAAATTATTTATTATAATTTTTTGAAATTATTTTGATAAAGCGGAGTTATTTTAAAATTGTAATTTTTTTACAGTGAAAGATCAATTTTGCATCACTTGGGCTAACTTAGAACATTAACTGTAGGTACCAAAATTAGAAAAGAATTGGTGACTGTTGCAATAGTTGCTACGAATTGTTTCTCCGTAATATTTATTAGTTTATTACACATAAATTGACTAACTAACGAGGTTAAATAAATAAATAAAATTTAATTTTATCAATGGATAAAACTAAATTCTCAAAATATTTAATTGGATATTTATTTATTTGTAATTGACAAGCGTAAAAACGTCTAAAAAATAGTTATCTAATTTTGTTAATTTTAACTGGGTATATCATATCTAGAAACTTTAATAACAACTAACAAAATTTTCAAAAATCAGATTTCTGACTTTAATTAAAATCTTAATATTATAATCTCCAGAAATCATTTAAAATTTACTGAAAATGAAAAAAAGTTAAATATCGCTTTACACTAAAAGTTTAAATTACAGTAATTTTGAAGTAAAAGTAAAGTTACGCCCAAATAATTACAAAAATTACAAATTATTAAAACGGAGATTAAAAGAAACAATTTCAGAATATTAGAGTTAATTAGGGAAAAAAATACAGGTGGGAGTTTCTAACCTTCTCTTTACGATACGAATTATAAAACCGAAGAAAAATTATTATTATTTATTTTGGAGAGATTAGCAAAGAGTATTTACAAACTGTATGCAAATTTAACTAGAAATTAAAATCAAATTGAATTTTACTCGTACTAGAAGAATGATGGTACATAAATACACTCAAGGCTAATTGTGCTTTCATGTATTAACTAAATAATTTTACAACCGCAAAACGTATATTAACGCAAAGTTTAATTAACTGTCTTTGAAACCTGACAATCTTCGCTTTGTTTAAGAAAAAAAAGCCACTAAATAAATGAGATAAAACGTTAGTTTATTAAATTTCCTGCAGAAAATTATCTCTAAATAAAGCACACGCAGTTCCATTGTTTAATTTTTAAGTGACACTTTAATTTCTTAAAGGGGCTACGACCGTTGCACATCCATAAAAATCTCAACCGAAAATTTCCCAAGAAATTAATTACCGATAATATAACCCGATTCCCTACATCAAACGTACCATTTTTGCGTAAAATATCCGTCCAACTTTCTTATACTTTCTACACCAATTTAAAAACGGATCACAATCATCTCACTGTTCACGATTTTTATTGCATAATGACTAAAGAACTTGGACGTGTATAGACTTTCACAGTCTCAATCTATCTGACCTGCACTTTGAGAGTTGGAACGATAAACAAGAACCCCACTTCGACTCGTATGCCCCAGGTCGGTACCTGTCCTGCAGGTCCACTGGTAAAAAATGCGCTAAATGGATGTAACGAGTCGGTATCGAACAATTACAAGAAGTGGAAATGGGTTAAGGTCAAGAAAGAAAATCCGAGAAGTAAACGGATATCGGATGCTTGATATGGGAGGTTTCGTAATTTTCTCGAGTTAAAAAAAATGTTTCATAATTTATTTACATGTCTGTCCTAGTTTGGGTCGGTAATGTGGTTGTAGAAACTAACTGTGAATTTTGAAAATATCTAAATTTGCTTCATAATTAATTATCAGGACAAATTAATTTAGTTCCAACCTATTAATTCATAGACTCTTGTTTGCATGCATACGCAGATGTACTCACCACACAGAATGAATAAAATCAACCCCTGTAATATTATTTCGGGTTCTGTACCAACCTTGGCACTATAACATATTCATAAATGTCCACGGTGTTAAAAATTACCCACACTGTCCATCCACTATAATTTTATAATCGAACTACCCCGTCCGAATCCGGCGCAAAGATAATAACAGTAATCTCACCCTCACACGACCTGAACTCCACAATTTGAATAATTTAACACTTAATAACATTAACCGGTATAAAAGACACTCGCACCAGACATTATTAGCAAAATGGTGAAACAGAACAGTCTTCTCAGCAAATACTTCGAGTCAAACATAAAGTTTCTAAAATTAACCGGTTTCTGGGTTTATGACCAAAACACTTCCAAAAAGTATTTCCAACATGGCTACAACATCTTCTGGTTCGTGTATATATTCATCGCGTATCAACCTGCAGAATTCCAGTATCTTTACTATTGTTACGACGATTTAAACGAATTTTTAAGGGCGCTCAGAGATAATGGTAACCACATTTCTTTGGCTTACAAAGCCTTTAATTTTTTTAGAGTGAGAAAAACTCTGCTGAGTTTGATCGACACGCTGCAGGGAGATTACGACTACGAAGACCACGGAGATTTCCAGGCGGAAATCATAATTCAAGAAGAAAAGAAACAAGCGTTGAAGTGGACTAAGTATTTTTTTAACTTCTGCAATGCGATTTGTTTGAGCATGTTTCTTAACGGTCTCTTCACTTTTATCTTCAACAGCGAAGCTCAATACGAAATTGTGGAGAATGAGAGAGTTTACAGGCAGAAACAACCAGTGAATACGGTGTCACCCTTCGGAACTGGAACCAGGACTCAGTTTTTCATCACTTTTATCTACACCATAGTCGCTTTAACTTTTTATGCGTGGATGATCGTCGGTGAGTTGGTGGTGAAACTAGTCTTATTCTGTAGCTCTTGATTCTTTATTTATAACGCTGATGAGCTGCATCAGCGCTCATCTCAAGATTCTTCAAGGCGCGTTTAAAACGCTCAGAAACCGCTGCGTTGAAAGAATTGGAATCAATTTTGAAGACAACGATTTCATTCTGCACGATCCTCCTCATTTGCAAGACGAAGTGAACCGGGAGATGGTGAAATGTATCAAACACCTACAAACAGTCCTACGGTTAGTTTAGAACAAAAAATCTAACCTCTGACGGCAGTTTGTAGAGTTTCTGAAGAACTAGAAGACATCTACAGCACCCAAACTTTCATCCAAACCTTCATTTCTTTGGGAGAAATGTGCTTTTCGTTGTACCTTCTAAGCGAGGTAAGTGAAAATGTGAGGTTACAAAATCAGCCGAAATTTTAGACAGTCGATCAGAATATTGGGAACGAAATCACATATTTGATTGCGACGGGTTTTGAGCTTCTGATGTATTGTTGGTTCGGAAACAGGCTAACGGAAGCGGTGATCACTGACAAAGTTTTCGTACCAAAATTACCGCGGTGTTTTAGAGTGTCCAGCTTTCGTATGCTCTATATGAGAGCAATTGGTTCTCGACGAGTCTCTTATTTAGAAAGCAAATGATTTTTACAATGACCAGGATGCAAAAACCGATTTATGTGACGATTGGGAAGATTACACCGTTGGCTTTTCATACTTTTCTTACGGTGAGCAGATGACGAAGGTATGAGTAACTCCGAATCTTTTTTTAGATTGCAAGAGGAGCTTACTCGTTTTTCACGTTTTTGAAGCAACGACACGGGATACATGCGTCAAAGTAACAAAAATATTTAGCAACTTAGAGCAATTCTTTTGAGAACTCAATAGAAAATTGTTGCTTTAGTAGATTGACAGATTTACAAAAAAACTTTCTTTGTGTAATTTTTACTCTCTGTACCCATTTGATTCAGATTTAAACTCACACTAGTTGACCACACGCTTTAATCGATAATCTCCCTTCTAAGTCAAGAAAAATGACTTCAAATAATACCATAGTTGCCTTATTTAATTTCCTACATTTTTCCGTTGCTCCCCTTGACGGAAAATAATTCGATGCAATATGTTTTGTGTGAAAACTATTTCCGTGTCGGGTAAGCAGTTTGTAGAACAATGACACGAGATTACATAAAATATTTAATGTGTTTCTAATTCAACACATGAAAAGATTACTGGGACAATATTACATTTCTACTCAAAGTTTGTCTAAGCAAGATAAAGCTCTATGTGCATAAAATCGTGTCATAAAAATTAACAGAAGATCTAACGAGGACATAGTTCAAGTTCAAGTTTGAGAATTTAACATAACCTGGATAACAAATTATCAGCATTGCAGATTATCCATCCATAAATTGTTAAATAGACTTCTAAGGTATTCTTTTTATTTATTTATTTTTTGGCCAGAAAAGTTTAATTTGCAGTTCATTCAGTCCCCATTTGTTTATAGATATTTTCTTCAAAATAGAAATAAAAAGTCCAAATTTGCAAGTCTGTAAAATTAAAAAAAATATATTGTGATCGAAAAAATCAATTTTGGGGGCTTGTAGTGAGTGCACACTAGCCCTTGGATCTAAAACTATGAAATTTAGAGGTGGGCCCTAAAACAGTTTTTTTTTCCAAATTCAAGCACGAGAAGGATAACAAAGCATCAGATCCGAATTTGGAAGAATATTGTAAATTGTATTGGGTGTTTTAAAAGTTTTTTTTGAAATTTATAAAAGTGGCGTATAAGGTGAAATCTGTTTTTATCCACGTATCTCACCATCTCTTCGGTAATTTGACTTAAATCAGTACGAAAAAAATATTAAACTCGTCATTATTAATTACATTGAGAATGATGGTGATATTTTAGTTGGTTGTTATAATTTTGAATAGTTTAGTGAATTATTAACATCTGTAAATTTTAAACTAAATAGGAAGCTTTTTATCAAAAGTGAATGTAACCAGTTTTTTCTGAGCTTTGTGCCCAAGTATTGAAGACTGCAGACTCTTTTGTTTAAATAACAATTTTATCTCGTTGTAAACTTGAACATAAAATTTTTAATGTAGATAATAAAATAGAAAATTCAAAAATTTGTAAAAAAAAAACGCATTGCTAAGTTTATGAGAGTTACAAGGTTTTGATAAATCTAACATCTATGACTTATTCTTAGGCACAGTTGAGTGATTTCTTAGTGATTTTTACCATTTGACGTCCTAAAAAACCCACGTTCACCGGTTTGGAAGTCTTGTTCAGTTTTTGCTTTAACCATTTGAACTATCAAAAATCCAAAATTTGTTCTATACATTTATGCAGGTTTCCCCAAATTTTTTGAATTTGAAATTCTAATTCTACTAAGAAGTTTCGAAATTTCTAAAAACTCAAGAAGTTTAGATACATATCACAGACATGAAAATTGTTCACCTTGCAGTAATGACAAAATTAAATATGTTGTTTTTTAGCAAAATTGTTTAAATTAAATGATGATAAATTTTACAATTAAATTCTTCTTGCATCAATAGTTTGAATATTTGCATAACTTAATTTTTAATGTCACTTTTTTAAAATTCGGTATATACCATATTTTTAAATTTTATTTTAAAAAATTTAAAAATTTAAAAATTTTATTTATTATTTAAATTTTTAGCACCGACTAGAACATCACGTTTATTAAAATCGCCCTTAATTCCCGCCCAACAATATTTGAATTTCTTGTAAACTTTTCCCTTTTGTCTCCGGTAAAAAGAACCATATAAGCACAGAACCAGCCATGCAAACTACAGAAAAAATAAAGAAACAATTCGCAAACCCGCAAACAACGATAACCACGGAAAAGTAACAGTGACAACGAAAGATGTTAGAAAACAAAAAAATGTTGACCACGTGGCCTCAATTGAAGTAACATTTGATGGAAACAACTCCGCCATAACTACCCAACACACCGGTCCCAAACCTGAGTTAAAAATTATAATAAAAATCACAAGATTTGCTATAGGAAGCCACGAAATCGACTCCAAGTCGACCTTATTTGATTCGAGATAAAAATATAGTCCCAACAAGGCCAAGTTGATGAAGGCAAAAACTGAGGATGAAAGAAGTAGAATTTTGCGACCAATACGATCAACTGCGGCTGATGATCCGATTGTTGCGAGTACTTGAGCTGTACCAACAATTATCACGCAGATTTCTGGTGCTAGTTTGACGTTAGTAGCGTCAAAGATGGCCGGCATGAACGACAAGATGGCGCCTATACCGACAGATTGTGGGAGAATGACGATGAGGACAGAGATGAGCAAACCTTTGCGTAAAACTGGACTCTTAAAGACTTCAGTGATGGTACCCTTGGTTGTGTTCTGTTGTGCAGCCTCTAGAAGCGTGATTACCTCCAAGTGAACATCCTCCGATGATTTGTTTCTTAGTTTTAACAAACTTGTCGTTAGAGCTTTCTGGTCGTTGCGTGAAGCTATGAAGATGGGTGTTTCCGGGCTTATAAAGAAAAAAGTTGGTAGGAAAAGCATCAAAGGAATCAAACAAAAAAGAGAGAAGGTTTCGACAGAAACGTACGGTTCCACAATTAGAGAAAAATTAGCTCCAGAAGCCGCAAAAATGGTCATCGAACAACCCAAAGTGCCACGATTGTGGTTTTCTAAGATCTCTGCTAAGAACATGGGAACGACAGTGTAGGAGCTACCAAGAGCGACTCCCGCTAAGAACCGAGCGAAATAGAACCAAGACACCAAATGCGCAAAAATCGTTATCACCAAAGCAGAAACGTTTAATAATCCAAAGATTAAAAGAGCACCTTTTCGTCTAACTTTGTCTGCAATTTTACCAGCAGTTAATGGGCCTAGAGCTGTACCAAGAGGTAGTAAACCGGCGATCCAAGACTTCAGTGGGTATAAGGTAGTGCTCGAAAGGATGGACACCCCACTGAAAAAGCTCATAAAATAACTAAACCACATGAATCAAACAAAAATTTAGAGCGATGGCGGCTACCAAGTAAAGAAGGACATTTATGGATTTTTAAGTCTGTATTTGTTCAAGTCGTTATTGAGCAAAATAGCGAACTTTTATTGATAACCTTTGCACATGGTACACTCAATTAAAAATCATTGTCAATATTTTAGATGATGGTTTTAATAGCGTTTCACTTAGTAAAATACAAATTTTTAAATAGTGCGAAGATGCAGCTCCAAGTACCTAAAAATTAAAATTATTGAACTATGTTTTATTTTACTGTGTGGTCAAGACAATACATATTTCGAACATATATTGGAAATAACAATGTAATGTACTATAATATATTTCCTGTCCCAAACTCGCAAATATTCAAATAAAACTCAAGGTACGTTTTACGGCTGTTTGAAAAATTTCTGAAGATCTAGAGAACATCCTACAGCACTCGGGCTGACGGAAACTATGATAACTAAAAGAGTTTTCAAAGTAAAATTATCGCTGTGAAAACTTAATAAACAATCGTTATCTTAGTTAGCTTACAAATTTCAAAATCTCGCTTTTCACTCTCAACTTCCATTTTCCTTACTTATTGTTAGATGAAAACTCTCACTAGTTGACCATGCATTGAAATAAATAATCTCTCTTTTGAATCAAGAATAATGACTCCAAATAGTACAATAGTTCTCCGTTTATTACTCAACATTACAAAAATCCAGATTAGAGAAAGAAACTTTCTTTTTTGAATCATCATTTGATTTGTTGCAATATTCTGTGACTCGGCTAGTCGGGAAATATTTCGGTACATATTTAGAAAGCTTTAACAATATGTTTTGTACAGGAATCTGTGAATACAATTTCCGTGTCAGGGAAGCAGTTTGTAGAACAATGACACGAGATTACATAAAATATCTAATGTGTTTCTAATTCAACAATTCAAAGTATTACTAAGAGAACATTAAAATTTTTTGCAAAGTTCGTTCAAACAAGATAAAGTTACAGGTGCATAAAATCAAGTCATACAACTTTAGTAAAAGTTCTAAGGGGGGCATAGTCACGCTCAAGGTTGAAAATTTCACATAACTGGGATATGAAATGATAACCACTGTTGGTTATCAATAAACTGCATAACTTTAAAAAAAAATCTTATAGAAATAGATATAAACTTCTGAAGTAATTTTTTGTTTTCCCTAGGTGCTTCCACATGAATGCACGAAGACTGTCTTAAAAATTCAGGTTTAATTTTTTTTAAAACTACTAACGGATCAGAATGAAAATTAAGGAGTAAAATAATAATAATATGACTGTAATGTCAATATCGTCCCCTGGAGACGAAATTGTTTAAAATTTTCATGAATTTTGTTAAAACTAAGCTGACAGAGTTAAGACAAATATTTTATATGATTTCATTTCAAATATCTGTATTTTTTTTTAAAGTGGACGATATTTGCTCCAACTTACCTTCCTGTCTAACACTTTGATCAATTCACTCGTTCAAAAAATTGGTTGAGTCTTCGATTACCATGAAGAGGATATTAGTTTTAGATAATAAGATTCTCGTCAATTCTATTAATTCAGTATTCGCAAAATTCGATTCCCGGCAAATAGTCAGTTTCTAATAACTTTTACACTTTAGGTGTTCTTTCTTTTAATGCACGATAGCAACTACTTTAGAAAACTTGGAATTCATCAGCTAATCGTATTAATTTGCTTAGTCGCTCTTCTTGAATGTAGGCCGAACCATTTGATTTTTTTTTTTTTTTGGTGATATACACTCATATTTTTAATTTTAAAATATTGTTGGCAGTAGACACTAGTTTCATTAAAAAATTTTACTTCTTAGATTTTTAAAAATGTCTAAACTTTTTACCACGCTAATTCCTAGGATTTCGTACAGAACGGCATTGTAGACACAGTTTTAAGAATTTAAATTTTTATTTATTTTACATTTACAGATTTCCTTCAATTTTTTTTTTATAAAAAAATTTAATTCTTTATAAATTATAAGAAAGTTTAAGATTTTAGTTAGTTTGGGATTTCTAAAATTTCAAATTTTCAGTTTAGATCTACATTATGGACATGATCATTTTTACCTAGCAGTAATGACAAAACTTTCAATTTTCAAGATTTTTAAATGTTCAATGTCACTTCCGAATTTGAAAAATGAAAACAGATTTTAAAACTTTTAAAATTTTCATTTTTTAAAGATTCAGTATTTTCCAAAATAATTTTAAAAACTCTTAATATATAAAAGTTCATTATTTTAAGTAAAAATAATTGTATTTATTTATTGAGTTATTATCTTCGCCTGGAATATCAATACAGGATCAAAATTAAACCACAAAGTACCGACTAGAACACCACGTTTATTAAAATCACCCTTAATTCCCGCCCAACAAAATTTGAATTTCTTGTAAACTTTTCCCTTTCGTCTCCGGTAAAAAGAACCATATAAACACAGAACCAGCCATGCAAACTGCGGAAAAAATAAAGAAACAATTCGCCATACCCGCAAACAGCGATAACCACGGAAAAGTAACAGTGACAACGAAAGATGTTAGAAAACAAAAAAATGTTGACCACGTGGCCGCAATTGAAGTAAAATTTGATGGAAACAACTCCGCCATAACTACCCAACAAACCGGTCCCAAACCTAAGTTAAAAATTATAATAAAAATCACAAGATTTGCTATAGGAAGCCACGAAATCGACTCCAAGTCGACCTTATTTGATTCGAGATAAAAATATAGTCCCAACAAGGCTAAATTGATGAAGGCAAAAACCGAAGATGAAAGAAGTAGAATTTTGCGACCAATACGATCAACTGCGGCTGATGATCCGATAGTTGCGAGTACTTGAGCTGTACCAACAATTATCACGCAGATTTCTGGTGCTAATTTGACGTTAGTAGCGTCAAAAATGGCCGGCATGAACGACAAAATGGCGCCTATACCCGCAGATTGTGGAAGAATGACAATGAGGACAGAGATGAGCAAACCTTTGCGTAAAACTGGACTCTTAAAGACTTCAGTGATGGTACCCTTGGTTGTGTTCTGTTGTGCAGCCTCTAGAAGCGTGATTACCTCCAAATGAACATCGTCCGATGATTTGTTTCTTAGTTTTAACAAACTTGTCGTTAGAGCCTTCTGGTCGTTGCGTGAAGCTAAGAAAATGGGTGTTTCCGGGCTTACAAAGAAAAAGCTTGGTAGGAAAAGTATCAAAGGAATCAAACAAAGAAGAGAGAACGTTTCGACAGAAACGTACGGTCCCACAATTAGAGAAAAATTAGCACCAGAAGCTGCAAAAATGCTCATCGAACAACCCAAAGTGCCACGATTGTGGTTTTCTGAGATCTCTGCTAAGAACATGGGAACGACAGTGTAGGAGCTACCAAGAGCGACTCCCGCTAAGAACCGAGCGAAATAGAACCAAGACACCGAGTGCGCAAAAATCGTTATCACCAAAGCAGAAAAGTTGATTAATCCAATGATTAAAAGAGCACCTTTTCGTCCAACTTTGTCTGCAATTTTACCAGCAGCTAACGGGCCTAGAGTTGCACCAAGAGGTAGTAAACCCGCGATCCAAGAGACTTCGGTGGGTGTAAGGTGGCGCTCGAAAGGATTCCTATCGGGAAATGTGCTCTTGCCGACATTTTGCAACACTGGTGCTATCCAAGTGATGGACACACCGGTGGAGAAGCTCAAAAAATTAACTAAAAGACATTACATTTGGCAAGATTTTAAACAAAATTGACTTACCTATGGCGGCTACCAAATAAAGAAAGACATTTAGCGAGTTTGAAGTCATGTTAGCGATGCACTTTGCAATTCGTGTGATTCGAACTAGTAAGTTTTATTGATAACCTTTGTCCACGGTCACTGAAGATTATTAAAAATTTTGTTATAAATTATCTCGATGGTTTTAATAGCTTTGAAAACCTTGGCTCGGTAAAATTTTACTTTAATAAAAGTGCAACTCGAAGGACAGTAGGAGTAATAATAAATAACCCAGTACTTATACGTTGCTGTCCACCTGGATGTGGCGATATTCAACACTTTAAAAGTAACGTAGAAGCAACGTCTCAATTCAATAATGTCAACTTGCTTCTGTTCTAATTTTTCTTCTGCTTTCACTTCCGGCAAGGCATGAAACTTCCAAATTCCGCGAAAATAAAACCGCAACTACCTAAAACTGGTGTTTTAGTAGTTACTAAAGCTGGTGCGGCTATAACTACATACAGTTTACTGATTCCAGCACTCTCCACGTTGGACGGTGGAATAACGGATGGTACCGCGCTGGTAGTAACATGACCTACAGAGAAACTTAAAGACCGTTCGAATTTCCGAGACAGTACCTACCCAAAGTTTTCACTTTTTGGTGTGACTAAACTGACTGGGAGACTTAAAGGTGAAACTCTGCAACTTCATATCGTACACCGTGTCCGGTTGTAAATATGATAAAATATAGGAGTTGGTTATCGCACCTTCTACTGTCGCTTTCATGTAGTCAGCAGCGCTGCTCGCAGAGTTGTAATTCACAATGAAGCCATCCACTGTCACGTTGGACACCGGGTCACACTAGAAAAGAGTGAAAATGGTGGGACTTGGAGCTAAATCTTACATACCTTCCAGTAGATTTCGACAGAAGTGGAGTTGATTGGCTCCGCTTTGGTGATGATGGGCACCGGCAAAGGATTCCTGTTGTCAAAATCTCCTTTTTTCAAAAAGAATTTCTCAGAGTTAGGACTGTTTTTGTTGTCGTTGTTACTGTAAACTGCCGCTATCCGAAACCTGTACCAATGAATAGGTTTGAGATTGTTAACTTCGTAGCTTTGAATATGAGGCTCTATATCCGCATTTGCGGTGTTCCATCCAGCAGCTTCTGGATGGGTAAACCTTTGTTAGGTTGTACCGACAATCGGAGAAGAACAGATTCGTCGCTAGTGCGTGAAACGGAAGGTTTAGAAGGAGGATACATCTTCCTGTTGGTGTTCTTCTTAGGTTTACTGCATTTATTGCATACTGGAGGATCGGTGGAGGAATTCTGAGTTGTGGATAATGGAATGACTTTGATTAAAATACTGGCGTCGGCGGTTCCAAGATCGTTGCGTGCGAAAATTTGAAGTCTACCCGCGTGGCGCATTTCCGCCGGTCGGAAAAATATCTTATTGTTAGAAGTGGTAATTTTACTGTCGTTGACGGCGAATCCGTTGAGAAACCAAGTGATTTCGGGGGTGAAAAACCCAGTGACGACACAATCAAGATCTAAGTTCGCGCTTTGGGTAGCGTCGGTAGTATCTAAAGAACAGTTAACAATCGGAGCTTCCATATACTCCAAAGTAATCTCTTCCGTAACAGAACCTAGGGAGTTCTTCTGCGTACACTTGTACCTTCCTCCGTCCCTCTGCTCCACTTTTCTTATAATTAAACCACCATAACGATCGTCCACCTGGTTACGCTTCTCCTTAATAACCCCTTCTTCTTTCCTCCAAACAACCTCTAGAGCAGGATTTCCCACAGCTGCACACTCCAAAAAATCAGTGTCTCCTTTAACGACTTGGTACCCCGTCTTAGGTTTCATGATAAACTTGAGCTTTTCAGAAAGCATCTTGGTCAGCATCTTCAAATCCAGGAAAAAAGAGGCGCTGATTTTATTCTCAACGTTTCCGGCTTTGCATGAATAGATTCCAGAATTATTTGGGGTCACACAAATGTTAGTTTTATCAATAAATAAAAAAAACTTACAAAGTCAAGACAAACAAGAAAGATCTAACGATCATAGATCTACTATTTTTCTTGAATTTAACAGATTTAATTATATCACAAGCTAATAAAAACTGTCCAAAATTTGTAAATAAGCCTTGGGATCTTTTAGCTGCTTTTTTGACCATTGCTTTTAAAAATTAAGCCCCACGTCATGATTCGGCAAATTCATCGATCGGTCGAGTTTCTTTGCAACAAAAGAACTCCTGGTTGGTTCAATGAGATGACACTTTCGGCAGATCCGCTTATTACCTGTAAGGTGAGCGCGGACATTCTTTTCTGCGGCGAGTTGAATTTATCAACAGGAACAAATTGGAAAAGAGACGTGGTCAAACCAATTCGAGTCTTCGGATTATACGCTTCTTTTTTCTCTAAAGGATAAAATTTCCATTCGAATTTGTCGGGTTGGATGTTCATGGTACACTCCAACTTTGCTTCAAATCCAATATTTACTGCGATGGAACTAGGGAGTCGACGTCATAAATTCGTGATCTGGAAACATCAGACTGTGCATTTATACGTAATTAATGGAAAATTTGCTTACCAGCTGCACAGAAGGAAACGATCGTTACGAAAACAGTGCAGACAACGTGGACGGCTTCCATGCTGAGGCATCCCTAGAACACAAATGAATGCAATGAAAGGGTTGTTCTTAATTAAAGTTGGGGTGAGTGTTAAATTACTAGGACAAAGACGAAAGCGCCGCGCTGATACCCCACATGTAGAGGAAGTAGTCCTTGTCACGTCGAAGTCGAGAGGACACGTGTTCGGTGATTTCAACTCGCGATAAGGAGAGTAATGAGGGGTGGAATTAGTACCCCGTCACGTTGCAATATTTAAAACCGTAAATAATTTTATTTCGTTACGTCAAAGCTACCGAACATGAAAACAGTTCTGGATTATTGCAATATACACCTTAAAGATTTCTGGAGGTAGTTTTATCGTTCTGCAAGAAGTTCTTGTTGAATTCCCACTGTTATCAATTCAACACGGTATCGCTTGATCATTTAAGATGATTTATACGTAATTAGTGAAAAATTTGCTTTCCAAGGAGAAAATCGTTACGAAAACGGAAAACATACGTTACTGGGAAAACAAAAATTTTTTTCAAATTTTGTTCAAACATGTTAACGTTCCAAATGCATAAGTTCGAGTCATAAAAGTCTAACGAGGACATCGTTCATATCCAAGCTTGACAATTTAACATAACCGGGAAACGAAAAGGTGATCAATAACATGAATAAATTTTGAAAATCTTCAACGAAATAAATATAAACTTCTAAGGTAATATCCTTTTTTTTTGTTCAAAAATGTCATAATCTATAGAATCAAAACCAAATTTACAAAACTCAAATTTTAACAAATGCTAATTGGAATTTAGTCAATCTTTAATTTGATCACGGTTTTTTTTTAAATAAAGAATTTGTTACATTTCTGTAACATTTAATAATTGTTCTAATTAAAAAAACTAAAAAAAAAACATGATACATGTTTTCACAGATGGGAATATGAAGGTGAATATTTTTATTACCGTCTGTATTTAGCTTTAACAAATATACATGATGAGTCAGACGCTACTCTTTCGCATTCATTATATGGAACTTTTCAAAACGTCATTATATATGAAGCAAAAAACTGCATATTCAAAAAATACTTTATTTTAGACAGGGAGTTCCAATAGTCCAGGACCGTACTGAACTCATTTGTTTTAAATGAAACGCTATTTTTTGCGTATTGTGATCCGTTAGATTAAAAGCTTTAACTGCGTTTCCCGTTTTTAAAGTTTAAATGTAAAATTGCCAAGTTTTTCTTTTCTTTTACAAAATTATGAAAATGGATATGTTCAGTTGAGATACTTTAAGGGGGGAAATAGGTGTAGAAGGTTCAAAAAATTCATTTTTTTTTCTTTTCATAAATCGATCGTAGAACCATTCAAAAATATATTTTGAAAATTTCAAAACAAAATTTTATGCGGTTTAAGAGTTATAAGCGATAGAGTGAATCTCCCTCTATCGAAGAGTTGGAGCGTGTGGCATGTATTACGGAGCCGTCGAGCATCTAGTCACTCTAGAACTATGTGGAAGATATTAAGGATAAAAAACACTTTAGAAGATGATTTTTTGTTCGTTGGAAAAAAATTTTTAGAAGTGTGAAAAATTTTAAATTTCACACCGACTTTTATCGCAAGCGTTTCCTTAGGTACATAAATAAGCGCGTTTTTCTCGACCCACTTTTTTTTTGTTATTTGTGTACACTCTAGCTTCTACAGTTTTTGATCATTCATTATCAAACTCAGCACGTAGTTGCTTTATATAATTACGCTCTATGTGAACCTCAAACATAAACAATATCTTTATTTTTACAAATTTTTTCATTGCAAAAAATGGTAAAAAATCATACTAAATTTCCACATTCCTCAGAAAAAAATTAATTGTCGATATTTTTTGGGGGGATTGAGGTTCACATAGAAGAAACACTTATAAAGAAAGTAAATTTTTTTGAAAAATTGATTTTGGATAAAAACTGTGACCTCCAGAATGTACACAAATTAGGCAGCCGGATGGCAACTTACAATGCACTGCAGCTGACCTCTCCGAAATTTTTCGAGGAAAATGTTTGAAAATTTCATAATATACTCTTGAATATATGCATAACATAATTCCAAAACATAAATAAAATATATTTATTCCTTATGTGTAAAAAAAATTCGTAAAATACGCCGTCCTATACGTTCAGTTACACCTATTTCCCCCCTTAAAGCATATAAAGCATCTAAAGCATCTAAAGCATCTAAGGCATCTAAAGCGTCTAAAACATCTCAAAAATCCAAAGTATCTGAAGAATCCAAAGCATACGAAACATCCGAAGATTCCAAAGATTTCGAAAATTCTGAAAAATCTAGACTCAAAAATATCCAGGCAAAAAGTTATATGAGTCATTCCAAAAATTACACGTTTCAGATTAAACAAGTTGAATTTTACGAGCAACGCAATCAACACGATCAATAATCACGAAGATTTTTGGTGCTAATTTAACGTTAGTAGCGTCAAAGATGGCCGGCATAAACGACAAGAGAGTCCTTGAAGACTTCAGTGATGGTACCCTTGGACTCCCAATAGAATCGTGATCATCGTCCGACGATTGTTTCTAAGTTTTAACAAGCTTGTCATCAGAATTTTGCTGATCGTTGCATGAAGCAAAGAAAATGGATGTGTCTGGGTTTAGAAAGAAAAACCTTGGTAGGAAAAATATCAAAGAAATCAAACAAAGAAGAAAGAAGATTGCGGCTGAGATGTACGGTCCCACCTTTAGAGAAAAATTAGCACCAGAAGCCGCAAAGATGCTTCGCGATTATTCGTACCCGCACTCTTATCACAACAGCCACGCTTTCGTTCGACTTTGTCTGCAATTTTACTAGTAGCTAACAGACCTAGAGCTACACCAAGAGCTATTATTTTAATGGGTGTAATTTGTCACTCGGAAGGATTCCTTTCGGGAGATACGCTCTTACCGACATTTTGCAGGCGCTGGTGGTATCCAAGAGATGGAGACATCCGTTTAGAAGCTCAAAAAATTAACTAAGACATTAAATCTGACAAAAATTTAAACAAAACACACTTACCAATGGCGGCTACCAAATAAAGACTTTGGAGTTATTTTAGCGATGAAATGAATCGAACTAGCGACTTTCATTGATAACCTTTGCCCACGGTAACACTGAATTAAAAAACTTTGTTATAAATTATCTCGATGGTTTTAATAGCGTCGGAAAATTTAACGCTTATTAAAGAGCAACACGAATGACCGTACGAGTAAAAATGATTAAACTGTTATTTTTTTGTGTGGTGAAAATAACGTAACGTTATTTGATCAAACTCCCAAAAATTCAAATAAAACACAACATATTGCTGATTATTTATTATCCTTAAATACACAGATTGACTATTTCTTGATAAGCTAACGAAAAAAAAACGGCTAAAACAGAATCCACTTTGTACTCTTGCAAAAAATTGTCTGGACTGGCAAGCTGTAAGGCAAAAATGAGCTTCTACATAAACTATGGCTTCCTAATGACTATTACTTTTCCATGAGCTTCTAAAATAAGAAAGTGTGCAGTTAACTAAGTCTCTCAGCATCATACTTCCTTGTGATTTAGTCTTTAAAATATACTAACGTCTGTTAAACGTGTCTTAGTCTAAAAAATCACCCATTATTTCCACAAGGAGGATAATTTAGCTGGCGAGTTTGCTAGATATTTACACTACTAAAGATCTTGTGAGACATCTTAGCTGCCAAAGTGGTGTAATTAATACTGAAAATGAATAAATAACCATTTTAGTGTCTAGAAAATATCTTAGTAGTTAATACGTACAAAAAATAAGTTAAATAATTAAATGATCACTCAAATGACATTATACCATTAATCGATAAAATATGTACAATCTTCTTATTTACAGGGGCAAGTCAGTAATGTAAGTACTACCAATCGCAAATGTACAACTCAGTCCGTAATTAAATTACAAAGTGTCTTTTAGTACGCGGTTTTCCGAGAAGGCACATTGAATGCAATCAGTCTTCTGTTAAGGCACGAATTTCACGAATCAAACGAAATTTTCTCCAGAAGTGTTCGAATCAACGTTACGTTTATCCCGTATACATTTTTCCCGAGTTTTATTTTTTTTATCTCTTGAGTTAGTGGGTGAGTCTTCTCCGCTGACCGACGGTTGAACACTCGAACAGTTGTTGTTCTGTGATGATAAACACGACATTTCAATCATGTTCTGATTCTGGAAAAAATCCGAGCTAGAAATTTCTGGAAATAAGATGAAATTAACCTAGTTTTAGTTGTGAGTAGATAAAAAATAAAAGTACAATAAGCAATAACAGCTATTAGTCGTTAGTCTAAGCAGAAGTTTGAACTAGCGCTAATGTTTAAGCAGTTTTTCGTTCGAATCTCTAAGCAATACTCGCTTAAGCATTTTACTGCACCTACGAGAAGAAAATAGTTGATTTATGGAGGCGACTCGCTCGAAGATTTTATCTAGTGGTCGACCTATGGTAGAAAATCGCGGGTATTACTAACGTTTTCAAATTTCTAACGAGATATTCGAAAGAGACAAAATGTTGTTTTCGAACATCTCGCTACTTCTCCAACTTTCGTTCAATTCAAACTCCAACTAAACCATAAAGGTGACTTATGGAAATGAAGGAAATAAAGTATGTACCTCACCTTGTTGTCAGCGTCTGCCAAGGGATTGGCGGTTATTGTCATCCGATTGCCGGGAACACAACCGTTCGAACGCGAAGGGTTTTTCGGACCCACTACGTATTCGTTGCCGTCCACCTGGATGTGGCGATCTTCAACACCTTAAAAGTAACATAGAAGCAACGTCTCAAATCGGTATCGTCAACTCACTTCTGTTACTATTTTTCTTCTGCTTCCACTTCCGACAAAGCATGAGACCTCCAATTGCCGCGAAAATAAAACCGCAAGTTCCTAAGACACCAGCGGCTATAACTATATACAGTTTACTGATTCCGGCGCTCTCTACGTTGGACGGTGGAACAACGGATGGTACCGCGATGGTAGTAACATGACCTACAGAAAAACTTGAAGACCGTTCGAAATTCCGAGACGGTACCTACCCAAAGTCTTCACTTTCTGGATGTGACTAAACTGACTGGGGGACTTTGAGGTGAAACTCTGCAACTTAATGTCGTACACCGTGTCCGGTTGTAAATGTGACAAAACGTAAGAGTTGGTTCTCGCACCATCTACCGTCGCTTTCATGTAGTCAGCGGCGCTGCTAGCAGAGTTGTAATTCACAATGAAGCCGTCCACTGTCACGTTGGGCACCGGATCACACTAGAAAAGAGTGAAAATGGTGGACTTGGAGCTAAATCTTACATACCTTCCAGTAGATTTCGACAGAAGTGGAGTTGATTGGCTCCGCTTTGGTGATGATGGGCACCGGCAGAGGATTCCTGTTGTCAAAATCTCCTTTTTTCAAAAAGAATTTTTCGGAGTTAGGACTGTTTTTGTTGTCGTTGTTACTGTAAACTGCCGCTATCCGAAACCTGTACCAATGATCAGGTTTGAGATTGTTAACTTCGTAGCTTTGAATATGAGGCTCTATATCCGCATTTGCGGTGTTCCATCCGGCAGCTTTTCTAGAACCATGCTCGTGGGAATTCGAGAGACTCAAATCTTTATACTGAACTTTAAAAAACTGGATGGGTAAACCCTTGTTAGGTTGTACCGACCATCGGAGAAGAACAGATTCGTCGCTGGTGCGTGAAACGGAAGGTTTAGAAGGAGGATACATCTTCCTGTTGGTGTTCTTCTTAGGTTTACTGCATTTATTGCATACTGGAGGATCCGTGGAGGAATCCTGAGTTGTGGATAATGGAATGACTTTGATTAAAATACTGGCGTCGGCGGTTCCAAGATCGTTGCGTGCGAAAATTTGAAGTCTACCCGCGTGGCGCTTTTCTGCCGGCCGGAAAAATATATTATTTTCAGAAGTTGTAATTTTACTGTCGTTGACGGCGAATCCGTTGAGAAACCAAGTGATTTCGGGGATGGGAGACCCAGTAACGACACAATCAAGATCTAAGTTCGCGCCTTGGGTAACGTCGGTAGTGTCTAAAGAACAGTTAACAATCGGAGCTTCCATATACTCCAAAGTAATCTCTTCCGTAACAGAACCTAGGGAGTTCTTCTGAGTACACTTGTACCTTCCTCCGTCCCTCTGCTCCACTTTTCTTATAATCAAACCACCATGACGATCGTCCACCTGGCTACGCTTCTCCGTAATAACCCCTCCTTCCTTCCTCCAAACAACCTCTGGAGGAGGATTTCCCACAGCTGCACACTCCAAAAAAACAGTGTCTCCTTTAACCACTTGGTACCGTGTCTTAGGTTTCATGATAAACTTGGGCTTTTCAGAAGGCATCTTGGTCAGCACCTTCAAATCCAGGAAAAAAGGAGCGCTGATTTTATTCTCAACGTTTCCGGCTTTGCACGAATAGATTCCAGAGTTATTGGGAGTCACATGGGGAAGAATCAGCGATTTGGTTTGATAGATATTCGCTGACTCTATGTTGACGGCTACATTTCCCCTGTAGTAGTCAACATAGGGCTCTGGATTACCGTTTGGAGGTTCACATCGCCAGTTTATTATGTTCCCTTGAACGACAGTAGCGCTCAAGTTCGGTTGGGGTTTGAAATGGGAAATGGAGGAGATGGTAACTCGCCATGGGATGGATGCAACTACCACTGCACCGTAGTGGGCTAGACATTGGTAGTCGCCAGTTATGTTGGTGGAATCAGCCTGAAAAAAAGAAATGATAGACGTGTCAAATAAAGCCCCAGTTCTGGAAGACAGAAAAAGGTATCGTAGCACATGAACGAAGAAATAGATGTAGATGCAGGAAATACCAGTTAAAATCATCAAAATTTGGCAAAAATACACAAATGTTAGTTTTATAGATAAATAAAAAACATTTAAAAGGTCAAAAACGACATGAATCAATAACAAGAAAAATCAAACGATCATAGATCCACTATTTTTCTTGAATTTAACCGATTTAATTATATCAGAAGCTAACAAAAACTGCCCAAAATTTGTAAATAAGCCTTGGGTTCTTGTAGCTGCTTTTTTGACCAAATATACATTGCTTTTAAAAATTAAGCCCCGCGTCATGATTCGGCAAATTCATCGATCGGTCGAGCATCTAGGACGTTTCTTTGCAACAAAAGAACTCCTAGTTGGTTCAATGAGACGACACTTTCGGCAGATCCGCTTATTACCTGTAAGGTGAGCACGGACATTCTTTTCTGCGGCGAGTTGAATTTATCGGCAGGAACAAATTGGAAAGGAGACGTGGTTAAACTGATTCGAGCCTTTGGATTATACGCTTCTTTTTTCTCTAAAGGATAAAATTTCCATTCGAATTTGTCGGGTTGAATGTTCATGGTACACTCCAGCTTTGCTTCAAATCCAATAGCAACTGCGATAGAACTAGGAGTCGACGTCATAAATTCGTGATCTGGAAACATCAGACTGTGCATTTATACGTAATTAACGGAAAATTTGCTTACCAGCTGCACAGAAGGAAACGATCGTTACGAAAACAGTGCAGACAACGTGGACGGCTTCCATGCTGAGGCATCCCTAGAACACAAATGAATGCAATGAAAGGGTTGTTCTTAATTAAAGTTGGGGTGAGTGTTAAATTACTAGAACAAAGACGAAAGCGCCGTGCTGATACCCCACATGTAGAGGAAGTAGTCCTTGTCACGTCGAAGTCGAGCGGACACGTGTTCGGTGATTTCAACTCGCGATAAGGAGAGTAATGAGGGGTGGAATTAGTACCCCGTCACGTTACAATATTTAAAACCGTCAATAATTTTGTTTTGTTACGTCAAAGCTACCGAACATGTAAACAGTTCTGCATTATTGCACCTCCACATGTAATTTGTGTAGGCAGTCTTATCGTTGTACAAGAAATTCTCATTCAAGTCGCACTATTATCATTTCAACGCGGCATCGCTTAATTGATTATTTGTGATGATTTATACGCGATAATTACGAAGGTGCAAGCTTCTCACGTATCCAAAAGCCTTTTACAGAGTCATGACTGATCCTGGTTTATAGGCGAAAAGTGAAGTCCACGATTGTCGAACATTCGCACGGTTCTCATCAATGAATATAACACTCGGTGATAAATGACGTCATGGGAAGCAAGCTTCCGTAAGTGGCGATTGGGAATTCATAGAAACGAGCAGGAAATGCGAACTTTGCAAATTGTATTGATTGAAAAAAAAGTAAGGAGGAAGATTCGATTGGCATTTTTGTTGTCTGCCGCTTTTTCCACTTTAACATGAAAAGACAAAAGACTCGAGATATGCAAATTACGGTATAAATTACATTAGTTCAGCAAGAGTATGACATGGAAAGAATACTGATTATTATCTATTTAAATTCTTTATTTGAATTGTAAATCTTATATTCTATAAAATCTAATTATAATTCCGAGATTCTTTTACCAGAAAATAAATGTAGGGTGAGACAAGCGGGCATCAAACACAAGTTGAACAAATTGGTTAGCATCTAATAAATGATAATTAATCTCAATTGAAAGGAAGATAGTGCAACTATTTTGTCGTCCCACCCAAACAGTACGGCGACAACTGATCCAGGGAAATAATCACCACAATTTTGAGTAAAACGAAAAACAAATTGCATGGACTGCTCCCTCAACCTCATACACAACGTCAAGTTAAAAATTTGATTTTTAATTACTAATCAAATTTTCTATTAACCACATTCTGTGACAATAAAACGAAAAAATTCGTTTTGGGGGCCTTTCTACCAGGGGTAAAGCATCAATGTTCATTATAATTTCCACTTAATTTGATTCATTTTGAATTAATGTTATTTTAAAAAATTTCCTAATAAGATTATCAAAAATTAAAATTAAAAAAAAAGCTCTGAGCTGAGCTGGGCAGAAAACGATGTTGCATGTATTGACAGATATCTTAGTCAAACAGAAAATACAAATTTTCAGAGTTCGTTTTTTTCGGTATAATAACACTTTGATTCTAGATCTCTATTCAAATTACCAGGATACAAAAAGTAAGAAAAAGCATCTCACGAAGCCTATGTAGATATAAAGCGGAGGCACCGCTTTAATCATGTGGTCTAACAAAAGTGTAATAATAAAGTATAATATCGAAAACACAAAACGAAAAACTCCCCCAGAGGCTGAAATAAACAAGTCTGTTTTACGCCTCTCGAAGACACGAATCCTCGGCGGATCCCACGTGTTAATGCTAATAAACACAAGCTAAACCTTTAATAACCGAAATTTATTTTATTGGAGCTAGATTCACATTTAAATAATTATGATAAATGTTCATCCGCACGGCGAGTCCGAATTTACATAAACGACGTCGCTTGATAATTCCTCGAGAGTTATTTTAACGCAGTTTGAAACTCACTTGTTTCGCTCAAACAATAAATTAAAGTAATTCTATCCCCGTTCTGGCTCGCTGAGGTATAATTAAAATCTATGAGTTATGGCCTTTTCAAACAAGTTTGCCAACCTCCCATGAAAAAATCCATCGTTTTCTGTTAATCATCTTTCAAAGTCCGAATTTGGGTACCTGAGTTTTATTACCCAACGAGAAATCGTTCGACGACATAAAATTTCGTTCTCCGACTCTACAATAAATTCCCCGATAGGGAACAGGTTCAAGTCGACGAAAAGGTTCATAATATGTTCCGATCGTGCTCGCTAAACATGGTCGTCGTTTTTTCTTCTCATTGTAATTGACAATTCAATTCAGCAAACCCGGTTCAGTTTTCTTCTTGGAACGATTTCGCGACGTCTTTTGTTCTGCCGCTCCCGCATTTTATTCGTTTTTTGTCCAGTGACATTTTTAACTCAATTTAACAAACCGGGTGACTGGTTTTTAAAGTCCCGTTCACCACTGGGGACTACTTCAATTTTATTTGTTATATATCTTAATTACTCAAGAATGTCATTTTTTCGAGGGCGACGACGACAGGGAAAATCATTTAAATTACTCCAACTTTACCACCAAGAGACTCGCTTTTTGTCCGACGTCGTGAACGGGGCTTCATGAATTTAAAATTCAGCACTTTTTCTTTACTCGATATTAAATCTTCGGTGAGGTTTATACATTCAATTGCAAGGCGATTTCTTTTGACATTCTTTGTGGATATATGTTTCCGGTCCACCTTTCATGACGGTTCCAAGTTTTTTACGTTTCCTGCCCACGTCGGTAATTATATTTTAGGATTGTTATAATGACGGTGAATTTTTCTAAATTATTACGTCGATAACATCTCTAGGGGCTCGTAAGTGCGCTCCTTGAGAGGTCAAAGTTTGGGCGGAGGAAAAAAACTTTTAGTTAATTATTCCAAACTGACGCTGAAGCAAAAGTTGACTTTAGACGGGAAAGAGGAATCGAAGCGATGAAATTTTTGAACTGGTACTTACAATTTTCGCCCTAACAATGACACTGCTCACTGCACAAAGCGCAATAAATCTCCCTCCGGCACAAGAAGGAAAAAACCGTTCAGAAAATGATCAATGCATATTTCGAAGAGTCCGGCTTGCATTCTCAGACAATATAATTGCAGACTTCAGTTTTATAAATACGTGAATTTATGTACCTTGTATCGTACTTCCAGTTCTCAGACTACTAACGTCCGATAAAACCGCGACGTTTCAGAAAGCAAAGGATTAAAAACCGTCATCTGAGTCATTCAGAGAATGTGGTCGAGTCTTCTAAATGTTATCAGCGCTTCCCGCGTTATGACTTCACAATATGACACCTGCTTTTATTGGCAACATGAAGGCGATAAAATCTCGCTGCAAATTGCAGTAGACGAGCGGTTCGATTAACATTCTTGGCTCTTTGAAACGGCAATTACCTGTTTCGGTGCCTCCAAACCTATGCAAAATGATGAATAATTGTGTTGTTTTGACAGAGGTTAGTGTTGAACCGCACCTATAAAAACAAGTAAATTGGTTTAGACCGAAAAAGTTGCGTAATTTGTAATGGATGCTGTTTTGGAGGCACCCTTACAAGATCTTGTCTGGTGGGCGTTGCTGAGAAAAAAGCCAATTGCTCATTGTCCAACCCGATTATGGTAATTAAAGCTCCAGACAAAATGCAATCTTACCTTGTGTGAAATATGGAGAATCGGCGAATGGTCACACCTTCTCCATGTTCACGTCTTCAGCTGACCATCAGGGTCATGGGAAGATCGTTTTAGTCGTGCGTGCTAACGTCACATAATCTATAAGTCTCATGTGTTCAAAATCAGAGCAAGTGCACAAAGACAGGAGCAGGAGGAGACTCCTGCTGTTAAAAGAACCGCCGACAATATCACCCAGTTTGAGTCATCGCTAAATTTGCGTTACGCCAAAACCAAATTAACTTTTTTGTGTTCCCCCTGATTCTCCGCTGCTTCGATGATGACCCAACCCGTCCATTGCTTCTAATTACAAGAACGTTCGAACACCTGTTTGGTCCTCCGACAGACACGCATTCATCTTGGAATTCATCCAGTAACAACCACCATAATACAAACGGGATTACGTTCTTGTCTGTTGAATGAGTGCCGCATTTACTTCTCTCTGTCCGTCACTGAATAAAATGAATAATGACCACGGCTGCTCGAACTTTTTAACTACTCTTTGGATGTGATTTGTCGACAGGAGCATTCGTGTACAGTTCGAACGGAGGAAATGCAACTATTATTCATCAAATTTTTTGATTCCGAACATTTTCTAAATTCCCGTGGCGACACGCAGAGCTCGAAAGTTCACTACTATTTATCTATAAATACCCGGACGTAAATAAACACGATCATTATGACATGAGAGAGATTTCGTGACAATATAAATCTCGACGTACCTTAACGGGAGAAATTCCTGCTGTTTCAATGGCTCATGTTCGACAACCCTGAAAAAAGAACAGGAATTAGTTAAGTCGAAGAAAAATGAGAAGGTGGTGGTAATAACATGAAAGAACACAACCACCGTACAGTCCGAGCTTGGTCGTTGGTCGGGACTGTATTCTGCATTCTTCAGGGCCGGTACTACGGATCTTGGTGCTATAAACCAAAGCCTGACTGCTATCTCGGTATAGTGGCGCCGATGGAATTCTCACTTTTATATTATGCCTCACAAACACTCTCGACGAACAAAAAAGGGGTAAATTGACGTTAAGAGCTCTTTCGGGCCCTAAAAGAGCCGTGGGAAATTATAACACAAAACCTTGCAACTTTACGGATCATCTAAATTTGTACACGATTTTTTCCACTTCGCTGAGAAAAAGTCGTAAGTCTCGATGTATTTTCCCTAACGAGAAAATAATGATAATGACCTCGAGTAAAAACCCAACACTTATTCCCTACAGATGAAGACTTATTTTTAAATTGGGCCGCATGTTCGAAACGTGCAGGTAATAAATTTCGAACACGGTACCAGAAAAAATGTATAACAGGAAGCAACATCGCCTGCAATAAACGATTTTATAACAGCAACAGTAATTTCTTTTGAGGTACACCGCGGATTTGATCAAACTGGATAATTACGTCCACTAATCATTCCGAGCGAGTCGGATCCGTAGAAAATTGGTTAGACGCTTGTCCGAAAAGTCGACCGAGAAATTCACGGGGTCTTTGATGACGGATTGTCGAGTTTCGAGAATTCCAACTATTTACCATTAATTAAAGATGGAGAAGTTTACGGTCGCGGATTTCATTCGATACAGATATCTGTGGAAAAAATTCTGAATGCGACGATGCGGAATTATGTCTATCAATAAGATATAAATAGATTTAGAATATGGAGACTGCTATTTAATATTAATGATGAGAGATAAAACGCATTGTGTGCACGACTGGAGGAAAGAACACGGTTCCATGATTGCCGATGAAGAATTATTTCTGTCATTGACAATGACACTGACTTAATTAAACATCGCAAAAAAATTACAAAACGTTGTCGGATATTATTAGATGGAAATTATTTGTTAAGTTGGTAGAAAAAATCGTCGTCTTTTAAGCTGTCAAATTCCTCATTTTTTGTTCTTTAGAATCAAAGCTGCAAAAAGAGTGTTAAAAATTGTATCAACAGGAAAACAAATTCCTAAAAACTAGACCTGACATGGCTACGCGTTATGAAACAGACTTTGACTAGTACACTTTTTTGCATTAAAAATTCATTAAAAATATGCCTCAAAAGCTTAATTTTTAGTTTCAAACAATGAAAAAGCTCCAGGATAAAATATGCAATTTCACTAAAATTATTTAGAACTTAAAAAAAGTACTGACAGTAGAGAAAACATTAAGGAAAGACAAAAAAAGAGTTTTGGAACCTCATAATTCGTAGGGAAAAATAGTACGCTTTTCCGTTTCCTATTTGGAAATAAAGCAAATATTGTCAATTTGAAAAGCCATCAGAATGTTTTAAAGACGAACCTTGAAAACTCGTTTCACCTAAAATCCCTAGGAATTTTAACCTGAGAATTTTTTAAAGATTTTAATGAAAAAAAATTTTATAATCCTTTTTTAATTTTCAACAGAAATGCTACAATGAGTCAGTCGAACTTTTTAACATTAACACAAAAAAATTTTGAGAATTGAAAAATTGATTTAAATTTTTTAGATTTTAGGGACTCCGAAAACTTTACTCAATCAAATTATAAAAGTCCTAATCTAATTCTTAAGAGTAAATTTGAACATGTTTAAAAATCTGCTTTTTTTACTATTTCATTTTTAAAACCTTTTTTCTGCAATTTTTAAAATTATAATAGTTAATTTTGCCAAAAACACAAAATTTCTGTTAGAAATTTAAAGAATTTGGGGATTATCCCAAAGCTTTGGTTTATGCAATTTTTGTACATTTCGTTTCATTTGTACAAAAAAAAGATCTTTTCAAAACAAGTAAAAAAAATTGTAAAACGGATTTGAATTTTGTTATTTTATTATTCTTGTAACCTTAAAAATTTTGCATATGTTTGCAAACTCTATAAAGTTTCTGAAAATTTCACCGGCAGAAAACTTAAAAAAATTCAAAATATACGCAATTTTTGGTGTTTAGTATAATTCAATTTTACGATTATCAGGAAACATCAAAATAAATTCCAAAATACAAAGAAATGAAAATGAAATATTAGAAAATAAACGATCACCGATCAAAACCTGAAAAAATTATAGGACTCCATAATTTCCAAAAAAATCCCAAATGGCTAATCCGAAAACCTTAAGGATCTTAACTCGTGCACTTTTTTATCGATGTAGTTCCAAAATGGTACAGAATCGAGGCGAGCGCCAGCGAGCCGAGTAGTCATATACAATTCAACAAATCTTTGAAATTCACAAAGAAAATGAAATTTCTTGAGACCTTAACGGTCCTAAAAACTAAGTTTCTAAATTAGTTAAAGGATGCGAAAAATTAGAAGACTGAAAACTCTAAAGGTTATTTATTAGTGTTGGTATAAATGCTTCAGTTTTAAGGAACTAAAAACATATTTTTGAAAATCTCTAAATTTATAATAATTTCAAACAGTTTTCAAATGTTTTATCTCAAAAAGTCTAAATTGCAAAAGCATTGGAAATATCTCAAAATTGTGTCTATAAAACCCTAAAACGTTTAATATAATTGAATATTTTTAATGTTCAGAAAAGAGAATTTGTCAAATTTGATGATTAATTTGAAAATGCTAGAATTTTATGATTTTTTTTTTAAATTAAAAACTAACAGGCAAATCCGAAATGTCTTTATTTTGACAGTAATCATTTACATTTGTATGAAATATTTTCAATTCTATGAAATAAGCGTATTATTAAAATGTTACCTTAAAATTTTAAATGTAAACTTACATTATAGCGAAACCTAGGCGAGCGTGAGCGAGCCGAGTAATTACCCACAGTTTGACTTTTTAAATATAGAATTGTACTTTATCAATGTGGGAAAGAACCGAATTAGTTTAGTAGTGAAAGAAAACTTTTTTTTTGTTATTTCGAAATAATTATTAAAAAGAAGTAGTGGAAAATCTAATGACTGTTGAATAAATAATCGAAAACTCTCAGGAATTGTTACAATGAAAACTGATCAAAAATGTTATTTTCGTAACAAATTCGAAGTTTTATAATTCAAACAAAAAACATCAAAATAGTTCCCAAACAGTTGAGAACTGATTGAGAACTAAAATGGAATTGACCTAATCGTAATCCGTTTATATCAAAAAAATAATATTTCAACTGCCGGATGTAGAATAAAACGGGAAAAAAAAACTAGAAATAAAAAATATTTTAATATTGTTATTAATTAGAATATTTATATAAAGTCTAAAATCTAAAAAAATAGCAAAAAATCTGTTGGATAAAATGTGTCAATTTTGTTCAGTTTAGGACTGAAAAATTTGAACGAAAATTGTTAAGAGTTTTACTGTTCTCACTTTCCGTTTTTGATTTTAATTTCGTCTCTATAGTTTTTTTGTGAGTTCAAAGATTTCGTTGGTTTTTATATTCTAGATCTTTTACTTTTCAGAAATTTTATATAACTATTACTCTTTTCTAAATTTTAAAAATATTTGGTTATTTCTATTCTTTTAACAAAAATTTGGATTATATTAATTAATTTGTTAACTTTCTAGAAAGTTGTCTGAAACCTCTGCCGACTGAAAGTCATGAATGAAAATATCTAATGCGCATTAAAAAAAAAATCTTAAAATTATCAAGAAATTTGAAGCACCCATCTTAAAGAGTACAATTTAAAAAAAACAGACTCTAAAATAAAAAAAAAGGTAAAAAACAGAAAATGGTTTAAGAGAATCAAATAATTATAAAATTTTACAAAAATTTCAAAGAGAGTTTTTGAGCAATATAACAGTCTAAAAAATGTACAAAATTCTAAAAATCCAAAAGTGAAATATTTAACAAATAAAAAAAACTGAAAAATACAAATGTTCAGAGGCTAGAAAAATTAAAGAATTCAGGTATCTAAATATTCTAAGAATTCAAAAAAAAACAAGTAATCTAAAGAATCTAAGAATTCATAATAATTTAGAAAATATTAAATACTTGAAGAACTCAAACTAAACAAAAAATCTAAAATTTCTTAAAAAACTACAAATAACGCTATTCAATTACAGGACAAAAAAATAAGAAATAACGAAAAATCCGAAAGCATGAGCACGAAAATGTCTAATTTTTGCATAAAAGGGCTTTATTTTTTAGTAAAACATCCAGGCTCTACGAAATAATAAAAAATAGAAAAAGCTATTTTAAAAACCTTATCATGAGTAAACAGCTCTGGCCCAGCAGGAAATCTTCGAGAAAAGCTCAACCTTTTTATCTTCGTTAGTTGTTTATTGCAACTTGCATTTATTATCTTTATTCCATGTTTCAGGTTATGATTTACTCAAAGTATACCATACTTGAAGTCGAGTGCGCTTATGTAAAGTGTATAATAACTAAAAGAACAATATTTGCTGCTTAAACATTTCTAATGTATTCATCGGTGTACTTTAATGCATGTTTTCTTTGATGTTGTCGTTTTGTAAGAAAAAACAAACACGTCTCTATATGCCTTTGATGATTTGGAAAAGAGATCATTAGAATTTGCAACTCCATAAATAATGGGAACACTCCTTCGTGAGTAACACTGCTTGAATGTGCATCAACCACATTCCGAAAATTTTTTCCAGCGCCAAACTTGCTTTTCATGGTTCTTAAGATTTTTTCTAAAAGCCAACATTAACGCTGAAAACTTGTTCCACGTTTAGATGACCGCCTGATTTATAACAATATTTGTTTCACCGACGTCCATTGATTAAATTAATTACTTGTGTTGAATAAAAAATTAATTATTTTTTTGTACGACTGTTCCGAACCGAAAGATGAATTTTTAATAGCACACGAAGAACATTTTTCACCGTCATTACCGCGCGGTAATTCTCTCTTCGAACTACGAGAACAATTATTGCGAATAACACTCATTTAAAAGCAATTTCAGCGCGAAATTGAACCGCGAAGAAATCCTGGAAGACGTTTAAATTGGTGCAAGTATTTTAACACGGGACAAGTTTTTATTATGCAAATGACAGTTGGATACTTTGCGTGCCATTTCGTGGCGCCGAAGCTCTGCAGAGGAACCGAATTCAGAAATAAACCGTGTTCACTTATTTTGAGGTTGCAAATTAACGGATGGTACGTAAAAACGCAACCTAGGAAAAGTAAGGCGAGTGTCTTGTGCCATAAAATTAAAATATTCTTGGCACACGAGGCGCACACGGCCTAATTATACGATTTTTCGATGCGGAAAAGAACTTTTCCTTGTTTTTAGTAGGACCAGGAAAAAACCCGATCCGTTTCTAATTGGCTCCGATGATGTTTATCTAAATTTAAAACCGACATGGTTTTAGTCATCTACGGCATTAAACACGATAAAACATGCAAATGTAAATTCCTTGTCGGCCAATCTTTATTAGTCAATTTCGGATAACTTGTTTGTATAATTTTAAGACATTCTTCGAGTGTTGGAAGCTGATGGCGCCAGCTTTTTTCGATCTCTCCTGTCACACCTTACGTGGGCACCTGTTAATGAAGATAAATCAATTTCAAAACGAAAAAAAAAAACATCGCACAAACGTCTGTCGTTGTGCCCACTTGTGCGATCTTATTTTACAGTCATTAATAAACAACGATTTGTTAAAAAATCCACTCGCTGACTGTAACATAAACGTAGTAAATTAGAATTAGACGTTCCATTCATAAAACAGCTGGTTCGAAGCCAAACCTGTGATTTATCGGATTTTTACGAAACTTCCAATTAAAACGAAGTGCTCCTTCACTGTGAAAGTTGTGGTTTATTTATCACAAATTTTATTCGGTGTGGGCTTGTTTTGTTCCAACGTGGACAACGCAAAAGGATATTTTTAACATAACGAATCTATCGAGGAATTCTCCGCGACTTTTTCGATGTTTAATAATTTAATGGTCGTTTTCGCGAGCTACGCGGTGAGATAATTAAAACAAGCGTCGAAAACAATCCTGCGATTTGGTAACGATCCAAGAAAATTTTGTTTTGTTTGCCAAGTAGTTCATACTATTAACGAAGTATCTCCAGAAGTGATTGAAGCCGTGGCGGTGTCCCACATAGCGCCAAATGTAACATTTTTAGGTCAAAATGACACGTTTTCGAAAGGTAGCCACGACTCTACGACGGGTCCAATTTAAGCGAAGAAACTGTGACACTTTTTGAAACAGTACGCGGAAGCCGCAAGATAAGCAAGTCGAAGCTTATCTCAACTTCAATTCTCCTTTCATTACGGTCCTTGGAATCTCTTCACGGAGTGGCACGTACAATCGCCACTCTTCCAGTATGCAAGCAATTAAATTCGCTTGCACCATATAAAGACAATAACGTTAGCTACGTCCGATTAGAAAAGACTACGAAATAAATGTAATGGTTTTCATGTAGGCGATGTCCGTAGGCGTTTCTACATAATAGGTGTGCAATGCCCGCACACAATATCATATTGAAGTCTAACTATCCCTGGGATTTCGATAGTGGAATAAACTGCCAGAAGCTATCCTCGTAAATCAAAAACTTACCCACGAGACGTTTTATTTCCGGAGGTGCGGTTCTGGATTAATCTCTCTAATCTCTTTAAGAATAACCGAAATCAATAAAAACAAAGACCACCCGATTAGATGCACAAAATTGTTTAAATTCGATGGATATATTCTTGGATATGTAAATAAACAAGCGCGATAAACTCTCGGAAGTTGAGTGAGATAACTATTAATATGTTCGGCGACATCTCGATGTTGTGCAAGGGGAGAACCAAGGAAAAATTTGTATGCAAATAATGTGGGTCTTATATGAATGCTAGTAGCGATATTTTCTACGTATTCCTACACATCGGTTAAAAATTTAAACTATTATACCCACAGCCAAATAAAAATATTTTATCTTATCAAAGACCCAGTACAACCAAATGAATATAACTAAAAGATAAAACGAATAAATACGAAACAACAAATTTACATCACCTCTAAATATGTTACGGCTCATTCACACAACAAATTCATTAACGAATGACCTTCACATTGAAAATGCCATCTTTGTCCATAGTCTGGAATTCCTGCATGAAGGAACCTGTTGCGCTGGAAATAAAATCTTTATGGACATAAGATCACCAGGTAAATGGAAAAGAGTTTAACCGGTGACAGCTGTTTACAGTAAAGCCGACGATAATACCACGAAAAGAGAGGAACCGCCTACTCCCAACCTCTGTGAAATGGTGTAAACACTTCTATATCCAAATATTTCGCAAATGGTTTTGACCAGAGGTTCTAAAATGGTGTTGATGTTAATAAGTATAAACGCGAAAATGTTTAAATGGATTTGTTTTCGGCTAATTTGTGTTTATCTAATTTTAAGTGTTATTTTTACTGCCTTCTAACGATCGATGTCTGCCAATTTTCGCGACAAAAATTATCAAGATTTTATCAGACAGTACTCAAACTGTTTGCTCGCAACTTTTTTATTGTTTTTGCCCCACTACATCTTTTTCAACGTCTCGCGTCTCGTTTTATATTTTTTTCATTATTTCCGATTTTTTTGATGAAGAAATCAACGTTTTTTTGCTATTATTCACAATTATGAAAATTCGTTTTCTGTATTTTTCCTTTCTGCTTTTACGTCGCTGGAATGATAATAATTTTATCTTTCTTTATCTTAGTTTGCGATAAATGATTACATGTTTTGTTACATCATTATCTAGTCTTTGTGTTCTTGATAATATTTATATTTAGAGATATATTTTCATAAATATTTTCTTACACTTCTATTCATATCTTGTATTTGTGTGAAACAAAAAATTCCAAAATTTTTAATGCCCATGTACTTATTGCTACCTGGCTACTTCTATTTACTCTGAATATGCTTACAAACTCTAGAATTTTTAATATTTTAAATATTGTTATATAATTAGCATAAGTAGTATAAGAAAAAAAAATCTAGGAAACGAGAAAAGATTTTAGAAAAATTTCGTTGTTTTTTATATTCTAAATCTTTTATTTTTCAGAAATTTAATACAAATATAACTTATTTTCACACTTTTTTTTCTATTCTTTTAACAGAAATTTAGATTAGTTAAATTAATTTGTTAACTTTCTAGAAAGTTGTCTAAAAGTGCCGACTGAAAAAAACCTAAAAATTGTAAAAAAATTTAAAGTACCCATCTAAATGACTGTAAAATTAAAAAAAAACAAAGAAAATAAATTTTACCAAAATTTTAAAGAGAATATTTGAGCAGTATAACAATCTAAAAACTATACCAAATCCTAAAAATGCTAAAGTGAAATAAGTAAAAAATAAGCAAAAAATACGAAATTTAAAAAAACTAGAAAAATTCAAGTATCTAAACATTAAATAATTTTTTTATCATTTTCTGTATTTTTCTTTCTGCTTTTACGTAATTCCAATGACAAAAATAATATTTATCTTTTTTATCTAAGTTTACGATATCGATTACATGTTGTGTTACATCACTTTTTTTTTATTATAAATCTAAACAGGAATAAAATCGGCTTACCTTGCGGATTAAATTTTACAGCATGGTTCCTTTGTTTTCTCTATAATATTTATATATAGTGATAAATTTTTATATTTTTTTAATGTTTATCCATATTTGGTTATCTACTAAACAAAAAATTGTTCAAATTTATGGCCAAGTATTTATAGCTACTTAGCTACTTCTATTTATTCTATTTGTTTGATGGTATTATATACGAGAAAAAGGCAAAACATTTATCTAGGGGATGTTTACCAATATTTTCCACATTCCATCAATATTTATCATTTTTTTAAATATTTTGTTTAAAACTCTTGCAAACGCAAAATTTCATCACAATTTAATAATTTGTCAACCTCCATGTTTGTATTACCGACATCACTTTTTGTCTGTCCACAATATTTTTTTTAAGGTAAATACTTGCTGACTGTCCATTTTAATTGTTTCAAAAATAAATGTAAAAAATCTTTCTTCACTCTATTGATTTTTTCAAGGATAACTTAAATTATTTCCTCACCTATTTTTAGTACATTCAGTAAAAAACATGTTAATTCAGAGAGTCTAAGCAATAAAAATCCAAATAAATTGAGAATGTTAAAAATTAAACAGATCGATCTAAATCGAAACAATCGAAAATCGAAAAAGAAAAATATAAGAGTTCAAAAAAGAAAGTTAAAAAATTTCTAAGATTTGAAGAATTCATCAAATCATCCAATGAATCCAAAAAATTATAAAAATCTTGAAAATGTAGAAAATTTGTTCGAAGACTTATCAAATCATAAAAATTCAAAGAATATATAGACAACAGAGAATACAAATCATTCAAACAATAAATAAGCACTGATAAAAAAATCTAAACAATGTGAATTTAGAAACACATGAGTATATATTGAATCCAAACAATCCAAAAATCTGCAAATACAAGCTCCAGTAAGTATCAAAAATTTATAACCTCCAGAAAATCTGAAGATTAAAAAAAATATATTAATAATAATCCACAACAAAAGATCCGGAATCCAAAAAATCTAAAACTTATAAAAAAATTCAAATGTCTCTCAGTCGAAAAAAATATAAAAGATCTAGAAATGTTATAAAATCAATCAGAAAATATTTAGGCATTTGAGATCTTCGCATATTTCTTAAACTTGTAACATATTTTCGTTGCATATTTTGTTAGCAGAGCAATTTTAAACTATCAAAATTCCAACAAATTTCTCTACAATGAAGGCAAACGACCAGAAGTAAAAAAACCTCAATTTTATACAACCCTTAACAACCTTTAATCGTGTAGAAAATTTGTAATAATCTAAAAAATGGAATTTATTATCACTGTTTTTTTTTTCTACAGTAATTTTTAAAGTTTGAGAGCCACTGCTCCATTTGCTTTCACCGCGTTTTTCTAAATCGGGCTTCCTAAAAAGCGTTCACAAACATTGCACAAAACTAATATTTTGAAACATGTCATGTTCTTCAGGCCGAAGAAAATCAACATTGAGCTAAAATTAACAAAATCATCATTTCCTTATCAATATTATTATTTTGAGTGCATGTTAACGCCAAAGATTACATGTTTGTTGTGATACGTATTCTTGGAAGTGAGGGTAAAGGTTGCAGTTAACTTTTTGAGCCACATTTTAATCGGAAACCCTCATTGTTTTGTTATCACTTTATAAACTAAAATTCATAATAACGACGAAGATAAGTAACGTGGGCCGAAATCGACCAATTAAAGCCGGATTTTAAACGAACACTGGTATCTTCCGACGTCAGAATTTCTTTGATAAATCATAACAGATTGATGAGGGTCCCGTTCTCATTATCGTAATTGCCTTAACCGGATACCTGTAATATTTGGCGATTTGATAAGGCACAGGTGTCACAAAGCCGTGGTTATTATTTTGTCTGGTACAACACCATTCTTGAACAATAAAGAACACCTGGCGGTAAGAATTTACATTCATAGAGCATTACGCTTTTATGATTTTCTGAAACAAATCATGCAATACCGCTGCGTAATTAGCTTCTTTCGAAGCATGTTGTGGCGGCTTCAACAGCCATTGTGAGCAAGTCTTCCGCGAAAAGCATTCTTGCACCTAATTACTTAACACAAACTTCATCAGGTGTAAAATGCGGTCCTTAATCCCCGGCTTTCAAAACATTCTAGTCGTTGGTTTTGTTGTGATTATTATACCCTAAAAAAGGATTTTAGCCTTTTGTGTCGACGGAGAAATGTGGGAGCTAGTTTAAGTCTCGATCGATTCTTTTCGACGCTTTGTTATTGGAAATGTACGTATTTGTACGTACAATTAGACTATTTCTGTGAGAAATACAAATATTGACTGCGTCCTCTCGATATAATTTCAAGACGGTGTTTATCACCCGATCTCGACAAATAATACAGCGCTAAATACACACAAATACTCACACGTCTAGTACGTTCGAAGCATTCATATCGTTACTAATTTCATTAATTTATATTTATAACAAACAACTATTAGACGAACGGATACGTCATTCAAAATGTCAATAGCCATATTAAGTATGGAATTGTTGTTGAGCACTCGAGCAAAGAAAGTTGGGCTATTTAGGTTAACATGGGCGGCGTGGATTTAACGACATCATTTGACAATCTTGAACTACCTTCCTTGATTACATAAAAATAGACAATCTCATTCAACTTCCGCAAAGTTATTTTTGGATAATTTCAAATTAAATTGGCGTATTATCGTTTGACTTAAGTCATCTGTTATCATAAAAGCCACAAATAATTGCTGACGGTACTCTCCGCTGGAATTGTCGGAAATACCAGTGCTGGAATGTCGTGCTTCTATGAGAATAACTTTTATTTATTATACTATAAAAACACACTATTTTATTATAATCTGACACGAACACTTTATTTAGGCATTTATTAGAATCTACCAATAAAAGATTGATCATCTTCCTTCACTTTTATTAAATAATAAAAATTTCTAAGTACTGCCATTAAAAGTAATAGCAAAATTCAAAATTTTTGAATTTCTATATATCCTAAAGCTAGATATATCGACTTTAGAAACTCTAGAAATTATTCTAGAATCCTAAAGATTCCAGTCTTGACTGATTTTACACATTTATTTTTGAAATGTATGTCCAAATTAAAACTACATCCATGGGGAGTGCTGTTTGGTAACATAACACCATTTTTAATAAAGAGAAAATTAACCCCATTCCGCGCACGTTCTACTATACTGACTATAAAATTGGTATGCTTGATTATTTTTTATTGAATCTTACTCATCGATCTTTGTTGGCAAATGTCAAAATTTAGTTTTCGAAAAACAAGCTGCTCACCAAGACGCCCTTTGCTTAAAAAAATGGTAAATAATTTTAATTGCTAGCAAATCTCCGCAAAATTTTGATTAAGCAGAACGGTTTCCGACGAGGCTTCGTCTAAACAGAAGATTATTTAATTTAAGCTAGAAGTATAAAACCAAGAAAAAATTGGTTAATTCACTGAATTCGTATTCGTAATTCGTTGTAGAATGCCGATTTCAAGCAATTTTAGGCATAAATTCGTCATGGATAAGACGTACTTTTGTTGTTTGAAAAGTTAGAGAAGAAAGTCCTTGCTTATTCATGCCATTTTTTCTCTAGTTTTCAAAAAACACGAAACATGTAAACCTGAGAGCTTTGCTAAGTGAGATAAGCAAAACCTTTCGTAAGTTACCGAATTCCAATTTGAAGCAATTTTAGTCATTTCCGCCATAAATACGACATAACTTTGTTGTACGAAAAATTAGTGTTAAAATTAAATGTTACTTAAAATTGAACCGAGAATGGTTAACCGGACACATAGATATAGTTACGCAGCCGTTTTAAATACTGCAGATAACAATCCTCAGGTGAATATTAAAGACATCAGGGAACCAGCGTACGATCCTTACCGCGCAGAAAATTACTATCAAAACGAGGAAAATTTTGCTTATGGACACAGGAATTATTAAAGGGAAATAAGTTTTCCCGAAATGCGTTGTTTACTGATAAACAAACACGATTTATTTATTATTGGACCCCTATAAATCCCGATTGGTTGCGACAACAGCGACATCAAAATCACTAGTAAATGTTTGGAAAAAAACTAATAATTATCTAATCACACTTTTCTTTTTCATGGAAATGTGTGGAAATTTTACGTCCAATAATTTGCCACGCTTGCCATGCTTTACAATATGTTGTTTCAACAGGATGAGGTCCCTCCACATTTTGCCCAAACGTAGAAATGCTATTTATCAACTTGAAAATCGTTGGGTCGGTAGTAACGGCCCTGTCACAGGCTCAACAGATTGTACATGGACTTTTTCCGCGAAGTGCTGTCTAAGAAACTTTATCACATTCAAGCAAACGACAGCAGATGAGACAACGAATCAGGAATGTTCTCACATGTTTAACGAAGAAGATAGGACGCCGATTATGTATTTTGAACAATTAATGCAATTTTTAATAAATTTTGTTTTATTGTTTTATACAAACTTAATAAAAATTGTCTGCAAAATCTAAATAATTTTCTTACTTTTTAATAACAAAAAAATGTTTTTCCTAATTCTGTTAAAACCGAAAAACCACAAATGTGTTAGTTATAGTTATAGTTATTTACAGACGTTCTGTACAACAAATAAATCAAAAAATGTCTAAAAACCAAAATATTTGAGGTATTAAAAAATCATTAACAAATCAGTTATTTGAAAGAACGCAACACTTGGAAATGTGGCAATGGAGACATTACAAAATTAATATCAATACATATCAATACATATATAATACATATCAATTTAAATAGCTGAAAACGAACAATCCCAATGTCAATTTTAAAACTGATAAATAAATCGGTAAATAAACTAGAAAACATTTTTTTTCAAAGCTTCTAAAGGGCAAAAAAAATTACTTAATCCTGTTAAAACCGAAAAATAAAAATTCTCAAATATGGACAAGTACAAAGTTATAATTACCCAATGAAATCCGGTGCAATAAAAAAGGTCTACAAACTGTAATATTTGACTAATACATCGAACCAACGATCGCGCATTTGACAACTACAATCAGCCACTGACAGTAAATATCATCTGTATCAATATTTTATCTACAAAATGTGGAAAAACACGGGAATATAAAAACTAAACTTGAAATAGCAGAAAATATACTAAACTATCAATTTAAATGTCTGCAAAGGAATATTTTCAGTGAGTGAGTATATGAAAACTTATCTATTAATTAAACGAGAAACAAAGGAGAGAATTTTTTTAAGGAAACGAATAATAACAAATATTTGTTAATGAAGGTGAAATTTGGTACCACGTACTAAAACCTTCATCCATTTTTAGGTGGTGTTGATTGTAAGAATTAGCGGAGGGTTATTTCGATATAAAATATGTGAAAGATATGAAATCATTTTTTCTGATTAAAATTCCACACACAAAGACAACTGTCAAAAAGAATTTGCTATAACACGTGGACATTTTGACGGTACAGATTTATTAAAAATATTTAGAAAGTACTATTCCCTGCGGCCTTCACGAATTGAAAATACAAGGTTTTTTATTGGCTACCGTAATGGCAGATGTACAAGACAATGTGTGGGAATCAACATCATTGCTGCAATACTACAGAAAATTGAGCTACGAAATCCTTCGATGTATACTGGACATTGCTTCTGGAGAACTTCAGCAACACTACTTGCAGATGCAGCGGCTGACATCACTCTTTTAAAGCGTCATGGAAATTGGAAATCTAGTACACCAAAAACTGCACTGAAAATAAATTAGAAATAGCCTCCAAAATAGTTGGGAGTAGCAGTCACAAGGTTGTGGCAAACTACTGTATCGTGATGACTCCTGGTCTTCTGCCGGATCAAAATTGGAACAGAAGACACAGGAACAGAATAACAGATTAAGTGAAAAGTCTAATAGTAATTCATCTAATTGACATTTTAGAAATTGTTCTGATTTTGTAGTTAACATATATAAAAAATAAAGTTTCCATTATCATCCTAGTTTGAAAAAATTCTACTTTTCCGCATCCAACTGAGTATTGAAAAATCGAAGAATTCCTAGCCGGATTTAGTGAAAGTGAAATTTTAATTTAAGTGCCTAAAAACGAACAATTTTACAGAGAATTAAAAATTCACTTTAATTAAGAAAAATTGAAGACCCCGAAAATCTGTTTAAACTTTTAAACTTGATACAGCCAAGAATCTGTACATAAGTAATGAAACCAAAATAAAAGTTAAAAAATTCGTAACTTCGAAGTAGGATCTGCAAATGCCACGCTGATAACAAGTCAATTTCTTTTTTGTTAATACAAACAGTAAGCGTACTTCTTTACGTCTGTAGCATTATTTACTCTTAACTTCTACGATAAGATCATTAAAAAATGCATTTAATGTAAGCCACCTACTGAAGTAACAGTTACCTTGATGTTGGCGTTTCACGGTTTACAACCTGTTAGAAACGTCGATAGGCGCCTTTTTTGGTAACAGTCCCATACACAGTGACCCAATAAATCAAAATTTGAAAGTGTTTCGTGTTTTTCGCAACAAAGAACGAAGCATAAAATTGACTTGAGTCCCAGCTTGTTCAAAATGCAAAGAAATGCACAAAGCACAATGAATAATAGGAATAGTAAAGGGAGAGCGAGTTTATCTGGGAATTCTGCAAATAAAAAGGAGAAAATGAATGAATTTTCGTTATTTCTGGTGAAACTTTTCCGATGAAAAATGCTATAAATTTGTGCCCTCAGCGTGCGTCCATAAAAAAACGCGTAAACCGCGAGTTCCGGTCCGGATCCGAGCTTACCTAACAAAAATCATCGAGAACTAGAATACCACCGGTACTTAAACCTGTCCTTGTGTGATGAACCTCTCCGTATTTGTTTTCTAATTATATCTCAAATACTCATCGAAACTTTTCAAGTCATCGGAATGTGGTATACAATCAAAAAGAAAACAAAAACATAGTTTTAACCTCACCTCTGCTTTGTAAAGACGCTGGAAATTGATGAAGAACGAACAAAACTTCGTTTTTTTTAACACAAATTCACACTACATTCTTTCCGAAGACACTTTTCAGTGATTGTAAAAGTTTTGTAGTGTTTAATTGGGTTCTAAGCACCTGAACACTGCGAGCGCGCAAGCTTACGAAGCGACCGAAACAAACGCTACTTGTGTTTTGTGTTGATTCCGGTCGTCAAGACGAGACACGAGACCAGTTTCTTTGGTCCATCTGAGGAGATGGCAGGTGTAGCGAGAAAAAGAACGAAAATCGACAGGATGAAAGGGAGAAAGAAAGAGAGATAGTGGATGATGGGCTGCAGGAGATGCAGGCGCAGGGAAAGAATTTCAGACATCTGACGCAGTGGCGGCGGTAAAGAACGAAATCTGCGGGAGTCACAGGACTCTACTGAGGAACTTTTTCTGGAAAAATCAACAATTATGAGGTGTAACTCGAAAGAAAAGCTCTCAGCAGTTCGAACTGTACGTAGTTGTAACTAATAAGCATTATGTGTTGCATAACCTCTCAATCATGTCAGAGGTCCTCAAACATTTATTTATTTGATGGTGACTTTGAATAATGAGTCTTTATAAAATCAGCCGTTTTATTTGTATAATAAACTAAGGTACAAATAAATGGTCGTTTATAACAATAACACATATGATTAAATAACCGCTTAAACAACTTGTTATTGCCGACTAAAAAAAAGTACAAACTCAAAAACGCACACCGCAATAATTTGTTAATTTTCACGAACACAACAAAAAAATCAAACTTATATTTAAAAAAGGTTTGTAATTCTGGAAGGGTTTTAAGAAGACCTATTTTATAAAATTGGAAGACAGGCGCCAAAAAATATTGCCAGTAAAATTTACTGCAATAAAAGTACAAAATGATTTGGCACATAGAATCTTAAATATATATACATACCAAAGCCAAGAATATTGGCAAAGCATAGAGTATTGTTTACTAGATCAGGCAAAACTGGTATTGCTATAAGATGTAAGATTTTAGAATTCTCACATACTAAACTAACGAAACAAATATCGCACTTATCCATTCAATTTCACGATGATTCGGAAGACGACCAAAAATATTCATTAAAGGAAATTGAACGATAAGATTAATAGGAAAATAGCTTTTAAACGCGCACACATCCTTTAAAACACTTAATGATTGTTTCGAATCTTATGTACAATAGGAAGAGCATGTATCACGGGAAATAGAAAAAATATATTTATGCTAGTCTACTTTCAGTGACCTTAAAATCAACCGTAGTAATAGGAGAATTTTAAAATACGCATTTTTTCTTATTCCCTATCACTGATACACTCAGATTTATTGCTTAACTTCAGTAACGTTGTGATGACCGAATTAACACACAGCGATTTTTAAACAAACTACAAATTACGCGACTGGCGCTAACACAAAATAACAAGATTCTTAAATCATCTACATACAAATAAATAAACAACGTAATTATCTAAAGACAATATAAATTACTTCCCCACTTAATTAATTACATGTTATTCCTACTTTTGGTAACAATAAAGTAATAATTTATTTTGATAAAATCCTCTAAGAATAAATACATTGATAGAAAACTCTTGCACTTTTCGACTTGAAAACACTTACATAAATAATATTTGGTGACGAACCTGACACTGCACAAAAAATTACAAGTTACAACAGTTCCAAAACGTAAGTTCTCAGTCTAGCACCAACCATTACAAACCACTGGGAAAATTTCACCTTTCCGAGATCGAAAACAAAACAGTACTCCGTAATTGGTCCTGCCGTTTAGTTTAAAAATAGCTAACCATTGTGAAAAACAACGGCGGTATTTAGCTTGAACAGTTTTATCGTTGATTTTACTACCTGTCGAAAAAACGAAAAGTTATTTTAAAGTTTCAGTCTTCTCGATTTGATTTCACTTTCAGATTTGAAAGATGCCCATTTTTGGAAACTTTAGTCTACAAGAACAAACCACGCTAGATTCCCTCAAACTGATTTTAGAATTTTTAAGAAACGAATTCTTGGAACTGTCATAAACGTGGAGGGTTTAAAACTCATTTCTCAGTCAATATAACACTTCTAGAAACAATCCTAAAATAGTTACTTTATATAAATGTAAACAAAAACATAAAATATATTGAAATTACTATAACAGTATTAGAATCAACTTACATAGATTTACGCTTTTTCCTAAATTTACCCGGCGTTTGATTACCTATGTTGGTTTATCTCCAATTCACGCCGGTGCTTGACCCATTCATTGTTATTGTTGCATAAGATTTTTGTTTTGCCTTCTTTCTTTTTCGTCCGCAATAATCTTGGCTTAAACGGGGTCGGTCTTTCTTCTGCTTCGTTATCGTTGATGTCGTACCGGGGCGATAATTTTATCCTTTTGTACGGATCGTAATCGCTACCAGAATTGTATCTTTTCCTTGTCGTTATCCCCGCCAAGTTGAGGAGAGTCTCGGCGCCCTCTTTTATTTTGCGTTCTTCTTCGTCTTCGAAGTCGATCTTGCGGCACGTGCGGCTCTTCACAATTCTAGAAAAGTCAGAAATATTTTAATATTCTGTGATACAACGGCGGGGGCCTAGTCAGGAAGACGTTCTTTACTTAAAAGTTTACTTTAATTTAAAAAAAGCTAATAAAGTAATATGGTAATAATGGACACTCTTACGAAATTTTGATTTAGAAAAGCTAAACAAAATTGTGTTAGATGTAATTTAATATGCATGCTGTTAATTGAAATAGATATTTATGTATCAAAAGCATAAAGATGTTTATATTTCAGGGCTACCAATTTATAAAGTCGAACGGCTTTGGTCCGAGATTTTGTGAGTTGCCCAAGAAATGGGGGCAATAATATCCTCTCTCGTAAGAATGAACGGCTTGAACACATTTTGAAAATTTATTAAAGGTGCAACAATAGTCAATAGCGTCATTTAGCCGCTTTGATATCCACAAGTTACGTTAGATCATTCATGTACTAGAAATTTAAATAAAAAAAAATCTGCTGGCAGGGATTTTATGTGTTACTAACCTGGCTTACAACATGTGCTTTATTTGGTGATAGTCTTTACTTTTAAAAATTACTGAGCTTTTTAACCCTTCAGGTGATAATAAGGTCACCTAACAAGTTCAGTTATTAATTACTTAACTACAACCGAGCAAACTACAACAGTTTTGATTTTATCTAAACACGTCAGTTTCGTAGAGAAAAACTGCGCTCCTATGACTTAAGTCTTATCAGTCTAATCACAATACTTATGGATCTTCTTTTGTTAGTCTCATACACTCCTAGTAGTACCATTTACCACATTAACCCCACTGTCGCATGTCTAATAAACGTTCTTTCATGCATGCATGGCAATACCAAGCAGCGTCTGTCGTTTTTCCTTTTTAATTACCTTTATAAGATTCCTGTCTTTTAAATTAATCTTTAATTTCTTTGTTTGTGTCTTTGTGATCAGTTTTTGTGTTGTGGTATTATCATTCAATATATAGTTTTTGGTACAAATTATTTTTGTACAAATTTTTAAGTTGGGCCTTATTACCCCGCCATTTTCTGATTGCAAGTGATGAATTTATTTTTTCGACATCAAATAGCTTGTGGTAGCTGCATATTGTATGCTCTGAGATATAATGGACTAGTTTACAAGATAAATGGCAATCGAGTCATCCTTGAAACTGAAAACGTATGTCTTTTGGAATTGGTACGTTGTTGCGATGTGTTATTGATGGAGTTCGGGAAAGGGCTCCTTTGTGCTTACAACAAAACGAAAACATTCAGTATTTATTCATTCGAATAAAAAAAAGTACTTTACTTAAAAATTCCCCCGTTTTTAACAATAAAATCTTGTTTTTTACTGCCATTTTATTTGACATTTAAAAGTGTGAATCCAATATGGACATACGTTTTCGGTTTCAAGGATGACTCGATTACAAATTATCTTGATCGCTCGATATATCTCGTATCAATGGTATTAAATACGAATAATACAAATGAAAAATAATAAATAGTTTGTTTCTTTAGAGGATTTCCTTTTTGAAAGTGCCCATTACTGATGCAGTGTCCAGTACTGGATCTATCACCCTAGCACAAAAATTAGCAAGAGAATTTTATATTTAAATATCGCGCCTCACACCTTTAAGATCACTTGACCCTTGACAATTAGCTTGGGACGAAACGTCTTCTGACTCACATGTGCGGTTAACAGATGTCAATACTGTCACAAGCTAGTGATATTTTTAGTAATTTAGATTTTATAACATTGAGCGCGCGAACGTTGAAATTTGCCCTATCTTCGGCAACTTCTGGATCACGCGTATATTAAATCTGAAAATGGCAAAACAACTCTTTACCTCTCTTCGTCGCTTTCGAAAGCCTCGTCATTTCCTAGCGGATCCACCGAGTCCGCGGCACTGTAAGTGTGATCTTGGCTCGGTGAAGTCGTGATAACCTGACAATACAGCACTTTTTCCTTCTTCTGTCGATACCGAGGTCCATTTTTGAGGCTCAGCATAACGGTAGCGGCATCAACAGCATCCAAAGACTCGTCAGAAGTCTCCGATTTAACTCTGTTGTTCATTTCGGCGGAAGCTAGTTTTTTCGAAAGGTAGGGATATAATTCGGGGTTAGGCAAGCGCGAAATTGAGCTTTTTTCAGGAGTTGAATGCTTATTGAAGTACGTGGATGGGTCAAGAGTGGAACATGGATGAAATGGGGACCGTGTTAAAGCCTGGATTAAATTAGGTTTGTACTGTTGATCAACGGTCCAAAGCGACCCCTTCCCCAAATTCTGGAAAAGAAAATCAAAAAAAAAACTTGGTTGAAAGTAGTTCTCATACCGGAGCTTTTTCAACTTTCTGGAAGCACTTGTTGAGGGAGAGGTTGTGTCGAACGCTGTTTTTCCAACCAGTGGGGGCGTTCTTGAAATAAGGGAAGTGTTCCAGAATCCAGGCGTAGATTTCCTTCACTGGAAGAGCTTTCTGGGTTGAATCTTCGATGGCCATGAAAATGAGACAGGAGAAAGAATACGGTGGTTTGTTGTTCGTGTGAATTAAAGGATCATATGGTACGTTATGTGGGTGTTTGTTTCTCTGGGACGATGTTCCGTTGTGACTCTGATATGGGACAGGGGAATTCAAGGAACTACTCGATGAATCGGCGGCTGATATGGAAGAATCATCGACATAATCGCTCGTTGGAAATTGATCCAATAAGAGACTATTGCTACATTTTACTGGGGTAGAATTGACGCTGTTCGAAGGTGATGGGTTGATATTCATTCCTAAAGAAGAAAATCAGTTGAGGCTGTGACTCCAAGAAGCTGTTACCTTTCAACAGGTCTCTTTCGTGCAGCCATGATAAACTCGTGAGGTCGTCATCACCATTTCTGCTTTGACTTTGCGCTACTGCTAACAAAAGTGATATGGGTGACTGGGCTTCTCGCATCGGAGTCCCAGCGACGGGACTCGCTGGAACTGACATTTTTGGTGTCATTACTGCTTCATCTTGAGGAGAATTCGATCTTTCTGGAGACATTGCGCTCTTTTACTGCAAAAAAAAAAAACTACAATGAATATTACTTCGTCCAATTATCGATAACATTGTGGTAACTGTAATTTTCGCAAATTTGCGGTATTACATAAAGCATGAAATTTGCGAAACGACTGAGTAATTCCCGTGGATTGTGTGTTACTATTAGATGACACCGCATTTTTGACTACGCAAGCGGAAGCTTGAAATTCGTAACGGTTTGATGTATTCACGATTGTTATTGCTTACATTCTTCTAATCAATTACACAATCATTTACACTCCACGTCATCAAGTCTTCAAATCCGCTTGAAGCTCGCTTAACATCTCCTGATCTGAAGAATGGAAAAGTCTACCTGTGGCGTTGGAATTCCCCACTTTCTTTTTTCAGCATTCTGATCCGTTTATTGATCGAAAGAAAGGAGTACAATTCGTACAGTGTGTAAAATATGTCTTGAGCGTTGACATCTGTTTATCTACCAAAACAACCACAAAAACAAGTTATCTTCACAACAAATTGTGGAAAACCTACCGATTTTCACCGATGAAAAAGAAAATAAATCAGACTGCAAATAGATCCAATTTTATTTTTAACAGTTACAAAGATTCGATGAGTTTCATGTTCTTCAACGCTATAATTTTAGACGAATAAAATCAGATCACGAAACCAATTTTTCCGCCGATGGTATCTGATCAAACAATGATGAATAAATTCGATAAGAAAATATATCCGTTACACGCCTTAATTTAATTATCCGCCTTTAGCAGCTCGGCAACATACGGTGGAATTCCATTAATAATAATAGAGATCGCAGCGAGTAAAACTGTTTTATTCGTGCTTCTCTACTTGGTGAATTCAGGCGCAAAATCCCAATTTCTCCTTGCAATTTCTACATTAATAAACTGATGATGTGTGAACACTTCTAAGTTTCTAATCTATATAAATTATTCACAGAAGTTCTACCTCTCAAACGAAATAAATGAAAGCATAAAGCTCAGACAAATGTTCTGCGGTTCGTTTCAATCATTGAAACCGAAACGAAAAAAATTTATGGAATGTGATGATATCTTAATAATAGTAAGATAAAACTGTTTTGTTCAAGTCAAGTTCAAGTATATTCTCAGTGCACTCGAAAACACATTTACAACTAAGTAAATTTCACATTAAAGTCGGCCTCAGAAAATGTAACGTACGTTTGAGCTTATTTAATTTTTCTTCTTGAATTAAAAAATCAGAATTTTCTAGCCAGTTGACATTTGTTTTTTTATTATCGTAAACATTTAAAGCTGTAGCTTCTCACACAACGCTATAGTATGAAGAAATCGGAAAGTGTAAAACCACAAGAACAAAAAAATAGTAAAAGTAGGGCATAAAATCAACGCATGTCTTTGAATAATCTAAACGAAAACTATCGAAACAAAAAATGAATTATAAATTAAAAGGAAAGCTATTATATGCAGCAAAAATCTACTTTTCGCTATTTTCACAGAAAAACAAATAAAAAATCGTCATGGCCGCATACTTATTTACAATTTAACAGTCAATCAATTTTTTTTTCGCAGTTATTGTTTCAAATTGCCATGAAATGAAGTTAATGTAAACAAGTTAAGACAATATTTTCCGAGATTCTAACACTTGACGGTTATTTGTGCAAACACGTGCTATCGCAAAAACTGTGTATCTTGTTGACATTTATTGACCACAATGCAAAGATAAATGAATTTTAAATGTGAAAATAACAACGTTAATACACGACGTGTGAGAACAGACACTCTCGTTATTCCAACGGCCATTTTAATTACAAATTTAATTTGGTGACAGTGAAAATAACAGTGAATTAGTTTTCTACAATCCACAGAAATTATCAATGGCAGATTTGTCAAACATGGCGGATGACACAAATGTAGGATGTTCGTTAAATTGTTCGGACTTTTTGGAATGATAAAGATAAAAATACTCAAGCACTTTGTGATCAGGATGAACCATCATAATGTATTTCAAATTTTGAGAAATCTGATAATCTTAAAAAAAACAGATTTTACGATAAAAAATAAGAAACGTATGTCGTAGTGCACATCACACACAATAAGATGCCAACTAAACATGTCTGTCAATTGTTTAATTAATAGTTGGTTAAAATGATCACCTTTACATAAATTAACGCGAATGTCTAACAATCAGGCACTTTGACATCTATAAATAAATAAATACTAAATTTCGTAACATAACCTCAACTTGTTATCAAAACGAAACTTCCGCTTGTAACAAAAAAATTTAGTTGGCAATCATCATTCATTCACCTTATCACCTTGTCTGTTCAAACTAAGACGTACGCTTTTTGAATCTTGTGCTTTCCACAACTGATTAAATGAAAAATCTTGAAGGTTATACGATATTTGAAAACCGATCATATGGAATCTGCTACTGCTCTGGTTGTCTTTAACAGTTTTAGGTTAAACATTGGCTAACATGTACCGATGATCATTAGGCAGCTCTGAAACGCCAAACTTGAGAGACAACAGAGCTGCCAACACGTAAAAAAATGCAGTGTCTACAAAACGTCGAAATTAAAAATTACAAAAATTAAAGTAGACTTTATTTCAACTTTTAAAAAATCTCTTGATTATCCCGAGAATTTTATTTTTGTGGGATTTATTCAAAAAGCCTCAGAATTTTTACTCTATTTCTGATCTAGAGACATTTCAGAAATTATAAAGCAGTAACTAAAGCTTTGTTATGATATATGATGTAACGAACGTTAAAAAAATGGAATGATTTTTGTAGCGTATGTCGCAGGACTCACACTGAAATGGCGCTTAAATTGAATTATTTTTGTTCTTAACCTCACTTTATACACAGACAAATTAAACACAATTTTAAGAGAAAATTGTTTTATATGCACTACAAAAAATGTTAAAAACTGTCGCAAATGGCATTCGTAATGTTTACACAACAACAAAAGCGTGGCTAAGGCAACTTTGATCTATTTTGAACGCATGATATTAGCATCACTTTGACCATAGCCTATTCGCATTATTAATTTTTTTATAGCACGGTTTGTGCCAGACGTAACTTTAGAAGTATTTTTAATTTGAGTATAATATAAACTGAGCACAGCAAAAAATGTTATTATACAAATAAACAAAATGAATTAAGGATATTAGAAAAAAAAGAATGGATGTTATGATATTATGACCATCAACTTTTTAATTTGTCGTTAAGTCATAGACATAAAATAACGCAGAGAATAATTAGAATGTCTTATTTACGAAAAATATTAACATAATATTCGTTGTAGATAATGCTTCAACCTTGAATAAAGTCTAAATTCAACTCCAGAGTTGTGAACCCTTACAAAATCCTCCAAGGTCTGTCATGTCATGAATGCAGATGCATAAACTCCCTTAACAATTTACATCCCATCTCAACCCAGCAAAATAAAAGCTATCGATCGAAATTTACACATTCTCCACGTTTACGCAAAATAGATAAAATACCATCACTGATAAGGAAAAATTCAGTTATCACATCAAAACCACGACAACACTTTCTATCAAACATCACCCAGAACTCCATCAAAACTCACATTTGCCACAAATCTAAACATTCTTGAATTTACCACAGAAGATATCTTGGGTTTACTCGAGTAGACATCACATGCACATCTCTTTACAGTTTAGCTACGAAACCAAGGTTGTCATAGTTACCCCGTTCCAAATGCATCCCAGACCTACGCAACGATTTCCATAGTCACATATCACGCGACCACGGAACCCACCAGAGACGTAAGTCGGAGATCAACACGGTATACCTTTGAAAATATAACTAAGCATGCATATAATTCGTTACGTAAAGGTTAATTAGGCTGAAAATCGATCCATTGGTTGATGAAAAACCATCGAAAGATCTGGTGAAAAATCCGACTTTGCATAAATAACAAGGTTGCCAACTTAAGTCAGACGCTACAGATAAACAAGTTATGAAATCAAAATTAACAGTTTTATCGGCGAAACTGAGAAGAGCACGCCGTTGGGAAGAATTATAGGCAACAGTTTAAGATGGACGAGCTATGATTGTAATTACCGAGATAAGAATGACAGGCTTAATTACAGGGTTTCATCTACGTTTAAATTGTGTTTGAAACACTTTGAATGACTTCACTTTTCACACGTATTTCCGTCGATCAGGTCTTTATCCTCGAGCTTTCTTCGCGTACATTGTCACGTTGTCCAAATTTAGAAGTAAAAAAGTGCAATACGTGGACAAGGAATTTCCTAACCCAATTTATGCCACACGTCCATGTTTCGAACTTAACCAATTTAACGAACCTCCTTTTTAACCAACATCCTAACTAAACACACCAAAAAAGCACATGGCACTAGCAACAGATTAATTTAAATAATATAGGTCAAATTTCGGCCATTACAAATATACAACAACGTGAATGTGAGAAAGCATTTTCTTTTATTCTCCTCCCATTTTAACTAACAGAAGCTAAAAAAGCTACAAAGCGACAGAGCAAAGTTTGCATGAAATAAATACCTATTCAAAACAAAATTACGAATTTACCTTATCACTAAAAATCGTAAAAAACTATGCCACTTTTCACAAACGTTTCAAGAGCACACCATTTTATGCCACCCAAACATATGATCTTACTGATTTGTTTGAAGCCATGATTCTTCGCAATCTTTCAAATTCAATTTTTTCCCGCCATGGAAAGATTTTTTGAGATTCTCAGCTAAAATAGACTGGATTTTTGATTAATTTTTGACTTCATCACTTATTGACACTTTAAAAACAAACGAGGGTGCAGAAAAACTGCTGAAATCTGACAAATTAAAAAATTACTACAAAATTCTTAGTGACATTTCCGGAAAGGGAAAGTTAAAGTAAATTGTAATTCGTACTAAAAGTAAATGTCTCGTTTAATTAAAAACATTTCTAAGAGTTTCTGTAACGTGATATAGAGCGAAGTTGACGAATTTTCTATTTTCAAGGCACGTGTTGTTACTAGAGAAATGACTGTTGGCAACTTGTAAGAGCGGTAAATTCAAATCTAAAAAATTTTAAGAACATCAATTTGACTGCAAAAGTTTAACAAATATGTTAAAACAAAATTAGAAAAAAGTTTTTTCAGTAAGCAGAACCCCGCACCTAATTTTAAGTTTTTCAATTAAAAAAATTATAAAATTATCAAGAAATTATTAACATGTAAGTTTTATAAAATTAAGTAAAACTGTTTTTGTTTCCAAGTAAATTTTTAATTTAATTTTTTTTTTTAGTTAACAAAGGTAAAGAACAAATTTTGATTTTTTGGACCTAGATCTGTTTTTGGAGCTTGGACAAACAAAAAAAAGTGGGACAATAGTACCCATAAACGTAGACAAATATAACTTCATGTCTGGAAAAGCTTTTCTTTTCAACATTTTTAATTAAATGCTACAATTTTATTTTTTTCTATGCTGTAGCAATGATTCAAATTGTGGGAATTTCTACTTTTTTTATTAAAAGCTTAAGTTTGGTAGTTTTTACGGTATATCAACGAAATTTAAGAACATTATCATATTAAACAATTTCATTAACTGTGTTCAATTACAAAATTATACGGTGCAAGATTCAAATTTTATAAATTTTCAGTTTTAGACCAATCTAAAAATTTTTGAAAGTTTTGATGCAGTGGCAATGAAATTTTACAAGATTGTTATTTTAGACTCTTTCATTAACTAAGCGCAATTACAAAATTAAATAACCTAAAATTCAACTTTGAAAAATTTGTAGTTTTAGAGCAAACCAAAAATTTCTAATTTGTTTATTAAAAGCTATAAGTTTGATAGTTTTGATGCAATAGTAATGAAATTTGAGAAGGTTAATATCTTGGATTTACTGATTAATTGTGCCAAATTACAAAATTATAACGCATAAGGGACAAATTTCACAAATTTTTATTAGTAGGATGAACAACAATCTAACATTTCATTATTAAAACTTATAGCTTTAGTAGTTTTTAAGTTATAGCAGTGTAATTTCAGAAGGTTATGATTTTACACTATTTTATTACCTGTAGCGCAAAATTATATGGTATAAGATTCAAATTTTAGAAGATTTCAGTTTCAGACCTAACTAAAAATTTCAAAAATTTGTTCAAGCTGTAGTTCTGATAGTTTTGATGCAATGGCGATAAAGTTTTACAAGGTTATTATTTTGGACTTCTTTATTAATTGTGCGAAATTATAAAATTATATAGTATAAAATTTAAATTTGAGAAATTTTTAGTTTGAGGGAACCAAAAAATCTAAAATTCTTTATTAAAAGCTGTAAATCTAATAGTTTTGATACAATATCAATGAAATTTGAAAAGAACTTGAAAAGAGACGTCAAATTGCAAAATTGTAGCAGATAAGAGACGAATTTTGATTTTTTCGATGAACAACAAATTCCCAATATATTTTTTATTAAGCGCTATTATTTTAATAGTATTAACTCTATGACAACAGAATTTAAAAAAGTTTTTATTTTGTTCTTACAGGTTAACTGTGCTAAATTACAAGATTATTTTATAAACTTTTATTTTTACAATTATTTTTCATTAAAACCTAAAACTTTAGTAGTTTTTACACTATAACAATAAAATTTAAGAAAATTATGATTTTGTGCTTGTTTATCAACTATGCCCTATTACAAAATTATACAGCGAATGCGCTAAATTATAAAATTATGTAGCACTAGATTCAAATTTGAGAAATTTTTAATTTACGCTAAGTAAAAATTTTCTTTTTTTTTAAGACTTGAATGTAACAGTTTTATTGCAAAGCGCTGAAATCTGGAAAGAGTATTATTTGGGAGTTGTTCATTGGCTGTGCCCCATTATAAATTTATACAGCATACGTTCAAATTTTAGAAATTTTTCGCTACAGACCAAACCAAAAGTTTCGAATTTTTTATCATAAAAATATTTTTGTTTTTTTTTACAGATTTTTATTTTTCCTGGCATCATGTAAGTTGAAGAACATAAGATCGGAATGTCAGCAATAAAAAACTTTTAATTTCTACTTTTTTTTTTGTTGAGAAATTGTCGAAAAGGGCTTGAAATGAAACCGCTTAAAATGTAGAACATCTTTATTATGTACATACAACCAAATCGTATTTACACTATCACAATATGATAATCAAATTATCACTAAAATTGATTTAAACCGAAATTGATCGCGAATTATAAAATAAAAATTGATCATGTAAATTTGTAAATGCACTGCTAGCCTCAGATTGGATGTAAATTTGGAATGTTGTCCGCAAACCTAATGTAACTACAAAACAAAATCTAAAAAATACTTTGAGTACAATACAAAATTCTAGTTAAAAATGTTATGTATGTACATTTTGATACAGACTCAAAACTGTACAGTGAGAAATCTCCAAAACATGCTAAATCTATTAAGGGTTGAAAAAAATGATTAAAAAAGCACACGGTTATTATTTTATAGAATACATTTCTTCCAACGGAACCCATGACAACGAAAAAGCGCTTTGAGCGTCCTTTCGGTGCCTATTGCACAAAATAACTAAAGAAAAAAAACCTAACAAAAATAGAAACGTTTCTAAGAGTATATAATTTCCTATAAAATAAAAATGACCACACAAAACGTCCACATGATTTATTAAAAGTACAAACCTATAATAAATGCTTTATTGAAAGCTACTGAATGTATCTCTTGACTCAGACTTGTAACAAATGATCTTGAGCATTTAAACTAAGTTGAACATTTATCACAAACTCTTACAGGTGTGTCCCATCCTCGAAGTGGCACTGGTTTTCGCCTAATGGAACATATATCACACACCCCTTTACCACAATCTCTACAATGGTGCAGTTTCAACAACGGTCCAAAAGGCTTCTGGCATACGGCACAGTCCTTGCATTCTATGTCAGGAGTCCAATATGTTGGTCTCGCCGTATCCTTTATTAATTCTTTCGGTTTATCGAAAATCGATTTAACAACTGATATTGAATTAATTACGCTTTCACCTATTCTTCGACTTCTAAGTTCGGTACTGTCGCCTACGTCGTTGTGATTTGGCGGGTCCTCTTCGTAGCACTTATCACAAACTCGAACTTCTTCGTTCCAACCGCGGTGAGGCACACGTTTGGTTTTCGATGAACATCCTTCACAGAAACCTTCACCGCAGGCACGACAGTGGTGTTTCGTCGCGTTGGATTCGAAGGCAGAACTACATTTAAAGCAAGCCTGGGGAAAAAACATTATAACAAAATCTAGACGAAAAAAATAATAAAAGGGAACACCATTGAAAGGTATAAAGGTTCTTCTTTTCGAATTTCTTTTGGTAACTTAGTAGTCCAGTTAAAATAGACAAAAAAAACTGAAACTTTGGATAAACTCGCACAGAACTGAAAATTGGTATAGTCCTTAAAAAATGTCAAAAATCAACAATCGGTTTTTCGCCACGGTAAAAGTTATAGCTTATATAAATTTTGTACAACATGCGATTCTACACAAAAAACGCCTCGTTACTTTTTTCTTGCGAATTTTTATTTATGAGATATCGACGTTTTCAGTTCGTTCGTTTGTTTAACTTCGAAAAACAATTGCCTGCTATTGCATCATTTAAATAATTTTCCAAAAATGTAATTTTTTTTAAATCTACGTACAACTAAAACTAAATTTATATGAAATCAAAATATTTTTGTTTTCTTGTTTATAGACAAACCATTCGGTTGGCTGATTCGGCCGTGGATCTATTTATTATTCAACAGAGTCCCAATTATATTTTAATAACTTTATTATTATTATTTTTTTAATATAATTTTACATAACTCAAGTTCAAGATATGCTTAAAAACATCTTCTCAAGTCCTAACTGAATAAATTGGTACCAAAGAAAGTTCGAGAAATAAGAATCTTTTTTCAACCCTTCACAGTAATGTTCCCTAATTATAACACACAAATAACAAACATTTTTTTAAGTTTAGAATTATTCTACCCACAACCTTTCTATTCTTTAATTTTTTTTTTAATTTTGCAAATCACAAATCGACTGTAATCGTTTGAAATTTTAAAATAAAATTCTATAAGAATCTAGACTATAATCACAGCAGTTTATTTTTAATTTGAGTATAGTGACTAGCTAGTGTTTCAAAAATTTTACTTGTTTTTCAATTAAAATCATCGCAAGAATAAAATACGTGACTTAACAAAAAATCACAGAAACATTTTTGAACAATCGCGCATTTAAATTTGAAAATTTGTTACTGAATTCAACAAGTGGCAATAAATAATAGAAGAAAATTTAGTGAGTTGGCATTTCTGAACAGTTGGCAACCTTGATATTTTTTGGCATCATTTTTATGCCAAGAACTCGGAACATTTAAGCCTAATTCCGCAATTATAGACAAGACTCCAAATGACGGAACAACCCCATAAAATTGAAAATTTGCTGCCAATCTAACAAAAAAATACATTCATTAATATTTAAGCAGTAGTTTGTTTATACTGAAGGTCACACTTTCTGTATAAACAAACTACTGCTTAAATATTAATGAATGTATTTTTTTGTTAGGTTGGGATTCACCAAGTTAGGATTTGCATGTTGTTTTTTCTTGTATTATATTAAAACAATTACTAACAGTTGCGAGCAATAAATTTCAGACAGCAATTTAGAAAACAGAAAGTTGAAAACAGCCTTTTTTTTTCATTAACTTCACACTTCAATTTGTAGTGTTTTCATTGCGAGTTATTTTGGTTTAAATTGATCGTTCCAAAATTTAAACACAAATGACGCATTTAATATTTTTTATGATCGATTAAAAATAGCGACTAAACTGGCTTTTCAATTCAAAATAGTTGGTTTGATGTCATAAAACGTCTCGTTGATTGTTTAAGGCTAAATATTAGTTAATATGCAGAGTCATTATTAACATAAACCTCACAATGGCTCTGAAATGTCAAGATCGTGAAATAACGATGTATTAAAAACAGACGAGACCCCCATAGAAAAAATGAATAAAATAGAAATTACAGATACAATTACCGAAATTTCGTTGTTTGGCCTCCAATAACTAGGCGCAATTTGATCCGTGACCCAATCGCTGATCATCTTCGTCGGTTGCGACCCCACACTAGCCACCACATTACTGATACTAGTCACACCATCTAAGACCTTCTGGGCTGAGTTTTGAGAGCCAAACAGTGACTTGTGCTGAAAAGATTGTGCATCCTTTTTCAAAAATTAATAAGTGTGCTTGATTCTTTTGCATCAAAGGCTCAAAAGAACACTTTTAATACAACGACAATCAATATAAAACGAAAATTGTGTTCTTATAAGCCCTTGCTATCGCATGTAACTTACTCCTGGCCAAACGTGGACGATGGCAACCTCCACGGCTTCATCTTTTGGATCTTTGTTGCCGTACCAGTATTCACGACTTTGGTAGATTTTACCGCAACGGGGACATTCTATGATGTAGCCGGACCAAACGGATGAGAGTATATTGCTCCAGAATTGTTCGTTTTTTGCTTGGTAACTCGGTTCCACGATTTGTTGGTGGCCACTTTCTTTACATTTCTGAAGAGAGAAATTTCGTCTTAGATTAGTTGGAATTTACTAACAACGGAAAAATGCCGTTGGATTTCTTTGAGCAGCACGTCCAGTCTTGTCAAACTAATGAAAAGTTTCGTGCTCAATTCCACCTTTTGGCACAAATTTTCACCTTGCAATGATAGACGAAATTCTGGTACTGATGCTGAAGTATACACGGATTCGCATTTGAATGGGGCTCATCTTCATCCTTGTGCCCCATTGACAGATTACACCGAGCCCCACACGACATACATTTGTCTTGGCACGTAAAGAAAGCTGAGAGATAGAGTTGAGGCGCGGCGTCGTTGATCTGACGCTGAAATTTCTCATTCAAAGCCTGAAAAACAAACTTAGTTTCTTTGCTATCAAAATTTGAGACATACCTTAAGAATCTTGTAAACGTATTTGGGACTTCTGGCCGATCTGACGTGGTTAGATTCAAGGTCTTGTTCCACCGCCACCCTCAGTTTCTTGAAGGTGTCGGCACCACCTCCGTCCGACACCCCGATATACTTCAGAGAGCTAAAAGAGTCAAAGTTCTCTCCAAGTTTATTAAAATTCTCTCTTAGCATATCTTCAGGAGATTCGTGGACTCCCGAAATCATATTGAGGGTGTTTGTGTAACGTGTCTCGTGGAAAACTATGACGCTGGGACCTAAAGAGACAGCGCTGGAGTTCTCTACGTCATACTTATCAATAACGGACTGTAAAGCGGGACTGAAATAATCTTTGTACGCTTTGGAGGCGCCTCCGAGAAACGTGTACATGTCTCTGGGTAGTCGCTCTGATTTAGTTCTATAGATAATAATATCAGATATGGCGAGAACTTTAAGCAACAGACGCGTTCTCTGGTTTTCTTTCTTGGTGATCCCCAAGAAGCCTTCAGTGTCCAAACAAATCATCTTAAGCGCTTTGTGGTACTTCGCCCAGACGCCAATAGTGCACGAATACTGCGACGGAGAAGTCTTAAAAATTTCTTTTCCATCGAAAAAAGTGTGGTTCAACGTAAAAGACTTTCCCTCGCCTGTGTTACCAAATATAGACACGACTTTAATCTTGTCCCCGGCGTCTATTTTTAACAGTTTAGTGAACTCTTCTTCAGAATTGATGAGGAGGCGTTCTTCGTCATCAAGAATGTGGACACTTTCCACTTTTGGGTCCATATTGGTGTGACTTGTGAGATTCAAACTTTCGTATCTGTCGGGGCACGGTCCCATGGAGTTGAGGATCATGCCGGAAGACATGGTTTTATCTACCTGAGTAGGGAACATTGTTCTTAGTCTGTTATGTCCGAACAGCGTTGTATTTACGTGCGTCACTGAAATTTCACATAATGAGTTTGAGGTTAGGCGCGACCATGGAATAAATAACAGAGTGAGCTGGAAAAATGTCAGATTGACATTGCCAACCCTAAGAAACTAACCTAAGCATAAAACAGATGAGAAATGATTTGAAGATGCTTTACGAGCGACGAAACTGTGTCTTTCACACTAATTAAAGATTTACGCCCGATAGGGTATACAAAAATAAATCTGACTGTGTTTACATGCCTGAAAATATGTTGACGTGTTGATGCAGAAAATGAGTCGCATTTTAATGGCAACGAAACAATACCAACACGACATGGGATTTGCACAAAATTTATATAGAAAAAATGGAAATTCTTACCAAATTTGTGTGGTTCTACACTTGCTACACATTTTTTAATATAACTACTTACACATGACTTGACACTGACGTTTTTGACAGCTGATTAATTCAGGGAAAGTCCACCAATAGGAAAGCACGATTAGTGGGGCACTCAAGGTCACTTCTTTGTGGTGAATGCGGAGTATTTTGAAAATCTTGGTGTTTTGTTAGTCTCAAAAATATCTATTTTTGGTTTCTGCCGTGATGGGAGAGGGTCAAGCTTGCGACTGAAAGAGGAATCGACAATGTCTCAGCTTCTGACCTTTACAACAGTTGCATTTCTTTATCAATTATCTTCTTATTTTTTATTAAAAAGGAAATTTTATGTTAGTTCCGATGTTAATTCTAAGTAATTAATTGTGACGTATGGTGATAACTGAACTGATAATAGTTGAAGAATTTTCTATTACTGATAAAGAAGTGATATTGTGACCTTCAACTGGACCTTTGAAAAAAATGCCAAATGATATATTTACATAAAGCGTAAACCAAAAGAAACAAACGTTCAAGATTTTCATGAGAATTATCTGAAGTCTGGAATTTGGTCTTCAGATTTTATTTTATCAGAAGAAATAACAATATAATCTTGAATAAATAACAAATATTTAACACAAAGTTAAAGAAATTAAATATTACCTAAAAATTATACAGAAAATTTTAGAACAGAGTGGATTTTAAACTCGTGGTATAGAAACGTTTGGTTCTGTTTGAAGAACTTTTTATCAGATCGACCGATACTCAACCATTTTTTAACGGTCCAGAGGAGCGTCTGAATTGCAGTACATTTTTTTAAACAAAATACTTTTCAAATATTCAAAAGTAGTAATTTGGTAGTTGGTTTGCAAAGTGATTCTTTAGTGGACTCTTTTAAATTCCCAAAATGCCGCTTTAACGGACCTTAAGAGTTACTTTACCGAACTAGTAACATAATAGATTTACCGTACAAAAAAGTGACCTAGCAATACTTTCAAAAACCATTTTGACCAGAAAGACGGTGATTTTAAAACTTACTGTATCGAAATACTCTTAAAATCTATTAAAGTACTAGTCCCCTAAAGTGGTATTTTGCGGATTCAAAAGAGGCAACCAAAGTATCAGTTTCTAAACCTAGCACCAAAAAAGACTTTAAACCTACTTTATAAACCAGTACTACAAACACGGCCGATAAAATCCTACAAATTTAGAGCGACAATACAAAAATTGGATAATCTTTTATAATTTGTATTCTACTCTTCGTTGTTACCCAGACGTGATAATCTCTTACAATAGTGTCGTAATGCTGCAACGAAAACGTCTTCTTTCAAGGAAGGTGGTTCCACGTGAAATATTTTTTTGCCAGTGTTAACACGACTTTAAGGTTGATTGATTTTAATTAGAATTTTCTGGAGTATGCAACTTATTTCTCGGCTTGAGTTTTACCAAGAGATGTATGAATATAATATTGAATAAATAACAAATATTTGAAGCCCAGTTTATGAGATTCGTCTCTGTGCTCTTCTGCCTCCTTTCATCCCCTGGTCTATCTCATTTCTAGTACATTCGTGGTGTTCTTTATCATTTATATTTACCATTACTTCTTTTTCACGAGGTTCAACTTTTTCCATGTCTTCATCCATGTCTCCTCCATTCTATTTAAATGTTTCTGTTACTGAGCTGTGTTTCTTTTTACTGAATTACGTTATTTGTCACTTCATTTGCCCGCTTTAGTACCTAGCTTAATTTCATCATCTAAATTTTTTTCCTACCATAATGAATATTCTTTTATCGAGTATTACGTCTTTTCATATTCCTCTTTGGGTCTTAAAATCTTCAGTTTTTCTCCTTTTCTTGTAATACTGAAAGTTTCGTCAATCATACTTCCACGTCTTGCTTTATACTGTTTTCTTTTTTAGTTTTTTTCTAAGAACAACTTTTTATTTATAATGCTTATTATTTCTGTTATCATCCTAAAATTCCAATCTATTCATGTACTTCTTCTTGTTTTCAACTTCTTGCAGTTCCCACAGTGAAGTGTCTACCCATTTTTTTCTGCTTTCTTATTATTAGCGCTTTTTACATTATACATCTTTATCTCCTTTTTCTACTCCATTTCGTGAATTCATTTTTTTTCTTCAGTCCATTTTTATTATGTCTATAATTTATGAAACTTCTCTTACCTTTTCTGAAATTTCTAAGTTTTCTGTATAGCTTCTTAGACTTCCTTTTAGCTGCTTGTTCTACCGTATCTCTTGTCTAATATTTCTCAATATTTCTTTTAAATTTTCTTCTTCCAAAATTTCTTTTTTTTGGTATCTGAATCTAATTGCAACGTTTGGTGTATATACTTGTGCTTCTTTTTCCTTCATGTCATAATTTTAATTTTTCGCTTTTATTAAGTTTGGCACAAATTATATATGCAATTTTATGACCAATAAAAGACAAACAAATTTATCAGTTTATCTCAAAATTCACATCACTTTGGCAGATAAAAAGATATCAATAATTCGAATCAGTCGAAAGCATCCAAGTTTGCAGATCTGAAAGAATTGAAATTATATTTTTTATCTTATTTTAAGTTTATTCTGTCTCCTGTTAAAATGTTACACTAATTTTGGAGCAGACTATGTATCAGAAATTAAATAATTTCATATTATTATAATCGCATCAATTAACTTCTAGATCAACTTGATGCCTTTTGCCCAGGTCAAACTTGGTTTACAACGCAAAACCTAGTGCACCATAAAGTAAAAAATGTCTGAATGTAAAGATATCGAGTTGAACGCTTGCGATTTTTTCCTACTTTTGTTGAAGACAGCTGGTATAGTGAAACACATTAATTTATTAAATTATTTATTTGTAATTATTGTAACGCCCATTTTTATGTACATAAATAATGATAATGTTAATGAATTAACTAGTAACTTCAAATATTTGGGCTTTATACAAGTTTCAGAAAAATAACAATATTCAGACTTTTCAATTTCACATCTGACTGCTTTTACGGAGGCGCAAATGCAGTTTACAAATCATCTACGTCCGATAAATCAATAAGAAATTAACATTTGGATATAGAAAAATTACTAAGATAGTAATAAATAAGAAGATACTCGAATATGTAATAGGTAATAAAAATGTGAGCATTTTAACTAAAACATATACAAACAGGTCAAATCAGTTAAACTAATACTTTCGTTCTAAGTACAGTGAAAACGGCGATTATTGCTGGAATTCCGAATGACAAAAGTACCGTGTTTAGAAAATGAACACATACGTCATTGACAGAATGAAAAATGATCGGTGTTTGCTATTCTAAATTATTTACAAAGTCGTTATTAAAAAAATATCCTCTAAGTCGTGTAACAATGATGCAAAGCAAAATGTACAATTTTGCCAACAATTTTCATAAAATAAAAGAAAACAAAAACTGTAGATATAAACTAATCTCTATATTGTATACAATGAAAGATATAGACAATTTTGAGGCACTTTGAAACATTGTCAGAATTAATCATGACTTGTTTGTAATTTGTTTTGGTTTGGGAGTGATTAACAAAACAGGACTGGAAGGCCGCGAGGGTTTCCGAGTTACCGTTTGTGGAATAACAGTCAACGATTTCGGGATTTTCGGTAAAGACAAAGGAGGCTTATTCTCACTAAATCTAGTGTCCAATTTCTCCACTTGCTTGTCCAGTTTTTCTAAAATATTCTCCGATTCACTCGGTTCGTTTTTGGGACTCGTGGCGGTCGTCGTTTTGGAAATCACTAAACCCTTTCTTGGGCCCATCGATTTCAGCACCGAATTAGACGCCACTTTCACTTTTCCAGCGTTAGACGCTTCTTGCATTCTTCTTTGTTTCAACTCGAAGCTCTTCTTGATCGCGCACATCTTCTTGTAGTCTTCCAAAGTGATATGATAGGGTTTTCCACCGGAGATGACCTGCACTAAGCCTGCTTTGCGCTCTGTGTTCTTTTTGGTCGGATCGATGGGAATCAGATTCGGTCTCCAGTTCTTTGTGATGGGGAATTTAATCTTTTGTGACTGTGGAGCTTTGACTAGAGGCGCCACAGGGCGATTTGTGCCGGGTTGGAGGGAGATCAAACCGGGGGGAGCTCCGACAGGCTTAGGTTTGGTGACAACAGGAGGCGGAATAAGGGGAGGACTGTTGAGTTGTGAAATAGTGATGGGGGTGCTTTTGGGGACGTTGGCGGCGTTGATGATTGGCGGGACCGCCGGTGGTTCTTTGGGAGCGGGATTTGATGGTTTTTGCGTCTTGTTGAACGGAATCATACTGATGGGTTGCACGTTACCGGCAGAGGAAGGAATATTATCGTAGGCTCGCAAGCGGTTGTGCACTGATTCGCTGTAGTTGATAGAATGATGGCTGGCGTTGGACGCCAGAATGAGATCGCCATTCCTGAAATACTTCTCCAACAAAATCAAGTGTCTGAGGAAGCTACTTTGGTTTCCGTATGGTTTCTGGAGTTCTTGCCACAAATGCTTGGTCTCCATGTCATACTGGATCACCGACGTGCACTTCTCCCATCCTTCAGGAGTCCGCTCTTTCACATTACCGAAGTCTACGTGACCCTGCAGTGGAAGATCTTCTTCGCAAGGAAACAATTGTCTCACTGATATGGAAGGATTTGAGCCCAGCCGTTGCACCGCGATATCACTACTTTTGTCGTTCTTTAGTTTCTTTGAAATTTCAACAGCTTGTTTGACAGATTCTGGGCGTGGAAGCTTCTTCATTTGAGGTTTGCTTGGTTCTTTCTTTGATTCGGTGTCGCTGCCGCACTCCATCGCGATGGATGGAATGAGGGTGTTGTAGTCCACCATGTAGTCTGAAGGAGATTCGGGTCGAGATGTGGAGTCGTTTGAAGGCACACGGCTTTGGTCGGTTTTTTCTACTTCTAGTTGATTCTCGGAAGCTTCGCCTAGGAGCGATTGGTTCTTTGTTAACTTTCGCTTCTTGCGGATCGACTCCTTTTCGACTTTTGTGTCCTTGGTCGGGATGATGATGGGCTCTTCGGCGGCAGCCTCATCCATCGGGACGATATCGTTGAAGTGGAGCAGTCTGAAAAAAAAACACGTTATGTTTGTTTCTTGACGTCACTGACGTTTACCTTTTCTTGTACTCTGTGAAGAAAGTTGAACTATTTTCAGGTCGATCATCCTGCGCTTTGAGGATAATCGCCGCAAAGTATTTACACAACTTACAAACTACTGGTTTATCCGTCAAACTCAGTGGTATTCCTTCCGCGGCCAATGCGGTATTCAGATCTAGAGTTTCAGGTCCAAGGTAATGCACATGGTTCTTCGCCAACCGCCTCTTGCACATCGCGCAAACCATAAGATATTCGAGGGCTGAATAGTGATCATCACAGATCGGAATCGAGTGCAACCCTGGATTATCCAAATCGATATTAATCTGCAACCACAATTTCACAACGACTCTTTAAAACACCCCCAAAACGTACCACTTCGCATATGCTCTTCCGCATTTTAATAATCCACTTCCTCCTCAAGATATTCGTCGCGACGTTGCGACACCCCAAGACATGGCAGTGGTCTTGTCGTGGCCCCGGTGCCACTGTTGCGCTTCTTTTGTACGACTTGTTGGTGTATGAAGGCGTGTTGGCTTTGCGATCAACGTGACGATAACACGCATCACAAAGACAAGAGTCTCTTGTCAAGTGCTTCTCCGCTGGAAACAACAATGAAAAAAGCCCTTCAGGATTCCACGAACACTTACAAGATAGAATTTTGTTTTGACGATCAACACTCTTCATTTGTGCGATGTGACAAGGTGTGTCGAAAAGACCGAATTTGCCGAAACAGTAGGAACATTCATCTTTGCAGATCCTTCCAGGGTGGATACTGAAAGAACTGGCTTTTTCGGGGATGACCAGGGCTTTGGTGGTTCCTTCTTGACCGGCGGTTTCGCCATCAGAAGTGTGTTCGCTACTGCCGTCTAAATAGAGAAATTTGATGAGTTCATGGCGACGGTAAAAGAAACTTTGAAGAAAGATGGTTGGGTTTATTAGAAGGTTGAGTTTTTCAACCTCCTTGACCCCAGCAACCTGAAGCACAGCTCAAGAGACGAGCAAACAGTGTAGTATGATTAAAATGAAAAAGTGCGGTCATAAAGTAAAGAGTTAACCCCAAAACCAAGTAATTACCCATGTTAGAGCGGTTAGAATAATGTGATTTTCTGTGCGCACCAGCCGTGTCGGACGACTGACCACTGTGCTTCCAACTCGTGGACGGACCCTGGAAAAACACACCTACAACAAACGTCTTCCTCCGAACGGAAACACTTACATCTTTGGCTGTCTTAATTCCATCATCAACCCCGTTATTCTCACAGTCGACACTCTTACTCTTCTTTTGTAGCGTCAACTTCATGCTAGTCCTCCCTTTTTTCTTCTCCCCGCGGTTTATTTTAATCACAGTCTTGAGAGTACCGGTGTACAAGTCGTTCTTCTGTTCGACTTTGTCTTTGTTCTTTAACTTGGCTTCTTTAGCTGCCTTCAGGCTTTGTAAGCCTAACGCTTGAAGGATATTTTCTTTAATAGCTAGGTTTTCAGGACTTTCTTCTTCTTTGTGTCCGTCGCCGTTTTGGAGCACCGGGGCGATTTCCTCGACACCATTAACACCCTCTTCGGATTTCGATTCGTCCGGAATTTCCTGTTTTGTTTCTTCCTCGTTTTCATCCGGAGGATCTGGGATTTCTTCAGGTATTGCTGCCTCTTCGAGAGGTTTTTCTTCTTTCGTCGGTTTGTTGTAAAACGTCTCCGTGCTCACAGCTTCTACTCTCGCGTTTCTCTTGTACTTTTTCTCATCCTTCTTCCCTTTGCCGTCTTTCTCCGAGAACTTCTTTTCGTCTTTATCTTTAGTATCGTTGAACGTCTGTTTCATGATATCTAAAATGAGCGACTTCTCAGGAACTTTGATACTCGGACTCACCGACGTCGTCTCGACGACATCATCTTCATGTTTAATTTGAGCGTTCACGGTAGTATTCTCTTTGTTACACAGATTTGAGTTGGTGTCCGTCTCCGTGTCGTTGGACAGACTCCTTTTGATGGGAACATCGCTGTAGTCGTCGTTCTGCTCGAAATTCTCCTTTTTTTCAGGTTTGATGTTCTCTATGTCTTTGGGCTCGTTGTTTTCAGCACCATGAACCGACGACAAATCCGAGAAACTACTGTCAGATTCGTATCCTGAAAACTTGGACAGCGACATTTCGCTACCACTGAACTCGGAGCAATTTCTGCGCCTTCGTTTGTGGGTGAAGTCTACACCTTCCAACAGCTCGAGATCTTTCAGTCTTCTTTGTTTTCCGTTGCGCAAGATCCGCGCTGGGGAATCCGAGCGGGTTCTGTAAGGGTTGGAACGCCGGTTAAGAGGGAGTTTTGGTAGGTTTTTCGCTCGGGGGCTTATACATCTAGGAAGGTTGTTAAAAATGGACAATCTAGTGAGATTTTGATTGTCCGATTCTACTGCACTAATAGGGAATTTCTCGATGCTATGTCTTCGTTTGACTACAGGTAAATCTTTGAATTTTTGCACATTGAGGTCCAACATGTCGATGACTTTCCTCTCAGAAGCACTCAGTTTACTGAGCGTGTTTTCAATGTCTTTTTTCCTTCTCTTGACGACTTTCTTCGGTTTTAACGAGTCGCTCTTTGAAGACTCCGACGCTCGGTCTTCTTCTTTAATATCTCCGGCTTTGATCAAAGACGACAAGTCGCTCATCACATCTTCTATAGTTTCGGCGTCGGCCTTCGCTTTTCTTTTGTACACGCGTTTTGTCTTGGTGGGATCCACGGCGAGATTCTCCGTATCCGAGCTGTTCGCTTTTTTCGCGTAACTCTCGATCCGTGGCGCCTTCCCAGTCTTCTTCTTCTGTTTATTGTCTTCTTCAATCGGCAGCATCGGCTCCAGCACCGGCGGCAAACTCTCCTCTTTCTCACTCTTCACAACCTTCGCCTTTTTCGGTTTTATCTGTTTGACGCACGTTTTGAGCAACTTCTTTTTCGTTTCGGCGTTTTTCGGGTTATTCATCATCGCTTTGATTTTCTGCTTTATCTTGACATTTTTCTTAATTGGAGGTTTTAGCTTTATTGCGATCGTTTTCTTGGCTAGTTTCTTGGGGGCGTTCTTTGTTATTTTTTTTGCTAAGGTGGGTGGTTTAGTGGGGGTTGTTTTAAGTTGAGGCTTCTCAGGGGTGTCATTTTCAAGGGTTGGTTTTAATTCGGGAGAATCTTCTTTGGGTGGCACAGGGGACGATGTGTTTTGTTTTCTAACAGGTGTAGGTTTCTTTTCTCGAGTTGCCATATCATTACAAATTCTGGAAAAAAGAAGACAGAGGAAAATGAATGACGGGTAGTTAACACGAGTTTATTGCTGCTGTTAAACTGGTTTGTAAAATTTTTTGAAACGAGCTTAGGATATCCGGTATTTTTTCGTTTTATGTGGGCAGATGCTCGGAAAATCAGGTGTTAAAACAAACACGTTTTCTTAATTACGCAGTTGAAAAATTTTTCTACGTTCTAACAACGGAAATTTTCCCCATTTATGTAAGTTCATTGAAATGTTCGAAATGCCAGCCATGGGAAAGTTGTTTAAGCTTCACATTAAGTTTAAGCCAATTTTGTTCAAAATGTTTTCATTTATACTGAAGTGTGTTGTGGGCGGTACTGGAATATTCAATATTGATGTAAATTTAGAACATTTGTTGGTGATTAGAACTATTTGTTTATTTTTACTCTGGTTGTTAGATAAAATGGTTTCTTTCAAAGTAAGTTGAAAAAACCCACAAATCTGGATTCAGTTTTGCAGGAGCCAATTTTAAGTGCCCACAGAAATAATTTCAGGCACCTGTTGTAACAGTACCCGCATGAAAACCGTGTGCTTGTACGATGCTCTTTTCAAAATTCAAACTGAAGTGAACTGTAAAAGTCGTTCGAGCTCGATCAGACAACTGTTAACCTCCAGGCAAAGATCTGATAAAAATAAGAAAGGAAAAATAGGTCGTGATAAGAGCCAAAGTAGTTGCAAAAATCAACAACTCAAAATGAAATAATATGAGAAACTACTTCCTCATGTCTGTAGTAATCTCCCTCTCCTTCCTTTTCGGCCCATAAACCTCGGAGCCTTCGTAAACAAAATAACGCAACCGATAACTGTAAATATTCATAAATACAAGTAAAAAATCAATTCCTGACACCGCCACAATTGCGTGAGCTTTCGTATTTCGAACACATTTTCTTTAACATTTCCAGACAGCCTGAAAGCTTACCGGATTTATTGCAAAACATTTAGAGCATTTTCTCGGAATTATGATCTAATAGAAATGCACCCATTTGACGCAATCGGGAGAAAACTAAGCAGTAAACATAAACTGAACTATAATTGCTACAATATCGAGAAATTGAATTGAAGCCCGTAACACGATAGGTTTAGTTATTAATATCTCGCTCGCAATTATAAAAGAAATTCCAATGCTTTGCTGTAAATATTAATGACCTATTTTGTTAATCTGAATTCTGGAGTTTGTTCTGGATCGATTTCTTCATAGGGTGGGAAAAACAGTTGAAAATTTAATTATTCTGGGTCAAAATGGGGTAATTCGATCGATGATTAGGCCACAAAGTTGGTTAGAAAATTCGGGCTTGTTTGAAAAAATCGCTCTAAAACTCGACGATAGTTCAATTAAGTCGGTTATTGCTCTCACCACTTTCTTTGCATTAAAATGCAATAAAATTAAATTGAAGTTTTAATTTTACATTACCAAATGGTTAAAAGTCAGAAAAATGTGTAGAATTCCCAAAACTCTTTATTTATCCTAAATTAATTATACGGTAAAGTTTCGTCTGTCTCACGTTTAATTCGTTTCTCGATACCAGAAATACACTGACTAAAGTTTTTAATAATTCTTTACAACATTCAACATCTGTCTAAAAGAACTTTCGATATATTGATTTCCCATTATCCCAACTAATGCGACAAAAATTCAAAAAATACCGATAAGTAGAACGTTTCCAAGAATTTTGATGCAATTTCAACAGGCTGTGAAATTTAAAAGAAGTTGGCAGCCCTGTTTAGAGCTGTCGTGATGATCAACAACGTCACCTTTTTATATCAATTAATGTTTAACCCCAAAATGACAAAAATGCGTTGATATAATAGACACAGTTACCAACAGATTTCAAATTCACATTATATGGTAGAATTGGAATGTAATAAATAAATTTGGGAAACCATTTTACCGTCAAAAATAAGCGTTCAAAAAAAAAGAGATCAAGTTAGCTATGATTTTTTTTGTAACGTATGTCCTAGAGCTTATGTTAACATGGAACTTCGACATAACTAATTGTATTTTTATTTTTACGATGTTCACAGACTTAAAAGAAAAATTACAAGTCATACTCATAAATGAAAATCGTTTGGTATAAACTATGAACGACGCTGAAAACTTCTGTCATTGCCACTAATGTCATTTCCAATAAAGCTACGACAAGTCGACTTTGATCTCTTTTTTTTAACGCACGATACAATTATTATTCCAATAAAATGGTAATTAGAATTGGCTTCAAAATTCTGAAATTCTGCCTCATTAACAGCAAACTGTGGAATGTTATTTAAAAGCAGACACTTTATAATTCGGAGGCCTATTTCAATTACAAATTTTAAATACAACATATATCTTGATTTTATGTTTGTGGTTTGCATTAAAAAATGACGTAAGGATAGAATAGAACTAAAATGAATCCGCCCTTAGATGTTCACACCTTTTCGCTTCTTCTTAAAAAAAAAAATGTAGCTAAGGTGGGCGTTTGCTCACGAAGTCACGTCTGTTCTTAACTCGTATGGTCAAAACTGAAAAACAAACGGATTTTTTCTATTTGTTACTGAAAAATCCATAGAACGACCAATGTTTATAATAAGTTGGACACAAAAAACAAATGAAAAAATGTCTAACGGTTCCGATCTACCCCTAGAAGTTCAAACTTTCCAATTTGAAGTCCATTAATAATTTCAAATAATTAAAATTCAAATTACTACGTTTTTGTTGGCATATCGTGCAATAATTGATTTTTTTGCGAAAATGGGGTTAAAACATTTTCAAGAACAAATGATAAAAATAAGAGATTGGCGTAAGCTATGGGTAGAATTTACATGTTTGCGGGAAAATTATGCTAAAAATTTCTCTCATTTAATCAGATTTTCCGATTTTCATACAGCTAAGCTGTCCAACATGGTTGATTGTAAGCATTTTTGATATCTGCGTATTCTGTCAAAAAAATATTTACGTGTACTATATCTGGCGTTTCTTAAGTTTGGAAACTGTTTATAAAAAAAATCTTGGATACTTTAAGTCACGGAGCAGATAACAACAAAATGGCGCTCAGTAAATTTTGCACTAGAAAGTTAGGTTATTTCCGTGGCCGAAAGCTCGAAATTGCGAAAGCTCCGATCTGGATAAGTCTGCGGATGCTGTTTTCTTGTTATAACTTAATCTAGCATTGATATTTCCCACGTGGAAAATTTTGATTTCCCATTTCCTCCAAACCCCGTCGACGTAGCTACGCGAATTTCGTTTCGGCTTAATTTTGATAACAGCGTTGTTATATCAAGATTGCTGCTGAAAAACAAGAGTGTATTTTTATGGGCACCACCCACTTGACGAGTACTAAAAAAAAAAGGTAATAAAGCTCGTCCAATGTCGCCTTTGTTCAAGAGTGTTAGTTGTAGAATCCTGTCGCATAGAGGCGCTCTTAAAACCCATAAACTCTCGATAAAATTCCGTTGCATAACCGAAAAATTACAGTATCGGCCACAGCACACTTTGTTATCTAGATATAAACAAAAAGCGCGCCTCCGCGCCCCCCGGCCATCATAATCAAGTAACAATGGTCAGCGCCCCCTACGACAGGATGTGCCCCGCCGTGGGGGGCGAGGGCCGGAGCATGGAGGCTGCCCCCCGAAACAAGCGCGTAAACAAAGCAAATGACCTGTTTCACCATGAAAATCGCGTTGTATCAAGCGATCGACGTTCGTTTCCGGTTAAATACGATGCGAATCAAGTAGACCGAGCGAAGAACGTTAAAAAATCTCGCATCGCGAGGGTAAAACAACAGAAAAATGCTTCAAAGGGTTTCTTACCTTCCCTGAACGGTGTTTCACAACGCCACCTATGATATATGCGTCGTCGCTATTCCACCAAAAGCACGTACTCGGCGCCGAAGGCTCCCGATCGCGTCCGAGTGCTAAACGATGCACATGTTTGCGACGGATTTTACGGAAATTATCGCGAATTTCGAGGATAATCCGCCGGATTTTCCGATGGTTTCCACGATTTTCGGTTGTAACGCGTCCGAATCCGCGAAAATGTTCAAAAAAATTAGACGAAAACGGCGTCCAACACGAAAGAAAACTTTGTTATTGACGGCGGAATGTCGGAACTATTAGAATTACTTTGGCTTGTCACGACGATAGGGACGTGGTTCTTTTGCCAGGAATGTGGCTAGTTGTAACTGTCGCCGGTAGTGGGCAAAATGGCGCGCTAGGCGCTTTTGTACACTCATTTTCCAGGCTTATTTTATTTATTTTGACCAAGGTTCAAGGTCTGATCCGAGACAGGACGGAAAAATCGCGGACTTTATCGAAATTTGTACAATTTTTATTCACTTACTTACTTTTATGCGACAAAAAATTATCATTCAGGAATTTAGGCTAAAGTGGAGGGGACATTTTTAGGCGGCATTGCAGTTCTCACTTTACTCACCCTGTTGCTCGCGATATTCATCGCTGTATCCTTTTACAGGACACCCACAGGATAACGATTTAACTCATTTCGCCAATGAATCGATATTGCTGAAAAAAACTGATAAAATTTCAACGAATCCTACACAAAATGTCGGATGCGATGAATCTTTAAGTTACTTCACGAAATATTCAGCAAACTTTGCTTAAAATATAAATAAAAATTAAAGGCGCTCAAGTTAATATGCAGTTTGGCATATTTTCGAATTTATTATTTAACCTACGACCACAGTTTTTAAAACTCCTATTAAAACGATTTTTCTACATTTTATTTAACTAAAGTTTTTAGGAAATTTAGGGGTAAAAACTCCAACATATTCAGTAAAAGTCAGATCAGAGCAAATATTTGTTTGGAAAATTGGAGTTTTTCTGCCATAATTACAAATTGATGCTAATGAATCAAACATTACATTTTTCTTGAATTGTTTTCCTGTTTTATTTAAACAAATGCTTCTATTTTACTTGACACACTTTGGATATTTAAAAAAGATCTATTCATAAAAATATGTTGAGGCAAACTTCTTATTTTACCCACTTTTCTCTACATTTTTCCCAAAAAAATATTTTTTAATGTATAAAAAAGACTATTTTAAATTAATTTCGCATATTTTTTTCGGTAAAACTAAACTGATTTTTTTTCTTCCAACAAAATAAAATTAAAGCCTCTTTTTCTTTTAGCTTTTATTTCTGTAGTTATTGTATATATAAAATGTCTTATTCAAGAAATAGTTTAACTTATTTATTAACAGAAAGTAGCAGATCTAACTTTAAGAAAATAAATTTAATTAAAAATTTAATTCAATTTCAATTTTCATGATCTAGAGAAGTAATATATTTTTTTAATAAATTTAATCAAACATGTTTGCTATTTTTTTTGTATTTCATTTATCAAATAACGCATAGATAATGTAAGTATTGCATATTTGTACATTTCTATTAAAAACAATTTTTTTGTATATTTCTTATAAAATTGCTTAAATTTAATTATATTATTGTTAAATATGTCAGTTTGAATCTAGAGACATTTTGATCAATTGAAGAAGTTGCCAGTAGAAATCGACATTCATAAAAGATTTTCTAACAACAGATCGATAGATAGATAGATAAATAAATAAATAGCTTATATATCAAGTACACAAAATTTTCTTTTAACGGACTCGAATATCAGATGATAAAACTATTTGCGTACGTTGTGATTACATTTTTTCGGTACAATTTTCAACTAAATCATTTCAAGCGAAAACGGCGTTAAATACGCCAAAAACTGTTTTTTGTTATATGCTAAACTCAATGATTTTTGTATTGTAAAATTATTTTAAATTTTGATTAATAGATAGTTGTTTTTCCTGGATTAATAATCTTTCAATGTCGTTAAATTACCTTTAGCACGTAAAACTATTAAAGTACTAGTCTGCTAAAGTGGTATTTTGTGAATTCTAACGAGTCAGAGAAACTATCGGTTTACTGACCGAGTACCAGAAAGTAATTTAGGTAAGTAACAGAAAGTAATTTAGGTAAGTAATTAAAACACAAATTGATAAACTTTTTGAGTTAAGATGTAAACGGTAGAAATGAGATAAATTTTATTATACTGTGTGAAATTTGTAGTTTATGATTCCTCATGAATTATCACTATGAAAATTGGGAGAAAAAATAATTTTCTGTTTCGCCGTACAATTATCTATTATTTTTCCTCTTGACAAAAGCTATTCTGAATTTAACAAAAAAAACTTTCTTAAATTTCCTCCAAATTTGCTAATTTTGTAGCAAAAGCGTTTTTTGTCTTTTACGAAATTTAAATAATCTTGTAACAAATATATAAAATAAGAAAAACAAATGCTCCTTAAAGAAAAAAAACACAGTTAAATTACTTGACCCAAAAACCAATCAGAAGCTTTCTTTTTTTAACTTAATAATTTCTAAAAAAATAATGAGCGCAAATTTTTAAACTGACCACTCTTGCACTAAATTCACTTATTCTTTCATACATAAAGAGCCCCAAGCTCTTGAAGCAGATTTTTACATTTTATATAAAAAGGTGGCAAGTTATCTTTTTTTTCTAGATCATAAACTTTATATTTTGAAAAGATGACTCACCTTTAATTTATAAAAGTAAATGAGACATCATAATATTACAAATCAATGCGTGCATATATCTCAAAGTAGATTTTATTTCGAATTTTTTAAATGTTGTTTTCATACCAAATGACACAGAACGAAAATAATTGCAAAATATCGAACGAGCGTGAGTGTGTTTCATTAAATTTTGAATGTATCTTTGAAGCACTAATAACTCAAACTCCATTTTAACAATAATGCATTTTATTGGGTTTATCGAAGCATTTATATTACACAATAAATAACAGAAAAAACTGATAACTCGACTTGCAGAAAAACTGAGTTTCGGCGTTCATTGGACGAATTTTGGTTTTAATTACTGCAAAATATGGCGAAGGGGAAATTGAACCAATTGAACCAATGCAAATAAGTGAAAAATAAAATATATTCAGAAAATGTATATTTTTATATTTGTATATAATTGTATACTTCACTTTAAATTACTCAAATCTGCATTGAGATGTTGCTATAAATTCGAATAAGTTAAATTGATGATCTAAAGGAACCAGTCTTTGAAACAGCGCGATTTATCCTGTCCATTACGTTCTTCGAAATTCTGAATCAGATGTTTAAAATAAAGTTAGTTTAGTTTCTTTGATGTTTTCTGGCTGCTGCGTTTATAAGTTTCCTTTTTTTATTATGTAAAGCAAAAATTCTGCGATCTTTTCTGAGTTTGTTGATTCTGTCGATAACAAAACCTTTTAGTCTGAGACGAAAATGGTAATAAATGATTAAAATTTGAGCACTTTTAATGGCAATTTGTATCATTAGACCCACACTCCCACATTCTTCCATAATTAACCGTTCTTTCCACATTAAACGGAAAAATGAAAATAAAGCACACGTAAGTGATGATTCCAGTACTAGTGCGTGACTGATTATCCCAACACTGTGTTCTCACGACAGAATTTTCTCACTAAGAAATAAGTGTCGTAAATATACGTAGGTTTCTGTAAAAAAGATCTTCAAATCCAAGACACATTGGTATTTCAAACAATTACTAATATTGATAATAAGTCATTAAATTCTTATAAAAGATGCTTTACGAGAGTCATAAAACATAATTTTATTGTTTTTGTAAGGTCACTGTTGTCCTAGTTTTAATCTCGAGAAAATAGTTCAAACGCTTTACACAGAAAAACTGTTAAATTTTTCTTACGCCGTTTTTCCACCTTCATTAAGACGAATAAAATTAAAGTCTAAACGGTTGTGGTCGGATAAAAATTGATCTAATTATTTCTAATTATCCGATAACACGTGTGCATTTAATTATTATAATTCACCGGGGACACGAAAATAGGTGATGCAATTATTTATGTTGTGCTGTAATAATAATTGTCCAAACTTTCGTGGTGCAATATTTCGTAATTTTTCTGAGGTGAAATTCGAAAAAATCTAAAAACACGATTTATTTTGTTATTAACGACTAAAATTAGGATAAACTTCGAAGGTTAAGGAACTTTATTTGAATTTTGTTTATTATTTAAAGCATTAGCGCTTAATCTTGGATTCACGGTATCGTTCATAAGCAGAAATTAGAATGCTTATTGTTGGAGCTGAATCATTTAATGTCAATTTTGTAATATTCTTATTCATCAGGCTTCAGTTTGGCGTTGGAGAGGATTTGAAAGGTCAGTAAATGAATGTGGCGAAATTAAAATTAAAAATTACTACGATTTAGTGGTTTTTCTTCTTTTAATTTTATCGTTTTGAAGGTTATCTTCTCACATTAACTCATTTCATTATTAATGAGGAGAGAGTAATGCAACAAAAATTGTTTCTCTCTTGACGACTTTTCGTCGCTTTCACCCTTCTGCTGTTCTCCGTTCTTTCTTTTTACCTTTTGCAGTTCGCAGTATTTAATATCCCGTCCGGTTCTGAGTTATGTTTCTTGCAAACTGATTTGCAGGAATCACGGTAATAATGTCGATAACCGCTCCGGCAAGAATTAACAGTTGAGTTTGTATCAACGAACGACTTCCTTCGCTTTCTTTCCGTTACGAGGTGCAATGAGAGGCGTTTTTAATGTAATTTTTTATTGAGTTTATATATATCTTGCATTACACATAATCTTACTTACAATATTTAAAAACATTGCGTTTACTATACATAGTAGGTTATCTACATCTCCTAATAATCTACATCTAAATTTATCAACATTTGCACTTTCTTCGACACAATAAGTACGTCAATTCGGTAAGATAATGACATGAAAAAATGTGGAACAACGATCCGTTAATTAATTACATAACGGATAATATTTATAGAAAACTATTTCCATTTGGCATAGTCCTTGCAATGTACAGATTATACAAAAGGTTATACAAAATTATAAGTCTCTAAGTCCTAAGTATGTACAACAGACAGGTGCGAGTGGAAGCAACTTGTCGACAAATTGTTTCCATCGCTGTACAGCAAATATTGCACTACGAGAAAATAATGAAATATTACAATTTTATACACGGTGAGTCGAGGGAATGAAATGTTGACTCATTTCAGTGCGAGTGAGATTCGATGCTTTCACAAAAATTTGTACATTTTCACTAAAAAATCTGCATTTTTAGAACCATGTTGTCGTTGCTACGGTGTTGACGTTTTCGTTAGTTTCAAGGCTGAACTAGTTAATCGGTTAATTAACGCTTCCTTACTTTTCACAAAACTGCCACCTTACAGCAAACCACGTTATGACTATTTCTATTTTTACGTAAACATCGCTATTTTTGAAAATTTACGGCAATAACAAAGCTTGAACAATGTTCACATTCTGCCAGTTATTCAGGTCAGATTAATAACCGCTTTCAGTTCCATTAAACACGCTGCGGTTCATTTTTCAGGTATGAAAATAAAGCGTTTCGGAGAAACATTCAATAATGATAAGATAATGAGAATTATATCGCGACGTCAGCAACTGGTAAAACATCCAGATGCTTACCATGCTCACACTTACACCCTATTTTTAGATGGGTTTTTACCTGAAGGGTGCTCCTGCACCTTTGTTGTAAATTCTCAACCAAACGATTTGCGTTTGCTGTAAGGTCGAAAGAGAAGCATTCTATTTTTCAGCGATAAGCGTTCCGATAAACAATAACAGTAATCAAATATCGACCACTTGTCTGTGATTTTTATTAATCGTGTTTTAGAATTTTGACGCAGAACTTTGAGCTTTAAACATTTTTTTGACTCTGCTTTATGTGGCAATGGACTGAATGAATTTAATTTAGTTCACTACATCAAGGTAAATGTAATAAATTAAATATTGACGGTTAGTATACTGTTTTTTGTCATTGTAAAGGTCATCAACTCTAAATTACAGATTCAATCACCACTGACTCATTTTAGTGTCTTCCTACAGTGAATCAGAGAATTTTCAGAATGTAAATGCTTTAACAGAGATGGTACAATTTGTTTATTGATTTTATTAAAGTTATTAAAACAAGTTTTACGTTGTAATTTTTTGTAACTTGTTTTTTTACGACAAAATATGAAAAACCCATGAAGTAGCTTCCACATTCTTTTCGTGTACAAACAATTGGATTTTAATTATGTTTTAGTCACAGAAGCATATTTTTCTAGTGATTTATTTTCGAGGAAATTTTACCACGAAAAAATTAAATTTATTGGTTTTGATGCGACCAATCATGTTTTGATTTTCGGTGTCATTAATTGTGACAAAAATTTTAATTTTAATTCTGCCTAGTCGCACAAGAAAAAAATTGAGAAAAAAAGTACAGTTTGTTTTCTATATTTTTGTTCAAACGTCTAAAACAGAACATTTTGGAATTCTCAATAAAGTCTCACTTTATTTATGGCCTTAGCGTTTAAAATATTTGAGTTACTTAATGCTCGTCAGTTAATTCTGGCAGTTACTAAAATTAACAATTTTTCTGTTTGGTACCATTTCGATCGTTTTGGAAAAAACAGCAAAAAATAGTTAGTAAAAGTTTTTTAGCTAATTTCTTCATCGTAAAACAAAATTTTTAAAAGACCTAAAAATCTAACAAACTGAGAAGTTGCAACCTAAAATTAAAAAAAAATGAGAATCTGGGTAATCTATAAAGCAGTCAAGCAAAAAAAGTTAAAAATAAATAAGTTAGTTGTTTGATGTGCCAAAAAACTGAGAGATAAGACAATTTTAATATCTAAAAATTTAACCTGAGAATTAATAAAATTTGATGGGACACAGAGTGGCTAACGTTAAATGTTTCTATATAAGTAATCAAGAATCTGAGAAATAAAAAAGCGGAATAAGACTGGAAAATTCTGAAAAATTGATAATTTATGTGAGGTTCTAAAACTATCAAAAATCCGGAAAATGAGAAAACCGGAAAAACTAAACATTTGTGTGATTTGAGCATCTAATAAATTTAAAATTTTGAAACGCGGAAATTCGCAAAACTGAAAACTTCAGTAACTGAAAATGTAAAAATCTAAATTATGTTTAAAATTGAAAACCCGCATACCTGTTAAATTAAAAATCGATCTAAAGATCTTAATCTCGAAAAATTAGGACACTGACAACTTAAGAAACAACATTCAGCAATTTTAAAATTTAAAAATATATCAGATTTTGGAAATAATTCCAAGATAAGAAGAATTTTAAAAATAGTTAAAAAAAATAATCTTAAAATTTAAAAATATCAGATTTTGGAAATCATTTTAAAATAAGAAGAATTTTAAATATCATAAAAAAAAGTCATGTAAAATAGTAAGTGCCTCTGAGAGTTATACTTTCCTTGTACTTAGATTGTCTAGATACCAATTTGAGGCACTTATTGCTTCCATTTATAAATAGTTAAGAAAGTCAGTCCCGAGCACATTTTTTGTATTTTTCTTAGAATTTTCTAATAGTTTTTTTTTCATACTTATATTCTCGGCAAACAAAACTATTCGCCTTTTCTGTGATAGTTATTATAATTTTAGTTAAAATAAATATTAATTTTTTCTGAAACCGGAGCTTCTTGATCATTTCCCTGCGAAAACTGCGGCAGGGAAAGTCCATTTCCCTGCCCTCGTCAGGTAAAGTCCATTCCCTCTCGTCGTCAACGAAAAATATGACTTCAAAGAAAATTGACGTACTTGATATTTGTGAAAATTATTTCTTAAATTAAAAATTAATATTTTTTTATTGAAATCAACGCTTTCAAAAAAAAATTAATACATTTCTCGCCAGGAAAATGTTGAAACTTGCCTCATAGTCTTAAAAGACTCGGCACAAAGTGCCTCGTCTTTCAACATCTCTTCGGCAGTAACCGTACATTTTCCTGACTCTTATCTAAATAACTATTATACATAATAAACCATTTTCTAACTAGACCTTTCTCATTAATTCGTTTATAAATTTTAAGCAGTCGAGGTAAATTTTCAGGTATTATGATATTGAAATCGATTTAAAATTAATTTTTGATTGGGGTTTCCATTTTGGAAAGAAATTAGCCGCATTTAAATAAATTAAAAAAAAGTGTGTTGAGAATCTGAAAATCTGTTAATATGCACGAAATAAGTGTAAAAATGTTATTTGTAATTTTTTTTCAAATTAGTCATATTTTTGTAAATCTCTACAATTTACCATCCTGTCAAGTAAATAATTATAAAATAACAGGAAATATTGCAATTTTTGTTCACTGCAGGAATGTTGTAACCATGACGCATTTTATTAACTGATATGCAGCAGTTTATAAATAGATAAGAAATTTGCTACTTTGAAGATTGTTAAAATTTCTAATTTTAAATGTCTCGATAAGTATTTATGTCACAGACGCAATGAATTTGAGAAAAAATTTCCATTCGTTCAAAAAAATTAATTTCAGTGTAAATGAATGTGACCTTTCTAAGGACAAATATCTATTCTATATTTACAGAGTCAAATTAAACTCTTTAGTTGTGCAACTTTTTTCAACTAAACCACAATAAATCTGTTTTATAAACAAAAATTTCGACAGTCACTGGCAATGTAAAGTTTTAGTCATAGAAATATATGTGGGAAATTAAATTATAATTTCCTTTCGAATGAATCAAAAATTTAAAAATCACAGTTGCGTGTCTAAGTAAGTACATACTGCATCCGGATTACTTCTCCATGTTAAGTCTTGTAATTCATGCATCGAGTCCGCCACAACAAAATGTTTCTCTTTCCTTTCATTTGTCTATTTACGCGCGTAAACATTTCCCGACAAAGCTCAAGACCATTTCCGCAAGCTTCACAACCATATTTAAGTATCTTCGTTTCCTGTAAAAAATCACAGTTCCCACCACGCATTTTTGCCCCATCCCCGTCAACTACTCCCTCATTTGCCCTTCTTCGTTCTGTCAGAATATACTCGGACTAGTGTCTGCATTGACCACTTCCTGATGATGCAAATTGTTCGCATTGGCATCGCTCGACCTCACCTGCATCATAAGATTATGGTTGAGCATTTTCGCGCTATGTTCTTGAGCTTTAGCTCGAAGACAAGCGATGGAGTTGTTCCTGAAGGCTTCTGGATCTTCTGGGTATGGTGGTTGCGTCGTTGGTAGAACATGTTGTTGTGGATCTTTATCACCGGAAACGGTGACGCTGTGACCGGGAGGTGGCTGTTGCTGTTGAGTTTGTTGGCTGGAGGTGGCGCTCGTGTCGCTGGTTTCCGTTCGCATGGATGTTGTTTCTTCATGATCACTGTTGCTTTCTTGATCTTTGAGATGTTCGGCCGCCTCCAAGGATTTACGATGCATTCCTGGAAAGAAACATGGAGATGAATGGGGAAGTTGGGACGATTTTAGCGCTGCTTTTGAGGTTTTTTTAACAGGAAGAAACAATAGGTGTCTACTTGGAATCAAACCGAGTCTGAAAAATTCCAATTCTAGAAAAATTACTGAGAGAAGGGGGAGATAGTGAAAACGACGTTATTATTGTAATCACTGTTACGTATACGCTAAGGGGCAGTGGGTGCAACCTGCGATTGAGAAAAACACAATGGTTCTAAGAACCAGTAATTTTTCACAACTGTTATTTCAGAAGTGGGTCATCTTGAGTTGGGGAATTTAGTAAAAATTACAGTTGGCAGTGTTGAAGAGAAAGCTTCATTTATACCTGATTCCAACATATTTTCTGTTACACCATTATACGTTTAAAAATGTCAGGTAAACAATAAACTGACATTGTAAACTTGAATCAAGTAGACCGACTAATCATAATTGTCATTTTTCGCAAGTGAAATTGCAAAATTAGTATTCCAAGACGAATTCAGAATGTTTTTACTGTGTTATGAATGTCGGGGACGGATATTTTGCTAACATTTTCTTTATTTGGCCTGAAACTGTAACCTCAAACTTACATTGACATTTGACATTTCGTTCAATGTGTGTTACCAACCGAAAAAAGTTCCTAGATAGTGGGTTTGGTAATGGTTTGTTAACGCATTCAAAAAGAGTGAGTTAATAGTTTTGTTGCAACAGCAAATAAAAAAAAAAATTGCTTTGTCCAAAGTCACAAGACAAAGTTCACTTGCCACTTAATTTTCTCTAGATTCCAAAGAAAAATAAGATTTAAATTGTTAAACTTTTGACCGAAATTTAAAACCAAAATTCAAAAATAAAATTTTTTGCTGGAAAAAAAAACGTTTTTAATTTTAATTTTAGCTGGATTTTCAGTTCCACTCAAAATATGAAATTAGAACTTATTTTAGTTTATTAATTTTGGGAATAATAAAAAATATGTAAATTTAATTTTACCTTGAGGTTGCAAGCATTTCCCATTCTACAGCCTTCTTAGAGATCGCTATTTCATCTTGTGGTATTTAGTTCAATATTTTCAATACTAGCAATATAATTCAATAAAAGTCAATTTGTCAGAAATTTATAGTTTTGTCAATTTTTTTCTTATCGTTTAGTGAAATATAAAAAAATTAATAAAGAATGCATGATATTTTCTCGAATTATAAACTACAATTTAAAAAAAAATCTTAAAAATCGAAAAGAAGTTTCGAAGTTTCTGAAAGTACTTATGTAATTTGAGTACAATCTTCTTTAAACTCTCAAACTTGTGTAAAATAACTAAGATCTTTAAAGATATTATAATATGATAAGCTACCCTTAAATTTTTTTCAAATTTTACAAACTTTTGTATTTGAGTTTTATACTCCCTTGAAAATCTTTTACTCATTTTTGGACTTGAAAAACTTTTCTAGTGCAGGCTACAATTTAAGTTTAGTCGGATTTAGTCCAACTTACAATTAGTTTGTCTAATTTAATTTAGTCTATTTAGGCCAACTAGTTCAATTCTGGTTTTACATTTAGAAGTAACAACAAAAGGTTCATTAGGAGCACAGGAAAATGTTAAAACGATCTACCATGAGAAAATAGACCAAGATTTATTTTTTCTACTAGCGTGTGCAAAGTAATTATTTCTAGCACTTGTGCAAAAAGCAGAGTGATCATAATTTTTCAAAAATACAATTTAAAAAAATACTCAAAAATTACGCAGTGATTTTTTTTCAATTTTTCAATGTTTTCGGATAAATGCCACCTTAGAGAAAATTAATCCGTTAAGACGGCCGATGGTAGAAAAAACGTTGTTCCCAACTCGTTTGCATTCTTCTCCCTTTGTCCGTACTATATACTGACTTCTCGAACTTAATTTATCGTGTGATTCTTTGAAAAATGTAGAAACTTACAAACGTGATAATCTTTGGAAATAATTTTTCTAAAAGTTATGGAAAGTTTGGAATTAGAACACCAAAAATACTTGCCATGTTTAAGTGCTCGTTCGTTTAGTCGTTCGATGCGCACCTATCTGTTTGTTTATTATTTTCGAACAGCCAGAGTGAAAATATTACATATCCTTTAACATAAAGACATTATGTTGTCGTGCTCCGTTTACTCTACTTTCGCTCTTGAACGACTATACGAACGCATCAACTTCAAACGCATCGTACGATAAACTGTGCCACGAACGAAACTCCCAAAAATGCACTCAAAATTTTGGTGCATTATAAAACCTGTCAGATAGTACGTCCAAATCGTCAAAGATATAATCAATCAATTTAAAAAGTTCGAATTTCAATCTGCTGCAAGTTCTTATAAAATCTTATAAAAGATTTCGATAAAAATAAAAGGGCACTACAAAAAAAATTGAATCTCGGTACTTTTCACATTAAAATAAAAAAATGAATTTTATTAGAGTATTAAAACATTGTACTACCGCACTATTTGTGTTTTATTCTTACTTGAATTCATTTGTCAAAGTAGATATAAATTATGATTTTTTCAATTGAATTCCAATAAAAATTGGTAATAAAAATTTAGGGATGCATAGTTATTTAACATTTTTTGGCGGGATAAAATTAAAGTTGCAGATAAGCGAATGTTGAGAATATTTTTAATATTGTTGAATTAAATCGTACTGGCGACGTTGGTATTTTTCAACAGTCCTTGGATTGTCACATTTTCAAATACAAACTGTAACAACAAAGCATTTATTTAAATAAATAAATATTTAATTGTTATTAACGTTATGACTATTCATATGATTACTACAGTCGGTATCTACGTGATCCACGCTTTTAATAATAATCACGATATTATTGATTTGTACAAAAATATAATACAAATAAATGAATTATGATAAATACCTGAGTCTATAATGTCTCTCTTTCTTCGCAACTCTGTAAAAGAAAGAGAACATTATAGTTTTTCTCAAAAAGTTTGTAGTAATTTACAGTAAATTGAAATCGAGTTAAACATTTCTAAATAAAGAAATCTAGCAGTTTTCTTATTACCCAAGAACAATGAGCTCATAAATCGTCATTTTTTGTTGTTTTTATCGTAAGATCCTGAGCGAGTTATCTCTCCGACTACCAACAAGCAAACATCCTTCCAAAAATCCCTCGAAATAAAATTCATCATTGCCACTTGAGCCAAGTTAATAATCTCCATGTGAACGTCTTTATTAACGTTAGAAAGCGTATAACTGAAGCTTTGTGACGCTGTTCCAAGGCTAGATAACTGGGACATTCGTTGCTGAGTATACAACGTGGCAATTAAAATTAGCAGTGCAAGAGCTTGGTAACGACATCACGCGGCCACATCGTAAACTTCAACATTTGCTGGTGGAATTTTATACATCGTTTTACATTTCATTTATAATTTTACTGTTATGTTTGCGTTTACATACGAGGATCAGTGTTGGGAGTACTGAAGATCAGAACGGTACGGAGCGGTTATATTATAATTTCATTCTAGGAGTGATGAAAAATTCCTGCACATTCTAAGTGGAGACTCGAGGTCCTTTCTAATTTAATTAAATTAGGACGGTATGTTTTAGCACCGTTGTATGGAGATTAAAGGAGTATTATTGAAAGATTAATTCGGCTATTTTAAACTGATGGCTGAATGTAAGGCTAAATTACTGGTATTTTCACAATTAAAGTTTATCGCTTGTGACTCAGCTGGCATAAAACTGGTAATTATGTAAACATGATCAGGGTTACTAACAAAATTTGGGCTTGCAGTTTCACGCTGAAAAGTATCCAGAACTAATTGGTTCGAAAAAAATTACATCACAGCAAAGTTTCCTTTCGTTTCGTTTCCAATGAGTCACTTTCTGCAAAATCTTGTAAATGGAAAGCGGCTGATAACTTAAGTTGTTGCGGTTTTTCAAAAGCGACAGCTACGTGTTAATTTTCATACAAACTTTAAAGGGACAATTGAACCACGGACCAAATATTCGCTGGAAGAAAAAATTTCAAAAATGTTTAAAATCTTAATCTTTCAATTTTTGTAATCTTTTTCAGATTAAAAAAAAGTTTAAATTTGGACTACAAATTATTTTCGGCTTGGTAATTCAACTCTTTGAAGAGAAAATGTCGTTTTGGATAAGTTTGATGACAAATTTATCTGACAAAAATTTAAATCATTCAGTTATTTGAGTGGCTAAAAATTATTGTGTTGGATTGTTAGAAATTAATATCTTTAATAGCCCCAAAATTAGAAACAAAGAGTCACTTTATATGTCGAAGTTTTGATTTCTTTTAGATTCCGAAACTTAAAAAAAATGTGTACTGAGGTAGTTTTGATAAGATAATTTTTATTTAACGAGTTAGGTGTGAAAAAGCTAATAAAAAGATAAGATTTTTTGCCAAATAATCTATTTCTACAAAAAAAATTATCATTTTAAAAGGTCTAGAAACCGCAATTCAACTTACTATCGAAGAAAAGCTGCCGAAACAAAAAAAAATCATAAGTGGCCTAATTTTTTCCAGCAAACTTTCTGTAACAAATTAACGAGTAGCAATAGTTGTGTTAATTATCATACGAATTATGAAAAAAAGCTACGAAGTATTTTGGCTTGAAATTCAACGAAAAAAAAAATATTTAGAAGAGAAAATGTAATTGATAACTCTGTCTCAAGTTTTGATAAGTTTGATAAGAAATTTATTTGACAAAAAAAAATTGCTACAAAATTTTTGTGTTAAATTGTTGAGAAGAACTATTTTTGGCTCAACTTCAAAGTTTAAAATCTGTATTAAAAATCCTTCGTATTTTTGTGAACATTTTTCGAATTTAAATGACCTCAAAGCGATGTTTTTTGAGCAAAGTTAAAAAATAAGTATCTTTTTTCTGCCAACAGGAGCGTTATATTTGAACAGGAATTTGTTTGATGGATAAAGAAACACAGAAAGCGCTATAATAAGAAAAATAAAAATTGCTAAAATACCACCAAATTCGGTAAAAATGTCTTTTCAATTTTGAATAATGTTTAAATACAGCTTATAATATTTCGTAAATATTGGAAACAAAAAACCTTTTCTTTCTTTTCCTCCGTAACTATTCGATAACTGAATTTTTAATTAGCTGGAAAAAAAGAGACAAATTTTAGTACAATTAACTATTTTCGTGAAAAAAATTATTTGTCCCATTGGGAATTATTGTGGAAAAAAATTTAAAACGTGTACTTGATAACATTAATCTCTATGAAATTTTAATACGTTATGGTCAAAAAACGCCGTTAATACATACATCAGAATTTGAAATATGTTGGTAGTCCTGTTTGACCATCCAAAGCGTCTCTTCAAGTTTGAGTTTGAATTTTTGACAGACAATCAGTACTACCAATGTAAAGCCATTGTCACCGGCTTGAAAAAATGTGAAAAAAAAATTTGAAATTCCCAAATTTTAAAGCTTTTTGGTATTTTTTTTGTGACCGCTAATGAAAAAATCTGTAAAAAAATAACGATACAAACCGTATAACATTCTTAGATTTCAATTTTTGAAGCGTTTTTAAATTTATTATCATTAAAATTGAGCCGGTAACATATTTTTCTAATATTATCCAAAACTGCATTTAAAAAATACAGAAAATGCGTAAATATTCCAAGTCACAGACAATTAAAATACGCCAAATTTTTTAAATATTCACATTTATTTGTGGCTTTAAAAATTTGTTAACAATTATACTTTTTTTGAGCAAATAGAAAGAAATCTTGTAATTGACGAAGTAGATTTTTTGGTTGAAAATAGAATACAAATATATTTTTTTTTCTAAATCTCATAAAATTTTAAGAAAAAAAAATTATTACGTGTAGAACTCTTATAATAATTAAATTTTCAATTACACAATTATTGAACCATTCGTAAAAAATACAGTAACAATGAAAATATAAAAAGCCTGAGTGGAAAAATACGTGAAAGATCTGCAGTAATGAAATTTTAATTTCTTAAGTTTGGTATAGTTACTAATTTTAAGTTAACGACGTTATTTTTTCCTCAAAAACCCAACAAAGGAAAAACTAATTGTCGGAGGCTTATCTCGTGACATTTAACGAAGCCAAACATCGTTAAAGGTGTGTAGACATTTTGATATATATATTTTAAGTGAACACTTACTGATTTCGTTAGTTGGATAAATACGCATTATCAACATTAGATACAAAAATTTAATAAACGAAACTTTTCTTGAAATCACGCAATTGTCATTTTAGAATTCTCCAAAATTTTGAGTTATATATGCATGAAATAAAAAATAAGATTAATAGCTAAATGGACCAAAATTTAAATTTTTTATGAAAATTCTTTAAAAAGTAAACCAGAATGACAAAAAATATAAAAGTTCGTTAAAATTACTAACCTGGAGCTCTGACTCGTCTAATTTTGTGCAGATAGGAAGAAAATTCTGGTCTTCTGAAGATAACGGTTGCAGAATTCTAAAATCTGCGGAATTTTCAAACTTACATTCTCAATTTTTCAAAATTAGTTAGATTTGTTGTGATCTTTGTGGGGATTTAGAATATTAGGAATATATTTCTTTTATAACTTGGTTTGTGGTACTCGACGTTTTTATTGTTATTTTGGATAAGAAAATTTTTCCATTTCTCAAAACTCTTTATTTAATGTCCTTAAATTAGTCGCCATTTGAGACCAAAATTTTCAAAAAATTTTACTCCAAAATCAAAGAGTTTTGAATTAGTTTAAATGTCTCCAGTCATCTAGCCAGCAGAAAATCAATCAATTTTATAATGAAATAATAAATAACAAACATTTATGCCTATTCAATATTACCTCAAAAGCAGCCACTAAAAGTACCAAGAAAAAGACATACAGTCATTACCTAGCAGCCACGGCGCAACGCACTCATTTTCTTTTGCGCTCTTGAGAATGGTCTCCGGTAAAGGTAAAGAATGTCGAACCATCGCTCCATACAACCCATATTCCGCCATAATGGTACTCCTCCCCCAACATTTCTCCGTTTTCCTCCATTTCGCTCGTCTGTTTTGAAACCACACCTGAAAAACAAGCGCACAATTTGAGATTCCGTCGACGGACGTAAACAATAAATATCGACGGCAGAAATCAAATATCCTGATCGGATCCCGACTAATCCCGCAATGATTTCCCAGAAATGCGCCTGTAATGAGCTGTTAGCGATCGAATCAATCACTTTCCGTCGGAGATTCCTCGACGAATAATATTCGGACTAAGACGCTTTTCGAGCAAATTAATTTAATGATTTCGTAGGAAGAAGGTGAAGAATAACGGCGGGGCGTAATTTTCCTTCGACGACTTCGGGAGCGGGTGGAGGAAATTGGCGATCAGATAGAACGGCGCGATGAAAGTAATTTTTCGGTATTTCTTTGTCGCATAACGTGGCGACTTTTTGACTTTTGTCGGCAGTATATGTTGAAATTGAACCGTGGAAAAGTAATAATTTTCTCGTTTTACGTATCGATCAGCCGTGCATTGTGCACCGAATTTTTCTTCTCTGTTTTCCAACAATGATTACGGCGTGCACTGCAAGCGGACTTTGTTGGAAAACAGCGTGTTGTCGCGGGTGTCTCCCAATTTTCAATTTTCCAATAACAATGGAACCGTGTGTTTGACGTTCGTTGAAATTGCCGGTAGGATCGTTCAAACTGCGTCAGAATGTGTTGGAAACAAAGCGTTAGGCGTATCACAAATTATTTAATTTCCACTAATACCTTAAATAATTAATCGGAAACAAAACATGAATAGAATTATAATTAGAGGCAGACAACAAAATCCGGGGACAATGAAATAAATGTCAATAACAGAGGGTTGAAAGGGTGGGGGTGCAGTCTAAACAGCAGTAGCAGTGCAGATAAATCGGAGAGTCGAAAATGTGTAATTCCGAACACAATGAAACCGATTAGCCCCCGCCGTGCTACGTTACAGAATTAATTAACAAATTAAATTAGAAATTAACTTGTTGTATAGAGGCGTTCGGAGCACAACTCGTGCAGACTGACGCCGGTCGTTATACCTACGCTCAACTTGATAATTCGTTTAATATTTTGTTGGAACTTGGTTCTTACCTCTCGAGACAATATTATAATTGACGCTTAAATCTTTACAAATGCTCTGAAGCGTTTAAAATTAGGAATTAGGAAAAACTTGCCCGTGCACTATTTTTATTTTCTATTAAGTCCAGCTCAGATTACTCCGTTAATTCGACGATAAAAATTAAAGCCTCCACATTTATTAATTAAAAAATTGTTAACTTTATAACTAACCTAACTTTTAATGAGTCCAGTTTCATATCATTACCCAAATTAAGAGTCCATCAAATTTTAAATCTCTCTGTCATAGTCGACTAATATGGAGCCTCCCTATTCATCCAGGAAACTCGATAACGAATAAATTAAAATGTAATAACATTAATTTAGTTTTTCTTTCTGTTTTAATAATATTTATAGGAAAAAATGCGAATTATAGAAACGAGTATTTTCTTTCAGCACAAAAATGTAATAGTTTACTGGGGTAGAATAATACAGTCATTTATTCTCTAAATATTTTTGTGGTCTATTTCGTTTCTTTACCAGAAATGATTATTAAACGTATTTTTATTATTATTATTAGGAGTTTGTTATTTTATAACTCGAATGGAAAAACTCGGGAGGGTTGCCTTCATGAGAACTCGTGTAGATAAGCGTATATTCATGGTAGTATCGCTCGGTTGCCTATACGTATTCCTCACAAGTACGCAGGTTTTAGACTTATGAAAATATTTGTCCCAAACAAAAGAATCTGAAACAGGATTTAGAATTATTTAGATAGATAGAATTATTAGAAACCAGAGCTAATTTATTCTAAAAAATAAATTTTAATTTCACGAGGTATACATTTAAAAGAACAAAAATATGTACTCAGTCGCTAGCTTCTTTTAGATTTTTATCTCATGCTTCAACTTGCTTAGTTTTTCAGAAAAATTTCAACCAAGTTTAATTAATAAAGTATATAAATATAATTATTTCATAATACACTGGCGAGCATAAAATTCGGGTCATAAACATTTTTCCAAAAAAAAATAATTGTGTCTTGTCTATTTTCTTACTATGACTATTAGCTCTTAGGTGGCATATTTTTGAACGTTTACTGCAAATAAGCGTGGCAGAAGACATCCGTATCGGGGCTCTTTTTACTCGTCTTTTTGCGACTGTATAAAAATAACCAATCTACCACCTTCTTTGAATGCTTTTTATCGGTCACTTTTCCGTTTGTTGTCAATTGTGACAGATACGTGGTGCTTGAAAACACATAGTCTCTACATTTTCTTCGCTAAAATGCCTATAGATCCTGTGACATCGGCCAAAATTGTGGCGGCTTTAGAAAACGGTGATGGACAACGTGTGACAGCCAGAAGGCTGAATGTGAGTCTTTCCACAGTCCAAAGAATCTTCCAACGCTATCAAGAGACTGGGCTTTTGGCAAGGAGAGCAGGCTCTGACCGTAGAAGAGCGACAACAGCAAGGGATGATCGGTTCATTGTGTTAACATCTCCAGGAAGTGAGAAATATCGATATTAGCGAATGGACTGTTCGAAGAAGACTTCATTGTGCTGAATTATCTTCTCGCTGCAGAGCTACGGGACCGCCGCTCACTCGTGCCCATCGTGTTGCAAGATTGAATTTTGCTCGCGAACACTTGGATTGGAATCTTGCAGACTGGGGCAGAGTTCTGTTTTCAGACGAATCCCGTTTTTGTCTCACTGGGTCTGACAGACGTGTCCGTGTCTGGAGAAGACGTGGCGAGAGATATGCTCAAGCATGTATAGCCGAGCGCCTACCTTTTGGTGGAGGTTCAGTTATGGTTTGGGCTGGGATCTCTTTGGAGGCACGTACCGAGTTGGTCTTTGTTGCAAATGGGGCACTTAATGCACACAGATACATTGAGGAAATTCTACAAGAGCATGTAGTGCCTTATATGGCATTTCTAGGAGATGAAGCGGTATATATGCAGGATAATGCGAGACCTCACGTGGCTAGAATTGTTTCTGCATACCTTAATGAGATCCGGATTGAGAGATTGGATTGGCCACCTCGAAGTCCGGATCTCAATCCGATAGAACACCTATGGGACCAGATGGGAGTCAGGGTACGGCGCCATATACCAGCCCCACGTAGTGCTGAAGACCTTCGCAACCTGCTGCTTCAGGTTTGGGACGAAATCCCTCAAGATGTGATAATAAACCTGATAGAAAGCATGCCTCGACGCATGAGAGCGGTGATAAATGCAAGGGGAGGTAACACTCGTTACTAGAATGTGGAAATAAACCAGTTTTTTTAGAAGAGGTCGCTGTTTATTATGGTCAAAAATCATCATTATTGTTTCTAATTTTTTTATAACTGAATAAAATGTTAAATAATACACAAATATTGTGTAACCCTGGTGTTTTTATCCTCCCGAGCCCTCTTGAGGACGGGAACTTTACATGGGTCAGAGGTAAGCGAATTTACTTTGACCACGATCTCAAAAACTAAATGGTTTGTTGATGACCCGAATTTTATGCTCGCCAGTGTAATTATTTTCCGATGTAGGTTCTAATTCTTCTATTCTGTCACATCTTAAATTCTCAGGTTTTTTATTTTTTAATTTGAGGTTTTTATACTCTAGACGTCCAGATTCCAAATTTTGTTCATTTCAATTTTGCAAATGCAAATTTTACGCGAGTCCACTCAAAAAACTCGCATTTCGCAAATATCACGTAAACGTGTTACCGTAAAAATAGTTTTGGAAAGATTGTAGATTATTTAATTCTCTACAAATTTTTTTTTATACAAATTAGCATCCAATATTGTTAATGAAATCTTTAGGAAATTGGATCGATGGAGACTTTTGACATTTTATTATTTAAGGTCTGTGTCAATTTGATTGGATTAGTAGATATTGGTTGCAACATTCTTGAATCTTAAATTTATAATTCTGTTCTAGTTCTTCTTTATTTTTTAATTCTAGAATTCTGAGTTATAGGTTCTCATCTATGTACAGTGTCGATTTAAAATTATTTGTTATTTTTAAATCCGGAAAATCCGCTTTCACGATTTTTTCTCTTCTTGAACTTCTTACGTTTTGTAGATTTCCTAGTTTTGATCGAGTTTCAGGTCAGTAAATCTTAGGTTCGACCTGAAAATTAAATTTTTAGCTGCGATTTATTCGGAGCTTTGATATTATAATATACTTTTCAGATTTTTCAGGACTTTGCAAAAAAAGTGTATTGTATGTATTTTTAACTGGTTAGATAAATGTGTTTTAAAATTGATAAAATGCCGAGCTAGTGTCCCGCAGATAGGTTCAAAAATAAAAACAAAGAATTTGTACTTTATCAGCCGTATCATTTTACGATTGATTTATTGTTATCTGTGCAGTGTCGTGTGCAAAATGTTTCAGAAATTGTAAATAAAAAAAATGTAAAAGTAAATGTCGTTACTATGTTTAAATTTAACTTAACAAAACTTTAACTTGCTGCTAATCAATGAAGAGCTTGACTGAACATTTGAAGTATCACGTCACTTTCTGAAAGCTGTACACGGTTTAATCAAAATGTAAGTAATCATCGCGAAACTGTTTCAAATAGATCCAGACTAAGACCTGTGCACAATAAAAAAAAAAACTATTAATTCCAAGTCAGTCCATAAGTTGTTTTTTTTTCATTTTTTTTTCTTTAATTAATAACATTCTAGTTTCAGTAAATGATTGGAAGGTAACACTGAAAAAGTCTGTTCCGTAATAATTACAATAAAATACTATGCACGTTTTACTCATCATTTCCATTTTTAACCGTGCAAAATATGATATTTTATCGATCATTTTTATTTTTGGATGACCATATATTCTGGGTTTAAAAATATCATCAAAAAACGATGCAATTTAATATGAAAACACTAAAATTTCAACAATTTCTCAAAAATGTAGAGCATTTTTAGTTCGAAAAAAACTCAGTACCTAACGACTGAGAAAAATTATTTCATATCATTTTCGTAAAAGATAAACTGTAAGGAATGTTCAAAGTCAACTAGAATATTTATGATAACAATTAAAATCAATTATTTTTTTCTGAGCCATTTGGTTTAAACACAAAAACAAAAATTTAGAAAAAATTCAAAACGGTGCATTTTCAGTGCTTTAAAAGTTCAATTACAAAACACATATCTAAGTGTTCAATCAATATTTTTGTTATTAAATTTAGTTTCGGGTGTCAATTTTAGCAAACTGCTTTTATTTGATAGAAAAACTTTATTTAACCAGCAATAAGGAGAAAGGTAATAATTTTTAGAAACATAGTGATATTAAAATTAGTCGTTCATTTAAAAAAATAAAATATCACAAAGCATTTACATTTTCAGTATTACAGGTATCACTTCTTGTTACAAAAATCGATCTTATCAGAGTTAAATTTTTTTGCTTTACATGTTCAGTGTTTATAAAAATAATTTTGTACTCAATTTTGGCTATTACACAATAATGTAATTGTGCAATTAAAGTAAAAATAAATCACTGTGATACAAAAATAGCTAGTTAATGAGCACGAGTTTCGGATTTAAAGCTCGTAACGCTTTGTAAGTAACAGGTCGCTATACACATAAAAATTTTCATAATACCCTAAAAAATTAGATATTTTAAAATTTTTGGTTTATGAATTAAAGCAGCTTTTCATTTCTATAGGAAAGTTATTTCTGATATTGTAACAAAAGCTCGTCCAGGCGGGTTTGAGCATAATTGTCAAAAAGTACTCCTTGAAGGTACTAAAAGATAATAATTTTTTAAAATCCATGAATCAAAAAAGTAATTTTTTGTCGTATTTGTTAATTCGACTTCAAAAAATGTATTTATTCAGAAAATAAGTATATCAAACGTTCTACTAAAAAGATTAATGTTGCACAATTATATATTTTTTATGTTTCTATAATTCTAAATTTTATCCCGACATTTCGTTTGCAACTTCAACTTATTCAAACAAACAATGATGTAAGTAGCCGAAATTCAGAATGTTTCAACAGTAAAATGACATAAAATGGTAATTCTTAATTTTCTGGCGTTGATGCATTTTCGGTATTACCCTTATCTCTGATCGATTGATAAAGAATGAGGTGTCGTGTGCAAAATAGAATTCTCTAGAAATTCTAATTTCGTTTAAAAAAATAAGTAAATATTTTTATTGTCATTATTAATGTATTAAGTTTAAAAGGTGTAAAAGGGTACGGTTTCATGCGTATTTAAATTTTTTAATAAAATAAATGTAACAATGCTCGAATATTTTTTTGTTTTATTTCAAAGATAAATGATTATTGTGTAAAATATCTTTTTTTCCAGATTTTCAAATTCTGGAAAAATCTTTGCAATCGTTGCACCTTACATTCTGTAGATGGTTTCATAAGTTTCAAACTTATTCAAATACGATGCTCGAGCCATCTATACAATTTGAGTAAAATCAATCAAGGTATAGGTAGAGTTTTTTTTTTTTATATGCTTTTCTATATTTTGTAAGATACCAGAATCCTGTTTTTTTCTTACAGTCTCATTGTAGTCTGTTCGTACAGTTGCTGTGTAAGAAGGAGCCCTGACTGCTCCTGTTGTGTTTGTGGTAAAAAACCCCATTGAAGCAACGAATAAACAGTTAGTTAGAAAATTTAATTTTTTCATCTATGAGTTAATAATTTCTTTCGGAAATTCTGTGAAAATGTCTGATTTATAACAATGATTACAAATAATTTATACAATTTCAGTAATTTGAGTTTTCACAGTTAGTGTTGAAATACAGCGAAAGTCACTTATAGCGACGTCGCTTTATGCGAGCGACCGGTTTTAACGACTGCAATTTTGATGTAAACCAATGTTAAAGAAGTCTTATAATGACGATCCGCTCATAACGACCAAGCCACTTTTAACAACTTGTAATTTCGAAAATAGATTTTGGTTATAGCAACGTGTCCACAATTTTCTTAGAAGAATTTATTTTGTCTTTGGAAGTTCTGAGAATTTGATACAATGCAATTCTAGCATTTATTTTCACAGCTGGACCTTAGTTTATTTATGCTGCTGATGATGATAGTATCCAAGAAAATGGCTTCAAAATTCAAGTCGAAGGGGAAAGTTTTAGATATTAAAGAGAAAAGTACAATCATCCAAAGATTGGAGGCTGGTGACAATATTGTTGTTTTAGCAACTGAATTTAACATTGCACATTCGACAATATTCACCGTCTAGAAAAATAGTTTTAAAATTAAAAAAGCTTCTAATTCAAACAATTTACGAAAGAAACGTTTGAGAACATCAATTCATGAAGACATTGATGCTGCACTCTTGCGGAGGTTTACTGCACAAAGAGAGAAAGGAATTCCAATTAGTGGCCCAATTTTGCAAGAGAAAGCTAATCAATTTGGGATACTCTTTTGAAAAAAGGACTACCAATGTTCAGAAAGTCAGATAAAACGTTTTCGTGCCCGTCGTGGTATTGTTTTTGGGAAAATTTCTGGTGAAGCTAACAGTGTCCCAGAAGCGGTTACAGAAAACTGGCTCAAAATTGTTTGGCCACAACTTTGTGGAAAATACGAAGAAGAGGAAATTTATCATGCAGACGAAACAAGTCATTTTTACAGAATGGCTCCAGATAAGACCTTGAAATTCAAGGGTAAAAAATGTATTGAAGGCAAAATGTCTAAGGAAAGAATAACACTTTTGGTAGCTTGTAATGCTCAAAAACCTCGCTGTTTAAAAAATGTGGCTTCCTTACCAGTAAATTATGCCAGCAAAAAGGAAGCGTGGATGATCTCGGAAATAGTCATTAAAACCAAAAGGAATGGAGAATTAGTAATCAGATTTTACTTTTTGTCCATAAAAGTTTATTTTAGAAAACTCCACATTTTTAAACTTATTCAGCATTTAATAACAGAGAAAAATAACACCTTAGATACCTCTTTTAGATGTTATGACCATGATAACTACAGCATGGAACAGGATGTCGTCACTAGCAAATTGTTTTAAACATGCTGGCTTTGTCTAATGAGAAACAGAGTGTAGTTTCGATGATGAAGATGATAATATCTTACTGGCGGAATAGACAAAAAAAAATTTTGACAATTGTGATGAAGTTCGGATCCAAAACATTGGAGCTCTTGCTTCCAAATAAAAATTTCATGGACTTTATGGCCTGCTTAAAGAAAATTTACGTTTTCATGCAGTATGTTCCCAGATTGAGTCCACATGAGGAAAAAAATATATTTATTAAAAAAAAAATGACAAAGAAATAACATTTTTTGCCTAATTCAAAATCAATAAAAGTTATCGTTACATAAGAAAAGATTTTAACGAAAAGTTTTCTGGAGTTATTGTTTCATTTATTGGTATCAAGAAGGTAGCGAAAAAAGTTTTAGAAACTAGTTCCATAACCCACTCAAAAAAAAAACACAAAACCTTTTTTGAAAAGCGCGTATATTTTTGGTTGTGGATGGGTAATGAAATAATGAAAAACCGAAATTTTCATCATAATATCATGTTTTCCGATGAAGAAACGTTTTCGTCGGAACATGTTCGATATTGGAGCGACACTAATTCTCATTTTAGAATTGTAAATAGGCGTTAACATCATGTTAAAGTAAATGTTTTTTTGCGGAATAATAGGCTTAATCGGCATACATACTTACCTGCATATATTTAGACATTTTTTTTGTCATGGTTTAAGTGATTTACCTCTTGATTATCGACACATATTTTCAACAGGATGGTTGCCCAGCGCATTTTGCTCGTATTGTGGTTAATTGGCTAAATCGCAAATTTGGAGATAATCTGATTGGCAGAGGTGGTTCAATTTTGTAGGAGCCCTGATTTGTCAATTTTAGATTTTTATTTGTGTGGCGTTTAAAACAAATAGTTTACAAGAACGACTTCTCCAATAATGCGAAATTATAAAAAAATCGGATAAGAGATGCTTTTGCATCCTTAACAATTGAGGAAATTCGTGAAAGTTATTAAGAGCTACGATTTAGAATTGAGCTGTGCTGAAGGCGGCGGTGGATTAATTGAATACTAGAAGTTGGTTTGATTTAGTTTATCTATTTTGAGAAAAAAAAGTTATTATTTTTGCCATTTTTTTATTAAATTAAAAACCAAAAAGAATCCGGGGTCATAGTGCATATAATATGCTGCGTACTTAATCTTTTAAATTTTGAGCAGTTTATAGAGCAAGGGCTCCACTTTGTAATTTCAAGTGTATAATTTTTGTAAAGTAAAAATTTCCCTATCATCTAGTGTCAGGTTTTTCTTTGAACTCTTTTCCTCGTTTTCCCGCTGACGCCGGTTCAGTTGTGAACGCGGCATATTAATATATTTGTGGCAGCGCCATATTTTAGGCAGTTACAAAGTTTTCGGATGAAATTGCGTGGAAAAGAAACACCATAAACATCGCATAAGTGAATGATGATTGAGGGTAATGGTGAAGAGTGGAGCCGTCCGAAACCGACTCTCTTGCGGAAAATACAGAAATAATCTAATTTATGAAGTTAGGGTGTGCGATATTTCATCCCGACGATACCCAGAGATTCCCACTTTATAATGTTCCTCCATCTTCGCCGTCTGACTGATGTTCGTCCTTTTCGCGAATGACACGAAAATAATTCTTACCTACTACAAAAAAATGTTACAATAAAATCGTCGACGAGCCACTTCCTTTTTTAGACAGGTGTCATATATTTCCGGCCAGTTAATTGAAAACAGCAAATAAAATTATACAACGATTATGTTATTACGTGTCCAGAAATAATGAAAAACGAGGTGCTAATTGGACGTTGTCTCGTTTGTAAGATCTAGAATGCCTTGTCCGCCCTATGGATTTTAAGCCTTAGTGTTGGCAGCACTGACAGCTCATTGTAGTGAAATCACCGAGTCATGGTGTGGCTTTTTTACGGTGTACTCTTCGTTCAATATTCTTCGTTTTCTCGCTTCAACATTCTGCTTAGTAATTTCATCGGCGAGGATATGAATGAATTTTATTTTTATTGTGCTCAAATAAGAGGTTATTTTGTTTGGACTGTAACCAAGCGCTCTGTGTTGCTTTATGGACTAACGTGCTCGGTTCGACATGAATGAAAAACCGAAATAATCAACTATTAACACTGTAATTTCCAGCTATTCCAAGCACACTTTCGACCAAAGAAAATTTTAGTTTTACCGCAAAAATAACGTCATCTCCACTTGGATTTTGAAACCGGATCGCCTAAATTGCGCCAATCAAAAATATCACGTTAAATGATAAATATTATGTTTGTACATAAGCGATATCGGTGAGAAAAGCACACTTGTTAGAAGAAGTAGCTGTTACTAATAGACACTTAGCCGTTGAAGGATACACGATGGCAAATATTGCGTTACACGAGTAGCTAACAATATGTAAACCGATACCGTTCCATGATACGTACGTCAAATTATATTGTAGAAGCCGACGTTTTCATATCACAATATTTAATCGTTACATCCATGAAATTATCGACATTAACAGTAAATGCTAATGTTGGGAGACGAGCGCCAATTTTTTTACTCGTTTTCATATAAAGCAGTGTTCAAGACGCCAAAATAAGACATTACGTTCCGGCGCTCCCGAGAACTGTATATAAATGGCACATTAACTTTAATTCGTTTTTATTGCAATTTGCAGTGAGCTGTTCAGGGGCGCTGAAAAGTCGTCTGGAATTAATTAACTGCAGGAATTTCTGACTACGTTTTTGTCATAAACGGCTTAATGTGTGAGGGGCGATTTGAATTTTTGATGGATATAATTCGAAGACTGATATCATTTCAAAGAGATTTAATTGTCGTTGAAGTGGCCCCTGTTTTTTTTTAATATTCTGATAGGATTACGTTAGGAAATTATTTGCTTAAAACTATTTTTGTATAATGTATTATCGGATATTCCAAAGACACAAAGGCTGTGAATATTTGAGACAGATACAATGATTCAGAGGTAGTTCGTAGGTAAAATCTAAAATAAAAAAAAATGTAAAATTGTTTATGTTCAGAATAATCCCCAAAGTTTTGAGAAACAATTTGAGATTAAAACTATACAATTTTTAAAATTAATTAAAACAGTTTTGGGATTCTTTGAGGTATTTTAATTTTTGATAATTTTGGGAATTGTCAAAGTTAGAGGCAATTTTAGAAAAACTTTTTTTAAATTCTTATGATTATAATAACTAATAAGTCTACAGAAATTGAGCATTTTGAAAATACTAAAACGCCTAGAAAGTCTAAAAAAAATTCAAAAATATAAAAAATACAGCGAATTTGGAATAAAAATGGACACAAGTTCAAAAAGACACTAAAATTTTAAATCAAAAGTTTCAAAACTTCAAAGTTTGCGACAGATGTATTGATTCAAAAGGACTTGATAAAACTAAAAATTCGGTGAATATGAAAATACTTAAATTTTTCACAAAAAACTGCTTTTGAAGCCTGAAACTGAAACTGAAAATAAAGATTTTTTTAAACGTTTAAAATTTTTTGTTTGAATTATTTTCAAAAACTTAAGCAATTTAAGATTAGACCTATTAACTGTTTAAAATTTTTAAAAGTAGAGACAATTTTATAAAGATATTTTTTTTTAAATTCTTCTGAAGAAGCTTTCTGAAGATATCCAAAACAGATTTCAATGACGGTGTGAAACATCTGAAAAATCTAGAAAATTCAAAAAATATAGAAACTATGAGTCCTAAAATCTAAAGAAGAGTCCCCAAAATCAAAAATCAAAAGGTTTAAAACCTCCAAAAGAAAAAACTTTAAAAATTTTGTGAACAGAAAATAAAAAAAAATAATAAATTTGTTACAAAGAAGTGAAAGTTTTTTTCTCATTATTTGAAGCGTTTACGACTGTTAATGTTTAGAACAATTGTTAAAATTTTGAAGAATTTATAATTAAACCTGAAAATGATGTAATTTTTTCAGTTTATTTTTTTTTAAATCTTTGAAAATTTCAAAAATTATAAAAATTGGAGAAAATTGAAAACAACAATTTTAAAATTTATGGTGTACCTTCTTTAAATTCTTATTTTAAAATTATTTTTAAAAATAATAAAAAATGGGACTTTTAGAATTTCTAAAATACAATTTTACATTTTTTAGTTTTCTTTTTTTTATAGTTTTGATAATTAACATTGTTCTATTTTTTAAAATTTCTGATTTATAATGACAGGTATATTTAATTCTAATTCAAATTTTTTTTTCATTTCTAGAATTTGAATTTTGACACTTACAGAACTCTTAAAACTTGTAACAATTTTTTTTACTACTTTTTAAACCATCCTGATAATTTTAAACATTTAATTTATAAAAATTGTAAAACATTTTTTAACGTATTGTAAAATTTAAAGAATTTTTAAAACAACAGTTTTTTCAGATTTTTTGATTTTTAGTTCTCCTTGAATATGTAATAAAAAACCCATAAAAAATCTGAGATGCTCAATTTAATTTCTGTTATTACTTGAGTTTTTTTAGCGTTTGAATTTTTTACAGATTTTTTTGTCACATTCTAAAACTCTGAAAGGTATGTCAAAAATTGATAGATTCTAAAAAATGTAATAAGAAGTAAATAAAAAAAAAATACAACCAGAATTTAGGTAATCAGAAGAATCTAAAAACTTTGAAATAAATCTAAATAAATTAGTAATTGAAAGAATTTAACGAATCAAAGAGCCAACGAATTATTCAACTTATCAAAAGTTTGCAACAAAAACACTTTCAAGCATCTAAGAATTTTGTCGAAAATCTCGAAAATCTTGAGAAGTTAAAAATCTAACGATGCAAACCATTCAAAACTTCATAAACCTAAAAGAATGAAAAAATTTTAACGAACTAAAAATCGAAAACAATCTAATAAAATAACGTATCAAAATAAGACGAGATTTTATCGTGTATTTGTTCATTGTTGTATCTACATGATCTTGTTTTTCGTAAATATTGTTTTCTATATTCCGTTTCTTAACAACAATAAGTTTTTGTTTACATAAACTGTTGGTATGTCATTTAAAAACAGATTTTGCGCTCTCCTCAACTTTTCACTGTGTCACAATACTCTCCAGCTATTGACTGATAAAAATCAAGGTCTGTGATTCATTCGTGCTTCGTGCCGTGTGCAAAATGGAATATTCTAGACATTTTAATCAATTTTTTCTTTTTCCCCAAAACGAAATAAATTTTTAATAATGCCCATTTTTTCTTTTACGCTAAAGCAAAATCTGGACCACTTATGATTTTTTTCACCGTTAAATCGGCAAAAAAAAAATTAAAAAAAAGGTCCCAAATTTTTTATCAATGAAAAGTCAGTAAGTACAAAAAACATTTTTCCACCGAAAATTTGGAGCTATTTCTCACGCCCAGCATTTTTTTCTTGCAACTGCACGCTGAACTTGTTTTGCACACAGTTTGCACACGGTCCAAAACAAAGTATAAAGTAATCGGCGCGAAACCGTTTCAAACAGATCCAACCACGACAACCGAACCATCTAAAGAAAATTACTTCTGCACCAACCAAGGTAAGATTTTTTTTCTATTTTTTTTTTAATTTATCACTTTGTTTTTGCAGTAAAAATGGAACCTAGAACTGAAGCTGAGAGAGTCTGTTCCTGCTCTGGAACTTGTTCCTGCACCTGCTGTGGAGGAAGAAAAACACCCCAAGGCGTGAAAAGCTGTTGCAGCAACGACTGTACGTGTTCCTGCTGCCGGGATGAAACCTGCTGCGTTAAAAAATCTGCTTGCAGCGACTGTACCTGCGCTTGTTGCAAGGAAAAACAATGCGGATGCTGCAAAGAAAACAAAGCATGTTGCAAAGGAAACTGTGTTTGCGGAGAAAAGGCCTAATCGAAATTAATGTGTTTTTGATATGTAGAATTAATCAATAAATCTAGTTCTTGATAGCTTTCGAATTTTCTTGATTGAGCAACACCTTAAATTCGCAACGTGAACAAAGCTCCGTTGTCCTCGCTCAAAGTTTAAACAAACGTCGAACTCAAGCACTCTTTACCAACTCCTAGCCTTACATATGTCCAATTCCGAGGAGTAAATTATGCGTAACATCTGTTCAGTCAATTCCGTATAATCAGTCACTATTTACAAAGGAATGCATCGAGAAAATTACCAAGATAAGTCAACACAGTTCGCCTCACAACACTCTCTTCACTCGACGTAGATTAGGTGTTTATCCGCTCATCAATTTCTCTTTAAGAAAATATTGACTTTAACCGTCCGATGCGAAATTTTCAAAAATCATGACGAACGAAATTAGTTTGATAATCGCATCAGATTCGAGTCGAACGACTCCGAAAAGGCACACAAATCATTTCTGAGCTATAAAAGAACGAAAGGCTATTTGTAATGATTATATTTGCATAATTACATTAGCGTCGTCGGCGTCGTCGGGCATCGCGTGCCAGATCTACGCAGGAGCGCCGCGACGATTGATGGACGCTTTATGAAGAATAGCTTGTGTGAAAATGGAATGGCTTTTAATCCAATAATTGTCTTCGTAATGCGAGAGGGACGATTGATTGATAGTGCCCGTACCGAACACAGACTTGACCGCGTTCTTCACATGGAATAAAGAAAAGATACGAATATACAGTTGCTCTAAAAGTATTGCGCCGCTTAGCATAATCAAGTTAAGTATTTTGCAATAATTTATTGCAGTTCAAAATTTATTTTAAATTGGACGATAAAACCCAAAATTGGTTTATCTTAAATTAAATTTGAATCAATTTAACAAAAATAAACCGATTTGGGCTAAAAAAAAAGTATTTGGGTTAAATAACAATAAACTTAATTAAAATTGAACCGATCATATCAAAATTGAGCTAAATTTGATAAAAAAGAAGTCAATTTCATTAAAAAAATTATGTTAGTGTAAATTTGATTAAACAGTTTGATTTTAGACTAAGTGGATTAAATTTTGAATTAATTTAAAGAAATTTAACTAAATAATAAAATGTATCCAAATTTCAATAGATATAATTAATTAAAGAATAAACAGTTAATTACACTTTTCAAAATAAATTTCACGGTTATTTTAGACTAATAAAACTCAATTAAATACAATTAAACTAAAATAAAATTTAATAAACCTAAACTAAATTTGACTAGAAATAAGTTAAATTTGACTAAAACTGGATCCATTTTAAATAAAAATAATTAAAATTGGGATACCAAATTTTGGAAAAAATTGTTTGAGGGTTATAAAATGAAAAATTGGTTAAAAAGTAAAAAAAGTAATATAAAATAATTGGGATCCAAAATAAGTAAAAGACATGCCAAACTTCAGAACTGTTTAGGGTACGCTCGTATTTCAACTTTTTTTGTTCAGTTTGTTTTATTTTCTACAAAAATAAAGAAAACAAACTAAAAAATGTACAACTTCAACGTAATAGTTTAAAATAAAACAAAAAGCACTAAAAAGTGAAGTAAAAAAAATACACAAATTTGGAGGAGTTTCGAGGAGACGATTGTTTATCAAATTATAAAATTTTGAAAACTTCACAGTTAAGTAGTTAGCAAAATCTTTGAAGATCATTCTGCAAAAGACAACCAACATTTTAGATAAATCAGAAGAGGTAAATTAATTAATTATTTGCCCAGAACTAAATTAAATTTTACTAAATTAAGTTCAAATTAGACCAAGGAAGAGAAAATCGGTTCAATGTGAATTAAATTTGAATTTAATGAAAGTGAACTAATTTTGATGTAACGAATTAAAAATTGATCTTAAAAATTTAACCCGAGGATATTAAAATAAATAGAATAAATTACCGTTCTTTTAATTTACTTCTATTTAGTTTACAATTGAACAAGCTTAACGAAATTGTAAAAAACTTGATTAAACTTTATATAATATAGGCGAAAACTACGTTGAACAAGAATAAATTTAACTAAAATTGAACTGAAGATCACAAAAATGAAGGAATTTTGAAATGAGGTTCATTGGATTAAATTGTCTCTAATTTTGGTGTAAATTTGTTTTAACACTTTAATCTCAGACGAAGGGGGTTAAATTTTAAACTAAATGGTAGAAATTTAACTAAATAACAAAATGTAGTCAAATTTGAACAGATATAAATAGTTAATTTAAGAAAAAACACTTAATCTAACTTTCCGAAATCAATTTCAAAGTTATTTTAGACTAAATAGAGTAAATTTAACGCAATTGAACTAAATTCAAAAAACTTAAACTAAATTTGCCTAAAATTAGGTTAATGAGTTAAATTTGACTAAAACTGGACTAGGTTCGGATAAAAATAAATAAAACTAAGATACCTAAATCTACAGAAATTTGTTTAAAGCTTATAAACTGAAAAAAAAAACGGTTAAAGAAGTTTAAATTAAATTAAACTAAATTCGATTGGAAGAAAATGACTAAAATTAAACAATTAATTTCTTTACTGTTAGAAGTGAATTTTGTACTTTTTATTGCTGTTGAACTAAATGGTTTTAACGTAAATAGATTTGACTAAACTTAAATCCAATAAATTAAGCTAAGTTAATTTAGTTAAAACTGTTTTAGAGTGAGATGAAATTGAATAAATGAAAAGTAGTTCTAGATAAATTTATCTCAATATAAACTGACAAAATTCGATGAAAAAATCTTTTATAAAATGAAATATTTACATTTACAGATTATAAATGCACAAAATAAATGTAAATTTGTTTAGGTAGATAAAGGTTTACGTAAAACGACCTATTATGAACTTAACTGGTTTATTAAAACTAGTTCAATTTAAAAAGAACGAAAACTAAAAACCAAACTAAATCTGAGAGAATTAAACTAAAGATTCAGATAAATTATTGTCTTCGTTCTTTAAATTAAAGCTGATGCTTTTTTTTTGTAGAACTAAATGATAAGTTTATACAGATGTTAAAAAATAAAATAATTTTAACTAAAATTCACTTAAATAAATCTTTAAAAAACTGCTTAAATAAATTAAATAGAAATTGCCAAATCGTAAAAAAATTAACTAAAACTATTTTGGGAAAGTGGCAACTCTAACATTAAATTGAATTACATTCGATAAAAAAATTAAAATTTGGTGTATTTTTTATTGTATTGTATGGATCAAATTTAACAATTTTTTAAACTGAAGTAAATATAACTGATTTAAATCCGAAAAAAATCAAACTAGAAATGCTACCAAATAAAAAGAGTTAGACCGCACTGAAGAAAACTAAACCAAATAGTAATTTAAATAGAATTAACTAAATTTAATCAAACACAGTTCAAACTAATTAAAGCTGGTTTAGTGTGGGTGAACCTGCATAAAACGAGTAATTTTTTGTTTATTTGACTAAATATAATTGAAATATAATTAAAGAAAAAGAAAAAAGGTGAATATATTCTACTGAGCGTTATAGTAAACCATATATCTTTATTCTTCAAAGCAAACTTTGTTGACTAAAATAGATCAGTTTTGATTAAAATATAAATAAATAAATTTATTAAAATGTAGATTAGATTTGCTAATCTGATTTAAAACTAAAATTAAGAAAATAGATTGAGGTAGAAAAATTGAACTAAATCAACGAAAACTGGACAAAATTAAAACACACTAAAAAGTACTAAATCTAAATTAGAAACTTGAACTCTGGCACAGTAAACTTGAGTACTTCAACTTAAACTAAATTAAAATAAATTTAGTTCAATCAAAAAGGACCAAACAAAATAACTTTAACTGAAGGCAGATATGATGTTTTCGCAAGCTGAAAATTCCTGAACCAAATTTTTCACTGATTTTTATAGAGACTTTTGGAATCCTTTACGCCACTAATAAACTTGGACTCTCTTTTTCAAAAATTGCACCATCTTATTAAACCCTGAAAAAATGGACTTGTATAGCAATTTTTGAAAAATAAAAATACAATGCGTGGTATCGCGTCGAAATTGGCGTCAAGTCCCACAATAAAGGCTCTCTTCGATCAACAAAAATAAAATGCCCATCCCTCGTAAGTAGATAACAAGTATCATTATAAAGCGGTACAAGCTATGACAATAAAATATGAGGTGTTAATCTTTCTAAAATGTTCTAGTGGCAAACTGACTGACACTTGAATGCATCGACTGATGAGAACACAAGGAGTCTTTGAAACGTGAACGGTTAACAATAGTTTGGAACATCTGAAGATCGCAGCCCACGATGATTTGACTGTTTGTGGTTCAGCCTCGCTACCGAGCCACGGCGGGTTATTATTATTAGTGGAGGCAGTCATTGGACGATAACTACAGTTATTTAAGGCCTATTTGGGTAATTTTTACGCAAATTATGGACTACCAAATTGGGATTGTTTTTCAATTAATCGGAACCCAATTTGACGGCTTGCTTGCTTGTTATAAGACAAAAAAAAAAGAATCGAGGTTTACAAAAAACGGTAGGTTAGATAAGATTGCTTTGATTTTTTCAAATACTTCGAAACAAAATGTCAGATGCATCACAGTTGGTCTAAGGAACAAAGACATCAATTGATTGATTCTATTTTATATTAAAAACAGCTTCCTAAAACTGATTTAGTTTAGTTTTTAATTTAGTTCACTTTGTTGAGTTAGTTTAGTTTGGAATCAATTGCAATTGGATTTAGTTAAATAAACAATATATTTTAGTTTAATTGGAGCTGGTTTAGTTTTTACTAAACCAGCTCCAGTTAAATTAAACCAAATATTGATTAAATTTAATTAAGCCTATTTAAAATTAACTTAATTAGTTTATTAAAGAAGGTATAACTATTAAAATTGAAGAAATCTGAATAATTTTCTACTTGTTTAATGTCACAAGTGCCACACTTCCAAAATTGTTTGACTTATTTTTTTTGAGATTTGCCAATTTATATTTAATTTATTTAAGCAAATTTCTAAAGTTTTTATTCTGTTTTAACCGGTTTCCCAACAAAAGTAAATTTTAGTTAAAATTAGTTTATTAAAATAAAAAGTAATTTAAAAAGCATCAAGTATAATTTAAAGAAAGAAGACAATAATTTATCTGAATCTTTAGTTTAATACTCTCAGATTTAGTTTACTTTTTAGTTTTAGTTTTTTTTAAATTGAACTAGTTTTGGTAAACCAGTTAAGTTCATAATAAGTCGTTTTACGTAAACTTTTATCTACCTAAATAAATTTAGATTAATTTTGTGAATTTATAATCAGTAAATGTAAATATTTCATTTTATAAAAGCTTTTTTGATCGAATTTTGTCAGTTTATATTGAGATAAATTTATCTAGAACTACTTTTCATTTATTCAATTTCATCTCCCTCTAAACCAGTTTTAACTAAATTAGCAAATTAGCTTATTTTTCAATAAACTAAAAAGTACAAAATTCACTTCTAAAAGTAAAGAAATTAATTGTTTAATTTTAGTCATTTTCTTCCAATCGAATTTAGTTTAGTTTAATTTAAACTTCTTTAAGCGCTTTTTTTTCAGTATATAAATTTAAACAAATTTCTGTAGATTTAGGTATCTTAGTTTTATTTATTTTTATCCGAACCTAGTCCAGTTTTAGTCAAATTTAACTCATTAACCTAATTTTAGTCAAATTTAGTTTAAGTTTTTTGAATTTAGTTTAATTGCGTTAAATTTACTCTATTTAGTCTAAAATAACTTTGAAATTAATTTCGGAAAGTTAGATTAAGTGTTTTTTTTTTAATTAACTATTTATATCTGTTCAAATTTGACTACATTTTGTTATTTAGTTAAATTTCTCTCATTTAGTTTAAAATTTAACCCTCTTCGTCTGAGATTAAAGTGTTAAAACAAATTTACACCAAAATTAGAGACAATTTAATCCAATGAACCTCATTTCAAAATTCCTTCATTTCTGTGATCTTCAGTTCAATTTTAGTTAAATTTATTCTTGTTCAACGTAGTTTTCGCCTATATTATATAAAGTTTAATCAAGTTTTTTACAATTTCGTTAAGCTTGTTCAATTGTAAACTAAACAGAAGTAAATTAAAAGAACGGTAATTTATTCTATTTATTTTAATATCCTCGGGTTAAATTTTTAAGATCAATTTTTAATTCGTTACATCAAAATTAGTTCACTTTCATTAAATTCAAATTTAATTCACGTTGAACCGATTTTCTCTTCCTTGGTCTAATTTGAACTTAATTTAGTAGAATTTAATTTAGTTCTGGGCAAATAATTAATTAATTTACCTCTTCTGATTTATCTAAAATGTTGGTTGTCTTTTGCAGAATGATCTTTAAAGATTTTGCTAACTACTTAACTGTGAAGTTTTCAAAATTTTATAATTTGATGGACAATCGTCTCCTCCCTTCTCCTCCAAATTTGTGTATTTTTTTTTGCTATACTTTTTAATGCTTTTTATTTAAGTTTTTAAGATCAATTTTTAATTGGTTACATCAACATTAGCTCACTTTTATAAAATTCAAATTTAATTCACCTTAAACCGATTTTGTCTTCATTGGTCTAAGTTAAACTTAATTTAGTAGAGTTTAATTTAGTTCTAGACAAATAATTAATTAATTTACATCTCCTGATTCATCTAAAATTTTCGTCGACTTCTGCAAAATAATCTTCAAAGCTTTTGTTAACTACTTACTCTGAAGCTTTCAAAATTAGATAATTTGATTGTTTCTTCGTCACTTTTTTAAATTCCTGTGATTTTTTTCGCTTCACTTTAGTTTGTTTTCTTTATTTTTGTTGTAAATTTTAAAATATTTAAACAAACAATAAAATGAAAATATAGATTAGATGGAGTTTTAAAAAAATCGTCTTAGATATTTTAATATTACAAAAATCCGACAACAATACTTTTTTATTTAGATGCGAACTATAAGATATTGGAGCAAATAATTGTTAAAAGAACATAGACAATAAATTAAGATTGTCATAATTTTTTTCTAATTTTTCTAATCAGATTTGGACTGTTATTTTCTTCATATTTGATGAACAAAATTATCTACAATAAGTGAAAAAAAATTCTGGCTCAAAGATTGCTTAACAATTTTAAGAACAACCTAAATTAAAAAAAAAGTTAAATTGTAGAAAAACAAGCTATACTTAAGATTTTCTGAAATATTTCTAAATAACGACAGTGTTGTAAAATTTATGCAAATTATAGATTTATTAAACTGTGATTGTTTTTCAATTAATTTGAATCCAATTTGACGGCTTTTTTTATTGATATAAGACAACAAAATAAAAATCATGGTTCACAAAAAAAGATACATCGTGTGTGTCAAAAAACGGGCGTTTTAGCACATTTTCTGAGTGCCCTCTAGACTAAAATTTTGTAGCAAAAATTATTCTCAAGTTTTTAGTTTCAAAAAGACACTTTAGAACAATAAACCAAACAAATGTTTCATTATTTTCTGCTTTTGCAAGAGCTACATATGTCACAATTTGTCAATCTGAAAAAACAGTTCGAATAAATTTCGAAAATTTTCATGACGTTTTAGGTAGACATAATATTTTTGTTGCTATAACAACTTTACAATAATCTACATGATGTCATATTTTGCCCCCTTTTAAAACTGCCCTCGTCAATTAAATTTAATTTAACACAGACGAAGAACAAAATTTTGAATCCACTCCTGGATAAAAATATAAACGTTGAAATGTAGCAAAGTTTTCGCTAGCAACCTAACTATGAACTCCTCAAAATTTGTACAGGGCTTTCATAAAAGAATATAGCATCCAAAGTGCTTTGAAAAACAATAGAATTGACCACATTGTCGTAATTTGCCGCTCACCTCAAATATCAACGTTTTTAATCCTAAATGACATAAAGTGTCAGAAAATAAAAAAAATTAGGTTACAATATTTTAATTAGAGATTATGCACGAATGTAAATACAGAGAAATGCTATTTAAAATTGGCGGAATTTGAAACTACTAATCGTCGTCCAGCGTAGACTCTCAACCACTTATTTCAAAGGGTTGCATTGCGAGTGGAGACGACAACTGTCAACAGTGTCAAATTATCCCTCGCTTTTTGTGTTTACGTTGCGTTTCTTTTTTCCTGTGCTCGATTTTTCAGTTATTGCTTCTTCATTTATTATAAACAAAACAGTTTTTTTCAAAACTCTACGTGTGTCGTTATTTCACAAGGTAAGTGTGAGTGGTCAAAAACAATTTGGAATATTTCGTTAGAATTTTTTTTTAGATTTTAGCAATGGGTTACTCAGTTGAACAAAATACGTTTATCGTAAAAGCCTATTATCGCAATGGGTCTTTGGTAAACGGCGAATGGGTGTATTCAATTCAAGCCTGTAAGGATGAATACTTGGCAAGATACCCAGACATTGAAGTTCAAGAAGCTTCTCTGGTGGCTCATATTCACCATGTTCTAGACAGATTTAATATCACTGGATATGTGAAAAAAGGGAAGTCGACAGGAAGACCGCAAGTTTCAGACGAGATCGTTGACGATTTAAGGGTGCGTCTGGAACAAAATCCCCAAACATCTTTACCAAAGTTATCTTTACAATCTGGAGTACCTTTAACTACGTGCCACAAAATTGTTAAGAAGAGGTTGCATATGCATCCATATAAAGTTATGACTGTGCAAGAACTGTTACCAATTGATCCCCCTAGACGTGTTCAGTTTTGCAATTGGTTTCAACAAAATATGAATGACAACAGGATGTTGGATCTAACCTTTTTTAGTGATGAGGCATGGTTCCACCTGTCCGGTTACGTCAATTCGCAAAATTGCCGATATTGGAGTACTGAAAACCCACATCTTTTTCTTGAGACGCCTTTACATCCTCAAAAAATTGGAGTTTGGTTGGCAGTTTCTCGTAGGCGGATCTATGGACCTGTGTTTTTTCATGATTCGGTAACTGCAGACTTGTACCGAGAAAGCATTTTAGAACCATTTGTTGATCAATTGGATGACGAAGAGCTACAACAGGGTTACTTCCAACAAGATGGAGCCCCAGCGCATACGGCCCGGGCCACATTGAATTATTTGCAGCAATTTTATGGTGATCGAATTATTAGTATCGGAGTTCCAACTGAATTTCCTCCACGTTCGCCAGACCTCACACCTTTGGACTTCTCAATTTTTGGATATTTGAAGGACCGCGTGTTTAGACGCCAGTTGAACAATTTAGAAGAATTGCAGGATGAAATTATTCAACAATGTAATTTAATTAATGGACAAATGTTGAATAATATTTTTGAGAACATGAAGAGAAGAGTTAGAAATTGTTTAGAAAATAATGGTGAACACTTTCAGCATCTTTTATAATTTTAGTTTTTCAAATATAAAATAAATAAATTTGTTCAATAATAAATTATTAGCCCCTTTAGAGTATGCAACCGAATTTACGTTTCATAAATAATCCAAATCCTGTTCTACGAAAGGCGGCACACTTTTATTTGTTTTCAACGCCAACTACGATGCTATAAACATTTATGAAAGCCGTGTACAATCATCCCCTCGCCACTCCCCACAATTTCCGTGATTTTTTTTCGCTCCACTTCTCAGTGCGAACGGCGAAAAACCGCCCGTAAGAGGATTAAGGATTATCTATGTTTGCGTTGGGAACTAACATCCATCAGGCAGAGGAGCAGAAGCGTATTTTACAATTATTGTGTAATGATACCGCAAAGTAATTGGACGTTGTTTGAACACGCGCCTCCACGGTTCGTTAGTTTAACAGATCTGCGAGACGCAAGCGTGTTTTCACCCATTTTACACTGTTTCAAGGCGACGAACACGTGGCATGACACGTGTCCATTGTGCTCCGGGTGAATTATAGCGTTATAATAACAACGCGACGCTGGGCCGAGGCGTCGCGATGCCGTTTATGAATTATGTTAACATTCATTATGAAGCATTATATGATTACCTCGGGGAGAGATAAAATTTAGACACGAAACGAGGTAACGAGAGTAATGAAAGAATTAGCACCACAAACTGAATCAACAGAACGAATCCGAAGAAAAACGGTACTTGATGCGTTAAGAGTGGAAAGTGTCGAAAATCGTGCGAATCTCGTACTAGTAATTATTTCCTAATGGGGACAAATCTCACGAGACACCCGATAATCATAACGACACAATGAAACTTAATAACGACAAACAGACATGAGAACGTTTCTCATTTTCGAATTATACGCGTGCCACATGCCACCTGCTGAGAGGCTACGTGTCCGAAAAAGGGGATGCTTTATTGTGTTAAAAGTAATAACAGCCTTCATACTATTCAAATTAAAGAAAATATTTTTTCTCAGGATGGTTCCATTATTTATGTTTATATTGCAATGGACAATCGTTTAACTGTTTAAATTTCCATTCTTAGTCAGGCTACTCCCACACTTTAACCTCTCAAGAGGATGACTTTCAGAAACTGAAATCGTGTAATTACCACGACGTATTTATTTTGACTTGCACGCTTAATTTCGTCGAGACGATATCGTGATATTTCGAGTCTATAATTTTCCTGTCAATCTGATGTTGACAAATACGACACAATTTTTGCAAGTTTTTATTGGGAATTTTTAAGTGACGAGTTATGTAAGTTTCGGGTTTAATTCTAATGAAGTTAATATTCTGAGTCATCTCACAAACCTCACAACTAATAAAGTCGGACGTTCGTTTTGTATTGATCACGTTCATCAAATCTAGAAGAAAGCAGTGGCGTAACGAAAGGGTACCCTACGTCATGATGGAACAGATCATATCCTTTAAAAAATCACTTGTCACTTGTTTTGTGTTCATTTAATCACAGGAAAATAAACACAGATTTAAGTGCTGTTTCCTTTTTTATTCGGCCAACGTGATTTGAAAAATCACTGCTAATTAAACAACAATTGACAATTTCCATTACAACTAGTTTGCATTTTCTCATTTGTGCATTTTGTTGCAAACTCTGTTACGTTCCTTTCGTAGTACTCCAAAATTAGAAATACAATTTTGATTGCTACATAAAATAAATTGTTTTGCTAATTATTTCCTTTAGTATCTATTATGTTTGGAATATGAATCTTAAAAATGACAACAATGCTGCAACACTAAAAAAGTAGAAAACTAACACGAGATAAAAATTTTGCTGTCGTATAATTTGCAAACTTGTTTTTAGACGCTTTTGAGCATTTATTTGTATCGTTTGATTGAGCAGATACATAAAATTTTGTTATTTAATCTTCAAGGTGTTTATTGTGATTAAATAAATTAAAAACGTGTTTAAACTTTAATTTGTCTCTGTGTAAATCACATTTCGAAAGATTTTAAAGCTCACATCAAACTTTACGAGTATAAAAATTTCAGTTTAAAATTTTTATTTTTTTTTACTTCGTGTAAGCGTAACTGAATTTGTTTTATTTAAAATTTTGTTTAGTCAAGTTTAGTTCGAGATTATATGAATGAAATAAAATTTTATTATTTCAAGCCGCTAAGTTTCAGGTCACAATTTTTAGGTTGAAATCTGAGTATTTAAATTTGATCAAAATTTTAGCTTCCATTTTAGTTTTAGTTGCAATTGCTAAATCTTAATTGCTATTTTTTATTTTAGCTTTCAGATTTAAGAATTATAGGAACCAAATTGTAGAGCCTAAACCTGTCGTAATGTTATCGTTTCAATTTTAAACCCCAATCAATTTGAAATCTTTAAAGTTGTCACTTTCAGGTTTTAGGTCACCAACTTCATTTTGGAATAAAATAATAAAATAATAAAATTATTAAATTCAGGTTAGTTTCAGTTTTTTTTTTTGTATTTTAGAATTTACCATTTTCATTTATAAACTTCTTTTAACTTTTTGCGCTTAGATTTTAATTAATTAAATAAACTAAAACTTAAAATTTCCCGTTTTTAACTTTATACGAAACTAAGTTAAAATTCCAGGTTCAGGTTTTTGTGGTTGACGATTAAAATTTCAGAAGGCAGCTTAAAATTGGCCAATTTCTGAACTCTTATTTCTAAACTTTAAATTAAAGACATCGAAATGTTTATTGGTAGATTTTTTTTGACTATGTTCCTTGGGTTTAAAATAATATTAACCTAAATCTAGGTTTCATGGTTTTCAATTTATCAAACTTAAATGAAATTCTATTTCAGGTTTTATAATTGTAATATGTACTTGAAATTTTATTTTCCAGGCTTTTTTCAAAAATGTAGGCTTATACTGTAAAAATAAACCTAAAATAATCACAATGTTTTTAATAATTACACTTCTCACCTATCAAGTCTAAAATCTTAAATTTTAGATTTCAAGAGAATGAATTAAATTTACGATTTTTTTATATTTTAGCTCTTACTGGTTAGGTTTAAAGCTATAAATTAGCAGTTTTATCAAAATTTAACTTTTGCACCAAAATTTGGATACTTTTTTAGCGTTTGGAAACGTACGCTCGAACACTATTTGTTTAAAAGATTTTTTTTGTAAAATTTCAAATAGGTCCAAAATTGAAGTACTAAAGTTTAGACGAAAAATCTTAGCTTTAAGATGTAAATATTTGTGAAATGCAAAAAAAAAATTCAAGCTTGGTAAAATTTTTTGGTTTCTAAATTTATTTTCTGAATTTTGTTGAAAAATATTTTGAGGTAAAAATTTAAAAAATTTAAAAAATTTGAAACTGAAAGATTTATGGTTATATGCTCCAACAATTTCTAACAGTACATACATAATTTTTTAGCTACAATTATATATCGCATAATTTTGAATAATCCCAGTGTAATAACCAATAAAATCTAAAAATTTGATAAATTTAGTACAGATATTTTTATACTTCATTTTTGGTGTTAATTTTAAAATGTCCAAACGAGCAACAAAAGAAACTAGAATATATAAAATTTCAAAATAAAGAAAAACAGCCTAAACAGAATTAATTGTAGGAAAGTTTGTCACATTTTTAAAATTATTTATAGTTTTCAAATTTTTGAAAATCTTAGACAAAGAGTTGGGAGTCTATTTTTTTAACATCATATTTGGAAAATCATAACTTTATAATAAGTGAACAAAACCATGTAAAGTAAGTAAAAAAATGCAGCCCTGACTAAATTTTTTTTGAAATTTCCAGTGTAATTCTTAAAACAATCTAAAAAGAGTTGAATTGTTTTTAAAATATCTCTAATAAATGATAGTGTTGTAAAATTCTGTCGCGTTCAGCAATCAAATAACTTACTTATTACAACTTTCGCCGAAATTTTCATCGTTTCAAGCCAACATTTTCCTCTTCACTCATTCGTCACAATTAGTCGAAAATATGCGGTTAAAGATAATAGTTAAAGTTACCGCAAGCACTTAAATCGTGACAATTACCAGTAATAAGCTAAAATTACATTCGTAACGTCCCAAAAGTCCGAAACTCTGGCGAATTGACGAGTCGCCTCTGTCCAGCAGTCATCCTGGAGGTATTCCAGGCTCGCGCCTAGGGTGCAAAGCCAGTCTTAATTGACTAATTCCTCACATAATGGGTAATTGCTATGCCAGTGATGTATTGCTGCCTCGTCTGAGCCTGCCATTAAATTCTGCACTATAACTGCCGAGTTATTATTATCATTGCTGCATTGTAATTTGTCAGTTGCGCAAATCAATACCTGGCACCCAAAATATGACGGAAAAATATCAAAATTTGTCCCTTAATGGCCTGGTATTTGGGGTTAGTCCAGTCAAATCGTGCAGTAAAGTAGGGTGGAAACGGTGAGAAAAAATACCTGAATTACTGGCATGAATGCCAAGAATGTCCTGCAAGCGGAAGGGTTGCAGAAATTGTGCAGGGACGCCGTTAATCCTGCTTGGCCTTTAAGCCGATCAACACGTCATTGAGTGAACTACTAATCTCAAGACGATTTGCTGAATTGGACCAAGATTGGATCGGATAAGTACTCGAGGATGGAAAGCATAATTTCATTTGGGTACCGAACGCATGCGGGAGTAATTAGACATTTTTCCTGCGGGAACCCCATAAGGATTACTACTTATTCTACGGTAAGATTAGTATTAAGCAATTATTTATTCAAGTTTAATCCTCTTTTGTCAAGTTTGTTGTTTCTGAGAAATCTCGTACTTTCTTCGATTTCCGATTATGAAAAAGCCCTCAGCGGCCATAATTGTGACCGTCCACCCCGTCAGAAATTTAATTCACTTAGTCGACATCTCGAATTGTGAGTTTAGGATCTCGAAACCACAAACTGCAGACAATATCTGACAAGGGTTGCTCTTCAACTACAATAGCCATTGTACTTTTTCAGTCAACCACTTCCACTCGTAGTTTTTTCAAGATATCGTCGTTCCTGCGTTAAAAACTGAAAAAATTCTGTAATAAAATCTATAGTTTCGGGGGTGTGAATTCGAGGGGAACGTGCCGTATATTCGCTGTTTAGTGTACGTTTTGAGGGTTTAAACCCTCGAGGGTTAGACTAGTCATTAGGGCATTACTCCGAAATTAATTTACAACTGTTACCAGTTTGTCGGGTAATGAATATAATCAATGCTTTTAGGGGCGACAACGTGCGTCGATTGCTCGGAATTATTTTTCGCGATTTAGAGGAAAAGAGAGCACATTCAAACGAAATCCATTTTCAGTTGAATTATCCAATTATTAACTGTACACACGACGCCTCATTGTATTTAGTTTATTTCTCGCCTCCTGTCGAAAACATTCATGTCATGGTGACGAAATTCGCGCCCTTACGGACCTTGCGATAAGCGTCAGAAAGGAAGAGCTTTTTTGGACACCAGGATTGATCTGCCAACAGCAATTTGCCAGCATATCGAATCGCAGTGTGGGGCCTATACGAATATAAATTGTCAACTTAAATTATTGAGCAGTTTGTCACGGAAAAATCGGCATGAATGACGACAAATCCAACTGGAATACGGCTCTTATTAGAAAGGGTGCTGTCAAGCCCACGCGAACAACCAAAAGGTTCAAAATATTGCAAAAAGGCAAAAATTGACAAATTTAAGACATTTTCATGCAAGTTAGACATGAAACATCCATCCAAACGTGTTCCTAGATTTCAGATCACAGAGCTGTTTTTTTTTCACTCACAATGTAATAAAAAAAGAGAGCCGACATTAATAATTATCAAAAAATAGATAACTGTTTACAGTTTTTGCAAGATATATAATAACGACCTCTACTCAAAAGTGGCAACTTTTATCTATAATTTTTTTTACATTTTTCAAAGTTTTCGTCGATTATTTTTTAAGAAAAAATTGTAAAAATCCGAGAACATGAAACAAAGTTTATCATAAGCATGACCAGTAATATTTCATACCATTTTTCTTTGACTCCAAAAAAACAATTGGGGTAATTTTCAAAAACTTTTTTTATTCTATAAATAGAGAAATTTAGTTGTTCGTATTTACCATAGAAATGCCTAAAATCGTCTACGACGATTTAATTTTGTGTCTTTGTTAAGAGGCGTAAAGTTCTCACATTTCTTTCACACTAGTCGCCTAGTAAAAAAGTCACGAGGCCCCCCTCGTCATTTCCACGAAATATAAACTCTCCACTAGATGGGGGCCTCAAAAAAGTTACCAGTAAAAACTTTGAACACATTTTGCGATTATAGCATCAAAATATCAAATTTTTGACTAAATTCATGGACATGACTTCAAACCAATTTTTCCACTCGGAATAAGATGCCCCGAAACAAGTGATTTAAATGCTTTAGTGCCCTTTTCAGGTGAAGGAAAACGCTTGCCACTCAATAAAAAGTTACTGGGCGATAAATCAGGAGAATATAGACAATGAGTCATAAATTCCACTTTTTACTGGTCAAAAACTCGACCGTTTGTTGCGCCGTGTGCGTTTGCGTTGTCATGATGAACAATGATTCTACTGTTTAAGTTGTGTCTTCTGATTTCAGCGATAACTTCAGGTAAACAAATTGAAGTATCGTTAACTGTCCTTCGATGCTCTCATGGAACAGTTGCAACACGACCCGTTTTTCCGAAGAAACATTTTTTCGAAGCACCTTTGTGGGTGTAGGTTCACTTTGGAGGAGCACCCATGCAGTTTAGTTTCAGGCTCAAATGCATATATCCATGTTTCGTCACCACACAGAAATTCAACGACCGTAATCGAATTTTTTGGCGTTTTCTCGCATCATTTGACGCGTGTCCGTTTTTGAGCTTCCTTTAAATTATGAGGGAACCAACGTCTGGACTGCAGAGCTGCCTGACATTCAAACGATCGTGCAAAATAGTATTTGTTTCGCCGCAATGCCTAAGAATGCCTCTATTTCATTATATGTCGTATGCCCATCGATATTCTTCGTGACAAAAGAGGTGCATGGGCGACCTTCGCGATCATCGTCATCAAAACTTGGTCTTCCAAATACCGACCTAAGTTTTTCCACACATCACTTTGGTGTTAAACCGTATCGAATGTCATAAGAAAGCATCGGCCGAAAATCACGATTTGAAATTCCCAATTTTTAATCCAATTATCGATTTATTGAAATTTGTTAGAACGAAACTATTTTTAAAGTCAAACTGTCAATTTTGCGAATATGGCAATTGCATATATCTAAAGTTGACAATAATAGTACTTGATTTTGATTTTAACATCATTGCGATTATTTGCATACATATCACCATCGGATTTTTCTAAATTATGAAAAGGTTTACAATTTATAGTGAACAAACAATTCGGGTCTAGAATAGAAATATGATAAGTAATGTCATAATTGTATTCTAGAACCGAATTGTTAAAAGTGTAACGTTGACACAAAAATTCTAATGATAGTATAGGTATGAAAATTAGAAAAAAGTTCTCAAAATAGACAGTCTTAAATAATGGGCAGAATTATTAAAACTGTTCCATTTTAAAAAAAAACAAGATAGTTATTTTAAAAACCAATTTCTAAGATTGTAAATATTAAAGCTCTTGTTAATTAAAATTATAATTTTTAGAATTTTCAGAAATTTAAGGATTCAAAATTTAGGAGAAAATTAAAGACATTTTAACAGAATTAAAATTACAAACAATAATTTGGTTTAAATATTTTAGACTTTTTTCTATAATTTTTGAATCGTTCGAACTTAAGATTTTGAAAATTAATCCACAAAAAATTGTTTTTGAGCTTTATAGGTTTTCAGGTTTCTAATTTTCGATTTTTTAGATATTCGGCTTTTTGTTGTTTTTTATCTCTGTGGGGTTTAAAATTTTTTGCACTCATTGTACGGAAACAGAATTTTTCCGCTTAATCCCGATGCACGGAAAAACGGTTTTCCCGCACCCCGGTGTTTTTTAGTTTCCGCAGGCGGCTAGGGATATTTGCGTTGTTCGGTTGGTATTGCGACTTTTTGAGGACATCAGTCAATCAATTTTGGATAAGTGCGTTCATACCGTTCGCGACTTTTCTCGGGCAGCAGACTCGAAACGGCCGCTTTGGCACATTGTTGTACTTCGGAAGGGGTACACATACATTTTTCGCCGTCACTCATTTTAACAATTTTTGTTACTAATAAAAAAAATAAATATGATAGCTGATTTACATTTTAAAAATCTAGGAGGTTGTTACAGTAGACAGATAATGTTACCAACCCACCATTAAAAAAAGAACTAAGTTATTTAATTTTTTTTATTTCGATATTCGTTACAAAAAATATTGTACCTAACTCCTTCGGAAAGAATTTTCGTGCTGCAAACAAAGTGCTCATGCGGAAAAATTAAGTTTCCGAACTTGTTAGGTAAATAACTATTAACATATTTTAAGACACATCTTAAGCTTCCCAAAATCTCAAATTTGTAAGTTGTTCCGTGCTTGTCATTTTCATAGATTTTGAGATTATCAAATTTTACAGTTTTGGTTTTTACTAGATTATCCATATTTTTAGTTTTTTCGTTTCTAACGCTTATAGGTACACTCATTATTTTAGATTTTACTCTTAAACCTTTGGAATTTTTCCTTTGTCAGAAATTTACAATACAAAATTGTTAGATTATCACTAAGTAGGTATACCTTTGTGGACAATTTTTTATGTTAAATTCTGAGCAATTCTAAATTTTTTTAACTTATTTTAAATATCTAGATTCTTTAGGTTTGAAATTCTTAAATTATTTTAAGCCCTTTGTAAAACTTTTTCGATTTTTTTTTTGATTTTGCAGGGTTTGGATAGTTTGTATTCTCTCATTTTTTTTCTTGATTTCTTACTAATTTCTTAATCTTTTAAATGTTTATGTATACCTACTCTGAAGATCATCTAGAGATGTTTTTGATGAGTACTTTTTAAGTTTTTTTGTTTTTTTTTTCACCGCTTGACATTTATGGTAGGATTTTTTGTTAGCTTTATATTTTTAAAATTTCTAAGACTTTTAGGGTTCTTTTTTTTCTAGACTCGTTTCTAGTTTCTTTATGAGATTCGGAAGCTTACAATTTTTTTAATTCTCAAAATTTTTGCTAATTTTTGTCGTCTCTCTTTTTTAATTGTTTTAATTTTTTTTGAACTATATTCTTTGAGTTACTGTGGTTTTAATATTTTTAGTGTTTTTTAGAGTTTTAAACATTTTTATGTTCTCTAATTTTTTTAGTTCTATTTTAATTACTTTTTTTAGATTTTTTGGGTTTTTGCAATTCTTCGATGTGTGTATGAAATTTTCAGATTTTGTCATGTTAGATACTTCTTTGAATTCCCTCGTATTTCTAAAGTTGTATTTTTAGAAACTTTATTTTTTTAATTTTTTGAATACTTCAAGTGATTTATATTCTTCAATACTTGACTTATATCAATTAATTACTGGAAGTTAAGTCATCTCCAAAAATATTTTTGATTTCCGGCCGTGCAATTTTGTTCGATAACCAATTATTTCCAGCCAACTAAAATCGGATGTTGGTTCATTAAAAGCAGTCATTTCTGCTCAAGTTACGTCATTAGTCGCGTTAAACAACTGAATGTTAGAACAAAACTTGCACAACTTCATAGCCCCCTCTATTAGCAGCAACATAATTACTTCGTTAGTAAAATTCTTGCCAACTACGTTCTCTTCGCTCTCAGCCGACAAGCTATCTTTACGAGTTTAATTTAATTAAGACGAGGTAAAATGCAAATTGTTGACAGGACTTCTTTACTCTTGATGTAAAATCATTAAGTTTACGCCTTTGTCGCCACCAGCGTCCTTCTACTCCATTTACATTCCCCGTATTTAAATTTGTGCGTGACGAACAGTATTGCCAACGTATTAATTAAATTTTTGAGGTGGGGGCGGCGACAAAACTCATCACTTGATTATTGTGAGAGGCGCAGAAATGCTAATAGACAGACAAGGTCCGACAGTTGTAGAGAATAATTAAAAATATCCTCGAAGAAATTCAATTCGGTTATATTTCCCGCCTTCGTGACGTCGTAACTTAACCTCACCTAACTTTCCCGCTGATAATTTCTCCGACAAGGCAAATAAGAACGGGAAAGAGTCAGTTCGTCCGACAATACCCGCTGCCATGATTGACATTAACCGTGCCTATAAACTGTGCATTATTCTTTACAATACTCCAATTTCATTCACGTCGTCGGCAGCCATTGGTAGGCGGCACGTCGCTAGCCAATCCGCGCCGTCGACAGTAGCGCACCCAATCGCCACGCCACCACACTACGCTCAAGTCGCCGAGCTTTCAAATGTTTTATGCACTGTGTACTCGATGATAATTAGTGGGTTGCGCTTGCACTATTGTGTTTCGTCCCGGAAAAAAACCTCGAGCTTTCACGAAAGTTGCCTATTAAGAAGTTGCGCAGTTGGCAGTTGTGTTTCTAAGTTGGAATAAGATTTGGAGTTGGAAAGACTCACCTGTATCCGATCTTCGGGTAAATCCGTTTTCAGACTCAACATTTCCCTGGCGTAAACGTCGGGATAGTGCGCGTCCTTGAAGGCCTTCTCTAGCTCTTCCAGTTGGTAGCTCGTGAAAATCGTCCTGCCACACACCCACCAAGGGTAGTTAAATATGTAACACAGTGTTCTAGTCTAACTATAACGCTTGACGCTTTTACGATCTTCGAAATATTAAAGTTTCAACAAACGAGGAATTATTTTGGTGGAGGGACAAAATAAAGAGCGGATACAACTTGTTTGACCGTGGTTTAATTTGGAGAGTAGATAATTATAAAACTAAAAAAATTTTAATTATTTTTAATTGGCTCAAGAATTTTGTCCAAACACCGTTTCTGCAATAAGAAAAATTGATTATTTTCACACATTTATATAATTATAAAAAAAATTCTTTTAGAACTTTGCAAATTATTTTCATTACTGTTTAGAATTTCCAGAAAATTTATAATGAGAAGAAAATATTCAAATTATCTACGATACCTTTGCTTTTGCTTTTTCTCATACGCTGTATAAAAAAACATAATTCTAAAATCTTAAGTTCATTCAATTGTTCTTAATTTTCATAGGTTTTCAGGTTTTCAGGAAATTTCCAAAATTTTCCAATTCTTAGATTTTGGTTTCCCTGATCATTTTAACACACCGAGCGATCTAGAAGTTTTGCTATCAAGTAGGCCATGAAAATATAAACGTATGTCGTCTTCTTTATTCATGTTGCTAAAATTTTGACACTTTAAACTCTTTACGTCTGTCATTTTTATTTCAGGTGTCTTAAGACGACATGCGTGTTTACTTTCATGAGCCACTTTTTTGTAAAAATTCTATAAAATTTTAAAACCAATTTAAAAATTGGATTTTAATAAATATTAAGTTAATTATTTTGATATAACAAAAAATGCTCCAAATACTTTTTAATAAATAACATTTTTTTAAACAACTTTATGTAAATATTCTAAATACATAGAAAAAGTTTTGAGTACATAAAATTGTTTAATAAAAAAAATACTTTTAGAAGACTACTTTCTGGTAAACTAAAATAATGTTCAGAAAATATTATTTTAATAAAAATGTTTAATAATGTTGATATGTTAATAAACAATTTAAAAAAAAATATTTAAAGATTAATTTGCCAAAATTTTGTCATAAAGTTTGTCTTATATCTTAGGTTTTCAAAAGATTTTTAAATAAATACTAAAATTAAGTATAAATAAATTTAATTAAAATTAACAGACTGTTATTTATCAGGTCTATAGATTTTTCAATACTTCTTAAACTGCTAAATTTGATTTATTCAGAAAATTTGCAATATTTAAAATTTTCAGGTGCGTAGAATGAAAATTATTACACATCAAGAAATTCTTGTATTCAGGTTTTAGGTTATTCACAAAATTTTAGGTTTAAAAATAAATAACTTTAGATGCGAGAAACTAAAAAAAATAGATCGCTAATATATCTAAACTAAAAATTTATTAAAAATTATTCTTTTATCGAGAAATTAAATTTAAACATTAAAAAAAAACTTTAACGGCTACAAAAATAATTAAAACTAACATCTGAAGCAACAATAATTTGATTCAAATTAAAGATTATCTTCAATTATTTTCTATAGAAATTAATACAAGTTCTGTGATTACCTTTTTTACTATCTTTACATGTATTTATTTATTTATTTATTACTATTAGTATATACTATATATACAGATTGGTGAAAAATTATCCAAATCGAAGCAGGCGTGAACAGTAAAATTTCCTTGACCATAGGCGCTGACAACTCGTGGTCTTATTGAGAAAAAAATTATACTGCCAGAATTTGGAATGTTGAAATTATAGGTATTGTATATTATCATTGTTTAACAATGGCATACGTTTATAAAATAAATAAAATCTACATTTTCCATTGTCAAAAAAGAGGTTATTATTATTTTTCCTAAATGCGACGCCACTGTCACGCAGTTGTAACATAACGCTAACTTCAAAAACAGATTGAAAACTTATTCGACTATTTATATTTGTTTTCCTCTTAATCACTTTGTATAATTATGTATACCAGGTGAAACATCAAAAACCTTTGGTGTTGTAAGTTCCTAATTTTTGATTCGATTTTAATAAATAATACATCAAACAAACTATTTCAAAAACCACATTTGGATTATAAAAATTATGAAATTTTGAATCTTCAAAAAAGCAAACGTTGGTATTCACGTCCTTTTGATTATCCTTAATTTAAAATTGCAGAGAATTTAGAAATGCAAAAGTTATTAGAATTTTCTAAAATCTAATTTTATTCTAAACCGTCAAAAAAATGCTTTGAGACGGCAAACCAAATAACAAATACATTTTAAATTCTAATATTTTTTTCGACGATTTTTGTTCGATCAAAATAGTGCGTTAATCAAATAATAATAATAATAATATTAATAATAATAACAATATTCATAATGATGATGATGATGATGATGATGATAATAATGATAATAATAATAATAATAATAATAATGATAATAATAATAATAAATAATAATAATAATAATGATATTTTCAATTCTTATAGATCTATGGTCATTTTTCGCTAGATTCTTCCAATCTTACTACCCCCCAAATTGAAAAAAAAATAAAAAAATAAAAAACCGTCGAAAAATGTTGACTTCCAAAATTTTGCAAAAGATGGTAATGAAAAATTACAACTATGAGCATCAAAAATGGAAATGTAGTTGTTCGTCCTAAATTCTCTTTAAATTAAATTATCATAATGGTTACGGATTAGGGATAAACAAGATGAAAACTTTACAATGTAATCAAAACAAAAAATAGTAGATTAAAAATAGTTAAAATAGTAAAAACGAAAAGTTAGAATTTTTCCTAAAATTTTGAAAAAGGAAATCTAGTTTATAAATGACCCAAGAAAGTTTCTAGGTGATTTTTCATTCAACTGTTCTGGTAATTTGAAATTAGAATAAAAATCAAGTTCTATAAAAACCTGACTGGGATTCTGTGTATAAAATTTTCTTAATAGAACTACGTAGTAAAAAATGTTAAAAATACCTTTTTATTAACTTTTTTTAAGAAAATAGTACTAATAGTAGTAGGTACTATAATAATGAAATAGTAGTAAATGTTAAAGTTAATAGTTACCTATGACGCCTCTTCTTTTTCTTCTTTTTGTTAAAGCTGCCTATACCATCTGACATGGAAAAGTCTTTGGAATTGTCTAATTGTCCTGTAACAAAGCATAAAAATAAAATAAAATACCAAACGTAGTAGCGTTTGAAAGTATGCGGCAAACATTGATAAAACGCTTTCCCGACTGCAGCAGCTACTTTGAAATAAAGTGAATTTCCAGCGCTCTTCGCAATTACCTAGGGTTGCGGTATTCTTTATTGGAAATTCCAAAGCTAGTCAGTTAATTTCGAAAGCAGAATGAGTATAAAATCCCTCTCCCTAAATGCCCTAAATAGCTTTAGCGCCATCTTAATTCACTTAACATTCCCGTCTGCACGCGATACGCTTCCACCATTTCGCATTATGATTACCACTTTCCAAAATCGTGTAAAAAAACACCGTTGTCGCCATCCGTGGACACGCACCCTAATGGGCCACTGACTTATGAAATACCATAGGGCCATTAGCGCAATTTATGGCCGACATCCCCGTTGATTGCCCATACCCTTTCACCCCTTCTCTAACCCGAAAATACTTAATAACTTTACAGATAAATTAACCGCTGTCCTTTTCCGCAAAACCTCGCCGAATTCACGACACATCAAATTAAAATTTTTTCAAACGGTGAATTATTGTGAGAAGTGGCTGGCGGGGGTTGTGCGTGCCCCCTGGGGAGAAGGAGGAGGCTCTACTCGGGGGGGAAATGGCAGCACTTCACTTGGGCATAATTGAATTTTCAAACCGGTAGATTATTGGGCAGGAGATTGCTCCGGCGGCACTGCGTTGATTAGTTATTTCGTTTCGTTTTCGGGATTACGACATATGGGCAATTTTAAACGTAGGGAAACGATTTCTTATAACTACGTCCTTGGGAATTCTCAAGTAAAGTATTGATCTTGCGATAAAATTTCAACAAAAATCTACAAGATGATTGTTTTTTTTCTGTATCAAAATTTTTTCTACATGGTTATTCCCTAGTTTTTTAAATGATTTAAAAATATTGCTTACTAAACGTGAAAATTTCTGAGGCACTGAGTGGAAAACTTTGAAGGAAAATTTTACAACCATTCTATGATTCTCATCTGAGAATTTCTTTCTTCCATATTTATTCCAACAGCTCTGATTCTTCAAGTATATTTATGTAATTTTAAATTTTGTTTCTCTAGTCTGATCTTATTTCTAATTTTCAGATTTAGATTTTCAATTTCTGGAATCGAAAATGTTAGATTTCCCAATTTTTAATTTTCTTATCTTAGATTCGCACATTTTAAATTTTCAGAATCTAAATAATTCTCAATTCCTCTGTGCTCAAATTAGAGATTTTCATGAAAGAATATTTTGATTTGAGATTACTTAGATTCTAAATTCTTAGTTTTTAGACTTTAAATATCTAAATATTGAGAGCATTCATTCTAAATTATCATACTCTGCTTCTTCAATCTAAATTCTTATGTTCTCAATTTTCAGATTTTAGATTTTTATATTCTAGATTCTAATTTGTTACATTTTTAACTTTTTAATTCTTATATATGTAATAATTTATCACATTTCAGATTCTCAAAATTTAATCTTCCATCTTCAGTTTATAGGTTTTAGATTTTTTGATCTTCATAATAATAATTTTCAGTTTCTTAAATATTAACTTTAATTTCTAGATTCTAGGTTCTTAGAGTTTTCATAAAATGAAACAAAAATTTTATATTTTAGATACTTAAATTTTAGTTTCACTCAGATTCTTGGTTTATTTTCAGATATTTTATTTACATATTCTCAGATTCTAGGTCTCAACTGATAAATTTTAGAATCTCAGTATTAAAATTTTTAGATTCTAAATTGTTATATGCTACATTCCTAGATTGTAATTTTTATATGTTAAGTTTTTACATTTTGAATTCTCAAAATTTAAAGAATTTTCAGTTTATAGATGATATTTTTTTCTTAATTTTAGACTTTTCGATTTTCATAATTTAAATAATTTTCACTTGCTTAATTCTCAATTTCAAATTCTAAAAGACAAAATTCGTATTTGAAATTATTCAAAAAAACATTCAAACTTTAAATGCACACTTTCAAAATTTTTATTCTTCATTTCTGTATTTCCATAATGGATTCTAAATTTTCATATTTTTACAAGACAGAAATGTTGAAATTCTGGATTCACAGATATTCCATTCTCAATTTTTTTATATTTAAGATTCTCACATTTTTGTTATTAAGAATCTAAATTATTCTCGCTATTCCGATCCCCAATTCTAACTACTTATATTCCAAATGTTAAATTCTCAAAGAAAAAATTTTCAACTTTGAAATAATCTCATTTTTTGAGTTCCAAATTTTCATATTGGTTTTTTCAAATTATATCTTTCTGGAATTAAAGTTTTTAATTTTAGATACTAAACCTCTTTATTTACAAATTCTAGATTTCTGGGTATTTAGATTTTAATTGCTCAGATTCTTAATTTACAATTTCTGCATGCTCAGATTTTTGATTTACAGATTCTAAGGATTTTTCATTTAATTTTTTATTGATTCTTATATTTCTCACGTTTCATAGAACCTAAATTATTTTTATTTTTTTGTTTCTCAATTCTAAATTCTTAAAATCCAATTCTTTAAATTTTGTTAAATTTAAAAAAAAATTAAATTCTTAGAATAATATAGAATTTTAGATTCTAGATGCGATTTTTTATTTACAGATTTTGTATCTATATATGATATTCTGAGATTGATTCTTATTTTTTGTGTTTGAATTCTCAAAAAGTAAATAATTTTCTAGATGATTTTCAAGTTTTTGATACTTAACTTTAAAATTTAAATGCAAGATTTTTAAAGACACAATTTTTAAATTTAACATTTTTATAAATGAATCCTTCCTTTTTATTTTTAAATTCTTAATTCTCAGAGATTTTTGATTTAATTTTTTATTGATCCTTATATTTCTCACGCTTCCTAAAATCTAAATTATTTTTGTTTTTTGTTCCTCAATTCTAAATTCTAAAAATCGATAAGATGATTAGGTTATTAGATTATTTATTAGAATTTAAATTTACAGTTGTTAGATTCACATAATCTACATTTTTGGATACTATATGCCGATTTTAAGGTTTTAGATTCCTAGGTTATAAAATTTACAGCTTGTAGAATCTCAGATTCTAAATTTTTACACTTTTACAAGTCGCAGATGTTCAAATTTTAAATTTAGAGGTATTACGTTCTCAAATTTTTTATATTTTAGATTCTTTCTCACAATTTCGTTTATTAGTATTAAATTATTTCCGCTTTAAATTTTTAAAGTAAAAATTTTAAAATTTGAGATAATCAATTTTTTTCAATTCTAATTTTTATATTTTGCTTTTTTTAATTTTATATTTTCGCATACTTTTAGCTGCTTAAATTTTTTATTTACAAATTGTAAATTTCTGGATTTTTAGCTCAGACTTAATTTAGAAATTCTGCATGCCCAGATTTTTCTCTCTTTAAATTTTAGATTTTCAGATTATAAATTTACAGGTTTTAGAATCTCAGATTCCAAATTTTTAGATTCTAAATTCTTATATATTACATTCCCAGATTCCTAATTTTTTGTGTTAATTTGAATTTTCAGAATTTATTGAATTTTCAGTTACAAATTCACGATTAGGAAGTTTTATGTATAAGATTCTTAAAATTTTAATTTCTAAAATTTTTAAAATCTATATAAAAAAGTATTATATATATATATATATATATATATATATATCATTTTGTGTATGATTAAATACTTTATTAAATAATTTTATATACAAATCAACATTCAAAATTTTATTTCCAGTAACACTTCCCATTATGAATAAGTTAGATTTGCTTAAATCTGACAAAATACTAAAATCTATTAATATCTAAAATTTAAGCTTAATGAGTGCAACCTTTTAAAAAACATTTTTTTAAGTTACAATTTTTAGAATAATTAAATTTAAGTTGTTAGATATGCAAATGCACAAAATGAGTAAAAGTTTTCTTGTAAGCTTAACTCTTTTTTTTAAATGTTGTAAGAATAGTGGATGCACCAGGTCCGTAATTTTTTTGAAGCTTAAATTGATTTCTTGACGTGTAGGTACAAATATTTCATCAGTAAAAACACCGAAAAAAATTTTGAAAATGTATACAGATTTAAGACACGGACGGAGTCAATATTTCATCATTCATTTGGTATTTTTCGTAAAAAACAAATCCGAGATTCTTTCAGAAGAAACTAGTAATTCGCTGATCGAACCCACACACCCGTTATTTGTTTAGCGCTAATGTAATTCATTAAGTGAGTAAATGTCCACATGTTAGCAAGTGTATTACATTCCCTAAGCGCCCCTAATCGAGCGTTAAGTCGGTCCCGCGAGACAGGGTAGTTACCCCTGAAAATGTATCTTATTGACAACACCGATCCACTCGTGCACATGTCGTTCCATAAAATTTAATTGAATATTTAAAATAGTCGAGTAAATCGTTAGAAGGAAGAGTTAAATAACTAAGTGTCTAGACGCGTTACCACGATGTTTATTTTACCGACTAAGAAATGCACCCAAACTTTGAATTAGTAATGCACTTTATAGCCACTGCACTGTCGAGATCGTTTTCTATGCTCAGTTTTATGTCACTGCAGTGCAGCTTCGTCGACAACTCGAAATGCACATTTATGCAAAAAATTTAAATTCGTTATGACCCGAGAGAACGACGACAAACCGTATATTTTTTTGACCGACAGACACACCTGCAATGTCTTGAAACGTTCGCGGCTTGCTAAAAATCCTCCCTCGATTTTAATCAAGACGGTTTCCTCCCGATTTCCCGATTGTGGCACGAGAATAATGAAGAAATTTTTTGGTCTCCCCTTGCATTCTCAAGAAAGTGTTTATTTCCCCGCTAACATCTTCATTATAGTCGCAGATCGGTTTAAATTACACAGCTTTTCAGACTCTTTGTTTGATATCGGGAGCGGGCGTCTATTAAAAAATCGCCTCTTTTTTTCCAGAGAGGGAGATGCGTTTTAGGGAGAGTAGGAGTAACGATCCATAAGTAGTAAATTTTGGTCGTGTAATGTTGGTAATGCGACCATAACATCCAATCAGGGAGGATTTATGAGCGGACAGTCTTGTAAATTCAGCTGCGGGTGGTCTGCAAATCCAATTGTGCCAACATACTAGATTAAGCCGATTGATATTTAGGGCGAGTTTCTAGATATATTGCTAGGGAAATGTTGTTTACTTCCAGTTACTAGATTCTTGACGAGGCACCACGAAAACAATAAGAAAAAACAGATTTTCGTTCTCAGAAATAATCACAAATCATCATCAGCCAGAAAATATTTACCTTTTAAAAATTATTTTAACTTTGTCACTGTACTTTTAAAAGAGTAACATTCCTCGTCCTGAGATTAGATATAATCAAAAATACATAAATTTATCCACACATTGCGTACGATAGGTGAACAAATAAGCTGTATATTTTAGATATTTTATGGAATTTTCAACAATTGCCTTTATATTAAAAAATTAATATTTATAAAAAATTATAAATCTAAAAAACCTGGATAACATAAAGAACTCAAAAAATATGAGAAATTTAGAGAATGATATTAAAACAGTCCAAAAATTCAAAGAATAACTTTAATTTTGCTCACACATTCAAAAACACCTAAAAAATCTAAATATTTAAAAAAAAACTCTGAGGTCTAATAAACATAGATTTCAAATTTTCAAGATTTTGTAATTTTAGATGTTTTTATTAATTATTAGAAAATTTTCAGGACCAAAAAACTGTAATATAACTATATATAATTTTGGAATGTCGAGTGTTAAAAATCGGTTTAAAATGCCGTTTTTATCATAATTTTGAAATTTTTATTTGGGAACATTACATTTTCGTTTTAAATCATTTTACTTTACTTTCAGAAAACTTCTAAAATCATTCTCATCATTTTTAAAAATTATTTAAAAATAATGAAGTCATTTAAAGTTGGAATTTGTTTTTATTTTTCTACACTAAATTAAAAAATTTAAAAATTGTTTCAAGATTTTTAGAAATTTTTAAGATTTCTTTAATTTAAACTTACGAAAATATTGAAAGAAAAATATATTTTTTTAAATTATACACGTTGTTTCTACTTTTTTTGTATTTATCATTTCCAGAACGTTAAAATTTGAATTACTTTTTCACTTTTAAAACTACAAAAAAAAAACTATTTTTGAAATTATTGAGAATTTCAGTACAACTTGCAACAACTTATCATTTCTAGAACGTTAAATTTGAATTACTTTTTCACTTTTAAAACTACAAAAAAAAATTGAAATTATTGAGAATTTTAGTACAACTTGCAAACAACTTTTATTTTTATTTTTAAATTACTTATTGTCAAAAACATATGTAGACTTTTACCATTTGAATTAATTTAGATAATTTTTTAATTTTTCATACTTATTTTTGTATCAATTATGCTAGAACATAATTAACTACATTTACATAAAAAACTGATTAATCAAAATTTTGTAGTTTTTAAAAATATTTGTGTTGTCACATTGAGATTGCTATAAGTACAATAAGTTTCTCAGATGCTTGATTTTTTGATGTTTAAACAATTTTAAAATTAAATTACTTTTTTAATTTTAGAATCACAAAATGTGTTGCAAATATTGGAATTTTTGGAAATTTCAAGTAACTTTTAGATTTTTGTTTTTATTTATAAATTTGATTTTTAAATGTTTAAAAAGACACAAAACTTTTTAAAAATACTAATTTTTTATACTTGTTTTCATATTTATTATGCCTAGAACATAAAAAAAATTAAAATAAATTAATAATAATTTTTCTAATTTTTCCAATAATCTTTTCAAATAAGTACTTTTTTTTTTATTTTAACATTTTTAGAATTTGACTCATTTTTTTAGATTTGCAAAAATACTGCTATTTTGAAATATTTGTAAATTTCGGTGACTTTTAGATTTTTGTACATTCTTTTATAAAAACGTTATAAAAACGACAGTCGATATAAAATCTAATAAATATAAAAAATTTAAACAAAAATAACTTTTAGTGTAAAAAATACAAAGACTAATGAAAACAATCTAAAAAAACAAAGAATTAAAAAATCGATTATTGAAATGTAAAGGATCTGAAAAATACAAATAATTCCAACAAATGAGAAATTCCAAAGACGACTTAAAAATTCTACAGGATCTAAATAATTCAACAAAAATTCTAAAAAAAAGTATCTAAAATCGAGATCTAAATTTAGAAAATATATTAATGCTAAAATTTACAATTACTAAATTACACTTTTCAACACATAAAATATGAGATTAAATACAAAGTTTTTTTAATTCTAGTATAATACTAAAAAAAGCTTCGAAGTCATAAAATACATTTTCAGCAATGTTCTTCACATTATATTTCGCTAGGTATTAAAGGTGGAAATTTTATTCTTGTTCATATTCATATTCATATTCAGAACTAAACCATCATCCGCAAAAACCACAAGATTTTTTTTTGTCACACGATTTTGATAAAATATTGACGTAATACAAAAAAAAAAAACGGGGATTCTTATGGAACACCATTTAGGGTTGGATACACATTGCTTCCAAATTGGAAAATTTGACTTTGTTACTTTCCATATTAAACATTTTTATTCTTAAATTGCTTTTCTCTTTTCTTATCAAATCTTTTTTTTTGTAATTTAAATTTTCTTATTTTTCTCTTCTTCTAATTCTACTTTGTACGGGAAAAAGGTAAATATTAGACGCTTTCCTCTTTATCTTCTTATTCGTCGATTTCGTAGTTATGCCTTGTTTTGCCTCTTGGAATGTTTATTTGTAAAAAAAAATAATAATGAAGTTACACCATTAAAAATATTTTCAAAAAAAAAAGTTTTATCTTAGTTTTTGACTTTCAAACTTTTCGTAAGATTTAAATCAACGATAATCATCCAGTGACCTACATTTGTTGCCACCCGAATAAAATTATCAAAAAAAAAAGCCAAACTTGTCAAAAAGCATAATGAAGATGTTTATATTCAAGAGCAACAATTTTACAAAGTGTGTAAATTGCTCAAGATTTATAATCAATAAATATCCAGTTATGCCCGTGGTACATATAACGTTTTATTCTTCACTTTGAATACAATTTCTTGCTGAAAATTTCGAATTCGCTTTCATAAAGCAAAGCTAAGGCTGCGTGGTCTGAAATCTATGTCGATGGTGTAGTTAGTTTATTTATTTTGCAAAACGTTTTTGTGCAGTGCAACAGAACAAGAAATTTCGCAAGCTGTAATAGAAAGAGCTTTAAAAAATTACGAGAAGTTGCTTCTTAACACATCACGAAGATTGTTCGAGAAAGAAATTCAAGAAGGCTGGAAAGAGAGAAATTCGGTCCGATCTGTCAATTTTAATCGTCGATTTCCAAGAATTGGTATATAGTACATTTTTTAAAATAAATAATAAAATCTACTCTTTAATAGTAGGCAACATTTAACCCGAGTTTCATACGGTCTAAATTCTTGATGCTGAAGTGGTAAAAATTCAAGAAACTAAAATTCAGCACTGCGGAAAAAAAATTAAATGGATGGCCCAGTTGGTAAAAGCACCTTCAAAAGTATCTGGGATAGGCAGATTTTAAAGAATACACGGGACATTGTCTACGCCGAACGTCGGCAACAATTCGAGTTAAAGCAGGTGCTGATATGTTGACACTGAAAAGACACGAAAAATGGAAGGATAAAGTGGCTTCAGGATATATTAAGGATAGAATAGAACCGCAGGAGGAACTAAATATGTCTTCATTCAAAGGAAATGTAGAGCCTAGAAATTTATTATTTGGAGGTGGTATTGAATTTAGCGAAACCTTTACTAATTGTGTGTTTAATTTTAGAGGTTCCAAATAATATTCTCTTGTTAATAGTTAGTATTCATTAAATCAGCGCACTTTTTTTAATAACCTTAGTAAACATGAGCGGGCGGACGTAACGATTACGCCCACTTTTTATGCCCCAGGACATAATAACCTTCATTATAGATCTCGTATCATACGTGTTAAGAGACAATTGTTTTTTTCACTATTACGTCCAATTAGAATCTATTGCTTTACTAATACTCAAGTGGGTAGAAGGGCGGAGTCATTTTTTTGTCTTAAATATTACGTCTTACCCCACCTTCCTCTATCTGAAGAAACCATCAATTCTGTTTCATTTCTTTGTATATTTTTTTGCATAATTCGCTGGACATGTATGCTCATATTTTAATTATTAATCTCCAGTCTGCCTGATCTACCTAATGAAAACATTTTCCCAATTCGAAGAAATTTGATGAGCAGCTTGAACCAAAACGAATACACACTTCTCATCTCTCGTTTCACAATTTCGTAACTCCTGTTGATTAAAAAATAATTGGATCCTCGAAAGTGAGCACACCTCGAGCCAATAACCAGTGTCACCGTTTTCAACTTTGTCTAGAATCAGTTCTCCGTAACAGAAAAGAGTAAATTGGACCGGTGCCGCCATTAAATTAGAATACAATTGAATAAAAAAAAATGAAAATACTCGGCGAGTGCACGAAAGCGTGACGTTTGTAGAATGCGTCAACCATGATGCCGGGTATTTTCACACCTTAAACCCTTCGTGTCCGTTAAGGGCTCGTAGGTGGAGCTCTCGAGAAGTTCACACCTCGCATTTCATTCACATCGAGCCCTTTATCCTTAAATCACACACACCCTTTTGTTTATACGCAGTGGTTTGCTTCGCGGCAGAAATACGATATGGGAAACGGCGAACAGGTACTTCCGTCCAGATCTGAGCCCGTGGAAAAATTTTAGCTTAACAGTTTTATCATTGCATAAGTTCGCTTTAAAGTTAGTTGTTTCGAAACCGTGTTAATTTTTCTTGTGTATCAAACCTTGTGAAAGTGTGTAATTTTCGCGTTTAACGTGGGCAAACACAGAACAAAGAAATAATACACTAAAACGTTATTATTTCATTATTCGTCTCTACGCTTTCGTAAGATATAATTAGAACTAAACGTCTCCAATTATTTTAATCATCCAATGTGATTCTTTCAACTAACTATCAACAGGACGCCATCAGGCAATTACTGTAAAAAGTGTTGAAATGAATTAAAAGTAATGGTGTTGAACTGTGTAACATAAAAGGCGTGAATTCTGTCATGTGTGACATTTCAACAACCCTTCAAACGATGACATGCACCCATCCATAATTATAGCCGTGAATTTGATTGGTCCAATAACAAGCCCGAAAATGTGTCTACCTAAAGTAGTTATCTAGACAAAGAATCAAATGCTTTAACCCCTCGTATGTAACCCTTTGAGCGTAGGTAAATACAGTGTAGGTATAAAGAGTGATGGAGGAGATACCCAACCTGGTCGCTGTAATCGGACTCGTCATTTTCATGATAAAAGATAATGACAGGTTACCGGTAAAAAGGGAGGTCTGTTGACAGATGTTTACACAACAAATACGCTGCTATCAAGGAATGAAACTTCCAATAAATAGGCGGCTAACGACCAGGAGAAAATTCGAAATCAGAGGAAAATTAGATTCGATCTAGAGTTATATTTAGAAGTACAATGGAGGTGGCTTTCTATTTGCGGATAAAAATTAGCTGGGAGCTCAAAGTGGCAATTTGTTAATTGGGAGATACAGTTAATTTTTCTAAAGATCGCAGAAAATCTCAACCTCATAAATTAAAAACGGTCTGATTTTTAACAGGCTGTTACAATAATGATTGGTGCTATAGTCACGAATTTTAACAGCTTGATAAAATAAACAGGAACAGAATAAACCCCAAAGTGACTTTTGAGCTAATTCTCGAAACGATTTTGTCACGTTAAATTTTATTTGTAAAAGTAAAGAATTTAGATTAATTGAATTTTGTTTTGATTGTTTGCTTGTAAAATGCCACCTAGATCTAAAATTTGTAGTCTTTTTTTTAGTTTGTACTCCCTCCGTCCAGAACTAAGAGTCCTGTTTTGATGTGTTTCCTGTTCAAAAACAAGTATATGTTTTTTTTAGGATTAATTTTGAAGCTTAACGACAAATATCGTTGCTGAGACACTTTTAGGAGTCATCTTTATCATTTAAACTATTGGTGATGTCTTGTACACGTTCATGAAGCTCAAAATTAAAATTTGTAAAAATTGCAAGCCTACCAACTTTTGTAAATGGTCTTTTTCATATGGCGCACTTTGTAGTTGTTACCTACATTTACTATCATGGTTTTTACCATACACTGCTGGTAAGAAAGAAAAACCTTACTCAAAGTGTCCGAATTCAATTGAGAAAAAGTGTTTTCAACAACTTGGACACTTTTGTAATCCGTTTGTTACAGCAATAACTGGATTCCATTAAAAAAGCTTAAATCTAAGACATTTGTGTCAGGACTATTAGGTAGTTGACAGAACATTTTGATTTTTGACCAAATTCTATTCGAAGCTTCAATAAACTCAATGTCATCAGGAAGAATATGTGGTTTCGCATTATCTTGTTGAATCCAAATTATTTTGAGAGAAGCGGATCTTGGCCAGTTTCTTTGAATTTTGAAACAAGTTTTCAAAAATCATGTTCTTGGTGACTTTAGACATCACTTTCGTTTCAATCGTACCAACTGCTCGATTTTCCTGCTCCGCTTAGCAGTTTTCGAAACAACAAAAAACCAGATGCCAAGTTTTCCATCAAACTTCTTATTTTCAGAATGATTCCAACGTGGACGAGCTACAGCGGCTAAAAACGTGATTTTGTGAGAAAACGTTTACTTTTGCAGGTCCTGTACGGTTCGTTTTCGTCTGCAACCAGATAAGATGTCTCAGCTGTTTTGCTAATGTAAAAGAATTTTTCGTTTTGTATTTGCACTTTCCGGTTTCATCACTGATAGATAATATTTGAGGCTCAATTTTATTGGCGTCGTTGAGGAAAGGTTTCACTGAATTTGAGTGTCATGGTAATACTCCAGATTTTATTTAAATTATTTTGAATGTTTTAGGAGAATTATATAAAAAAAATACTGATAGGGGGAAAATTTAAGAATTTCATTTTACGAGTGATATTTTAGAACATTTTGACCACATTGGTTTTTTGCTATTCAAGATATGTTAAGTTATCTAGAGTTATTACTAGTCAATTTCATTAATAAAATTACATGTTTAGCACATTTTGTAAAATTTTCAAAAACATTGTTAGAAACGTTATTACAAATTTCTATTAAATAGAAGAACTACCGAGAAAAAAATATAATTCAGAAAAAAACAATTCAATTTGACTTTATGCTGGAAATTTCTAATATTTGCAAAAAATCTTAAAGAAGTTTCCAAAAAAGGACAAATGTGAATAATATAATAAATTTTAAAAAAAAAGATAATTTTAAGAATACGAAAGATTTAAAAAGTACAAAGAAAAATCAAAAATTTAATTTGATTTATTTCTAAAAACTCAAAAGCATTTAAAAAAATTCTTAACATTTTCAAAATCTATAAAATTTGAATAATGTAATAAGATAAATAAACCGAAAATTTTTTTTAAAAGATTACAATAAAATATCATCTGGTGTTTTAAGAAAATTACTCGTAGAAAATCACATCCGTTTGAAAATTGTGACCATTTCTAACTCAGTTTTCCATAGAGTTTGTTGGATAAAATCTCGTAGAAATTCAAGAATAGAACTTTAAAATTCTATGAGAAATTTCCGATGGACAATTCTCAAGAATTGCACGCTATATTAAATTTTGACTGCACAAAAGTTCTGTTTGAAAAATTGCAGGTTTTAGCTCTACAAAAAATTGTATTCGTATTCTGCGATTTCATATTTTATTTGGTCCACTTTTAACTACTTTTATAATTTTTACAAACAAAAGTGTGTTTTTGAATCGTGTTAAAATATTTGCACGGTTAAATAAAATTAGTCTTCTATCAAAATTAAATTTCGCCGTTAACATTTAAGAATTATTCGTACATTTTTAAATTTCCATGTTAAACCACTTTTTTCTAGCCGCAATTTTTTAAATTTATTTTATAAATTGTAGAAATAAAGTAGATAAAAAATGATAAAATTACAAGCGCTCAAATTTCGTGATCGTTATTCCTAGAAAATTTTGTTTACTTTTAATCATTCTAGTGTGAGTTTACCCAGTTACGGTGACCAAAAGATGAGTTTTTTGGATTTGTACTATAAGATAATCTTGTCAAAAAAAAAAATTGGCGCCCAATTTTTACTATTAAAATTTATTTACTTGAATGATTTGGATAATTGTGGATGTATTTTTTTTGATAGCATAATAATTGTAGCAGAACTGACTTTTGTGATGAATTTATTCTAAAAAAAATCATCTCAAGCCGATGGTTCGTTTGTATCTATCGTTTTTCTATAAATATAGTTAAAGTTGCGATCTCTTCGAAAAGTATCAAAAGAATTCAAACTCGACGATTTAAAAACGAATTTTAATGAGCTAAACTTGAAACTAAAAACTGCAGCGTAATCAGAGTTATTTAAACTCAGTTCTTAAAAAATACGTGTATTTGTATCTTGTCTGTAAATTTAGTTATTATTCACTAATTCACAATTCACAAATATTTTTTATCTAGACCCAGTTTTTAAAATTTTGAATCTTGAAAAAAGTTTATATATTAAGTATCAATCAAATTGTACAAAATCCAATTTCCTATTAAGTTCTCTAGCTTATCATTTATAAAGAACGATTAAAAAAATATAAAAGTATGTGATTTATGGCCATTTTTTCTGTCTTTGATAAAGTTTGACTTAAAATTATTTTTTTCTAGTTTAAAAATTAATTATTGTTTTTTAAACTTGTTTTTAAATTTATAAAACTATTTGCTCATGTGTAAATTTAATTCAGTTTTCTATCCGAAACATTACAATTGTTAGATTCGTATCCTAAATCAAATTCAAAAAAATATATAAATTTTTTCACAAATTATTCAGCTAAGGATTCAGAATATATTTGTAATTTCTTCCTTTTATTATTTCTGGACTCACATTTCAGTCAACGTTTTGAAAATTAATTTTAAAGAGACTGATTTAAAGCTAAAAATCTGACTATAATCGCTATCCAAATTTAAATTAGCCCTTTAGTTTTTTTTAAGCACCGTTTATTTTATTAAAAAAATCAGTTAAGCTATTCATCAACAGGAACATTTTAGATTTTTACTTTTTTTAAAAACATGCTGCTGTCAAAGTAACACGGTTTTTCAGTGTCTTTTTCTCTCAAATAAATTTGTCATTAATCTTTTTAAAACAATTAATGTTGGCGCAATACTGTAGTTATACACTCTTCGAACTAATTTTTTTTGTTGAATTATCAAGCTGAAAATAAAAAATAAGTCTCAATTTTTTATATAAATTTCGTGTGAAAATTACTCGTAGAAAATCACACCCCTTTTTTTTTGTCGACGATGATTTTAATTCGTTACAAAAAATTTGCCGGAAAAAATGAGAACAGTTATTACTTGTGACAAATTATGGAGTCAATTTCGCAAGTTTTCTTGAAAATTATGACCATTTCTAATTGAGTTTTGCATACAGTTTGTTGGATAAAATCTCGTAGAAATTCAAGATTAGAACTTTAAAATTCTATAAGAAATTTCCGATAGACAATTCTCAAGAATTGCATGCTAAATTAAATTTTGACTGCACAAAAGTTCTGTTGGAAAAATTGCAGGTTTTAGCTCTAAATATATTTCATCAAAAAATTAGTTGAAAAAATCTGGATAAAAAGAATTTTTATTGTTTTTAGTTCCAAAATTTAAAATTCATATTTTTATATTTAGTCTTTAAGTTACCAGAGTTCTGATTTTTTCAGTTCTTCATTTGATAAATAAACCAAAAAATATTAATTTTTTAATGTTTTCGTCGAATTTAAAAAAAAAAGATCAATTGCACAATATGATTAACTATTTTTGTCCATGCAGCCCCCTTAAGAACAGACAAAAAAACTTTTCGCTAAAATACAATGCCGTTTATAGCAAAAAATCCGCGCCGTTATCGAAAAAAATTTAAAAAAATGGAAAGAATTTATTTCTCTCCTATCAGATAACTACATGTAAATTAATCTTCGTAGATAAATATTCGCTTTGCAATCTCAAGGGTGACTGGGGGATTTGTTCAGCTCTGTCAGTCTTAATTGGAAACCAAAGTGACAATTAGAGTTTCTCGCCAATAACTTGATAATATTATAATTGGAGAATCGCTGCGAGCTTTTTTCCTCTCTAAACCCTTATTTAGAAACAATTTGCTTTAGTTCTTTCCGCAGCTTTAAAAACTTACAAAGAATAAAATCCACACTCTTTCTTAAACATAATTACACCGCTTTTAACAGCCTGTTAGAGTTGTCTAATCGGCTGGAAGTATATAATGGTACGCAAATTGGACATTACGGAATCTCACGAGTGTTTTCTAAAAAAGAAAACCAACACGATACGAGGAAAATATTACACATCCAGGTTCGACTTTGTGACATCTGATAATTATCCGAACGTTTTCTCAAAAAAATTAGTCTTCTCCTCGTTAGCGCCGACTTTTAGGAGTGTTTTTCCAGCCTTCCATTGGCGCCGATATCGAGTTTCGTTGCAGATGCCGTCTTCCGCCAAATCCAAAAAATGTAAAAATTAACTTTGCCAACTCTGTAACCATTATGGCGTTGTCTGTTAGATTTCAGTCTGCGGGTATTTCTCCGACTGCAAACAAGTTAAAAAACCCTCCTGCTAACAACCATTCAAGTCGTCACCAAGGTTTGTATAAAGAAACTCGAAAACTTATTTGAGGGACTCCATATAACGAATAGGAATTAACTTGTTAAGCTAAAATGAACGCCTGGCGGGGGAGGACGGAATTAAATTGAAAAGAATTTCAAGAATTTCAGTTATAGAGCCGTACGTATTTTTCGAGGGATCGATTCTTGCTCAAACACGTGATGGCGTAATTTTGACATTCATTACACAAACAATGGCATAAAAGAAATTTGATATCTGTGGACTGGAAGGTGGAAGAAAAGCATTCCGAGGGTCATAGAATGTGATCTGTTCAAACATTCACAATAGAAAAATTAATTGAATTAATTAAGCAGAAGTTGTGCTACACTTGATTGTCACATTCAAACCACCGACACTTATAATTCGATAAAAAAAAGATAATTTTGATTCTTTTTCGTTAATGAGGGTCTCGCGTGACCTCCTGGACGCAGCCATCGCCTTTTGACCGTTCCCCGTAAATTCCGCGTCGTTTGTCAGTTTTAACAACGTCCAGACCCTCGCGAAAAACACCATTTTTCCGAAATTAACTCGTTTGCTTTAAAATATTTATGAAAGGTGTAGAAACCGAGTCGGTTTATAGGTTGCGGGACGCTTTGTGAGCGAACCTTTCTAGAATTGGGTGGCAATTTACATAGCGTTGTTTTAGATCTAAACCCAAAAGAGCTGTTTTGCTCTGCGCAAGCCAGATCAATATCAACATTCTTATTGCTAATCTCGTCGATTTTACAATTTCGTGCTAGGGTGGACCCGATGCAAAGAATCAGATGTGGCGAAAGCAACGAAACATAATCAATTTGAAACGGTTTTAGTTTTGTAGCGACAAAAATGTCACGCGTTGACGACCTTCTTCACTCAAATGTTATTTTAAGAAGTTGAAACAACGTTGACATGGGACATCTTGCTTGTTTGTACAAACAGACGCCGACTCTACGACTAATTTTGAAGGTAATTTCGTATTAAGAGTAACCGGAGAATGGAGAGAACGAGATGGGATCTATAAGGAAATTGCAGGAGAAGAATTGCGATAAAATTTGCAGGTTTCGACATACTTCAGGAGGCGGAAATATTTTTTTAGTATTGTCGTACTGAAAAGATATTTTACTTTCACTCAGACTCGATTTATAAGTAATAATATATTATTATCTACAATCACAACTGCTGATGGATGTCTTATTTTAAAAATCTTACCGTTTTAACAGTAAATAACTACATTTTATATTTTATTCATAACTTACATAATATAATAGAAATGAAATAATTTCTAAAGTCAAATTTATTATTAAAATTGGCAATAACTTTATACATTCATTTACTCATTTCAAGGTTTTGATAATATACTGAATAAATTTTATTTATTTTTGAAAAAGCTGTTAATTATAGTTACATGCTTTTTTTTACTCAGCAAAATAAGTACCTTTTGTCAAAAAATAAACAAATTTTCTTCCAACGCAAAATTAGATAAAATTTTGTTTGTAACACATTTTTTACCCGTAACCTTATTGCAGAAGGAAGCAAAGCCAAAGTCGGTTTTTCACTTATTACATAAACAGTTATTAAGGTTTTCTTGCCATTGTATTAATTTTACTGTCATTTTTCCAAAAAAAAAAATGTAACATTTTAGTAAATATAAATTATTTTTTTCTTAGCTGATTTTTTTTAAATTCTAATTTATTTCACATATTTATTGCATTAAGGCTTTTTTTGACCTGTTAGAATAATACAGAGTGATCGTGTTATAAATTTTCCAAATCTCAATCATTATAAGAATATGTGAGATTTTATCGAAAAAAGCTTTTGATGAATTACTCAGTTAAAGAATATTTTTGGGTTTTTTTTCCAGCAACAAAAAAAGAAAAATCCGTAAAAAATATTTTACAATATGTACCTACAGATATTCTAATTTTAAAATTAGATATAATTTAAAGCTCCATAGAATAGAACTAAATTAAAATTTTCTAAATATTTTAGCATTCATTCTTCAGTTATCGAATTTAGAATTTTTATAGAAACAGGTGATTAGATTTAATAACTTTATTCAAGTTTTAAAATAAATAATTAAAAATAATTTTTTATATTTTATCTTGATGACAAAGATAAAAGACAAAGAATGTCTGAAGACCTGATAAATGGACATCTCAATAGTTCAGAGAAAATAAAGATTTTTTAAAAGGAATAATGAATGATGAAGGTAGCTTCGCTGTCGAAACGCGCATCAGCAAGTTTATGACAAATTTTTAGTTTTTGTAAAAAAGTACAAAAAGCATTCAAACAATAGAAAAAAAAAATAAAAGAAAATAATAATTCAGGATTTTTTATGAGATTAAATTAAATCAAAGAAATATCAAACAATTTCAAAACATTTATAAAAAAAAAAAAAAATTGCAAGAATTTAGTGTAGATTCAAAAATTTCGTATCTAAAAAATTTCAAAAATTTAATTTATCAATAAAGTTAACAGTTAATATTTACAATTTTCGTATATAAAGAAAAAAAAATAGAGATAAGCATATAAATAATAAACAAGATAAAGAATAAAAAAAACTTTCAAAATCTATAAATTTTAGAAATTTTTGTAAACATGATTTCGAAATATTTTTAAAACGATAGTGGTTAGAGAGTGGTTTAAAATTAAAGAACTCTCTAGATTCTCCTTCAATCCTTTAAAAACTCAAGATTTTTTTAATAAGAATTCTATAAATATAACGCCAATTTGAAAAACTTGAGAAATTTAGAAAATCTTTTAATTTGAATAATTTAGTGAATACAAAAAATCTGAGCATGTAAAGATCTAAAAAATGTAACAAAAATAAAACAAAATCAAATAATCTTGAATCCTTGAAATGAATAAAAGGATTAACAAAAATTATAAGAATTGTTATAAATTATAAGGAATGCTTTAAAATCTAAATAATTCAGCAAATCTGAAGAATTTTAAATTTTTACCTTAATTGAAAAGATGTAATAAATAAAAAAATACTAAAAAATCAAAACAATCTAAATAACGAAAAATTTGTAATTAGGTAGGTATTGTGAAAAAGTCAAAAAAATATGGAATAATTTTAAAAGATTTAGAAAAAAAAAAATATCCAAGACGCTAATGTATTCAAAATATTGAAAAAATTTATTTAAAAAAGTTACATATTATGTTTACAATTTCTAAACTATTAAAGAAATCAAATAATAACAAAGAAACAAACGGAAAATTCAGATATTTTTAACAGGATAAAAAAAACTAAGAAATACCAAAAAAAAATGTGCTGTATTTAATTTTTTTTTTACAAACGCTTATATAAGCAAATTATAAAATATAATTTATATAAAAATTTAAAAGTCGTATTTACAATTTTTAAAATCAAAAGAGATAAATAATATAAGCATCTAAACAATAAGACAACAATTTAAAGAAAAAAACAATAAATTCATAAACAATAAAAAAATATTGAATTATTATGCATTTTTTTTAATATTTGATATATTAAAAAAATTATGAATATAGAGAATTTTTATAATAATATTTAAAATTTAAAAATTCTAGAGCTAAATAAGCTAAATCAATTTATAAATATAATTGAATTTAATTTGAAGGTCGTTTCAGTTTTTATCATCGCTCTGCTATCGAAACGCGCGTCAGCAAATAAACTGAATTTTTGGTGTGCGGGTTAATTATAATATTTTATTTTTAGAAACACCAAGTTTTGGAACTAAGAAAAAAAAGTTTCATCGCAAGTTAAAAAATTCAAAAAATCTTACAACCTTGAAAACAATAAAAAGATTAACAATGCATAAAAATTAGAGGTGTACCCTATTATTAAAATCTGAATAATTCAAAAAATATAAATAATTTAAAAACTATACATTTATTAAAAAAGTGCAAAACAGTAAAAGAAACTAAAAAAAAAAAAAATCATGTAAACAAATCCGAAAATCGAGTGTAATTCAAACTGTAGATAAAATCAAGATATATTATTTCCACTTTATAAAATATTAATTACAAATCGCTAATTATTCAATAACTAAATATGTTTGAACTGAAGAATCGATTTTTATTATATTTTTTTTTATTTTTTACAGCTGAAAATCTGAAAAATAACAAATAAAAAAGTCAGATACCGGAGCTTTCTTTCGGATTTAAGTAATGCAAATCGCGAGCAAAAAAACCTTATAAAGATTTCTAATTGAGGTCTTAAGAAAAATAATTGAATATTCCTGCGTGGCGCGGCTATTTGCACGGAGCCAATATGGCCGCGAAGTGGATGTTGTAGGGTCCGGGTTTCCGGAATAACTCCGGGTTGGCAAGGGGATGTTGATAATGAGCTTCTGACGAGCTCCCTCGCAACGCAGTTATAACTCCAAAATATGGGGATCGGAAGAATGATTATACGACAAACACCCCGCACCGAATCCGAGAACTCTCCGCATTTTACTTTCTTCCTAACGAGCGGTGTAATTGCCACTAGAAATACTGTCTTTTCTTTGCATAATGTCATCAATAAAATACAGTTTTGATTGGAGTCGATTCGCGCACTGGTCCGCTGTACGACACGCAAGCAGGCTCATTATTCACCGTTCTTTTGTTTCCGGAAACAACACTCGCGCCATTTTGCAACATGGCGCCGGGGATATCCGCCAATAGGTCAACACAGGCCACATGGGATTTCTTTGTTTATGTGAAACGAGATTTACAAACGGACAGGTTATTAGTGTGAGAAAAAAAATGCGTCGTGCGTAATGGAAAGTGCATTATTCTAATCCAATTAGAAGTTAGCGAGTCATTTATCACCACTGCTTTTCTGATGTATATTTTATGCACCATTAAATATACAGCGAGCGTTCGCTACAATTGACAATTATTTGTATTACAGTTACCATTTATCACATTATCGTTCACTCATACCCGCATATTTCATAACATTGGACGTTATTCAAGCAAATAAAATTACACGTTTCATATTTTCGATGAACGGAATTATTGAATGGTTTATTACCTGATAAACACGAACCAGGACCAGAGGAACTAAACGAATTTTTCAGTTGGGCAAAACCTGGAAAAATAAAAGTGATTAGGTTTCAAAAAATTGACTAATTGAGAACTATTACACCGTCATGGTGTTGCTAACAAGATAAATATTTAATTAGTTAGAAAAGACGGCAATAACTCAAAAGTCATACTCATGACAAGTCATCACAGAAACGTGATGGATTAATTTATGGGTTAATCTTGGTCTAATTTTAATTTGGATCTATTATGTCAAATCTGTGACAGCTAACAATTAACAACGCCCAAAACGTGGTCAAGTTTAGCGTGATTACTAGCCGACGGATTCCAAGCACGTCATTGGCTTTTTCATTTTTAGCAAAGCTAAACTAAAGGCCTAAACGTCAAAATTTTAGTATGTTTAATATAAGAAAAACTTTTTTTAGAAGAAATTTAAACATAACTAAAATTTAAAAAATAAGTAGAACAAGAAGAAACAACTGAAATTTTTAAATATTTATTGTGTTTGGCTTGTTGCTTTTGCTGCAAATTTATTATTACTGTATCGTACTGCATTTCGATTGATTTAAAGTGTTGAACTTTAAGATCGTTTCATTTAAGATTCTTTATAAACTCGTCCAGTAAATTTGGGTATTAGATATTTATGAACGTCTTTTTTCGGCTTTTTGAAAAATGTTACAAAATGCTCCTTGTCATAATTTTAATATAATTTTTAAAAAAACTCGGTAATTTATTTATTATTGTAATTATTGTTTTTTTAGAGCTTAGATTTTGGTCTTGATTTTGGATTTCAATTTTTTACATTGCCCATTGTATTCTCATTCTCGTTCCTTTCTCTTCTTCACACATTTTGTAGACTGCCTCTTCTGTTGTTTCCAATCTTCTCATTTTTTTTTTTCATTTTTGTGCATTTTTGTTCATTTAGTTTTGCTGTTATATGCAAAGATTTTTTTCTGATTTTTATTAATTTTTTAGTCACAGTCTGTTCATTGCGTTCCAGTTTTTTTTTCGTTGGTAAAGGCAAATTAAAAAATTCAAAAAAATAGAAAGTATGCAAAAATTTTGGAAATATTAAGAATCTAGGAAAATTTTTAAAGTATTTGAATTATTGAAAAAAAAAAAGAATTTATGAAATATAAACATTAAAATACGGAATATAAACAGTTTAAACAATTTTAGAAAATTTAAAAAATAGGAAAGATAGATAGAAAATCGAAGAACTTTTAGAAAATTTAAAAAGTTTTATCACGAATTCAAAAATGTATACAAAAAATCAAAGCTATCAGAGAAAGAAAAAAAATATCGAAAATATCAAATATTCCTAAGGATCATAAAAAACAAAAATTTTAAAGAATATAAAACAAAACAAAAATATAATCTAGGAAAATCTAAAAAATTCCAAAAATTTAAATTTTTGAAAACAAGAAATCTGAAAAAAAATTAAGCAAAAAAATTAAAATAAAAATAAAGAGCGATCCAAATTTTTTTCTTTCGAGTGAGCCATGAAAGCCAAAACGTATGTCGTCTTATTAATTTTACTAATATTTTGACACTTCAGCTTTATTTAATCTGTCATTTTTCATTTATGATGTTATAAGTCGACATACGTTTTTACTTTCATGAGCCAGTTGATAAAAAGACTTGGATTGCTTGGTATTAAAAATTCTTAAAATCATGAAAAATTAAAAAAATGCTTCGAAAATTTTTGTTACATTTTTTTCTACTCTCACTTGGTAGGTCTCTTATCTTAGGCCGCCGTTTTCTACATTTCCAATTTTTACAATAATTTTGCTATTTCTAATCATTCTTATTAAATTTGTTGTTTAAGTTATCGCTGTACAAAAATCACCCAAATGAAAATAATTTCTAAAAAAAATATTGTATGGCATCAGAGGATACAGCTAAGCTCGTCTTTCCGTCGTATATCATCTATCATTTTTTTTAAATTTAGCAAAAATTAAAACTAAATTTGTAATACTCTGATTACCAAAATTGAAAGTTTTTGATGTAAAAAAAAATAAAAATTTGTTAAAAAAGTGATGATTTATTATCAACTTCGTACTCGTTTTTATCATGGCAACAGGAAGGAAAAAAAGCTTCAAACTTAGGACTTAGAATAAACAACAAAATTTATATTAAAATTTAATAATACGATTTTCTCAGCATGTAGCAAACATTTCATTGATTTTAAGAATTATTATACGTGCAAAAATAAAGACCGCTTGGTGATATATAATTTTCTATCATTCTCTGCAAATTTACATTGTTCAGGAGAAAAAACAATTTTTTTATTGAGAAAATTTTTCTTCTAAATTTTGTTAATGCAAAAAAAATCTTTTATTATATTTTAAAAATTATTAATTTAGTTAGACATTAAAAATTATTAAATTAAAAAATTAGATTTAAGACAAGGATATTTCAAAAATTAACCACTTGAAATTCTCAACTGTGTCTTGTTTATGTCTTATTGGTAAACTAAATTGGTCAGAACTTTCGTTTGAACACATTATATGTAGTTTATCTCATTTTTCATTATCGATCTATAGAACAGTATACTTTTTGAAACATCTAATAATAGCTAATTAATTTACCATCAAAATTTAAATATGCAACAAACCTAAAATTCCGTATGGTTGATACTGTAGTGTATAAAAATATTAAATGTCTACCAATTTATCACTAATAAATATAAAATTGTAACGGAATTCTTTTGGATTTCTGTTGAGTATTACTGGTTGCATAACGCAAAAATTTTCATAAAAAGGTCCATCACCTATCTATTAATTTATGTTTTTATTGTTTTCTTAAATTAACTTTTTTAATATTTTTACTGGAAACAATTGATTGGAAAAAATCACAAAATTATTTTATCGAATCACAGAGATACAGTTTAAAGAAACTGAATTAATAAACATGTCACCTGCTTACAATCAGTTATGAAAAACAAAAGTAGTTTTAATTTTAGCAATATTATGCAAAACGATATCACAAGGAAAAGGTTTAGAAATTTCTAAATAAAATTGTGATTATTTAAGTTTTTATATTTTTTTCATAAATTTCGTAGTAGCTAGAAAAAATATTTGCAAAACACACATCACAAAGTACACGGTTTGATTTGTGTTAGAATTTTAATTAAGCAAAATTTCACTAATTTTTTTTTCCAGGTTTACACTTACAAATCTTACTACTTTATGAAAATTTTTACAAAGTTCTAAGTTTTGTAGGACATTTCGAGCAACTTTAGAGTTAGTCGGTATGACAAAACCTAATTGCACAACTTCCTAAAAAATCAAGTATTTATCAAGAGAGCAATTAAATTATTTATGTGTCTCGAGATAGGCATCAAAATAAGCAATAATTTTCTAAAACTCGTTACGAATAAGTGGATGAATAATAAGCGTAACACAATGTAAACACTAAAGATCACCGATAAGAAGAAACAACTGCGGCAAGTAATTACACAAATTAAATTCAACACAAACATTTTGATCAGAAATAATTTGAGAATCCACTAAAGCTCTCGAATTTCACCCGGAACAAAGTTCGCTCTTCCACACATGGCATTTCTTCCGCACACAGCTATTATGCGTGTACGCACCGATGTTAAGTAGCTGTCATATGTCGAATTGTCTACAAAGCAAGACAACCTGAGACGTCTAAACTTCCATTGAAGTATAATGGGCCATACCTAATGCTTCTCGAAGCAATTCGCCTTTCCGTTTGCCAACTAAAAGGACGAAAATGCTTTAACGTCATTCCAGGATCGATTTAAAATGTTTTGACCACAAGAGATGTTCCTTTGTGTGCGTATGGGAGCTCAGATTTTTCTGATAATAGGACGTATTCAGGGCTTTATGTCGGAATAAATGTAATCCTATAGCGGTTAACGACGATTTTATGGACCGAGGACACAAGTCAAAATTTTACTGAGGGACGGACACTTATACTTAACGCGATAATGAAAATGATGTTGCTTTCTTAACAAAGCGTGGAGAGTAAGTTCAAATTTGGATACCATATGTGCAAGCGAGCCTAGTCCAAATCCCCGATAATTATCCGAATTTGCTTATTCGTGGCCGGGTCATCGCCCGAATTATCTCCAAATTAGAGAGTAATTTTGGGCCATATTTAGCCCAACTTATCGTTGATCTAATCTCAGCATTTTTTACACGCCTTGGCCTCGCAATCGATAGTTTCGTCTGACGCATTTGTCTCTTTATTTGCATCGTGGCGGCATTGCATGTACAACAACGGAGTCGGTTATAAAATTACCCTTTTCCTGATTTGCGACCTGGCGAGCACCAAATGAAATTCCAAATTAAGTAACGCTTGTAGTAATTAAGCCTCAAGATAGCTTATTGTTGCTGCAGTTCCAGAAGTGCTCTACGAAGGAGGACTTTAAAGCCGCGGTTTCAGCAGCGTCGCTGAAAATATATGCTCCAAAATGCCTCACATTCCCACCATTATATTATTCTTGTGTAATTATGTTGCATTGTATCGAAGTTAGTGAACATAGCTCCATGTGTTTTATGGGGAGCTGCTGATGCATTCTTCGTTTGCCCCGAAACAACTTAGATAAGCGGTCCATCTCGGAAAATCCACACTTTTATAGCTTTAACTCACTGCCCCACATTTCCATTGTTCGCGATTTAGTGGTGTGATGCTTTGTGTTACCCCACCGATCAACTTACTTCCATTGACACCTCACTTATAATTACATATCTCTTCGTTCGATCGAATTCCATTCTCCGATCTAAAGAGAAAGACATTTCCACGTCCAATACCACTAATTTGTCGGTCGATCAGTAAACACCATCTGGTTGAAGAGGATGATTTCATTAAAAAGTATGATGCGGTGTTTCGGGGCCACCCCGTAGGAGACAGGTATAAAATGCGTGTAAAACGAACACCTCTGTCTGAAAATAAAATTCAACGGTGCCAGGAATTGTTCGGAGAGGAAGTGGCTCGTCGGCTAGAGGTCTTGAGCTTTTCATGCGACCAGAAGGTCGAGGAGAACGATTTACGGAGCATAAATATAACATGAACACTAGAAAATTTGGTGAAATGTTTGCCAGAGTTTTATGGTTGAAGTTCTACAGAAATAATAATGTCAAAAAGTTTTGTTATTGAAGGAAACTGTTATTTTTCAAAAAATGTTCCACTTTTTTAGATAATTTAAATATGTTTAAGTTATTTAATTAATTAAATTAATTCATTAGGTTTTCTAGATTTTTAAATGTTTCCATTCTTGTTTTAAAACTACTAACTTTTTAATTTATATTTTATAGATTATTTAAATTATTTAGAAGATCTCATGAAGACTCTAAATAGTTTTTTTTTTATCAAAAAAATTAAGGTTTTTTTGTATACTTAAATTTTATCCAATTTTTTTGATATTCTAAATTTTTTGAATTCTTGATATTTTCTATCATCAACAGAAAACCTGAAAATTTTAAAATTACTACAAAACTTATTAAAACCTGATACTTTTGAATTTTGTAGATTGTATTTCACTAAACTTTCAAATTAAAATATTTAGAAATCTAAAAATTAGAAACTAAAATTAAATCAACTTATAAGTTTTTCTAAATGATGTAACAGAATTGATATTGAAGAGGCTAAAAGCTGTTAAAGAATCTAAACTATTAAGTGCACAACATCTAAATTTAGAAACTCAACACCTAAAAATGTTTCAGATATTTTGAATTTTTCACATTTTCAAACAATTTAAATTTTCTAAATTCTTTAAAAGTTTTAGAATTTATTTTTTTAATTTTTTAAAAATTTTTTCTTTTATTATTTTATAAATTTTCTTTATTTTTAAAATTTGCAATAGCCATGAACGATGAAAGTCTAAACGATATAAAAGTTCTGAATTTGATAACTAAAAACTTAAAACCTGAAAAACTGATGCTTCTATAATTTTTATTTTTTTTATTTTTTGACTTTTTTGATTTCTTCAAATAAGTTGCATTTTTTGAAATTTAAGATCTTTTAGAGTATTTTAATATATAAAAATGTTTTTGCATTTTTTATATTTTTCACACTTGACTAATTCTCACGATTACACAATTATTTACAATTTTTTATATTTTTTTAATTAGGTAAATTTTGATTTTATTAATTTCTTAAATTTTTTGAATTTGTGATATTATTCGGCATTTCCTACATTCTTTATATTTATTTAAAGTTATAAATCTATTATATTTTCTATTTTCTCTATTTTATCTAAATGCTCTATATTTTTTAAATTTGCAATAAGCATCTTTTAAGTATTTTTTCGATTTTAGATTTTTTGGTTTCGAAAAAGATGCAACATAAAACCTGAAAAATCAAAAATTATGTCAAAAAACTCGATAATTATAAACTGATTATTAGAGTTCAAAACTTGAAAGTGAGATGTGAAATTTGAAAAAATTAGAAATTAAATTAAATTTAGAATTTCGGTACTAGAGATCATAAACGCTATAATTGAAGTTTCAGTTTAAAATTAACGTTTAGAAAACTTTAAGTTATTAAGGAAGGAAAGATCACATAATGCTATTATAACTAGAAACATTAAAAAAATTATGCTTTGAAACTTTGATCATTTTATTTTTTTTCTGTTAAATTTCTTCACATACTTTTAATTTTGTAAAATTTTTAAGTGATTTAAATTAGTGAAATTCTCTAAATTTTCTGAACTTTTTCTTATACTCGCACTTTATAAAATTATTAATTAATTAATAATTAATTAATTATTTTTTAGACACTTTCAAGCCTTTGTATTTTTTGTCATTAACGTAAAACTCGACAAACAAAAAAATTTTGAAGAAACATGAAAAAATTAAGAAATCTAACAATGTAAATATTTTTTGTATTAAAAATGTGCTTCACTAAGTTCTTAGGAATTAAAATTTGAGAATTTGTTAGTCTATCTAAATATAGAATTTAACAGAATTTTTATCACAGGTAACAAAAATGAACTAAAACGTAAAGTAGGTATTACTATAAATATTCTAAACTTAACAACTACAAACCCGAAACCTTAAACAATATCAAAAATCCAGACTTTATTAAAATGTAGAGAAATTTTGATACCAAAGCTCGAAATAACCAAAATTTCCAAAATATGAAACTTGAGAAATTGTAAGACGTTAGAAAATTAATATCTACAAGCCAAAACTTATTGAACGATGAAGCTCTAAATGATAACGTTTTGAAATTGATAATAAGAATCATTAAAATTAAAAAACTGATGCTTCTATAATTTTTTACTTTTCATTTTTTTTGATTTTTTGCAAATATGATAACTTTTTGAATTATTTAATATATCAAAGATTTTTTTGTTTTTTATATTTTTTAAATTTTTCACACTAGTCTAAATTCTCACAATTACACTTTTTTTTTCTCATTTAATTAAATTCTTAATGTTTTTTTTTGTATTTATTATTATTTTCTACATTTTAAAAATTAAAATTTTCTAAATTTAAAACCGGAGAAATGTTAACGTCTCTATTTTTAACAATGAAAATTAGAAGTCAAAAATCCAATTAGTTATTAAATTTAATATCGATGGTCTAACAAGTAAATTTAAAGTTTGTAATAATTTAAGAAAATAGAACCTAAAGATTAAAAAAAAATTTAAGTGCCGAAATAAAATTGACGCCTATAATATATATATAAAAATCTAATATGAGAGTTTAAATTAGAAAAAAAGTTCTGAATTTGGTAAGTAGCAACCTACAGCTTGAAAAAACGATAATTTCGTTGGCATTAATATTATATTTTTAAATTTTATGTCATCCATCAATAAAGTAAGAAACTGATGAATTATTGGGTCTCTTACAACAAAAGTACAAGTAAAAGTAAAAGCACAAACTTTAAAGCTTTAGATTTAAAAAACTCTTCAAGATTTCAAAAATTTTTATCAAACAATTTCATTTTTTAACACTTTGTCACTTCTTTATTTCTAAAGAAACTGTAATAAACGTTTCTTAAAATTATTTTTTAAATTATATAGTACATAACATGCAAAATTCACACTCAATTTCTACCAATTTTAAACAAAATTTACACCACGCGAATATGCGAAACCGTAAATTAGAGTTTAACGTAATGAAAAAAATAAATTAAATCACGACCTAAAAAGCAGACATATTAGATCTGCTCTTTGGTAATAAACGCCTGTATTAGAAAAAATTAAAAATATAAGAAAAAAATCGTAATTTTCAAACGAATAATTGCCGGCTTAACTGATTGAAATTATTTGCTAACTTTTCATGTAAATATTTTACAAAAAAAAATATTTATCAGTCTATATTAATTTTCTAGCAATTCTACCGGAAAAACAACTAAAAAATAAAAATCGGAGGGTGTATTTTTTTTAATTCGCTCTTGTTGGGGACTTGTTGTAAATAGAATATTTGAACATTGCGAGGTCCACACACGTAGAAAATTAAATTATAGGGAAACAAAAGCAATGGAAGGGTTGCAGGTTGGCAACAACGGAGAGGAAAGGGGTTCGTTACGGTAGTAATTAACTGCGACTCGATAATTAATTAGTTCCAGCGAGTGCCGTTCGGCGCCCTGTACGCTGTTAATAAGGCCTAAAATCGCAAACATTTCTACACAATTCCATTCCTCGTCGCGCCTACACAGGAAGAGTTACAGTTTTTCAGCGAAATTATACCTATACGTTACTGCCGGAAAATTTTCTTTCCAATTACTTTTTTTTCGCACAAAGAAGTTTTGTGTTCTATGTAATTAGCAGGAGTTTCTCTCGGCAACCTTTGTTCTCGTGCAACTTTCATGTTCTATTGCCTCCAACTAATTTCCAACATCACAGGGATATTCCTATTAAAACAATTAATTATGGTGAGAGAGGACCTCTTTTGATGTGGTGGTAAAGCAAAAATTGTCCGAGTTAAACTGTCCCAATTAAGTGTTGTTTCTTCAGAAGTTGCACGAATTGAGCCATTTGGAATAAACGATGGTGCAAACTTAATTATGGCAAAAATGCGAAGAATTTCAACTTCTTAATTAAATGCAGTTTTCCGAGAATATCCTCCTACTTTGCCGAGATGAATAAGTTTAATTAAATCCTCTTGTTTTATTATCTCGGGACACGTGACGTGGTGGTTTCTTGGAGGTTTTTCGCAAGTTATTGGTTGTAATCAAGAAAATGGGGTTTTAATTTTTTTGAAAGGATGCTCTCGCTTTATTTCTCTATAAAAGGGCACTTAGAATGTGGAGAGCAGGTCAGGTGTCCGATGTCATCCACACGACACCTCCTCAATGGAATTGAACGGAACCGAGCAACCTAAAGTGCCTGCTTATTGTGCCTCAATTTGTTGCTTGAATGTGAGCGAATCCATACCCTTTCAGGCCATAGGTGTGACACTCAGACCTACAGATGTTATCTATCTTCAGATTGAAGCGTGTATGCGGCGAGAATGGGAAATCTAATATAACACCCGGAATGTCTGAGGGCACAGATCTGCCACAATCGGCCGTTACCAACCTAGACGACAAATCATAACGAAATTATTTACCTCGTGTAATTTTCTCTCGTTGGAAAAATATGTGGAAGAAAAAAGGCTTATAACGCCCTCGAAACCCGCATAATCCCTGTCGATTTTCCAGCACCCCGACAAAATAAACAGCATTACCAATAATTACTCTACGGATGTCTGCAAACTCCAAATGGTCGTTCACATTGTGGAGTCGAATGATCCGTTGGTGACAAGCGTACAAAGCTGCGTGCCCAGCAGGGGTTGACGCTGTTTCACGGCCTCTACGCACTCGTCCTCGCAAATTCGTCCTTATTCCTCGTTCTCATACCGTCGACGGACGCTTTGATTAAAATCTCCCAAAAGCCAACGAGTCCGCAATCGAAAATTTCAAATTGGACGCACGCATTCAATCACCGTTAATCGAGTCATTTCGATATTAGGCTGCCATTTTATTTTAATTTAATTCCGATTATTTTTCCTCGTGGTAGTTTTCGAAGGTGACGGTGCGATTTTTACTACGGACGGACGGGGCGGAATCCATTGATTTCACTAAAATCAACAGGAAACGATAAGTGGATAATTAATTCGTTGCTTGCTATCTTAAATAACATCGGCGACAATTATCGACTTTGATAAGATCTTGGAATTGTTTGTGCTTACGAATCAATTATGTTGTTAGCGCCTGAACAAAAATCGACGGTGGCTTCGTTGGGAAATATTTAATTAATATTCTTAGTTGCTAGTTTTTGATCCGGTTATTATTGTATCGTTAGTAATGGATATGCTGATGCAGATTTAACCAAAAGCAGCATGCATAATGAGGATCAATGGCTCATTATGGCATGATCTGAACATCAATACTAATTGGTAATTTGATGTGGCCCTGATTAGATGATGAACCGAGCTATATCCGTTATCCAACTTTGCACCTCTTCATATCCTGTTAAATCCGATGCCCAATGAGCAAGAACGATAAAATTCGATTGCGATACGAAAGCCAGGAAAACCAAGGGTTTAACATAACACCATCGATATCTACAACTTTCCTGGCAATTATATTGATTCAATTCTCGACCATTCCAAGCATAGAAACATGCGAATTGGCCAAGATTTTATGAAAAGCTACAACTTGTTTCTTTATTAAATTTTTTAGAAATGCGTGAAGGCTTTATTATTTGAAACCCGCGTGAAACACTTTAAATTATTTCCTTTTAATTTAATAGGTAGACACTTTATGCCGTCGCTTGCTTAATTCCATTACTGCCACGTTTCGTACTAGTACCCTAATTTTTTTGTATAAAAAATGTTGTCCTAAACACATTTTTTTTACATGTTGCAGATATCACTTGATTGCACAAATAAAGGTTTATTTTAGAATAATCAGTGAGATGTTTGTCAATTTTTAGATAGAATCCGAAAAGTTGTAAGTACCAACACTACGAATTTAGAACATGATAATGCGCCACCTCATTTTATTTAAATCACAATTAACTATTCACCGTACTCGCCGGATATCACCTTGTCACCACAATTTAAGAATCTTTGAAAACAACGATTAAGTGATTTTTAAGAGAAAAAAAAGTGTGTAAAATCCAAAACAATATTTTTTTTAAATAAAGAGCTGGAACTTTCGGAACTTATAAAATATGTATATGGCGGTCAAAATACTAAATTAGAACTTCTAAAAAGAGCCGGCTCGAAGAATTAAAAAAAAACTAGCTACACTTTGTGATTAGATTCAAAATTTAACGTAAATTTGTTACTTTTTACTAGAAATTTTTATCATAATTCAGATTTTTTATTTCTTGATGATTACAAAAAATTCTATATTAAAATTAGTGCCACAAACAAAGCGTAGAGAAATTTTGTTTAAAAATAGAACAAAATAAATTCACTAAATTTTTGAATACCGTGTTGAAAAATAAATCATTTTTTTGTGCGAGCTATGCTTCACGTTAATTATTTTAACTGGGTAACCAAAAATGATTTTTTTTAGAGTCGAAAAGTTATGAAAGTTAATTACTTTCTCAATACATAAAATTAGCAGAACTTTATGTAAAAACATTAAAATTAATAATTTGAATAATTGTTATTTTCTCTGATTGAGTTTCATGTAATTTTTAATAACAAAAACCCACAGATGATAGTTTTTTTTTAATATTAAACTGTCACAATATGTCAAAATTGATTTAAATTTTTATTACAATTTTTGGTTCGTACAAAAGTAGCACCTATATGATAGACGCATCAAAAATTATTTTATTTTATTTAAGAGTTGGAATAATTTTTATATCGTAAGTTATTACTTAGGTAACCAAGTTTAATAAAAATTTCATAAAAGCTAAATCAATCACACTGTTTGAAAACCAAATGTGGATAACAAACAAATATAAAATCTCATTTCTAAACTTATAAAATCTTCAAATATAAAACTCGTTTCTAAAAAAAATGAAAAATCTAATTGTTAGGTCCACAATTTTTATTTTTGTATGCATTTGCTAGTTGATACTTAATCATAAATTATTTTTGATTTAATTGGCCCATAAATATGAAGATATTGATATTGGTGATCATTCATATTATTTTTGTAGGAATAACTAAAACTATTTCTTTTTCAGTCCGTTTTTATTTAAAAAAAATTACTTCTTCGTCTAGAGAAATGCTTTTGCTTAAAACATAAAAACTTGAGCAGTTTTTAAAATAAATTTTTCCAAAAAAAGACTATGTTTTGATTTAGACTAGTAATTCGTGCTTAACAAGAAAATTAGATTGATTTCTAACAACTTTTTATTATTTTAGAAAATGCCACTTTATGTAACGTAATTATCAAAATTAATTCAGTAATTGGTAATTTAAAAGAAATTGATAGGACATTTGAAATGTTATAGAAGCAGAAAAATGATAAGTCTGGGAAGTGTTTGTTATTTTTGCTTATTATTACGCCATTTGTATTAATATACTCCAACTATTTTGAGCACTCTGTGTGTAAATAAATACGTCCAACTGTAGGCTTAATTCGTTGCATGTTTCAGTTTATTTTTCATGTCATCTTCAGAAGTTTAGCATCATACATATTTCTGAAATATAATATGCAGAAAATCATACAAAATTAGTCTCGATTTATTTCTGAAAAAGTGTCCTGGCTATTTATCAATTCAGGCAACTGTCAAATAAGAAGTAATAGTTTATCTTTATAAATTTTACTACGACCTTTTTATGATAATAATTCTCGTAAATTAAATTAATTTTTCTCTCTCTAAAGACTCTATATAAATATTGATAAAAATCACTCTTATTTGGCTATTGATTTACAATATAACTTTAATATCGTTAGAGTGCTTTAAATTAGTTCGTAAGAAAAATAAATTTTGAGATAAATAATTTACCTTCTTATTTATTTTGTTCCCGTTCTCATCTTTAATTAAAATTAAATTTAATTTAAAACAAATCATTACATATCAAAACGTATCATTTTTATTTTTGCGAATTTTAGTTGCTTTCAGAATTCGTCATTATATTTCTGTAATTTGTAATCTAGACAAAAGATAACAATGTGATAGCGCACTCTTTGCCGTAAATTTTTGGAGCTAACTAACCTTCAAGTTTCCTCCAACTATTTAGTTAAGTCTTGATTTAAACTTTCAAAAGTCCTGAAAAGTATTTAATTGCTAATTTTCCTCCTCGGGCGTGAATTTTCCCGTCGGCTCGTCTCAATTCGTCCGCGACCCCGTTGAATTTTAGCTACCCTACAGTTCTAGACTCACCTGGCGCAGCGGTGGCCTGGTGTCCCGTAAGCCCCAAAACCGCCGCCGGTGAAGCCCCCCCAGCATTGGCGTTCATTCCGGCGGCGGCGGCGATATTATGTGGTAAGAAGGCGGCAGCGACGGCAGCCTGTGCGTTAAAATATGCCATCCGACTCGCAGCCATCGTCATATGATGATGATTGAAGCCATGTTCCGACGGGAAGCACGTCGGCGCCTGTAGATGCCTCTGCGGATAAACATTTGGGGTGATAGCCGACACCGCCGCCGTGGGAGAACGATGCTGAGAATCGCTCAACCCCAACAACTCCTGGATGGCGAAAGGCGAACGCTGCGGCATCGTCTGCGAGGGTTTGTTAAGGATGCTCGGCGCCGTCACGTGGATGGTGTTCTCTAAACTGTCATTGTTCATTTTTTCGCGAAGAAGTCACCGAAACTCACAGCGGACACATTTTGGCGCGCTTTTGGGGCTTTCATGGACCGGTCATGGGCGAATGCTGGAGCGGACTGAACTCCTATTTCAAAAACGACTACTGCGGCTTCGCTAACAAAGATACTCCCTAATATTCCGCTGAAAAGGACCCCTTAGGAGAGGCGTGGTTTCAAATCTACCAATAAACCACCTGAAAAGCTCATCCTTATTGGTTTCAACGAGCCATGGGATTTTAGATCCTGTGGAAGGATTCAAAACAGGCGAAATTCGATTGGAGGAAGAGTCAATAAGGCGGAGTTAACGTCGGCATTGTTAAAGAGATGAAGCTTTAACACAGATGAGTTTAAGGGTTAAATTGGGTCGGCGCGTGACACAATTAATGTCAAACAGTTTACAAGCTTAATTAGTAAAGATGTGTTCAATTATGATAATTGAAAGCGATTAATTGGCTGTGACTAATCCAGACCTTGTTTCATGTCAGGACAGAAAATGACATATTCAGTACCTAATTCACATTAATAACACATCAGCATTTTTCAAAAATATATTTAAAGACATTTAAAATTGTTACTTATTAATTAACGCCCCACATTCTATTTAAAAGTCACTTTCATGCTAAGTTCATATGATATTTGTCGAGCGAATTCATTTTAAATGGTTTTAAGAGTAACCACCCATTATAAAAATTAAACAAAAAATAACTTTTGCAAATATCTACTAAAGACTGTATCTGTAAATAAATTTGTTGTATTTATTTTTCATCAAAGAAGCAGCAACTTAAATCACGCTGTTACTCTTAAAAAATTGTAATTTTATATTTGAGTACTTTTAAAGCGTTTATTTATATTTGTTTGAATTTTAAAACTATCGATTTAAATCAAAATCGGTACTCAAATAGTGTTTAAATTTAGTACCCAAAATTAAAAAAAAAATAACATCAGATCTTGGCTTTTTCTTCGATCATAAAAATATAATCAAAAAGGTAAAAATCTTAATTTTCAAAAATTTTTGGGTCTGAAAACTATAGAAATAATACCTACTTAGCTATATATAATATAAAAATAAAAATATGCAGTAGTTTAATTATAATTTATTAAACCAGATCATCTGTGGGTATTTGTCTTTAAAAATTCTTTCGAAGCCTAGTCAGATAAAATAACAAGTAGACATTTAACTAACTAAACCATTAATTTCAATGTTTCGAAGTGAAGTTGAAAGATTTTTTATTACAAATTAAAAAAGTAACTACGTTTGGTAAATTTTTAAGTCCACGATTATAAATCACTAATTTTTAACTGTAGAAAAAATCAATCAATTTCAAATCAAATTTGTTGTCAATGTTTTTTCATTAGTTCAATTTATAAAATAATATTTGGAGTTTTTTAACCTAAATTTTTAAATCTTTACTCTGCTTTGTTTTAGAGCATAATAAATTTAATACATTTTTTGGCGTCGCTTGCCTCAAATCTTCAAGATTTTTTAAACAGAAATATCAACTATGATAATAATTAATAATTTGTATTTTGAAAAATTTAAAAATAAAATATAGGGACGGCCATATTTTCGTTTCTACCGAGGAAAATATTTAATATAAATTAAATACTAAATGTAGAAGTATTAAAATTTGTAAAATTATTGTATTTACATCAAGAGAAAAAAATAGGTTTTCTTTCGTTCGGTGAAATTGTCACGCTCACTGTCGCTCGTGTATAAAATTCCCTTTACAAAAAAAAATATCCCTCGTTGTAAAATATACTATTTTTTATAGCTTTCAAATAGAATTCAAAATATGTAAGAAAATAGCTAAAAATATTTAATTCATTCAGTATAATAAAAAACAAACAAAATTTAAAACAAATTAACTTATCTAATTTTAGAGCATTTTAATCGTTTGTTTTTAATAATTTATTGTTTATGTTTTTAGCTATACCCGACATTTGATGTTTGATATTTTGAATTTTGACCCAACATTATTTATTTATAAAAAAAAAATGAATTTTTATTTTCGAGAAAAATTATTTTCTCACACTTTAACTTAGTAAGTGAATAACTGACCTGTAGAAATAGATCTTTTTTTGGTTGACTTTAATTTATTAATTTAAATTCTGCCAAATAACTTAATATATAAATAAAAATAATTAATTTAGTGAAGTACCATATAAAAATAACAAAAATAATATTTGATGGACTTTGCTCGCAAAATTTCCTAATGAAAATTTTAGCTATGCGATGATAAAATAATGTACAAAATTTATAATTGTATTAAAAATTGTACTAAAAATTTTGAATAAAATCTTGTGAAGAAAAGTCAATATTTTTTTTCTAGGACACTTTTGTATAAAATATACCTACATACAAAATTTTAGTTTTTTGATCCATAACCTTTACATTTAAGGAATAACTTTGGGTTTTTTTGTAAATGCTCGACGATTCAAATATGTTTGATAACCAGATTTTTATTAGTATGTTCACCAATTTTCAAAGATGTGATTTTTTTAGGTAAAGACAAAAAAGCAGTTCCACTGCACATCTGAGAAACTTTTAGCCGTATTTTCCATTTTTTTTTTTTTTGAAAATTTTGACTCAAATAATAGATGAATCTAACTCGAAAAATTTCAACTCAGTTTTATCAAAAATTTTGTGACTGAAACAGCTCTATAATATCACCAGTATTTGTACCAAAAAAAAATTACAAAGACGAAATTAATTTCTAAATTCTCTTTTCGTGATTTACTTCAATCTTTGAAAAATTCAGTTATCCGTTTATTGCATTTTTTTAAAATTCAAGCGATTTGTAATCACTACTAAATTTTTGAGTTTATTTAGAATTTAGGCGCTTTAAAAATAGAACCGATTTCCGGTTCACTGATAGTTTAAAATTCTGTACATTTCTTGAAAATCTTAGCTTGTGGTTACCAATACATGTTACAAATATAAATTTACTTATTAAAAAGACTAAAAATCACTGTCTAAAATTTTTATTAAAATAATAAACCGTCCGTCGCATATCATATGTGTAATATAATAAATAGTTCCCATGTTTAAGATTTAAAATATTTGTTCTTTATTCGTATCAAGTTGTTATTTTTGTCAGAAGTATTTCCGGCGTTGCTTCTGGTAATTTAAATGAATTTAACTTTTTTTTTTTCAAGTTTAAGGTAAAGTCGCCGATCTTCAAAATGTTGATTTCTAATTAACATCAAATTTGATGAAAATTCACGAAACACTTATTTTTTCATAAAAATGTTTCCTAATTGCTCCAACCCTTTAATTGCAAAATTCAAATTCTTCATTGTTTACCTAATTCCAACGTCGCGTTCGTGACACAACCAATAATACTTTCTATGTCAACCATCTTTGGAGCGCTAACCCTTCATTCCCATTCAAATAAAGCACTTTTCAAATCAGCAAATAAAAACTGGAGCTTGTGGGCTGGGATAATTAAAAATTCAGAGTGCGCTAAGCCACGGCGACTTTCAATTGGAGTCTTTCCACAACAGCCCTCCTTTTCTCCCATTTCCCAAACCACCCTTCACATATTTATATGGACATACTTTCCTAAATTACAAATCATGAAAATGATCAGTAAGTACGTCGAAGAGTAATTTCGAGAATTATCCGAGCATCTAAGGAAAACGAAGACGCAGATATAAATTTCTAAATAAGTAAATAAAGTGATGCGGATTTAGATTCACTCGACCAAACTCGATCTAATCACAGAAAATGTCATATTAATTTAAATTTAGTATTCAAGACTTGAGAAATTTGCTGAGTTGCTTTGAAAATAATTTGTATTTATAGAGGTTCGGAGTTTAATCCTGGCTTAACTTGGGGATGCTGGATTATGAGTATTTATTAAGAAGCGATGTAAGTAAGAACCTTCCTCTTTCAAAAATATCGAATTGAAAATAATAACCGCGCTTTGTTTATGTACAAAAGTCCGCGAAACTAGCTATTGAATTTCACGTTTTCTGCGTACACATAAAAGCTCCGGCTGTCAATCGCGATGTGACAGGAATTCTTCGGTATTTCCTTCTACTAGAGGTATTAAGTTTCATCGATCATCGATGCAGGAAGTCGGTTTTACCCTAAATTAATTTACTATAATACACCGAAAAGAGTTTGACATTTTGGTCAACAATTAAAGAAGAATGATATCGAGAACTAACATAATTATGTGGTTAACAAAATAAAAATACATTATTTGAATTCAATATTTTGTTAATCGATTAGTTATTGTATATAAAGTACACAAGCTCGGAATTTGGTTATAACATCCAATTAAAGGTTAGAGTGGGCGGCATAACCTTTCAATGAATTTTACCATAATACTGCAACTTATAAAATTAATTCAAAATAAACTCTGTAATAATTTCTGAATGAAACAGAGGGAGCTATAACAGTTTTGGAACTTCTGCTTAAATTAAGCCGGTAATTTAGGCAGCTGTAAGCTGGGAAAAAAGATCGATACGGATGAGAAAGGGAGTCCTGTCCTCAAAGCTGCAGAGTTCTGTAATCGAATTATAAAATTAAGTTCACAGTTTTAAAAGCCAAGATTTTTTTTAAAATTTAAATTGATTAATTTAGTTTAAATCACAATTAAAAACAAATTCAAAAAATCGCAAAATAATTCATTCATATTATGGTTAGCTTTATTCATTTTTGTAAAATCAACTGATGATAGGCTCGATCATCAAAATTATTGGGATCAAGTAAAACGTTCAATTATGGTTTAGACATTTTATTGAAATACGAATAAATTTTTAATAAATAGATATAAAAAAAACAAAATTTTCCAATAATAAAAAATGATTTTTAAAAAATGATAAAATTAGAAGCACGAAATCTTTTTTTTTAAACTAACTTTTAACAATTTTTTGACATTTATTTAATTAATTCTAAGTTCTGGAAAAGCCAAGTTTGTATCAGATTTTAAAAGATTTTCTTGTCAGTAATTTAAACTTTTTTTGTCAATATTATTTTAAATTTAGGAATATTTTAATCTTGTAAAATGTATAGAGATTTTGACAAATTTTTATCTATTTAAACAGAGAAAGTGTGATTTTTTTCTGTACCTACAAAATTAAGCAAAATACGAAATTTTAAGAGTTTCGAATGCATGAGAAATAATATTTCAAAATAAAATTTTTAACGTTCACTTAAAATTTAAAAAAATGAAGCGCTAAGTTTAAGCAAATTTTCTAATAATGTTTGTAATCTTTGTTAAAAGTTTCAATTTTACAAAATGTGTTTTTCTAGTAGATTTAATTTTATCAAGGACAAACACAAATATTTCTAATAAATTTTCTAAATTGGTTCTTTTGGAGAACCAGAATATATAGTATGCTGCAACTTTTCAATTTTCAAATAAATTTTCCAGTTCTTATAAATTGTATATAACCCAAAACACAATCAAGCATTTTCCTAGACACCGTTTTTTAATACTTCAAAAATGGTGGATGCGCCAGATTTTCTATTTTCAAATTTAATTTGTATTTTTTGAAAATGTTTAAATTTTATATTATAATTTATACAAAATACGTTTTGTTTTTTTGTACACTGCATCACACTAGGAACAGAAATTTAAAAAAATAAAAATAAACACGGAATTAAAGAAACTGAATTTATAGGTTCGGTCTTAATAATTTTGATAAAGTTATTAAAAATTGAAATTAATGAAAAGTACTTATATTTTTTAAGATTTCTGTCTGGCTGAAATAATATTGAGAAAACAAAATTTATTCAAAATGTTGCAACAGTACTGGAAATTGCTTTCAAATAAAAAACTTCTCTTAGATGTTAGATTTTTGGAAAAGTTACAATATTAAAAAAAAAACAATGCTTAAAATGTCACGGGCGTTGACTAAGATGTGAATCAGAATTTCGAAGTTGCTCAAAAATTAATTGGAAAGAGCTTTTTAAAAATTAAGCTAAAGTATACAGTTTTTCAAATAAATTAATAAATTTAAAAAAAAAATGTAAAAATATTTGGAAAAGCAGAAAAAATGTAAGTCTATGCAAACTCACGCTATAAAAATCGTCGGATTTGATTTTTTTGCTGATATTTTTTTGTAAATTAATTTGCTGGTTTGATTTTTAAGTTTTGTAAGTTTTTTACCTCTTTTACACGTTTCGGAATTTTATTATTGTCAATGATGTTGATAAGATAAGATTTTTAGTAAGTTTCTGATAATTTTAATGTTTTTTGGAATTTATTTAAGACCTAGAATTATATTTTTTTTATTAATGAGTACGCCAAGACTTAGTTATTAAGTTTTAAAAACGATTTTTTTACATATAACAGCAATGTAGCGCTACAAACTGGCCCAATCACATTTTCTCTATTGTTAATCATGTAAGACAACTACCAGCAATACCCATAACGAGTACAGTCTACAATATAATTTTACAATTAAATAAAAAAAAGGTATTAAAAATGATAATTTTTTCAAGTAAATATTTTACGGCTAAAAACTTAACTTAAAGCTTAAAGTATTCTGCTTTAGGAAAGCTTTTACTTTCAAAAATCTACATCAAATAATAATTTTCGCTCACTTTCCAATATTAATATTTTCAAGTGCCATCAGGCAGACCTTCAGCATGGAGCAATAACTCCAAACCAACGATAATTTGATAATTTTGGACTGCTCCAAAATATAATTTAATATCACCGTTTCAGTAACTTGATCTGTTTTTTTCTTGGTTGGCCAGTCGCAAAATTTCTGGTACACTTTTTGTACAAATCTTTAGATTGTTGAAGAAGCCGTTTATCCATTATAGCACCGCCGTCATCCAACGAGCGTTCCACATCAGGAATATTAGTTATTATTAATTAGTTTGACAATATGTAACATTGTTGAACATCCATATTAAGAAGAAAGTAGATAATGCAAATGAGTATATTCACGTCTCGTTAAGGCAGACGCCTTATTAAAAATGTTAAAGATGCATGGAAAATAAAAACGTACAACGGTTGCAAGAGATACATAGTGGAGAGGATGTTAGCCGAATTGCTCGTCTAATTGCAAATTCCTGTGAGTACATCTAAAGAAGACAAAAGAGAATGCGAAAATTGCCGAGAAAAAGCTCTGAGCTTAATAAATTCAAAAACTGATTTGAGATTGTGTGAAAAATAAGGAAGCATTTTTTTTCAAAGTTTGAATATAATAATTATTGTAATAATCAAAAATTTGCGTTTTTTAAAACTTAATATGCTTCAAAAAAAAAATTCAGATCAAATAAACAAAACAGTCTGAAAGTTTATTGATAAATAATTTACAAATTTAGAAAAAAAATTAAAATAAAATCTGGAAACGTAAAGAATTTTAAAAACAAATTAATTATAATTTATTTATTATTTAATTACTTGTTTATTATTTATTTTACTTAATAATATTTTATAATTTTTTAAAGATATGTGTAAAGAATTATTGTATTGAAAATTTTTTAGTCTAAAATTGTTTTTCACAGTTAAAATTAGTGGTTTAAAAATTAAAATTTTATTAGACTCGAACTAGTTATCTAAAAAAAATTAAAAACATACTGTAGATTTTAAAATTTTGTAATTTCCAATATTGAATTCTATAAATCAAGGAACAAATTATCAAACTGACATCTAAATAAATTTGAAAATTTTACAGTTTAAGAGTCAAAGTTTCAGTTTGTTTTAAATATTTAAATATATTAATTACCAAGTTTAAAAAAAATCAGCCAAGTTTTGATTCTGATTCTGATGACAAAAATTGTTGATTTGTTTTAAATCTATAACTAACCAAAAAAATTATTAAAAAAGATTGTTCAAATCCCAAGTCAAAAAATAAGAAAACTGCATCTACTAATTTTACAATTGGTATTTAATCCTATAATAGCTCAACGATATCAAGGTTTTTTTAGTTTCGAAGTTAATAACATTTTTTTTATTAATATGTTTTTTAAATTTTGGCGGACTCTTATCTAAACTTACTAAAATTAAATGTACTAAATTAGGCTAAATCTGAATAAAACTACAACTGAAGTAAACTAGTTTTCATTAATACAAAAAAAACTAAATTCGCTTCAATCTGATAAACATTGAAATAACATTGAATAATGAATAAAAAATTAGTTGAATACAATTAGACTCAATAAGATTAATTTAGAGAAAACAGAAATCAAATGAGCTTTGTACTATTTTAGAATGGCTTAAAATAAATTCAAGTTTTTAAACAAGTGAAATTCTTAGAATTAGACCTACTAAATTAGACTAAATCTGACAAAGTACATATGAAAATAACTACTAATTTTTACTTGATAATTAATTTTAGTAATATTTCAAATTAGTCCGACTGAATCATTTTCTATTTCGATAAATTTTGAATTTGGTTTTGTCACACGTTTCCCACATTTTTTTTAAGTTTCCTAAATCTTTAATATATTTTTTAAGTAATTTATAATTCAAAATTATTATTAAGAATTTATAAAGTTTCTAAACTGAATAACAGAACTTTTGAGACTTTTAGAGATTTCGACGATTCGGCATTAAAAATTTAGATATTTTAGAATTCACGTTTAAATAATTTTAAAAGGTAAAATTCATTCTAATAACTCATTTCGTTGTTAGTTTCTAAATTTTGAGACAATTGTTTAGATAAATGGAATTCTATCAGGATCGCATCTGTTTCTTTTCAAGATCTTTATATAATTGTCAATTTCTTATAAAAAAGTAATGTTTTGTCAATAAATAGCACGCATTATAATCAAAACGCCCACTTATAAAGCTCTGGCTAAGAACCTGTTAATATATTTGGTATCATAGGTGTTGGGAAAAAATAATAGCCAAGTAAAAAATAATTATCTATTATTATTGATAATTATTTAATTAAAAATGTTGCCGTTTCCGCTTGACTTTGTCTTGTGTTGTTGATTTCCCAAGAAGATGTATCAAATTCGTCGAAACACGTCGATAAAAGCACCTTCATCGCAAACACCACCGAACCCGATATTTATGTACATTATTAAATCCCACAACACAACACCAACGGATGTCAAAACTGATGTGGGCAAAGCATTGAGCTAAGAAATTCCCATTTAAATTAGCCACACTTGTTTCAGGTAATACGTGTGTGTGCGCCTTCAGCAGATGTCTTGTTGACAGCTAAATATAAGCGAGCGAAATGCTTTCAGATGTCATTCTTTATAAGATACACAATCTTAAACATATAAAATTACTGTATACAGCGTTTTGTTCACCTTATAAATTGTAGTGTAAATGTCGAATCAGGCGAGATAAGGTATTTCAGCTATTCTCTTTGTGGACAGATGTTTGCTCAAATCGGAGTTTTTTGTGACGGGAATTTTACCCAAACAATGGTAATGGCTTCTCAACCGTTAATGTGTTTCAATAATCACATGTCGGGGTACACTATTTAATGCTTCTTCTAATTTTCTTGATCGCTTAACGACTTTCATTCAAGGATGCTTCCCCTTTCGAATGGAATACGGTAAACTCTAGCCATTCCGAACAATTGCGCTCATTTCGCTTCAGAGAGCTTTGTGAAGGATTTGATATCGACTGTAGTCGTTTTAACGTGAAATTTTTGACTAAAAGTTGCCATTTTTAAATTACGATTATAATAAAAAAAATTGTGGAGTGGAACTGGTATAGCTAACGAAATTAATCCTGAAGCAATGAAAACTCTAGTTCAAGTGAAATTTTTATTTTAGTTCTTAAATTTTTATTCCTAGATAAGAATCCCGCTAGTGAACAGAAAATTTGTGGCTAATGCTCGTTTTTCAAAATTTTACCAAATTTCAGATAAAATAAAAAGTTATTCAACAAGAAAGTTTTTAACCAACAGGTCGTCAATTTTGAATTACAATAAGCCTAAATATTTCACGTGTGTCATTTTACGCATAATATGTCAAAAATTCATGCATTTAATTTTACGTCAATGTAGTCAAAATTTTTGAATTGGAGCAAATATCAAAATTTCGTAAACAGCTGTGTGATTCTGAGGTATTTGATAGTAAAAATCCTGTCTTACATAAATTTTAAGATTTGCAAATTGTACTCAAAAAAAAAACTTTGTAAAGTGAAAAAACTTTTTTTTTCATAAAATTAAAAAAACTAGAGTACCTTACACTGCCTGAAATTTTCAATTCTTAAAATAATTTAAATTCTTCAAAAAATCGTATATCTACCTAAATAAATCGTTAAAATTAACAATTACCAGGAAAAAATTAACAACCTAAAAAAACTTAATCCTAATAAATAAATAATAATAAAAATGATTAAAGATTCTTCTTGTAAAAAAAAGTGCTCGTATTTACCTTTTTTAATTCAAATACTCATAATAATTGTGATAATTTGCAGTTCTAGAAACTTTGTAAAAAAAATTTTAAACGAAACAAATAAAATATGTTTAAAATTGTTTGATAAAAAGTGCAAATTTTAATATAAAAAAAACGGCAAAAAAATTTTATTGTAATTTATATATTATTCTATTTAATTATTTATTCATTTTATTCCTATTTATAAATAATTTGTAATTTTTGTTGTATTGTATTCCAAGATTTTCTAGCTCAAATGTTCTTCAATGTAAAAATTTGAGAAGAGAAAAATTAAAATTCTATTAGTTCAATTTACTGCAGTAACTAATAGGTCTCTAAACAAATTTTTAAAAATCGGACTTGAAATTTTGGTACTTCCAATTTTGAATATCAGAAATCAAAAAAGAAAATTTCAGTTAAAACATCTAAATCAGATTTATAATTTCACCATTCAAAATCTAAATTTGAGTCTGAGTAAACTTGTACCTTCAGGTTCTATAATTATTATTTTTAAATTTAAAAAAAAATGTTGATCTGTTTTTTTCACTCCGACTAAGCAGAAGAATAGATCAAAATTAAATATTCAGAAAGTTTCAGAACATATTTTGTTAATTTAGTAGAATAATTTTGAAAAGAAATAAAGCACATAAACGAAATCAAAAAATCAATTCAATTGATAAAATGATGTGGTATTATATAATTATGTGTATATATAACTTTGAGACACTACTTTAAGGTGGCAAGACGTAGTAATTAGGTATTAAAAAAGTGATATAAAATAGAATAAAATTTACAGAAAATAGTCAAGAGTTCATAGTTTTAAAATAATTCAAATCGACTTTGTCGGTTCTAAAATTATTTCCTAAAACATAATACCACGTCTCTTATTTTTGTTTTTTTTTATGAAAAACGTACCTCTTGTTTAGAACGGTGATTATCATCGACATAAAATAGGTAATAACTTTTTCGTTTAACGTAATTTTTTTAGTCGTTTTTAATTTTCTGTACCCCTTTAAAGCTGTAATAATTTTATCGTTGTAAAACTCTAGTTCAAGTGAAATTTTTATTTTAGTTCTTAAATTTTTATTCCTAGATAAGAATCCCGCTAGTGAACAGAAAATTTGTGGCTAATGCTCGTTTTTCAAAATTTTACCAAATTTCAGATAAAATAAAAAGTTATTCAACAAGAAAGTTTTTAACCAACAGGTTGTCAATTTTGAATTAAAGTAAGCCTAATTATTTTACGTGTCTCATTTTACCCATAATATGTCAAAAATTCATACATTTTCATTTTACCTCAATGTGATCAAAATTTTTAGAATTGGAGCAAATATCAAAATTTCGTAAACAGCAGTGTAGTTCTGAGGTATTTGATAGTAAAAATCCTGTCTTACATAAATTTTAAGATTTGCAAATTTTACTCAAAAAAAAACTTTGTAAAGTGAAAAAAATCGTATTATTTTAAAAAATATATTTTTCTCTAAATGATTCCAAAGAAAAAGTAATCCAGTTAAGATAAGAAAATAATTCACTTGCTTTTATCTTCGTTTACAAAATACCAAAGTTTTTAAAACAACTTAAAAAAATAAAACTTTTCTTATTTTGTCATCTTCTGAGAACTCTTTTTTCTGTCTTTAGACACGTAAAATCTCAATAAAAGAAATTTACAATTTTTTTGGAACCACCATTTTTGAAATTTCCAGTTTCCTTTAATTTCACCAAAGTTTTTAGAGAATAAATAACACAGTTTTTCAACAAAAATTTTTTATTGTCAAATAAATTTGTTTTGAAACTTGTAGAATCAGTTTTAAAACAATTATTAACTGAAATTATTAGATACAGTTATTATAAATAATTTCTCTTTCAAAAATTTTTTTTGTTGCATTGTTAATGAAGATAATTTTTAAATTTGTGTGAATATTAATGCACAACCGTTGCTTAAAAATTTAGAATATAAGTGCGGTCTTAAAATGAACGTTAATAATTTTGATTTTAGAAAGTCAGGCTTCAATTTTAAGCTAAAAATTTGCATACCCGCTGCCCAAAATTAAATTAGACTTACAATCTTTAAAAAATGCACACTTTATCTTGTCAAAAATTTAGTTAAATTATTTACTAATTGAAAAGATTCAAATTTTTTTTTTAATAAATGTCAAAAATGATATTATTTTAATAAATTCCGCTGTTTCTAGAAATGAGAATTTTTTTTGATATACCAATTAAATGTCAAGATATTTGGCTAATTAAGCAACAAAAAAAATAATAAACAGTGAATTTATAGGTGAATCAAATTTTAAATTAATTGTTTCTATTGCAAAAATTAATCTAAATTTTCTATTTCATGCCCAAGTTTGTCTTATTTTTACAAATTTTTTTTCTATAAATTTATTTACAAATAATTCTAGATTCGCAATTTTAACACTTTAAAACATATTTTAGCAAGACAAACTTTATTTTGACCTTAAAAATCTGCGATTTTATTTTATAATTTGAAAAAATATTTACCAATGTGTAATTATAATTTAATTTTCTATCTGAAACATTGATCCATTCTAAAACAAATTCTAAAAAAAAACACCAATTTTTCAATTAAAAATTAGAATATAAGTGAAATTTCTTAAAAAATTCACTCAATAGATAAACTAGTCATCAATTAGAACAGTCCATTTTTTTTTATTTTTTAAAAAACTTGCTGCTACAAACAAAATATGTTAAAAATTGATTGATGAAAAGTCCAAATTTTAATATAAAAAAACAGCAAGGTAAACAGTGTCGAGAACAAATTAATTGTAATTTATATATTGCTCTATGTAATTTGTTATTTATTTTATTCCTATTTATAAATAATTCGTAGTTTTTGCTTCATTGTATTTTAAGATTTTCTAGCTCAAAAACCGTTGTCAATGATTTTAAATGTCAAAATTTTCAGCTATTTAAGTGACTAAATAATTTAAATTTGTTAATACATTAATTGTTTCTAGTGCAAAAATTAATCCAACTTTTTTATTCCGTGCTCAAGTTTGTCTTATTTTTACAAATTTCCAGTCGACCTCACATTTTTCTATAAATTTGTTTAGAAATATTTCTAGATTTGCATTTTTAACATTTTGAGAACATATTTTAACAAGGAAAAGTGTATTTTAACATTAAAAATCTGCGATTTAAATTTATCTTTTCATTTATAAAAATATTTCCCAATATGTAATTTATAATTTAATTTTCTATCTGAAACATCATAGATCCATGTTCTAAAACAAATTCTAAAAAAAATTACTAAAAATTTAGAATTTAAATGTTGAATATAAAAGTGTAATTTCTTAAAAAATCAGATAAACTATTCATATATTAGAACAGTTTAATTTTTTACTTATTTGCTGCTACAAACAAAATATGTTAAAAATTAATTGATAAAAAATTCCAAATTTTAATATAAAAAAACGACAAGGTAGACAGTGTCGAAAAAAGAAATTAATAGTAATTAATAATATTACTCTTTGTAATTATTTTTTTATTTTGTTCCCATTTATAATTAATTCGTAGTTTTTGTTTCCAAGATTTTTTAGTCCAAAAGTCGCTATCGATGTTCTTCAATGTAAAAATTTAGCAATAGAAAAATTAAAATTCTATGAGTTCAATTTACTACAATACAATAACTAATAGGTATCTAAACAAATTTTTAAAAATCGGATTTCAAATTTTGGCACTTTAAAATTTCCAATTTTAAATATCAGAAATCAATAAACAAAATTTCAGTTAGAACATCTAAATCAGATTTATAATTTCACCATTCATAATCTAAATTTGAGTCTGAGTAAACTTTTACCTTCAAGTTCTAGAATTATTATTTTTAAATTTAAAAAAAAATGTTGATCTGTTTTTTTCACTCCGACTAAGCAGAAGGATAGATCAAAATTTAAAATTCAGAAAGTTTCAGAACACATTCTGCTAATTTAGTAGAATAATTTTGTAAACAAATAAAGCACATAAATAAAATCAAAAAATCAATTCAATTGATAAAATGATGTGATATTATTTAATTATGTGCATATATAACTTTGAGACACTATTTTAAGGTGGCAAAACGTAGTAATCAGATAATTAAAAAAGTAATATAAAATAGAATAAAATTTACAGAAAATAGTCAAAATTTCATAGTTTTAAAATAATTCAAATCAACTTTGTCGGTTCTAAAATTATTTCCTAAAACATAATACCACGTCTCTTATTTCTGTATTTTTATGAAAAACTTGCCTCTGCTCAGAACGGTGATTAACATTGACATAAAATAAGTAATACCTTTTTCACTTAACGTAACAGTTTTTTACTCGTCTTAAATTTCCCGTAGACACTTTTAAAGCAAAATTTAATTTATTTTTAAATAAATTAGACTTTTAAACATGCTGCTACTCGAGCAGTACGATTTTTCAGCACCAAATTTCTCTTCAAATAAATTAGTCATCAGATTTGTGAAATCAATTTTAAAACAGTTAATATCGGTGCAACACTGAAATTAATAGATAGATGATGCTCCCTCTTCAAGAAAAATGTTTTTTTGTCAAATTATCAAAAAAATGTTTTTTTCTTTAAAATTTGTAGGAAAATTAACGCGCAACTGTTGCTTCCAGAAAATGATACTAATTTTTTTCGCGCAATTTGGGCGAAAAAAATTCGACGGCTTATTATTTCATAAAGTTCATTAAAAAATTGTATTGAATACTTACCGATATGAAAAAATTAAGACACTTTATAAACATTCAGTTTCATGTTCAGACCCGTACTGAAAAATAATTTTATTCCATTCCAACCCTACCCTTAATTAGCTTTTGCGTAAAACAAAAGATTTAAATCCCCACCCTTAGTGAAAATTCGATTCTCGATAAACCCCCAATTCGTAAAAAATCACTTAAATTTTCTTGCCCTCCTCTTGTTTATGAATGATAATAATCCAACTTTGGTAACTTTTTCTATAATTTGGAATTTGCGTCCCCGAGTGTACTTTCGGCCATTACTAAGCCGGCGTTTCTGTCTCGTTTCGTCGAGAAATTATCGCGTCTCCCATCTTTTTTCCACTTGAAATATAAATATTCAGATGGCTCGTTCCACCGTAAGATTGCAACGCGAATTTTGTCCTTTGCGATGTAAAAATATGTAAATCTCACTGAAAGCTCTACATGGCATGAGCTTTTTATTCGTGAGAAGGGGACTGTAGTCGCCGCCCCTCAAACCGAAGGTAAGGGAACACCCCAACCTCCGTTTTCATCACGCGAACAAAGCGGCCGAAAAATTAAGCGCATTTTTTCACGGGAGCTTCGGACACAATGAAGAAAAGCACGTACGTTAGTTTTTCATTTCTAATCAAAAATTCGTCCTTTTTTTTGAATTTTTTATCGCGTGATTGCTGATTGTTTCGTAAAAGTCAATTAGAGCGCTTTGAGCGCGACTTAACTGTCAGCCATTTGCGAAGAATGAAATTACAAATCCATTATAATTTAAGCGATTTAATCTTAGACCTCAAATATAGCGAGCGAAATTTTCATCGTGATTCCTAACGAACCGAAAACGAGTCCCAGTTGCCGCAGAAATTACCGCCATTTTACAGCGACACAAAACGTTCGGCGTTGCAGCCGGGAAGTCTTTATTATATTAAACATTATGGTAATTCGTAATTATCGTCATTCGTTGGACGCAAAGAGGTCGTTAGGCATTGTATTATGTTCTTCGAAGCGGATTTTTACATCAAAGAAATAAGGCACACGGCGAATCAACACATCGACGCCATTTTGAAGCAAAAAATTATGAAATTACTGTAATTATGTGGAGGGCTTTTATGGGACTTTTTGTGGAGAAAAACGGCGCAAACGCCCTGAAAATGGGAGGGAATTTTTACCATAGACACGAAAACAAAGGTTGGTATAAAGTTTATTGTTTGTAGTTTACTAAATAACTAATTTCAAAAATTCTTGGAAATTTTCTACATAAATTATTTAATCTAAATTGAGTAGAACCTAACTTAGAACAGTGTCACTTCTGTGCTGCCATTTTTATTTCTATAAACAAAGAATTCCATTTCATCGAATAGACGAGTTCTAAAAATTCTAAAAATCTAAAACAATCAAGTTTTTGTGATTTTAAAATTTTTAATTTAGTTTATCTGAGGTGTAATTTCGGTCATTGGGAAATAATATTTCGTAGAATTTGCCTTCTGACTTCATCTTTAAGTTACAGCTTTTTATATAAATATGAAGGTTGTTGATTAACACATTTACCAACTCTTTTAAAAAAAAAATTATTAACAGAACTCGACAGTACGCGTTCAATTTTTTTTTATGGAATAGTTATTTTCATAAAAGTCAGGAAAATGTACGGTTACGGCCGAAAAGATGTCTTTTAAGACTCTGAGGCAAGTTTCAACATTTTCCTGACGAGAAATGTATTAATTTTTTTCTGAAACCGTTGATTTTAATAAATAATTACTAATTTTTGATTTAATAATTTTCACAAATATCAAGTACGTCAATTTTTTTCGTTTGAATTATGGAAGTCATATTTTTTTTTGACGACGGCAGGGAATGGACTTTACCTGACGACGGCAGGGAAATGGACTTTCCCTGCCGCAGTTTTCCCAGGGAAATGATCAAGAAGCTCCGGTTTCAGAAAAAAAAAAAATTGTCAGTTAAAATTTCTTGTTTTTTTCTAAGAGCCATTATATATGTTTTAAAAAAATGACCTACAAAACATCTATAATTTTCGTCAATTAAAATAAATTATTAAGAATCACCCAATTGGGTTCTCTGTTTATCAATCTGTCTATCTAAAATTTTGGTAAACGGGCTTATTTGTTGTTTAAAGCAATTTGTATGCATATGTATTTTAAAATTTAATAGATATGTAGCAATGAACTTTATCAAAAAAGCTAAACCAAACCAATACGAACCTAAATAATTCAATTGATAATTTTAGTATCGAATATTAATTTTTTATTTGATGTTGACATTAAACTTAAAAATTATGAATAGAATAGTTATATCTGTAACTAATAGACGCAAAATTAAACTTTTGTAAAATTGAAGCAATTTATTAATATTAAATTTGTGCATAAGTTACCAACCATTTCAACTGATTTGTATTAATCGATCCAGTTTACTTTTGTGTAGCGCATATAGTTTCGAATAAAACTTTTTTTTCATAAAATTAAAAAACTAGAGTACCTTACACTGCCTGAAATTTTTAATTCTTAAAATAATTTGAATTCTTCAAAAAATCGTGTATCTACCTAAATAAATCGTTAAAATTAAAAATTACCAAGGAAAAAATTAACAACCTAAAAAAACTTAATCCTAATAAATAAATAATAATAAAAATGATTAAAGATTCTTCTTGTAAAAAATAAGTGCTCGTTACCTTTTTTAATTCGAATACTCATAATAATTGTGATAATTTGCAGTTCTAGAAACTTTGTAAAAAAAATTTTAAACGAAACAAATAAAATATGTTTAAAATTGTTTGATAAAAAGTGCAAATTTTAATATAAAAAAACGCCAAAAAAAAATTATTGTAATTTATATATTATTCTATTTAATTATTTATTCATTTTATTCCTATTTATAAATAATTTGTAATTTTTGTTGTATTGTATTCCAAGATTTTCTAGCTCAAATGTTCTTCAATGTAAAAATTTGAGAAGAGAAAAATTAAAATTCTATTAGTTCAATTTACTGCAGTAACTAATAGGTCTCTAAACAAATTTTTAAAAATCGGACTTGAAATTTTGGTACTTCCAATTTTGAATATCAGAAATCAAAAAAGAAAATTTCAGTTAGAACATCTAAATCAGATTTATAATTTCACCATTCAAAATCTAAATTTGAGTCTGAGTAAACTTGTACCTTCAGGTTCTATAATTATTATTTTTAAATTTTAAAAAAAAATGTTGATCTGTTTTTTTCACTCCGACTAAGCAGAAGAATAGATCAAAATTAAAAATTCAGAAAGTTTCAGAACATATTTTGTTAATTTAGAAGAATAATTTTGAAAAGAAATAAAGCACATAAACGAAATCAAAAAATCAATTCAATTGATAAAATGATGTGGTATTATATAATTATGTGTATATATAACTTTGAGACACTACTTTAAGGTGGCAAGACGTAGTAATTAGATAATTAAAAAAGTGATATAAAGTAGAATAAAATTTACAGAAAATAGCCAAGAGTTCATAGTTTTAAAATAATTCAAATCGACTTTGTCGGTTCTAAAATTATTTCCTAAAACATAATACCACGTCTCTTATTACTGTTTTTTTATGAAAATCGTACCTCTTGTTTAGAACGGTGATTATCATCGACATAAAATAGGTAATAACTTTTTCGTTTAACGTAATTTTTTTAGTCGTTTTTAATTTTCTGTACCCCTTTAAAGCTGTAATAATTTTATCGTTGTAAAACTAAGTCAATATTATAAACAAATCGATTTTTGAATGTTCAATAAACCAAAATGTCCCATTCATGTTTTTGTCCGAAAAAAAATACAAGCTAATTTTTTTTTCTGCAACCGGAGCTTTTTATTCATTTCCTTGCAAAAACTGCGGCAGGGAAAGTTCATTTTCCTGCCGTCGTCAGGTAAAGTCGTCGTCAGAGAAAAATATGACTTCAATAATTCAAACATACACTGACAAAAATCAATTGGTTTGTTTACTATTTTTTTCATCTCGCCCTGGAAACGAAAAAAATTGACGTACTTGAGATTTGTGAAAATTATTTCTTAAATTAAAAATTAGTAATTTTTTATTAAAATCAACGGTTTCGGATTTTTTTTATACATTTCTCGTTAGGAAAATGTTGAAACTTGCCTCAGAGACTTAAAAGACAGTAACCGTACATTTTCCTGACTCTTATGTAAATAACTATTATTCAATAGGTAATTCTCATGTTACTCACTTAAAATAGTTTCTAAAACGCCATATATTGTACCAATAATTTCACTAGACCATTGATTTTTAATTAAACCATTTTGTTTTTTGATTTGAAAATATTCTCTTTAAAACTGATAAAAATCTAAAATTAAAAATTAAACTTTCAAATCTACAAAATAACTAATAAAAAATAACAATTTTTTAAGCATCTAATAAAAAACTTGGTTATATATAGATTATACCTATAAATCAATTCTTTAAAATGGTCTACAGAAATGTACATAAAAATTGGAACGCACAATTTAAAGTTAAAATGTAAAAAATTAAATTTGAAACAATAATTGTGTTAATCGATTTTTGTAATCGAGTAATCTGATAATTGCTTTTAGACGCAATCAAATTTGTTTATAATCCATCACATTATGCCACAATTTCTTATTATGCACTTATCGTACCATAAAGTCATAAACGCAACAAAATGGCTCGCTCACACACAAATGGCAAGTTATTTTGTACTATGTGGATTAATATAAAATGTACAATTTAAATTTCCGGAAATTGTAAATCCGAAAGTTGTGGTTTTGTTGGTAGATTCACTTGTTGAAGAAATACAAGTACAAGTATATAAATTCCTGCCACGGAACTATCCACCGTGGATTGCCATTTGCTTTTTATCCAGAGGAAAATAAAAATAAAATTTAGAAATTTTAAATAATATGTTTTCTTTACTTCGACCACAAAATAGCGTATGATATTCGTTTATAATACGGGATTATGGCACTCATGAAATTATCGTAATTGCTACGCTCATGCTAAACTTTCATTATTGCCATAATTTCTTCTATTATAAAGTGATATCATAACGTACATTTTTTTTGTATGACGAATAATGCAGTCATAGCATTTCATTAAACCAAAGATATATATTTTATTATTTTGTGAAAGGAAAATGCAAAATTGAGAAAAATTGAGTCAACATTTAAGAAAAAGATGAAATTCAAATTTAACCAAAACTTGAGAAGAAAGTAAAAATTGTTTTTTCTACTTATTAAAATAATATTTGTAACAGTCATAATATAATTTTTTTTAATTAAATTGTTAAATGTTGAATTGTATAGTGTTTAAGTTTTAGGAAGTAAAAAATATTTGTCTATCTTACTAAGCTTATGTTACTCTTACTTCATCTTATCTGCTTTAGTCTAAAATTTGGGATTAAATTTATTATATTATTAGCATTTCTGTACTTTTTTTTTAATAAAAACGACAAAAACAAACCACACCCTTCAGATATTTCAGAGTGATTAAAACAGAAGCAAAAGAAGTGATAATTTTCGTCCATTTACAAAACGTGAATGCAAGTAAGACCTCGCATCGATGCACTTTCCTCATTAAAATATTGCAATTACTGGCTTACACTAGACGCTGATAAGAACAAAAAGTCGCTTTTAAATTACAATCCTCGTCTGTGGTCCTTTTCACTCGATCCACCTCCGTTCGAAGTAGATCATTTCGAAAATAAATTTGCCCAACTGTTTCCTGCCACATGTGATGAAAGCCTACGAATCGTTATCGCTCATCATAATGAACCCTCAAGTGATATATTTTTAATAAGACGGCCATTTTGTCAGTCTTTACATAATGGTCGCCGTCATTAAAATCGTTCTTTGTGCCAGAGATACAATCAGAAGGTTCGTTACGCAATTACAAAATCGCCCTCTTCTGAACACATCACGTAATTGTTGATTATGATTCGGATGAGTCAACTCGTCATCGAATTATGGCGGAGCTTTTCACCAATAACCATTTACTGACGGATTGCTGCCAGAGGGGGCAATATTTACATCAAGATACCACCCCGAGAGCAAAGAACGGAAATGCAAATAACTTATATTTCATGCATAAACTTATCAGAGGAATCAACAACCACCCCGACAAATATTTGGATTAACACGACTGCAATAACTTTAATATGGATAGGGAAAAATCATCTATTTCCGAGTCGGGGAAGGAGTAATAAATTTATCGCGACGGTGGAATCGAGTTCCGCCAACTTTCACCTAAAGTGACTATCGAACTTTTTGCCGGAATATTCGCTCTTTTTATTGAAATTTATTGACATCACAGAAGAGTTGGCGTTTTTCGATCGCACGGTATTTACATCACAACGAAAGGGTCCCGAATAGGGAAAATTTATGGCTTACAGGGACGGACCTCGAGAAACTCACTGAACGGTACAGGAAACGAGATACCAAAGCACAAAAAAATTTTGAATTATATATATTAAATATCAGATCTTTGTTGATATTTACTTCTTTATTTTTTGCACCGAGAAGCTACTGAATATTTGCCCCCGAAGCATTTTTCCGCCCTTTTGGCCTCGTCAAGCTTAATCAGCAATCAGCGATTAGAAGAAGTTAAGTCTTTGAGTAGATTCCGTCTGGTTAAAACCGCACACTTTGAAAGCATATCTCTTGGCTCTAACACAACAATGACAAAATAAATTGGATTAAGGCCATACCCTGCTAGTGACTTGTAGAGTTCCACAATAGCTCATCATTTCGACTTCCAATCTATTCGATTCTCAACTCTGGGGACTACAGCGTTAAGGAAAACGCCGTTAAAAGTGTTTACTGAACTGTCAGGTCCGGAAAATGTCTTCGAAAGCATTTTCCTTACTAGAACGTGAACACTTATCCAATCTCCTCTAACGTGAAAGGCAGATCCGGATTTCACACAATTTGTACATTTTTTTCGTTTTGCCACAATCCAATCACTTACTTCCAACGGGGAGTCTTATCTGATGGACACTAAAAGCAAAATATTGACAATGTACGCTGGTCGGTTTCAAACCTCCATTACTGTAATAATCATTCGGAGAAATGTTTTACGAAAAAATGGAGAAAAAGACAGGAAACGACGTATTTTCGCAAAAAAACGGTTTTTTAAAAAATCGCTAACGTTGCAATTTCTAGTAATTTGAAAATTACACAAATTAAAAGTAGATTAACAGAGAAAAAGAAAGCAACACCGCCAAATCTGTTATTTCAAAATAAAATTTCTAATTAAATTAGAGATTGATTAAATTAATTTAACTACAATTTTGTTTATTTCATCCATTTAAAAACATCGAGGACATTTTCAATTAGCCACACAATTAATTTTTTTTTTTGGAGAAAATGTTTTTATAGACATTTATTTTTTTAACGCAAAGACAAGGACGAATTTGTGGTGCTCAAGATCCCAGAAATATGATTCGATAATTGCATTTATCATTGTTCGGTATTCATCACAGTGACTTCTAAAAATCACCAACGAACCCAAAAAATCAAACGAAACACTAAATATTATGGAAAGTGGACTAGATTAAAAAATATATTATTTAAACAGTTGATAGCCAATAATTATCCATTTTAGTCAAGTTCTTAAATAGTTATTTATCTAACAAGTTCGGAAACTTAATTTTCCCATTAATTTTAACAAAAATTAACAGCGAAGAATGTACGAAGTACAGCAATGTGCCAAAGAGGACGTTTTGCGTCTGCTGCCCGAAAAAAGTCGCGACCGGTATGAACGCACATATCAAAAATTGATTGATTGGTGTCGACAAAAAGTCGCAATACCAACCGTATAACGCAAATATCCCTTGCCGCCAGCGGAAACTAAAAATCACCGAGGTACGAAAAAACAGTTTTTTCATGCATCGGGATTAAGCGGATAAATTCTGTTTCCATATAATGAGTACAAAATAGTTATTTACCTAACAAGTTCGGAAACTTAATTTTCCCGCATGAGCACTTTGTTTGCAGCACGACTGTAAGGAGTGCTGCATTTAGTGCGAATGCGGAAAAATTCTTTCCGAAAGAGTTAGGTACAATATTTTTTGTAACGAATATCGAAATAAAAAAAATTAAGTAACTTAGTTTTTTTTTAATGGTGGGTTGGTAACATGATCTGTCTACTGTAACTACCTCCTAGATTTTTAAAATGTAAATCAACTGTCATTTTTGTAAAATTATTAACAAAAATTGTTAAAATAAGTGAGAGCGAAGAATGTATGTGTACCCCTTCCGAAGTACAACAATGTGCCAAAGAGGCCGTTTCGCGTCTGCTGCCCGAGAAAAGTCGCGAACGGTATGAACGCACTTATCAAAAATTGATTGACTGATGTCCTCAAAAAGTCGCAATACCAACCGTATAACGCAAATATCCCTAGCCGCTAGCGGAAACTAAAAAACACCGCGGTGCGGGAAAACCGTTTTTCCGTGCATCGGGATTAAGCGGAAAAATTCTGTTTCCGTACGATGAGTACAAAAAATTATTTTCAATATATTTTTTTTATTTATAAACTAAAATCCCGCCAAATTTGTTAAGACAAAAGTGACGACATTTTAAATGATGATTTTTCGTAGGTTATATTTACTTAAATATAGAAATAGAAATATATCTACATACCAGTTTTGGTGTACTTAATATAATACATTCTGCACAAGAAAAAACTTCCAACGACTGAGTTGAAATGACGCATTTACATTTTTATCTTTTTCTTGACCCTCATTCAAAAGCATTTTTAGAAAAAAAACTTTTTATAGCAAAAGTTTTTTACATATCTCTTTAATCCCCCGAAAGTTACAGCAAAGAAGAAGGAAAAGATGTAAGCGATAAAGATTACAAATCGAGAAGATATTATGTAATAAAAAGAGACATTTTTTTTTTCTGATACACTATAAAAAATATACTAAAAATTATCTGAAAAAAAAACATTTTTTTATGCAACAAAAATGGCGAATGCGCCAAAACTGTTGTTTAGTTTTTTGTAGATTTTATGTCTCTTAACATAGAAACGATAGAATTTTCAAGTAGCCACATAATTCAAATAGATTCAAAAATTGTTTCAAAACTAACCAACATTTTTTATAAATTTAAATAAAAGCGGAATTTTAGTGCTTTAAATTTCATTTTCTATGTTTTTCTCTTTAGAGACGAAAATATTTCTCTTGTAAAATTCACTCACTGAAAAAAATGATTACTTTTTTATTACTTCCGCTGGAACGAAAAAAGACAAAAGTACACAGAAAAAAATAAATTGTTTATTGAGGCAAAAATAGATAAAATTTTGTATGTGACAAATAGGAAATTTTTCTTACTTGCGTACTGACAGAATTCAGCTTAGATTCGTTTTACAACAAATCTTACATCTTACAAATTTTACATAAATAGCTATTGTGAAATTAAAGAATGCTGAAATTTAGACCTAGAAAATGTCATTGATAATAATTGGCCTTTCAAATACTGTTCTAATATTTTTTTCTATGGTACCAACATTATAATAGTTTTAAAGCTGTTTTGATACGTTTTATGATAAATTTATTTAACAGAAAAATTTTTTTCGCTATTGATCAGAAGCATGTTTTTTGCTAAATATCAATTTCTTATCTACAGAATTAAGTAAAGTTTAGATTTGAAAAAATGCTGCCTGAAATGTTATTTTCAGACAAAAATAATTGTTTAAAAACGAAACAGAATCCAAAACAGAACAGAAAAGACGAATTTTATTTCTATTTACCACCACCACCTTTTAAAATTTTGCTCCATTTCTCAGAAAATTTTGACGTAAACCCAAAACTTTATCTTCAATCGCACACTAATAAATTTTTTGGAACATTCTGCGTAAAATGAAGCAAAGTGTAAAACAATTTGAGTTATTTTCAATCAAAAAGTAAAAAAAATAGTAGGGATTTATTTTATTTCAATCATATACAGTGTGTAAAGAAATAATCACAAATTCAATAAAACTGTAACACTAACTTTTGCAAAAAAAAATTAAGTATAACGCCATTATCATTTTTTCAATTAACACTTTGCTGATTTAGAAAGAACATCAGATTCTGGTTCCAGCAATTTAAAATTTGTATGAATTTTAAGTTATTTTTTTTAAGTTAGCCAATTTTGAAATTTAGATTTGCTCGATGTCACATCAAAAATATAAAAGCTTTGGTTGTTATAATAACCAATTTTGTTAAAATAAGACACAAACGTCCAAACAAGTTTGTTAAAAATATAAAAACGTTTTTGAGTATCCAAACTTTTTGTGGCAAATTATCACCAAAAAAACTAAATAATAACAAACATGATATGTCTACACGAAGGCAAATTACTAAGTTATCTACCAGACCATGAAAGTGAAATCACAAACTTAGAATAATAGTAGTATTTTTTTATATAACTCTCTTCTACACCAACACTTTTATTCTATCTCTTCTTCATCTGCGTCATTCCGTCAGAATAATAATCTTCTGGAAGTTCGGCCAAACACTCATCCACAGCCATTTTTAGTTCCTTATGTGAAGAAAACATTCTTCCCCTCAAGTCTGTTCATATTTTTGCATAAAAAGAAGTCGCTAAGGGCTAAATCAGACCTATATGGTGGATGAGGTAATTCAAAAAACCGCAATCGGCAATCATCTCTTGGACTTTATGTGCTTTTTGAACTTTGCAACTGTCGTGGAACAACAATTTTTTCTGCCAGTAGCTGTGAGGACGCTTTTCGACGAGGACTAATTTAAGATATTTGGATAGTATTATAATATACCTCCCCATTTATTGTACACTCTTTAGATGCATATTCCATAAATAATATTCCTTCATTGTCCCAGAAAATATTTACCATAATTTTTTTCTGGATGCTTGAGTTTTTGCCTTCTTTGGAGGTGGTGATCCCTTGTACACCCAATGCATCGACTCTTGTTCTGTGAGGGGGTCCCAGTGGTATACCGAAGTCTCATCACCTATTAAAATCTTAGAAAAAGCTTCACTGTCCCCATTTAATAAATTTAAATTTTTCCTCGTAATTTTCTTTTTGCTCCATCTTGGAGATACCTTCCTCATGGCCAAATCGTCATTTAAAATTTTCCAAACGGTGATTTCGGATACCTTCAACTCTCTGGCTATAACAGACACCGTCATTCGTCTATCCGTGAGAACCAAATTTTCCAATTTTTTGACAGTTTCTTCAGCTCGCACTTCAAGTGATCGATCATCCAGTATCGAATGCCTGTCACATTTAAACTGTTTAGACAAGAGCTTCATCTTAAAATAACTCGGGGCATCTTCTCCATACACAGTAACAATTCTTGCATGAATGCTTCTTTCGTTTTTCAGGATTTAATTAAATCAACAAATTTTGATGAAACTTGGAATGTGTTACTAAAGATGTCGCACCTACTTGTCATCCAAAAATTAAAGTTATTTGTCCTTCGCCCATAGCTAGGTAGATAATACAGTAAATTGCCTTAATACAATGCCAAAGTTTTCAGTTAAAATGTTTACAAATTTTGAATTTCTCAAACTTTGATGTTCTATGTAAACTTGCAACAAACTTGGTAAAACGACGAAAGAAGCTGCCAAGTAGGAAAGTATTTAAAAAAATCGCGTTCTTTAAAAGCAAAATCAAAGTACCTACATGCGAAAATAATTGTTACGATTTGATTGAATTTGTGCGTTACTTTATCCACACACTATAAAATAGTGGTTCCATTTTTATTACAAATTATGTAATTATCGTTATATTACAACAAATTAACAAGTAGCTGTTGCAACGAAAATCAAAGAAATTTTGAAGAGAAAATTGAACCACGAATTATTTCCGGCTTCGCATTTCAACAAAATAGTTATTTACCTGACAAGTTCGGAAATTTAATTTTCCCGCATGAGCACTTTGTTTGCAGCACGACTGTAAGGAGTGCTGCATTTAGTGCGAATGCGGGAAAATTCTTTCCGAAAGAGTTAGGTACAATATTTTTTGTAACGAATATCGAAATAAAAAAAAATAAGTAACTTAGTTTTTTTTTTAATGGTGGGTTGGTAACATGATCTGTCTATTGTAGCTACCTCCTAGATTTTTAAAATGTAAATCAGCTGTCATTTTTTTAAAATTGTTAACAAAAATTGTTAAAATAAGTGAGAGCGAAGAATGTATGTGTACCCCTTCCGAAGTACAACAATGTGCCAAAGAGGCCGTTTCGCTTCTGCTGCCCGAGAAAAGTCGCGAACGGTATGAACGCACTTATCAAAAATTGATTGACTGATGTCCTCAAAAAGTCGCAATACCAACCGTATAACGCAAATATCCCTAGCCGCCAGCGGAAACTAAAAAACACAGCGGTGCGGGAAAACCGTTTTTCCGTGCATCAGGATTAAGCGGAAAAATTCTGTTTCCGTACGATGAGTACAAAAAAAAAATTTTCGAAGAGGAAATGTCATTGATAACAACTGACCCTTCAATTACTGTTCTAATAATTTTTTCTATGGTACCAATATGACGATTTTAAAGCTGATCTGACACGTTTTATGACAAATCTATTTAATAATTTATTTTTTTTGCTGTTGGGCAGCAGCAGGTTTTTTCATATCTACAAAATTTAGAAAAGTTTAGATTCTAAAAAATGTTGCCAAAAGTGGTGAAGACACCAAAAATGCAATTTCTAGAAAAAAAAAACAAAAAAACTCCTAATTTTTACTATAACCTCATTTTTCTTTCGCTAAAAACAAATTTTATTAGACGAGATTAAAAATATTCAGCCATTTGATTGGCTGAAAATTTCGATAGTTTTAGTTAAAATTTGAAAATTGTCCGTGAAGTTAGTAAAATATTTTACTTAAAATAAGTCGACAGGATTAAGAATAAAAGAGAGAATTTCCAAAAGTCTATAATTTTTGGTACCCGTGCACAATATACCCACTCCTTTATTCGATTTATTTGTTTAAAAAATCAAATCACGCCGCTTCGACCGTCTTTAGATTTTATCGGAAATGAGTCCTGACATCGTGCAACCCCTCCGCAACAACACATCATAGAATCCCGTATTTCCCCACCCACATCTCCTCTCATTAAAGTAATTGATGGCGTTGACTGTTGTGACAGCGATAGAACAGATTGATCAGATTGTATTTCACTATTTCACATTCAAACATGATTTATTTAACGCACGCTTTGTTTTGTTCGTATTTCCTTTCGTCTCTCTCTCGTTTATTTTCCTTCAAAAACTTACGCGTTATTGCATAATCATATAATTTCGCCATCTTTTAACGAATTCCTCCCCTTTCCGGTGCTATTTCTGCCGTGAATTGGACACTGAACACCCCGTGTGAAGATTACGTGTCATCGTCGAACATACGCGTGTGTGCACCTTGAATTTACCAAGTCGTCCATTGGTTGTCAGCAGAAAGAAACTGCCGGATTGGTCGAAACGATGCTTTTAATTTATATTCCGGTCGCTTCAGAGAGATGTTTAATGTGCAGTCACTCATTTGTAAATTGGTGTTTTTTATGTCGAAGCGAAAATAAGGGAGTGCACGTCATGGCTGGCTGACAGCAATGGAAATAAAGGCGGTCTTATTCGCGTTATAATGTGGGGTACACTCGAGGGGAAAAGTTTGGACAAATGGATTTAGGTCGATTTAGTTTCAAGCAAAAACTGGTCGTCTAGCTATTACCAAACTTCGTTTTTTTTTGGTTCCACAATTTCACACGCTTATTTTATCTCTAAATAAGCAAATTTTTCTCGAATTCTGGTAATTTTTTTTAAATATCATTGATAAGTGCCAGCAAAAATTTAATTGTAGCAAATTATTATCAAAGATTTTTTTAATAGGTGTAGATATTAATGTTAGCCAATAGAACTGATTGATAGAAAAACGTGAAAAATTAATTGAACTAAACGAAACCGTCAGATTCAGTTTTATTGTTTTGTTTTTTTTAAATATTGTGTCACTTTTTATAACAAATTCATTTACTTCAATATAGATTTTTGGAACAAAAATTATTATATAAAATTTCACAATTACAGTTTTTGAGCTTTATTGTTTTCAAAATAAAGCTCAAACAATTTTATTTTTTCGAAATTTTGCAATTTTTTTTAACTAATTGAACAAAACAAAAATGCCAGATTTACTTTAGGGACTACTTTTTATTGTCATTATTCAAATGTTATCTCATTTTTTTATAACAATTGGATATGACTTTTTGAAACAATAACCGATAATTCAAAATTTTTTCACTTACAGTTTTTGAGCCTTATTATTTTAAAAATTGGGCTAAAAATTATATTTTTAAAAATGGGTACAATTTTTTTAACTGATTGACTTAAAACAACAAAACTGAGAGATTTAGTTTAAAAATTATTTTTTATTGTTATTATTGAAATGTTGTTCCACTTTTTATAACGATAATTTAAAATTTTACAGTTACAGATATTGAACTTCTTTGTTTTAAGAATTAAACTCAAAAAAATTTAATTTTCAAAAATTTTGTACAATTTTTTAATTAACTAAGCTAAACTAAACTGCCAGATTCATTTGAATTTTTTTTACTGTTATTATTGAAATATGATCCTATTTTTTATAACAATTTTATTTATTTGAGTATGGCTTTTTTGAAACAATAAGCAATAATTTAAAATTTTACAGTTACAGTTTTTGAGCTTCATTATTTTGAAAATTGAGCTCAAAAATTTTATGTTTTTAAAATTCTGTACAATTTTCAAATATTATCTCATTTTTTATAACAATTGAATATGGCTTTTTAAAACAATAAACGATAATTCAAAAAATTTTCACCTACAGTTTTTGAGCCTCATTATTTTAAAAATTGGGCTAAAAATTATAATTTTAAAATTGTGTACAATATTTTTAACTAATTGAACTAAACAAAACTGATAGATTCACTTTAAAAATTATTTTTTATCGTTATTATTGAAATATTGTTCCACTTTTTATAACGATAATTTAAAATTTTACAGTTACAGATATTGAACTTCTTTGTTTTAAGAATTAAATTCAAAAAAATTTAATTTCCAAAAATTTTGTACAATTTTTTAATTAACTAAGCTAAACAAAACTGCTGGATTCACTTTGAAAAAATTTTTATTGTTGTTATTGAAACATTATCATATTTTTTATAACAATTTTATTTATTTGAATATGGCTTTTTTGAAACAATAAGAAATAATTTAAAATTTTACATTTACAGTTTTTGAGCTTCATTATTTTGAAAATTGAGCTCAAAAAATTTTATGTTTTCAAAATTCTGTACAACTTTTAGTTAATTAAATTAAACAAAACTGCCAGATTCACTTTTTTTGTTTACATTGAAATATTATCCCACGTTTAATAACAATTTCAATTACTTCAATACATTTTTTTAAAGCAATAAACAATAATTTAGAAAAATTATCTCACGAAATTATTAAGTTAAAAGTCAAGAGTTTTATTTTTTTAATTCGGTACTTTTTAACCAATTCACCTAACAAAACTCCCAGATTCTTATTTTTTTGGTAATATTGAAATATTATCATATTTTTTATAACAGTTTTATTTACTTAATACAGTTTTGTTAAAACAATAAACAATAATTTAAAATTTCAGAGCTTTATATTTTAAGAATTGATGTCAAGGAATTTTTTCTTTTCAGCTAATTGGACTAAACAAAACTGACAGATTCACTATAAAAATTATTTTTTATATTATTAGTAAAATATTATCTTACTTTTTATAACAATCTCATTTACTTAAATATGGCTTTTTTGAAACAATAAATGATAATTTAAAATTTTGCAGTTACAGTTTTTGAGCTTCATTGTTTTGAAATCTGAGCTCAAAAAAAATTTTTTTTTAATTCTGTACAACTTTTTAACTAACTGAACTAAACAAAACAACCAAATTTACTTTAAAAATTATTTTTATTGATGTTAATAAAATATTATTTCACTTTTTGTAACAAATTTTAATACAGATTTTTGTAACAATAAATAATAAAATTCAAATTTTACAAAGCTTCATTGTTCTGAATTTTTCAATTAGTTTTCGATAGTAATATATAATTTTTATTACAATTTTTCTCAGTTTGCTATTCATTGTCATTTCTTATTTTTGACAATTTAAGATCATACATTTTTTTTTAAGTGAATGATTCTATATTTCAAGTATCTACTAATAAAAAATAGTATTATTATTTTTAAGCGATTCATATCTTAGTAACTAATCAAGATGGAGAATTGAAACTAAAATGTTCTTTTAGATACAGCTCTCTGGTATTTTTTTCTTCCTTTTTTCATTGTAGTTATAAAAATTAAAATAAAGCTTTAATTAATAACTTTTACTGAGTGACAATCACTGAAAAAATATATGTTATTCTACTTTAATTGCACCATAACTCATACAAATCCCACTGAGAAATAGTTAGTGCAACAGAGTAGAAAAAAAGAGGATTGGCATAATTTCCAGATCACAGCTTGTTAATTATAATTTAACAAATTTAAGTTCATTTTTAAGTTTAAGTTAATACAATTTGCTGTTAATTTTTTATGATTTTTTTTCATCTTAAACTTCGAAAATAAAATTTTTGAAAACGAAACGGCATTAACAAGTACTAACGATGCACTTTACTTTAAATCTTAAGAATTGTTTTTAACCACTCTGAAGATGGTAGCCTTGCGGCCGAAACGCAAAAAACGGACGAAATTTTGCTGTGTAAAATCAATTCTTTTCGTTTGTGTTGCGAATAGAAAGATCCGAGAAATCTACTAAGAGTCTACAATTTAGAATTTTTAGGTAATTTATGCTGCCATCAATTTCCTAAATAGTTAGTTAGGATTAATAGAATTATTTTTACATTACTGCCAAATTCTACATTTTTAAACAAACCTAGAAGTAACAATTATAATCAAAGCGACGAATTTTAAATCTGAATGGTAACAATATTTTTAAAAGCCGCAAAAAATCCTAAGGCAAAAAATCGAAATTTTTACAGCAAAAATATTAGCATAATTCAAATTTCCTGCAATTTTTATTAAATAATAGAAAATTGAAGGCATCTTTATCGTATAAATTTTTTATAGACTTTATCAAGTCTTCATCATTTTTTGGTGTCCTCAAAATTTTTGCGTCCGATGAGCAACTTCAACCAAGTTGTAAAAATTTTTTTCTTAGAATTCTTTATCAAAATTAAAACGAAATTATATTTTCCTATTTTATGTCTTGTCCAAAGAATCAATATATTGTTCCTGAAGAGTAGATCAAGAAAATTCTTCGATTAAAAATTATACATCAAGTGCATCAAATTTGATTGGTTGCAATAAAAAAGCGCCCAAACTGGCAGCTCCGTTTGTTAACCTAAAGCGTCTTTCTAGCAGTTTGAGCTTAAACATTGTTTAATATACAAAAAGTTGTTGGTAGTTCTGGAATATCTCTAGACACCAGTGCTACCAACATTTAAGAAAAAACTAAGACCTACTAAACGGTGTTTTCAATTAAAAATTTATATTACATAAGTTACAATTTAAATTTAAAAGAGCGTGTAAAAATGTGAGAAACACGAAAAAACATTTCTTTTATCATGAAATAAAAGCACGCAATTATGTAGTTTTATTTGCGACAACACGTGCATTTTGCATATTTTACCGTTTCTCGACTAGGCAAAATATTTGCATACGCCACACACTCCCTTCTTCGCCCCAAAATTATGCTCCGTTAAGAGTTTTGTTTAAAATCCCTGAATAATCTTTTTTAACTCCCAAGAAAGATAAAAGACCAAAATAAAAACCTAATATTTCTATTCATTTATAAGAAAAACGAAACTAACGATTTTGTCGTTATTATATTTAAAATCTCCTTTTGAAAAAGTTTCGGATTAACGAATTGGAAAATGAATAAGTGCAGCACCGGAATAATGAGTATCGTTTCTTTAAAGACATTAAACTTTCTTCTAAGAGTCGATTCGTAAAGCCGCGACGTAATGACATATAATATATTCCCTTTGATGTGGTATTAAATTTTTCCACCCTTGCAAACTCTTGATGATCTTCATTATTTTTAAGGATATCATATGATAGCGACGCGTTCGAAATCCTTAAATAAATTACATTCTAAACACATTAAACTGTGTGATTAACGATAGATTATCGATGGAAAATGCGACGGCGGAAAAGTTTACAATAAAACGTGACGAATAAGATGAAAATAGCGGGAGACTGCGACGAACGTGTCGTTAAGGTATAACGAGGGTGAAATTTGTGAAAAAAAAATTAGTGCGAAACGATCTGTTCTAGCGCGGTTTCTGTTACCTCGTAAGTTAACAAGCCTACCGCGATTTCAACACGATTTCAGTTCATTTCCGAAACAAATGATTGTAATTTAATATCCAAGCTGGAGTTGATCGAGGAAATAAGTTGAATTACTGATGAACCGTATCGTCGAATCAGAAAAACGAGGTATTATTGAGATACTCCCTTCATAACATTGTCGAGGACTTCTTATCAGAGGTATTTTAATTAATTTCCAAAGAGGAGGAAAGTCTGCACGGAAGATAAGATTTTCAAAAAGCTGGATCTGCACTTTTTTGTTTTTAGTTAAAAAAATATATAGTACAAATTTTACATTATAATCATTGGGCATGTTTCTTTTAAACAATCAAATATAAGAAAGTACATGTTTTTTTTCTGGCATTAACTTTGAAAATATCATCAACTCAAATAATTTTTTTACCTAACTTGTGATTAGATTTTAGATATTTTTTGTTTAGATAACATTCCTGATAATACTGTTCAAAATTTGGCAAATTTAAAAAAAAAAAAACATGTTATTTGATGGAATTAAAGCTGAGTGCAAGCGGCTCTTACAAACGGAAATGTGTTGGTAGCCCTGCCTATTTTGCCATTTTGACAGTTTTAGGTTAAATTGATATGTAATGATGTTACAATTGACGTGATAGGAGACCTGACAGTGATTGTCAAGGTCAATAGATAATGACAGAGCTACCAACGTTAAAAACATGTAAGACCAACTAGATCTCATTTTTTTTAATATACGATTAATTAATTTTGCACGCTCATCTCGAAGTTATAATTTATATAAGTAATTTTTCAAATTTGGAATGATCTTATTTAGATAAAGATTTTGTAAAAAGGTTTGTCTATTTATGAAACAAAAATTTTTTAAAAATTTAATTTTTTGAAAATAGAAACTAATTAATAAAAAAATTAATTAAATTAGCTTTCTATTATTAAAGAGAAAAAATATATTAATGGACTACAATTTTAGGTTTTTTTTTTCAAATATTTGCCCTGATCTCAATTAAGACAAAATTTCAAATATTAAAATTAGATATAAAATTTGCCTTTTAATTTCTAAACAGAAAAAAAATGTTTTTAAGAGTGAAATTAATAAATATATCAGATTTTATTTTTCTTCTGAAAATTTTGTGTTTTCAGAAAATTTACGTGAATATGATAAAACCTAATTTCAACTCGCAAAAAATAATTTTTAATTGACTTTATTCTCAAAAATTTTCCAAAATTTAATAAAGCAGTTTTTTCTCCACTCATTTTTGTAAACTTGACAATTTTAAAATAAAAAAAAATACACTTTAGAGAGAACATAATTTGTCCAATAAAAATCACAAAATTTCTTTAAAAAATGAGTTGAATTTTTTACTTTCCATTTTTAAAAATTTCATCTCTTGAAAGTGATAAAATCTAACTAGTAATAAAATAAAACAATATTAGCTTTGTAAGACGAGAAATATATTAATGGTCGACAAATTTTGATTTTTTTATTTTTAAATATTTTCTCTGATCTAAGTTGAGACAATTTCAAATAATAAAATTAGATATAAAATTTGCTTTAAAATTTTAAAACAAAATCAGATTTTATTTTTCTTCTGCAAATTTAATAATTTTAGGAAATTTACGTGAATATGATGAAACATAATTTTAATTCCCAAAAAATTATCAAAATTTTGTCACTTTTACTTTCACTTTTTTTTCCAAATTTACCCTTTTCAGAAAATGTATCCGCGTCTGCACCAGACGTAATAATAAAAAAATAATAAAAATAAATAAATAAATATATTTGGCTTAGATTTTAGAAAAAAAACAAACCAGTGCAAAAAAAATAGTTTTTCTACTTCGGGTTGCTAGCCGACTCATTAAAGCACCCAAATTAAGTGCTCTTATGAGCCAAACGTGTTTCATAATAGAAATGGTGAAATTTTTGTTACAAGGTTGGTAGACGTGACGTCACTTGCAAATCTCGCAATGCCAGTAATGTCAATTTATTAAATTAAATGTCAGAAAAACGCAAAAAGCGCCACAGGTTGTCATGGCAACCTGATGATACCAACTGTGACAAAAGTTACTAGATTTTTGAAAATCATCATTTTTGTTAAAAAATAGAAAAAATAAAACGAAGTAGAAAAAATAGTATAAAACACACGTTTCATAAATCGTTTTGGCGCACTCATTCCTTAGAAAACTCGTCTTTGACTTGTTTTCTAATTTTGGAATTCGTGCGCCAAATGACGTCTTATGAAACTTGTACTATTTTTTTGCATTCAAAAATTAGATATATGATAAATAAAAAAAAACAACTATCAAAAAATATACCAAAACAATTTTTTATTTGACTTTATTCTCAAAAATTTTCAAATAACTAAGATTTTTCTCCTCTCATTTTTAGAAATTTGACAATTTTCAAAAAAAACTACTTCAGAAAGAATGAAATTTACTCAATAGAAAAGACTAAATTTCATTCAAAAAATTAGTTCAAAAATTTTTACTTTTACTAATTTGTTGATTTTCTAATTAGTAATTTGCTTGCTTGCTAATTACTAATTTGTCATTTCCAGAAAATTTGTTTGAATCTTAAATGGAAGAAATTTCAGCTAAAAATAAAAGAATTACAGGTTTAACTAATTTGTGAATCCATAAAAATTTCTATTTTATTTTGATTTTCGAAAAATTGTATTTTCATAAAAAAATCTTTAAATCTATAATCAAACAAAATTTCAGTCAATAAATAAAAGGAACAATTTAATTTGTTGCTACTATTAAAATATTAAAAGTTGAAATTTATATACCAACATGATTTTTAATTTTATTTTAATTGGCTCTTACGTAATACAAACATAATTTTATTTAAGTATAATTGGTAAAAAAAATGGCGGTTTTTTTCTAAGTATAAACCTACAAACTCGTAACAATTTTAACTTTTATTAAAACTATAAAAAAAAAAAAAAACAGAATTCCAGAAGCGCTTAATAATTAGTTTTTTAGTCTCTGTACTTTAATATTTCACTCACATTTGTGGTTCACAGAAGTTCATATTAACATAAATAATCAAAAATAATAAATAAATTATTCCAAGTCAAAGTGAGGTAATAGTTATTTACATAAGAGTCAGGAAAATCTACGGTTACTGCCGAAGAGATGTTGAAAGACGAGGCACTTTGTGCCTCGTCTTTTAAGACTTTGAGGCAAGTTTCAACATTTTTCTGACGAGAAATGTATTTTCTTTTTCTGAAACCGTTGATTTTCATAAAAAATTACTAATTTTTGATTTACAAAATAATTTTCACAAATATCAAGTACGTCAATTTTCTTCGTTTGAATTATTGAAGTCATATTTTTCCTTGACGACGGCAGGGAATGGACTTTACTTGACGACGGCAGGGAAATGGCCTTTCTCTGCCGGAGTTTTCGCATGGAAATAATCAAGAAACTCGGTTTCAGAAAAAGTATTTTTTAAGCCCCTTTTTGTTTACTCTATAAAATACATGTTATCAGAGCAAAAGTCCGTTGCCGTCGCTTCAAAACCGTCATATTTTCAACTTTTTATTTCGACGTCACAACTCTCTTCAACCTAAATTTCCTCAAATTTCTTTAAAAAATTAGTATAAAATTTTTCCTGGTAATAACAATGAACTACACTTTCTTGTCTCCAATTCGCCGAATTGACAGTCACATTTCTAAAAAATTTCCTCCTTCAGCAAAACTCCCCATCAAGAAACAATTTATTTCTCGACAAGAAATTCTCTTCAGAATAAGCGATTGAAATATTTGCTAAATATGCCTGTGACATGTCATTTATGAAAGCTTCCCTTCGATGTGGTGGGAATACGTGCCTGGGCAAACGGGTTCCCGTAATTTGTGAACAAGTAACTAACAATGTAACAAAGTTAATAAACGCCATGACATACGCGTTCTCTATATAGAAAATTCGACGACGACGCTACCGTCGGCGTCGCAACGCTAACTACTTTCCTGCTGTGCGACACACTGCAGGGGGCAGATGTCACCAAGTGCCCAAATTAACTGTTTGCTTCACTGGACAAGTTCGATTTAACGAAAAGCACGTTCTCGCAGGAATTAGCTGCAGGATGAGTATTTAGTTGTTACGTAAATGTGCTAGTTAACATGGGAAAATTGAGATGCGCTTATTTCACTTAGGATTCATAGAAACGGAGAGATTGTTGAATGATGTGCTGGATAAAGACTAATCAAAGATAATGAAGATTTTCTGTTAAGTTCAATGAACGGTTGCAGGAAAGGTAAAGATGTTTAACCACAGAATTTGGAAAAATAGATTTGTGCGCGAAGAGGTCGATTTATTTTTTTCTCTAAGCGGCAATTAATTCAAACCCGAATTGAACATTGCTTATTACTTTTAAATGAAGCAACTTTACAAATTAAACTGTAATTGTAATTTATAATATATGAGATTTTTTTTAAATCCTAAATTTTTACAATTTCGTAAGCTTTTGTGATGTTTGAAGCATTTTGAGTTGTTAAAAAAAAAGGAAATTCTCAAAAAACTTTAGAAAATATATTGCTATACTTTGACGTGTTTCAAATATCTAAAAAAAAAAATTAAGTTTATCAAAAGTTGCTTCCTAAAAATGCTCGTAATGAGTACAAAAAATTTAAATTATTCAATTTTATTTAAGTTTTTGTCTTGGAAAGCTTAAAATATATGAATCTTTTTTTTTTGAATGACGGGCCAATTTCAAGTTGAGTTGCGACGTCGCAAACTGCGACGTTACCATGGAGATGTCGCAACTGTGATGAAGCAAAGATGCGTCGAATTTCAAGTCGTATTACCGCTCGCACTTGCGACAAAATTTTGCGATACCTCAAACAGGTGGCGCAACGCTTTGCGACAATGCAAAATTGACATTTGGTTGCTGCACCGAAAGTTATTAAGTCGAATTTTTAGAATATATTGATAAAAATGATGAAAACAAATAAATGTGATTAAGAAAACCTTTTAATTTGAAATAGGTAAGAACACGAGAATGAATAATCATGTATAATTCCCATTTTCACGACACGTGTTTATAGGTTATCATGCCGGTTTAATCCAAAGACAATAAAAGGGTGTTAACAGCAATGAATAGAAACACACAGAAATTATGTGACTATTTAGTGTTATACTTTAAAGTAATATTTGGATGTACAGAGTTAAGGTAAAAATGCCATCGAAGGTACCCAAGTTCTGATGTAGTTTTACCATAATTAATTTATTTCTCTTTTAGATATAAACAATTTTTATACAACAAAAACTTTATGTATGAACACTGTTCAGTGAGATTGGATTTTTGAATATTTTTTTACATGTGCAGTTTATCTATAAAATGGTCAGAAGTGCAGTAAAACTGCCTCGAAAGGTAGATCTAAAGGCTCAAACTTCGGATTTTATGGTGTTGTATTTTAGTGCCCATATTCCAAAGTGAAAAACAACATTACAATGCTGCAACTCAAAGTAATAATTCGACACATCGAAATGAAATTGTTTGAAATTGAGTTATGTTACAGATGCTCTTAAAATGAACGCAAAATTGACATTTGGGTACGGCATAGAAAGTTTTCGCAGATTTATAAGTAGAATTGTTAGAATATTTTGACAACAATGATGAAAGCAAATAATTAACATTAAAAATACTTTTCAACTCGAAATAGGTAAAAACACTAGAATGAATAGTCTTGTATAATTCCCAATTTCTTAATGCGTATTTATAGATTACCAGACCAATTTTATCGAAAGACAACAAAAGGGTGTTAGCAGCAATGAATACGAACACAGAAATTATGTGACCATGCAGTTTTATCCTTTAAACATGCCATTGAAGGTACAAAAGTATTGATGTAGTTTCACTTTTATTAGTTTGTTCCTCTTTTAGATGTAAACACTTTATAAAACAGAAGCTTCGTGTATTGACACTATTCAGAGGGATTGGAATTTTAAATATTTTTCTCCTAGGGCCTATATTTTAAGGTGAAATAAAACATTGCAATGCTGCAACCCAAAATTATGATTCGACACATTTAAATGAACATTGAAGGAAGAAATTATTGATAGAAGATGAGATATGCTACAGATGCTTTTAAAGTAAACTTATATAGTTTTATAGAGTTGAAAATAAAGCAATAAATATTATTACTCAGTACCATGTATTCTTTTATTAATAATAACATCAAATCAGGTGAAATAACAATTATTGAACAAATGATAGATATTAATTATCACTTCCAAATCTTTCTTAAAGCTTTCACGTATTGAGATTGCATTTTCACACACTGAATCACCTGTTTTCGTGTGGTGGTTATAACTATGGGCAAAATTAGGCTTCTTTTCGAGACACAACATAACGTTTTGCAGTTTTGTAAGCCCATTATATCACTATTTCACTGGATGGACAAGTTGTTCGAAGACAGTTTCATTCAGAATTGTAAATAAAATGAATTATGTTGCACTATTTATGATTTGTAACTAATTAAAAATAAAAACTGCAATATTTAGGGCACATTTTCCATTTATCATCTTAAAATCAGAAAGACAGAAGTCACGTGACCGACGCAAAATATTGTGGCTAAAGTTCCGCACTTGCAATGTCGTTGCGACATCGCAACTTTTGAACTTGAAATTAGGTGGCAAAATTTGACGCAGTGGTATTGCAAATCAGTGTCGCAAAGTTGCGATGCGTCACTTACTTGCGACAACGCAAAATGACAACTTGAAATTGGCCCGTTAGACACTCTTTTTTAAACATTATAAATATTTAAGATCCATTAACCCTTTTAAATTTTGGAAAATTCTGTACATTTTAGGAATCTTTAACCTTTAAAAAATTATTATGATCTTTAAAATTTTTAAAAAGTGAAAATGTTTGAATCTTTTACAACTTTTATAAAAAAAAAACTTTTTCTAGTTTTTTTTTGGAAATTTTTCTAATTTTTTTGAATGTGCCTTTGTAAGAATTACAACTCTTGGAATCTTTAAAATTTATTTAAACTTTAAACTCTATAAAATTTTTACATATTTAATTCTCTTCTTGGAGGAATTTGTGTCTTTGTGTACTTGAATCTTTGATATATTTTTTTGAGCTCATTTTTGAATATTTGAATTTTGCAGATTTTTCTTTCAGTATATCTTAACTTTTGAAACCTTTAAAAGTTGAAATTCTAAAATTTTGTTAATTATTATGAAAACTTTTAAATTTTTAATTTTTTAGAATTTTAACATTATCAAAATTGTATTAAATAAAACTTTTTTCTAATTTGCTGTAATGAAGCTATTAATGCACTCATTTTGGATGCGTTAATAAGCAAGCCATTACCAAACCTAAAATCTAGGAACTTTTTTTTGGTTGGTAACACACATGGGACGTAATGTCAAAGGCTGATATGTGTTTAAGATCACAATTTTAAACCAGCTACAAAAAATGTTATCGACAGGAAATTACCTATAAGTTTTATTATAAATTTATATTATTATTATAAATAATAACAGTAATTTGTGTATTTGTGTATTTGAATCTTTGAAATATTTTCAACGCTGAGTTTGTGAGCCCATTTCTGAATTTTGTTGAATCTTTAATAACTTGAGTATATTTTAACTTCTGAAACCTTTAAAACGTGAAATTCTGAAATCTTGTTAATTATTATTAAAACGTTTAAATTTTTATTTATTTAAAATTTTAACATTATTAAAATTGTTTCAAAATTTACTGTAATGAAGCTATTAATGCACTCATTTTGGATGCGTAAATAAGCAAGCCATTACAAAACCTAATATCTAGAAACTTTTTTCGGTTGGTAACACATATGGGACGAATTATCAAATACTAATGTGTTTAAGATTACAGTTTCACAGAAAATTTTCATCGACAGGAAATTAATTGTGGTATTTTCTACAATTTAAATTATTATTATAAAAATAACAAAAATTATTATTATTATTATTATTATTATTATTATTATTATTATTATTATTATTATTATTATTATTATTATTATCATCATCGTCATCATCATCATTATTATTATTATTATTATTATTATTATTATTATTATTATTATTTATTATTATTATACTAATATAAATATATTATACTCGTTAAAAAAAAACAAAAAAAATAAAAATTATCTACCAACATTATTTTTAAATTAAACGCATGTAACCATCAAAGTTAGCTTACTAAATTTTTGTAAAATTTAAATTTATAAAATCATTAGATTTGTTGACAAGTTTGCAACATTTAAAGTGTTTTAAACTCTTGGGCCCTTTGAACATTTTTGTTTTTTAAAAACTAGAAAATTTGGAATAATTTTTGAATGGTCAAAATCTACTTTTAAAAACTTTTTTTATAATTTTTAGTAAATTTAAAAGTTTTTGAATGTCTAGAATCTTCAAAATCCTCATCAACTTTTAAATGTTAAGAAAATGTTGCATCTTAAAATGTATTAAATTTTAGAAAATAGTTTTTGAAATCTTTAGAAACCCAAAATTTTAATTAAAAAAAAATCATAATGAAAGTTACATTACGTTTTTGTAATTTTTATGTAAAGAAACTATATTTCAGTTTTTTATAAAAAAGTTGAGCTACTGAGAAAAACTGACTGATGATTATTAAAAAATCGATTCATTAATTAAAAAAGATAAACAATAGAAAGTACAAAAATTTGAGAAATATTAATGATTTTGAGAATTTTTCATGTTTTTTTTTTAACGAATTGAACGTGATTGATATCAAGTTTATTATACCAGATATTTCTAGTTTATCTGACCACTTTGTTAACCACAAATTTATTAAACATCCGTTGTTCCTACTGCCACAAAATACGCACAGAAATAAAAATGTGAAAATTTCTTCTTCAAAAATATAGGTACACATAGAAAAACTGAAATTTGTTGCAAATATAAATAAACTTTTGAATATTATCTTTTTGTATTAATTTCCGTTTTAAAGTTTAGTTATCGTTATGAAACTTCAAATCAGTACGATATCGTCTCCTCAATTATTGAATAATTCTAATCACCTTATCACAAATTCCATCACTATCTCTCATCCATTGTCAAACATGCGGTTGTCTACAAAATCTCTCTAAATCTATGATTCGAGATCCAATTAAACATCGTTAGTTAATCTGAATGCCGCAACATGGACGCATGCGGAAAGGGGCAATACTGCAGCTCTAATTATCTCTAATTGTAAACCCTCATTATGAACTTACCTACTCCATTTCTGCATTTCTAGTTTTATGAAAAAGCGCATTCGAGCATACCAACCAACGTATGGAATCGTGAAAACGTAGATTTTTCATCATCGAAATTTCGTCAATGGGACACACTGTACGAGTGGATAATGCCACGAAGAGAATGTTTGTGTTTAGTATTTAAGGATTTCATTGTGTAAATGTCGGGTCCAATCACCGGTCACGGCTGACAGGCATTGAAGAAGGTGTGGACGGACTCTGAGGACTTGTCAAACACGACGTCATTCAAGCCGAAAACATGCACTACTTCTTGAGACCGCAAACAGATCGCTGGATTTCTACTTGTGGGAAAAAGAAGAAATTGTTGCCAGGTACTAATATGGGCGAAATTACAGATTCAGTTTGGAGAGGTGCGGAATTTGGAAAGCCAATTTTATCAATTTATCCTAAACACAATTCACTTAAAGTAAAAAAATTCACTAATCACGTTCATTAAAAAATATATTGAAGTCGGTATCATTTAGTTAAAAGGTAATAAATTCATGATTAAATTGTAGAATTTCTAGTATATGAAACACGACCAGAAGCATAGATAAAATTTAGATAAACAAAAAGTGATGAATCATCGATATATTTCAAAAAAAATATATATTACGTCCCATGAATTAACTTGTTATATTTCCTAGTTTCTCTTAAATGAAACTTACAATTCGAGAAAGTATACAGCATGTAATGCGACCGAAATTTGTTAAAATAGGGCACAGTCTGAATAGTTAACTCGAGAGACTCAAATCAATAATGAAAAAAAAAATATCGATCTTGTAAGCACTTATTTGCTCTTGTCATTTATCTTTAGAACATTTTAACGATAAGCAATATTAATAAAAAAAAATACAAGAAAAAATACAAGAAAATGTTTATAGAAACAGAAAACCCAACAGATAAGATAACATTTTCTAAAATAAAAGCAAACTGAGAGAGAACAGAACAAGCCATATATTAGAAAGAAAAAGAGTAAAAAGAAATAAACAGAGCAAATCAGACTAAAGTAGCTTACAAGAAACGTATAATCAATGCAAAAATATCAAATGAAATGAAAAAACAAAGATCATGAAAATAAGACACAGCTAGAAAAAAAACGAAGAAACTCCTGAAAAGCAAGACACCCAAAAGAATAGAAAATCTAAAGCCAAAAAAAAATTGTAATAAATGGAAGAAATATATGCACAATTAATAATAAATCCTTGAAAGGAGAAGTAGAGCACTTCAGATAGAAAAAAAGTGCTAAATAGATAAACACAAAACGTAACAGATAAGCTCAACATTTTAAAAAACAAAAGTAAAACATCCAAAAAATAATTAAAAAAGGAACAAAAATAGTGAAAATCATTATAAACAAAAAATTTAAAAACTAACAAAAAAACTAATTAAAACGAACACTTGACAAAGACAACAGACACGCATATAAATGAAACAGACAAAGCGAAAAAACAAACTGTAAAAGAAAACAGGGTACTAATAATGGAAGACAAAGAACCAACAGATGAATATGAGTGATTTGATAGAAAATTAACACTACGTGCTATATACTACATGAAACGTTATAAAATTCCATACTTAGAATGTAGGAAAAATAAATGCAAAAAAGTGAGGTAATGGAGACAACGTCAGAGCAGAAAATAAAAACCGTTGAATTAACAAAAAAATGACTGAAAAACGTAAACAAATTACTAGAGAACAATAAACAGTAAGTAAGAATAGTAAACAGTAAGTAAGAATAATTAGTAAAGAAAAAGAAATATTATTTATGCAAATTGGAATAAGACATACGACAGAATTATGGGATACCAGAACGAATAAATGAGAACTAATAACACTGGAATAAAAAAATAATAGCCAAAAAAGCTGAAACAAAAAAATAACAACGATAAAAGAATTATTATGTTTAGAAAACTATCTAATAATAATAAATTAAAAATTTAGACACAGAGACACCCAAATTTAAAAAATAAAGTCTATAAGCGATTATTTCTTAATCGGCAAACAGAATTAGGGGCGCATTGGAGACGCAAGAGTGATAAGAGATACAAAAATAAAAAGTGATCGCCATCTCCTAAGACTACAATTGAATATTATAAAAATAAAGATTATGAGTAAAAAACAATAATAATAAAAAATAACAAAGGCCTTAAACAAAAAGACCGAGAAATTCCAAGAGAACATAAGCGCATATCTTAACAAGAAAAGTTACGAAAAAAGTTAAGTAATCAACCACAAGTAACAACCAATTAAAAGATATACAAAAAGAAGAAAAAAACTAAATAACCTATGAAACTAATAAAAAAAGAAAGAAAATAATAAAACAATCAAAAAAGCTAAAATTAGACAAACTGCCACGGAAAAACAAGATCACACTAAAAATATTGAAAAATGTGAGCAATAAAGAAGTGAACAGATTATGAGATATAATGAATAAAGCAATAAGAAGTAAGAAAATTCCAAAAATCTGAGAGATTGCAGAGACATCACACTTAAAAAAAAAACACAACAGAATTAATTACTTCGACAGAAATAATCGTAATCAAATATGGCAAATACTGAAAACACAGGAAGTGAATAAAAAACAAAGCTACACTCAAAAACAATAGAGACATCTTAAGAACAAATAAAGAGAAATTTACAACCCAAGCTTGAGTACAACAGAGCTGCGTGCTGATTTCATTACTATCCGATAAAGGAAGCAAAGAAAAATATGAAGCAACTGAAATTGAGCCGTTGGAAAATAAATGCTACATGATTAACAGAATAAATGTTCACGAACGACATGACACAACATGAACGTTTGGACAGAACTCGAAAGAATAAATATGTGAATAAATATACATAAAACAAAGAGTATGAGTATTACAGTGGTCATAAAAAGTCATAAAACATTTATAGACTTGAGAAATAATGGAACGAATATCTGCGGTCAATAACTAAAGGAAATAGTGAACTACACAAGAAAATGGACGATAAAGTGAGAAAAAATAATCGAAAAAAAGTAAATTAATAATTAATAAGTATTAATTTACTTACTATTAAGATTAATTAATACCAAATTAATCGCCAGAAATGCAATAATAAAAGATTTAGAGGGGTCCATGCCTTTTCAAAAGATTTTTTGGACCCATATTTTGACACCCTTTTTATCGATGATAACACGATAGAATTCTGGAACTTTCGTCACCAAGTAGCTCCCGCGGAGTTCTACAAACGTGCAAAAACTCATTCCGATCTATCGAGCGGTTCAAAAGTTATGAGGAAATTTCTAAAAATCAACAAATTTTCATCGATTGAGTCAGAAATTTTTTCGAAAAATTTTCCCATTTTCGAGGTCGAGTTAACACCGGATTCTTAGCATTTCAGACCCCAGGAACACGAAAATGAAGAGATATCCAAGAAATCTCTTCAAATAAAAAAGTTGAAAAATCGTCCAAATCACCAAAATTTTGCCCTTTCGACGCAAAATTCAACTTTCCAAAACTTCAGATGGCGATAACTCCGGAACTATAGGTCGTACGTGAATTCCCGTGGCACCGTTGGATTCCTCGTGAAATTCTACGTAAAATAGGACCAAATTAATCACCAGAAATGCAATAATAAAAGATTTATAGTGGTCAATACCCTTTCACGAGATTTTTCCAACCTATATTTGTCAAATATAAACAGACTCGCCTTGTTTATTTTTCCGCTTGCTACTAAAGTCTTATATTATGAATTGATGGCTATTTCAATTGTCTGTATTTTATTCATCTAGTTTTGTATGAGTTCTAGATTCTACTGTATGACAGTGGAAAAATTTAATGTTTGTATTTAGTTATTATTATTATTTTTTAATGAGTATATAAGTTTGTAACAATTGCTAAAACAAAATTATTCATTAAATAAAGAAAAATTAGATTTCCTAGAAATATTAAAGAAATGACATTCATCATTTTTCCACAGTTTATCCATAGGGAAAAAATCTTAGCAAGGTGTAGGAAACAAATTTACGAAATTTGAAATTTTAACTTTCTCTGTCTGTTTATTCCACAAAAAACTTGTATTAGGAAGATGATAATCAATGATTTATCAAAAATTATACTTCCATGTTTTGTTAGTAAAAATTTAAGCATCAAAGTTCAAAAAGTTTGTGTAAGTTAGACGATATACAGATGGTTCTAGTTCTGATTGAACACTCATCGAAAAGCTCTTTTCTCTTGTTCCCTGTAGTAAAAATTTTGTTTTTCTTGGGTTTAACTTATTGAATTACAAACTATTACAAACTAAATGAGACAAATTTTTAATTTTAAAATGCTTCACTCTAAAACTTGTAACATTTGTTTTATTATTTTAGAAAGTTTGTAGTACAACAAAAAGAAATCATAATACAGAGTTTAGCCAACAATGTTAATTCTACGTTTAAATTCCACGTCAAGTATAATTTACAATTCCCGCGTAACCTAACAGTTAATTACGTGGTCGTCCCTGAACTTTCTTACAACAAAAGTAGGTTTCTTAAAAAGAACTGTGTTGTCAAATCAAAGCGAAATATTTTCTTATGGTTGAATTCATTGGTTAAGGTAAGTGATAATTACTTAAATTATGAAAATTGCAGTTTGGATATATTGATAATCTGTTTTCAGGATCAACGATAATCTTCAAGCAAACAATTTGTAAAAAGTTTTTAAAAATTATCAAAACACTTCAACTATTCTCTCATTCCATAAAATCACACGAAAAACTCAGATATTTTCCAGTTCGTAAAAAATCTTATCTAAAATCTAGTGATAAGGGGCCAGGAAATTTATATTTCTTTAATTTGTACTGGCGTTCATAGAGCTTTATCTTTGCCTCATTTTTGGAATGATTTATATCACCCTCATTAAATATACTAACTTAACAAATTCATCAAACTAAATAAACAACCTTGAAGTTTTTCCGGCTGAGATTAGCTTTATCGGAAGTTTTGATAACAATTCTTGAAGAAGGTTACTCGTGTGTAGTACTCTCTGAATTCAGTTTGTTTACAATGAATCACAGCGTGCATTTTTTAATTATTTTCTCTTTTATAATTGTATTAATGACAATGAGTGAAATCACAGAAGGTCGAACTTGGATCAGTTTCGACGAATATTTGTTCGGGAACAAGAATGAGAAAAAAGGAGTCAAAGCGGCCAATCTTATTAGAGCAAAGTGTCAGAGCGGATATGGGAGAGTTGGGAATACTTGTCGACAGAAGTTCCGTTTTGTAAGAGTTGCCAATGTAAGTAAATTAGATTAAAATTTATTTTTCTAGTGAGCCCGGTGAAGAAATTCGAGTGGATCATCGAAATATTTATGGATTTTCTAGGTTAATTTATGATTTTTTTAATAGTTTATTGTGAGTTTTTGTTTCTATTTAATTATATTACAAAAGAGATTATCGTACTTTGTTTTATTTATTGTTTGAATACTGCTGGAATGTTGAAGCGCTCTCTGTTGTTGAAGTATTTTTAAGACGTCCCTCTGGTGGCTAAAGACTGTACTTTTGACACAGTCAATAACGGTCCTAATTTTTATGATTACAGATTTCTGTTTTATATGAAGCAAATCCGGCTAACCTCAAATTTTCTTCTCAATTTTTTTGTAAAAAATCAAATTTGTTTAATCCACAGTTATTTTTACGAATATTTCCACTAATTTCCCATTTGCGAAAAATCATTTTGCAGCTTATAGACATTTGGAAACTCGCAAGATTTCGATTTCGGGTGGTAGTCGACAGTGATATCTATAAAAGAGCCATGGTATAGGGCAAACCACGTTGATGTGTGCAGGTGTACAATAAAAAAGTGTTGGATTTATCCAGAGTGAAAGAATTTATACAGAGGTCCGTTAAAATAAATGGAAAATTTTGTATTTAATTATAGTTTTTTGGAGATAAAATCTTGGTGGCCATAAAGGAAAAAAGAAAAGGCAATTCTCGTGGGGGAGAAGACGAAGGTTCCCAAATTTGATAGTATTGTGTCGATCGACGATAATGGGACATCTCCAGGGACAGAATTTCTGTCCCTACACCTCTTATATTATGGACAATTTTGAAAGAGAGGGCAGATGCTAGGGGGACTGCCTGTAGGAAGTTGTTAAGAATCGCCTCGAAATTCGCGTAAACAAAATATTTTATATTGAATTTAAACGGAGAATAAATTTTTAAGGGAAGATGTGTATTATTGGTTGCCTATCATTAATGCCAGTATAAATGATGTGTCTAGATGTCGTTGCAGAATTTGAGCGGAAATTTTTGAATTGGATATTTTATTACCAAACATTTAAACGAACTTGACTGTCTATTGGTAAAACGCTATAATAAAAAGACTTTCATTCCAGAATTAGTGTCTTATTTGTTCCGAAATACGTGTCCGCTTGACAAAAATGAATTTAGTAAAAGTAGGTGCTATTTTAAATGTTTAAGAACACTAGAATACTTTATAAACCATAAATATATAGCATACAATCAATATAAAAAATTGAAAAAGTTACTACTAATTGTTAAATTCCTGTAGAGAAATCATAATTTCTCCCCACTGCAAATTACACTTTTTTTATAATAATTAAAATTAGGCATAATTAAACAAATTCTTGGAATAAATATGTTGTAATAAAAATTATCTGGCACATTTTTGTTTTCAGGACGTGCCATTCAGAAAAGAAAAAAGAAAGCCCCCGTTCAATATACAACGATTTTTAGGTGTAAAATATTTCTTGGTATGCAACCAATATTACACCCCAATAATTTTTTGAGTTTCTTAGAAGCAATTTAATTTCTAAAACTTAATTGAGCGTTTTTTTTATATTTTTTATGTTATATGACAATTTTGATTGTTTTTTGATACTTTCAAAAATTATATAACTTATAATAATTCTTATCATACTAGTGTTAAAATAAAACCAAGGAATGTAAGTAAAGAAAATAAACGAAAATCTTTATACCGTATATAAGATTGTAATTAAATGAAAATATGTTACAAATTAAAACTGTATAAAAAAAGATTTCATTACGTCTGCTTTCATAACTGCAAATGCCAAATTAAGATTGTATGAAATATTACAGTGACGGGCAATAGTGGTACAGTTTGATTTAGTCATTGTAATATAGGTCAAAAATTAATACATTGAACTACTAATAAGTCATCTGTGCCTACCAAAGCCAGTTCACTTATTTTATTTTTTTAATGACAGTTAGTACTGAGCAGCTAATTGAAATGAAACTCGAGATCACATGTACCTACTCATTTGAACATGTCTTGATGCCGAAATGTTATTTCATTTTGTTTTCCACCATCTGAATAAATAAATTAATATAGTTATTGCTGCCTCTCATGACATATCGGTACTTTAATACAAAAAACATCAACCGATTGACTTTGGTGCATTTTGAAAGATTAAAGAATGTCAATTTTTTCATTTGTTTTCTTAATGTCATCATCATTAAGCCTACAGTAAAAATCATCATGTCTACTTCGTTCATCCTCTTTACACAACTAAATTCTTGAAAAAATGTTTCCCAAGACTTGTACCACTTTATTTAGGCCGTCACTGTAGTACACAACTTAAAAATGGGACAAAATTCTTAAAATTTTAATAATTGTGAAATCGATACACTTTACCTAAAAATCAAACTGTTCTGAACCGACTCTTAGAATTTTGTTCTATAAATCTTTACTACAAATAATATTTCTCGTCTAGAATTCGTTGAATTAGTAATTAGTAATTATAATATTTATACAAATTATTGATTTATAGACCTAAAAATCATTGTTTCTTTCTTTCATTTCTGAATGCCACCTTTTGAAAATTGGAATACATCAAATAATTTTTATCAAAAATTCATCAATGATTGTAAAAACTTCAACAGTCACTTTAGGAGATAGGAAGTATGTGATCAAAGACAATGATATAAAAAACTGTCGATTTGTAATGTTTTATTGAAATATTTCTGTTTTATACAAGCGACACAACATAATGATCGAAGCACATAACCATAAGTTAATGTGTGCAGTGATTATTTTGTCGGACCAGACCAAGAAACAATCAAAGTTACTGCAGCATACAAGTTTCGAAAAGAAAAAGAAGTATATGTTGCAATAACGTTGTAGCTTCAACGAAAGACGCATCAGCGGTTGTTCTTGACATAAATAGTATGTGAAGATCAGCCGCCGGTAAATCATACATGTTATGGAGTGCTGTATGAAAAGCAACAGTTTTTAAACAGATACAAGCCCGCAAAATAGCCTGTGGCTAGTACATATACTAAATTAGCATTATAATGTTATCAATTTTATATAAATACAATCACAGTAATAATGGGAACCAATTAAAGAAACGTTTAATTTAGTTTATCAACTTACTTTACATCCATCCAATAGATACAAAGTAGACTTATGAAGTACATCTATATAATTATTATTACTATGTCTACACCCAGTCTTGCATAAACTCTGTAAATACTTAGGGTAATGATGAGAAAGCCTTGCCCTGTCGAAGCGAAAAATGAGTGGTTAACGCATATAAAAGTAAGAAACTGAAAAAAAGAAGGAGGAACTTTCTCTGAACAGCCACGACTGAGTGCAAATATTTTCCTAACTTTCGATTGGATGATGCAAGTAGACATTCAACTCCCAACAACGAGACTCTGGGTGGTCACCTTCCACTTACTTACAAACCCTCTCAACAATTTCCTACTCAGTAAAAATATATTACTATAACAACGGCCACCGCACGAGTCCTTCCTTTCCCAAACCTTAGCTAATCTAAATTTATTACTCATGTTATCGCAGTTACTCAGAATTTCAGTACTGTCCCGAGGCAAGCTTGGAACTAATTAGTTTTTCAAATTTTAGTATAAAAAGAAACTCAGCACACACCATATCCAAATGTACACACTCATGCAGGTAATGACAGAAGTTACAAATTCACAGAGAGGCAACAAGTTACAAACGGGATCTTGCCACCACATTATTACTACGCGAATGTGTTCGGCATGTGCCCAGATCATCGGAACTGAACGTCCATTAGCTACTATGTAACGAAAAACGATCATTAGTATTTTGAAACTTCATTATACGTATACTAAGTTCTTTTAGTATATACATCAACGCAAGGTTGAACGAAAAGACAACTCAAATAAACAACAAACGATTGACAAATGAAACATACATTTCTTAGTAGTGCTACGGTACAACTATGTCTAACCGCCGCTTACGGCGCTCCCCTAAAAGTAAAAATATATGTACAAAAGGAACACAATTTCACTACAATTTCTAGTTATGATAAATATATTTTTGGCGTTTCAAATAAAGAGAAACTTTCCTTTTTTTAAGTAACAAAAATTCGTAAAAAAAACCGTCATTAGAATCTGAATTTTCAAAGAAAAATGGCCGGCCGCCGTCCCTCCCCTTCCGACGTACAAAATTTAAGATGTAATCAACAAAACAGTTACTAGGAACACAACGTCGGCGTTTCGCGGCAGCAGGCCGACCTAACACTGTTTGCTTTTGCTGGTGGGGACAGATCCCGTATTCCCTTCCGGGATTGGCACGTTGCAGGCGTGTGAACGTGCAAAGTGGATGATGCGGGATCACGAGGCCTGCTTAACCACAATAACTCCCGGTCGCGACTGTTGGCTTTGTTGTACCATCGCGGCGCTGAATTCCATCAACGTGTTCATCCTTTCGTTCTTCGTCAACGCCAACGGCACCTCTTGTGTGAGGGGCTCGTCGCCGAAGAGGTGATCGCCTTCGAGGTGTCGGATGGCCTCGACGATGGTTTCGAGATTCTGTCGCGACGTGTTAGACGCGTATAGCCTGTTGGGCGCCGCGTCTTCGTGGCCGGCGTTTGGCGACGGAAGACGCTCCACTTCCACTTTGGGCTCGGCCTTGATGGCCGCCTCCAGCACCGACGGCAGCCGTTGCTCGGGTTCGGGACTCGGACTGCGTGAGTGCTGCGGCGAGCACATCACCGTCTGCGTGTGTCCCACAGGAGGTAAACATTCTGCGCTCACTAGCTGCAGCGAGAGCTCTTCCGAGCCCTCAACTTGGTAGATCTGGGTTTGTTGTTGTTGGTGGTACATTTGGTTCTCGAACTGTCTTACTTGCTCTTCTAGAACCAGACGCAGCCCTCTTTCGCGTTCGAGTTGTCGTCGGAGTTCCGCGGGAGATTCATTCGCCACGTTCACGCTGATGAGACTCACAGGTTCCGGGGACATGGAGCCCAAACCTTCATCGGAGGACTCCGCCGATAACGAAGGCATAATCATTTCAGTCTTGCGCTTCTTCGGAGGCACCTCGCTGCCACCGCCGGTTGCACTCTCGTGCTGGCTCACTAGTCGCTTTAGTTGGCAGTTCTGCGACAACAGTCTCGTCTTCTCCTGCTCCAACGAGTAGATATATTCGGCGGTTTGTTGTAGGATCGCGGCCTGAAACAAAGAAGTTTCTGTTAATGCAGTTCTGGAATTCGGTGCCCCCATCGGACGGCCCCCGCACGACCGAAACGACGCAGTTTCTCAGTCCGATGTCTCTGACATTTTCAAGGTAAAACGGCACGTACGTACTTCACGCTGACATGTGATCGACGAACCGGCGCTAGGTGCCCTCACCGAATTTCGCATTATCTACGATCTAAAGCTTTTTATAAGCGGTACTACAAATTTACGTAACGTTCAAAACAATCACATGCACTAAAATTTCCTTAAAAAACACTAAATTACGTAATGCGGTTTTAGTATGAGCAAGTTTACCAATTTTAATGGCAAACTCTTGGAGCGTTGTCTTTTCTGGTAAAACTATTTGAAAATGTAAGAGTCCGTCGATTTATCAGAGGCGGCATATTTGATGCGCTCGGTACTTGTATTATTAAATCAGAGATATAATATTATCTGACCACATTTTCTAGGAAATTATCGATCAGCAAAAAAACTCCTCCGCATGAACAAGCGCATTGTTTTATTAATTAACTATCTCATACCAGTGATGCAAGATTTAATAGAGACTGTAATTCTAAGACCTGAAGGTAAAAAGTACCAAAATAAAAATTTGGAACAAACTCATTCCAAGGATATTCTGGATACTCTTAGAAAATTTCTAAACCACAAATTGTAAACGAATAAGAAATTCATAGAAAAATAAGCAGTTTCTTTTCTAAATTTGATGATAATATTATATTTATAATCTTTTTATAAGTATTTATTTTTTAATCGCCCTTCACATTTACAAAAGCATTAAAAAGCATCCACTGTTGTGGCTGGCAAACCGCTGGTTCCGAAGATTTTTTCTTATTGTACCTCTTTTCAGACGATTCCGACTAACAAAGTCGAGATCACGACGTCAGGCAACCTCTTTTATGACAATAAGTTAAATTTAGTTTTCAGGTTCTGTTGAAAGCCTGCGAATGCAGTCTTTAACCTTAGAGGTGAAGGGTTACGGTCTCTGAAACCATAAAAATTTATTACTTTGTAGCAGTACTATCTAACAAAACGTTCGGTTCCTTAAACTATCTGCCTCGCTAAATCATCGTGGAAAATAGCGCCATCCAACGAGGCGCCACTGGTTTACGTGCTAGTCATAAGTGGTGTGGTAGTACCTGCTATCAAATATTTTTATTATCAAATCTACTTAATCTGACAATCAGGAAAACACTAGTAAATCCCTTCTTGACATAACAACGTGAAGTGATGCAATTATGTCAACAATGTCCATTTGTTTTAAATTCGCATTTACAGAATTTCCGTATTTAGGATGAAAACAGGGAAACAAACTTCCCTCCTTCAACAACAACATATGTTGAGCAAAATATTCTTAGGCTACAGCAGCTGTTCGATCCCCAGAATCGTGGGGCTCTTCCATGCATAGTCGAAAAACTGTGTAACACAACAATATTGCACGTTCTTTTTCCTCGTCTGTTGTGTAACCATTAAATAAACATTGTTGTTAGAAAAAAGCATCTCCGTCTTCCACGGTGCAAATTACGTTGGTTCGTAACTACTTGCATCGTGTGGTCTGCACAGGTAAAAAAAAGCGGTAAGGTAAGTCCGTTCTATAAATAGCAACAAGCGTACTCATGTTCGACGGACGGTGCTGCCATCAAGCGGTGTGTTGGAATGTGGAAGCAACGAAGACAACGTGAACATCCACGCTCTTGTTGAGGCCGTGCAAAACCACGCCAAATTTAAACGTAAAAGTCCGACCGGATCTGGAGCCGCTTCCGTTACCGGATCTAGCACCACTTCCGCTCCCAGAGGTCGTTTCCGCCCAAGAAGCAAAAGAAGCGTCAACTGATTTTTTTCCACGGAGTAAGAGGTGCGCGGAAATCTATTTTAAGAAGCGCTTTTTCATGTTATCATGCGGCTAATGCGCTTAACCTTGGCCGCGAATGGCGCCAGTCAACGGCTGACTATTATTTTCCTATGCGTCAGCTGTTCGGTTAACTACGGATTTGTTTTTTAAACGAACGGAAACCAGCCGGTGTATGAGCTTCGCCGTCCATCTTTGCCTCCAACGTGGATTCGCTCGAAAGGTTTTTTTTGTCGCTCCGCGTTTGGAATGCAGTTTTCAAGGTCACGAACGACGCTCGCCCGGTTTCCCGCCATTTTCAACATGGCGTCCATCCGACTTCTAATTATAAATTCGCATTTGGATTGCCAAGACCTGCTTTACGCGATACGGCTCCACGGTCCCAACTTCTAGACTTGTAGCTTGAGTGTCGAAACTACCGACGCTGTTGAGCAGCTGTTGGAAGGTTAGAACGCAGGTGAAAGACCCTGATGCATCCGGCATCGGACGGTGCGGGACAAGCGGAGGCGTTTAAAAGGCACTTACCTATGCATAAACTCAAACGACAGCCTCCGCGATACAACCGGGAAAACGCCCCCTGCAGTCGTGCAGAAAAATAGAGTTTCCACATGTTTGCATTGCGCATTGCTCGAACATGCGTCATTAGGTTGGATGGAAGAAATCACACCGACCAAACAGGGAACACGTTTAAAGACTTCCTGTAAAACTCTTACTCAAAATCTCAGTACCACCCAAGAACTTTGACCATCGTTGTCCGGCAAAAATGTGGCTGAAGACTCCACCATTCACGACGTGATTCTTCTAATCATTTATACAAGTGAGTAACATTTTTATCACGGACGTGGACCTAACGGAAACACGAGATCAAACTCATGATTGCACCGATTCCAACCAAAAAAAATGACAATTTCACCGACCAGAATTCAGCAGTAAATGCGTGATTTTACGCAAACTTTAAGAACACCGCAAAATATAGCTTCGATATAATCAATAAGTCGATAATAGTATCATGCTAAATTATTGAAAAAATCTGTCAAAACTGTGTCAGATAAGCGCAATAAATCAGAATTTGTAGCCGTTCAAGTTCATGAGTACTCATTGGTAAAGAATACATTCAAGTAACGACTATTTAAAAATCACTTATTTAACAGATCCTTTGTGGGGCCCCTCCACAGTCGTTGCACTGGGGCCTGTAAATTCTTTCGGCGGTCCCGAACAAACATCGCATAATCTCCCTAAAAGAACCCAACAACAAAAATACACCACGACCTATTTTCAGAATGCAATTCGTCGATTTCATTAAAACTTTAAAAAGAAGATCGACGTTTTCCAATTCAAAAAACATCGATGACGGATTCCTTGAAAATGGAACCGTAACAATCAATAACTTGGCCTGTAACAGGCGATGTTATCAAAATAGCGGCACTTGAATAATTAATGCTGTGCACGCGTTTACGAGTATGACATTCATAAATATTATTTAAAACGAGGCGAATACCAGAACAGCCAGAACGAATCCGTTTACATGAGCAAAAACGAAACGATGGATCATATAAAAACTTCAATTTTGGTCGGAAATGGGGACCTTGCTTGATGCAGTGGGGTTAAAGTCAATATCCTGAGATCTAAAAAAGATCGCCGCAGTAATAGCCATGCCAAAATAAACACCATTTCATTTATTAATAATCACAAAATATTTCTTCGTTTGATCAAAAAGAAGATATCGTCAATGTGACTATCAAATGGTGATAGTTTCACCCTGTATGCCTTGGTTTGAGAAAAAAATAAAACTTTGAAAGACCAAAGTTGAATGAATTAAGTTGAACTCTCAGTCCGCGCTTATGTTGCAAAATAGTTGATACTCATATTCTTGCATTTCTTTTAATTGAAAGGGCATTAAACTTCCAAGAACTTTCTTTAACGCCGACTTTCGTCCTCACCGTTGTATCATTGAATGAATCTATCATCAGGCAGTTTCGTCGCCATAGTCTGAAGAAACGAGTACATTTAATGCCGTGAACGATGAGGAGAAAAACATTCACGGATAATTGCAAAGAGCGTCTAAATTTATGCAAACCGATAAATTCCCTCGGCCGTAACAGTAAGAACCGTTCCGCGAGCAGTAAAGTGGCAGTTTCGGCTGAAATAAAAGAGGAGTAAGAGGGCAGTTCCTATGGCGGATTCGTCCAAAGTAGAACGTTAACCCCGTGACGTCAACGGTGCGGGCCGTATATCGAGCGTCCCGGCGCGTCGTGACGTCACTGCGACATCAGCTGGGCGTGGCGCCGACCCTTGATTCTTCGACTCGCCGAAAGAGGACGTGACGACAAAAGATACAACATTTTAGACGCGCCAATCGCACTTTTCCAAAAAATGCAAATTATCCTAGGTTAGTTTCTTGGTGTTTCCAAGCGATGATGGTTTACCGTTTCCATTCATCGGTTGTTGTTTTTATCGGCTTGAACTTCGAACCGCTGGCGTCATAGAAATTTATCAAGTTCTAAGACGACTGACTGCATTCAGACGGGAATTATGGACGAATTAAGTGCGTTCCTGGTACGTCGGATCAAAGAGGGGATTTATTTAGAAGGTAGTGGACGGACGTTTCCGGTTTAAAGTGCAGCTGTGAAAATAAACAAGGCAGCATTTAGTTGAAGGCTTGCGTCCACGGCCGTATCGTTTGATAAAAGCGAAGCGTCAGGGTTGCATGAACCGTATTAGTGGGGCATGTTTACATGACGCATTTCAACTAGAAAATATGTAGAATGAATTGACACTTTTAGGGAAGATAAATTTGATTAGGTAGTTCCAAAAAACGGAACAGTAACCAGAACCATTCTAAATGGTCCACGGATAATAATAATAATACCCTTTCGATAAATGTGTTAACGACGGCGGCTCAGAACCGGCGTTCTGAAACTGCTAATTACGAAACCGAAAGACTGTCCTAAAGCGGTACTACTTTGGTTCGCAGAACGAAAATAAAAGTTTGTTGTTAATTCGTCTGTGTTTGCGTGAGCGGTGAGATCACCCCGCTGCACTATTCTAGACTTGTAGCACCTTTTGTGAGGCCCGTCCCAGAAAAACAGCTGATCTCGGTACCGCTGACATCAGCTGAGAAAAATTCAGGTCGCACCGTGCATTCCTCTGTCTTCGTGGAAGAAAAGCTTTCGTCGAACCATTTAGAAATTTAAATTTCCAAACACCAAGGCCGACCGACAAAAACCTAATTAGAGTTCGGGGACGGAGCGCACACACGTTTTCAAATGCAAAACGTATGCAAGGGGAAGAAACTCGTTAGAGCTAATACAACAAGCCTCTCGCTTCCTTTGATTACAATGAAGCTCTTTGTACCTAGGATGTGTCTAGCACTTCAAGTGATATTAATAGAGCGTCTCAAACACTTTGCCACCGATCTTCCACTTCCATCCGTGCCAGGCACTGACGAGGAAACGCATCCATGACGACGGTGTACACCGGGGGTCAAGTCGGGGCCCCTTTATTTTCCTACGCCACGAATTAAATAAACCCAAGACAACATCCTGTAACTGGGGCGCCACGACGCTATTTGTAAATAAACCTGTCCTTTCGCAACACTTCCTTTTGGAAAAACAAAGTGGATTTTGGCAACCGACGACACCAGATATGAGATCAGCTGTTTGCTGTTTACATGACTTAATAATTGTTCCGCTTGTTTGCTCCGCAAGCTATCGCGTTTATTTTTAGATGACACGGTCGCGTAATTGCAGTAAACAGCTGATTATAATCTGCGAAATCGCCGCCACACAATCGTCGTTGTGAGATTGCGGCTGCCGCATAAATTCGCTCATAATTACTCTGAACGTCTAACGAGAGGGGGCCTCTCTTGTCTCTCGACCAAGTTTATCGATCCCACGGTGACCCCTCTACGGACGCATTCCTTCGCTATGATACAGCTAAAAATACGCCGCAAATGGTGTGGGATTGCAGATCAGATAGCGGCAAAAATTCTTGTCCGCAACCTCTCCAACAAACAACGAAACACACCATATGAAGTCCAAGAAGAAGCAATCGCAGAAAATGGCCAGAATGTTCAAATTTTCAAATTGGAGCTATGCTTCTTTGCCTTCTCTTGGAAATAAGTAAACGTATAGAAACATCAAATCCGAATCGCCGTACCTTCTTCGGGAAACCCTCAAAAGTTGTCCCCACGGTGAAATAAAAAAAAATAGGCCGCCAATTGTACTTTTCGTCTACGAATCGCCTATGAAAATGGTGAAACCTCGTAGAACCACATTCACCGCGTCGCTTTTAGTATCAACAAGTAAATGCAAGAATGTTTGTGTATAGAATAGGCAAAGTACCGCTTGTGAACCGTTTACGACGTCCACAAAATGCAGCATTCCAGCAATGAAACAGCATTTTAATTCCGTCTTAATTGCTGCGTTTAAAGTCGGGATTACGACATGCGATCGAGTTATATTGAACTCGAATTTCTATCGGAACGTGTAATTTAGGTTATGATTATAAACACATGTTTTCTCCTCTGATCGGCGTAAACGTCGACAAATTACGAAATGTGTGTCTTATCAGGCTCCACATTTTTTTTCAGGCGGCGTACTATCGAGTGTTATTACACTGTTTATGTGAGATTAGATAATCGAATCCCACCTATTTCGCGGCACGAATATAAACTGGTAAACAGGTGAATGGCATTCTTGAGAGTACCTGAAAATAAAATGCTTAAACGTTGCGCGCAACGTAGAATTAAAAAAACTACCTTGGCATTTCTATTAGCCATGTCTATGAATAGGTCAATAGCACCTGGAGAATCAAGGACAACTGGCACGTAAATTCAAACGAGGAAATATCCTTCTTTGCACAGGTGTCTTCTTTCTATGCGATAATGAAGAAGCTAATTGTTATTACACATGAGATGTACGCAAAGCCCGTTCGTTCAAGCACCATCAATGATGGCAAAAGAAGAAACGTTCAAAGAAAGGAACTCGAAGAATGCGTGACATAACCGCCGTTCAACGTGCGAACGAGTGGTAACGCTGCTGATTGTGAGACGTACCTCGATTGCACACCTGAAGACTCAAATCCTGCATTCCGCAGGAAAAGATAACGATAAGCGAGGCGTGTCCAAAGATCTAGCTTTTCGCGCCATAATTGCGTTGGACCTTTCGGCAAGAAAGTCAACATCAGTCCTCCCGAAGGACTTATCCAAACACTTTTACGTGTGTGAATTGTCGGGGCAATTTCGTCCTGACGACACTCGTCCCCTAGCTAATCTGCCTCGGCTATTAGCACTTCAAAGGTGCTGCGGAACGTGCCCGTTTGCCTCCTATGTAAAAGGAGACGTCAGGAATGCCGAAGCACGACCGTTGCCGTGGCAACTAGCGGACGCATCAGATATCGTAACCTTGGCCAAAGAACACGAAGCGGCGCATCTGAAGAATGTCGTTCTGCAACGACTCGCCCGGTGGCCACATCGTCGCGATCGTGAACGGCGTGGGTGATGGACGGATAAATAAACGTGGGAGTAAGTGATCCTGCAAGGGCGCGATTTTCCTTATCGCGGCTGGAATTGACGAACATCTCGTAGGGTTTGTTTCGATTCGAGCGACGGCGGTGAAAGTCGGTGACATGCGAATAATCGGAACGCTTTCTTAGGTGCACCCGGAAGAGGCAAGAACAAAAGGCGAAAGAGGAAATAACAAGGACTGCCGTCGAGAACGCGGCGGGTTCAGGGCTGGTCACGACGAAATGGCGTGGGTATCGATCCAAACACTAAAACGAGGACGTAATAACGCCGCTACGATCGTCTTCGGCGTGAAAATTGCCGAGGACGGGAACGTCTGAGAAAAAATCAGAACGGCCCGACCGAACATTTGTACCTTAAAACACGCTAGCGCTATTTATTTTGCAACATTAAACTGGTTTAAATTGATTCAGAATAATTATATCTTAAAGTCTGAGAAATTTCACCAGAAAGTAACTTAACATGAGATCAAATTTTTACCTAAAATCCAACGGACACTGATTAAATAAAAGTAATGGATTTAAGATTATCAAGTGAAAATGGTTTAAAAATAGTTCTCTTTTCTTTTCCATTAGATAATAATAATTATGTTCGGTTAAAGATGAAAGGCAAGTAATCGAACAGGTAGACCATATAAAGACCTAAATTTTTGCCTTTGACAAAAAGCTCGACGATAATCAACCATAAAGCATGGGACCGGCCCCTTTATAATTATATAATTAAAATTTTTATGTGCTTCCTTTGGGTCATTATGGGTGTCCGGAAGCCTCAAACAATTCACTTGAGATATTTGATTTTTTTTTGACATGTCATTTGAGCAATTCCCAAAGGTTGTATTTTAAAAAACGTAATGGATAATAAATTTTTACGATAAATCATTGGTTATTTCGATGCCCATTATTATGCAATTAACACCCAGTGGCATATTTATAGCTTAGACATTCATAATTTGAAACAGACACACCACACTTAAGTTGCCGAGATATTGTAAATTAATTAAACTTGGTCGTTATTTAATTATGTTTTTCTGTTTGGTTTCTACAGAGCAATAAATTTCAGATCTCTATAAATAAACCATTGGAAGGCAAAAGTAATTTTCACATTTTATTTTCATTGAAATCTAATTCGAAGTAAATAAATCATCGCGCCAAAGGGAAAACTCCCTTTCCTGGGCTTTTAAGCGATGATTACTCCTATGGAACAACCAATCCAAAATTTATTAATCACACAAGAAGACTATCTAGACCTACGACCCAAATTAGTTTTTCCTATTATAATTACTAAAAGCGAATGTCATTTAGTTCTACCTCTTTCACCTCATCATCTCTTCCAAATGAAAATCCGATAAATCAATATCATCCATCACCTTAATGGAGCTAGAGCGGCTCCAACACTTAAACGATGAATCAAAACCCACCAATGAGTAAAAAGCGGTAGGGATTTTAGTAATATTTATAATTACAGTAACTTGAATGAAATTCTTCTATTAATAAAATAGACGAAAAAAACTCAATGTCATTTCTAACATAAAATTTGTATGAGTCGTAATAGATTCTTTCTCAGACAATCAGGATCTACCGACTCGTGGAGCTAAAACTGGGAAAAGGTCAAAGTGCAATCGGTCACAGGATGCAAACTCGGTTCCGGGGATGCAGTAAGTACATCCTAAATGGATGAAAGGAGTTTTGCGGAAACTCTAGTTTCTATTTTCTTTTGCGTTTACGGCAATATACATCACCGATGTGAACATAAAAACACAATTGTTGGTGGAGATCATACGGGTACGACACGATAACAGGGTGTGAATAATTGCGATTAATTTAATTTGCTTTTTGCCCCGGGTTGACAGATTACACGCCAAATGGAAGTAGTATTTTGAGCCGTAACGAAGACTAATTAGCAGAATGTGGCATTCAGCTGATTATTATTATTGTCAAAAAATGGGTCCTCGTCCGGGAAACGATGACGCATTGGCAAGAACGCGGGGGTCGAAAAGGGTAGCGTCCCGGCGCTGGCTGCCCTTGAACAGAGGGGTGAAGTTGGAATTGTGGCGACGCAAAGTGCGATCGGCCTTGGACGCCGCCCCGACTGCCTCTATCGATCCGGACAGGGTGGCGTTAAAGGTCATATGGCGGCCTGGCTGGCTGTCCTGAAATCATCGAACGATCCATCTCCACAATTTCGCGCCGTTACGAACGTCTGGGTCACGGCGACGCTCCACACACCTGATACCACCACCAATTACGTTTATCCCTCGAAAAAAAACAAAACAAATCGGTTTTTCCAACATTTCCAACGTAAACCACATAAATTATCCCGAGCCATCGTCGCTTGCAAAGGAATCGGCGAAAAGTTGCCGGGATAAATTACGCCCTCATGACAACGAGCAAGCTCCAGATTCCTGAAGCCGGCACTAATTAAGTTAACGTGTATATGTGTATACACAGTGAGATAAACACACGTACGTACGCTATGTATCATCAGCGTTGTTGGCTCAGCCGCCTGTCAGTTGAGTTGGCGGTGGTGGTGGGCGATTGCGAGGGTGGTTTTCCAAGGGGTGTGAGCGCTAAACGTGTAACTATGGCAACGGAACGTGGCGGGAATGTCAGACTCTGTGGAGCCCCTCTGCCAACGAACGACCACACCCGAAATCCCGTCGTCGCAGCACGTGTGCTATATTATCTTGGATAAACCGACGATGGGAAAATCATCACAGAGATCAAATCAATTTCATTATAACACCACAAAACCTTCTGGTCGAAACGTCAAAGACAGAACCCAAAAAATAATACCAACTTTTGTATGGTCCGAAATTAAAACGTGCATCCCTTTTGTGACCCCTTTTGGTCCAAGTCAATTCAGAATTGTCCTCATTTCGATTAAAAATTCAAACCTCTGATATGTGAAGACACATCTAACGCTTCACACCCTTCACAAACAAATCCCCTAATTGAAAAAAGGTGGAGGGCAAAACCTTGGCTTTGTAGTATGTCGATAAACTCGTTATTGCCAGTGTCCGTGGGGCTTTACGCAGCTTGAATGACTATACAATTTGCATCCATTGTGCACTGGTGACCTTCCTGAACGAGGCGTGGGCGACCGCAAATCGATTCTATTGCAATGCATTTTATGCCATTTTGTTGCCAAGACGGTCATTTTAATAGCTCATGATTTATTTACGCTGATTAGATTCACAATGTACCTAGTCAAAAATGACGCAACCAACATTTTCAAACCTAGTCTTTTTACGTAGCAACATCTAATTTGTGCTCAAATTATTATTTTTATTTTTTTTTTGTAGCGTACTACAATCCAAAGGCCACGCCTTACAGTTGTGGAATTCAAGATAAATAACCATTGACAACCCGTGAGAATATAGTACTACCAGCGTGGGTGTCGCAACTCCAGTAAATTGACACGCGAATAAGAATAAAAGTTGCGCCACAACAAAAGATTCAACAATTCTAGTTTTTCCACGCTTAAAATTTCATGGTACGCATGCAGCGGCGCGGAGGACTGACAGAAATGGGCTAATGGGAGGTGCGAGATGTAATCGATGACGACGTTACCATACCAACCGATTTGCTCTGACGTCAAGCGTCCGAAGTCGAGAAATAACAGTAACAATAGTAGTACTATTAAACCAATAAAAAAAAAAATGAAAAAACTAAAAATGATAGGCGCGTGGTAAGGAAACGATTATCCTGCCAGGATAATATGGTGCCAAAGTAAGCTTTTCAAATGCATTGAACTCAAAGGATAAACTTCAAGTCGAATGCAGGATAAATTGGGTGGGTTTGTCGTCTTCCCGATCCTGCTGCTCCTGCTGTCGTTTTGGCGGGAGTCCAAGCCAGACGTGACGTCACTGGCCCGCATCAGGGACAGAGACGGAGTCGCGCGTAGCAGGATTGCCACAACTATCGGTTCGTCTCTCTCGGGTGTAGCGTAAAATGCAGCGTACTACTGCATACATAAATGCATCGTGTAGTCAATAGAAGCTGCAGTGCGCAAGGTGAGCGCGCACATAATCCTAGTAATTTCCAGTGTACTTGGACGACGTACGCGTACGTTGACATTCCTGAATCGAGTAAGACGAGTAGGTCTTGTACAACTAATTAGAAATAAAAAAAGAGGACCCAGAAGTCCCATTCATGAATGAGCGAGCGATGCTGTCCCATGCTTTTAACACAACGTTGTCCCACTTTAAACGAAATCGAAGACAAAGCCACAGACCGAGGCTGATGAACTTTACGTTCGAAACCTTGATGGCTTTACGACGCGGTGCGTGCGAAAGACGGTACCTCCACGAGAAGAACGACTAGACCGTGAAGGTCTCGCCTCGCTGAACAAAACAAACGAGACCTCTTAATGAGTGAATCTTCATAACCCACTCACCTGAGAAACCCTGCTCGCTCGAACCAAATTAAATTAACGTTGAACAAGTTCTTAGATTAGACGTCCCCTTTATATAGCTTTTCCAAGAACTTAATACACTTACTGGCCACTCCGAATGCAAGTAAATTAACCAGGGGAAGAGTTATCATAATGCGACCGTGAAAAAACGCTAATGAATGGATTTTAGTTAACAAATTAAAGAGCGCCTAATGGTGTCAGACGACAGGTTACGAAAGATAAACGACAATCGGATAACAACAAACAAAGGTCGCGCTGATAAAAAACGACATGTCGAGTTTTATGATGGAGAAAAACGTGGAACCAAAGCGACCGAAGGCTGCGCGTACAGACGCAAAAAAACCGCAGCGACCTTGCCAAGCGGAATTGGTTTTGGCGCGAAACAACCAAACGAGAACGAGATAATAAATGAAAGGCAAGACGAGACACTGTCTGCTTGCCAAACGAGAACGTTACGTGTGATGATAATTAATTAGACACAAGGATACAATTGAAGAACGCTACATGTAATTGGGAAACATTCCACTATAGAACTTGACACGACAACTGGGCGGCAAAGCGAACGGACAAAGGCTGCACTGACTGAATGGCCTACCAAAACATGTATTTAAGCAAGTTTTTAAATAAATTGGTCTTATCCTTTTTCAAAGCCAATTTGGTTAAACGAGTGTGAAAAAAAAATCAGTCCATTTCCCAGACTTGACAGATATTCCTAGAATCCCAGAAAGAAATATGAGCTTGTCCTTTATTAAAATGTATTCCAATATTGGATGTTATATAACTAAAAGAAAAACGGGGCATTTCGCAGGTAATATATTAATATATTCATTTTTTTGCCTTCAAGAATTATTCAAAATTTACAACCAAAGAATATCCTTCCGTAAAAAAATAACTATACTTAGTGACTATGGCTCGGGTGGAATTCTTTCGCTCTTCTTTGATCATTTTTCTCGGAAAATCACAACAAAGAATTTAAACGATTGGTTGACCCTCCTAGGCCTTGAGGGAAACTACCTTAAAAAGTTCTTATCATGTGAAATCGGTTTTTCGACGGTCTTGCGAGTTCTTAAGATACCGACTTGATAAATCCGTGTCAAGAATTTAAAAAAGCCGGTCAATTTTTGAAAGTAATAAACTCGATTTAGCGAGAAACGGTAATTTAACATTTCCGAAGCGCACCGAAGACTCCAAATTGTCCAAAAGTAAAAAAGTTTCAAGCACTGACTTCCGGTTGCCACCAATGTCGCACTCGGTTCTTGCGTATAAACCAACTGCGTAGTTATCATCGGTTCGATACCTGTCAAGGAGCAGGTAAAAAAAAAAAAAAACTGTTATTACTATTAATGGTCAAGGATAAAACGGATCACATGGCAAGCGACTACGTGTTAACATCCTCTGTTAAAAATTTTGACCGTACATAATGCTCGCTCATTTATCGCGCACCTTTCTCACAAAAGAATCTGATTCTTTGTTTGTCTTCCCGTGGAATCAATAGATCAAAACGAACGGTTCGAACGCGTGTGTAGCAACAGCTGAGAGAGAACGTGGTAGGCGTTCGACCTAAACAAGGCGATGTCTGGATGTGGAGAGGCCTAGTGAAGGCTGTCTACATAAAGTGAGTCATTCCGACGTGGCGTCAAACACCAGCATCCATTTAAGTCTTCGACTAAAAGTTAGTTTAGACGTCCATTTTAGGTCACATGGGGTGAATTTTTAGCGATGATAGAGATCTGCGTCCATGACCTGGCCTTATTAAGTTACGTCCAGTCTAGACGTCGAAAATCCTCGCTGGACCAAGTTCAAAATCGCCATAAAGCAGTCGACGAACTCAAAGATTTTTAATCGGATTTATCGTCGCTGTGTTACGTGACAGGGGCTAATTGGAGTCGGAGTTCGAACATTGTGCCAAACTAAATATGAGAACATGAAAGCCTTCACTATCCGCCGTGGACCCCTACGTTTAACCCAAATGGAGTTCATTCAAACTCGACCTACCGTAATGTACATCGTACGCACCTATCGCAGACTCGTACCGGTCGCATTATCGTATTCAGTCGCGCATAAACAAACAATTCGACATTAGGTTCCTAATTTGCCATAAGTTTCCACGTGCAAATGTCCAACTCAACGATTGCGACTTTTATTTTTGTGTCCTTTTCCCTCGCATCCGCATTATTTATTTCGCTGACACTGACAAACCAACTCCTTTGTGCGATTTCATTCATGGCTTGATGAATTCAAATGTAACTTTTACAACAAGAGATCAATTAATTGGATTTTCCCAAGGTTAGCCGTCATTCACGTGGCGAACCCAGTTGCATGCCAGCCAGGGTCGGCATATCATTTCGAGCTATACATATATACAACGTAATCGATGACATTACAAAACTACGCACCCCTTACATTAAAATTCACTCCCGTCTAACCGCAAAACAACGCACGAGATAACCCATCATTTAAGGGGCCTTGGCTTGCAGACACATTTGTAATAGGCTTCACCAACAGACAAAGCCGACCAGACTGTATTAAAATACCCTGACCCAGTTTCTGACAGTCTGGCGACCGCTGAAACGCCGAGAATAACGAGCTACGCCCCGAAAATCGTGAATATCAATACCAAGGAATAAAAGCAGCTAGGAAGCCATATCGGTAACAAGGGCAAACATTGCAGTCAGAAGAGAAGAACAAAAGGGGATCCACGACGGACCCTTGAGAGAAACCAACTATGAGAAACAAAGAACTGTCACGTAAACCTTGAAAATGAAGAAATTATAATTCCTATGCTTAATTGCTTCGAAGATGAGAAAACGCAGACCAACGATGCAGCCTTGAGTGACACCGAACGATACTAAACGTTGAGTATACAACAGATAAGTAAGAATGAAAGAGCTTTAAAGTGTTTGAACTTATAATGAGAAGAAAAATGTGTTTGTCTTCAGAAAGTGACGAAAGTGCTACTATAACCAAAAGACTTTGGTTACTTAGATTGTTCAAACATTCTTTCTTCAAAGCGCAAAGGAGAAAAAAAGACCAAAAACGAATACGGACAAAAACAAAACACGATATTATGATTGGTTTGTTTAACACATTATAGATATAAAAATGAAATAAAATTATCTCTTCACTGCAGGTAACAAGAGGAACCTCTCCACGGAGATCCCGAATAATCCTAAAATGAAAACCTTTAACAAGTGCTTCGCCTTTTCAACAACGAAAAATATTTAGTCTGCGGAAGCTGTGGAGCCCGCTACCAGCACAACGCAGTTGGATTTAAATGTCCCGGACATTTAAACCACCATCAGCAGCGTACAATGTGCGTCCGGCACGATGAGCAACATCCGTGAAGCGAAGCATACATACAATCAGCTGGTGGCCGTGCTTTGTGATTTCGTCGGCTCTTTAAACTTGTTTGTGTTGGTCTTGATGTTTTCTGGCCAGTGACCTTCATTGCAGTACCACCAGAAGCGGAGTCGGTTACGTGGTTAAACTCGTTGAAGCCGTTGACCACGTCAAATTGGCGACTCCGAGAAAACGCCCGATGTTGTGTCAAAAACGTGAATAGTACGCACCTGATTGGCCGACTTATCGACATAATTAGGCCGCCACCTGTTCCAAGTTATTACCAACGGCCATCTGCTTTTTGAAATAATTATATAGTGCGAGATCGATAACGCGCTTTTTGCTTGTGGAAAAAAAAACGTTCGTGTGCCCAACAGTGTGTATATATTATTTAATAGATGCTCTAATACTCCGAAAATAACCACGTCTAGACAGCATCGGCCGTGAAATACCAACAGTACAACAGACGCAATCAGATGATCGTCTATTTTTACACTTTCGGACCAGCTGATGCGCAACAACCAAATTAATTGGATGCGAACGATGAATTGGATGAAGAAAAAATCGCGAACTTCCCGTCGTATTTTCCTTTTTCTGATTCCATCACCGCGGCATTAAAACGTCGTTCGTAGGATAATAACAACAATGAGGTTGCGTGATGGTGTTTTTTTCGTGGACATTAAGCGCAAAAACGAAGGTAACCGATGGGAAATGAGTTTTCGTGAGAAAACAAGAACCTACCTTGCTTAATTTTTCTCCCTCATGATGCGGCAACAAGGATCTGAGTGATTGGAAACCATTATTTATGCTCTGCATTCTCCGCCTTTCGTTGCTGTTGGCGATTTCTCTTCGAATTCTCTTTTCTGCTTCCATCGTCGCCGTGGGTGGTTCACCGCCCTTGTTTATTCGACTGCGAACAATTCGACAAACGTTAAACCTCTGAAAGGATAACCCCCACACTACAATATACGACACTACATACACTGTAATCAAGAAATTAACCTAATAAGATGGGGAAGCTACACTTTTTATGGAAAATCTTTGTGTACAGCCAGCTGCTCCAGTTCTCTCATTAAATTTTCAGGAAGTTGGGATTGGAACAACTGACGACGTCCTTCTTGAAACATTAATAAATAACTCTCTATTATGATGCTCTTTGGCTCGTCCGAAATTACGGTCCAAACTTTCTCGGTCAGGAATATGTCCCTATGAGTTAATCTAGGCGTAGAAAAGCTCGGTAATAATTTAGACTACTGTCGGTGCGAGCTGGGCTTAACAACCCCGGCGCATCCACCAGACGTGGAATTAGGCGACCACGTTTTGAACACGCTAACGACAAAGTTAAACACATGTGACACCGGTTGTTACGTAACGTTACAAGAAATTGTCGCATATGTTTTTATAACTCGCGCAATCGATAATTAGGTTGTCAGAGTAACAAAAGTAAAATTCTAAGTTGATGCATATATCGTGCGATAAACAGAAATAATGTCATTATGAATCGATCGTAACCCGTGACAAATGAGAAGATATCGTGCCGACTTTATAAAACGGATTGAATGAAACGGAAAAAGTACGACAGGTAGAGTATACACTACGATAATTCGACTATTACGTTGCGCAAGTAAATAATTCCACGTAGTGCAATTAAAAATGCTCGTTCCTGATTTACGTTACGAAACCAAGTTAGTCAAATGCTCTTGCATCAAGACAGGAATTTATTTTGAGAACATGCGTCCCCCGAGGCGAGATTTACACTGATCAAGGCTTATCGAACTCAATTAGAAAATAAAACAGAAATAGCGAGGTATTTTCGACCTGGCGCCGGTGGGGGCGAAGCCGACGCTTCATCCATCTGGCACATACAGACGATCCGGCTTGAAGGACCCGAAAATTATGACAGTACAGCCGACGAGGTGTGAGGGCAAAAATAGCAGCATGGCATGTCGGTGATCAGCTGATTACCGGCGATATGGGTCGACGTCGCCAACTCCCATATCGCATGCCACGTAAAGGATCGTACATCAAAAACGAAACTTTCTAATCGGACAAGGCCTCAAATACCACATGCACCCATTAAGGTGCTAATGACATCGTAAATTTCTTTGACGTATCAGGCACGATTAGAAAATTAGTGCCAAACACATACATTTACAAATTACGAACGGTACGTCGTAATCGCTGCAACTAACAGCTGACACCGATAAGTCGATTGATTAATTTCGCACGTGAAGACGTACATATGACATGGATCTATCCATAGCCGGTCTAGACTGAAGTCATACAAATAAGCACAAAGTTAGTCATCCGTCGAGCGGGCGTCGCTCCGCCGACGCTCTATCATATTACGGAGCGACGCGTCGTCTAAAATTAGCTCAAGGTCTACTTTAATGCAGTACCGTCGAAGATTAGCACGCCAGACGGCAAACAACGTTCACAAAACGCCCATGCTGTGTTCGGTGAACCCCCGAAGGGGTGGGCCACGCCGCCCACAGGTACAGTGACACAGTTCGCAAACTAATACGGCGACGGTGGGCGATACATCAGTGCCCTTCGAAATTTGCATCGCAGTTCAACCACGCAAAAACCCAAAGTCAGATGGATTGATTGCCACAGTGCGATAAAAAAAAGAGGACTAGAGGTGTGATTGGATAGCTTTGGTGTGATTTTTCTATTTTGTTCCTGACCAACTAACTAACCGGTCGTCGCTTCGGAATTTATGAAAACGCGTCCAAATCGATACCAACCCGACGTACTACGCAGTAACGAGACACAATGGGCATGTCCTAGTTAAATAGAGCGCACAGTGCGAGTGGGTATGTTGGTGGGCGTCATAAGGGGGTCACGACGCCACAGGGACGCACGTCGTTTCCAATTCCCGACTCCCACGTTCCTCGGACGACTTTCGCACCTATGCCGATTTTCCCACATTAGAAGCAGTGAAAGTTGGCAAAAGGGACAGACAACCGCAAACCAATGGGTACTTCTAGACCATCAAAAACGCATCATTTTTATCCCATAAGAAAGAGGCTACCTTGGCGTATTTCCTCAATGCACAACTACTTCAAAAACCATTGAATGCGAAATATTTTGTCTATTATTGAAATTATTGACCTTCGAGTAATTTCTTCTTCCACACTGCTCTAACCTCTGAGCCTTGGTGCTGTAAATATTTTTCCTTCTTTATGTTACGAAGCACAACAACGAACTTAATATCCTAAATTTATCATCTTTTCAAGTGTGCAAAAATTTACTTTGAGATGCAGTTATTTCTGTGGTTCCCCGTGGAAAAAAAAACAGCTGCATTGTAGGCCATTGTCATTTAGAGGGCACTTTGAATCCTCCTCTCTTCCGAAAGACATTAATTATCAAAGTTTCAAGCATTATGTAACTCTTAGCATGTAATTACGAGTTCGTGGCCTTTACTTCCACAAAAAAAAAAAAAAAAAAAAACAAAACACATCACTATAGTAGTAACTATGGGTGGAACCCGAATGAATGATTTATCACAAAGTACGACCGTCCATTATTTAACTCTGTAAATGTTAAATTATGGAACAATGATAATAAACATGCGATCTATTCGCGATGAATCACTTCACATTCTTTCGAAGTACACATGTATAAAAATAAATAAATTGTGATGTGGAAATCACCTTCGATGGCCTTGCAGTACGTATTATTCAACAATAAAACGCTCTCTTCTTTTTGTACTCTCCATGCATCGCGAACCATTCCGGCGCGAAGAATGCGGCGGTATTTTTACTTGTCTCGGTATAATTACGACCCAAGGATTTCGCCGAGCTGCTTATTAATATGCACTTAATAACCGAACAAGAATTCGAAACATCTGCATATGCCTTTCTACAGCGCCGATCAAGTCTTGAATTGAATTCCTGCGACGCCCTGACGTTCTCGAATGCTTACTCATCAACACATGGCACCAACGGCCCTTTAAACGGTAGAAACTACAACGATCCAAGGATTTTTTGTTACGCCGACGAAGCTACGTCCACGTTTTAAATCAGTTTGAGGAAAAAAAAAATCTCACTGTACCATACTTAGTCATTTGGTGCTTTTCCCGTGACTCAACGAGTATTATGCAACCAGGCAATGTTCAAATTTGCATGTGGTTTACATAAACATCAACATCTCCCATGAGAGTTTGATATAAAAAAAGTTGTTTAATAAACTTTCATCATTTGGAGCAGTCGTGGCACCAAAAAAATCCCATTGGAAACAGGGGACAATCCTCTCTCGCGCCTTTCATTTCACCAACATTCTTCAGGTTGCCAAAAACGGAACTGGTAAAAACAACCTCCATACATGGCGTTTCTAGCCCGGTCGGCGACATTTCAAAGTGACCGCTCACATTTTACCCTCCTTAATTTTTTTTCCTAGTTGCCATAATCAGGTCAAATGACGCAACCAATCGATAGGAGTTATCAGAATTACGTGATAAAAAAAAATCGATTCCGATAATTAGATCCGCGTAGTTTCGAAATAAAAATGTGTAGAAAACGTTAGGCGATATTATATTGTTAAAGCTGGTTCGACGAGGCACCTTGTCCCTAATTTTCCCGTCAATCATACGAACCAGGCAAAAACGCTTACATAATAGTACGGAGGTCGAGCATGCGAGTCCGACATGGATTGGTATTATTTATAAACAGCAACAGCTGAGATTATCGATAACTGTTAAGGTGAACGATTCGTGCTACGATAAAATGTTTTCTAAATACAATAACTTGCGGCACTGCCGATGGAATGCAGGCGAAGGAAAGAGATCGGATATTTCACGGATGGTTGTTTCTGGAGTGCAACAGACAACTTCAGGAAAAATGCACATGGTCGTTTTAGTCCTGGTGGGTGGGCGTTCGTGATCAAATTCCATCAGTCAAGCAACGGGACCAGTTTATTTGCAACAAAAGAATTTGCTAGACATCAGTTTGTATAGTCAAAATCTTGATTTCTTTTCTGGTTCCACTGTTAGTCTTTCAAATCGAATTTCGTTCGTGTCTGAAGGTAAGACTTCGATCATGGTGCTACGGTTATCGCTACAAGAATGGTGCGAATAGCTTCCCAACCCTGGCCGTTTGCTTATCGTGTGATGACGCGGCAATTTTCATCTGGCTGTTTACCGAAGATTGCATAATAGCGTCTATTGTCCGATCCGGGCCCCTTTTAATGCCTTTATAAACTGCCTTCCGTTTCCTTGCGATAACATCGCACCTGGCTGCGTCTCTACGACAAATCTCCCCTTTTCCTCACACCATTCCACCTTACCTACTCCGGTACGGGACGAGAAGAGATGAAGAAAAAGAAACATGTACTCTGAAACCAATCTCTCCACCTGGACTACATAATGCCGAAAACTTTCTCATAATACAAACCGGACCAGGTAAAGATTTTACGGCCTGCACAAATACGACAAAAGATTCTTGGCCTTGCACGACCCTCCTAACAAGTTTAAAGTTGCAGCTTGGATCCCAGTTCTTTACATTTGGAGCACGCATAGATTCGATGCATTCTCTACAAACTACCTGGGGTCAACACGGTCCACGTGGAAAGAACAAATCGACAATCGCTTCCTTACAACTTCGACAGCTGACGGTCGATGTTACCTTTTTTGAAATGATCGTGGGTGTGAGAACTAAGATCTTCATTGAGATCTCAACGCCTTACGCCTTCTGCTTCCGAATCTACATATCAGACTTTATAATTACAAGTAATGGAAAAAATTTGCATTAGTGTCGTTGCCATCTGATCACGCTATAAATAAAACCGAAGAGATAAAACCGGTTCATCTATGGATTCTTCGCGTACCACGGGCGAATATGCAAAACTACTTGTAAATCAAATCGACACTTATCGTTCATCGCTCAATGGAAATTCGAAGCCACGCCACTCATTACCTTTCTCACAGATCCTCCCACGTACATCTTTACGCTCTAAATTTAAAATTTTGATTGACGTTTAAATATAGCGTTTGAATCAATCACAACTAGAACCGTCTAGCGTCATTCCGTCCCACAAAACGGGAGCAAAATTTTAGCAAAGAAAAATAAACCCGATTTTGGCACCGATTCAAAAGTCAAAATATTGATGAAATTCGCACTGTTTGTTTTTTCGGGTAATGAACCCTGTCGATTTTTCTAGTTTTTTTTTTATAGCTCGAATGTCGTGTACGACAAACGCGGGCCCCCATCAACAAAGAAATTAGGCATTGTCAATAATAAGTGTCATTTACTTCCGGAAATTTCAAATAAAATTAATTACGTGTGTATGCGCTTCCTCAGGTCGTTTACTTGACGCATAACATCAACAATTCAATAGTTGTATAATTAATATGACGGGGAAGTGAAGAGGGAACCAAACACGATTTGACCACCGAGGAAATTGATTATCGGAAAAACACATGAACACGTAAGAATCGATGAAAATTTACGCATTACGTGTAACTATTTACGTAATTGTTTTCGACTCGGAGAGGTATAATTTGGCTGGAACGTCCTAGAGGGGTTAGTATGATCACATGACGTCTCAGTTTGTGAAAACGGCGGTGTCATTGGTCCACGTTGATAGCACGATTAGCTAGTGACTACGATTTTTTCAGAGGTCAAACTTCTAATGACAGAACGATAAAAACAGTCTATTATGAATCATAACAGTCAGAAAGTTCTGATGACAAACGAAAGATAAATATTAGGTTTATTTTTAGACCGTCCGAACTAAAAGCAAAGATGACTTAAGGTCCTTTTGGCCTTAAAAAAAGTCATGGCGGACCTCCGGCAAATGTAGACCGACGTTGACCCGATGTACAGTAAATGTTGGCCAAGTTTTCAAAGCAGTTAAATTTTATGACATTCGTCGACAGTCTAAACACGATTTTAGTAAATAGTGACATTTAAATGATGTTATGTTCGTTTTATCTCCAAGTGTGTGGCAAGCTTAACGATTGGTTATGGGACAGAATTGATAATTGATTTTAATTCAATCAAAAAAGACTTGAATTTCGACCAAAAAAAGTGACAAGATTTCCGTGAAAATATAATGAACGAATTGGTAGTTAGAGGAATAACATAATTTATTTGATTATGAAAAATAAGCTGCCTCACAATAAGTAACGTGACAGTTTGATAAAGAAGATAAACAAATTATACTCCTACCAAGAAAAAGGGTCAACTTATAATGAAGTTGCAGTAAAAAAAGACAATTTACAGTTCTAGCGGGTTTTGTAAAAAAAAGAACAATCGAGAATTTACGCGGCATTTAGTTAATGAAGGAATTAACGCAAAATTTTATTGTAAAACGCCTTTCTCTATGATTAAGACTGCAATAAATATTAAATGACAATAGTTTATCCTTTTACCGGAACCTAGTTTAAGGTGCAAGCTCTGCAACAAAGAAACTATTAAGAAGAAGACGGTAATCATAAATGTGTTCGAAATCGTGCTAAAACTGTTCGTTCAACTTTGTCAAAACGCAAAAGCGGGACGCCGCTTGGTGGAGACTTCAAGAAAAGAAACGAACCTCCTCTTCCTCCAATTTTAGGATATGTTTTTCGTACCATGAAAGCATATATCAGAAAAAGACGCCAAGTGGACAACGGATTTTTTACATGTTGGTAGACTTGTTTAGAACTGTCAATTTGCGTCTAACCTTAAACTGTCAAATTGAAGTTGAAAGAAACAAAACGACGTAGCACCACAACAGCTAGGTAATGATATTATTGCAAAGATATTAAAAGATAAAAGACATCGTTTCTTCTTGGAGTACAACTAAGCTGCAGCTTTCGATTAAAAAAAAAACAAAAACAAACTAATAAAAAGATGTCCGTAGTGGTTCAGAATCGTGCTAAAATTTCGGTTTGTTAAAGTTGCGTGCTTAATTAAAAAAATTAAGGAGAATTTTCAAGAAACTGCGGCTAATTATGGTACCTCAGGTAAGTAATTATCGCTAATTCTAGGGTAAAATGTTTACAAAACGTATTTTCAGATGCCTGGCTCAAGTTAAAAAGTGCTAATCTATCAAATTTATGGAAAAAAAAAGATTGCTTTTAGGGAGATTTGCCTAATATACAAGGTGATGGAAATTTCAAACTGGGAGTAGTATACACTAAACATTTTCTTGGCGCCAAAAAAAAAAAGATGATCAAAAAAAAATCAGGGCACTTCTTCAAAAATACTCGTCCAGGGAATCAAATACATATTCCACACTTGTAACATAGATCGTTTAATTGCGTCATCTTTACGTCATCATAGAACTGATTGTGATTCTATAGTCATCAAATATAATTTTTTACAATGTGTCCATCGTCCTTTCTTTATCCCATCTTAAAAATTTTAGTAGAGAATCGAATTCAATAAAAGTGAAAGTAAACACTGACTTGACCTATCTCAATGGCAACGCCAGCGCTTCTCAAATGGTTATGACTGCAACCAATATCTTGGACTTGTATGACAGCAAAAATTTGTTACATATTTTATACTTATTATTTTTGTAGAACTCGTTAAGGAGTGAAATCTCAAGTGCACAAAAACCTTTCTCCAGAAATGTGTTTGTACTGATTAGATTTGATTTTTTAACCTAAATTGGAGTTATCAAAAGATACAGCTAGACGCGAAATGACTGAACACAACATCTAAAACATCCTTTATTTATCATAACCTCATATTTTAACTATTAAAAAATTCAGCACAAATGTCATCAAAATGACAGTATATATTTTATAAACTGGAGTTTGAAAAATTATACTGGATTTTCGGCTCGTGAATGTATTTATTCGTATTTGTTTGGTATCAGCTTTTGAAAAAATGCAATTAGAAAATATGTTAATTCTCATACGGTGAAACTTTAGTTGGTTAAATCTAGTTTAAATGACTTGTTTAAGTGACAAGCAAGAAAAGTTTGCAGTTGCAAAAACGCTTCCCCTAAACGAAATGTAAGATCACACTACATCATATCCTTTTCGACAAACATGTAGATGACCAATCAAAAAGCCGGTGTTACCTAAGTAACAGCGTCTACATCGACATTTCACTTTGGAAGTGTTTACAGGAACATGTCTAAGAATTTTTTGGATGGTACATTTAAAATTTTATCTGTTTCAAGTTCAATTCAGATTGAAGCAACGGTCTCTGAGCTGGCTTTAGAGTTAAAAAAATGTTGGCAGCCCTGATTGCCATGTCAAAACATCTCTTTGATGGATGTATAGTAGACCTTGTTTGAAACTAAGGTCCAAATGTAAAACTCGAAAAAAATTTGACCAAACTTATATATCGAGAAGTACCGGTTAAGAACATTTTAATATTATAACTCATAAGTTTTAATTTTAAAATTTATTATTTTTTTTTTTAATTTTAATCAAATGAGACGTGAATTGTTTTTGATAACCAGAAATTGAATATATCAATTTTCAATAATCAATTTTGACAGGTCCCTTATTCTTTCAATTTACTACCAACATTCGCTAATAACCTTAAAAATGAGCTCTCATATGCACCCACTAAAAATGGAACCTTTTATAGGTTCTTTACTAGGATCCTTATGGCATACCCAAAACATCGCTGCCAACATATGAAAAAAAATTAAATGCCTACTAGACGCTGTTTTTCTAAATGGTATGATTGAAGATCATTGTGGTCTTTCTATTCGTCGAAGCCATGACAATGCGAGTTATGAAGGTTCCACTGTATAATAGGGACCAAACTGGACCCACATATAATCAAGTATGCTGCAATATGACCTTTCAAAGTCTTATTAATTATATTAATAGGTTCGATATTGAACGTATTAACGAAATGCCAAGAAAGTTTCGATAAATATTTATTTTTTTCTCAGTACTTTCGGATGAGTACCAAATGAAAGCATAACCTCACAAAAGTCTAGGTACCACGTGAATAAAATTTAATGAATGAGCGGTTGAATGATCACTTTGTCGGTTCTGGTTTCTGGATCTATAAAAGGTGGCGTCCCATAAAAGCTGCCACGTAAATCAGTGCCCCAAGTGGTCCAAGCCTGATAACTCTTTTCTTTCAGCCACCCACCCGCCATGAGCGCAACCATCGCGTTCCAGCGTCCGATTTCACATGAATGAAATCTTAATACGCAACTTCCTTTGCGTACAGTGTAATCAAATCCGCGTTAAGCAAGTGTCACTAACCGCGATTTCCATTTTGGTCTGAAATGGTAGTAAAAAATGCATGGGTACAAGCGGGGGCCGTAGAAAGCGTCACGGGCGTGGTACATTTGCATCACCCACGTGGCTTAAATAACACAACCTCACTCTGATTCACGATCTGTAATTATCCCGAACCCAATTCGTCAGCTGTTGGTTCAGATCACGCTCCATCGCGATCATATGTTCGTCTGAATTATCTATAAACACCTACGTAATCGCGGCTAAAGGCCGGTGCACAACGCTGCAAGGTGCACCAAGATGGGTACCGACGCCACAAAATGGCGAACAGCTGAGCCGGCGTTGCATCGCGAAATTTCGATAGGCAGCGTGGAAGCGCTCACTAGCGTTTGTTGTTGCAGCGTAACGTTGCCACTCCACGCACCATCAAAGTCAAAAAGTACACAAACGTCAAAATCATGTGTCAAGAAAGGCGGTAAACTCACCTGGACGCGTTGCCCGCAACTTCTTTCTTGTCTTCAACACTTTCGTACACTACCCTCTCGTCGTCGACATAAACGGACATAATCTTCAAAAATCCCGATGTTTGTTGTCACTGACTATGCGATTCGTGATTTTTTTTTAAAGACTGTCAATTAATTTTATACCTCCACTGACAAAATAGTACGCTGCAGCGCGGGATGACAAACATACGCTACGCCTCACAGCGGTTTTCTGGTAGCGGCGTTTGGCGGGAAACAGCTGAGGCCTGGTTGACGCCAATGTAATATTCATACGCCGACTGGAACTCACAAAAATACTAATTCTACACGGGATCACTTCACTAAAACACTGCAAATACACACTCTAGATATGCACGTGTCACTGATTCTACCAAATTCATTTTTGAAATCGATTAGGGCTCATTACATAGTGGTACTATTTACGACGCGGAGGAAATGGAGTAGGGAGCTGATGTTCGTCTGCCAGCTGGCGGTGAGGCTCCGCCCATAGAGTATAGACCACAAGCGTTTCTACGCTACGTCCTTCCCGCCAACTCTACCGCGACTGCCAGTGGCGTAACGGACGACAGGGCACCACAAAAATAATAATAAACAAAACTAAATATTTTCCTATCACCGCTTCAAATTTAATTTTTACTGTAACTTCGATTAACATGTTTGCAATATACTGTAAAATAAATACAAGCTGCTTGAATATTATAATTCATCATATAATCATAAAAATCAACGTTTCACAAATGGTGGATGCATCAAATTAAAATTTCCAATTTTTAACGAAGTGCAGTTATTTTCTCTGTATCTACCTAAACACATTTTTATATATCCACAAAATAAATAAACAACAGGTAGACATTCGATTATAAACAGATTTTTCAAGTTGTCCTAAAAATTTTTTTATTACAAAAACTTTCTAAATGCTTTATTCATACTATTCGGATATTTTCGCGTAATTTCATCTGTTTCCACAAAACAGCCTACAAAATATACTGAAATAATAAAAATATCTACTTCAAATACAAATATTAATGGTAGATGTCCCAAATCAGCTCGTTCCAAATACAATTTCTGACTTTTGCTAAAATCCTTAAACTGGCAAGATGAAACGATTTTTGCCTAGTGAATTTTATCTGCCTAAACACAGAAATGAGAAATTTTCGAAACGTCCACAGAATTTAAAAAAATGTTTAGTTTAAAATGTATCCAGTAAAATTTCTAATTGTTACCAGATTTTCGAATTTCTTAAGATGTGGCCATTTTCTTGTAAATTTCATGTCATTCTAGATACGAAGAATTTTTAAAGACCTACTAAATTTAAAAAAATACATACTAAAAAATGGTGAGTGCGCTTGTTATATAAAAAAATAAATAAAAATTGAATTCCTAATTTATAGCACATAGATATACGTTAAATCAGTCGTTTTTTTTTCATATTTCATTTGTCTGAACAAATGACTGAAAATTTTCCAAAATGAAAGTTGCTCCAATTCTATTTTCCTAAATAAAAAGTCTTCAGGTTTCACAAAATTTCCTTATAAATTTTCCAAGCGTACACGGAAGAATTGTTCCAAAAATCTACAGAATTAACAAAAAGTAAATTTTTTAAAAATATGTATTAAAAAATAATTAACGTCTTAATTCATTATTACGAAATAATATCCTGATTGACACTGAATGCTTTAATTTTATTTCAATTATTCAATTATTTAAAAAAAAATAACGTCTAATTTTAAAAAAATATTCCAAAAAAAAATACTTAACTTTGTTATCCATTATTACGAAATATTCTGACTTATATTGAATACTTCAACTTTCTGCTTTAACTGTTGAAAAACAAAAACTCGGAATTTTACAGATATCCACAGAATGAACAAAAAGTCAAATTTTAAAAATATGTACAAAAAAATTATTAACGCCTTAATTCTTTATTACGAAATGCTATTCTGATCGACAGTGAATGTTTCAATTTTATTTCAACTATTTCAAAACAAAAACTGAATTTTCTAAAAGTCCACAGAATTAACAAAAAAGTCAAATGGTTAAAAATATGTACTGAAAAATATTTAAAGCACTAATTTATTATTACAAAATATATCGATTTATAGTGAATCCTATAATTTCTGTGTACAAAAAAAAAAAATAAAGAATAAGAACATATACTGAATATAGTGATGTCGTCAAATTTATTATTACAAAATAAAATTTCTATTTGTTGCTTCAATTTCATGAAAATTAGTGTACCCGCGTAACTTTAATTTTGAAATAAATTTTTTTACGGTTAACAGTAACCTCAATTTTATGATAATTGTTATCTAGTTAAATCAAAGTCAAAATATTAAAAAAAAAATAACCCAATTTCAAAGAATAATAAAACAGCTGCAAGAATAAACCACAAAAATAGTTCCTCTTTGAAATTATTTCAATTCTGGCTCAAAATAAACATTTGCGTGGCTCCCCCGTCGTTCATTTCCATCCTTAATTACCGCAAATCGCAATGACGTTTCTGTTTAAAATTCCCACAACCTGTCGCAAACAAATTACGTTTAATTTATTTGTTTTCACGTACAATTACCCGCGTTTTACGTCAACAAAGCAAGTCGGAATATTTTCCCAAGACGCCGTCAACGCGCTCTCGCTACGCCACTGGTGTTTCCCTTCCCTCCAAAACTACAATTTCCAGCGTCTCTAATCAAACACCGAACAGAATTTCATGTAACAAAATGGAAAAAAAATCTTATCAAACTCACGAAAAACGTAACCGCCGCCGCCAATGATATCCAAGCATTGTATCATTTTCTAAAGAATTTCGCAACCCATTCATTAAAAAAGTATTCATACGGTTTTTTTGTAGCGTACTTTCATTCAACATAAATCTGTCGCATTCTGTCCGCTTGCATTTTAAAAACGAAATAAGAGACCAGATTTTGGTTCATTAATTTGAAGTTTACGCTCACGAGGTTGAGGATCAATGAAACAAATAAGAAATACCGAGTGATTCTTATAAGAACGACCATCTTGAATCGACGCGGGTTGTAGTTATGTCGGGAATGTAATAACTTTATTTTCAAGTCAATAACCCGCGAAACGTCAGATAAAATCGAAGATACTGTTCTAATGTGTTTGCTGAATAATTAAAAATCGTGAAACTCACGCGAGGTTGTATTTTTACAAAAACGCGATCTTAGCGCTTAAATTGTTTGAATGCAAGTGTAATTCCGAATGATTTATTTTCCGATAGTAAACACGGCTTTTCAATTACTCAAACGAAATTACTTCGCTGTCATAACACACGGGGTTTATTAGCGCACTGCGACTTAAAAAAAACTCTTATTCGTACGGAAGAGTTATTAATAGAAGTGTTTGAGAACTTACCGGTGATTGTATTTCTTGTATTTCACACAATTCAGTCGAGGAGGTTACATAATGGCCTTCATGAGTGTGCAAAGTACAATCCAAAATAAATATTTTTATGCAAGCAATTATGGAAGTCACCGACGTTGCCTGAAAATGAAGAGGACACGGAAAAACAGTCTTTTTTTTACGATTTTGTATTTCAAATTTTCCCTAGTCAATATCAGGTTGGTTCACAATGTAGAATTAATATTTGTTCTAGTACTTATTACACAAATAAGTATCCACCTGGAAAAGCAAAACAAAACACCTAATTAATGTGAAAAGCTGGTCAAAATAACGTGTTCCGCCTAATTAATTTAATACGAACCTGTAAAAAAGTGAACATGCGATTGGCCTGTACATGATAAAAAAATACAATTATGAACTTAATAACTCTTGCTGTCAACATTTGTAAATAACCGCAGAATAAATATCTGGAATTATAGAAAATACAGTTCAAGGTATAAATAATTTTCTGGTAGTGATCTGATCAACACACACACAAATTTAAACTAACAGATAAATACCAAGCTTATATAAAATATTTTTTAAGACCTATGTTTATGTACACACAAACTGTCAACAGATTTAGGCACTATAAGAACTTTTTGATATTTGCTTTCATATGGCGATTTTGCGCTGGATTTACTTTAATTTTTAGCTGTTGTATGAGATCGAATATTTTAAGCGATGGTCCTACTTTACCACCTGTGTACTCCAAAATATCCTCTTTGCTGAGATTCATCATGGTCTTTCCATCGACTTTCTGTAATCAAACGATCAGTAACCAACAAAACACTCTCATTTATTTTACCTGTTTGCTGAACGAATCGCAATAATTAGCGCAGTCGTTCACTCTTAAAAATTGAGCTACATCGAACACGTTCCATTCTTCAGGGCAAAGCTCGCCCGTGTCACAGTTTCCTCCTGAGTTATCCACTAAACGAGGTATTAGTTTTGTACTTATCGGATTAGTTGTCTACAACGAAAAAGACGTTAAAAACTCGTTAAAATTCAGGGAAACAAGTACATTAATGTAGGACGTTGCTTTACGTTCGGGTGGTGGATTCGCATCTGATGAAATTGGTAAACTTTGATCGGGACCGGCAGGTTCTTGACCTGCTTCTGGGCCTTGATTGTCATCGACCACTTCCATTTCTTCTCGATTCGATGAAGGAAGTTCTTCTTGTTCAACATGTTCGGGTTTGATGACTTTCGGTGCTGCTGGAGGCTTCTGAGGGACGTCTTTGATTTTCTTTTTTCTTCCGCGTTTTTTCATACCTTCAACAAATTTATTTATAATAAACTTGCCTGGTGCTGAAACGGAAAATGTTAATTATCACAATTTTAAGCAGGGCAAATTGACGCTTTTATTATTCGATTTTTTTCTTTTTAAAATGAGTGTAATTGAAATGCTAATAAGCACATTTAAATAATTATTGTTTAATCATTGATTCTTCAATCACGGACTTGTCAGAAAGATAAACTGTATTTTTGATAAATAATTCTAAAAGAAAGTTTTAAACTATAAAAGGTAAATTGATACAAAAATAAAAAAAGGACCCTTAAAAGATTATTAAAATAATTCAAGAAATCTAAAAGTTGAATTACATAAAAACTGAAATACAATCAGTATAAACAAATAATAGCCACTTAATAACAAAGCCGTAAAGATGAAGATTTTTGGACAAGGCTGACATAAAGTCTTCGGCAGATAAAATTCATCTTTACGTCTGCAAAAAAAAACCTTTGAAAAGACGCACAAAGAGAGACTGGTATTTCCAAAAACAGAAAAAATGCAAAATGTGAGGAACAAAAATAAAATAAAAAACCTATCTACAAACTTAAAAATTACTAAAATCTAAAACTTTGAATCGGAATAAAATGGTTTAATGTTTACAAAAAAAAAAACTGCATAAGAAACAAAAGCCCAAAAATATGTTTATGAAACCAATATGGGAATTCAGGCCATAACTAACTAAAATTAAACAACTGAACAACCTGAACAACTTTAGAATAAAAAAAATTGTCAGCTCGAAAAATATAAAATGGAATTTAAAAAATAAGGCATATCAAATTAAAAAAAAAGAATAAAAATACCAAAAAACTTTCTTCAACAGAAAAATGTTAAAAGAAATAAAACGAACAAATATTGAAGACAAAAATAAAAGAAACTAGAGAATTGAAGACAAGTAAAATATAAAAAATTTTGAAATGATATTCTACAATTTCGAAATTCCGAACACATCACGAAACCCAAAAATTATTTATCTTTAAATTAAGATGAAACATTCGAAAAATTAAACATGAACGCGTTAAACAAAAACCGGAAAAATTAAATAATAATTTTTATATTTTGAGAAGAGAGAAGTGAAAGTAAGAAAAAAGTGACAAAATGGGGAATTATGATAATAAGAGAATTAAGAAAGTTAAACAACCAAAACAATATTACATAATTGCAGTAAAAAAAAAGAAACTCTTTAACAAAGGAAAAATATAAATCAAGAAAATTATACAAACAATCTACATCAAGAATTCTGAATTCTGAAGAACATGTAAAAACTGAGAGCCTGTAAACATCAAAAAATGTAAAATATAGAAAATAAAAATAGAGAATGAAAGAAATTTTTCAACTCTATAAAAGTTTGAAGATTTGAAGATGACAATAAATTTTGCAAAGCAATTAAAAAAATAAAGAAGAAACTGCAAAGTAATAAGATCAAAAACCCGAAGGCGGGAAAATTGCTTTTAACTATGAAAGTAAAAACTTTGAAAATTTGCAAATATGATCATTTATTGCTAAGAATGCTCAAATCGTCAAATCTCTAGCTAATTAATTATGAATTTAAAAAAAATTTCAAATATTCCTTTTAGTAACAGACATCCTAATCTTCGAATTGTTCTTATGTGCATTTCAATCCCACCTTACCCTTCTAGCTCACTTTAATCTTTACCTTTTGCAATCTTCACCACCGGCGCCGTAGCTTTGGGTATCACCGGTGGTCCTTCCAACTTATGTCCCACACTTTGGCACCACCCAACCGGATAAATATCCGGACTTTCGCAATCCAACCACTGATCATATTCCTCTTCCCAACCATCAAAATGCACCTTCAATAACCTTCCCGCCACTTTCGCAATAGTTGCCACACAAACTAACCTAGGATCCATAAGATCAGCAGCCTCAATTTTCATCCCTGGAACGAATCCATGCATCGGTACAAAAGAACTAAACAACTCTGGCCCCGCGGCCACATTATTAGTTTCAGCGAGGTAAGTTCTCCAATTGAACGTTTCCGGATCGTAACTTTTAGGCGGCGTCAACGGAATTCCGTATTTTTCGCAGAAACCGACCGGGAAAATACACGGGGATTTCACGTGGTAACAGAACCAGTCAGCGCCGGTCATATCGGATTCGTAGGTGTCTATTCGGATCATGATGTAGCCGTGACGAAGGACGTTCATTACCGTCGCGACGCATATTGAGGATAAGTTGAGAGGGTCGATTGCTTCGAGTTTCATTCCGATGCAGAAACCGCCGTCAATTGATGGTTCTTTTGAGCCGACTTGGAAAGGCGTGAAGAGTTCGTCGGTGGCGTCGTCGTCGTCGAAGATGTTGTGGTTGACCCGCTCCAAGTAGTTCACTGGGGCTACCAAATGGTGGCCGACCTGGAAATTAAAAAATATTATCTCAGTGGAACGAGTTTCGTTGAATGAACATTCGGATCAGTGGGTGAATTACTTTTGTCCAAATAATTAATGGATTTGATTAGTTTTCTTATCAAGTGGAAAAAGTGACATAATAGCGTAACGAAAGCCTTACTTCATCCAATATTTTTCGTTAACTGTTAATCAATAACTTTCCTAAAATCTCAGAAAAAAGACACACTGACCTGACCCAACAAAATTTAAACTTAAAAGTTATAATATCTAGCAAGCAGCCACTAGAATTTCAAATATGTTGGTAGCTCTACCTCAAAATCGACAATTTCAGTTAAAACATTAATCGGTATGCAAAGACGTCATTGTCGATATGTATCTAAAAAGAGTTTTGGAAAATCAAAATCAAAAGATAACAGTTCTACCAACACATAAAAATAATGCAAGGCGTCCTAGACGCTACAGACAGACTTTTTTAATCGTCACCTTTTTCGCCCAACCGACTGGGTGCAGCAGTGGCGAATCCTCATGACACCAAAATCCTCCATCGTCAGACGGCAAATCAAAGTACTTCACGTTGAGCCTTTTTCCCACAATCTTATGAACAATAGCAACCTTAACCTGCGAAATCCTGTTCTTGTCAACGACTTCTAAATTAAGGCCACATTGAAATCTGGACTTGAGACTATCACTGGCTTTATTGCTAAAATTCGAGGGCAACGTCCGCGCCCCCGTTAGCCTCTTACTCAAAAAATCCTTCCAATCGCTGTACTTATCCTCTATCGTCTTCGGTGGAATAAGCGGCTTCCCTCTCGTAGCGCACCACCCCACAGAATGCACCTGATTTGAGCATAAGGACACCCAAAAATCCTTCGAATCATTAGATCCAAACCCTTCATAACGCAACAATGCTTTGTACCCCACAATTTTTAAAACCGTAGCCACCCAGAACGAGTCAGGGAAAGCTTCAGAAACATTGTCGCAATCGGTGTTCTCTACTTCGACTTTCATTCCAACCATGATATTTTCCCAAATATCGGACATGGGAGCATGTTTAAAACAAGTTACGGGGGCGGCAACAAAATACTGGTCGTTTAGCTGCGAATCCCAATCGTGGGAGTTTGCGAGTTCAGCGGATTTCCGGCGGATGAGGGGAACGGTTTCGTCGATGGGGGGCAGAACTGGTGGAGGCGGTAGTTGTGGGATCTCGTCGGCTATGGTGTTGGTAAAATCGTCTTCGGTTTTTAAGGTAAAACGGTGTTTGGCGAAGTGGTGCGTTTCTGGAGTTTGTTGTTGAGAAAGGGGCAATGGCTCGGGAATGAGGCCGCTGTAGCCTCTGGCGCAGGCCATGCTGCAGAAACGGCGTTCTCTGGTGTAGAAGGCGTGCTTCACGCCGATGGCGCCACATTTCTCACAAACGGCTGCAAGAAAAAAACAGAGGTTAACAAAATTGACAGAAAAAATTAACTAGTTTGAAATATTCACAGTATTTAAAATTAAAAAAAAAACAGAATATTATCGAATTTTAGCATTTTTTTAAAGACAATGGAAATTCCAAGATTTAAAAGTTTTTTCCAACATTCTGCAAATCCTAAAGATGCATATATCAAATACATGCAAATTTTGACGCATACTACAATATAAGAGAATTGTAGCAAATATTCCCATCAACTTTTTAGAAAAATTTTAAAAAGGCAAAAAAAAAAGGTTCAGAATACTTTACAATCAATAATTTGATTCTTTGTGAAGTACCGATATGTTGTTTAAAGTGAGTTTACTGATTGTTTGCAAAGATCATTCTAAGACCAAAGCTCAAAACATTTGTTTAATGCTACAATTTATAATTATGCAATCACTAGTTCTAGTTTAAAAAAAAATGTATTTTTTTGTAAAAAACAATAAAAAATTTAAAAAAAGAATATATTACGTAAATTTGCCTCCTACTTTTTTTTATGTTTCTTAATTCCTTACCAATCCCATCTTTTTGTATTGGTATCACTGATGGATCTGTATTGCTCTGATAAGCAATTGGTGTTTTGAGCACCAACCCAGGATGCTTAATTGGTTTAATTTTCCTTGTAGGACACGGCAAAGTCTGTGTTGCCGTCGTTATCATATATACAGGGTGTTGACTATCATCATCCCCATAACTAGAATCATTACTTTCATGCTTCATATCAATATAATGCATCATATCCAAGTTTTCTATTCCATCCTACAAAACAAAACTTTATCTTTTGTTCACAAGAAAAGAAGAGACTACCATCTGAGAGCTGTGTATAGTGTGGATATCATCCATCGACTGATTAGACATGCTATGTATTGATGGAGTAAAGTAAGAGTTATCTTGCTCCAACAACATATCTGGATTTTCCCCTGGCATTAGTTCCATAGACATTTCAGGGTTGGGTTGTCCAGCTCCCATCCAAACCATCCCCATGTCAGCAACCCCCGGCATCGTGTACACTAGAATCAATTTTATAGTAAAATTATATAACCTACAATTGCAACTGCATGAAAAATCAATCAAGGTGTAATCTATTATTTAAAGCTGTTTGACTCGTCAAATAAAATTTACTCTTCAATCAATAAAGAGATCGCTGGTGGTTAATTATTTTAGGAAGAAAAGCGAGAAGCAATTACAAACAAAGAATGTAAAGTAATTAACAACGAAATAATAGCGTGCAAATTGCGACAAGTGAAAAGTTTAAGGATTCAGAAGAAGCGTGGATTAGATAAATAAATATATACCGTTCATTTTGTCCTCAGAAATAACACATTTTCATTTAAAAATTCTAGACAATTTTGCACTACGGCTCACACTCAAACGCATCATTCGTGATTTTTGAGAACACTCGCTGATACCAACAGGATGGGGGGTTTAGAGAGAAAATCCCTAGAATTATGACGTTGCTTGACAGCGGTGTGGCGCCCATTTTAAACGAATCGACGGATGCAGCTGCTATTAAGAATAATTATTTAAATGTCTTGCAAAATTCAGGAGAGCATTAGCTCTAAATGAAAGGGTTTGGGATATCTTACAAAATAGCCAAGAAAACGTTTTTCTTGTATACGAACTCGAACTGACCAGGTTTTGGACAGTAATATATAATATGGCGCAAAAAAGTTAAAATTTGTTGACTAATGATAAGAAAAGTACAACAAAAAATGTCCAGTACTTCATTCAAGTAAAAATTTAAAATTCTCGTATTTAATTTTTAATATTTCTGTTAATCCCGTGATTTACAACCGAATCTAATTTTTACAACACTCGAAAATATTATTTATATCAAAGTAAAATTGTTTTTTACGTCTATTTAATAAAAAACGCAATATACAACGTACCGTTGTAAATTTAAAAAAAATGCGATTTTACATCTAATCGTCTAATTTAATTACAAGCAATTTAACTAATTTAACTAATTTATTAGGAAATTAACGACACAAAAATATCTAAAAAAAGCATAAATTACCGGTTATCAAGGAAAGTTTTACAATTTCAATATCACACCATGTACTTAAAATTAATCTTTGAAGTTTGTACCTCTGAAAAAGTGTCATCTAATTGTCTTATCGCATAATTTTGCTCTTCGTGTATAAAATGTCAAATTAGAGGTTAGTTTATAAGATGACTTAACATTAGTTCAACAAACAGTATGGATGTAAACGTTGAAGAAATTAACATTCCAGTACCTTGGGGTCATATCGCAGGTAAAAAGCATTCAAATCATAAATTATTATTCATGATTTCTTTGTTTTTAATGAATGACGTTTAAAAACTGGGTTATGTTTACAGCTAAGCAATGGGGCTCTCTACACGATCCTATCATCTTGGTAATCCATGGAATAATGGACAATGCAGGCTCGTTTGATAGATTAATGCCACTTTTACCACGTTCGTTCTGTTACATCTGTATCGATTTACCAGGCCACGGAAAATCTAGTCATTTCCCTCCGTTTTTTCCAATTTATACAATCAATAACGTTATAGTTTATAAAATCATCCTTGAGCATTTTAAACGAGACAAGTACATAATCCTGGGACACAGTTGGGGTGGCCAAATTGCATTTCTTTTTACCCAAATCTACCCAGAGTATGTTGAAAAACTAATAATGTTAGATACCATGCATATGTTGCCTGTGACGACAGGTCAGTTCCAGCATGTTCTCAGAGACAAGTTTGATGCATGTATAAAATTAGAAGAGAAAATGAAGACTAGGAACAGACCGACGTATACATATCAAGAGGCGCTGCATAAATTACAGGACCAAAGGCACCAGGGCTATATTACTCGTGAAGCTGCTGAAGCGTTGATACATAGAAACACAGAACTAGCAGAGGATGGGCGATATGTTTTTACTTTGGATCCAAGAATAAAATATTGTATTAACCCTCTTCACGATTTTCGATACATCCTGGACACTATAAAGAAATTTCCTGTATCTTGTCCGGTGCTAATAGTGCTAGGACGTGCTTCAGAATTACAGCAGATTTATATGAAACCCGTCACGAAACTTTTAAAAAAATATAGAAATGTACGGATTCAACAAGTAGATGGACCTCATGATGTACATAATAATAACCCAGAGTTGGTAGCACCATATGTGACGAAATTCTTGTTATCACGAAAGGCGAAACTGTAAATAGTATTTAAGATTTTAAAATATATTTTGTTTAATAAAAATTTGCTTGAGGATCTAAGGTTATTTAAGTAATGACGTCAATAAAAACCAGGGTCGGCCTATTTCATTACGTAAAAAAAGAATAGTACATTATCCAATAAGATTGAGATGACTATGATTATATCCGGGAGTCAAGATTATGAAACCGAGGTGGGAAGCACATGTTTTCTTCACTTTTTGTCTTGAGTAGTCTAATATGTGCAACTTTGTAGCCTAGTTTTCATAGTCGTTTTCCTTTTTTCCAACAAAGTCACCTTTGAAAACGCTTAAAATTTAAGGATTTTGTCCTGTTGGCACCAAATTTCAAAAATTAAATTAAAACAACGTTGCTAATTAATACTCCTCTATAATTTTATTGTATAATCCCAAAGTAACTTACCTAATACAAAAAAGTACATACCTACTAATTATAATTCACGCTCTAAACTTTTTCATTGACGAAAGTAATGCAATATGTATAAAGGTATTACTGACAACAAGGTAATTTAGCCTTACGATACAGATTTTTATTACCTTTATACCTTGCAATAACATGACACTTACAGTGTAAAAATTCATCAATGATCACCGAAACTGCTTCTACATAACTTAAAAATGCTGTTTCAGCAATACTCATATAAGTTGTGTAATCTAGTTCATTCATAATAGCAGCTCGTATGATTTCCATGTATTTTATGCATCTCTGTTTTTATCGATAACTTGTTTGGTTTAAATCGATTATGGAGATTAATTATTCGAACTCACGTGTCGTTTCTTAGAATTTCATAGATTTGCATTAATTTTGTATTAATTGTCGTTTTAGGAACTCCTACAATTATAATTTTCGAACTTTTATGACTAATTATAGTGGGTGACAACCTTTTAGATTTTATGTTGGTAGGCTTGTCATTATTCATTTATGATGTTATAAAACGACATACGTTTTTATTTTTGTAACCCACTTGATAGAAAAACTTTTTGATTGCTAAGAATGAGAATGAGTAATATGAAAAAGAGCTACTAGGTAAGGGACGAAAAAATAAAAGCGTGGAAGAGAGAGTTGGTTTCCAAAAAATGGGAAAAAAACATGGAGATGAATAGAAACAAAAATTCGTTTCATTAAATAGAAATGAATAAGCCAAAATACTAATCCAAGAAAAAGGAAAAATAAATCATTTTAGAACAAACAGGGAAAAACCGAAAGAAAAGTTGAAATAAATACTAGATTGAATTTTAATTTTGGACACTGAAATGTGACAACAGTGACTGCAAATAAAACACAGCAGATAACAGTGAAAACGTTAGAATTGATAATTGATAAAGTAGCAGTTAGTGAGACAAGGTATACAGAACAGGTGAAATCAAGTTGAATAATGGGGCAAAAATCTTGAACATTGGACATAGACGAAGAAACAAATAGGGAGAAAGCTTTAGCTTTTATACTGAGTGAAAAAAAAAAACATCCAAAACATAACAAGGTGTGCCAGAAGCAGCGACGAACACGGTGTATCAAAGTCCTCATTGTGGTTCCTCTATGACTATATTAATAATGAAAATCCAACAAACTTTATTTAATTATTTATTTCAAATTAATATTTAATAGTAGTATAAATTTTCTTATATAAATGATACCGATGATGGCGGAGACGGTGTCGTCAATGAAGAAGGTGAAGAGAAAGGCGCGTCAAATCTTTCGATGGATCTACGAAAAAATTTAACAGTTTGTATCATATTGTGTGAATTATAACAAACGGAAAAAGTTATTTTTAATACTACAATACTACTTTAAATTCACATCTATTTAATTCAATAAATTATTTTTCCTTGCACTTTGTTAAATAGCTTGTGACTGTTATAAATTAAATAGTAGAGAAATTTTTCTTACGTGACAGTGTTGCAAAATCGGTCCTTCGATTCTTGTGAGCCAAATCTTAATATGAATTTTCTTCTTGGGGGCGTTGCTACATGAAGGCGTACTTCAGCACCCTCCATATTTTCTATTCCTACGGCCTCTTTATAGAAATATGAATCATAGGATGAGTTGGTAGAATTTAATGCGATTGTGGTCTTCAGTACGGCTATCCAGACGTCAGTTTCTGGGTTATTTTCCTCTCTAATAGTAACGTCTTTCAACACACTCATCTTCCGTTTTAATTTGACCATCGATTCGAAAGACAAAATAACTTCCTAAAAACATTAACAAGGAAACAACATACTTTGTTTCTTTATTTTATCAGTTATCACCAAAGATCACCAATATCAGTGTTGTTGGTAGATTGACAGCATGATATAAACATATATGTATGTTTATATCATGATTAACAGTTAGTGACTCAGTGTCGCTAACAAGTTGAAATCCAAAATACTTGTAAGATCTGTATATTGTGTTGCATATGTTATTGATTTCGCAAACTTCTTCATTCGGTAATCTTTGTTGTTGTGTTCGGCAAATCGTCGTCCGTTGCAGCAAATAAACATAAAATGTAAGGACCTATTTCCTGTTATTAATACGACACTTGATTTAATTTGTTCTAATGTTTCTTTAATAGGAGAATGAATATCAAACATGTTCAACTGAAATTTATCAGACCTAACAATTCTTTTACAACGCAGCAATCACAAACAAAACAAACAAATTTGATTTGTTGATACCCAGTCAACAATCCATACGTCTTTACCTAAACTATCCGTCCAATCTCCCAATAAACATCCTGTTTTAGCAATTTGGTTTAACAATTTTAAGAAAAATAATAGTAATTTCTCGGAAAATTTCTACTTTGTCAGATTAAATTTTAATTCTTCACCATTTTCTGTACAAAAACAGTAGAGATACTGTTTTCCTTTCAATTGATGAAATTTTTTATACAGAAAACTAACTAACAAATAAAAAAATGGAGTAGAATATGTATTGCGTTTATGGCTATTTTATCATCAATTGTTTTTTTTTTTAACATAAACTATGGAATTACAAAATTGATATTTCATATCTCATTCTACCCCAAAGGGTACTCCGTCTAACCCCACTAATGGGGTATGATCGGACGAAATGATTTTTCCAGTTTTGTCTTTGATTCTGCTCATTAGTTAGGAAATGTTATCAATTGTACAAAAAACAGATTAGCAAATGTAATAATTTTAACAAAAACCAGTTTCACTTTTTTTTTAAATGTGGATTTTATTCAATATTAAACCTTAAGTCCCTCTTGCCCCACATTCCCTTACTAAAAATCTAATCAAAGTAGACGAAAAATTTTGAAAAATGTAAACTTTGGAAAAACTTGCATAGAGCTGAAAATTGGTACAGACCCTAATTAATCACATTAGTTACTTTCAATCACCAGTGATTGGTTCCTTTAAAGAAACTTTCATTTGATGATTGTTGAAAATCACTTTTTAAACTTCAAAAATCTGAAATTTTTGATGGGCTTTGTTCAGTATGAACGCACCAAATGGTTTTTTGGAGCATTTTTTCCAAAATTCCTTGCCCATGCTCGACCTTATTAAGAGAAGTCGCGTAACGGTTCAAGGTTATTTTTCATCGCACCACACTTAAAATTAATCTTTGAAGTTTGTTCCCGAAAAAAAAACCTTTAATATCTAATTGTTTTATCGCATAATAGCGCTCATTTTTACGTTAATTCGTTACATTAAATGGAGCTAAACGTTGAAGAAATAGAAATTCCAGTGCCTTGGGGTAAAATCGCAGGTAAAAAGCCTTCAAATCATAATGGTTATTAAGGTACCAAAGGCGTTAAGACAAATTGCGTCCCAAGTCAACAGCCTTTGGGCGAGTTATGCTGATAACACCTGTGGTGACCGCGGTGTGGCATCCTCGCAAAGAATTGTTGACATTTTGCTGATGAGGGGCTTTATGAAAAATAATACCGTTAACTATAACTGTTACCACTTTCTTGCTTTGATGCTTAATATATCTAATTTGTGGGTTGTTATGGTTACATAATAAACCACGATGCCATAAATGCTTATTTATTCTGTTTTTAATGACGTTTAAAAACTAGGTTATGTTTGCAGCTAAACAATGGGGCTCCACGGACGATCCTATAATTCTGGTAATCCATGGAATAATGGATAATGCAGGTTCTTTTGATAGATTAATTCCGCTTTTACCACATTCGTTCTGCTACATTTGCATCGATTTACCGAGTCATGGAAAATCCAGCCATTTTCCCCAGTTTTTTCCAATTTATACAATCAATAACGTTATAGTTTATAAAATTCTTTTACAGTATTTCAAACTAGATAAATGTATAATTTTGGGGCACAGTTGGGGTGGCCAAATTGGTTTCCTTTTCGCTCAATTGTATCCAGAATGTGTGGAAAAACTGATAATGTTAGACACTGTTCACATGTATCCTGTGATGACAGGTCAATTCCAACACAGTCTCAGAGACAAGTTTGATGCTTGTATAAAATTACAAGAGAAAATGAAGACTAGAAACAGGCCGACGTATACATATCAAGAAGCGCTACAAAAGTTACAGGACCAGAGAGTTAATGGATATATTAGTCGTGAAGCTGCAGAGGCGTTGATTCATCGAAGTATAGCATCAGCGGGAAATGATCGATATGTTTTTACCTTGGATCCAAAAATGAATTTTTTTGTTAATCCGCTTCACGACTTTCGATATATCCTGGAAACTATAAAGAAGTTCCCAGTGACATGTCCGGTGCTGATGGTGCTGGCACGATCTTCAGAGCTTCAACATAAGTACATGAAACCCATTCTTCAGTTATTGGAAAATTATAAACATATACAAATCCAGACCGTGGAGGGATACCACGATGTCCATAATGATAACCCTCAGCTTGTGGCACCCCCTGTGGCGAAATTCCTCTTAACACAAAAGGGAAAACTATAGGCATTATTTAAAACAATTTATTTCTATAGGTACATTATCGAATAAAATTTTGGTTGAGGAACTTGTCTCTTAATTAAAAACCTTAAATTATGGACATCACTAATCACAATACACTTTCAACTGGCCCTCATATCTCAACACATGAAACTGAATGACATCGTATTTGTCGACATGTTTTCGGGGATGCAACAGCATGCAAGAATTTTCAGCGTAGATACTCTTAAGCATGTTGTATTTTGACTCTTCGTTCGTTATTTGCACTTCAAACCAGTAAAGAATCCCGTTACAGTCTGCATCTTTAGTCGCAATACCCTCAGCGTGGAAATCTATTTTATCAAAGTCGGAGATGTCGAATTTAACGACGTCGGAACAGACATCTTCGGGGTTTGGGTTCTCAAAATTCGGGTGCTCGGTGCCCTGAAATCGAAAAAGTAACAAACTATCAGAAGACTTGAGATTTATAATGTGATGGTAGCCCTGCTCGTTGTTTTGACAGTTTGAGGTTAAAAGTTGACATGTATTGCAATGTCAAACTAGTTTCAGAACAGAGCTACCAACATGTGAAAAATGCAAGGCTCCTATATGTCTTTTTTCGGAACCTGACTGATGGAGAAAATGAGTTTTTGGTGTACATCTACATCTAAGTGTGAGGTCAATTTAGGTTAGAAAATTATAAAGGCTAGGAATAATGTTAAAAATGATCGAATTTTTGAAAGTTGATTTTAATTTTTTTTTTTAAGTTTTATCTACTTACTGTGGTCCATCAAAAACTTACCGAATACTCGTTCATAACTTCAGCCATTTTGAACCCAAAAGTATTCTCATCGTCGATCCTATTACAGAAATCCAAGAAATCCGAACTAACAAGCTGCGCATAAACGTTGAGCTTCCTCGGCAAATATTCGCAGTTCAACGTTTCCTTGTGAAACGTAAATTCCTTTTCCCACGTATCAATATGTATCAAATCTCTAAAAATAATATCCGGCTTCTCTACATAAACCATATAGTCTTGTATTGTATCTTCATGGACAAACACTACTTTATGATGGTGCAAGTTGTTGGCAGCTCTCAGATAAGTGAAGAGGTTCAAGTCGTTTTCATCTTTGTAGATATTAAAGACTGTGGCTCCCTTCTTGGCCATGAGAAAACCAAATAAAGGAAAAGGGTTCAAATCGAGGACCTTTAAATTGTCACAATTGGTATAATCTTCTGTTGCTTTGATGATACTCTGGATCAAGTCTTTGTCGTTTAGAAAGGTGATGACTTCTCTGCTGACTTTGAAACAGTCTTTACACGTGCTCTTGGGACTTAAAACTTCGAAGTTAAGTCGACCTTCAATGAGCCGAGGTTTGATTTTTAAAGTATCACCTATATCTACATCTATGGGATGATCTAGGGAGAATACTGCTTGTTCCCAACATTTGTTCTTTTCGTTGTAAGGATGCGTTGAAATAACTGTTTCGTCATCTAGAAAAAGATCGAACCACACAGCTAACGAGTAAATCGTTCCTTTGTTCGTGCATACTAGGTCTATTTCCTTCATAAAATCTTCGCTTTCGCGAATCTGAGTCAAGTGATTGATATCGTACAACCGCAGGGCGAGAAACTGCCGAGTTTTAGTCAACGCTCTCACGTCTTTTCGTGGTTTTAAAAAATCTGAATCGTAGGGTTCTTTATCCGCATCAATTATACACTTTTCGGGAAGTCCTATCTCTGGTAAATCCCCAAAAAAGCGAACTTTCTTCGCGAGTTGAAAGCTCTCAAATCCCGTGACGAAGACTTTAACTGCTGCTGGAATGATCTTAATTTTGCCACCCCCAAAACGTTGCACCGCGTGGTGTAATGTTTCTAAACAATCCTCCCCAAAGACTCCAGCATCAAAGACTTCCGTCACAATCAGCTCGCACGGTTGTGGGGGTTCGTTAAACGTTCTCGAGTTGGCAGTCAGCAACTTCACCCTGTCAGACACGTTGTTTAGTTTGAAGACTTTAGCCGCAACATCGCTCAACGTCTTGCTTTCTTCAAAAGCGACGACTTGGACGTCTTCATGAGCTTTCAGTGAAACTAGAGAGAGTAAGCCGGCACCTGCCCCGATGTCGTAAACGTGTCTAAATCCTCTTTTTACAGCTTTCGTGATCGCTTTCTGATAATACTCGTTCCGGTGTTTGTCATTAAGCATGCGGAAGTGCCACCGCGGGATCAAGTGCCAAAGAACGTGAAGATAGTTCTTTTCGCCGGGTAAAAACCCAGCATCAGCTGCAGCTTTCAGGAATTTACGTGACGCGTTGTATTCTCCTTGGGAAAAAAGTATAGCTCCAAAAGAATTAGATAAAAGAGCGTTTTGGGGGTAGATATTGATGACTGCTAGATAACACTTCATGATTTCTTCTTCTATTCCTTCAATGTTGCTGTAGAGAAAATCGTTGAGGGTCATTACTAGTTTAGTTAAATTGATTTGTTCATCGAGTTTTATCTCTTCAGGATTGGTCAAGTTTCTGATGTAATGAATATAATGTTTGATGGCCAAGCCCCCATCTCCAGCTGATATGGCATCGTGAGCGAGTTTTAGGTAATGTTGAGGCTTCACGCGAATGGTGAGGGCTTTGGGAAGTGGGGGCACCCGTTCGTCGTTATCCATCTACAAAAAAACGTAAAAAACAGTATTGGGAACACATAACCTACCTTTTTATATGTAGTATCAAGAAAAAAACACTGATTATATAAAAGTGCCAGTGGGAATTATGCACGAACGATTTTCAACATTGTTTACGCTTTTTTAGTCCAGAGCAACAATTAAAAGTTATATTTATTAAGAGAACGTCAGAGAGGTATGCAACTAAACATACACTCTTTAAAATTCGATTTTAAAAGGTCACATTTTCTAAAATTACTCGCATTAATATGACACAGTTTTAGTAATATTAAAATGATCAAAGAATCGTAAAAGTAACAGGAAATGAAGGATACAGAAAGAATAAACAATATTTTTATTTTTCTGTCTAGTTCTTTTAATTTTCACAGTTGTACATTTGTCAAAAACCTGTCAATGTCATCAACGTCAAGACGTCACTTTAAGTTTGAAAAAATGGCGGCACCCGCTGATGCAAATTACGATAAAACTTGGAAAATGTTGTTTCCAATAATAGTGAGCGCCTTTATGTCCGTAATAGTTTACATAATAACCATACGATTAATCCCTAGAGTGAGAGACATGTTTATCAAAGCAAATCTTTTCGGAATCGACATGAGCAAAAATACAAGTGAAAAAGTGTAGGTTATGTGTATTTGCCGAACCAAAAAACACGTAATAACTTGTATTTTTCAGGCCTGAGTCAATGGGAGTTGTGACTGGATGTGTGTTCCTCATAGCAATGTTTCTCTTTATCCCTGTTCCTTTTGGAAGTAGTCTTTTTGACGAGGGCAGTTTTCCCCACGACGAGGTATGGTATGCACTTATCACACCACGTATTTATTTAAGAATTTCAGTTCGTGGAACTCATAGCGGCGTTGTTATCAATCTGCTGTATGTTGTTGCTAGGATTCGCGGATGACGTGTTAGATCTCCGATGGCGCCACAAATTATTGTTGCCTACAATCGCCTCACTGCCACTTTTAATGGTTTACTATGTGAATTTTAACTCGACTGTTATCATCGTCCCAAAACCGTTCAGAGAAATTTTTGGGAACTCTGTCAAAGTTGGGATTTTTTACTATATTTATATGGGGATGTTGGCTGTTTTTTGCACCAATGCTATTAATATTTTGGCTGGAATTAATGGACTGGAAGTGGGACAGAGCGTAATTATTGCGATTTCTATTGCAGTTTTTAATGTTGTTGAGCTTTCTGGACAGCTGTGGAAGGCGCATCAGTTTAGTTTGTATTTTATGTTGCCATATATTGGAAGTACTTTGGCGCTGCTCAAACATAATTGGTAAGTTTAGTTGTTGCTTTTGTTGGATGCATATAAAAATTAACGCAACATTGGGTTCTAAACCGTGATCTATAAAAAAAGTAGGGGAAGTGTGTCTGTTTGTACGAATTTTTAAGTTTTTAAAACAATTAAATGCCATTTTTCTCATCTTAAAAATGATTGATTAAATATTAAAATCTTGGGCAAACTTCCCAATTATTCTTGGAAAATTCGGTTTAACATGGGAAGAACGGCTGTCTGTTACGGGGAGGCCCCAATACAAACACAAGTGTCCGTTGGTCGTCTTTTTTTAAACACACGGGGAAACCTTTAAAACATCTGAAGGTAAGAAAACAAATGAACAATTCTTCTAAATAATTGACTGAAGGTCCTGAGCGAGGAGCGTCCTCCTCGACGTGGCACTCTAGCACTGGTGCAATGAAAGGCCACACAAGGGCTCTAAGAAAGTGCTGGGCACTAGGAGTTATTACTATTAACAGATTTCACTAGGCCACTACAGGGCTAGGGTTACCAAGGAGGCCGTCTACAATGTACATAAAGATCAAAAACCAATCACATGCGTCGGTAGGCGGAGTAAGGCGACAGCAGCGCTCTGGTGGTCGCTCGGGAAACCATTTTATATGGCAGGAACGCTTTTAGAAGGCGGAGTTTGGTGAGGCAGTGCGACAGCAGCGCCACTCTAGTGAGCGCTCGGTGAAGTATTCTCACGTCGCTCATGCGCGAACAACAGCGGAGACCGGCGAATGTAGCGCTATTCTGACGAGCGCTTGGCGAAACAACTCCGTGTTAAAGTAGGGCTATTTAAAAACCTACAAATTTTACTAATTTTGAACTTGAAAAAAATTAAAAATTAGAAAAATGGCAAGTATCTTGTAATTTGGATGTTAAATACTATTTTGCTGTTTCTTTCAATCCAGGAGTATTTTAAAAGTTCTTAATTTTTGAAGGATTTCGAGACTAAATTTCACGTTTTAATTTATTTACATCAGTAAAGTTATAAGAAAGATTTAAATGATTACGAAGATCTGAAGGAAAGTTTAATTTAAATTTCAGTGTGAAAATTATTGCACAATACTTTTAATGTGGATCACGTTTAGGTTAACGTTGCGTTAGTTTTTCTCTCATCTTCTCATTTAAATAACAAATTAGAATCAGACCATAGATTGTAATCATTTATTGTGGTATAAAGTTATCACTAATCGATACAGTGTGGGCAAATGTACAATTATCACAGCTTAATAATAGGAGGACTGCAAACGATTTGTTATGATTAGGCAGGAAATGAGTAGCTATACGTAAAAATGCCTCAGTCTTGAAATCCCACTCTTCATCCCTCGTAATAATCTAATTTTGAGTAAAAATTCGTGAGAAGAAAATCATAATTCCAACTATTTTCCATTACGTGATAAGGAGCGAAATAGTTATCGCGATAACGATGGGTCCGGACGAGCTCAGTTTTCCCATCGATGTAAAGTCCGTTTTCTATGATGTCCTCCAAAAACGAAACATCGATTTTCTTCCTGTCCATGGTCTCCAAATTGAGTGTGTTCTTCGATGCCACGAACTCGAGGATTTTCCCGACGTCGTAGCAGTATTCACAGTACCAACCACCATAGTGGTTAAGGTCCCCCAGGATTATCCCCTTTTTGGACGTGTTATGGACCAGAAGATGGAGGTTGTTACCAAACACTCCACGGAGATAGGATACCGAGCAAGCGCCTCCTGAAATCACAGTTTTTCCTGGATGTATCCAGAAAAACCCGAACACGGACCATCTTAAGCGGAACCCCACCGGTTCGGGCCACTTATTATAATACTTGAGGAAGTTAATCGCGAATTTATTGGGAATTTCAAAATTGTTGCTGCTCAAAACAACGTCGTCGTCTCTTAGGTTTTTGACCGCTCGCAACGCTCTTGGGACTTCTCGGGTTTTTACGTAGAGGATTTTCTGGTGGAATTTTTTCATAAAACGATTGTTTAGTTTACGGTAGAGGTAATCAGACGTTTCGTCTTCGTATAAAACGAATAAGTCTACGATATCTCCTAGTTCGTTGATTCTAATTTCTGCGATGGTCTCGCTGAATTTATCGACTGCAAAAATGTAGACAATCCGACGTTCGAAGGTTCTGGGACCGGTGATTTTAATGGGTTTGCGATAGGCCAAGAAAGCCCTCCAGATGATTTCTGGTTGGCCGCAGTCTTTGCCGTGCCAGCCGGGGAGACAATGGCACTGCCAGTTGTCCTTCGAACGTTTCATAGAAACTAAATCTGTGCCATTATTGTAGCATAAACTCGAATTAAAATCCGTAAACTTGGTGCGGCTATTAATACTCTTCAAAAATATTCTACTCTCTGGTGTATGATATGTAATTTTTGGTGGATTCACTTCGTGGGATTCCACGAAGGAAATTTTCTTGTTTTCGAAGACGTCACTATCAACTTTTAGATAAAAGTACGACATTATTAACAACACTTGTGTAAACAGCAATATCCAGACGGATAATCGCTTATAATTTCTATTTATTTTATTCATTTAAACTTTTACCTACATAACCTCACTTTCCGAACGCTTTCAACACCCACGTGTAAATATAGATATGAGAAGTTGGTATAATTTTTAAATCTCATAATTTCATCGAGTTTGGAGTTATTTTAAAACCGTGCGGGGACAACGGACCTCCGCCCAATTTGAATGTTGACAGTTTACGCGTCAATGTCACTTTTTTTAGGTTAGGTCATGTTGATACCAACCTGACGTCACTAAAATTCAAATTTTGTTGCAGGTATCCATCCAAAGTTTTCGTCGGAGACACTTTCTGTTATTTCTCCGGAATGACATTCGCCGTGGTTGGAATTTTGGGACATTTTAGCAAAACAACACTTCTTTTTTTTATTCCTCAAGTTTTCAATTTCCTGTACTCTTTTCCACAATTATTCAGGTTTATCCCGTGTCCCCGACACAGGTTACCCAAGTTCAATTCAAAGACTGATAAACTAGAGATAAGCACCACGAAATTTCGGTATTCGAAGCTTAATATTTTAGGGAAATTTGTTATAAACTTGTTTAGGGTTTTCCGGTTGATTCAGTGGCAGGAGAAAGAAGATTATGTTATTACTAATAATCTCACTCTTATTAATTTAGTTTTGTTGTATTTAGGACCTCTTCATGAAGCCAAATTGACGATCATCTTGCTGTGCATTCAAGTATTTTGTAGTGTACTAGCGTTTGTTATTAGGTATCCATTAGCGTGGATATTTTATGACGTGTAGACGTCGCAGTCGTAGTGAGTTATATCAACCAAAAATCTTTTGTAAATAGATTATTTTTACAGAGACTGCTTTAATATTTCTTGTTATGCAGATTTTATTAAATAAATCTTTGTTAAGATTTCGTTGTTTTGGCGTGGAGGGTCTGATGGCATTGAATTAATTATTATCGGTGGTACATTTCCTTAATCTTGAGACGACAAACATCTAAATTATAAAGTGTGCTTCAAAGAAGTAAACAAAGCATTAAATTCAGTGAATTAGTTACATAATCACAGCTTAAAACGTAAATAAATTTAGTTCGTACGAGACGGATAATTTTACTTTCTGATTTAAGCATGCACATTTTTTTTATCTTTTTTACAATGCTAGTCCAATTTTTCCCTTATTTTTGTGTTTCGTGATTTATCTTTAATTTTTACTCTTTTGACTCTTCTAAGAAGATATTTTATTTCTATTACTTGTATCTGTTCTGTTTTTTTTTTGTCTTTGGTTCAAGTTGGACGCTCCATGTTCAGATGGTAAATTTGCTGTTTGTAAATTTTGATATCCAACGTGCATATTTCGGTCTTGTGTGAACTTTGTTGAATGACTGTCAGTATAGTTTGTAAATAACAAGGGGATTAATGCGCCTCTCTGCATAAATCTTTCGTTTGTTGTAAATGGGCCTGAGATTCTGCGTAAGCTTATGTTCCGGTTGCTGTTTCCTTGATTAATAATTAATTTTTTTCTTTTCAAGTATTTTACAAGGTTTCTTTCTATGGATTTCATCGAAAGCTTTTTCAATAAATCCTATAAATGCTTTTCATTCCTGTGGAGCACGTTTTGTTTGGTTCACTGTAAATACATATGTGGTCTGGGATCATTTTTTCTCTTCTAAATCTGCTTTGTGACTCTGGTAGCGTATTTTTTAATGTTGATCTAATTTTATCTATGATTTCTTTAAATATTTTAATGGTACTCTAATGTTAGTGTTATTCTTCTGTAGTGTCGCTTTCATATTTATCCTTTTTGATTGATACTATAAGAGATGTTTTCAAATCTTTCGGAATGTTTTTTTCCATTCATGCTTTGGTCGATATTTGTAGGAGAATTTCTGTAGCTTACACACCCTGTAAAAATATGTAATGTTTTCTGTTTTGTACTTTTTTTATCCTTGTTTTGTTTTGTCTTAATTCTCTCTATTTTTCGACTATATTTCTAAAGTTCCATGTTCCCACTTGTCATGCTTTTTGTTTATTTTTATTTTTGTTTCTTATTTCAAATTGTCGTTTGTTTTCATTTCTTTCAGTTTTATCACCCTTTAGTGCTTCAGCTTCTTGTTCGTCATTATTATTTTTATCATCCAATATAAGGTCATTAGTCTTTGCCTTCATCATTTTTCCTTTTTATCTCTTATTCCTCTTTCCGTTTTGTTCATGTCGTTGCTTATATATATTTTTTCTTTTATGTGTCTCAGTTTTTTTAACTTTTATTTTTTATCTTTATCCGTTTTAGTTCACCTAGGGTTGTTTTGTTTACTAATTAATATCTTTGCGTTTTTCATGTTTGAATGTAAGTTTGTTTGGAATAATTTTCCATTACTCAAAATATTAGTAGAACATTAGATACTATTCCACGAGAAAATACAGAGACAAGATAAATTGTGAGAATTTTCTGATGTTTATAATAATTATTAGTTCTTGGGGATTAGTTTAATTGTTTCCAAGCACTGTAGCCGTGTTGATTTATTGTGCACCCCCAGTTACCACCGTAGGAAACCTGGAGCTCCTCAAAGGAGCCAAATAGCGTTTACAAGGTTATGGTCTTCAACATCAGCGGTGTCATTTATTCTTTCTTTATCTGTTTTTTCTTCAAAAACTATGTATGCTTTGCAGAGGAAGAGTTTCTTCATCTTCTACACATCCTCTATTCTGTCTTCATCCAGATAGTGTGGAGGTGCTTATTCAGGGTGCAATGCCCTGTAGTTGCTCCAGTTAGCGTCGTACTTGTCCTCTCCTAAGCGAGATAACTTTTTTGACCTTTTCTTTGGAATAGTACCAAAGAAACTGTTTTGCGTGATTTACACCGTTGGCGTCGTGGCCTCTAATGATTCAAGTGCATTTTTTTAGTAGTTTGACAATGATTTCCTTGGCTACACTGTATACCATCCCAACTAACTGGTTCTGGCGTCTCTTTTTTACTAGGCTTTGGAATTCATCCACATCTTTTGATGCCCTATCACTAATTCTTCTTTACTTCTGCCTTTACTTCTGGTTAAATTTTGAGTGCATTATGATACAAGGCTGGAACTTGCTTCACTTGATTGTAGCGCTTTGAGCTGTCAAAATAACTATGCGTCTACTTTCATATCTTCTATTTCTTATTTTCCGAGCCCATAGCAGCGCGGCCATAGTTTCTGGTTGAACTACTGTTCAATTGATTGAAGCAAGTTTCATTGCAGATTTGGACTACCTGTTTTGCAATAGATTATTTTTCTCATTTCCCAAATTTCCTTTCCGGGAATTGTTATCTTGCAGAAGAGTAAGTTGTTCTGTCTAATCGGAATTATTTCGATCAGGGTATAAATTTTATAACTGTCCATTTGATTCTTGCCAATCTATCAATATGTTCTGGATGCTCTTATGATTGGGTTTTCCCAGTTATGTAGTCTTTTATTCACCTTGTGTGATCTTGGAAAGTGTGTCAGAAGCATTATCAGTAGATAGAGACTTCTGTTTTTGTATGGCCTCCCCTGGGTGCTTTACATATCCCAGCTGTGTTTGGCTATAGGTTGTCAGTAACTTTTGAACTGTACAACACCGAAGTGCACTTTCTATGCGCCCTTCGTGATATTTTTTCCTTCGTAGCGTTTTGATTTATTAAATGGCCTTTAGTTTTCCGTTTAAGGGCTGAGAGTTTACTGGGGATATTGTTAGTCCGGCTACAGTAGGTTTTGATCCCTGTAGTGATTGATAAAGCAAAGTTTCTAAATCTAGCTTTTTCTTGGACGTATAGGGGGATCGCGGGCATAACGGTCATCCTAAGGTTTAACAATTTTAGCTAAGTTGCAATCGATTTAGAAACTTCAAACTTATGGAGTACAAAATACATGTCTGATTTTTTTCATTCCTGTTGGTCAAAGAAAAAGTACCTAAATCATCAATAATACGGAAAGGGCCCCAGTAACTACTCTTTCAACAAAATTATGTAAATTTTGGTAAATTTGTAATAATTAACTGAGGTGAGGGCTTACTTTAGTTCAGAGAGTTTCAAAACTTTCAAAATGGGACTACGAGAAAACACGTTCTTCTAGCTTCTTCAAGTGACCATGGTTGACTGACGGGGTTTCGGCGGGTAATATTTTTATGCAGTTGCTGCGAGATTGTACAGATTCACTAATTCGAATGGTCATTATGCCCGCATTAGCCTTTATGACCGCTTTTCCTCTACTTACTCATGGCGTAAGAAGCAACCCTGCTGTGGGGGTAAGTTGATCAACACAAAAGGTTGTGGTTATGGTTTTTGGGGTGACTTATTTTTCGCATGTTCGGGTGACTTCCTGTCTCCCACCATTCGTGTTAACGTTTATGTTATTTTGTATTTTCTATAAATAAGTGTAAATCCTTGTTATGATTTAGATAAGTTTGCTACATTTAATAGTTTCGTAATCATTGATTTATTTAACTTTGTTCTTATTACAGTAATACATTTATAAAAATAAATGCTCGACAAAACATATTTTTAATTCTTTTTTTTAAGTTAAATTCTCTTGGTATAAGCTGATATGGAACATATAAAAGACGAGGATAAGTTTGGGACCAAGGCTCTAATGTATCCGAGACTGCTAATTAATTAAATAAATAATTTGAAGAAATTTTTTATAATTATTTGCAATTTATGGATAGAGAATTTATAGATTTACAATTACAGAAGATGATACGCTATTCAAAGGCTGTGGTTCTATAGAAATTATGCAGCGCTTAGACCTTCTGGTTTGGAAAGTCGCCTTTTTTTTGTCGATTATAGAAAAGGGAAGTGCACTAAACAATTCGTAGGAGTCATAAAATGGGAGGGATTTGAAACCTTTGAAATTTTACAGGACATGGTTTTCGAAGGTCTGGTGCTACTATGTTGGCTGAGAATGGTGGCGAACTTCTCACATTATAACAATTTGGAGGATGGAAATCTCAATACGTCGAAGAGTCTGTTAATAAACAAAAAAACAATTTTTCAAACAACTTTTTAATTTGAAGATGCAACAATTTGTGCAAATCATGACAAAAGAAAAACACAAACCTAGCAAACTCGTAATTTTGTTTTTATATGAAAATAAATTATTATTTGAACGTCAATTAAATTTATTGAGTGATTAAATTCATTGAGCCAATAAAGTTGTTACAAAATTTAATAAAATCTCCAGAATAAAATTTTTACGAATTAACTTTTAACGTTTTAACGTAATATTAATTATTGTCGAAAATCAGGAACAACAAATTTTTGTGCAAAAATGTATAGTCAGCTATAGTCATTTCTTTTCTAAGATTATATGACGATCATAAAATTAATCTGTTGTGTAAAAATTAGCTGATGTCCTGTCGAACAGAAACCTTAGTCCTTGTCATACGTTCCAGGACAGAACTAGAAATAATTCGAGCCCGCACAATATTAAGAACTGATGTTCTATTATATTTTGTAGTTTTAGTAATTTTAAATTAATTTGAATAATCTTATTATTATTATTATTATTATTATTATTATTATTATTATTTTTATTATTATTATTCTTATTATTAATCTTAACTACGTAGCTCTACTGGCTTCCACCCCTTTTTAGACAGCTTTCTATTGATAACAGTGAGAGTACCTGCCTATAAAATATTATAACATTATTTATAGTTTATCTAGTTTGATCGTGGCTTGTCTTTAAAAGTTTTGTGATGTGTTGCCCTTGTTAGTGATTCGGAAGCTGCCACCACTGCTCTAGTGGAAGATGCGTCCACTCCGTCTAGTGATCTAGAAAATGTGGATCCTGAAGAAAATGAAAGGAGAACGCGACATCTGCTGCCGGAAAAAAAATTACAATGTTTATGGAGGACTTTGTGCAAAATGATGCAGTCATCCTCTAAAAGTGACTAGTTAATTAACCAAAATTTCATATCCAATCGTCCAAAAAATTATGAAAAATCCAAAGTGAGAGTCTAACTTTACTCGAATAAGTGCAAATTTAAGTATTGAAATAAAAAATACCATTTACGAATTTTACCAAAACATCGTGACCCTACTGTAAAAAAATTGATGGAGAAATTGGAAGAAAAAGGATACGAAATGAATTACAGTGCGAATAGATTCACCAAGTGCTACACGAATGTTCCTTCAGCTCGTTGGAAATGGATTCTTGCTGCTGGAAGCGAAATCGACGTGTAGATTCAAAGTTTGCGAGAGCCCATAAGTTCTTATAAATAAAGACAAGATTCTTCTTGAGTAACTTTATTCTTTGTGATAACATGTACAATTCATGCAAATTTTAATAAAAATAAAAAAAAAAGTTTTTGTGTAACCGACTTTTTAATTTCAAACAGCAAAGAATCAAAAATATAATTGCCATAGAATTTTTTGAATATTTTTCGAATATTTAAGCTTGACCCCACTACAGCGTGATACACAGTTAGTTGGTCATTTTTGATACACTCTGTATATAAATATTCGTATATAACTTTTTCTTAAAAGAGCCTAATAATATTGGTAGACTTGCCGAGTGAACCGGCTCACAAGGACCAGCAGCAAATAAAAGCGTTCACACTACAATGTTGGTAAAATGAATAGACGAGAGTTGACCGTACTTGGGATCCCTTGTGTCATTTTACCGACAGACGACGGAACAGTGACACTCACACGACATGGCAAGTATACGTCAGTACCAAATATTGGCCAAGCAGACCAGTCGTCTGAGCCCGGCTTTAGAAAATGAGCATTTCTGAGCATAATATAATCACAGCGTTGAAATGTATTTATGTTTCAAATTTTGATAGGAAGCAAAAATAAAACGACCGAATTGAGTTATGTCGATTTTAGTCTTTGCTTCCACTTTATCCGATTTCATTCGTAATAGCTTTCGATCTCGAAAATTGAACCTTTTGTCCCAATCTGTTCGATCTGATTCATCAAAGTAGATGATTTTGTGCAATTATTTTAAAAAGCGTAAGCGGGTTCACTTTACGTCTGTACATTTAAAATTTTATGAGTAAATACGTTCAGGGCAATTACTTTGAAACTCTTGTACATTTGCGTTTGTTTATCTTCTCATATAATGTCACACAGAGTATTTTGTTTGCTTCAGCCTACACAGTCTAACTTACTTTCGGGTTGTATTTAATTTAATTGGTAAACGTTACAATTTTCCTTTTTGTTCTTTAATTAAGTTCAAATATGAGCATCCGTTCCAATTACAAGATCAAAAAATGAGAGTTAAAAAGAATCAAGCTACCTTTTAAAAGTGACTAAAATGTCAACTGACGAAGAAGAGGAAAAAGCTGCTCCGGAAGGAGGAGAAGGACCGGAACCATATCCTTACGGAGTATTTTATCTTTAAACTTCGGTTTAGAATAAACAAAGTTTTGTAGAAATACGAAGGAGGAAGAGATGTTCAGTTGGATCGACACGGTTTCGGTCGAGCTGTTCTCCCCAACGGTGATATCTACGAGGGCTCGTATAATCACGGTAAACGCCATGGTAAAGGTCTTTACGTTTTCAAAAACGGAGCGCGATATAACGGCGACTGGAAAAACGGTACCAAATTTTTCGTGAGTTTCCCCTTTAATAGAAATTTCCCCAGGAGTGAAATACGGAACAGGAACTTTCATTTACCCCGACGGAACTAAATACATCGGTGAGTGGAAACGCGATTTGAAACACGGCAAAGGGATTTATTATTACGCCAACGGTGACACTTATGAAGGTAGTTGGTACAAAGGATTTCGGCACGGATATGGCACTTACACGTACAAATCGGTAAATGTCATCCATACAGGTAAGAGGCTTTTAACACCTAAAGATACGAGATTTAATTTGGCTTATTAGGGAATTGGAATGAGGGTAGAATGGAGGGACCGGGAATCCTCGACTACGGATGCTATAAATACCACGGGAAGTTCGAGAAAAATTTGCCGAAAGGAACAGGATGTTTTGTTTTCGAAAACAAATACATGCAGCACGGATTTTATGTTAATCTGAGGAATCCTGCGTTCGATTATGTGGGGGCGGAGGGGTTAGAAGTGGGCGACACGCATTTGGACAGTAAGAGACTTCTTTTATTTGTTAACAAAAATATAATTGCACAAATTTCAATTAGACAAGTTTCAATTGTGCGTTAGATTTTTCTCACAAATTTTTCGAAATGCTCTCAGTTCTTTAATTTTAATAAAGTTTACGCACAAATTCATTCACGAATTTTGTCAATTATGGTGAACATCCTCCACACATAAAATTCGATTTACGGGGGATTTGGCATCAAATATAAAGTCAGCTCGTGAATATTTTAAGAACGAAATAAACCAATTTTAGATATTCGGTTCCTGTATAAATTTGGTAACTTGTAAATTCAGCTTTCATTAGGTATTCAAACTGTTCAAACGAGTTTCGTACAAAGCTAGAATTCATTGTTTCGTTCATCTGCTAAGAATTTTTTTTTCTTATTCTTTTTTAAACGCATTTTTTTCTAAAAATTAGTGTTCAGAGTCTGAAACTAAAAAAAAGAACATAATCCAAAATAAAATAAAAGAGCTGAAAATAAGCAATAAAATATAAGAAAGAGAAACTTTTACCAAGTTTAACAAAAAATATGCAAATGGTTATGCAAACATTTTTGTTTTTTTTTTTGCATTTTTTAAATTCTTTGGGCGCTTTGGTTTTTATATTTTTTCTAGATTATTTACATTTTTGAACGTGGTTAATAATATATAATTCTACCCATTAAATTCATTAATTATTTTCGATTTTTGGGTTGTTTGAATTTTTATGATTTTTATTTTATTCTAAAATTACTAGTGTTTTTTTTATTCAAAATCTAATGCTAATTCTGTTAATCCTTCAGATTTATTTGGATTATTTACAGTATTTGTATTGTTTGTACTTTTTGAATTCTACAGGATGTTCACATTTTGCAGATTTTCATTACTCTTAGTTTATATTTCTTATACTCTCTAGATTCTTTAAATTTATCTCGACATTTTATATTTTTACGTTTTTGGATTTTTGTATTCCTCGGATTTATAAATTTTTTAGGGCCTTCTCTTCTTTATTTTTTAGACTTTCTCTTCTCCGTTCTGTAGGTTTTATCAAGTCTTTATAATATTGTATTGTTTGAATTCCTTAACTTTCCTTAGATCCTCTAAATTTTTCAAATTATTTGTATTGCTTTTTTTTAATAATCTATCAGTTTTCCTTGAAGTGTCTAGATTCTTTGTATAAGATACATCCTTTTTACAACTAGGAACAAATTAAGTACTCTAAAATTAAATCTTTGAATCCTACAGGATTTCTACATTTTCCAGATATTTTCTTCGTTGTTTAAAATTTTTTTAAGCCTTAAAACTGTTGCATCTCTTGAGTTGTATCTAAGTTCTTGAATTTTTTTGATTTCTTCAGATCCATTGTTTATATTTTTTTAAGTTATTATACACTATTCGTATTCGTTTAGTTCAAACTTTTGAATTGTTTGAATTTTTCAGATCTTTCACATTCTCTGAAAATATTTATTGATTTGTTTAAATCGTTTAGATTCATTGTATTTTTTAAATTCTTTGAATCCTTCACGATTTCTAAAGCTTTTAGATCGTTTACGGTTTTTTAGAGTTCTCCTTAAAATCCCGGTTCCTTCTAATTCTTCAATTTTCACTATTTTTTAGATTCTCCACATTTTTTGTATGGTTATATTTTATAATTCTTCACATTCTTCATTTCTATAGATGTTCTTGAAGATATTTGGAGTTTTTGTACTTCTTGGATCCTTTAAATCCGATAGGATTTCTCTCTTCTGCGTTGTATTTTTCAAGCTTTGGTTTCTTCAAAATTGTCGATATTTTTGTAGTGCTCATTCTTAATAATGGTACAATTTTTCTTGTATTGTTTAGAATCTTTGTATGCTTCATACTCTTTGAATTGTACAAGATTTCTGCGTTTTCTTGAATCCTCTGGTTTGTTCGGCTTAATTAGATTGTTTACATTTTTTTAAATCTTTTACAAAATTTGGATCCGTTCTTTTGGATTATTGGGTTGTTTAAATTTTTCGCATGTTTCATATTCTTTTCATTGATTTTTTTGATTTCCTTAAATAATTTAGATTCTTTTCTTTACATTCTACGAATTCTACAAGACTTCTGGATTTTTAGACCCTCTCCAATTTTTAGAATTCTCCTGTTTTATTTTTTAATTTTTTCAAGCTATTAGATTCTCAGATCCATAAAAATCGTCAATTTTAACTTTTATTTAGATTCTCCACATTTTCTATATATTTTTTTTAATTCTTACTATCTTTACTTCGATGGATGTTTTTAAGTGGTTTGTATTTTTTATATTCTTTAAATCGTAAAACAATTTCAGATTCTCTCGCTTTTGTACTTTTTTCTCAATTTCTTTTCTTTGTTTTTCCGATTTGTTAAGTCTTCAACTTAAATTTTTTTGAAATTTTTAACTTCTAATTTTACTACATTTTTCTGGATTTAAAAAATTTTTCTGTCTTATATTCTTGGAATCCTAAAGAGTTTGCATATTTTTCAGGTATTTTCTTTTCCATTTTTTGATTTTTTAAGCCTTGAGAATAATAGATTCTTCGATTTCTACAATGTTTCTATATTCTTTTTGAATTTTTCACATGCCCTGGATGTTTCATTTTTTTAACTCCTCAGATTTACTGGATTCTTAAGTTTTTTAAATCTTCTTTAGAACTTTTGTGTCCGTTTAAGTCCAACAACTTTTCGGATACTTTGGATTTTTTAGATTCTTTCTTTCCGTCCTTGTAACGCAAGGATTTTGGGTAATTTTTAGATTTTATGAATTCCTCAAAATTTCTGTATAAAAATCTGTAAAAATCTAGATCTTCTAGATCTTCTAGATTTTTCAAATGCCATAGATCCTTCATAGCTTTAAATTTTTGAACTATTCTTAAGGACGCACTGGGATTTTTTTATTTTTTGACTTTTGTGTCAGACTTTTTAGACTTTATTTTTTTTTCAGATTGACCAAATTTCTTTTGAATGTTTTAAATTTTTTATACTCGATTTTTGTAATTTTTCTTGATTCTCTAGGTTGGTTTAGATTAATTGGATGCGTAATAGATAAGCAACTGCCCGTTACTCTCACTTGTTCGTTATCTGTTTTTTAGCATCACTTTCAAATTTTAGTAATAACTTTTGAATTCGGTTTTCAAACTTTGGTGATTTGGACAGTCCCTTGGGAAAATTAGCTTACTTACTCATGCTTAGCCGACCACCAGACTTTTATTTTTGTTTCAGGCCCTCAGTATCGCGGTAATCCCCGAGGAATCGTTCCATTATGGCGAGCTCGCTTTCTAACTCTCTACAAAGAAGACCTTTTACCCCCCGAACCTCTCGATTTACCCATCGTGGATTCTCAACAAAGCCTCTTAGATATTATCGGCTATTTAGAACGTTACGATCAAGAAGCCCTCATCGGTAAACCCGAAGCCGAAGAAGAACAGCACTTACCATCGCCGGTAACCGAAAAAGGAGACGCCGCAGAAGAACAAGTTACTACTTAAATACGAACTTTATTCAATCTGTACACATAAAATAAAGAAAAAGAATAAATACACCCTTGAATATCAAACTACCTCCCTGATCCTGACGTTAGCATGCTAATTAAAGCAGCTTTTTCTTTCTCTTTTTTCTTCACGACATCAATACATCTGTTCCTCCAAGTACTTTTTCGTAATTTTATTGGTCTACTTCCCACGTAGCGTCCTGAAATAAAAAAATGTCATTAAAAAGCGCGTCCTTCTACTTTGAGATTTAAATTTCTTTTTTTTTAATCGAAAATTTCGTTTGTATAAAAAACAGAAGTTGGAACTAGTAAGAAACGGTCGGAGGTGCTTTATCAAGGGGGTGAGAGATGCGCCACTTGTAGCTGTCGAGCGTCGGGACGCCGAGCGTCATTTCCTTCGTTACCCTCAAATGTGCCGGGACGTGACTGCTCTGCTACCTAACGCAACAGGTGAGTCTCATCGTCCGATTATTAATCCTCAAGAATTTTAATTTCAAACAAATCTGCAACTAATAATTGATGGACGTGCATGTAATTTTATCGCAAGGAGAAACGTTTGAAATTCCAAACTGCTTCTCTGAATTTTTCAAATTCAGCTTGATGAAAAAAATTCGGCACTGAAATATCGACTGTAATTTGTTAGCTTGCTTAGTGAATGCAATGCGGAATTGGAATTGGAATTCCGCATTGTACCATTTTTTGAATAATCGTAATGTTTTTGTTATTAAAAAAAAACAATTTGGTTTTCGAATGTAGGGTAAAGTCGGCTAAGAATGAATAAAAATTTATTGATATCAAGCTTTTAAAATTCAATGGATCAGTTTACTTTTTAAGGAAGTCGCATTAAATTACGTTTTCCTTTATTTTGGTAAATTTTATTAATCCTGAAAATGTATTTAAAGCTTGAAGAAAATTTTTTTTCATGAAAAATCAACAAAATTTAACTTCTACTAATTAAAACTCTCATTTTTTTGTCTCACAACGAAATTAAAGAAAATGTAAATTCCGCATTGCCCCATTAATATTTTTGTTATTAAAAATATAAATTCATAATGAAACGTAGAGTAAAGTGGGCTAGAAATTATTAGCAATTTGTTGATGATGATGGATCTTATTTTTCAAGGTAGTGGCATAAAATGTGCAATTAATAAATACTTTTGTTTTTATTTCCACAACTTGTTATTCTCATTACATAACTGCAAACTGTTAATTTATTTCAAAAACTCACCTAACTTATTACATACTTCAAGTTTTTGGCAAATATAGTATGTAGTAAATTTTATTAATACTAAAAAAGCTAAAAAAGCGTGAGTTAACGCTTGAGGAAAAAATAGTATACATTTTTCGAAGTAAATCGCTTTTGTATTTTATTCAGATTGTACTGCCTACGTTGTAATTATCTATGTTCAACACAAAAAAAAATATTTTTTACTTCCAATAATAATAAAATGTAATATTTTCTGCCCTTTTAATCAAGACTAGCAATTTTTTACTAATTTTTGCAACTTCTAAAGGAATTCTTGTGAATTTTTGTTTTATAAAATTAGCCTTTGATTCGAGAGACTTTTTGTCTGTCAAACAAAATTAACAAAAAAATTTCCTCTATTTAGGAACAACGAATTTAGAATCCTATTTAAAATTTGCATTTTTTTTGTCTCGTTGGATTCAAGAATAGTGAAATTTCGGATTGTATTTTTTTTTTTAAATAATTGTAATGTTTTTATTCTCAAAAAATCAATTTCATGTTCAAATGTAGGGTAAAGTGGGCTAGGAATGATTAAAAAATTGTTGATTTTAACCTTATTAATATGTATTTAACGCTTGAAGAAAAAATAGTATACATTTTTCAAAGTAAATCGCTTTTGCGTTTTATTCAGAGCCCTGCCTCATTTGCAATTGTCTATATTCAATAAAAAAATATTATTTTCTACTTCTAATAATAAAATGTAATGTTTCCTGCTGTTAGTCAATACTAGCAATTTTTTTTTACTAATTTTCGGAGTGCACGGATAAGCGTCAATTTTAATACGGTTTTTTAATAAGATTTTTGTTAAATAAAATTAACCTTCGATTCGAGATTTTTTTTATCTGCAAAACAAATGTAATAAAAAATCTTCCTCTATTTAGCAAATGAAAAAAAAAAAACGAATTTAGAATTCTTCACTGTTTAAAATCTACACTTTTTGTTTAAAAGAAAGAATTTCATGTTCAAATGTAAAATTTTTACTTTTTCTTTACAACTTAATAGTCGTATTAAAAAACTGCAAAATTGTAAATTTATTTCAAAAACACTTCTAATTTCCTACATTAATTAGATACAGTTTTTGGCAAATGAAAATTTGGTAATTTTCCCAAAATTTTCGTAATAAATTGCTTTTGTATTTTATTTAGATTGTACCGTCTTGGCTGTAACTGATCTAGACAGAAATAAAAAGCTTATTTTCTACACCTAACAATAAATAAAATAACGTACTATTTCCTGCTTTTTGGTTTATATTATCAATTTTTTCACTAATTTTTGATTTTTTTTTTTAGAAAACTTCTTGTGATAAGCGTCAATTTTAAGACGATTTTTGGTTGTTTTTGCCTTCGGTTCGACAGATTTTTGTCTAAAAAACAGGAGTGGTAGTAAAAAAGCTTCCTCTATTTAGCAACCTTAAATTAAAAAAATGCCTCCTCCACCATTTAAAATCTGCATTTGTTCATCTCAACTTGAGGTAAAGCAAAGTAAATCTACGCATTGTACCATTTATTAAATAATTCATTAATTTATTATTAAATTTATTTATTAATAATTGTCGGCTAGGAATTTGCTGATTTCAAACTTAAAATTCATTGGAGAAATTTTTTTAACGAAGCGCCATAAAATGCAGTTTATTGTTACTTTTGTTTTTTTTTGTCAAATTATTAATCTCATTAAACAATTGCAAAACTGTAAGTCCATCTAATTTCCTTCTTTTTTTGGGAAACAATAAATTTTATCAATAATGAAAATGTATTTAATGCTTCACGAGAACGTAGTATATATTTTTTGGAGTAAACCGCTTTTGTTTTTCATTCACCTGGCACTGCCTTGGGTGTAATTGTCTGGTTTTGATATAAAAAGATTACTTTTTCCTCCCGGCAATGATAATATGTCGTACTGTTTCTTGCTCTTTTAGCTCAGACTCATTTTTTTCACTAACTTTTGTGTTCATTTTTTTTTAATACGATTCGATTCGACTGAGTAACAAAAAAAAAACTTAATTTATTTAAAGAATCTTAAAAAAAGAACTTTAGCCTTCTGCAGTATTTAAAATGTAACATTACCAATTAAGAAAACTGTAAACTTTGCTTTTTACACCAGAGTTGCAGAAAACGTTAAAACTTCAATATTTCGCTTTCTACTTGACAGCAAAAACTCATCTTGTATTTTTTTTTATTAAAAAAGTCATCCCTGCAAGTTTTTATAAGCTTCAATTATTTTCGGCAAAAGAACTTGTTTGTTGTTCACGACTCCATCAGAGAAACATTTTTCAAAGACGTTCAATTCAATATCACGAAGTGTTTCCCATAAAAATAAGCAAAATAAATTTTGATTACAACTTGTTGAAAGTCAATTTAATAAAGTTGCCTTGTACAAATTCCCGACATGTACAGACCTTTTTAAATGAAAACACGAAAATTAAGTGTGAGTCAAGTTTGTTGGAATTTAAATATTAGCTTGTTCGTAAAATAGAAGCAAATTTTGACTGGTGGAAAATTGGTGGAGGCGCAACTTTATTGCGATGCTTAATCTCCTTTATTACTTCATTATAAATTTTTAATAATTTTTTACGTTATGAAGGTAGATGTGAATAACTCCCAGGCGCGAGCTTTATTAATTACCTTCACTCTTAAATTGTAAATTTGTTTTAATCAACGCTCTTTATGGAAAATCCACGCCGGGGAATATTCAGGCGTCAATTGCATAATCACCAGAGAAACTCCTCGACAACAACATTAAACCACAACCTCCTGACATGTCCTTTGAACTCAAAAATAGCTATTATTATCCTTATGACTTTTCGTCGCGAAGATATCGTGTTATTTTTAGAAAGTGCGTAAACAATGATGTACGACAAAAAACAATGCATTATTAATAGTTGTCGAGAAAATTAATTGTTGAATCGCCGTCATCACCAACGGTAAACTCGAAACCAATCTCATTTCTAATTTGGTAAACAACGGAAGCTAGATTAGATTCCGTAAATCTGTTTACGAGAAAAATGGGTCATTTTATGACTTTAAACAACGACCGATAAAGACAATTGTTATTTTTAGAAGCGGACGTCTGCGACAAAATGACAAAAAGTCGGGGATAACCGAGAACTCGTGCTTCAAGGAAAAAAGGTGATCTGTGATCGAATGTTATCGAATCTGCGTCAACATTTAGGAATTTAAATTTATTTTGATTCTGGTTCCTGTCACAATGATGCGAATTCATACGTTCTGAATGGATTAAAACATTTTTTTCTACACTGCTTTTTGAAATTGTTGTCTTCAAAAATAAAACGACGTCACGTCATTGTGTAAACTGTCTCCTGATAGTGATAATGTATCAATAACATTCCGTAGTACGTTTTTTATTTAAGAAAGCTGATTACGATTATTTTTACATTAGGATTTGTAACATTTGAAACATGATAAGCAACTTTTAATCTATTTTGTCTAAGTGTGGAGGTGCAAAAATAAGTGCTATACTGACCCCTACACATACACAATCTGACATGAATATATCAAGGTATCATAAAATGTGGTTATCAAATTTAGAAGACTATTATTAGCTCTACTGATCACCTCTTGCGAAAAAGACATCATAAAACGTGATATTTGCAACTTCAAATGAAAATTTTATTAAAACGAGACTCATTTAATTTAAACTTGCATGCTTAAATGTGAAGGAATTTAAAGAAACCCCATCTCTAATTGTTTTCTAAAAATATCTTCTTATCACCGAGAGGTAGGTGTTGGCCCGTGAATTAAAAATTCAGGTCACATTGACCACTGATAAGTTTTAATATCTTCTAGGAAAATTTCAATGTTTTCGTTCATCGTCCAAAATCCAATAAAAAGATCCCGACAAAAACAAACTCTTATTTTATTTGACATAATACTGATAAATCTAAAAAATACACGACTCAGCCTAATACAAAAGTATTGGTGTTTAACCTTTAATTTAAATCGGTTTGGACAGAGGATCGTTTTGAATTACGAAACAAATTGTTTAAATTTTAATCTTTTGCACAGAATGAATGGAAAATTGTCAGTTACGTAAATATTCGTTATTGTCTTCATTTTACGTCATGTTTTATTTAATGCCGCATTTTCAGGATAATTCAATTACGAGAAAATTTAATAAAAGTATCGAATATTGATGTTTGGTTGTGATCATATGACTGTGCGTAATAAATATTAATAAACGAGAGGCAAAATTTAGCTACATTTCAATCAAGTTATCTGGATATTTATAATTCGAATTATTTTTAATAAAAGTTAACAAATTTGCTCGAGCGGCGTTAGATCCACAAGCGTTTAAAATGCTACCGAATTCTAATTTTTTTTAATTCCCGAAGACAGAAAATACAAAAATTCTAGAAAAAAAATTGAAATAGGTATCGCAAAAATTATAAGCGTTTTTTGGTTTCTATCATTTTAAAACCGACAAATCGATTCTAAAATTCAACTTACGAAATTCTTATTTTTATCATAATCTGTTAAAATATTTAAAATATTTGTATCCAGAAAAATTACAGACCACCATGTCCATTTTTTTTTTCTAGATTTTAATATATTAAATATATTTTAGAACCACAACTCCTTTTTGATTTCCATATCATTGAAATCAATATTCTGATACTTGACTTCTATGACCCAGAGGTATAGAATACTTTTCTCATGAAAAAATATCTAGCATATCCCAAATACTTTTCATACATTTTAAATATTTTTATGTCCCGAAAATTTCAGGAATCTTGAATTTTCCTTTATAATTTCAAACTCTTTCCTTGCCTTATCTAATTTTACAATCTACACTGTTTGATTCTGAGATTTGACTTAACGAATTTCAGAAGCTAATTAAATAATTGAAAAATAATTTTATTTTTGGAGTCCCGCATCTCCCAATTTTTTTTTTTGAACTGTAGATATTTTTTCGGTTCACAAAATTTCAGGATTTTGAAATTTGCCTAAAATCAGAAATACGAAATTTCCAAATAAATTGTAGAACTTTCAAACTAATCTTAAAAATTAAATTTTTTTCGATAATAGTAAAATCGTTTCTCAGATTTAGTTCATCACATTCAGAAATTCTATAATTTAGCAAAAAATAAATTTAATTTCTGGAAATATATCCAAACTATAATATTACAAATATTTTTTAGTGATTTGGATTTAGATACTTTTTAGGTTTTTGGTAATTTTGAAATAACGCTAAAAACTATGATCAGAAATACAAAATTTCATAATTTTAGATTATTTAAATTTCAATTCATGTCTCTAAAAATGTAGAACCTTCAAATTGTGAAATTCAGAAAAAAAAAGTAAACTTTTTTTAGTCATTAATTTTAAAACACAGAGAACATTTAAAAATTCTATGATTTATTGGGAAATACTTTACTCGTACAAAAATACAGAGATCAAATTACTGTGATTTTAAATATTTTTCAAGCCGCCAAAATTTCAGTATTTTGAAAATTTTGTAATCGGTCTTAAAAAAATCATTAACCATTTTTTTGGCTTCATTTTTAATTTATTTAATTTTAAATATTTTGCAAAACTACTTAAAATTTTGAATCAACTCTAAAATTACAGGCTTCTAAACCTTACCCAAAAAAAAAAAACAAAAAACGAAATATCGTAAAACGATCTACTTTTTAGTTTCTATAATTTTCTAATAAAACTTCTGAATTGATATCTTCTAATGTTTTTAATTTGTTACGATGTGAAGACAAAATTAGAATTTCTGCTGATGAAATTGTTCTTTTTTGACTAAAAACTGCACAATTATTCCGAAAGAAAAATATTTAATAATTACGTGCACCAAAATAAACAGAACATATATTTGATGCGTACATTTAAATCTGTTAACGTTTACAAATTAATTAAATTAATATTTGATCTGCGTTCTCCGACCTATAACCTAAATTCACACTTGAACATTGAGAGGTCAAATTTTAACTATCTTTAAAATTAATGGAAAATTAAAATTTAATTTTATTTTATAAATATATTATTAAACTGTTAATTACACTGAGTTGCTATCAGGTGTAATAAAATTAAGTTCAATGTATCGTTGGTTTCGACAATCTCTGAAGCAATTATAATTTGTTCGTCTATAAATATTCGTCGAAAGTGATATTTAGAAATAATAAACAAACCTCGCATTGCACTCTTTTGATAAAAATTAAATGAGGAAAGCTTTCGGACAATAACACAAAAATGCAATAACGATTCTATTTTGAAGCAACATCTCTAAAAATAATTCCTACGATAATAAAGAGTTAATATTTTTCACTCCGAATTCACGTGTATGGTCCACCAGATTGCCATCTAGCGTGACTCTTCTCGTATTATTTTTTACCATATAAATGTCAGAACTGCCCGCGCGCAATTCATTTTATTAGACACCGCTTCAAGTATTAGAATCAAAGTAAGAAGATTCTCGCCTTTTTTACTTTCTTTAACTGTTAACTTTTTTCAGGCAATGTATAACTCCAACGCAATATTGGACCTCCTCCTCGTCGTCTGTCTGTGTCAGTTGTGTTTTTGCGCTCCTTACAACCCAGCCTTGAACACCCCCAAGAGAGTTTCGAACCGTGAAATGAAAAAAGACATCTTCATTTCGCGTGGATGGGGTGCTGGTGGCATGCCTTTCAGCGTGTTATACATGAATCCCACATTCTCGTCGTCGAAAGCGCCAGCGACCGTGGAAACCAACTTCCGGCCGCAACCGGCTTCGAAAAGTCAACGGAAAAGTTTGCCCCAAGTGAGGACTTCGATGAGGCAGAAGACTTTGAACAGGACACCTCATTCTGTTATTCCGCAGCTGTTTGTTTCGTATGGATGGGGGCCGTTGGGCAAAAAATAGTTTGCTTCGGATCGATTTTTTTGAGATTTGATGTGATGGCAGCTTTACCCGACTGAACCCTTCGTGATCTTAGAAGTTTAGTTTTAATTAATTTATTTATTTTCTACATGTGATCAATTTAATGGATTGAAAAGGTAATAAAACTGATAACAGTATATGCGGTGGTTTTAGTTTTTTCGATCCAATTATTATTTTCATCGTACTTGATTATTGTCTTAAACATATAAACAAGATCCTTCTTGGTGGTGGAACAGATATTACGCAACGGGCGTAATCGACAGGGATTAGACTGGGACGAAACTGCAATTATTATTTACTCACAATTATTGTGAATATCTAGTTAGTTTTCTTACAATTAGAAGCAGTGTTTGTGCTTACGTCAGCTCAATATTGCCACAATCATCGTTATGATCATTTTCTACGTAAAATCAATGGAATATTAAATAATGATAGTGTCCCAATTGCGTAGGAAAATTGTTTTTGTAGCAACTATTCTTGTATTATGGATGATGGAACATGTCCAAAAAAATTTAGTATGTTGGTGGGCTCCGAGTCCGTCAAGTCCAAGGTCCACCAAAGAACTCAGAATATATTTAACTAAAAGAACCTTATTAAACTAAACTTGACTAAGTAGATTTAATAGAAATTGTTCGAATAAATGTACTAAACTCAAGAATTTCATACGGGCCTAGCCAAGACTCCAGAAGGAGGGGGGCAAATGTAGCAAATTCTCGACATTTTTTTAGGACATCATTGACGTTACAACACAAACATTTAGTTGCTACTTTTTGGCTTGATTTTTAACTGTGCCCAATCGTAAAATTATAGAGCAACACAGCCAATTTTTAAAAGAATTCATTTTGGTGATTAAGTTTGTAATTGTAGAGCTTTTTACGCCATATCAATAAAATATGAAAATGTTACTACTGTTTACTTGCTCACTTATTGTGCCTCATCATAAAATTATAGAGCAGAAGACATATTTTAGAAATTTTCATTTTTATTTCATTTTTTATTACACTTGTAATATTGGCACTATCAATGAAATTTGAGCAAATAACTACTTTTTACTAGCTTGTTATCTGTACCACATCATAAAATTATAGAGTAAAGTAATTTAAAAAAAAAACTTTCATTTTTGGATGAGTTAAAAAATTTACAATTTTTTTATTATACATGTAATTCTGGCAGTTATAATGCTACAATAATAAAATTTGGAAACCTAATTAATTTTTATTAGTTTGTTAACTGTATCAAATCACAAAATTATAGAGGAAAAAATTTTTTTTTTAGAGCTTTTCGATTTAATCATAAGCCAAAAATTTTCAGCATTTTTTATAGTTGTAATTCTGATCATTTTAACGCTATCAATGAAATTTGAAGAGGTTACTATTTACTACTGGCTTGTTCACTGTGCCAAATCACACAATCATAGAGTATAACAGATTATTTTAGAAATTTTTTTTTTTGGAATTAACTCTAAATTTCCAGTATTTTTTCTTACATTTGTAGTTTTGGCAGTTTTAATGCTATATCAATAAAATTTAAGAAAACTATTATTTTCGATCTGCTTCTTAACTACGCCAAACCAAAAAATTATAGGGCAACACAGACAATTTTTAGAAATTTTTATTTTTACGATGAACGAAAAATTTCCAATATTTTTTTCAAACTTTTAATTTTAGTACTTTTAACGTTATATTAATAAAATTTGAGGAAAGTACTTCTTTTTACTTGCTTGTTAACTGTGCTAAATCACAAAAGTCTAGAGCAAAGACGACAAATTTTAGAAATTTTCATTTTTATAAGGTGCCAAAAAATTACAATATTTTTTATTATATTTGTAATTCTGGCTGTGTTAATGCTATTTCATTAAAATTTCACCAAGTTGCTACTTTTTACTAGCTTGTTAACTGTGCCACATCACAAAATTATAGAGCAGAGCAAACAAATTTTAGAAATTTTCATTTGTAGGATGAATTAAAAAAATTCAACATTTTTTATTACACATGTAATTCTGACAGTTGTAACGCTAAAGTAATAAAATTTTGAGAAATTACTAAATTTGACTCTGTTCTTAACTGCGCCAAATTATAAAAGTATAGAGCAAAGAACACAAATTTTAGAAATTTTCATTTTTATGACGAGTCCAAAATTTACAATATTTTTTATTATTCTTGTAATTTTAGCAGTTTTGACGCTATATTAACGAAATTAGAGAAAGTTACTACTTTTGACTTGCTCATTAATCGTGCAATATTAGAAAATTACATAATATTTTGATTAAAACTTAAACATAAAAGTAGAAAATGAATAAGCGATAAGTATAACAATAATACAAATATAAATATAAAAATAATAAATAAATAAATAAATAAATAAATAAATGTTGGGAAGCCGTATGTTTCTGCGTTTTTATGTAGATCATAATTCGAAATTTGCAAAAATTAATTTGACTTCGTTATGTCGAAAAATGTAAATACATCTTACAAATAAAACAGACAAAAACTAATTAATAAAAATTGACAATAAAAACCCACAATATTTTTTGCAAAGATACCTAAGACCGACAAAATATAGATAAATCCTTCTCAAAAGCTACGCCCATAACTATAATGAATCGAAACAGTCTGAACTTTGGAGAAAATTGTAAAAAATTAGACGAAACTAAAAAATAAACAGGCTGGATGAAATCGAACCAAATTAGTTGACCCTTGATATAAACGATGTTTTCGGAACAGATCCATTCAAAATATGAAGGTAAATAATAAAAATAACATAACATTTAACGAGAAAAAAGAAATTAAACTAAACACATCAAAAAACCTAATCTTTACTTAAACTTTTGGTATATTGAGTGAAAAGGACGTTTGATATTGAACTTTTGCTTATTTTTGCACCCACCCGTAAGTAATAATAAAACCCTTATAAATTAAATAAGAAAACCCTAGTTTCATTATGATAATGTCAGATTTGAAATGACGTTTCTCAAATAATAAAAATAGTAGGGATCTAAATTATACCACACAGTGACTATAAATTTACAGAATAAATAGTAATAATCGAATGAGCTAATTGAATTAATTCAAATTTTATTATGTAAAATCGATCAGTTAATTAACACGAACAAGTTAAAATCACAAATTAATTAATCTGATGTATATATATATATTAATTAATTTATTTAATTTAATTTATTAGGTATATATATATGTATATAAACTATTAGTGTTTATTTTTCTGCTTTACCAAGATAAAATTAAATACTGATTTATGATTGAAATACTTTGAATTCGTCGTAAACAAATAGCTATTGGGAATTCACCACATCGCAGGAAATACAGCAACTAATTAAATTCCTGGAAATTCTGCTGGATGAACGTTTTCCTTGCCACGTGCATTTTTCTACTCTCAAGAATTTCCAAGTTAACAGTTTTATTTTATTAGTATATTATTAAAATTGTGTTTTGAATTGTTAAGTGGGTCAAAAAAAAATTGCCCCGACTAAAACAATGAGCGATTTTTTAGTTTAGCTGATGATGATGACGACAATTAGGCAAGTATTATTGGTTATAGCTTTTAGTACAGAAAGAAGACGTGAATAAAAATAAATTAAATCGTTCGCTTGGTTTTTGGACGTTTCCCTTTGAATATAGTTTCATTAATTCCGAATTCCAACTAAACTAGGTTAAACTATGTTTATATAACGACTTAGATGAATAATTTCCTGCCGTGGATTTAGTGGGTGGAATCACAGATTATTTCGGAAATTTACGTTCATTTTCTAGATTTGTAATGTTTGAAGAAGCTTACCATTCATCTCCTTCATGGCCTTGGTAAAATCAGCGGGATCCTTGAAGCTAATAAAACCATATCCCTTGCTCTTGCTCGTTCGTTTATCTCTTATAACTTTTGCTCGATTAAAAGAAGGATATTTGTTAAATGTTCTCGTCAGCAGCTCGTCAGTGACGTCGTTACCTAAATCCCCGCAGAATATTCTAAAATCATCATCAGGCCAATCCGACAGAGACATGTCTTCCCACATTTGTCCCCCAGCGCTACGCATTAATTTCCGATTTTTGTTACCTTTACGTCTGTAGTCATCATATCCGAATGATTGTAGTGCACTACTCGCTTTTCCTGAAACTAATAACTTAGCTTCGTTCTATATGTTACTTGTGGTACCTTGTGAAATCGCCAATTCAGCGCTCATTTTATCATTCTTTAGCTTCTTCAACTTCTTTTCTACTTCAGATTGTAAAGCCATGAAATCGACATTAGTCTGGTTTGTGGTCGAACTTGCGGACGTAGTTGCTGGTTGTTTTGGGGCGGAATAGAGAGTAGGTTTTGCAGAGACCACAGCTTGTTGTACTATTGCAGGTTGTGAATAATCATAATTAGCTGGTTTCTTTATTTTAACCTGGTGAGGAATCAGAAGAGGAGGCGTCGGAGGTGGGGGAATGCTCCCAAACCCTGGTAGTCCATAAGAGTTAGAATAACTCGGATTCATGAGAGTTTGCCCCGAGATTTCAGCCTCGAAACTAAAAAAAAATAAAAAAAATGAGGTTATGTTTTGGGTGAGTTTGAAAACTCACCGATTCATTTCGTCCTCCATTTGACGAAACTTGTTAGTATTCATTTTCGTTCTGTTTGTGTTTCTTTCAAGTAAATTAATTCGTTTTCTACACTATTGAATTATTTTATAAACACAAACGTTGAGCAGACGTTGTTGTGACGTTTGACAGGTGAAAAAATCACTAGAATTTACTAGAACACGTCAAATTAAAATGTCAAGTTTCTAACCTCAAAAAGTCGTGATTTTGGAAATTCTTCGAATTAGTTAACAGAAAATGACTCTATATCATTTTGGAAACTGCGTGGCGCTAATCTACGTTCCCTATTACCTCACATATAAATATTCCGGGCTGTGAGTTATGTCAGCTCCAAAGTTTTTTACTAATTCTTGGATTTCAGTTCAGAGTACGGCGCTTTTTGGAAATGTATCCAAGCAGGTTGCATCTACATGTTCACGCAGCTCGCTAAAATGCTCATATTAGCTACCTTTTTCCCTGACAATGTGTCAGATTTAGGAAGTGACATTCTAGGGGTATATCTCAAACTCTTTACCCTTTAAATCTCAACAGTTTTTTTTCCAGGAATTCTTGAAATCAACAGTAGACTTAGCTGACTTGGCAGGACTATATGTGGTGCTAGCAGGAATTCCTGGAAAGGGTCACAGTAAAGTGTTGACAGCAGGAATAGGTTGGGCCACTGCTGAAGTCATCTTGTCTAGAGCACTATTACTTTGGGTTGGGGCTCGCGGCGCTGAATTCGACTGGAAATACATCCAGAAGTGTCTTGAATCGAATATTTCTCTAGTGCAGCACGTGGCTACAGCAACTCTAATCTGGCTGTGGTCCAGGCACGACTTGAAAAGTAATTTCAAGCCTGTAGTCACTGCTCTTCTTGTTTTTTCTTCATACAAGCCCTTGCTGTTGGATTTGTTGTTAAAGTTTCTGTTAGCGGGTCCTTGGGTTGGCCTTTTTGTTAAAGCTGTAGTCACGGTAATAGTGGGAGCCTTTACTCTAACTATTTACGCAGGTTTAGCACAAGTAATTGGAATTTTCTAAAGTTTTAATTACATATATTATACAAATTTATTTTCTAGTTCAAATAAACGAATTCATAAAACTAAATCACATATTTATGAAAATGTTAATACTTTAGTTAACATTTCACATGTACATTTTTTTCAAGTATTAATTAAAAGTTGGTAAAAGTACTGTACCTATAACTTAATAAAGAGGCTAGAAAACAATGTTGTTTTTTTTCGTTGCTTATGACGTGTTGCAGTTTGGTGCCCTATCCATGTCATCCTCAGAATTTTCAGAATTACTCGGACTCTCGGATTCTGAATCAGAATTGGGTTGTAAAAAGTCTCTAACACTAAGCATATTTGTCACCTACAAGAAATTATTAGAAACTTCCAAAGCGTGTTTTTATTTTAGATCTTACTCTTAATCTACTTGTGTTTCTTAAATGTCGCCACAACATCCACAACATTTGGCTCTCATTAATCTCAGCTGAGTCAGTGTTATTCAGTTTTGTTTTCAGATTGTTTTTTACTGTGGTTTTTAACCCTGCCATTGTGGGTTCTTCTTCACAAGAAGGCACCCAAACTTTCACGTCCCAGTCTAGCCCACTGGTGCAAATAAATGGTAGCTGCGGATGGGGTTCCAGGCAATTGACCTAAATAAAATTACCAAAAAAAAAAAATTAGCACGTGAGCGTTATCGTGATTTTTGTTTCCTTACAACTCCGTTGTCATCTGCAAGCAGCCACTGAACCAACGATTCAGTATTTCTTTCCCAGAAATAAATGTGGCCACAATCCGAACCGCTGACGACAAATTCTGACTTTGGTCCGAAGAAATTAACTCCTTTAATTGTCGCCATGTTTCTGTGGCCTTGATATTGATGTATAAAGTTGCCAGGTTCTGTGTCTTTAGCGTCGAAAAGATAGACGTCGGCGTCGCTGTACGACGCTAGGATTTCAGATCCGTTATGATTGTACACTGCACATGTAACATGATAATTTTTGTTAGGTTTCCCTTTGCTCTGTAAATAAAAAAGTTAGATTTATAAAAAAGAAAGGAGCGATTTGAACCTTGACAAAAGGTGTGTATGTGGCTGTCGGTTTATTACTTTTTCTTTGGTCATAAACTCTGACAATCGCATCTCTACCGCTAACACAGAATTCATTGGATCTTAAAGGGTGGCCGTGTATGCTGTAGAGGGCTATTGGTTTTGTATCTTCTTTTACAGTCACTATTCTGTAACAGTGAGGGTCAATTTTTGTTTAAAGTCTTTGAGACCAGCGCCCACGACAGCATTCACACTGAACTTGGATTACAATTGCACAAAACACGATATTCAATTAAATTGATGAAATAAAAATCAAAGTACTTGTTTGTCCCTTTATACTTCTTAAAAAAAAGATGGAAAGTTTATAGAAAGAATTCTGACTTTCCTCAGGTCGCCTTGTACTTTCATGATTTAAAGAAGTGCCAGTTTAAATTTACAGAAAATTTAAAATACATTAGAGAACGGCACTGCAGACACATTTTTGCATATTTTGTCTAAATTTATGATTAGCGTTAATGAATATCCAACATTATAAAAACTATGCAAAAACGTATCCTCTGAATATATTTAGAATTCAGTCTGCAAACTTTTAACCTTATTGTACTCCAAGTTTTCGTTATATCGTGGGCGCTTGCCCACTTTGAGCGACTACACACTTGGTGCTTTTGGGCCCCCTGACGTCATGATTGAGTACAGCGCCATCTTCGCCAGCACTGAGTATGATTTGGGGTTGCTCAGGAAGCACAATCAATTTGTGACAGGGTCCTCTATGAGTCCCTAGAAGTCTCGCATTGCGTACACCCTCCTCTCGCGACAGTTGCGCCAGACGTACCTTAAAAACGATGAAGTAAAAATAACCTCAAAAAAGGCGGCCATTTTACCTGGCCATCTCTAGCGCAAGAAGCAATATGTAGATCCCCAGATAGAGGCAAAAACTTACTTTGAAAGACATTTCCTCTATGTTTTGTCTTGTATTTCATTAAAGCCCTACCTACTTTCCAGTCCCAGATGACGACTTTTAGGTCATCTGCCCCACTAGCCAACAAAGATCCATCTGGATGAAAATTTAAACTATTTACACAACCCGCATGTTCTTCTAGTTTATACATTAACTCTAAACGTTTGACACAATGTAAAGAGCCGTAGCAGCGACGTTGGAACAATTCGCGCCCTTGTAATTTAGAACTGTAACCTAATTGTCTCTTATCAATTTCATTTAGAGCAAACCACCAATGTTTGGGATTCTCCTTCTTGAATAATGGATGCTCAGATATATCAGTGTCATCAGTATCAAAAATTATAGTTGAATCTTCACTACTATCATCAGAGTATAAATGTGTGTCTTCACTACTGCCTTCAGCTTCATCTTCATCAATTTCATCGTAGTCTTCCCAATCATTATCATCTTCTTCATTTTCGCCCGCGGGTTCCTCTCTAGGTTCCTCATCCCCCATTGGGTCATCTCTGCAACTTAATCAGTCTAGGTGTCCCCTTACACATTTCACCCTTACCTATCATCGTCTCCGCGCGTACTTCTATAATTCCTATTTCTCGAATTCGGTGACAAACGAAACGTCACTGCTGGAGCCACACTATCTGAATCGCCCCCTCCTGTTTGGTTGTCAGTGCTTGTACTTGCTGTTTCTTGATCTGTATTGCTTGAAGAACTAGACTCTTCAGATCGCCCCAGTCCCGAATCACTCGCTTTGAATCTCTTTGCGCGGTCTTCAGATTTCGCTCCATCTGACGGACCTTTATTCGTCTTGTCTTGATTTGTTTCGATTTCATCCATTTTTATTCTAAAAATAATGGCAGAGACGTAGTTGCTTAATTACAGGAAAAGGCAAACTTACAAGAGGAGTTTTTAAAACACAAAAATTTTTGCCGCTTTTATTTCGCTACTCACCTAACAAATGCTTTTTATAACGACAAATTAAATACAGATGTAGGTTTTTGTAAAATAAAGTAAACCTGTCAAATACAGCACAAAAACAAAATCAGACGGGTACCAACCTTGGACAAAAAAAGTCACTGAAGTCGATGTGGAGACGCAGTGAATTGGGTTTTTTCGTTGGAAATGAAGCACAAATATAATGTTTTCATATCATACAACACAATACTAAAGTTTAATTTACTGTACCTAGATTATTCTCAATTAAATTAATTTATAAAGTAATATAAAATAGGTTGGTAATAGTTTGGAGAGAAATCTGTCAAAACACGACTGCGCAGTATGTATTTTGCTCGCATTCCCCGCTCGTTTAAATATTTTCCAATTTGTGAGAACTTTTACGATTTTCTTATGCCAAATCAACGAAAAAGGGTGTTAGTGTTCATGGTAAAAGCAGTTTTGTGATTTTTTAGACTGATTCTAAAAACATGTTGTGTTGGTGAAAATTCTCTTGAAAAACTCCAAAACTGAGGAATGAGTAAGTCCATATAAATTTAATGATTCTTTATTCTGCTATTTTGAGTAAAAACACCAAATATCTCGCTTAATCGGCGATTTTTGCGACGATTCTTAAGTGTGGTCTGACACTCGATAGGGTAAAGTGGGGTAATGCGGAACGGTGGGTGAAAGATATTTATTTAAAATTAGCGTGCGCTTCGGTAGAATTATCTACTTTGGTCTAAACATGTCTTCTAATTATAAAAACGCATCTCTTATTAACCATTTCTTGCTTCGAAAATGGAAATAAATAATAGTAAAAAGTACGAATCCTTTTCTTTAATGAAAATAATGTACATGTTATTGCCTAGACCACCATAGTATATTACACGTCAGAATAGGGTCTTATACACTTTCGATATTGTTTCACTAGGTATTACAAATTTTCAAAATTGAATTTACACCCCGAACATATAATTCGCTTCCATATAAATTCAACTTATGCAACCAGAATTTGGTGCATCTCGTCTGTCTTTCATTGGTTGCATTCTCTAAAGGACATTTATGCTACACACATATACCTACTGGATCTAAGCCTATGGAATGTTACAAGTATTCAAACAGAATGCCACCGTAGATCGAGAGTAATTTTTACAATTTATAACATTTTGTTTAAATTTCTGGGAATAAATGCTAAAATTTACACACTGATATGACGTAGATTGTTCGAAAATGTCCACAGGCGTTAAAATGACTGTACATAAACTACGTTGTACGATATGTGCAATTATATAAAAAACTATGTCTGTGGGCATTTTGTTTCCACTATACATTAAATTCTCACAATTACGACGAAGAGAATTTTCGTACAAGAAAAATCGTGGTTTGCTTGTATGAAAATCTGGTTTGGAACATGTTAAGTATGATACTATGTTCACCTGAGATTTAATAAATAACATGTTCCAAAAGAAGTAAAAGTAAATATATGTGTGCAAATGATAAGAAAAAAGGAAGGACCCTATTCGTTTCAACAATGTCAGGTCTAAAAACAAAATATGGGTATGTCAGTCTAATGATCGTAGAAAATAAAATAATGTTAGAAACAATACATCGTTGATGATATTATAACGCGTACAAACAATATATCAATAATATCAACAATCGCTTAATTTCAGTTGTAGGAACTTTTCAACATTTCTAGATTGGTCCTCACTTAAAAAAAGAACCACTAAATTCGATTATATACATTGACATACATAAAGAGTAGATTAATAAAATTCATATACACTAAGACTAAACAAAGAGCTAAGTTCTAGAGTACTTGTATATTTACCGTGTAACATATATCTATCTACAACAATTGTACACGACCGACGGGTGACATCCATTCAAATATATAATTATGAGACCCTGCTTAACAATGAGTGTCAACCGTCAGCTTTTTAACAGTTAGGGCTTTTTCCAGTCATTCAAGAGCGAGCGCCGGTTGATTGAGTGGAAAAAATGACGTATTTACAATGATAATAAGCAAGCCATAAACAATTTATACACAGAAAATAAAACGGGACTACTTCTAGACGTAAGTATTTTTGGCATAAATAAATGTTGACAGTCGAAAGACGTTTAATTTCGTGGTGTTTACTCGACTAACCTACGTTAGGAACTCGTTAACCAACTGGAAGACTGTTAGTAATGTGACGACGACAACGGTGCTCGAACTAAACAATAAATAAGTAAAGACTACGGCTGAAGATGCGTGGACTGACGAAATTTCGGTTTTCTTCAATTGGAAAGTTCCTCCTTTGGCGCACGACACGTATTTGAGTCCGTTGGTCCTTTCAAACACAATTGCACAATCAGTTATTCCATGTAGTGATCGGCGAAGAAGTTGACGTGGGGTCATTCTTGCTTCACCATCACGTTTGGGTTGAAGTTATTGTGGGCGCTGGTGGTCACCAACGACAAGGGGCTGTTCGCCAACGAGTTGGCGATGGCAAACATGGCGCCGTTGGCGTTGGCGGCGGAACACGGTGAGCCTATCGCCGCCGTCGGAGGGTTTATTCGCTTCTCTTTTTGGCGGCGGTTGCAGAACCACACTCGTACGACCTCCTTTTCCATGCATAGGTTGTCCGCCAGGAGGGAAATCTCCTCGGAGGTGGGCTTGGGGTTGTGTAGGAATGCTTTTTCGAGGGCCACGCGAACGGTGGTCTCGATGGAAGTGCGCTTCTTGCGCCGGCGTCCAATTGTTTCTGGCGTGGTCATGGGGTTACTGAGCGCTCCAGGATTCGTCAGAGTACTATCGGCGTCCTCGAGCCACTTTTGTAGGAGCGGTTTCAACTTGCACATGTTTTTGAAGCTCAGGTTCAACGCTTCGAACCTGGATATCGTCGTCTGAGAAAAGTCGTTGCCGTAGAGTTTTCCCATCGCTAAACCTACATCTCCTTGGGTAAAGCCTACAGAGTTTATGAATCAAAAACTTGAATATCGTCTCGCGTTTCTGAACTCACCCAACTTGATCCGTCGTTGCTTGAACGTTTTCGCGAATTGTTCCAACTCTTCCAAGTCCGTGGTCTCCTCCGGTGATGGTTCTAGCAACCTCGAAGGAGTCTTAAGATGCTGAGGAGTAAGTCCTCCCGAACTGGGTGTGCTGGGTGTTAGCAAACTCGGCGGTATATGCGAGTTGTTCGGAGGGGTTGTTTGCGTTTGGGGTAATTGCGTGTTGGAGGGGATGCTCGTGTTGTGTTGATTGGAGTTTTGTTGAGCTTTCTGCAGTTGTTGAAACTGCTGCGCCGCTTGAGCGATTTGTTGGACCTGCGAGAACAAAAACTGATGAAATTCATAAATCATCAAGATCATGCAAACACCACATTAGAAAACGAAATCTTGCGTAATTGCACGTTACGAATGTGTTAAAAAAACAGAATGCATGCGGTGAAAACAACAACGGTGACATTCACACACCTGCATTGAGTGCGGCGGTCGTGAAGACAGACCGGAGCGAGGGAATCCTTGCAGAAATCCCTTCAAAATCGTAACATTAATTTAGCGCAACAATCGCTGACAACGCACGTTCTTTATAGTTGGAAAAAAGAGATATTTTACCTGATTTTGGAGAAAGAATTGCGTCTGAGGATTTGCTTGTTGCAACAAGGCCAGTTGTTGCAAATGTTGCAGGTTTTGGGGGAGATTTTGCGAGTTTTGCAAAGCTTGAAGGCTGCCTAACATTTGAAGGGGATTGCCAAATAGGCTACCGAGACCTCCGAGGGCTGCCAGCGCGGCGCCCACTCCTGGACTCGAACTCGTCACCTGCGAACTGGGGGACGACAAACGGGGCTGTTCCGCTTCGCTAGTCACCTGCAAAAAAGTGATTTTGAGATTTTTATTCATGTCATTCAAATTGAGTTTAAAGAATTCCGGGGCATTGTCATTTGGTGAATTCGATGGTCATGTAAAAAAAAAGTTGTATTTTGTTATTTATTAAAACCGTGCAACTGAATGATGAAAGGAACTGAAAATATTCTAAAAAAATGAGATATATGGAAACAGTTAAATAATTGAAAACAAAGTGCCGGAATTTATTGAAATTTTCTGTTTAAATTTAACACTTTTGAAGAGAAAATTTTTGTTTCGATCCAATGAGATGTGCTCTAGTAGTAAACCTTTATAAAAAAAAAATATCCTAACCGCAAACTGATCTTGAAGGTAACGTGTTTTTTTTTTTAATTTTTATGTGACAAATGCGTGTGCTATATCATAAAAATCAGAAAAATAATTTGAAACCCAGTGCTATTAAAAAATCAAGTTACCTTTAAACAGATAAGGGTGTAAAATTGCAAAAAAAAAGATGAATTTGTCTAATCGATGAACATTAAATGTATCCATATTTTTTAATCACCCCGTATATAGCAAAGATCGTAATAAAATTAAGCAGATTTACAGTAAATTGTCAACTCGAATGTAGTTTTTATTTCTAAATTTATCTGTTGCTTTTTGATTTTTGTACACAAATTGACGTTAAAAGAACAATGTCTTGATATTGATTGATAAAAAATTTAATTAACAACTTATATCTTTCTAATAATAACTTGGATATTAGCTGTCACACTGTCATCATTAAATGTCAAAATTCTCTGATTTTGCTTGAATTGATTGATTTTTGCAACAATTTTTTTAGATTAATTTCTTGAAGCCTCATTTTCACAAATATCTTTCATGTAATAAAATTTAGCAAAATTCGATATAAATCTAAAAAGTGCATCAAAATCTTATGACGGAGATTTCTAAAAGCGATTTCTTGAGCGGCAAGTAAATGTAGGATGTCACTAAAGTGGCTGTTTTGTTCTTGTGAGTGAACATTATTGTCTAGAGCGGTAGCGAGGGTAATAACCGCTTAAGGGAAAAATAGCACTTCAAAAATATGATTAGAAAAACTCTTGAAAATATTTTGACACTTAATGCAACTTGACATTCGACATATTTAGCACCTGGATCCCAAACTCTATCAGAATATTGTTGCCTAGATTTTTTTGAGAGACTATTTAAAAATTTAATCGGAAAACTTTAGCAAGTTTTTGTTCCTTCATTTTTTATGAAATGTTTCGAATAATTCTCGGTTTTAATTATTATTAAATATCCATGCAACGCGCTACAAAATTGCAAAATGAAGACGTTAAATGTTAAGTGATAGCAGTTGAAATTTCAGTTCAGGTAGTGCATCGCTAAAAATGGCAAGACCGAGGCAATTATTACGGCTAATTTAACAGCTAATTACATTCATCCCAGATAAACCCAGCGAAAAATTAAAGGTTGTGCCATCGTAGTGCATTTTAATGATTCTTTGTCGCACCAGAAATGCATTTTCGTCTGAACTAATCCGTTCAAAACCTGAAGTGAACAGAAATTCAATTGTTGGGGGAGCGCGTCCCCGAAGAATTTAAACATTTAACTTTTTGAAGGGTGTTATTCGTTCGGGACTTCAGATTTATACTCGGAGAACAAATGTTTTCAAAAAGAACAGTTTACTAAACAACCCCGGGGAAGAATCGTCAATTATGAGCGTTCGTTTTGAGTCAATATTTAAAGAAAAGTAATATTTTCGACATTGTTGACTTACCAGGTTGAGGGCGCCGCCCCGTTGCGAGTCCATGGAGTTCTCGTCGTTGTGTTCACCTGGACGCTCGCTGGACACGCTCTGGTCATCGCCGCTGACATCGCCGTTAACGTCACCATCTGCAAAAGTTAATTATGAACAAATTTCCAATAGTTTGTTGTTACTATTCCGATAACATTGATGCAAATACAATTAATTTTAATACAAGCGAGTGTATTGTTAGAAAACGTAAATAAAATCGTGTAGGCGATAATCGCCGATAACGCTTCAAAAGCTTCATGTGAAGCAATTTTCCAATACATCAGGACGCTGCTGTTAAGTCCTGCATACACCATGATAAGGTAAAGAACGCTTCGATAAGCTCGTGGGGCCCCGCATCAGAAATTTCACACCAACTGAATTTTGATATTTAGGGATGCAGCGGTCATTTCACCCGATTTCATCGACCAGAAAAATAGCTTCACGACGAAAAAAAACTACGAAATATGTTAATAAATGCGGTGTTAACGCGTGTTAAGGGTTGTAAATGCGCTACGTCACCTCAAGATTGATGAGGCATCCCTCGTGACTGACATTGTTGTTAACCCCTAATATGTTAAAATGTGACCGCTTTGTTACCACCGACCAATCAAGGTTCACAGGCAACCCTTTTTAAAGCTCGCCCTTTAATCCGACGTGCGCCATTTTCAAACGGATTATTTTTTTAGCGGGTAACTTTTTAATCGCGTGTTCCGCACGGGCTGAGGCTATTTGACGATATTAGTGCGCAACTTTGATCTTTTCGATGAAGCTTTTAAATCATTAAAGAATTATCTTTTAAAAATATGTTATTGTAAATGAGTCGATATAATAAAGTAATAAGATGAATTAAGAGCTCTTAGAATATTGAATGTTATCTCCGGACATGATATTTCACTATATTGATAGAGGATTAAAAATCAAATTTAGAACCTAAACTACTTATCACAAAATAAGTAACAATTACATTTTAAGATTTGGAGTAAAAACGTAAAAAAATGTTGTAAAAAAACTGCGCACACGTAGCTACTATCAAAATCTAATAAATCAATTATTCATCGATAAAATAAACCAATAAAAAAATTTATAAAGATGTAAAGTTCAAAATATGTGGTTATAGACGGTTTTCATCATCACCACAAAATTACAAGTATACTTGTGCGTCAAAGAGGTATTTATTAAAAGTGGTCTAATCGTAAAGTCCAATTTTAAAATAAGATATTGCCGATAAAATCAATATAATAATTTTGTATCATCTGTCTGCTGTTATCTGTGTCCAGCTTAATTTTTAATCTTTTTACATCTCGTGTGTGATCTAATTGCGTCGACGAAAATTTTCATCTTTCCGTCCGTTGAACATTTTCAGTTTTTCCAGAATCGAAGTTGGAGACACGACTCGAATACTAAAGAAGTATATTCAGATAGGCTCGGTCCCTACTAGCATTTAAATAGTGCGGATGAAGAATTTTTGCGTCACTGGCTATGTAAAATAGGGTTTGATTTTAAGTCGAAAGTACGTGATTTGAATACCGCCACGTTCGGTAATAATTTAGCGCTGAAAATTCGCACGACACCTGAAAAACGGCGAATCTGAATGGATAGAATAAAATCAGAAATATATTCAGATCGCATTCGTAAAACTCTTTGAATAACAAAACACCGACCACAATAAAAGTATAGTGCCACATTATGTGAAAGCTCTGCAGAAGAGAGCTTGGATTTGCGTGGAGCTTTCGTTGGAGTCGCCGACGCACAAAGCTGCTCGTAATTAATTGGGAGGCGCGCGATAGAGAAAATCACACATTAAAAAGTAATTGGAAGAGTGAAAGACGCCGCGATCATCAATCAATCATAACGGATCGGGTTTCAACACTGTTCGATCAAACGGCATTTAAGGGAGGCGACGGTGCATTTTAACGGGGTGTAAAAGCGAGAAAAAAAAACTGTATTAATCCATGAAATGTATCGATTAGGACATCTGGCTTGATTTTTTTTTTCGGAAAATTTTATTTATTGAAACGTCAACAGGCATTTAATTTGGAGGCACGAAGGGAGCTTTTATAATTCAACAAGCGGTGGCACGTGTGACGGAACCCCCGGCACGTGGCCGTCTTCTTTATTAAAAAGGGTTAAACACTACTTAGGGTTTTTTACACCCGTAATATTTCCTTAGGGGCGACAAACGCCTTCCGAACATCCCCATCGGCATCCATTATTTAAAGATCACAACAACAATAAAGTTGAAAAAATACGATTAAAACTATGGAGTTTGTAAAAATTAAGTGATTTTTGGGAAGCGTGGCGCCCGCTTGGGTGGCCTTCAAACAAAGAAATTTTAATGAAGGTGGGAAAGCGATCGTCATTAAAATCGAAATTCATAAAAGCTCGTTAGGTGGCCGATAAAAAATCTAAAATTACACTTCGGTAGCCGAGTATTTTTCGCTATTATAGAGAGTGGACCGTCTTTTTAATTTGTCCGTCTCGCCGCTATAAGTGTGATCAATTTGATTCTCAGCAGCTAATGGCAGCGGCAATAAAAGTGCTATTAATTAGCTGGTGATTTGGACGCTTACCGTCGTTGGAAGGCGGCGTCGACGGCGTCTTATCCATCCGCGTTATCGGACGTTGCTCACCTGAAATACATTTCCAATCGAAATTACTCATCGACAGCAAACACGATAACATATTTAAACAGATAATTTCTTGAAAGTACACTTGCGTATGTTCTTTTTTACATTCGATGATATTTGCATGTCGGATATTTTATGAAATATCGCGTGCGGGATGAATATATCTACGCATCATGAATATTTCAAAGTTCATCAGTTGAATGCATTCAGTCCACCGCAGAATATTCAAAAATTCAAAACTCAATTATCGGACACATGCATGCCCTTTGCGGATGCTAATTAAGCCAACAATCCAATCTTACAAAGTAACTAAATTTTGTCCATATCGACTGGCTCGTATAAATATACATTGGCGCGTGTTTTATTTATAAATGTGGAGACATAAGGAGAGCTTTTGCGGCCGAAATGTCCATCTAAGGCGTCTCGGATAGTTTACTTCTTACGACTCCCACGGGGCGGCTGACCCCATGCTATTATTTTTCACCCTTAGCTCGGCTTTTGCATATATCCTAGTCTACGACTCTATTTGTGTTTATTCGCTGCACGACTGCATCAAAACCCAAATTCCATCAACCGAAAAATAGGAAAAATACTCTAATTGACATTATACCAACTTCGACGTACGTTTCACCAAAATTTCATTTTTAATTCCACTGGCCTAAATATTTCAGGGCTTCCTACATCTGTCGTAATTTTTACTGCAGCAGGTATAAATTGTCAGCGCATGATGACCACTAACGCACTACTCTTCACTGTATTGACAAAACAGTTTTATTTATTTATTCATAAATTTCTGATCACATTTTGGGAAAATAATTTCACTTTCTTTGAGTAAAAATTTCCGGAATATCCGCTAATTTTATCAATAACTTAATCGTCATGTTTTTCCTTCTTAGCTGAATTAACCTAAATTAAGTTATTTTTTCCTTGAAAAAACTTTTTTTTATTTTTTTTTTCGAAATCTGAAAATTAAAATAATTATCTATTTTTGTGAAATTTTGCATCTAATATTATAGATTTGCTATCAATTTTAAAGATGATTTTTTTATAACCGAATTATTCGCTATTCAATAAGTGTCATCGAATGAATTATTTCTCACGGAACTGCCATTTTCCACTCGAAAGCCGTAACCGAAGAAAAGTGGGTAAACTGTCGAGCAAAAGTACTTAATTTAACGTCGTGTGTTTGTCATTTCTCGCAAATAATTTCCCGCTTGTTACATTTAATCAGTGGGACATATTATTTTCCAAATTAATGGCACACATTAGCGAAGTTATTAATTTATTAAATGACCGGTACTCCCCAATAAAAAAAATTAACGATCTAGAAATAGCCAATAATTGGTCCGACAATTTATTGTTTGATTTTTGCGGTGATTAGCCAGCTTTCACGAACAGATCCACTAAATAAATCGTCATCTAATAATTTGAAAAATTGCAAAAATACTCACATAATTGGGCGAGGTTGGAAACAAAACCCAAGTTGAACATCTCAAGATAATTTCTTTGTGGCATATTCGTCTTATTCGTAAGAGATAGTAAACATGTCATGCTGAAGATATTCTGATTAACTGAATATGTAAAAGAAATATTTACTATAAGTACGAGAAGAACCTATAATTATAGATATCGATAAGATAAGAGTAAATAAGCACGTGGTTAAAACTTGGATTTTAGATAATAAACAACAGAATATAGGTAATCGTCAAGTATATTAAACCACTGGTAGCCAACATAATTGGCAAGAAACAACGTAGATTATACATTTTTTTCGTTAATTTTTCGACTTTTCGCGCCGGTTTACGATCATCGTTCTTAGATCGAACAGAGTTTGAGACTGACGGGTGGTCAGTGGTCAGAGTCTGATATAGACTTTAATACATTCACCCTCTCGTGGGCGATCCTCTGCACCCGCATATGTTCCCGCACCCCCTCGACACTCCAATAATTCCCCCAAATTATAGCGACATCTTTTAAAATTGTCATTTGTAACAACCACCAAATTGCCGAAATAAATCATTGGAGTAATCTTATCATTTTGTCTTTAATTGTTTATCTGTCTGTGATAGAACTCTGTCGCCAATAAATCAACAATTATGGTCTCAGATTTAACACGGCAATATTAGAGTTAAATAATTGAAGAAATTATTTCAAAACAGATAACAGGTGTTTGTTATCAGAAACAGTTTGTTCTGGATACCTAGATAATACTATTTAGATTTCGACATTATTGAAGGTTGTTTTCAATAAAAAATAATTCCCATATACTATTATCACTTTTTATTTGCAAATTATGTCTGTATTACTTCAGTTTGTGAAACGATAAATTATTGAAAAATTTTTAAATTTACGTTTACTTAATATTTATCTGTGTTTACAAAAAAAGTGTGAATATTCTTACGACATCATACATATATGTTCGATAAATAGACATGAGAGTACTAATTTATCTCACTAAATACATGTTCAGTATTGATTGATTGCGATTTTAAGATAAAAAAAAAGTACGAAGGTGAAGATTTTTGATGAAAAAGTAAATATTCACTGTAGGATTTGTAAGCACTCAAGCCGAATTCTTAGAAGTTCAAATATTATTTTTAAGCAACAAATGGAAAACTCAAAGCAGAAAGTCAAGTCTCATTTTGATTTTAGCTGTATAACCCGCAAACCCACTAGATATACCCTCTTTATACGTAATTATTTCTAAGTGGCTCGCTCCAATTTTGCAATATATTTTAAAGTTTGTGCCCAACCTTGTGATAAATTTACAACAAATACGAGGCAGAAGCAGGTCAGGTTGGTTTCCAAGGCGTGGCTCATTAAGTTACCGCAGATGATATTCGAAATTTCGAGTATGTGAAAAAATTGTTGTTTTCGCTCTAGATGAGTATCTTTTTTTTATCTGACATTACTATATTTAACTAATACACCTTTTTTATTTTGAAGTGATAAAATTTATTTATGACAAAGTACTAATTAATTATCACTGTCGCCTTCAAGTAGTCTGATTATCGTATTATTTTGAATTTCAAAAGTATCAAACACTTAAAAAACATGAGGCGATTTCGTGAAAAGTATCATTGGGTATATGCAAAATAAAGTGTTTTTTTACATATTTGTTGTTAATTTCTCTGTCAAAATTAATCGTTTTTTTATTGAGGCTATTGTAATGGTCTATAGATGTAAAATTTACAGCTCAAAATCTCTAGAATTTAGTAACAGGATTAGTGTACAATTGTCATCGCTCTTAAATAGTTTTATAGATATTAGATTATTATTAGAGTGTTGTTTATTCGCCACAAATTCAAATAGCAATCGGTTAATCTTATAATTGTAGCTAATCTATTTAGTTTATTTATTGTTCTAGAAATGACACAAGATCGATAACGTCTTTATTTTTATTAAATATTACATACCGCATTTAAATCCTACATAAATACGATTAAATATATGACACGATTTAATAACCGCTCCAATTTCTTTAAAAAAATAATCGTTATCTCAATGATGAATTTCCGCCGAATATTTTGACTAATCGATGATCAATTTCTAAAAACGATTATCGAAAATTCAACAAGAAGAGAGTATCAGTTTTAATAACTGTCAATTTATCAAAAAGACATTAAAGCGTTCATAAAAGCGCAAAATGTGAAACTTTCAAACATTAATTAATTTAATTAGTAAAGTTTCGGACGTCTACTGAACGTAGCTCCGTTATTTACAGCTTCAATATTAGATTATATATTTTATTTCTTTTAACATCTTTCATAACAGTTAGCGTTACAAAAGTTTAGGTAGTTTCGTCGAGGAACGGTCGTTTCACTGTAATTAATCGAATGCGAATACTGGGGGTACATTTGAGCAGTGTTTACGCAGTATATCAATAAGGGAGTCTCGGAGGCCCCCCTTGACCACGGGCCCTGTGGAATTGCAAAATATACACCCTCGACAAGAGTGGAACCAAGTTTAGAGTGCAAGGACTTCATGTAAACCCGACGAGAACGAAAATACACATAAAATTTCTTTCCTTCAATGCATAGAATATTCGACGTACCTTTTGAGTAGAACGGTCAGCTTTAGTATTGAAATGTAGCCCACGGTTAAAAGCCACTTTGATATGTATTTCAAATACATTTTAAAACAGTTCGTTATAAGGTAAAAAGGGCTATGGTTTATTTATAGCGAAGGTTGTTAACAGAGAAAAAGGTGGCGAAATAAATGAGAAAGGGATTCGGAATTTTTGAAGATGGGCTCAAAATATTATTTAACTTTTATTTACAGTTTTCCACCTAGTTCATTGCTTGCTTATAGAGTGAGTGTTCTTCGAATTTTGTTATTTACATTACTCTAATATTTGATTTCTAGGTTATCGGATCATTTTGTCAACATTTGTGCATTAAGATTTCGATTAATAAAACAAGTTGTAAGTTCAAATATAGGCAAGAAAATTAATAACATATAAAAACTCAAAGAAATTTCTTTACCGGGAGAAAAATTAGAGACATCATTACATTAATTTTGGGAATTATCAAATTTCAAAAAATTCAGGAAATAAATGAACTGGGAAAAGTAGCAAATCAAAAACTTTTATAAAGATTTTCAAATTGGAGACATCAAAAAAAACTGTAAACTTTTTGTCATAAAATAAGATAACTAATCCAAAATGTGTTAAAATTTTAAAAAGTAAATACGATAAAACCTCGTTCAGATGTGATATAACGAACACCTCCTTAATACAATAAAATTTTTGGCCTTGATCGTTCCTCTTCTATTACATTTAATTTAACTACATTAATTACATTTAATCTTCAATAATTCAGTGACATTTTAAGACTACAAGCATGACAGAGAAACGTAAAAATCTTTATTAATACTTTAAGTGTATGTGCTTTTTTGATAAGTCTAAAAAATTGAACAGTTTTGCAAATCAATGAAAAGAAATATTTGGCACTAATCCAAAATTAAAAAAGCAGTTTTTGGTATTTCATCTACGTTTTATAATATTGTTAAGGAGCAATTTTACGCTCTTGTGATGAAAAAGCAATTAAAAATATCATTCTTTAAAATTTGCTCAACAAAATAACTAGTAATTAAAATCATCATCAATATTAATTATAAAATTAATTATACAATTATACAATTAATATTATTAATTAAAAAATGAACTAGAATAAATTTGATATGATAAACCGAAACATTGTGACTACTAAACATAATTTTCGGATTAATTATGAGTAAAGCCTTTGGGAAAAGTCGGCACATTTTTCTATTAAATTTCGATAAAATTGTTGACATTACTACTCCCGATTATGATTTGAACATTTTTATTTTTTGTGACATATTGAAGTGCTTGCTCATCTTCAGATAAGGCAAATGTCGAAAATTTTGTATTAATTCGCTCCGAAAGAATTAGAATTTAAAGGACAAATCCTTGACTGTGTTTGTTCTAGTTTTTCGGCATGCGCTTTATCTTTCAATTTACTAAATCATTAATTTTTTCTTAGCTGATAATTCGGTAAACAAACGTAATATTTTCAAAGAAGCACTTCTTTCAAGGAAATTTTCATCTAATCGCGACTTAAAAAAAACAAATAACACCTCAGTCGTAGTATTTGTTACAAAATACATAAAGATTAGTTATATCAAATAAATATCTCACAATTTTGATTGTATTTAAATCGCCGTTGACACGTGTTGGATTAGGAAATTTCTAATGAAAATCGTAATCGATTCCGTTCCAAGCTTTCAACCAAATGACTGTCTTTGATCGGCGCATAAGAAAACATTCAGACAATGCAGCGGGTTCTTTTCGAGTTTTTTGTGGAGGGTGGTGCTTTTCAAATAACTTGATTTACATTTGGGCCGAGTTCTCAAAACCTAGTTAAAAGTGATCCAAGGATGAGGGGTCTAGATAAGACAAAAAATTATCGATATTTTTATCGTCTTTGGACTTTTCGGTGAAATTTTTCTACTAAGTAAACTGAAGAACTGGAAGATAAGACTCGGGAGGAGCTTTTATTCTTCTTTATGACTGATTTTATGATAAATTTTATGATTTTATCACACGTTCTCTTAAGGAATCCTTGTTTTCGTGAGCAGATATATTTATATAAATTTGTTGATCCCGAGATAACGACGTCAAAGAGATTACTAGTAATCAGGTAAGATTTTGAAGGCGCCGGATGCCAGGCCATAAAAAATTGTACATCCACTTAGCGATAAATTAGCGTTTTGTCCCCTTTAAATTTGCGTACCCTCCAGGGGTTGTGATTTACCTGTTTGATTGGTGGAGCTATTAACATGATAAGATCACTCTTTTAAATATTTTAAAAGGGGTGAATTAAACAGGCTACCTGAAACTGAACGCGTGTCAACCGTGGTAAGCCGCTTGGGACGAGTTAAGTGTTTCAAATCCCTATGCGAAAATACTTTAAATTCCATCTTCCCTCCTTCAGGACCCTAATTTACATCCTTTTACAAGAAGGGTGTCAGTAGTCGATGGAGTTTTATTGTGTCGACACGCGTCGGCTAAAACAGTTTCTACTTTTCTCGGTGCGTTGTTTGTTTTGATCTTTTCGATTTCACAATGATTTCGGTGTTATTTTGATGATAAAGGACCGTGTTTATAACGGTGAATCTTCAAATTCAATATTTATCTAGATTGCAGAATTAGTTTGTACTTTAGTTTAATCATCTTTTTATTTAATCAAGGTATTTACGTAAACTACGAGGAATACGGAGTTGAAATGCGGCAACAACAAAACAAGAAATATTTATTGAACGTAGAGCACACTACTGTTTCTAACAGTTATTCTACCGTAAAATTACATAATGACTTAATTTTTTAAACGTCCACTTTTAATTCTACAGTTCGATTATTCTATATATTGTGTTCTATTCTACGTTCTGATATTTTTTTACTCATTTAATCCATGTCTGTCATATAAACATAATATTATTTTATCGATTTAAACATTTACCTAATGCATTTAATTCCTACTTTTAGATCTATTTAACAATTTTTTAGGTATGTGGCCTGTATCGCTAGATTATACTATTCAACTAACCATAAATTTACAAATTGCCATTAATCTCTTAATAGAAGACAAGATAAAATCTGTCTAAATTTAAATTATGATTCACTGCTCAATAAACTTCAATGGGCGGAAAAAAGTTTTAAATTACATTTTTTTCATTCTAAAATTATAAGAAATATTTGAAACTTTTGTATAGATCAAAATTTAAAATTTAAATTTTGAGTTTTTAAAATGATTTAAAGGGAAAAAAATTTATATTCATTTTGAATGATCAATACGCACACGTCCATTTTCTTTAATACAACTTAAAAAGTAGCTGAAAAATTTTCTGAGAAGTTAAAGGTAAAAATTTTCTGAGAAGTTAAAGATAAAAATTTTCTGAGAAGTTAAAGGTAGTGCTCATCAAATGTGTCTGCAATAAAACTTAGATCTTTTAGATTCTCTTATTTTTAAAACTTTTTTCACGATTTGGATGCTTTGAATACTTATTTTTTTTATAATCTTTGAATTTTCTCTAGATACCATAGATTGCATTAGTTGTTCGGTACGCCCTTTATTGTTCAGATTTTTTATTTTATTTTTAGTTTATTTTATCGTTTTAATTCTTTAATTAATTTTTTGTCGAGTTTTTTGGACATTATTGATTTTTCCAATGGTTTGATTTCTGTGAACTGTTATTATTTGTGGACTCTTTTTTAGATTTTCATTGCTTTCTGGATCCTATGCGTTTTTAAATTCTTTTGGAGTTTTGAGGTTCTTTAGAAGTCTCTTGGATAAATTTTCTAATTTCTCTGTATCGCTAGGAGCTTGCCTATCCTTTGTGTGCTTTGAAAACTTTCTTATCTTTATATTCTCAGTTGTTTAGAATTTTTTAGAATTTCAATATTGTGTACATTATTAACATCCTTTGAGTGCCTTGTATTTTTTGTATTTTTTTTTATCAGGTTTTCCAGAACTTTTTTCGAATATCGTTGAAATATTTGAATTTTTTATATCCTTGGATCTTTTCGATCTTTAGATACTTTCTATTTTTTATATTTATAAAATGATTTTTTGATTATTTAGATTACTAAACACTTTGGATTTGTTTTAGGATTTTTAAATTTTTTTGTATCTTTTGGATCCGTTACATTCTTCCGATCTTTGTTTTTTTTTTCCAAAAAATAATTTTGTTTTGCTTAGTATCTCAAGGTCCTAAAACTAAAATTTTTGTTATTTTCGTGAAAAGATAAAATGATTATGTTAAAAACCAACGCAGCGGAAATTACACTTATCAATGTTGTTTTTGCTCACAAATTCAAAATCATGAATCAAATTGTCAGAATTTTGCGACTATCGAGTGTGTTGTTTTTCCAATAAATAATACTGTTATTGTAACTTTGAATCGATATCGATTCATTGATTTCGAGTGATGTGAATTTATCGTTGAGTTTAGCATACTTCTTAAATACTGTATTAACTATCTCCCAACTTTTTATTTTAGTCGCTATTAATTTCCAACTATAATTTCCGATGAGCAAAAGTTTCAAAGAGAAAGTTCTGACCACTGCAATTAAATAGAAAAAAATACATATTCAGCTATTTAAAGCTATTATTAAGCGTAACATAACTGTTATGACATAAAGCGTGTCATTGAAAAATGGGAAGACGGTAATTGATAGCTATAGGATCCATGTAGGTAGAAGCATTAAGGTGATAGTAATATAAATGCGTATATAGGTTGTTCAAACAAATTTTTTTAATCATGGCGTTAAGTGTATTAAAAATGATGGATTCAAGTGAAGATTACGATATTGCGAAAAATACATTCTTTATCATATCATTAGTTATGACACCGAAAGAGCATTTTCATCAATATTTATCAATACGTATCTACGTGTGATTAGACATTTTTAAGTTGCGCAAGATTTGAATATTTCAATTGCATGGGTTGGGTGATAGGGCTAATCGAAATTATACAGATAATAATAAGCGACTTTGAATTTCATAATTTATATTGACTAGTATTTGACAAACAGAGGAGTGCTATTTTAAATTACGAAGTCGGGTTTCGATTTCCGATAATTTTATTGACATGTTTGCTTGGAATTTACATTAAATATGAGTATAGCAATCAAACAGAAAAGTGTGCAATTAGCATTGCGGTTAATGGGGCTTTGTTTGTCGCATATATTTATGCTACTTTTTTTTATTACCAAGTCACGAGGGGGAAAAGCCTTCAAATTATCAGATAATAACATTAAAGCATGCTTTGTATCTATACTTAACCGTAAGTGGTTAATTGCTTAAGAACGGAGGAAGCAATTTAAAATTTTTCCGACAAATCGCTTATGCATCAGGGAAAATGACAGTTGTCGTAGGAGTGGCTTAGGGTCGAACCTTTTAATTACGAAATGGGGATGGGACAATTTATTTGTGCACTTTGAACGGACGTTTATGAAGGGTTATTTATTGCTTTTTTCAACGGAAGAAGCGACGTGTCTGATTTGTTAAAAATAAAAGCGTAGGCAACCAGTTATACTCTTCCGCATGTTTTTCCACGTACCACGTCGACATTTAATATAAAAGTTGTAGCTGTCCTGGCAGTTAGTTTATGCCCTCATCGAGGATGTTTTACATCAATGTCCTGCGGAATATTCGAGTCCGGGTTCGCATATAGGGTCTTGCGACTCGGTGAGTAGGTCGTATATAACGGAGGGAGTCTTGGGGATAACCGTCCTCCTTCCTGAAATGACCGACCGAGCGGCACCTTGCCATGATAGTCCCCATTGATATACGGCCGTAGCAGGTTATACATTCCATAAAACATATATTGAAATGTCAGTAGATGAGCGGCACATGGAACTGAATATGACTAAAATGGACGACTGGCTTGCGGCCATAAATTTCGCAGGACTTGGCCGACGGCGAGGCCCTTTCCGATAGATAAATTAATTTTTGATGGCCATCCATCTCAGCCACTTACGGACAACAATCGTTTTTTAGCAAACGTTACAATTTTCTGAGAAGAAACGAGAAGAGAAAGAAAAATGGAAATAAAAAAGACGGAAAATATGCAAAAAATACGAAAATTTGCTCGTGCACCAAATTATTCCAAGTTTCAACAATATGCACGGTACGCGGATTATGCTTTACATTTTTTTGATATTTTTCCACTGGATTTCGGTACACTCCAGATTTTTGAGATTTTTAAAATAATTCGTAACATTTTTAGATTCTCTGGGTTCTGTGTATTTTTTGTACTTTTTATATCTTTAAAATTTTTCTGTTTTTTATATTGTTTACACCCTCTACAATTTTTAGTTTTGCTTTCTTTTGTATTTTTTAGATTCCTTGAAATTTTTGTGTCCTATAAATGTAGTTCTTTTGGTCTTTTTCTATTTTTTTTTTGTTTTTTTTTTATTTATTATATTTTCCTAGGTCTCCTAGAGTTTCAAAATCCTCAAATTTCTATAAAAGTTCAATTTACCGTTTTTAGAATTTTGAAATTCTATTTCTCCCTGTTTTTTTGTCCTTTTAAGACTGTTTAGGTTTTATGAGTTGTTTTTATTTCTAATTTTCTTTAACTTTGTTTATTTCTTCGGTATATTTAATTTCCTTGAATTTTAAAAAGTTTCGAGTTCTCTAGATTTTTAAATTTTTGATATTGTATAGATTTCTTTACATCGATTATATTGTTGGAGTTCTTCACGTTCTCAAAGTTTGTTAAATTGTGTAAACTTAGGATTATTAGTTTCTTTTAAAATTTTTGGGTTTTTCCAATTTTTTTTAGAATTTTTGGATTTTTTAAATTTCTTAGATTATTTGGCTCTTTGACTTCTTTAAAACCTTTGGATTTACAGTTTTTGTTTTAAATTCTCTAGATTCTCTAGAACTCCAACATTTTTATTCTATGTTTCTATACAATTTTTATATTCTTTATATTATTTAAATTCCTTGAATCCTTTAGGCAGTTTTGGATTGTACATGGTTTATTCCCAGGTTTTGGCAGATTTTCTAAATTCGTTAGGTTTATGTTTAAATTGTCTCGCTTTTTTGCATTTTTCTGGATTTTTCCGTTAGACATTTTAGATCTCTATTTAATTTTAAAAACTTTAGATTATGCAGATTCTCAAAGAAGGATAAATTTGTTTTTAAAATCTACGTACTGGTTACAATTTTTGATTTTTGTTAATTTTCTGGATTTTATTTTTCGATTTTTTTTTTCTCAAACTATTGATGCCTGAGTCTTTTTGTATTCTTGATGTTTTTTGTTTTGTTTAGATTTTCTAAGTTGTGTAGATTTATCGATAGTTAATTTTTAACAAAAAATAATTAAACTAATTGATGCAAAAACTAAAAATAGGTATAAAATTTGGCTGGTCAAAACTGGCTTGATCAAACTTTACTACGCTTATCAGAACTAACCAAATTCAATCGCTTATTATTCGAATTTGTCAATATTACTTCTCATTTTTGATAAATTCACATAATTTTTTCCTTCATTGAAAATTTCTTTGGCTAATTTTGAATCAAATTTAATCGAGGATGTTTTTGGATTACGCTTCTATAAAGTAGGCCTAAAAATAGGTATCACAGACTCTACAAAAATTTAAAATTTATTATAATATTGGTAAAATTGAAATGTTTTTGATTTCTGTCTTTGTCCAATTTCTGTTTTCTGCGAACTGATTTTTAATAATCATTAAATAATCAAAAATGGTTTATCAAAAATTTTCAATGTGACAATGCAAGATTTTAGGTCCAAAAAATTACTTATCCATCTATTTCCTCTAGAACAAAATAAATTTACTGTTTTCAATGCCATTTTAAATTTTGTAAGTATCATTCATTTTTATTGCTTTTTATTAACACCAATTATGGAGTTAGATGTCGATTTATCAATTGAGGATTTAATCTTCTTGGTTCTGACATTCTTGATAACTTGGCAAATGAAGCGCTTTTACTTTTGAAAGTTGGCATTCTGGTGCAGTATTAGCTGTGTGCTATTTACTTTTAATTTAGTTGCAGAAATAACCCAGTGCATCACTATAACAAGCTTCTATTTTATCATTAATAAAAAAAACAACAGAATTAATAATAATAGATCCAATTATAGAACACTGTGGCTTATTAAGTATTAATTTTACCTACTTGCGACAAATTATCGTCACAGCTTTTTTATAGTAATTTCTTTAATTCTTTGTCTTCTTATTTTTATCAGTTTTAATCAACTATAATTTTAAGAATTTATTATAGAAAATGCGCAAAATGATACTGTTTACTCCATTATTTAAAGTACAAAGTTGTCATTCAATGCAGTCGTTGAACTCAAAAGTACATTAAAATTAAAGAGCGCAATTTTCACACCTGAAGACCTGCAATGTAATTTTGTAATTAAAAGCCTATCTGTACTGCTTTTAACGTAACAATGTGAATTTAAGGAATGAGCAGTTAGGCTTGCAAATGTAGCTGGCTGTTGAGGACTACACTTTGTGCATAACATCTTTTTTTTTTGAAAGGTTTGGTGGTTCGCTAAATATTGCATGTGTCCGAGAGTGTCCCTTTAAAAGACTCAAAGTGGGGTGGTAAAACAGTCAATCTTTATCGAATTCTCACGTCTGGCGTGGTCCATTTGTCCCTCCGTTTCAGATTGCCCTTCTTGTTCGCAAGAGTTCAACCCCCACAGCAGGAGACTTTCTCTTATTTAAATCGAATTATACTCAAGTTGAAAGGTGCTTCATTCTCTCGAAAATTGACCCAATCCACTTCGAAAAACGTCCAATTTCGTTTTGTATAATTAAATGAACAAAGGCCAAATTCAAATTTATCGTCATCGATCGCGTCGTAGAAAGAGAAACATTGTACTGCGCATGCAATAATGATATCCGATCTAGCTAGTGTAACTAATTTTTTTAATTGTTGCGCTTATGTCTGGATACAGTTAAAATTTGCAATTTCTCTGTTCGAAGTGCGGTAATTTTCATTTTATTACCGGAATTATGTAATTAGACGCTGGGATTCGACGATGCAAAATTGATGACGGACGAAAAGCAACATGTGACATTAACGAGAAGGGGTGACTCAGCGAATTTAGGGATTTTCGTAATAATCTGTCAATGGGGTATGTTTCGAAAATCAATGATGTTCGGAAATTGAGTGTCTCCCCAAAAACGCCGACTTAATAGACAACCGAGCTGTTTGTCACGAAATCAAAATAACGAGATTATACAAAATTTACAAGAGTTTGAAACATCCCTCACGACGTCGCTTTTGATTTTTTTTCTAGACGTGTTACTTACTCGGTGAGAGCGGGAGCCTCGTCTGGAGCGCAGTCTTGGAGTCTTCCGTAGAAGGCAGTTGCATTTCCTGTCGCCAGGTCATTTCTGGATCATTTAACCATAATTTACCTGCAAAGATGTCATTTTAGAACCCACGTGAGCATGAAATCAATAATGGGTGACGTTCTCTCCCGATATGCGAATGGCGCTTTCAAAGGTAAACAGAGTAGGAAATTCTATGCTGATTCTCTGTCCGATTCGGGGGAGTCAAAGAGGGGGCGGTAGTAGCGCTAACTAGGGTCGCACTAATCAATAACCCCCCGCCGCCCCCAACCGGAACACACAGCTTCCACTCCGGATCGGCCACAACAACGATTCAGGTCTTCAACCTTTGCACTTTCATACGACTCAAAAGTACTGAATAAACATTTTCCGGGAATGCGAGCGTTTTTTCGACTCTGATTTTTCTGTAACCCAAGGTTAAATGTGATCTTGTTCTTAATAGTAGACACATAATCGGTTCAAAGAAACGGTCAACGCGGTAGCTAGTTGATTATTATTTTTGGTAATGATAGCTTTGCTGTATTTACGGTTTTTTTCGTGGAGGCTGTTTCACAGGGATTTGTGGGTTTTTATGTGTGACCGCTTCAAGTTTGATTGCCGGGAAAGAAATTATCGGGCTTTTCGTGTCGGAACATTTCACGTGAATATTTTACTTTTATTTTTCTCTGCAATTAAACATAGTTTTTTGGTTATTAGGTTCGATATCCGAAGGCTTTTGCCGCTAGAACATGAAGATCAACTAATATTTATGTTTGAGAAACAACTAATCTTACTCCAACTTAGCAAACTTGTTTAACATCCAATAAAAAACCCATTCCGGCAAAAAACCAAAAGGAATTTTCTGCCTTGTAGGAATTTTCAGTAAAGTTCGAACAACAAGAAACATTATCCGCTTGAAATTTGAACATATGTAGGCCGGAAAAAAATAGAGATTTCCGAAGAATTTATTACCCCCCCGCGACTGATTATTCATTTAGGAAAAACACCGCTAAAAAACTAATTTTGTCAGATATGGATCCCGTTCGAATTCAGCTCTGCTTCGCTTCTTCCTTCATTCAGCTTGATCCTTTTCGGAACCTCCGCCCAACTCTTTCATTTCTGATCTTTCTTCGCCGCCGTTTTACATGTGTATAACTTGTTCAGTCTCCAACCAAGGGCACTGAGGCGCAAAGACAAACAGTTCCCCCCGTCTCCCGGTGTCTTCTTATATTCTTGTACCTTCTTTTCGTTCCTTTTTTCTCCCGTATTCTCTGATTTGTGTCGGTGATGTCCATCGTGTGGGCCGCCATGAAAGCGTCTGCGAAAAGCAGGCCGCAATTTACTTAGACCCCTCGAATCAAATTGTGAATCTTCAAAAGAATAGACCACCCCTGCACTAACCCGCGCCAAACTAAAATACCCCTATTTCACTTTTATTTAACTCGGTTTTATCTCTCTAAATCACATAGCCGGTGGATGTTGAATCTCGGACTCCTAGGCTTCAGGAAATGAGAGATTAAAGGAGCCAGTGGAGTGGAGATAGAAGAGAAGTTTTACATATATTTGGTAGAAAGAGTGTGTCGGCATATAAAGGGGTTTTGATTTAAATTGGATTAGGGCGAGAGGGTGGAAAGTCATTAATTCAAACGTCTCATGGGAATTGAGTTATTTGTAGGTGAAGCTGTCGAAAAATAATAAATTGGGATAAGAAAGATTAACTAACCAGTGTGATTATATTTCAGAAACATTTTCAGTTTTGTGGCCCAGAAAGGAGAAAGTGATTATGAACTCAAACTGAATTTAATGCTAGTGCTTAATTAATATCATCAACGATCAGTTCGTGTCTTTTAGCGAAAAATTCCTCTTAGATATTATGTAGTTAATCTAAATAGTCATTTTATTGCTTTTTACATAAAAACCCGACATTATCAGAACTCCATTTCCGCGTGCGCTTATTACGAAAATTGCACCTTTAAACTTTCCAATATTCCACCCTCTCATCGACTCAACAATTCTTGAACGCTGTTTTAATACCAGTAATTGTAAACTAACCACTTTCCAAGGTGGATCGTTCCGCCATCCTTGTTTTTTAAACGTATGCAGATGTAAAGGGGTAGTTTACATAGCGCACGCGTATCCCGCCCATATCTCTATCGATATTATGTAAAAGTCGGACGCGTGCGCGACCTAACGCGTTTTACATGTACATTTTTATGAGCATCCCTTCATTTCACACCCGATATAAGATTTCAACCCTTATTCGAAGGGTACCCAATAGCAACGCGTGCTCAACGGGTGCCTTCCTGGTTTTTCTAGACATTCAATCATCTCGTTTGCTTTTCTTATTTGTCATTTTTTTTTGTTAAGCTTCCGGCTCATAAAAGCTCGCTTTGTGCGTTTCCGCGAGTAGAAAAAAGGAGAGACCACGCCTATTGTTATTTTAATTCGTAATTGTTTTTCGGTGTAATTACAGTTCAAGCTGCTTTAATTGCGGGAATTAATTTGTTGATTAGCATAGGAAGCGTCTGGTGGAAACGACGATTGGCCACATGCCGTTACAAAAGTGTTATTTACCATTTTTTACGATTTGAAAGCATGTGGTTCTATTGTGCACACACGCCTGGTTGTGTATACCTGGGGTGGCAACCCTTAATGGCGAAAATAACCCTCTAACTGCCCCCTCCCTCCGCTTTTGCACATCAGCTGTGCTGAATAAACAGGCGAAGATTTGTGACGGCTCAGATTTTTTATTCCTTTACAAAAACCTTTCTTTAAGAAACCTGAAATAATATTTCTTATTGTCATGATGATGTCTGTCGTCTTAAGGAATTCAATCCGAAACATGGCGATTGAAAATTCAACAAATTAAATACGTTACAAAGGACCTGTAGGCCCTTTGTACCCTTATGATAAATGTAAAAGCGTGCAGAGCTCGTGTTGTAAAGTAGCAGATTTTTATGTTTGCTATTGTGCGAAGCGAACCCTTTTTTTTTCAAATCGCGTGTTCAAATATCAGCTCGGAGCAGATTGGACCTTCCAGAACCAATGGAGTCGAGTTTTGCATAACTCACTTGAAAATGGATGTTCCCACGTTTTTTTACGTCGTTTAAAATTCATATAAACCCCCATAAAAAACGGTTCTCACCCCATTTTTTGCGATGAATAAAATTGACAAGTAGGTAAAATCGCAATGGGTTTGAATAAAAGAGCACTTTACCCTAAAAAAACGAAGATTGGAGGAAATCTGATGATTTGACCCAAATCCTTCTTTATAAAAAACGACGTTTTTTAGAAATGTGCAACGGAATTTCTCAAGGGTTCCGAAAAGGTTGAATTTCACATTAAACCTTTCAAAATTCTCATATTCGGGGTGAAAAAAAGGGATTTTGATAGAATAGCGTAAACCGTTACAAGAAGTTTTTTAACGAACTTTTTAATGGTGAAGATTCCAGAATGGAGGTTGGAAAAAATCGTTGCATCGTTTGTCAAGAGATCATTTTCAACGGATTTTTAAAACCGTTGATTTTTTATTTTCTTGAAGGGTAGTAACGGAAATTCTGAAGCACAAATCAAAAATAAGAAAGTCTTTGTAAAAAATGAGTTCCATTCTTAAGTCTGTGGTTAAAAATGATTATCCATGCTATAAATTTATCAGTTGCCGCCGTTTCAGTGGAGCTTGGAATTGTCTGAAGTAAAAACTCTGCAGTTTACGTTTATTTAGGCTTTAATTTATTTTTACTTTTATCAGACATCCTAAATAGATTGTGCTAAAATGCAACTAATGATTTTTACTCAATTTTCTCTTATTTTTCCTTCTTTTGAGAAAGTTTACCGGTTTTATTATCGACATTGTTTTGTTAAAGTTGACATTTTTATTTTCATTTGCTTCTTGAATACGAGTATATTTGGTTTGTTTCCGTTTTAATTTTAGTCTACTACGTGTTTTATATCAAGCAAGAAAAATTTTACTACGCAATATATTCAAATTTTTGAAAACAACTTAAAAAGAAGTGATCGCAACGAATGAATAAGTACTCACTTTTTTTACGATTTTTTGCACCTTTTTCATTTTTGCAGTTCTCTTTTCCTGCAACCATGATATGAATCTATTTAAATTTACTTTTGCGGGATCGTCTTCTCAAATACAACAAGTAGTTCAAATTAAGAACGAAAATATTTGTGTTAAAATTACCCGCAGTTATTTTTTGCAAGTACTGCTCGTATTTCGATTACATATCTGACCTTTCGTCTGGGAGTTAAAATGTCTGTTGACTTAGAGATACTTTTAGCATCGTCTTTTATTAACTGGTCAATTTAGCATGTTTACAAAAAAAATAGATTGGCAGTGAAAACTATCTCTGTCTGGCTAATAAATTGACGGTAGCTGCCCGAAAAACAAGAATGAATAAAATGGCGTCGATTTCAGTTCGGAGCTAGCTAAAGTAGTAATTTCAAATTCAGCCGACTATGGAACAATCTGAAAATTGTGTTGACAGGTAAGCAGCAACCCTCGCTTAGAAATAGCTTTCGTTTATTACTGGAAATAAAATTAAAATAAATTCGCCGATTCTCGTTCGTAAAAGGATCGAATGAAGGCAATTCTGGTCGTTGCGTTGGCAATTCAAGTTCCTGTATGCGGCATCACAAAGAATTTTGAAATTTCAATTTGAAAATGAAATGGAATTCAGTGGATTGCGGACCAATACTGCGAAGAGCATTATCGAGTCTCTAACCAGCCAATCATTTGAAAACCTTATACAAGAGGAAGATAGGATCTCCCCATCCCAAAAAAGCTCGGCGGGTCTGGAGAATCAATGATTACATTTATATGGGAAATGAATATCCATTCCACCATAATAGAAACGCTGTCACCTCGCTGACCTCCAGCATTTGTCGCAAAATTACCCGTTTAGTATCGTGTTTCTGAGGTGCCCCACAAAGCAAAAATAAAAAGAGTGGAGATTAAAAATGAAAGTTTTCGTGAGCGTTGTGAAATTCGTGGTAGGTAATCCTCGAGCAAAAGCATAATTAATGAAATAATTTAAATAGAAATAGCATTATGATGATGAATAATTGTGTCCGTAATAAGCTCAGACCGTTATGGTGTTTTGCTCATGCAAATCATAACTGAGATATCCTTTTATATCACAATGTGCATAACTAATTCATTTATTCAACTGATTATTGCTGAGAAAGAAGCGCAGTCAAATGAGTTCACAGAAAACGAGTTGAGCTGAGCGGAGCTTCTTAAGCGGCGTCCGCCGAGAACAAAGCTCGCGATAAAACACGTGTATTTATAATCGTAAACTAATATTTATATCTGGAGATGATTTTATTACGGGTCTACGCGGTGTTCTCCGCAGGGGGTGTTCTAATCATTAGTTCTTAAACCGGCAGGTACGAGCCACTTGAACACCATATTCACAAAACTGACTTTACCTAATTAAGAGCACGGCCAAAATTCTTATGAATATTCACGATCTGCAGTTATGAATGCATTCTACGAATCCGACAACATATAATTACGTGCATCTCCATAAAGAATAAATATAACTTTGTTGTATTCATCAGCGATTTTATTAACAGTTCACACACGCTGCGAGTTGTCGAGGGAATTCAACGTTTACACATTCACAATTACGTAGTCGTAAAAAATTCTTGTTGTTAATTCCTCTGTAAATTCGCGACAAGATCGGAACAACCACACTTGGCGGTTCACCTTTTTTTACAATAATTGGAGCAGAAGTGCAAAACGAGAAATTTATCTGTTTATGAGTTAGTTAATCAAAACCAAGTATTTTAACAAACCAATTTGCAATATCGGGAAATACCGAACTGGCGTGACAACTCGAGCAACCATATTGAGAAGTACGTTTCTTATTTTACTTCAATTTGTTTGACAAAAACGACCAGACAGAAGGACGAACATTAATGATATTTAATTAAAACGAGAACCTGTCGCGAATATGTTCAGTCTGCTGCGGGACAATTTGTTGAAAGCTAGCCATTTTTTATAATGTGCAATGTTATTGTGTTAAGTGTACGGATTGTTGTGTATTTACAATAAAATAACATTAATTTGCTCATTAGTAAACACTGCACGCAGCTGGTAATCTCATTCGTGGTAGGTTTTTTGAGTCCGCGCGTAATTCACCCATTTTTACCATTGCTAAAGTGTTGTTTTTCCTGTTGTATATTACAGAATTTCTTTCCCATTCTTCACCTTTTTACGCACTTCTGAATACTTTAATAACTATTGTCAAGTATGTCTTCTCACATCTTGTTTCTTTACTTGTTTTCGTATTATCTTTTTGTTTTCGACTTCTTTTCCCTTAAATTTCAACAAGCGTTCTCCATCTGAATACATATGAAAATATAGTTAAATTCATGATTTTTTTTTCATAAATTTTGCATTTTTGTTGTCTCAGAATACTCAAAAAAGTGTACAACGTCCTCAACAATGTATGAGAACTTTTTTCTCTTTTACATTTACGGCTCAAATTACATTCTTGTAACATTGAAGTCGTTAAAAGTTATCTTTAATACTTTTAAGTTTTAATTATCCCATATTTAATCGAGTTCTGTATTTTAAACAAGGTAATTGCACTAATTTTTAATAAGGAGATCTCGAAATCGAAAGAATGAATTTCCATATCTGCAACGTTAAAAGTCTTTTACTAATTGCTAACATAATTAATGTAAATACGAATGAATAAGAATTAATATAATGATGATGAATGGATTTTAATTTGCAAAAATCTAAGGAAGGTTAAGAGTATCGAATGTGCAAATAATAGTTATCTTTAGATCTGAAAAATTTTAGTATCAACAATTGTACTCACACTTCTAGCGTCGATTATCTTGTTTAATTGATGGTTAATTAAGACGAATGTCCATTATTTAATGGAGAGTAGATGTTATCGAATCTACCGTAACGAAAACCGTGAAAAGATTTGAGTAAACAGCCCATGTAAAAATATTCAAAAATGTGTTCCTCCACTAGCTTCGTCCAAAACACCGGAACCGGCGCAAAATTTCCATAATAAGCGACACGTTAAAATCAATTTGCGAATTGCAAACCTAATTATGCAAATCTGTTAAAATTTTCCAAGCTCATAGTCGTTACATGAATTTTTTTGACTTCCAAATACTAATTTAGATTAGGAATCTCGTCCGACTATTGCACTAATTATCCAAAACTGTCAAAATATGAAAAATGAGCGTCAGATAATTTGGGCACGTAACCATTAACTAAATGGCGCCTTATCTCGTAAAAAATTTTAATACGGCACCCCCGTCCAGGGTCGGAATTTTAAAGAACACGTCCGGTGCGCAAAACAGGTAAAGTTCCAGATAAAAATGATTGACATGTTAAAAGAATTCGAAATAAGGCCGAATTATGAAATCGATCGAATCCAACGTCTTGAAAGAGCACAAAAGGCACCTTGAGATAATTAACAAAATTAGGGTTAGATCAAGGCATTGTGTCGGATGCAAGTGCAGTGAAAAGTCCGAAGAAATAAAGTAAAGCGTTAATGGTTGCCGACCGCATTAACCTTCTTAGGTCGGGGAAAACGGACGTCGATAGTACCTTGATTTAAGCGGACGTCCATTATAAGTCGAGGTTGGCGAAGAAGGGCGCAGGGCTACCACCCAAAGCCCGCTAACTACCCGCAGAAATAGAACTAGTAATTGAATTGTCTTGTTGGCAAGCTTGCTTCGTACAAGTGCTACGGATAGAGCGAGAAACACGCCTACGATTTAACTGCTCGACCCCTCAACTCATAGAAGTTGGTAATTGAATTTTACCCCTAGATATATATTTGCACCACGATAAATTCTATTTCAATATGGCCAATCTGGACGCTGTGTCTTTTCCAAGCAAATTGTGGTCGAACGAACCAGACGCTGAAGAAAAACCAAGCGAACATTAATTGGAGCATATTGACATTTCTTTTCAAAACGGTGCTGACTGGATAAAATAGCATGATCATTTTCGAAAATATTAAACTTTCGGAACTGTTTAAAAATATGTGGATATTCCAAATATTTCGAATACTACGTTTTGCATATTTTCTGTTTGGATATCACGTATTGTCTTTGATTTTATGTGATTTCTAAATTTTGTAGACCTTTTAAATTCTCACTTCGTGAGATTTTTTAACTTCTTCGTAGAATTTTTAGTTTTTTTTGTATTTCTTTTTGAATATAAGTGAATTATTTAGATTCTATAGATTTTTTGTATTCTTTAGATCTTTTAACTGTTTTTGTTTTTTTTGTATGTTTTTTAGAATATAAATACTTCAAATTTTCTAAATTCTCTAGATTTTGCATATTCCCTGGATCCTTTAAAATTTTTAAATAATTTGTATTTCCTTGGATCCCTTTGAATTGTTTAGAATATTTAAAAAATGCTTTAAATTTTTTATGCTCTAATATTAAATATTTAGATTTTCACAATTTTTCAACATATTCAAGATTTTAAATACCTCTTAGATTCTAAAATTGAAATTTTGCGTTTTTTGAACTGTTCAGAATTTTTAGTTTTTTTTATCGCATTGTTTCTATTTATAGCTTGATTTTTTTTGTATTGCTTAATTTTTTTAAATAATTGAATAGTAATGTATCCCATGGATTCTTCTGATCTTCGGATGCTTTGTAGATTTTTCTTCGGACTTTTCAGATTCTTACGAATTTCTATTAAATTTTAAATAAATTTTAAATTATTAGCTCTCGATTTAAATTATTTAGATTATTGTGCATTTCGAATTTTTCAAATAATTTTTAAGATGTATATTTTCTTGATTTGTCCTGCATTTCACTGCAGATTTCTTTAAATAATTTAAGAGCTATGCAATAAATAAAATAGGAAAAAAATGAAGAAATTGTGTAATCTACATTTTTGTTTATTTTTTTAATACTTGTTCGGTTCGATTTCTTGTTGAAAGTGTGGCCTCTTGAAGGTAGAATGCATCTCAGCATGCTTTTAAAAGTTTTTCCAGTTAATAAACTCCACTGCATTTAATTCCCGTCGCTTCCTCCACAATTAAAATAAATTATCATTTTTATTCGATGATGTTCGTTTAGTCAGAGTACAAACATTAGGTACTCTACGAAAAGAGATAATAATTCCGCCAATAGCTTAATTGGTCCAAAGCCATTAAAAGCCCGAAATTAATTCTATGGTAATAAGGTGTTTGGCGTTTATGTGGGCTATATACCTCAGCTCCATTATAATTATTTCAGAAATTCTGTATTGAAAACGTCATCGCTTCTCAAGCAGGTGGGATAAAGAGTTCGTTTTTTTCGATTATGAAAATTTGACCACAACGCAAATATTATTGGACAAAGCAGCGCGGTTTACAAAAGATCTAATTATTGTCGAGACCATTGGTTGGCAAAACTGGACAATGAGAAACAACACCACCTACCTCACATCTGCAATATGCACCGGGTATTTTTCGTAATGACATGTTTGAGGAACAATTGGAAGCGTACTTAGGATGAACATGGCGGCGGTTTCTGGAAACGATTAATTCGGTTTTTGCCCGCAGTGGCGGAGATGAATTACATTGTGTGATTTTGCTTCCGTGTGGGCTTAGAAGAAACGTGTTTGATTTCCTGGGAAAATTCGTTCGAGGCGCGCCACTGGCGAAGAACTATGCTAATTGTTGTAGGATTCGGATCCGAATGCTCGTGAGCATGCGATATGATTAATCAGTCGGTGCTTTTTCGATCTCTTTGTGAATACCGACCGTGTATTAATAACAAATTGGTTCTTAAGTCGCTCCGACTTAAGCCTTTCCCTCCGGTGCATTATCGTCGAGATTTGTGCTCTCAACTAAGTTAATTAATTAATTTGACTAGTCGATGAGTTCCTAATTTCCCATTGCTTTTTCTTTTATTAGCAATCTCAGATATGACGTTTATTGATGATTAACTTCTCCGACAAATTAATGAATTTCTTTGGAAGATTTCATTAGGGTAAGTGGCCGTGATTTACGGCCGCCGTGTTTTACATAAACTTACATTACAAAAATACGTAATTTGCAGTATATCAACGCGCAGAGCGATCCACACACAAAGATCGAGCATATAAATTTTAAATCTGCATTCTCGCATTCTTTTCGCCGAGTATCGTGTCTGCAGGCTATAAAATGAGAGCAATATTTATCAAAGTCTACTATTTAATCATGCTTTGGTAATTTAGTTACTTCAGCTTATAGTTTAAATGAAATATCGAAGTGCTAGATGCGCGCAATCCCACAGTTTATAAACTCACAAAAAGCACGAGCTTTCGAAGCTTCAACTGCGGTTTCCGTTTCCATCGAAATTCTCACATTTTTATGCAAATCATATTTGATGATTTCATCGTTTAAACGGACTGTTTGACACACTTTGAAGATGTATTGGCTTTGTAAATCACGTTACATAACTTTCATTATGTTTAATGAGATTCTTAGGTTATTTTTGCAACTGCTGTTGTAATAACAGTATATCTAAAGACTCGCGGTCATTACAACAAAACATGAAAAGTTTACCATTGCTGTTAGCAGAAAGACATGTTTTTGCATACAAACAAGTGTTGTTTTCATTAGAAATTTTATTTAATTTATTCAAATTGAAATTAATAAATATGTTTTTGCCAGTTTTTGCCAATTAGAATATCTGAACATCGGTGTGAAGTTAGAAAGGCAAAGTCTGTTAACTCATACGAGTTATGGTCGTATGATGGTCGAGCTAAATAGGATTTGAGTAAATTTGATCATAAATTAGAAAAAAACTTTAAGGTTACGTTATTTACTGGAAAATTAGGAAGGAAAATTGTAAGAACTAAAAAAAAAGTTAAGTATCCGTAAAGCACAATTTACCACGGTCTAATGCTCTAGAAATTTGAAAAAAAAAACACTCAAGAACATTCAAAATAGATCTGAGTCTGAAAAAGAATTTAAAAGAATTGAAAACCTAGCAGAATACAGAAAGTCTTATAAAATCTAAATAATAAATAAAATATGAATCAAAAGAATCCGAAGAATCCGAAATCGAAAGCTTTAAAACAGTGCAAAGAAATCGAAGAATCTAAAAAATTAAATAAACTACAGCTTCGAACCCAAAAAATCAAAAATTTTCAAAGATATAAGCATATAAAATTGGCACTAAAAGTGGCCAAGAATCCAAAGAAATCAAAGAATCCATGGAGTCCAGAAATACAAACTTTTATATAAGGTAAAACGTATGTACCTGAAGAATGTTGAGATGCTATTAGTATTTAAATATTTTTGTTGCATATTTGTAAACATGAGAAGACTTGGTCTTATTCTTACAAATTGTGTTGCATATTTTCCACTCTTTAATTATTATATTAAATTTGGTTTAAATTTAAATGCGTTTTGTGTGGGACCAACTAGAAAAAGAGTGCTCGTGATGTTTAATAAAAATGGTTAATCGGTTTCAGAGAAATTTAAATTTAAGTTTTGCAAAATCACGTACTTACATTTCAGTGTACGCTTCTTGTAACAAATACCTATAAATTGATTAATTGATTTATAACCAGCTGGTTAACAAATTACAAGTCGGTACAACTTGTGGTAAAAATCTGTTACATATACATAGATTATGATGGTGAGAAATTAACGCAGTGTAAGTTAATTCGTTGATTTTTGTATGCGCGGCTTAAGAAGAAATTAACTCATCTATTTCTTGGAAAAGCAACATCAAAACAATAAAACCGAATGAATTATGCAATAAAATGATCCAGGAGGTAAAAGTCAACAACTCCATCAATTATCGGTTTATATCTTAATAACGAGGAGTCATTGAACACGATGTCGGTGTTCTGTAAAAAATTGTCAAGGACCTCGAGTCAAAACAGAGGCACTAATATCTATTAGCATAGCGGTCGTTAGAATCCCATAAGATTTTTTGTGGTCGATAAGTAGGTCCTAGGCATATAATTTACTGTTTTATGGGGGTTTAGTCATGAAACCAAGAATAACGAATTCCAAGAAGACAAATTCGTCGGTAACGAGGAAGACTTATGCAACAATCGGTTAATTATGGTCTTGCACGACATGAGAAAATTTTTTCGATCTCTGATAATTTTGCATAACTTTGGACCGCAATAAAATTTTATTGTTTGCGAACATCATGCACTAACAACCATTATAATTTACGATGGCGGCCACGCATCAGTTACTTTGATGTCCATTTGCATATCCATATCTACAATGTTTAATTTTTCACAATGTAAATCGTTGATATTCAACACGCATCAGATCCGTATCGTCGTTATTCCAACGAACATGTGCGAAATTCGAAAGTTTCAATTGCCGCACAGTTTTTCACAAAATTAATGTTATTAAATCGATTACTGCTGAAACTCGAAAGCGTTTGAAATAGAAGCGTTCAAACGGCATGCACTGTATAATTTCTGTCGATTCCTGGTAATTCGGTAAAAGCACAAGTGCAGACTAGCTCTCGATGCACTCTATTGCATGACAACCCCACCGGAAGTGCACCTGTGATTCGTTAATTTCATTATTAGGTATTCCATTACCGCAATTAAAACGGGCACATATTCAGAAACGAATAAGTCGTGCATACTCATTACGATCCGGATGTGCATGTTGATGACGAGGACCGTTGCAGTTTTTGATTTCCCGCCGGAAAAGAAATGCGCGTTCGACGACGCTGTATGGAATGTCGCGAAAATGTTTATCCGTCAGCCTTTAAAAAATGTTCTACTTGGGCAGGCAGTTTTAAAGAAACCGACTTCTTTTTCACAATTGCAATTCTGTAAAAGTTGGCCCAATTTTTTTTTATATTATAAGAGCGTCAAAATGAGGTAATGATCCAAGACATTGTCAGCAAAGCGATGTTGTAGTTCCGTTATGAATTTATTTCCATTCAATTTGATTATAGATATCTAGATAAGTTTTATCTTGAATCTCTGGAAAAGACAAAATTTTTGTCATAAAATAATATGGTTGAAGCTTTAAATGTATTTTTTTGATAGAAAGGAAATCAAACGTCTCTAAAAAAAAGTAACTAAAAAAAATTCGATCGAATTTTTCTTTCAAAAATGTGCTTTTTATTTTTTTGTTTTAGTTTTAGTTAACTGTCTTCGGATTTTCCCATTTTTTTTATTGGGCGTCTCTCTCAAATTTCGAAAATCATGGTTTTTCTAGGCCTTCTGACTTTTTACTTAAGATTTATTGCTTTTTATTTTCCATAGCTTAAAAAAATTCACATTTCAGTCGTTTCGATTCAAACGGACATTTTCATTTTTTTTAACATGGTGGGTATAACAGCTATAACAGCTTTTTATGTAACGAGGCAGTGAAGACGATTATTTTTTGAAAAGACCAACGTTTTAAAGAGTCGTTTTTTACGACAGAAGTATATAGGTACAAGATTTTTTGCGCGATTACAAGAAAATAATAAAATGTAATAAATTGAAGGTCAGTCCGCAAAGTACATTTTGACAGATGGATCCATAAAATTCGTCTTTACCGTTGTAACAAGACCGTAAACATGTACTTATAAAAGAACTGACGAATTTCTAAAAAAAGTCCGCCACAGTCTTGGTTGAAGTGTAAAAATGTATATTTTTTTTATCAAAATTGTAAAAAAGGGATTCAAAAAAAATATGAATAAATATAAAAATTCAGAATTAAGAATTTATGAAATACAAACGTACAAAAAACACAACTTTGTGAAAATTTGGAAAAGTCTCAAAAAAACGAAGACCTTCTATTTACTTCTAATTATATTTAAAAAGTTCCTACTTTGAATTTCTATTTTGAAAAAGTTAGAAAATATTAAAATAAAATAAATCCTGCCAAAAATGAGACCAATTTTTTTTCAGTTGTTTATGAATTTCATGAAAGAGCTTAAGAGTGCGCAGATTTATCCAATTAGTTGTGATTTCAAATTTCTCTAATTATTTCGATATCGTTGACCTTTTCATTTAACAGATTTTTACTTTTTGTCACGTTCGTGAATTCTTGGAGCTTGTTGGCCCATTTTTTGAGGACATCTTTATTATCTTCGGTTTCAAGTCGTTTAGATTTCTACAGCATTTTTCAATTTTAATTTGTATTTCGTGCTCATGACGTTCCGAAAAAAAAATGGCACTGAATTCAAAACGACAATTGAAAGTTCTTCAGATTTTTAGCTCGAAGGAGTAAATTTGTAATTTATTACCAAACATGATAATGTTAGTTTTTTGACAGTACTTAAATCTTGCTATAATAGTGAAAGTATGACGTGAAAAAAAGTGGTTTCAATATGATCATTACCTGTAAAAATTTTGTATGGTTTTTGTTCATTTTGGAGATTTCAACACGCCAAATTTTGCTTTTTTATCCAATTTTTCTCTGTGTTTAAACGCTTATAGTTGTTTAGATTTATCAGTAGGTCTTATGGCTCACGTTCCGAGAACTGAGTCTCTTACTCTTTTATTTTCCAAAATTTTGGGCGGTGAGTTTTACGTTTTTCACCTTGAGTATATCAAAATAATTCTAAATGAATTTAAGAAAATAAAGTGTTTGTTTTTGACGACAATACTTAAATTTAAATCTTAAAAATTAAAAGGATCCAAAAAACTGGTTTCATTGTGATCATTAACAATGTTTTTTTAATTAGAAGAAAAATTCGTTTTGACAATCAGAATTCCATGTCATTGTTTGAAATCACGGTCTTTCTTCATAAATTATATATGAGAAAATATCTAAATAGTATGAAATAACATTCTGACTACAAACATGGTGTTTGGAATCCGTCATTAAAAATGTTTGTTATGCAAAGGTGACAGTAGAAATAACTGTAATTTAAGAACACAACTTAATTATCAAGGCCCAGGAAATCAACCTCTGTGAGATTTATCTACCGAGAACAAATTTAATAGTTCTGCAGAATATGGGCACTGGTGCCCTTTTCTCCCAGAGAATGAAAATTTAGCCGTGGGCAAGCTGTTACTCTCCACCGGACGACAAAACCCAACAACGAATATTATCTGAGGTAACTATCCATGAGCGCGCTTTGCGACATCGAATTACCTCTCATGTCTCAAAAAAAACCGTCAAAAACACACTGTGTGCAGAACTATTATTACAATCAACGACAAAAATTCTTAACAAGATCTCTTGATAATCACAGCGTCGTTGATTTGTTGATGTTCGAAATCGTTAAAGGTCGTTTAATACTAGTCTGCAATTAAAAGATATTCATTTTTAGGGTCGGCTAACTTCGAGAATCGTAATTATAACTCGCTACAACGATTAAAAAAATATTATTGTATATTAAGAACGGAGGCGATTACAGAGATCGGTTAGAAACTTATGAGTTCAATTTGATGACGAGGGGAAAAGGAAAAATTGGGCTTCGGGAAAGATCCGAGTGTATAATGCGTATTATTAAAATTACCACAAAGTGTACTTTCTATTCTAATGGAAGCGGCGTAGAGTTTATTATTTGTGTAATTTTACTTAGGTAGAGTCACGAATTAAGAACTCATAGTGTGTGAAACGCTACAGATTTCCTCCTGATAAAATACCAAGACAATTAATCTTTTCATTCGCATTCAGTTCAGTCTTATTGTAATAAATAAATACGAAAAGCTGCAAAATAAATCATTATGTTTGCTAAACTAATTAGAAATAATTATAACTGACATAGCTACATAAAATTTCTGTTGATTTTAATAATGATGCGTCTACTGTACTCACAATTAGTGCTAATTGTAGTTATGTTTGCTATGGCAAAATTACACCGTCTGAAGCTCACTGTCGTCGTTCGCAAGAAAAAGAGACTAAAACGAAAGTATTAAGCCAAAAAGGTTTTTTGCTAAATTAGGCGTCGTTAAGTTATGCCAAAAAATTTCTAAACATTGTTAATTTCGCATTCCATAAATGCATGTCAATCAAATGGTCTAATTGTAAATTTTTAAGAGAATGAAAGCGTTGAAACAAAGTACTTAGCATTGCGCAAGAACTAATTTTTTTAGCATTACTTAATTGACAAGGAAGAGAATAAAGTTAATGCAAATCTAGAAAGGAGATAAAAAAAAAACGATTCAACAGTGAATGTAAACACAAAATTAAAACACTCTGAATCTGATGTTTACAGGACGATGCATAAATTGTAATTAAGAAAAATATTAGTGTCTAATAAACATAATTGGTATGTTTTATTTTAGAAATGAAAGTTATATGCGCTCTTTCGTTGCTTGCAAGCTATGCCGGCAATGCTAATTAGAGCTGAGAACAATGACAGTAAATATTTAGCTAGGGAGTCCAATGGAAGATTTAGTTAGATAAACACCTAGAATTATTTCATTTTCAGAAGTTATTAGGGTCTTTAACAGTGACTGCTTAATTGGGTGTGTTTCAGTTTTCACATCACGTGGTACTTCCTTATTAATCAAGTAGAAATTTTACGAGTGTTTTTCATTTAAATCTGAAATCCAGAGCCATAAAATTAGATCGTATTGTGTGCAAATCTCATTTAAATTTATTAACGAATTTCTAGTAAATGGAAGCTTTTCGACCACCCGTGGCGTTATATAAGCCGTCAAATTTCAATAAAATTAGAAAAAAATCCATAAATTTGTTCGTGCGCAATTTCTCTTTCCGGAGACGAGCAGCTTCTTACACCAAAGAAGCAAAAACGTGTGTAAGCGACATAATTGTCGGCAAAACATTGTTGCACAATAAATAAATATTGATCATGTCCAGTGAAAGTTCGTGCGCTCGTCTTCTTTTTTCACTCGGAAATCGCACGAATCGGAGTTAATTTGCGTATCAAGTGATGTAAAAATGACAAAAAGAAAATTTTACTCTGAAATTAAGCTAATTTGATTTTAATGCCGCGAGATGTGACAATCATGCCGTAACACCTACCACCATAACATTTTAATTTAATAATTTTGTTTATGTTTGTATAAAGCTAGATAATGTTACGCTGGTTTAACAAATTTGACTGCGGCCTCAAACCGTGACCGCAGACTACTAATTTTACCACCAAGTTTTTCGACAGTTAACTTTGTTTCTTAAGCGAGTGATTTTTTCAAGTGCTCTATCAATAGAAGTTAATCCGTGAACTCCTTAATTGTTTCCTTCGAGCCGAAAACGCATTACGGCTACATTACCGGTAACGCCAGTCATATTACGAAAAAACGCGCGTAATCTACGGAATTGTTTATGGAAATTATAAGCAAGTTTTTGCTATAATTTACAAATGGTAATTACAAGAAAAGATTTTATTCAGCACTAGATTTCCCACGATCGTTAAGCAAACAAAGCTGAGTAAGTATTATTCATTCGCTCATGTTTTTATTTTAACCTTTGCTTTATTCAGGGCATTTATGCATAATTGATTACGATTGTGCCTCAAAAGTGGATTGACGCAATTTTTGCGACGACTTAACTGGTAATGTCAGCGTAAATCAGAAAATAATGGCATTTTACCTTTATGGGTGCTGACGTCAGAACTGATCATTTGTCAGCTAATAGCTTTGTTTTCTATTTATGCAAAATCAGACACTTGTGTGATCAAAATTTAAGTACGCTGAATATAAGAATGTTGACCGCATCACCTCGGGTTACCGAAGAAAGTTGCCCCCCAGCAAAAAACTGAATTGAGATTTTAAAACAGTAAAGCAGAAGTCTGAAGAAAGTTCCGGCGACTACTGTTTCATGTCGGTAAAAAATTTGGGCCTGTTTAATCAATTTTTGTATGTAAAAACCACTTTCGCCTCTATTTCCAGAACCCACAGTCCAGGTAAAATCATGCGAGTTAATTAATTCGTGCATAATGGATAGGTTTCGCTGTTGATTTAGAAGCAACGAAACAATATAAAATCATACGTTTCTTCTCTTATTAATTAATCGTTTTAAATTTAATGATCTTGAATTTTAACGAGGGTCCCTGTCATTAAAATTATTATAAATATTAAAAGAAGGATTGTGGGCATATGCTTAGTAATTTAAATTGGTTGTATATTTTCAAGGTACAGTTATCTGATTTCGGCCCCTGTTAACCGTAAATTTGAGTGCTCAGGTGGAAAAATTACGAGTGCGATGTGTATTAAATCATACCGCCAAATTTGCAAAAGAAATAGGAGCAAATTAACATGTACACCAAATCTGACTTTTGGGAGTGTAGACATTAAAATTTTTGGCATTGTTGAAATGGTGATAACAATCACTTGCATATTCATGTCGCTATAATTTTCGGTAATTAGTCATAAAACATTCCCATAATTTGTGACGTGAAGTGGCAGCGGATCTTAGATTTCTATACAAAAAAAGCCGTTCTTCTAGTGCTCGCGTGTTCCGTGTCTTATTTTTCGAAATTTGTTGTTTTAGATTTCCACTTGACGTGATTGAAAAAGATCTGTTTTGTTCACTTTGTCTTTTTTGATTCATCTCCTAAAAATTTTTGAGTTTGAACTTGGCGGGGAAACAAAAAATTTACTTGTTCATTTCTCCGATATGTAAGTGGGAATTTTGTCTTGAAAGGTTCTCAGCAGCCTCATCCTGTTGTCAGCTCATTGTTTCTGTAAGTCGTCGGTGTATCTTCACGGTGATCGATTAGTTAAAAATCAAAGCGTGCGAATATTTTAATAATTGGCTTTTATCTCCGGTGGCTCCTAATATGAAAATATCGTCCGTCTCGAAAGCATTAGTATTTTTTCGTGATGCTAATGACGGCAACATTAAGAGTCCCCGCCAATTATTCGGCGGGCCCTTTCATAGTAATTGTATTAATAAGCAAATTACGTCGTAATGTGGTAGCGAAATGTGTTTAAGAAAGCGACTTTTTACAGGATACACGCTGTTCGTTAATTCACCGAGTTTTACCTGCGAAACCCGACATATTTTAAAATGCATTAAGTCATATAGTAAGGCAGCTGACCGAGCGGAGGTCGTGTTATTATGCTCGAAGATGGGTGATAAAAAATACAAAGCGAGCAGAAACCCATCGAAAAAATTGTCTCGTCCCACTTGAAAGTAAACAATATTTTGCTCTAATTTGCTCCGAGGGCAATTTATCATGTGCCGCAATTAAGACTGCTTCACACAATACGCAAATTCTTTGAATAATGATGATTGCTGAGCTCACCGGAAGGAAAACGTTATTACGCTTCCATTAACAGTTAATAAAGACGCTGCGAATTGATTGCGATCATAGAAAGCACATGTTGCGTTCGAAATGCTTTGGCGCCATTTTTTCGACGGACGCAGGTAGACGTCCAAAGATTTTTCTCATTAGTTAAGGCCAGGTAAAGAAGCGAAAAGGGGCTGTGGGGTGGATATCGCATGCGAAATCAAGGAAGTTTTTTACGAGCACAAATTAATTTCTTGGAAACGACTTCGGATGGATACAATGAAACAATGTTGCCTTCGAATAAGGGAGAAACAACTAATGCTAAGCAACAAATTAACCATTTTTTTTCTAGACTCTTAATTAATTTTTAGTGGTATTTTATCTCCTTCCCTTGAATTTTTATTATCACAACCTGTCGATTTCATAATTCCAGGTTTACACAAAGTCAACTTTCTACAAAGCCCATTTCTTTGAATTCATTAGATTTTAAGATACTTATCAGTTTTAAAACATGTCAAAGATGTAGATTTTTAAACGTTTCCATTGTCACTGAAATTTTTGTTGTGCTGATGTCTGGTTTTGAGATAACCGCTTAAATTTAGTGTTTTTGATGACTCAAAAACTGCAGTTTTCTATTTTTTATGTTAATTTAGCCAGGTTCGTGGACTTAGATTTAGACTTTTTTGATCCTTATTCTTGAATTTTTCAAAATTTTGTCATCAATATTTTTTAATTTGGTCAATTTCTTTAAACTGCGGTTCGATGCAATCAAAAATTTTACATAAAAAATAAAGTATTTAAGGGGTCTGTTTTTTAAGTTAAGTTTTAAATAAATTTATAAAAATAAGAATTTTATTTTATTTTATTTTATTTATTTTATTATTTTAGAACTGAATTGTGGTCAAAAATTGTGGCAAATTTTTGTCAGAGTTTTTTTGTGACAATTTCAAATTAACTTCCAAAAATGTCTCGTTTCTTGTAACAAACGTTTAGATCGGATGGCTCGAGTTACCACCTTCTAATTTCTAAACTTATTAAAACCCCATTACCTACCCAGGATGTAATTATTGACTACCGTAATTTATTCAACAAATAATTTTCATGGGCGAACTGCCACCAGCAACTTAAACTGGGGTCAATTATAGGTCTTTAATTGGTGTAACAAATCCTTTAATTCCATATTTTTCGCGCTTCCTCAAGAACACACTTCTATTAACGAGCAAGTTTGAAAATTACCCAGTTAAATACTAAAATTTGATTATGCAGATTGTGAGCACTAATAAATCATTTTAAATTTAAATATAAAGTTTATAAGCGCATGAATATTCAGCGTAAAAATTAAAATCGTGTGTCGGATGTGGTAAAATCCCTTGACGCGATTCGAGGGATTTCTCCCCGCGGATATGTATATATGTTATGAAAAGAACATTTAAACCTGTTGCAGCCCTCGGAAAGACATCGGGGTTTCTTTAACACGCGATCCCTTTCAATAAACTACCTACCCCCCAAGGTTATGACACTTTTCGGAACTGAATATTTAGTCACAAGGGTAAAAAACTCTACAAATAAGGGAAAGAGATTTATTGCTTGTAATAAACGATTGCAAATTTTCGGCAAGCCCTTTGATCGTTTTTTCACCCGTCGCAAATTAGAAAGTTTTATGAGGGTTTAGAAAAGTTTCTTACCGTATTGCTTTTCTCCGGACGGGGTCACCGGCGAATTGGCGATATCTGAAAAAAAGACAAATCATTCTTAACAATCGGCAATTATAATCTAATCAGACATCAGTCGAATTACATTGGGAATCTTGGGTTTCTGTCTGCCACATTACTCGAACCTGAACAATATTTCTTTTCGGACGTGTTATAACACACACGTTACGCCTCCCCACAAATTAAAATATTTATGTTTTGCATACCGTCTTTGATTTATGCGTGTTGGGCGATTCTTTCTGATCATATTTAACCTCGCATCATGCAACGGACAACAAAGAAATCCGACCGAACAATTTTTGGAACCATCTTTTTATTTAGAAATTTCATGCAGTGATATTCCGTTGAAAATATGCAAAAGAGAAAGGTTTTTGAACTTTAAATTAAAACAAGCTCACGTGACTACTCTCGGATCAAATTTTCATGTGGCAACACCTTTCAAATACACCGGCAAATATTAGCTCGTTTTTATTTTAATTATATGGTATGGTACGAGGAGATACAATAATTTATAGTTTTCATTTGCGATAAATGGCGTGCAGTTTTCGCATTAGAATTAGATTTTCTGATTACTTTTATGTCTACATCCTTTACGAATATTAATGTCGATTCGTGATAATCCTTTCGTTTCGTAACTAAAAATTAATTTAACGATTCGTCCGATTCAGTCTGTAATATTTATATTCAGTTACAATTCCTCGAGTTAAAAATTTATTTGTATATTTTGGTCAAAAGCGTAAAAAAATTGGTAGTTGGTGATTTTTTTTTCTTTGGGCCATACGATGATTTACAAGATTGGTAGCTTTCATCTCATTTTTTTCATTTATTTTAAGATTTTTTGACCTAGAATTTTGAAACCTCATAAAAATTTATTAGTTCATGTTCTACACTGAAGTTTTCCTGTTTTAGAATTTAAACGTTATTATTTTGTACCGAATTATTTAAAAACACGTAATAAATCATACTAAATTATGCAAATCTCTAACATGCTTAATTGTTTATTTATGGATAATAGCACAGTTCAGAATTTTTGTACCTTAAATAATTGAGCACCGAATTACAAAAAATTAAAGTGCATAAAAGACAATGCATGAAGTAATGATAAATAACGGTCTCAGATAATTACTTAATTTGGGAATCAGAGATTCTGAAGGACGACGTGAATTATGTAGCTAAATTTAAAAAAGTATGCAGTCCTTTGGATGTCAAGTCCCTTGGTGAAATTTTTTATGGTGGTCCCCATAAAAACGAAAGCTTTTGAGGACGAACCCAACGGTCATTTCTCAGATGTTTTTTGCAAGAAATTACCATTGTTGAAGGAACATAATTTCGGCTGACGACCTTCAACGTGGTGCTTTAAACTTTTTATTTTTGTATGAATAGAAAATAGAAATCATAACTTTGCCAAGGCCGTTTATATTTACAAAAGGGCAAAAGGCGCCATTTTAATAATATGAGTTATAATAAATCGTAAAGAATGAGCATGTTTTTAATACGTTGTGGGTTTTGCATTATTATCTGCAGCTAAAAAGCGGCTATAATAACGTGAATAAACATTGTCGCTTCCCAGAGAGTTAATTTTATTGGTTTGTAATATTCGGAAATTGCAAAAAACGCCATAAAGTGAGTACCGGTGGCGACAGGTACTGCATCAGTGCATAAGTCAACAACACCATAAACGTTAATTATTGGGTAACAAGATTAACGACGATTTGGAGTTAATTTCCATATTTGGTTGTAAAAAATCTCTCGTTGACTGTTAAAGGTAAAAATAAAGTGGAAGTTTGTTCTTCGAGATGAGCGATGCGTGTGAACCGATTGTGTCAATTTTGGGAGTCGAGGTATGTTTATCCCGTCGATCGTTTCGTTTTTCCCATGTAAATTTATGCAAAAGCGTGTGCATTAGCCGTTAATTTGACGGCAACATTCATTATAATATCAGCTATACCTACAGCTAAATACATCAATTACCGGAACGTTTACATATCATTCACTAAACGCCCAACGCCGTTGATGGCCGGTCAGCGAAGACATGCAAATAATCCCATGATACGATAATGGACCGATAATAATGACCATTATCATCACTCACTGAAAACTAATAATGAACCATTAATACAACCAATTTATTTCATTATAATAATTCATTTCTTAGGCCTATGACTCAGCTGTCTTGCTCTTCGGCGGCCGCTCCGCTAAAACATTGTTGTCTTCTGTTCTAAGCGAGCACTCTCCGTTTCCGAACGGGATGAATATTTCACCGCTGTTAATTTTCTTTGTGGAAGGGCCAAAATCCTCCCGCTCCCAAACCAACACTAATTATTAACGATCCCCGCAGGTGTATTTTATCCCGACGATTTGCGGTTTTCCTAACAATTCGGGTCGAATTTACGATTGTTTCAGACATGTGACGAAATATTCTTCGAAAGCCAATCGCCGAAAAAGAGACAAATAACTGTAATTATGACCACTGAAATTGTTTTCGACGGAAGAATGCGCACATCCTAACAGATTCTACATTTAAATATTGAGAGCCACATGAATAGGACATGTTTCAATGGAGACGGAAAACGTGCCGAAGGTTCCCACTTTTGCGAGCTTATTCTACCTGCGTCAACAGAAGAACTCCGGCAGGTGTCAAAAAAGCGAAGAATGAAACAGCCACATTCTCGGTTCACGAATTTTTACATGTTGCTTCAATCGTTAAACGAAGCAAGCCAAGTTCACAAGTCAAAATTATTACAGTAGTCCGTGGGCACCGCAAAAATGTCAGTTGCTATAAACGTCGCGGATAGAAGAAAAGTAATTGTAACAACTCGAAATTAACTGTAAACTCGCCGGCAATAGAAAATTCAGGTGCATATTTAGTCGATATTAGAGATTCCATGAATGACAATAACAGTAAATTGGTCAATGTTTACGGTGCATGACAACTTTGGAAACAAATGCTATCATTCTGACTATGAGGAGTTCCCCAAGGGTCTGATATTGGTCCCTCTTTTTTGCTAAAAAAGCGAATAATTAAAAATATTTTTTTATAAAGGGGCATTAAACGAAAATGCTTTCAATAGACTTCAATAGGTAGAACTAACCAGCAGCGGCATTTTTAGTATTTTGACGTAAAAATTGTATAGAAAACTGGTCTCTCTGGCTATTTCCCAAAAATTATTGCTTTAGGAATCGTCAAAAAATGAAACTAATTTATTGATTGATATACGCGGCTGGCTAAAATTATTGTTATAAATGTTACTTATGCATTTCTTGTTTTACCATTTCTTTTATGTTATTTCAAAATAGTATTCTGCATTTTTTAAAAAAATCATCTTTTATACATTCTGTACGATTAGTGCCCTAAAAATGATCTTAAAGTAACAATAAGTATCACGTACTGGCAACAAATAAAGTTTCTTATTTAAATGAAACCATCGCTTTCGCTAGTTTAACTAGTTTATTTTATTGTATTCTGAATCTAAACTAATCTAAATATTACATATCTGCATAAATTATTATTGTATTTATTCAACGAATTATGTAACGGTGAATGTGAAACACGATCACTTTATGAATTAACTTTTTGCCTGCGTGGTCGTTAAAATTTACAATAAAAATTCTAAACGAATCAATCAAAGATTTCAAGATTTAAATATTGTTATAAAAAGATAAATTGTTTAGTAAATATTAATCAATCAAGGAGTAGCTTTCTTCCGTGTTTACTAACCGTCAGTTTTTCATTTTATTCAAAAACTGTAGAATATTGTGAGCCCAAGCAGTGTTCTGGCGGTTGTATTGTAACCACAGGTTTGAAAAGAATAACTAATGATGCATTTCGGGGAACTAGTGTTTAATAAAGCCGCAATTATTTGAAAAATAGTCAAGCTGTGTGTATGCGTTAGCGACAAGAAAGAATAAAAATAATATCGATACATATGAAATTGAGGTCGTTGCATGTTCCATTCACAAAATCCTGTATACAGCAGGAAATTCTTTAGCAACAAAAAAGTTGTCAGTTTATAGTAGTTTTAGTTAAAACAGATTGAAAATTGGAGACACAAAAGAAATGTTTATGTCATTTTCTGAACATTTCATAGAATTAATATAAGAATGACAAGATAGAAACCGGCAAATGTTCTTGTAAACAACACTAAAATAGCGATATCCGTCCACTTTACACTATTTTGTATATTCATGAATAGGCCATTATAATATTAATAAGAATGAAGCGCAGGTAGTGGCATATTTTCCATTCACAGAATTTGATTTGCCGCAGGAACTTCCTCGGCATTCCAAGCAAAGTTTAATAGACAGTAGCAACGCTATAGAACATCTGTTAAATATAACAGTCTTAGATATAACAAATTATTTTATTGCAAACTAAAGCACTATAATAGATCCCGCTGTAAAAGTAGCACGTTTCGATTTTTATAGAAGTGTGAACAAAAGATTTCCTGCTCTAGAATAATGTCGTGGTGGTGGCTTACCGTCGGTCCGGACGGGCGCGGGACTAGGTAGAGACCTGGGGGACTCCACTGGTGGTCCGACGCCCTCTTCTTCGGAGCTGCTGGAAGGGCTGCTCCCTCGCGCGAATCCCTTGTTCCTATTGAAGTAGACCCCGTTGTTTTGTAGGAGCATCATGTGCTGTTGCGCGGCGAAACTATTAAATTGTTTTAATTGCGAGGCCACCGTGGTGGCGGCCTTCGTCTTGAACTTGGACATGGTGAAATCTAGGGGTTGATCGGTCTCGAGGATGACGTGCGAGGGCGGCTGATGCAGCAACATCGGCATATCGTCCTTCTGCCTATTCCAGAACGTTTGTCCGAAGTCGATGTTGTTGTTATTGTTCTTGGGGGTGTTATTGTTGTTCTGGAGGGTGGGTGACGGGTTAGACTCGACCCACCTCCGGACCGTGTCACTTTTGAAATCCGCCAGATTCGATACCTTCATGGGAGTCACTGCTCGGGCTCGGTCATCACTGCACTTTGATATGTCACTGTCACTACGCGGGGTAAGTCATAAGGGCTGGAGCACAAGGATGGCGCAGATTACGTTCTTTGCCGTGCTGACGGCGCTACCGTCTATAACCGTATAACAACGCGTATTTGCATCGGTAGGATGCTGAGAAGCGAAGGAGGGGGGCCCGAATCCGGGCCTCCGGGTAGTGGGGACGACGTTTGACCAATCATCGCCCGTCGTATTCCGATATACAATAGTATATAAATTGTATGGATTATTTATTTATTCTACATCTTATGTATGTATTTATGTGAATATATGTATAGGAGCAAAAGGATTACTGTTTCTCCTTTTTCTTCGAGCTGCTGATTTTAATGGCGCACTAAATCAATAAAATACCATTCGAGATTATTTTATAAGGCAGCACGATAACCTCTTTGGACACGGCGGTTCTTCAACCCTTACATCACACGTTCATCAAATACAACTAACATTATTAATGAACGTTTAATGAAGATGAATCGTAATTAATAACTATACAACCGATTTTAAATAACTCATTTGCAATTCTTTCATTGTTATTTTTTCATTCTTAAATTCCATTCTTTTCACGAAATTAAGAAATACTACTAATATGATTATGCTAATTTACTTATCTTATCTTAATAACGTTACTAATATTATGAACATTATTTGTTAACGCTGTCTTCGTTTGCATTCTTATATTTTTGCAAATTACATTTTATATTTATGCTAATCTTTATATTTACATTAAGGTGGATAAAAACCGCACAGATATTATCTAAATAGTTATATTATATCAAGAAAAACAAAGGAAAACGCTATTTATTGGTCTGCTTGCATTCATACATAAGTTTTTCCTCATTATTTTTTCACTTGAAGATAACATAACTACCATTTGTTTACAAATTTTACTGTCTTCAGGGATCGTAATTATGCTGTCATTCCAAATTTAATATGTTGTTAACAATCAAATCAAAATATATCTTGTATTAAAATTTTGAGCGTAAAACCCTCGTCCAAAAACTCTTGATTTTATTTTGTAAAAAAATCTGTAGTATTTATATACAAACTAACTAAAAATTTTATCTCTACAATCAATAAAAATTAAGCAAGTAGGCACTATTTGTTTGGTCTTTGGCAAAAGAATGAGACATAATTTGTAAAAATACATCTTGTCAAATTATCTCATTTTCACGGTTCTATTTTTTTTGGGATATAATTTAAAATGTGCCACAAGAAATTGTACTCCGATTAAAAAGCACTACTCAGAAACGGCACGCCGTTCAACTAGGAAGTCTTTAAAATGGCTTAATTTATTGATGTGTTAATTGCAAGTGCCGATCTATAGTTTTTTAAATTTTAAACGTCTTTGTGCCCGAGTTCAGTTATAAAGTACCATATTCTTATGTTGTGTTAAAGGTATTAATCACGTTAGTAGACTTATCTATCGATTCGAAAACTACAGTTATTAAAGAGTTTATAATGCGGGGGTGAAACGTTCACCCCATTTATACTATAAAGTAGGCAATTTAATAGATATCATGTAAAGACGGTAATGATAAATCGTCAAAATCCAAGTCGTTAAATCGTCGTCCAAACATTATATTCGAATCCCCGTCTCCGCTAAATTAAAAATGGAAAAGTTATCGGCACAAGAGGTCAGTAATATACGTGATTTATGATGATATCATTTGATTGTTTTCGGTCCACGGATTCCATAAAGCTTATGAAAGTCGGCGGCATTAGAATAAAACGAAATCAGTTTTCCGTTTTAGTTTAATGAAAAGGTGGCGGAATAACGATTCCACGGAGGCGTTGTCGGCGTCGCCCCGTTGTATTTCTTATCACCTTTGATGTACGCATATTCAGATTTGATATGAAAGTTCGCGCAGTCGCGTCACATTAGATATGCACCAATGCGAATCTCGCTACCCTTAGATAGGGGTGGAAAAGCTGTGAGGTATTTTATTTTAAAACGGCTTTCCATTGGCCGTTTATGGTTTTCATATCGAAGACAAGGATGAAAGCGAGGTCGTCGGTCTTGTTATGTTAAATTAAGGTGAGTGCATCTAACGTTTATTTTTCGGTGCCGGATATGGTCGGGTTTATGGGACCCTTGCGCCACGCGCCCCATTCAACAATCTCCGAAACGAATCCAATTGTTAAAGGGTTGTGTCATTTACAATTCTAACGAGCCAACCGCCGACACGTGCTTCATATTACGTAATGTTTAAATCGGTTTAAAATGGCGACGCTTTTATATAGGTAACGGTCGCTATCATTATATTTTCCGTGTTTGTAGAGACGAACAAAACAAAACAGGTTTTCAAGACATCTTTACCAGTTGTAGCCATTTCTAAAATTAACTAATTTATTTTATTTCTTATCTTTATTGGGGTATATTCTCACTGTCTAGCTTTAATCTTAGCTGATAGTTAACCAAAGCTATATAAAATTTATTCTTCGATAATCAAAAATGGTTGAACTTGGAAATCTAAAATTATAGAGAAAAGAATCTAAATTTTACAAGTTATAATTTCAAAACGAACCAATAATAATTTAACTTTTTGTTATAATCCATAAGTCTAGCAGTGTTAATGTTGTAGCAACGAAATTTTGGAAATGTACTCATTTTAACGTGCTGAATTTCAAAATTATAAGCGAAAATAGTTAAAATTTAGAATTTTTGTTTTTAAAACAAACCAAAAATTTTCTCTTTTTTATTATAACATGAAATTTTCATGTTAGAGTCATTTTTAGAACTATTCCAATGACGTTGAAAGCGACTACTTCATTAGACTTATTTAATAGCTGCGTTAAAATTCAAAATTATAGAGCAAACAAACAGAAATTTTAGATTTTTTTTAAAGAAATCAAAAACTTCTAGTTTTATTACCTCTGTACCACTGGTCATTTTGGCAGTTTTAGCGTTAATTTACTCTGTTAAATGGGTTATTTATTATATTAAATTTCAAAATTAACAAAAGAGATACATTTTAGAATTTTTAAGACTTTTTTTTAAAATTTTTGATTATAACTTGTAATTTTGAAGCTCTAGTTATGATAGTTTACAATATTCCAACTTTTTACTTGTTTAATAACTATGACAGAATTTAAAATTAATTATAAAGCAGAGGCGTCAAATTTTTGATTTTTTAATGGAACCAAAAATTATCTACACTTTTATTAATTTGTGTAATTTTTGTATTTTTAACGTTGTAGCAAAAAAATTTGACTTTAAAGAGTTTATTTATTTTTAATATTTTTTATTATTATATAACTTATAATTTTGATTATTTTAGACCTTCAGTAATAATAGCTTAGAACATTACTATTTCAAACTTGTTTAATAATTGTGACAGAATTTAAATTTAATCACAGAGTAGAAGAATAAAATTATTTCCAAAACAAACCAAAATTTTTTAGATTTTTTAGTCAAAATCTACAATTTTAGTTGTTTTAACGTTTTAACGTTTTAACGACATTTAGGAATCGTGCTACTTTTAACCTTTCTATTAATTGTGCTAAATTTCAAAATTATACTAAAAATTATTTTCAAAACGAACCAAAAATTTTTTTTTTTTTATTACAACACGAACTTCTGGTGGTTTCGGAGCTATAGCAGTGACTAATTAAAACTTTCGATTTGTTTATTAGCTGTGTCAAATTTTAAAATTATAGAACAGAAAGCTCAAATTAAAAAAAAGAAATGTATTCAGAACCACATCTTTTTAGCAAGATCTTAAAATTATCTGAATATTAGAAGTGTTTAGTTTTGCTTAAGAAGTTAAACCTTAAAAACTTATTAAAATGTAATGGATTAATTCCAACTAAAAAGCCTCAAAAATAAGAATTACTTTTCAAATTTTTTGCTTCTCCTAGAACTCGATAATTTGATCACCTGAAAAGCTTGAAAAAGTTAAATCTAAAGTCTCCAATTTCAATTTTTGTGATGGAAAATTTCAGTTTTAGGTTCTCGAAGGTTTCAAAATGGACACTTTCGATATGCTCAAATTTCAAGCTGTTAATGCAAGGCATTAAAAATCTCGAGTTGCAAAATGGTAACTGTTTTCTCTTATTTAAAACACTTTTTATTTAATTGAATCTAATTGAATTTTTCAACTCAATACTCAGTGCACTTCCCCGAGCCAGAACTCCTGCTGCACGTCCTCGAATGGTTATTGCGTTTGCAAACGTAAAGAAACCCGTAAACACGGAATTTAAATCGAACATTGGGGGCGAAATCGGGATGCATATGCTTCGTTAGAAGGCAACAATAGCCCGGTGGTTGTTTGAATAATGACTCCGGTCAACACTATTCCCACCCCACAAAAGGTAGAAATTCGAATGATTCCGAAAGCCCAGATATTTCGCTAATACGAGGGTGGGTGAAGCAGGTAGTTTTTTAACCCTCCTGTTTCAAGGTGATGCATTAAATTCGTAAGAATACGAAAACTCCATTAAAAAAATTCTTTAGTTTCTCGCATTATTTAGCGGCGAGCTTTGCCATGATAACTTATATTTTTCTTTCATTACCATTGTCAACATCACATTAGCATATTCCTGTTTACAGGGTTCTTACCACCGAGGACAGTGGAATTCTAAAGAATGTAAAGGCATTGTTAAACCACGTTTCTTGTAAATGATGGAAGCTTCTTTTTTTAAATTTACATGCGGGCACGAAAGATAGAAAATTGGTTTACTTTAGAAATCTGAAATTGTCAGCTGGTGTAGGAACTGAAAGAACGTCAGCTGTCGTAAATGGGAGAAAATTTAAACATTTCCTCCCTTGTTTTAATGCGAGATCCCCACGTCAAATGATAATGGGGACGTTTATGTCTCGTGGACTTCTTCTCAATTAATTTTTTATTACATATGTCGGAAGACCATTGCTAAAGGACACATTTTTATGCAAATTATGTAGTCGTAAAAACATTGTGTGGTGAATGGGACGTTTTTTTAATTTGGTATTGCATGCTGCGTGGAATTTACGGGTATCAACTGCAAATTATTGACTTTTTCAATACCACTTCTGGTAACAATAGTTAAACCTTCTTAAGAAGAGAAACATGCGGTATTATTTATAACCACAGTCGTACTTTTATCAATAACTGATATTTTTTTGGAATAGGCACTTTTCGCCCCAATCAAATGTTTAGAAGAAAATTTTGAAATAAGACTGATTTTTGGATTTTAGATTTTTAAAAGTCTTGAAGTTTTTGAGTGCTGACCAGAATTGAGCGCTTAAGTAATCGTACAATTTTTGGATACAAAATCGAAATTTTCGACTCTGTTATAGATGAAACCGATTGTAAAGTTTTCGAAGTTTTATGATTTACAGTTATTCTTTCAAATAGCCCACCGCAACGATTTATAATGTTCAGTGCGCTCATTAATTAATTAGTCAACTTTTCCGTGTTTCGTTATACCATCCCATGTATTATTTCCCAAGTTTCTCACGACTGCGAAATTATTTATAGATTCAAGAGATTGATACGGGTCAAAATCCCCAAATTCGGCATTCAAAAACACCGTCTGATATTTTTCGAGGGATGAAAGGTTTCGCTTAAAAAACGGTGCGATTGTTCCCAGGAAACGGGATTTGGTGTGTACCTTACGACCTACATAATGCGTTTTTTATCCAAAAAATCGTTTTAAATCTTAGTGCAAGAATATTTAAGGGCTGTTTTAGAGCGATCACGTTGGATTCTCACACTGAACGAATTTGGGTCATTTTTTGCCCCTCGGTTTCGCATTTTTAGTTAAAAATGATACGAGAGTTAATTTACCGGCGGAATCCGCTCTATGGAAATGGGGAACTGCAGATATATTATGGCATATAGTGTCCTGTATTGATTTTAATGTTGCAGCGCGGAATTTCCGTCCTTATGCTTCATGAATATTGGATCTTGTATTCTGTATGCGGATTCGCGCAACGCTCTTCAATAATAAACACCGTTATATTAAAGTGACTCTCACTCGAGCTTAGTCTTTCTAAAGGGGTAGTGGATGGAAGGAGTTGGTTGGCAATTATCTCGTCCGAAGAAATAATTTATGGAATTTTATTGTGTCGCAAAGTTTCTCTATTGCAAAACTCGCGCCAGTGAATTTTATTGCAGGCCGGATAACGTCGTACTTATTAAATTTTCAAATTACTGCTATTATATCTGTATATGGTTATTACGACTTGCACACTTCATTTGGCGGTATCTACCATAAATGATGAATTTAAATACGAGATTTTCTATACTGTCTGCACAACTTTCTGAAGAAAACATCGTGCTAATCCGACAAACTTTTATAAAGTTCTGAATGTTGTGGCGCATTAACACTAAACAAGCGCCATTCCGACATTTTGTCATTATTTTTAACTTAGGGAACGAGATGGAAAATTTTACACTTCTCTGACATTGTTTGTGATTTTTCTGCGACGGTTGAAGACTTTTATTTTCTAGTTTTGTAATCACCAACGACTTTACTTTATTTCCTCTTTAATTGTTATCTGGGATTGACTTCCACAGTAGTAGCAACCTAATCTTCACTTTGTATTATATACATATTATATAGTGAAATATTAATTAAAAAGTTTCCAAGAACCACAAAAAATAGAAGATACTCATTTTTAGCGGATCTAAAATTGGCCACATATAAGAAAATGTGGAACTTTTATTTGAGAAGTTTTAGTTAAAGAAATTATACAATCTTGTCTGTTGCTGACCCTGTATTCCACTTTTTTTCCAAAATCACCGATATTTTTAGCTTGTTCTTTTCAATGAATCTCAGTTCTGGGCAGTTTGGTGGATTGCTGTCTTTCGGCACAAATGCAACTTTATAAGTTTGATACCACTCTATCACATTGTGCCGTGGTTAAATCGGACCAGAAGAGAGCAGAGACATTGTGATTTTTTTTAGAAATGGTAGCAATCTCTTCTTCAGGCACTCCTCCAAATAAATGTTTTGATTTATTGTATCTTTCGCCACAAAACTTTGAGATTCTTTTCCGGAAGTGCACTTGGCTTGCCAACTAAAATTTTTTTCCTCAAATTTTGCCATTTTTTTCTGCTTGAATTTTTCTAAACCATCAAATTTATTTTTGCAAGTAAAAAACTCTTGGCTTGGAAGTTGTTGAAAATCAACTTTAATATAAGTTTCATCGTCCAAAATTATGCAATCAAAATTTGTTAAAAAATTTCTCTACAATTTTCTTGTTGTTAAATTTTGTTTTTCGTTGCGATTTGGCGCTTTCGGTACTTTAAAAGTCTTCCGCATTTCTCTTTTTGACTTTTTGAACATATGAACCAGATGTTCCAACTTTTTTAGCCACGGCTAAGACTTTTCTTTCCACAATTTGACATTTAGGAATTGCTTAGGCTTTCTTGTTACGGTTAATTTTTCCTGAAAATTGTTGAGATCGTTTGCTACTGTTGAATTTGCTATTACCAGAGATTTTGTAATAGCTCGATAAGAAAACTGACAAACTTTATTCCATTTGCCCAAAATTTGTTTCCTAAGCAAATGTTGTTGGCTACCCATTTTGTAAAACAGACACACAAATTGTTGTCGTGTGTACAATTTTTTTAATTATAATTTCTTTGCTTTTTAGCTTTTTAGATTTCTCAAGCACAACATATTTTCAGTTTTTATATCATAAATTTTGACGAATTGTTATGTCACTTGACAGCTCTAAGAGATAAATCTCAAAATGTTGTTTTTATTTCTATTTTTTAGGGTTTGCCGGATTTTTGCTTATTATTTTTGAAATTTTAATTTTATTACTTCAAGTCAAAAATTACTTACATACAATTATTTAAATACAAAAAGTATAATTTGGATAGACTTGTTATTTACTAGATTTTCTGTAATGTTACAAAAGTAGTTATTGTTACAAAAGTTAGAAACTTTTACACATTTACACATTTAGGATTTTTTCCACTCTTTTCAACTTCTTAGATCTTGTGGACACTTTGGATTTCTCAATCTGCTGTATTTTTTTTTAGGAATTTCTAGATTGATTCTTAACTATTTTGTCTATTAATTTTTTGCAGCATTGAATTTGTTTTTTTTATTCATTTTGATTTTTTGAAAATTTTGTAAAATTCCAGTTTATTACATTCTTTACGTTTTTGGAATCTGTAAAATTTTCTAATGCGTGTTGATTTTTAGATACTTGAACTTTTGTGGATTCTTGGATCCTTATATTTTTTTGAATGTTTGTACGCATTATCCTGATCCTTTGGACGTTACTAATTTTTTGTATTATAATTTTTTTGATTTCTAAAATTTTGTAGATTTTCTAATCTATTCTTTCAATAAAGTTTGGACTAATGGAATTTCAGTTTTTTAGAATTTTGAGTTTTTATTCAAACTTTTGGATTTATTATTTAGACTTTTTATAGCTTTTTTTTAAACTTTTTTTACAGGTTGAGTTCTATTAGTTCATATTTTGTTTAAATTTGTTGGAATGTTTATTTTAATATATTTTTTAGATTATTATCTATATCTCGTAAATTTTTTTAATAATTATATAATTTCCATTTTTTTTTCCTTCCTCTGGTGTTTTTGATGATAATTTTTTAAATTTTTTATTAGTTTTGTCTTCAAATCTTTAGTCTTTTAGCTTTTAAATTGTTTGTATTTTTTTGTATTTCTTGGGTTTTTAGCGATTTTGGTATAAAATAAGGTTTTGTAAGATTTCAATTTTTTCTACATTCTTAAAATTCTATTTCCTTTTTTTCGAGACCATTCACGATTAGATATTGGATTTCTTAGTTTATCTGCATTCTTTTGCGTATTTAAAATTCTAAAATATTTTGTATTGATTTTGCATTTTTTAGATTTTTTTGCATTTATTGAACCTGTTTACGTTTTAGGTTTTGAAGTTTCTAATATGTTGTCTTCTTCGAATACTTTACATTTTTTAGCTTATTTAAATTGTCTTTTAACATCCGCTGGAATCCGTTGATTATCTAGATTTTCTAGATTTTTCTTAAATGTCATTGTTTTTTAAATTATTCCACTTCTGGAATTCTTTAGATTTATTGTTTATTGGATCACCTGGCAATCTAAATCTATTCTTAAATTTTGATTTCTTACATTTTATACTTTCTAGATACTAATTTCTTAATTATTTTTAGATTGTTTAAATATGAATTAGTTATGCAATATGCTTTCTGAATTTCAGATTTTTGTATGCACTTTCTTAGCAATTTACGTTCAAAGAACTGCTTTTAAAATTGTACGCGACTTGCTGCATTTGCAGTTTATAAATATGCAGGCAATATGTCAATATGCAAAAATATAAATTAGTTACTTACATCTTTGATTAAAAATATTTTTTTCTCTTAGAGAGTTTTCAAAATGATCGATATTAACAAAAAGCGCACTGATTTTATTTCTTTTTTTCTGACGCATTTTCAGCTTTCACCAAATCTAGCGTTTTATGGAAAGTAAATAATAACTCACATCTAAATATATCGTACTTTTTCATTCTCCAAAAAACCCGACAATTTGTAGTCGAAACCCGAACATGTGCACCAAATTATTTCAATTATCGAAAGCTTATTTGCTGTTTATTTTACGAACTAAAACCATCGCCATTTGTCAAAAATTGCCTTCTTTAACGTCTCAAATAACACATTATTATATAACACAAAACAATTTAAGTATAATGCCTAATAAAATAATAATGTGTTGTAATAGAATGAAACTGAAAACTGCAATTTATTGCAAATACTGTATGTATATTTATTTTGATAACAGCCTTCGTTTGATTATATACGGCGTCGCCCATAATATTGTGCGTGCCTTAAATTCGACTGTGTGTTTAAACGATGAACATAATTGTAATTGTTGCAACATGACGTTATAGAAAATATTCAAGTTAACTAAGTAGGTAACTATTAGATGTTTTTAAAATGACGGTTGTAACCTCAAATTGGCTCTTCGTTGTTATTAGAATGACGGTTTTGCATAAATTTGCAAAAATTTTGTGGCTTTCAAAATAAAGTTGTTGTAGCGATGCCAACTGTCAAACGATGAGATTTTTTGTAGTTGTTTAGTCATTATTGCAACATTGTACTTTGTTTTTGTTTGCTTCATAAATTAAGTAGACTAGATGTTGGATAAGCTACAACTTAGACTATCTTGTAATGCTAATCGGAAATGCCGAGTAATAAGTTATGAAAAATGAGTTGTTACAATTTTATGAGCGTTGTAAAAGTATATGGTTTTTTATGATTTCGCTGCTGCCATAAACAACGGCAATAACTAATTGATCATTACCATAATTTATATAAGATCAAACAAGGAAAGTTTGTTGATCTTTCATAACGACAGAGTGAGTTATCAGTCTCTAAATTATGATAAAGACGTCTTTAGCCCTCTATTTACCACCTTACTTGTCCCACCATTAGAAAATGTGTTGAAGTGGGACAAGCCGTGCCTCCTGAATTAATTTCAGGGATCAATTAATTCGGCGGCGTGTGTCTGCCGTCGTTCGAAATATTTTGTCGTACAATCAGGAATTAAATTTCGTTTTAATTAAAAGCAGCACGGTTAAAATTCCTTCATAATCGATAAGGAGTTAAATTCGGCCCGATTTCAATAAAGGCCCGCAACCTTTTTATCAGTGAAGCATCTGGAGCCCGAGTTAAATTAACTGTAGCTAAGGTGTAGGTTGAAAACTTCATTTTTTTAGTAGCAGCTGTCGCCAACTCCGGCAATGACACTCTACGGGGGTGGTTACACAATCACAATACAAGAATGCGAACCGATTTCGCCAAGAAAGGCATTAGAATACATTTAAGACGGGCATTGTGGCATCGAAAGGCACAATTGATACCGTTTCTTCAAATTTCTTCGGAGTGGACCGTTAAATGAAATATGGGTAGTTTGTTTTCTATACTCCAATTTGGCAACAGCCTTTAATTCAACGCAAAGCAGGAACACCTTATTTTTACAGTTTTCGGTTGCAAACGTTCAAAATGAACCAACTAAACTAATTTTTATTTTATTGAATGTGATTTTATTTTTTTTTAATTTTTTTTTGCTAATTGAAATAAGCAGCTCGAATCAATCCTGGGATTCAAGGCACCGTTGTTACTTGCTTGAACATATTTATTTCTGTCCTTCCAAGAAAAGTCGTTAAAGGGGGAAATGTGTAAATTTCAAATATTCGGTAACCCTTGTTAATTCGCCCCTTTTTTCGATAAATCGTGAGAAATCGCAGCAAGGGTTCGGAATCACACAGCGAAAATTACAGCTTCATTTGGAATTCGTGAAATTTTCTCATGACGGGGCTCGATTTATTTTATTATGCTCTTACACAAACAGTTCATTAATTTCCTATCGTTAAACGAGGTGTTTAAGATTCATGGCTGCGTCTTAATAATAAAAAAGGTAAGGTTCAGAGCCTTAAACGTCGGTAATTTTGCAATGGAAGACGCGAGGTGTCCATGAATATTGATTGACACCTGTTTTAACACCTGTGATCAAATTGAAGATGCACGGGACCCACCGAAACATCCTCATACTCACCATATTATGGTATATGTCAAGACGAATTAATTATCTTGAACATTTCTTTTCCTCGACTAAAATTAGATTCAAAACACATAATTAAGTATGCCGTTCGAAAGATCGTTATCTCTACCTTTTGACATAATTAACTATTAATTATAATTGGAATATGCTTTTAATAGGTTTACCACCGCGCCGTAAAAATTATCTTAAAACCCCGAAAAGTTCGTTTAGTTTTTATTGCGGCTTCGTTATCCTGGGGCGCATTCATCTACTATTCTCATTTCCTAAACTATATCTTCTCCCCTTGACTATTTCCCTCATACAGCCTGTTCTGAATGTTTGCCTTCATTGGTAAATTTATTAGCTGGAGTGGCGTAATTTGGCCCCCGATAATAATAACGGCAGCTATAAATTACTTCATCAAAATATATCAAGCAAATTTCAAAAACACCTTTTTTGATGGTTCACACGAGGATTTTTCCCGTTTTGAAGTAAACAGAGCGAGAAGAATCATGGCTTGTACCTGCAGCGATTATAAAGACGTGGGTGTATTAAAAAATCTTGTTTAATGCAGTGTAAAAACATCCAGGGATTAAAAAAATGATGTGGTATTGCGAAAAAAAAATCACAATGGAACGGCTGTGGAGCTTCGGAGAATTGCCGTTTACGATGCGGAGGTTTATGAGAAGACACACGTCAATAATAAAACGTGTGCATTAAGAGTCACTAATTTGCATTACGCATTCGACGTCACATTACAATTAGTTGTTGTTAATTGCCAAATGCAATGATGGGAAAAGAGGTTTTGGTTTTGTTGTGACATAAAGGTTAGTACCTCCGGCGCCTGCATTCTTTGTGAACGGAGAAAACGCCAAAGTTTACAAAAATCAACCATGTTCATAGTTAAAAAAAGAATGCTCTTGTTTTATCTTTTACTTCTCAGACCTCAGATTGGATATTCAAATTTTGAAACATTTTTTTACTTTATCTTGAGTTTTGGTTTTTTTTCTCATTTAAGTTGTCGGTATTTTCTACTGATTTGGTCAAGGCATTCTTCGACTAAATATTTTAATTTTCTTAAGATGGAAAACATTTTTTTATAGCGTGTTTATAACTTTTGTCGTGTGCTGTCCTTAACTTTTTACTAGACAAACGAATTCAAATAAAAGTGAAAGTAAGTACTTAACCTATCTCAATGATAATGCCAGCGCTTTTAAAAATAATAGCTTTTGTTTTAATCTTTTAGGTCTTTTCATATTAGATAACGTTACAGGTTTAAATCTTTGCATGATTTCGTGAGTGCTAGTTTGTGGGTCAATTATTTTAATAATAAAATTAATTCATGTAGCTATCTCTGCATGTTTACCATTACGGCAGCATCAATTTCAATAAAAATAAAGAGGTGCCAACAAAAAGTTGAAAATTGTAAGGCATATTGCATATTTCCAAACAATCAAGAAAATATGTGTCTAATATCTAGAAATACTAAGAGTCGAATCTGGAGAAATCAAAAAACATGAGGAATTTAAAGGATCCAAAAAATCAGCATTTAAATAATCCTAGGAAATTTTTAATAATTTGAAAAATTTAAAATGGTATGAAATATCTTGAAGGATTTAAAAAGTATATAGCACAGACGGGTCTAAAAGATGCAGAAAGCAAAAAATATATAAAACTTAAAAATATGAAGAAAGTAAAATAATTATCTAAAGTTACCAAAAATAGCTCAGATTTATAAATTCTACAGAAAAAATGCAAATTCTTAAAAATGTTATTAAAAAAAAATCTAAAATTTTAGAAAGAATTACTTTACACATTTGATAAAAAATTAAAAAAATATGGAAAATACGAAGTTAAGAAAAAATCTAAAGAAATGTACAGAATTCACAGGTTATTACAAATTTAGAGAATTCAGAATATCTGAGAATTTAAAATTTAGAATATAAAAAAAAACAAGACAAAAACGGAGAGACCATTATAGAAAATTAAAAGAAATGGAAAATCTGATAAAATCAAAAAATAAAAAAGCACAACGAATCCAAACATTAAAGTCAAGGAAATACAAAAAAATCCGAAGAAGCTGACATTTAGGTATATAAGGATTTTAAAAAATTTGATGAATCTAAATTTTCAAAAACCTGTAAAGATTATTAGAGTCTAAAGCTTTCCAATTGTTCATCAATATATAACATAAAATTTTTGTCTTACAGTTGTATATTTTTGCATATTTCTTTGAATGTGTAACATTTTTGGGTGTAACAAAAATGACGCACAACTTCGTACTACACACTAAAGAGAACAACAATAAAACCTACAAAAATATTTAAGATTACATTTATCTATCTCACTTATTTTCTAGGTAAAATGCCACCTAAAAAGTGGCTCGAATAATTAAAAATTTGTATACTTGATATTTGTTAAAATTACCTTAGATCGTGTTTATTTTGACAAGATTATTCACTGAGAGTAGCAGTTCTTTAATTAGAAAAAACAAAGATCCAAGTAAGTTTTTAATCTTTTTGAATAATTTTATTTTTTGCGATAACCAAACAAAAACTATTAGAACTTAAAAAAATTATTCAACAATTTGATTTTCAACATGTCCCTGAATTTTTAGTCGTTCCACATGTCGGCCAAATTACCCGAGATCAACTCTTTGGAAACCGCTGAACGGTGAGGCGGTCCTCTTTCTTGGCCACCGCACTCGCCTGATTTAATTCCCTTGGATTTTTTCACAAGGATCACTGTAAAGAAAGCGAACCAATGAGATCAAGGAACGAATCAGGAAGTTTTTAGAATTTTTTTATTATGTTTTTAACAGTTTTGTAAAAAATATAGGTCTGATGGAAAAATGTCTGCCCGACCGATGGTGAGACATGCTAATTATTGCAAGCTTTAGCGTCTTTAAAAGAAGCAATTGTTGAGGGTCTTAAATCATATTTTGGCAAATATTTTCTTAATGAATTTAGATAAATTTTGAATTGTCCACATAAAATTTAATGATGCCAAAAAATTTAAAGTAAGGAGCCTGTGGGTTTATATTTGCAAACATTCATGTAAATTTCATATTTTTGCGTCGCGACGGTCTATTTTGAGCAATAAAATTCTTTGGTTTAGTTTGTGGAGAATTAGGCATTTAGAAATTCGTTAAAATTGTAATTTTTTTTGCGGATTTTTTGATTAAAAATTTTGATTTAAATTATCAACATTTAAAAACAAATTTTTGTAATTACGTTTGTACTAGCCTATAGAGGCTAGAAAATTTAATCAAGTTCAGTTATTTTACTGTATTGTGTTTTAAATTTTTGAGATTTTTATGTTTAAAAAAAAGTTTTCAAATTTACTTAGAGAATAGCTTTCCTATTCTGTTAAATTAGCATCTATTTTAAAAAAATTAATATGCTTTAGATATACTAGTACTTTTTTCATTTTAAGAGATGTGCATTATTGAACTGAAATAAAAATTGTAACTGCGGTTTTGACATTTGACATTTTTATTTTTTTTTTAGTTTTAACAATTGGTTAGATGTCACGTTTTTTCCAGAATTATCCGTTCCAAAAATTGCGAGTTTTTAAGAATTTTGCATTTGTAGTATTTTTAATTCTGATTTTCAGTGATTTCATCATTGAGTTCTTCTGTTGCTAAAATTAGTTTTGGTTGCTAATTATTACTTCCTTATTACTCTAATTTATGAGTTTTTTTTATTTATCTAAAATATCTTAATTTAAGCTTGTCTGGAAATATTTTAGCTTGTAATTTTATTTTTTTCAAGCACATTTTATCAAGTGTTAAGAACCTTCTGTACGGAGTTTGAAATAACTTTTGGCTGAAGTCATCATCATCATCAGCATACTTATGCAAATCATTTTGATTATAGTCACTATCTCCCTAATTATTTTTGTCAGATAATTGAAGCTCTTGCCTCGTTACATTAAAACGTAGCTTTTAATAATTTTTATGATGTTGGCGTCACTTTCCTCCTCCTAAGAAGTGCACTCCGGCGTGAATCATGAAAATCATCTCTTGTATTTATGCCGAATGCAATTAAAGCTATTTACATAAAGTGGTTTAATTCGCAATTATAATCGTAAGTGCGTAGTTGCGACGTTCTACAGCTGCCACTTAAGCCGAACTCCTTAATTAAGACCATCTTTACCCAGTCCAATTTACGACAACTCGTAAACACATGAATAATTTACATTAATGTACATTTTTCAGTGTGAAATGCTCTTGTCGGCGTATCAAACGTTTCGGACGTGATACTCGGGGTTAAAATGACATGCTAATTTTAAATATCACTAATTTACATCCATTAAGGGCCTTTTATCTCGCCGATTATGACTCATTTGCTTCAATAACAATCACTTTGTGGTCTCGCGATACATAGCACGAAAAAATATTAGATCGTCCTTGAACTTATTTTTTTCTTTCGTGGCTATCAGAAGGAAAAGTACGCCATCTACACGGGGATAATCGTCGTTATTCATCGCATTACGGTTGTCATCTCGCTTTATTGGAAGATGGATGTTTTACTGTTTATTATTTAATATGATAGCTTGCCTGCACTTTCATTTAAAAAAGCTCGTAACCCTATTAGCGAGATAGGGGACCAATTGCTCGAGCAGCTTTTTCAACCCTGAGCTTTCATTCAAAAATTCCATGATAATAAATTAGATAAACACAATTCGTCCTAAACCTAATAAACTAATAAGAAAGTAGTTAAACTCATTTCTTGTTGATAATAATTTATAGCGGCAATTAATAATAATCGTAAATATAACTTACTTTTCATTAGCGCACTCGTTTGAAATTTGATCGATTCTTAATGTAATTAATTAAGTAAATGTACTGATTAATTGTAACAAATTATTAAATTATTTTCTACTTTGATCAGGCACGTTTATTTTTCAAAGGTAATTAGAAGTGAGATCATTCTTTGTACATGAATAGAAAATTCTTGTTGAGAGAGTGTCATTAATTTCTGTAAACGGTTTACGCGTCATCAATAAGCAACAGAACTTAAAATTTTGCACCTATTCTACATAAATATTTCAAAAGTAGTGATAAAAATTTTAAAATGTCTTACACCCAATAAAGAGTAGGTTGCTTTTTTCCTAAAATATTTGAGATTCTTTTTTGTACTTTCTAAATATTTTGGTCATAATTACAAAAGTATGCAATTAAGTACATTTGTAATTTTTAATTGAATTTAAAAATTACTATGAAGTAATTACAAAAATTCAGGTTATTTCATTTATAGTTTTTTAAATGTTCTCAAACTTTTTTTTTAGGATCTTGTTAGGTTTTAACTTGTTTTTTTTTTATATATATGCTTGCTATACTATACTATGCTATTTTTTTACTTCTGTCTATCATCTTCGGAATTTCGCTTGGAGCATCTTTTACTTCAGAATCTCATTTCTTAATGTTAAGCTTCTGGAATGCTTATTTTGTCCAATATTCAAAGGTTTTAGCTTTTAAGGAAATGTAGGACTTTTTTATTTACAATTTTTTTTGTATTATTCTCATTTAGATCTTGTTGGGATTTAATTCTGATTTGAACCAATACAAAATTAATTTTAAAAAACTGATTATTGTTATTCCTACTGTTTATTGTAGGTATTTTAAAAAATTATATGCTAAATTTGAAAATGAATGAGATAATATCGTGGCAAATAAAATTTTTAAGTTATGGATTATGAGTAAAACTTACAAATATCAACATGAAATTAAAAATAAACACGTATCGTGTCGAATCCAAATACGCTTCCAACTACATTTCTTTTGATAAAACAATAATTAATTAATTTCTCTTGTCGAAAGTAGTTTTGTGAAAAGCAGTGAAGTACTTCAAAAGCGCCAAAACGTGGCCATGTGAAGGATATTAATGATAGATTTATGTCAATATCTTATTATAAATTATTGTTTGATTTTTTTTTAATCAATTTCGTATATCACAATGCACAAAAAAATATTTCACCTTGTTGAAATTTTTGTTTGTAAGGACCTCGAATTTTTTTTTTATAAAATTTCATCATGAATTTTTATTTTTACAAATATGTTACAAGTCGTCATGACGTTTACAGTTTTTGAGATTTATTAATAAAAAACGGTTTAATTACGGTTTCTTTGGTTATATTTCAGATTTGTTTCTCTTTTGAAGTTTTTGAACTTTTAGCTCTCAAAATATGGTTACTTTACTCATTTGCGAGTATTTTTTGATTTTTTTTTAACATTCATATAGCTTTTAAAATTCAGTTATTTATATATCACAATTTTTTTATTACGTTTTTACTAATTTTACATGTAAAAGTTTGTTTTATGGATCTTAGCTTTCTCTAAATAAAAAATTAACAATAATCTATTTCCTTGGACACCTGTGTGCTTCTTCTTTTTTTTTCAGATCAACTTTTTGATTATACAAGTGTATTTTCTAATGTTTATTCTTGCAGTCCTCGGTCGGTTAGTGTTATTTTTCTGTAGTAATTGCATTTATCTCCTCTTTTTTTTTAAATTAATATAAATAAAGTTTGTCTTTGGAAATTTGTTTTTTGGAAACCTGTTTTCTTATTCAAGTTTTAGTATAACATTTCTGTTTATTTATTTTAACATTTCCACAGGCAATCTCGTCATGACTTTGACATTTTCCATTTTTCAGATTTTTACTACTTCTTGAATCTCTTCCAGGTGTTTCTTGTCATAACTTTTCTAATATACAGTCGTTTGTCTCTAAGCTCTAATTAATTTAAACCCATAACAGGTGCTGAAAGTAATTTTTCTAATTTATGTTCTATAAATATATTTCCAAAATTTATTCACTTTTTTTTTGTCTCGTTTTATTGTCTAATGTATATAATATGTGAATTTTATTGTTCATTTTTTAACTTTTTTCGTTTGTTCTTCATTTGCTAATTTGGACGTTCTTGCACCTTTAAATTTAACAGTTTTTGTACTTTTTGTTTTATTTCCAAGGTATTTTAGCTTGTCTTTAGTTTGTAGGAAACGGAATTCAAGCATTTTTCTCCGTTGGTTAAATCTGGTATTACATTTTCATCGTGTACCGTATTGTTGATATATTTGATCTCTTTTCGTCTATGTTTATTTCTCCTTTTGCTGTGTCTACGGCAAAACATGTTACGAGATCCGACTAAATATCTAACGTTCCACGTTCCAAGTTGCTATGAATTTTTATTCTATTTATTTCAGTTTTTTGTTTTGTTTCTCCAATTGGTGCATGTTTTATTATTTCTTCAAGTGAAATTTTGTAAGTAGATTTATTACATATATTTCTAGCTTAGTTGATACCGAAGATATAAATTAAATAGTGCTCAACGGTCACCCACTTTTTTCATATCTCACAGCTCCAAAAAATCCTATTATGTGCGTGTTTTTGTTTTTTAAAATTACGTGAAACTCAATCAGAGGGAATAACAATTTAACTAATTGCATTATTAATTTTAATGTTTTTATATTCTGCTAATTTTACGTATTGAGAAAGTAACCAACTTTGACAACTTTTCAACTCTAAAAAAATTGTCATTTTTAGTTACTTAAACTGGCATTAAACAATCAACAGGACGCGTAGCTCACACAAAAAAAATATTTTTCAAAAATTTAGTGATTTAATTTTTCTCCATTTTTAAACGAAATTTCTGGTATTATTTTAATACGCTTGGTTTGTGGCACTAATTTTAATTTTGAATTTTTTGTAACCATCAAGAAATAAAAAAATCTGAATTATGATAAAATTTTTAGTAAAAAGTAACAAATTTGCGGCAAAAAGTGTAGCTAGTTTTTTTTTTAAATTCTTTGAGCCGGCTCTTTTTCGAAATTCTAATTTAGTATTTTGACCGCCATGTACATATTTTATAAGTTAAAAAAATAATCGTTTTGGATTTTTCACTTTTTTTTTTCTCTGTAAAATCACCTAAACGTTGTTTTCAAAAATTCTTAAATTGTGACAAGGTGATATCCGGCGAATGCGGTGAATGGTTGTTTACAAAGAATGAGGTGGCGCATTGTCATGTTCCAAATCATCTCACTGATAATTCTAAAATAAACTTTTTCTTTGTACAATCAAATGACATCTGTAACATGTAAAAAAATTGTGCTTAAAACAACATTTTTTATACATAGCAAAAAAAATGCGATTGTAGTTTTGAGTTTTGATAAACTGAGAAGTTTTTAGAATTTTAGATTTTTAACGTTTCATTTAATTGAAGTTCTTAGTTTTGTTGTTTAGATTTCTTCATTTTTTTGGGGAGCGGATCTGGGAAAACAAAGATATAATAAACCACAAAGATTTTGACTTGATTTTAGTTTTAATTTTAGATGTTCCAAAGCGTGACCTAACCAAACAGAGGCATTTAAATTTTATGAACTTTTTCTACTGTGAGATTCTTTGTGTGCTTCTAAACTCTATCTGATCGGATTGAAAAGATACTTTTATAAGAGATTTTTTTTCTCATTCATAAAAATGCAAATGTTAATGTTTTAGCATTATAATGAGTTTAAAATCTCCGCTTAATCCGAAGAATCATTGTACATGCGAGACTCATAAAACTTTTACGGTAGAATCTGGGTTTCAGTCAGCATATGCATTTGTAACCGTTAGTCGAATTATCCAGTGAATCGAGTAACTCTCGCACAAGCCATTAATTAACGTTCTCAAAGTGTTTACAATACCTTACTATGCAAATTTCCTAATGAAATACTGCACTCTAAGACATATGGTAATGTTATTACGTGTCGGCTCTCTTGAACTGTCCAGTTGGATTAGCGGACACATAATTCTTCGCTATTTGCATGCACTTACCTTCATTGTGCATAATTAGAAGGACACGTTTTTCTCAGAATCTCCACCGTTTACAAGCTGTCGATCTACCTTTCTTTAATCAAATAAACAATTAACGCTCGCCATTATTTGCAAATCAATCGTTGAAAATGCCAAGCGAATTCCCGGAAGGTTGCAGGATGTAGACGCGGTCTTTTTGTATTCCTGCAGGCACTCAGACGTCATTCGCAGGAATTTTACTATCAAATAGTCGTAACCGGAACTAACATAGCGTGTGATTGCTTAAAATCGCTTGTGGTCCTTGAAGACCCTCCAACTGCGCTTGATTTTGAATTCAGTCGACTTTGGAGTGTTAAATTTGCCACTTGGAAATTTTCTCCCGGCGAGCTTAATTAAATTTTAACGCCCGTATTAAATGGATTATTTATTTAAATGGTTATGTAAATGGTTGTATTTAGTAAAAGTCCTGCTTGGAGTATCATAAATCTTTCGAAGAGTTTTGTAATTAATGCGGGTATAGAGGAATAAGTTTGTGTAGCTCGCAAACTTTGGGCGATGTTGCTGAACAGCAGCTGCGAATTTCGGATTTTTAGAGATGCATGGAAATGCTAATAGGTTTGGTTAATTTAGAGTTTCATGTTATTTGAATGAAAATAAAGTAATTTTAACGCTACGTAAACTCTTTTAATAACTGCAGAAATATGCGTTTTAACTGAGATCTTTATCTCTTATCAAGACTTTAATTTTAGTGCAACTAAAAGGTTAATGTTCCTTTTTATAAACCGGTGGATTTTCGTAATTTTCATCAAACTAATTAAGTCTTATTTTGTTTGTAATTTGACTTGACCGCAGTTTTAAAGTAGCTAAAATTCTGAATTTTGCATTTTGATGCTCAATTTTCAAAATTTTAGAACACCGTTTTAAAGATACCACTCCAAAAATTCTTTAGCTTGTAAATTTTTAAATTTCGATTTTAGTACTTTAGATCCTAAGAGTACTATAAATTGTAAAGCTGTTAGGTTCTCAATTTAGCAATATTTAAAAAACTGTTAAAAAAAACAAACATATATTATATTAAGACGTTTGAATAAGTGAAAACGGAAACTTTACGAAAATCGTCTGCTTTAAGAAAACTGAAAATTTTTTTCAGATTGTTGGAATACCTAGAATATAATTTTTTTTATAGTTTTGATTTCTTGGTAGAAAAAATATTAAAATACGTTTTCTTTTAAATTATTCTCCTACCCAAATTATTATGCATACGTTTAATTATTTGACTTCTGTTTTAAAAGGAATGTCAAGTACACTGCTTTTTAAAATTGTCATTTTTTTTTTAAATATTTTTAATATTTCTGAAAATATTTGAGAGTAAATTTTAAAGAACTCTAATTTAGAATTTCATGTGCTTTCAAGGATTGTTAATTTTTTAAACATTTATAAGATTTTTAAATTCAGAAATTTAAATTATTATCATGTTAAATATTAGTATAAAATTTTAACGACTTTACTATGTTAACAATTTTAAATTTATCTAGATTTTAAACGTTTGTTTCCAGAAAATTATAGTTTATTAAAAACACGGGGAAATTAAGAAATTTTTAATTTAGTAAAACATTTTTATTGCGTTTATAGTATAATATGATATTAGTTTATAATAGGAGGAATTATGGCACTAATGAAAGTTTAGGGTATGAGCGTAGCGAAGAAGTACCAAGTCATTTATTGGGAATAAAAAATATCATGGATTTAATTTATTTATTGCTTTCTGGCAGAGTCGTTTGATTGGGTATGCACCAGAAAAGTCAAAATTGTCTTCAAAGGAGAAATTAACAGAGTTTTTGACAAACGCACTAAATGAAACATATTTGCTTTTAAAAGTACTATTTCAATCTGTTCAAGTTTGTATAAAAAACTATTTTTTGAGTGGTTGCCACTTTTGGTTGGTTTGGGGCTTGCAGAAGAGTAGAATTTTTCTTATGTGCAAAATTTCTTTTTGCACCTGCAATCCCGTTAACACATTTGGGCAAATTCCGCGAAAAATTGCAAGCTACGGGCCACTCCTTCCAGAGAACGTCTGCCACAATTTTGGCGGATAGTGATGCCCACATTAGATTGGAAAAATGATACTGTTGTTAAGGGATATGTGGCAGATTCCATAGAAAATAGAAATAAAGTTGCCCAAACATTTGATGATTTATTAGCTGAAACTATTTGTATTTCTTCAACAAGAAAATCTACCATGAAAACTACAGTTATCGGAAATTTAAATTGGACATTTTATGTTAATACGCATTAGTACAATATAAAGTGCTGCTTTATTTTGTTTTTAACAAGCATAAAAACTTTGACCCGAGACAAGGGAATAGGTACTTTGGCGTGCCATTTTGTTGCCATGAGGACTTTATGGCACGATAAATCGTACCTAATAAAAAATCGTGCCATAATGTGACGGATTATTAACAAATTTGAATGTGTCAAAAGGCAATTATCAGACTACTCGATCACAAAAATTTTAAAATTCATAGAGAATTTTTTGTATGCCGAAAAAATTGTTGAGAAATTATGATTAATTTTTAATATTTTTTTCACAACGTTAAAATGTTTTAAGAATGTTTGAAATTTAGAATCTATAGAAGAAATAGTCCTTTTTAGACACTAAGTAAAACTTACTTTTTGTGTTAATAATTTTTAGAATATTGAAGCAAAAATTTTTGAAATATTTTGAAAAACTTAAAATTTTCAGATTTTTTAAGTTTTTTATTACAAAAATTATTTAAACTTACTAGCTAGATTCTAGCATATTTTTATCTTGGGATATTTGGGTTTGTTGAATTCTTTATGATCAAATAACTCAAAACCTTTTTAAATATAATTTTTAAAAATTTTGAGAATATTGGAAATATATAACACGTTTGAAATGTCTATCAAAGATTTTCATTTGTTTCATTGAAGGAAAAATTTTTTATATTTTTTTGTTTATATTTTTAGAGTCGATTCTGATAAATGAGTACAAAAATTTATACTAGCTAGTGGCGTGTCTTACTTATTGCTGATGTCAAATTCCTTTTAAACTTTTATTTATCTAATTTTTAGAATTTTTTTAAATCTTTATTTAGAATTCAGATCATTCAAAATCTTAATTACTGGAATCCAGAACCTGAGATTTTAGAATTATAGAATCTAAAAATCTAAGACTGGAAACTTGAAGAAGAATTTAGAATTTCTCAGAATCTAAAGTCTAAAAATTTTACGATTTACTTTACTTAAGAACCAGTGTCTAGGTACCTAGAATTCGAGTATAATATAACATATGGAGATTTGGGATCCAAGAATCTTAAAAATAAATATGAAGATTCTGGATCTGAAATTTTCAGTTATAGAATTAATTTCATATGTACAAATTTTAATTTCAAAACTTTAAATCAAAGAATATGTACTACGTGAGAACCGAGAATTTCGAAAATTAAATACAAATAGGTAACCGAGAATCTGGTCTAGTATTTGAGATAATTTTAAATTCTAGAATCGAGAATCTAATATTTAGATATATTTTATTAAATATGTACCAGCATTTCATAACATCTTCGACTCTAGATTTTTTAGAAACCATTATCTGAAAACGTCGACAATATTAGTGTCTCAAATTAGGAAATATGAGAGTACTAAGAATTCAGTATCATAGAGCCCAAGAATCTAGGACTTGATTTGTCAGGCTTTGAATTTAGAAATATGTAAGATCCAAGAATTTAGAATCTGAAATTTTCTAATAAGAAAGTACCGAACTGAGATTCTTAATTATAAATTGAGTACTATGGATTCTAAAAAAATTGAATTTGAGGTATCGTGTCCTAAAAACTTCAATAATTATGAAAATGCCCGACGTAAGCATTTAGAAACCAGCCACTTTTGAATTCAAAGGATTAGCATCTAAAAGTTAGAAACATTACAAAATTTCAAACATGAGAATCCAGAAGCTGAGAATTTAAAAGTGAGCATCAAACGAAACATTTCAAGAGTTGGGAATCTCAGGAATCTAAAAATTTAAATTTCTAAAACAGAGGGGAAAATCTTTAATCTACTAGAATGAAAAAACTTTAGATTTTTTTGAATAGTGTCTTTCCTTTTTGTATATTTTTTATTGAACCTTGTTTACAGTGGATCTGGCATCTTTAACCCAAAAAATAAAAACGATTAATTCAAAGAACTAGGAAGAAAACTCTTCCATGCTAGATGCTTTAACTTATCATATTTTGAACTATATTAAACAGCTGGAGGCCTCAAGTTTTACCAGGACAGAGATATGATAACATAAAAACGTAGTAGTGAAGATTTATGAAGAAATTAAAGGCGACTTTACATCCATTCAGCGATAAAGATCTGTTTTATATTCGCTAAATCGCAGTTTTTTTTTTCTAAAATTTCAAGTTGACGAGCGGTCATTTTCTCGTCGGCGCCCGTCCGTTGAATTATGTAATTCACAAGTCTGAATAATAGCAGGATACCATTCACACTAAATGCTTTATAAATACCCAAATTAAAGTGTCGGTTTATCGTAGGTGTCCATAGATAACGCCGGCGATAAAGCGACAGTTCATTGTCACGAAACGTCACATTCCGCCGCTTCTCTCTAATTGTCTACGTCACTTCCTCACACACACATTGAGCCGAAATGGCCTTGCAATTTACATATTTCGTTGGTTCATGAGTCATTTTCATTCATAAGCGCTTTTCTGGATTCATTCATTTTATGGAAATCCACAGATTATTTGATTAACTCAGCTAATTAATTTGAAGCACTCTAGTTAACATGGTAATGTGAGCCGAAATTAGACAAACAATACCGCGAAAATACAAGCAGTAAATGTCATTAAAGTCATTAACGAAAAAAATTAGAAACTTATTCTTATTAGCGGGAGTACATGTTCGGTCAATATGTCTATTAATTGCGGGATCGTTCGACCGTGGTAAAAGATGAAAGCGTGAAAATTATTTTTCTTAATACGACAAAGAAAATTCATGAGCGGTGGCACTTTGAGGAAACGTAACCAACATGAGCGAGCGAGATTAAAAGCGACGAGATAACGCAAATTACTCTAATTTTCACGCAATCTATGTAAATAGTGAGAAATTTAAATTCAACCTCAAAGTCACCTTTGCTCGCAATATCGAATTATATTTATTATTATTATTATTGTTGAGTACCATCAGCTACCCGTGTCTAATCCGCATGCCGGTGTTAATGGGTCGATTTCTGGGCCCGCAGCGTCCGAGCGCACCATCATCGCCTACATATATTAAAATCCTAGGTGTGTGCATGATCTAGATTGCAGATGTTGTCACCAGATAGGAGGTAAGCCCGGAGCAAACCTGTGCAGATGCTTGCGATAAGCGCCCTCTTGCGGGTGGTCGACTCCAGAAGCGCACACACGACCTCTCATTTGAATACGCTCGTACGTTACCACAGAAGAAGCGCACTCCTTCCGCACGCTGAGAATCTGCATCCGTGCATCCGATCCTCTTGCTTCTTGTCTCCTGCTTTCTTCTTTAATGATGTGTCTTCTCTAATGAGATAAGACAAGATTCGAGATAATACAAATTTAATACGGGAGATATTCAACGGCTTCAGTTTTACCAGCAAACATGCGATTTTATTTATGAACGATTCGAACGAGAGGATTTCTTAGTTAGCCAATGGGAAATTTTGGAAAGAAGGTGGATGAGCTTCAATGGTTTAATGAATTGTGATGCACTCGGATGAAGATAAGAAGTCAACTGTTAATTTTAAAAAAATGAAGATGATGAACGGTATCGAAAAGAAGGAATACGAAATTTATTGGGGAGGAACATGATGTTTTTTGTAAAAAATTGCGGTTTTCGCGATCAGGTGATCCAAAACTGTTCGTAGGAGTTTTGTTGACAGAAATATTAATCTAACTTAAAAGTGGACAAGTATAAAAAAATTCGCTTCAAACGCTCTCATTTCAAATGACATTTTTACTTACATTTCCAAAAGTTGTATTTCAAAAAGTCAATTTTTAAAGGTGTTAAGTTTATTTTAAATCAGATTGTTAAATAAAGATTCGATAAAAGAAGAAACTTGAAAATTTTTAAATATAAAGAATCTAAAGAAATCAAAGAATTGAGATATCCAAACTATTCGAGTAATCGAGAAGAAATATAATAATCTCAGATTTAAAACAATCGAGAAAGTATTAAAAATTAAGAGGATCTAGGAAATTTTAGAAGACCCAAATACAAAACAATCGAAGGAATCTCAGAAACAAACTAAAAAAAAAATTGAGGTACCTACTTGAAAGCCTAGAAAATTCATGATGTCAAAATATTTGAAAAATACAAGTTTAAAGAATCTAAAAAATATTGAAAGAAAGACCTAGAAAGTTTTGAAAATCTAACAAATTAAAATTTTTATGAAGATAACAAGAAATAAAGAAGATTTCATTTAAAAAAAGAGAAAAAGAGTAAAATATATCAACATCACAAAATATCAAAATTTTATAACGTATAGACGGCATTCAAAATATAGATAATCTAAACAATCTGAAAAATCTAGAGACAATGACCTAATGATCTAAAATGTGAGAGAAATAAGAAATAACCAAAGGCGTAAAATATCAAATATACTACAAAGTCAAAAAACTTGAACAATTTAGTTAAATTTTAAAAAGTACAAAAAATTAAACAGTTTTATAAAGCCGAAATATTGAAAGGATCTAACCTACAGAATTTAGTTCTAAAAATTTTAACGAACATACAAAAAATCAAAGTGTTCAAATTGTTTATAAAGTTCCCGATATAATATACAAAGAATCTAGAGAATTGAAAAGAACCTGAAATATTCAAAAAAAAAAAAATTATAGCATATTTTGCAATAATTTGGTACGTATTTTTATAAATTTTGTTGCATATCATTAATTCTCATTATTACCACTGTTAAAAAATTAAAGTAAATGGTTCAAATTCCTTCTTTAGGCACATATTTATGTTTTTCTTTTTATGATCCAAACTTGCTGTTCTACTCAGTTTTTAAATTTTTCAATTTTTGATGAAATGTTAAGCATGCAAATTAGTTCAATTTTTTTTGTTTATTTTTTAACGACGGTAATATTTGTAAGATTTCCAAAATTTTAATACTTTAGGAATATTGAATTTTTTTTTTGAATTGCTTTATAGTTTTTGAGTCAGGCACAAAAATATTTTTTTGTTATATCAGCATCCTGGTCTAAAACAAAAGCGTACGTAATCAGAACTTCCAGATAGTAAGAAATTGTTGTAAAATATTGTACTATTGTAGTGGTAACAAGTAGGTACAAAAAATAAAATAGCTGATAACCATTTCCATTCAAATTCAAATTAGAACCACTATCTCCTAAAAACTGAATTCTGTTCTCACTTTTGACTTTGTAGAGCGAATGTTATAAAAAATAGCGTATGATATCCCTGCAATACTAAGTTCTCTTATAACACTTGTAATATACTACTGAAGTTTTATTAACGGATATAAAAAAATTAAATGTTGGCATGTTGGCCAAATGAACGGTTGGCATTTTGGAAAGATGTTGCGGATGTACTTAAGTATACATTTTTTTTACTAAGCAGTTTTTTGGCGAAACTACATTAGCTGTTTCTTAATTAGAATTTTGAACGCATTTTAAACTTCTTTTAAATAAAAATATTCTTAATAAGAAAATCGAAAGTTTGTAAAGTGTCAACGGTTTCAACAGAATTTTTGCTGTAAATTTTTATTTTTTAGAATGAGCACAGAAGAGTACTTATTTATGTCACTTTATTAATAATTGTGGGATTTCTAGAATTAATTGAAGCTACCACAAACCGAAATTATTTGCTTTATTTAGAAGATATTTTCTTTGGTGGGTAGTTCAAATGTTACTTCTTCTATTTACTTATTTCTTGAATTTATTTATTTAAACACTAATATTTTTAAAGCTATTGAATTCGTTATTTTTAGCTTGTATGTTTAGCTGAAATTCAATTTCTGATGTTTTGATATTTATCAGGCCTGAAAGAATTTTTTTTCTTTAGTCCCTAACATTTTAAATCTAGTTTTTTTTACGTCGTTTATTTTTGTATTCACATATTTTTTTTAATGTACGAAATTTTGTTTATTGATTCACTAATTCCTCGATGAATTTCACGTAACTTCCGATTATTTTAAAGAATGCAAGCATTTTTCCGGTTTTAAGAATGTTGGACGATTAAAATAAATACATACTTACTTGCATTAGATTTTCTAGATAAAGCCATTTGTTGTCTAGGGATCCTAGATACAAACCATAGATTTTCCTGAGATTTCGCAGAAACTCCTGCAAACTTCTGGAATCTGGACATTCCGTGAATCTGTTATATTTTGGGCTTTGTTATATAGTGAAATATTGTTTTCTCTAAAATTGTACAAGTATAAATTTCAGCTTGTTTTCTTTATCGTGTTATTTGTAATTTTTCAGAGTTTTTCGTTTTTTTTTTTATTTGCGATAATTTGTACATAAAATATTATCATTTGCAGAAGAATAATTATTTGTAGAACTTTTTTTTTAATTGTTGGTAGATATTTCGTTTGTTTCCAAGTGGTTCTGCGAAATCTCGCCAGATTTGTAAGAGGATAGTCTACGGTAGTAAAAACCTGGCATTTTCTGGCGTCACTTTCCGCGCAGATGCCTCTTTCGCGGCGAATATTTGACAGGAAATCGCGATAAAAATAATAAAGATGAATGCATTAGCATATTAACAGTGGCAAAACTCGATTTTACGCCTCGTACATGATATCTTAATCAAAAAGGAAATTAAAGTTAATTACAATTTTTATAAATTACATTTTTAATAACATTTTTTTGTTATGTTAATCCGCCGTCATTATATCCCGGTTTAAGTATACCGAGTGATCTACAGAACACATGTCCCAACATCAGTTTTACGTAACGAGAGCAAAGAAACGTACATGATTATTAAAAGCGGTTTGATTAACATACAGTATGTACGTCCTTGACGGTAATGGCAGCCTGAATATGCTCGACATATAACTTATTGCCAATTAAAACAAAACCGCAGTGTTTATGAACAATGAGCCGAGATATTGTGATAGCGAATGTGGTTTTCGCGGATTTCGTAATATACGCGCGGTTTATACCGGAATAAAAAACGCGACGTTTCGGCCTTATTTGTTTTATTATTTCGAACACTTTACAGCCGGTAATTGGCACGATCGCGCACAAAGCACGCAAGGTCTTCGCGATAATGCTCACTCAAGAGTCTGCGACTAACCCGCTCGTTTTTTATGTTTTCTAAACGTTGAATTTTTTAGGCAAACGCCCTCGTCTTAACTTTCAAATTAACGTGGAAATTAAGGTAATTACAGGTAACAGAACCTAATAGTTGTGTGACAGTTTCGGTTTTTAAATTTCGCTCTTTATTTCCGGGAAAACGCATGCATGACATGTCTGAAGCGGTCTTGCTATGAAATTAGTTAATTGGACTAAGACAATAATATTCTTTAATTATTATTCATATAATTATTGTTCTTTTATATTCCCGGCTCGGACGGAGGTATTTAGAATTAGATGGGGAATGTTTCGCTTTGTGATTTTCATTATTTAAATGACACGGATGTGTATTATAACTGGCATTCTATTTATTATGCAAAATTCGTTAATTAGAGTCTTTAACAAACATGCGGGAATTTTAAGGCTAATTTTTGGGATTTTCAAAACGGGTCGGCCATTGGACCGCGAAAAACTGAATTTTAACTTCTAACAGTGAAATCAAGAAATGAATAAATGATTGTGATGCTAATACGGCTACGAGTAAAACAAAAGAACAATTTTCTTCATTATGCTTTGAAACAGAAAATTTTTAATTTTTCGAAATTTAATGTAGGAAGTGAAATAATTACATCGTATAACTTAGATTATAAAATCATAATAAATTTTTTAAAAACAGAATACTTAAGTTCCTTCAAATTCGGATATTTTAAATTCACAGATTTTTATCTCCTGAAATAAATGATAGACATCGAAATTACCAAAATGATGTTTCTAGGTTTCAGATTCAAATTCTTATTTTTCGGCACACTTATCTCATTTTTTAAAAAATTTTTTTAAATTAAATCATAACTAGCAAATATCGGACTATTAGTTTCTCAGGTTTTTCATTCAGAAATTAAACTCAATCTCAGAAAGCTTCTAAAATCTTAGAATGCATTTCCTTCAGTTTCTATCTGATTTTTTAAATTTTGACTACCATATCTTTAATTTAGTTAAAAAAAATACATATCATAGGTAGGTACCCAGATTTTATATATTTTTTCAGAATTTAAATTTGTGAATTTTCAAAATTATAGTCATGTTCAGATGTTAAATTTAAACCTCAAATTTAGTAGATAAATAAAATTCTACCTAAAATTTTTGAAAATGTATAAAAGGTATTTAAAATTTAAATGATCTATATCATCTCAAAAATCTACGAAATAATAAGAATCCAAAGAGAGTTGGCAACATGTAAATAAAAAGAAGAAGAAAAAAGCTAGATGGTTTAGAATGTGAAAAAAATCAACGTTTTTAAGGAAATCAAGAAAACAAAATAGTACAATTAATCTACAAAAATTAGATCTGAAAAATTCAAAAAATATAATAAAAAGCAAAACATCAAAAATGTCTATAGAATCTAAAAATTTAAGAAACAGAAAGAACCCAAAGATTTTTGTAAATCTTGTTACATATTTCTGACTTTTTAATTATTATCGCTAATAAATGGCTCAAATCATTTTTTTTGGTTAATTTTAGGTATTTATGTTTTTTTGTTGCCGTTTTACTTAGTTTTGTATTCTTTAGTTAAGCATTTTCTGAATCTAGTTTTGAACATTAAAAAAAATAAACAAATAAAAATAAAACTATCTGTAACCTAGCTCACCTTAAACATTTAAACTTTAATGTAATTAGAAAATTTTGATAATAAAATTTTGGCTGGTATTATTTTTAAAATTTTCAAAGACAAAATTTATGGAATATTTAAAATTTGTTCGAATTTTTAGCACTGTGTTAATTTTTTTTAGGTTTAATGCTTTTTTGAAACAGTCATCTTGGACAAATAAATTAGTTTTTTCTAATTTTATTCTTTTTTGGTACTAGATTTCATATTTCCAGATTCTAAATTTCTGAATTTTCATGTCTGCTATTTATTTATATACAGATTTTTGTTTTTTTTTTGGATTATGTACATGATTTTTGTGATGTGGACTATTAGGATTTTGGATAATTTCTTAAATTAAAGTAGTTAAATTTAAGCCTCAAATTTTGGATTTTCAGATTTTGCGTTAATTTCTTTGTTCCTAAATTTGACTAAATTTTTCAAGAACTCGCATTTAAGATTCCTAATGCTCAGATTTTTTCATTTTTAATTTTTGAATTTAAATGTCGAATTAATCAAAAGTTTTATTATATTTTTTTATTATACTTTTTATCTTCTTAAATTTCATTTTGTTTTTTTGTCAAAAGTTTAATTCTGTACTTTAGACTTCTTTCTCATTTTTAATTTTAATTCTCACATTTTTATTTCTAATTTTCAGGTTTAAAATGTATCTATTATTTATTTATTATCTTATTTCAGATATTTTAAATTTACTAATTTTTAGTTCTCATTTTTGGATTGTTACTTTTCAATTTTTTTGAATTTAGGAATTTGGATTTTGAATTGCAAACTGAGAAGACCTATGCATCATGATTTGGCTTTTTTTACTTATTCACATGTATTCTCACATTTTTTCTTCTGAATTTCAAATATTTAGAAACATTTTTAGGCACATTCCGTTTGGTTATAGTTTAAGAAATTTTCAGTTAAAAATTGTTCTTTATTTAAAATATCAAATTTATTTTTAAGAAATTCAATTTATAAAATTTCCACGCTTTTTATTGAATTCTCAAATTTTATTTTCTTGAATGGCAAACAAAAAATTAAGATTCTACATATGTGAGATTTTGCATTGCATTATCTAAATTAGAAGAGTTATGACTATGCTCATAACGTCAAATCTTTAGACTGAAACTTATGAACGTAGTGTTTTTGCGTCTCTCCGTAAATAAGGCCACATTTTGTTGAGGCGGGTCAGTGTTCGTTCTTGAAACCAGTTTAGGACCTTCTTATATCGCACGAGATCGTTGTCAGACTGGTCCATTCATTTGCAAAACATTTTTATTTTCAATGATGGTCCCGATAAAGTCCCCAGTGTAATCCGAACAAGTAAAATCGCTCGTCCCGTCTCCCATCACATAATTTAAACAATCACATAAAACGAACCAAGTCAAATTACAGGAGATTTGTTCTCGTCAAATGGTCGGCAATAAAAATGTTATTGCTCTTAATTACTCAGAAGTGGAGCTCATATAAATAATGAAAATGTTCTGGAAACAAGGGAATGCTGTTCTAATGCGCATACGGAACGTTGCTTCGGAAAAAACCAGAAGCATTAAGCATTATTTCTACCTTGAATAATTAACGGGCTTTTTCAGAAATGCAGCAGAGAAATGTTTGCACGAGTCGACAAAAAATAAATAACGAAGTTTTCACGGTAAACTGTGAACACTTGAAAAACTTGACACCCCGATATGAATTTGAACAAAGGGTGGTTCCCGAAAAGGAACCCAATTTGCTTGTCTACAATAAAACCATATAGGAAATGCTAGCCCGAAATTAAAAACCAAACTGTATCATCATGAAATTCATTAATCAAAGCAACCGTCATAGTTCTCTGTAATTTGTGGCTAGCAGTTTAAAAATTCAACAATCTATAAGAATTAAAGCAAGTAGCCCCGGCCAGTGATTAGCAATAATTGCTGAATTTTGAGCTCTTCCCAAATTTAAAAATGTAAACTATTCTCGAACGGCGCCAAATTATTTTTTTACCTGCTCTTGATGACTTCGAAAAATATCTCTTCAGGGTGATAGTTTCCGACCCACCTCCGCTTCTTGTTTTTGCTGAAAACAAATTGTGGTAAACCTATTCGAACGGATGCATCAATCAAAATGTAAGGTATATTTTCAATGACAGGCCGAAATTTAGGTTAGAATGGAAACTTTGTTTATAAGGTGCTCGTTTTAATGATGCCATGCCAAAAAACGATCGCGAAATTATTACCATTAGGTTATTGTCAATACGCGACGGAACACCAGCGGCTACAAAAATGTCTACTTTCTGACTCGTACTATCATGTTGGTGAAAAATTTGCTTTTAACGGCGATGTGCTGATTACCTTCAAATTGATGTAATTTTTTATAATACAAATTACCGAGTCGAATAGAATAATTAACATTTCCTTTATGGAAATGCGCGAAGGGGAAATACATGCGAGCAATTTGCCTACAATAAAAACTTATCTGACGCTGTTATTAAGACATGCACGCAGTATTAAATTGTTTGACAACAGGTGCTGCCACGTAATTACCCAGACCTACATCGGTGGAATCGACAGCAAAAAAATTACCAAAGCTGTAGTTTTTCGTAGAGGACTGTATTTTATTTCCTATTAAAGTTTAGGTTGGTTGGTTTGTTCTGCAAAAAATACAGACATTATTTTATTTATTTTACTTTACTGTAACAACAGAAAGAAAGGAAAAACGAAGTCAAGAAAAGTCTCTTTTTCTACTTTGACTGTGCAGACGAATAGCTACGATAATTCCACCAGTAATGGACAATCTTAAAAAAATTTGAAGCTCTGAACAAAATTGTATTAACTTTTTATATTACACATTGCAGTTTAGAGATTTGCACTAACGTTGTTTAAAATTTTTATTTTTTGCTTCACAAAAATGTTGCTAATGAGCCAAAAATTTTATTTATATTTATAATAGTGGCCTCTATTATTTTTTTGTTGTAGTTTTTGAATACTTGACATATAAAAAAGTACACACGTATTCGTTTAATGGCCACTTCCAGCAGTTTATATCAAAAATAAGTTCCTTAATTTTCTTCAGAGTACGAATTATTTCACATTATTTCTTCGGTTGATTCTGCAAACTGTTATTTTGATCTTGATTGTTGATTTTAATGCTATTTTCACATTTAGTCGACAACCGCAAAGACGAAGGTTACTTTTGAATAAAATTGGGTAGCTAGTTTCAATAATCAAAGCAAATTGAACTCAACAGATCAATGTTTAATTTTATATTTTTTATAGTTTATATTTTTTCCATATTCGTAGTATTTTTCGTTTTTTCGACTTGATTCTGTTTACTTTGTTTCGCTTTGATTTAATATCTCGTTTTCTTCTTCAATCTTTTTATTCTTGCCCAATATTTTTTAATCGATGTTCGTAATTTATTTCTCTGCCAAATTTTCTCCAACTCTCTCTTTTTGCCTTTTTTTTTGCTTGTTTTACTTCTCGTCTCTTTTTGTTTTATTATTTTTATTTTTTATTTATTCTTTGCGTATTTCCATCTTCTTTTCTTTTATTTTACTAGGTATTTAATTTCTAGGTTCCACTATCGCGATTTTGAAGTTTATTATCATTTTTTTAGCACACCTCTTTTGCTTTTTGAATACAGTTTTTCCTCAGTTTTTCCTTTTTTTTCATGTTCTATATAGTTTTCTCTTTTTTCAATAGATTGAATTTTTATGTATTCCTTGTTGATATTTCCTTTGTCGCTTTTTGTTTTTTGACTTGTATTTTGCTTTTCTGTATATTCTATTCTTCGTTTATTCTGGTTATTTTCGACCAGTATTTAGCTGTTACTAATCTATGGTTGGATCCCATTTTTTCTTGCTTAGATTTGTCTTAGTGTCTGTAATCTATTAACATTTAAACATTTTTTTTATTACTATTTGAATTTTGGAGACCACGGGTTCGTCATCATCATCATAATATTTGGCGTATTGCCTATGTTCACCGTGAAATGAGGCTAAAGGCTAAAAAAGGTTTAGAGTAATTTTATAACTTCTTGTATTTCTTTACTCTATGGAAAAAACTGTCAATCATTATTTATATGGAAGGTTTTTCACTTCTTTTTTAAATTGTCTTAGAGTTTTCTTCAGCTGCTTCTTGTATCTTGGATTGTAATATTTTTCTCTTTTTTTGGTTCTTATAATTTTTATACGCGATCTGTTATTTTTTCTTCTAAGTAAGTTTTAACTTCTCTTTGATTTCTACTACATCAGCTACTCTGTTTTCGTAGAGTTTAATTTTTATAAACCCACAGACTTCCATTGTCTCTTCTTTGTTTGTTTTTTTGAAGTATTTTTACAGGTTAACCAGCTCCATTTTGTCTTGTTTCAATCAGTTTTATCAATTTCATTTTGCTATTTTAGTTCTCGTAGTTTGGAGTCTCTTTCTATGTTTATTCTTTGAGGGTATTTCTTTTAGTCACATCTAGACCTTCACTTGCCTCTTTTCACTTTAAGATTTAATTGTGATTTTTCGCTTCTTCGTACTAGCAAGAGGTCAATTATTTGTGCTTTAAACGGAAGTGGCCTAAGTCTCTTGCAATTTTTGTTTTTATTCTTTTCTTCAAATATTTTCAGTTCTTCTTGAGCCACTTTTTTTTTCTTCTTATTTGTAAATTCCGTTACATTCCATATTTTAGTTTTAAGGCGTATTCCTTTATATCTTTTTTATTCCGGTTTACTCTACTTAATTTTTTTTGGTCTTGTCTTCTTTCTTTCTTTTCTTATTTTTTTTTCCTCATTGGTTCTGATCTTAATTTGTTTCATAACATTTTAATCTTTTCTTAATAAGTTTTTTTCTTTCTGCTCCAAATAAATTTGAAATATTTTTTTTAGCTTTAAGCAATACTTCTTTCACTACCAAATGATCAATGATTTTTTTGGTTTTTAGGAAATATTTAATTTTAAGTGACTCCTAAAACTTAAATGGAGCTTTAACAGGGCTTAAAAAAAATCTAGAAGAAACTGTGGACAGGCTTTACATCCAATTTTTTTGTTTATTTTTTTTATTTATTTTTTTTTTGGTTTGTGAAATCATCGGATCATGGAAAAAACTGTCAACTCTCTTTTTCAGGAATATTAAAATCTTCCTCATTAACTAAATTTTCCCCGCGTGGGTCGTCAAGGGCCCCGGTAGTGACGTCTTCGGCGGTCCCACAAACGGGATCAAAGCCTCACAAGGAGCGCCATGTAATTAACAATGTCCACTAACGAGACTTTGAGTGGCGTGTGAGTCGGCTCACACAATTATACCAACAATTAAAACTAATGAAAAATGAATTACAAATGACTTTCGCGTCTGCTAATTTCATTATTGCATCTGGAAATTTCTTTTATAAATTCAATTAATTGAACGATGAAGTTATATTGTTTTAAACAAGTGTTGGGTGTTGGTAATTAGAAAAACCGTCGTGGACGAACGATGTTAAATTACGTCTTCGTACCTGATATATGCCACGTCTTATAAGATAAATAATGACAGGGGAGGTTTTCGCGGCGAAATGAGTTCTATGGTAAGTGCGCGTTTCTTGCAAATCCCTTTCTAGATTAATCAGTATGCTGCAGCGCGCTGGTCGAGACTTATATCTGCCGTAGAGATGAAATGAAATGAGGAAAACTTAGCAATTCCTCACCCCCGTGCTCGGGATAGTCGTAAACAGTATGCAACTGAGCGGCAAAGTTGGAGAGTGGGTAGAAAGAATGAAGAAATTCAAATTGAAGATTTGGATGTTCAATATGATTATTTTCTAATCAAGTCCAAAATTTTGGGCATTCATCTCTCAGTGCTCCAAGAAAAAATACATCTTTTTTTCGTTTTTCAGTTCAATTCTGCCGAGGCAAATAAGAAGAAGTGGAGTTTTGGTGAGTGTGATTTTTTTTGATTTTGAACTAACTGCGACTTGTTTTATTCCGGTCCTGTGCACCTTTAGCTTCGCATGGCGTTTATAAATCTTGGCGATTTGGTGGCACATAATAGTCTGTGAGAGCATTACGATCATACAGCACAATCCATCGATAAGCGTAATTTATGTAAAGGAGATCAGGCAATAAATTGCACAGTTTAAAAGCAAATTAAGCGCGCATGCAGATATCTATAGCATCGTATCCTTGATTGGTCCGACAAGTAATTGGCTCCGCTTAATTACTAATTACAGCTGCATTTATGAATAAATCCGAGCCGTATTTTGTGATTTATCGACGCCTCTAAATGCCGCACATCCCGAAAGTAATTTAGAGAAGTTACAAATTACAATGGTGTGATAATTATTCCTGGTGTATGTTTAATCAGATGGAACCGCCCACGAATAACACATTACCGTTCACATTTATTCCTTTTGTATTAATACAGTTTTTCGAGCGGCACTGTGTGCCATAACGTATACACTACATATCTTTTCATTAACTCGGCGCTGCTCTGATATATCATAAGACGATAGTTTTATTCACGGTGTTGCAGGAGCGGAGCTAAAACGCCAACATCAAGTCTTATCAATTTTTATTCTTATCATTTATCTTTATATAGCGACATTTTGTTATTATCTTTTTATTTAGTACGAACCCAACGCTGTTCAGAGATTCAGAACAGTTTTTCAACTGTATCAAAGATCGGTGTCGTTTACGACTAAAAATACCATCTATGACTTTAATATGTGTGAGTCGTCCATTTTTCATTAGAAACTTTAATCTACGCCAATGAATCGGACATAAAACTTATTAAATCGCAAAGCGTGCAATTCAGAAGATTGGTCTTTCGAGAAATGTTAGTCTGCTTTCTTAATTTCTATGCTAGTCCTGTCAGAGGTGCGAGAACGGCGAAAGATAACGAAGTATTCCTCTTGCAAAACTCCAAGGCGAAGAAATTTCTTATAATTGGATTGTTATGAAAGACTCCCATTATTCTTTAATCATCTAGAAAAAATCTCGATCGATCGAACAAGTCGAACGGAAACTTTCTATCATATCGTTAGTTAAATCAATAACTGTACGATTATGTCACGTTTTTAATTGTTTTCGTTAATGCGGAGTGAACATCTCGGTTTGCACGGTTTCACACCATGATAGGAATATATCGACGAATCACGCACTTTTTACCATTGACGCATTTGACCATGACATCGCTGCAATTAAATGCCAACAGCAGCGATATTTCAAGTAAAGAAATTCTTTCGCACTAAATCTAAAAGTTAATCAACCAGCGTAAACTGAAATTCAAATTTTCTTTATGCTTCTCAGGCTCTAATTTTCTTGCAATCAACTTATTGTTGCTTTTTTTTAACTTGATTACCATGATTACCTTTTCTATAATTAGATTTCAATGCAATTTCAGGAAAATTTCTAATTAATTACTTGTATTGAAACTAGACTGGAGATGAGTGGTAATGCTATTTTAATTTATAGGTATTCTAGTTGAAAAAAGTAACGTAGCTAAGTAAATATAAATCAAACTGAAATCTTAAAAAATTTGTATGTTTTTAAGCCTGCGAGGAAAATCTTTTTCGCGGTTGATGATGCTCCTCGTTTAATTCTGTGGAAGCAAGACATTATACGCACATGTTCATCTACCTGAGTTGATGATAACGATCCCACATTTTGTATAATGTGCATGTTATAACTCCAGCTAGCAATTATAACATGAAAATGCAAAAAGTTTCCATAATGTCTTAAACAAATACGTTCACTTTAATTATCCATATCGGATGTACGGCGCACGTTTTTTCTCTTAAAAAAATAATTACCTCCCCGAATCCTGCGTCTATGCTTCAGCGTATTGATTAAAAATTTTCGAAAATGCGGAAGCTCGCTATAAACAAGCCATCGTTGGTTGAGTTATAGCATAGATCAAATCTAAATTGCATTATCACGAACGAGATCGTTTCAAAATATTATTATAATGTAAAATCGCTTATGCAGACTAATCGCCCGATATGAGAAAGGCTCATTATGTAGAAAATGGATAATGCACAGTGTAAAAATAAAAACTAAAACACCACGTTTGCATCCAATCAAGCAAATCGCCAGTTAATTACCCGCCCGTTCACTAGTCGTGCGAAGTGGCAAATCTCGCTGCGCTCGCAATAAAGGCAAAATTGTTTTAAGTGGCTTCGAATTTGCCTAAATTGCGGCGAAATTGCGGCCGCGATTTCCATACTGATCCGACTTATAACCGAAGTAAGTAAAAGCGTACAATTTTATCAGTGGACCATGTCGAGACAACACTGACTTTCATTGGCGAAGAGGAAGGCTTGTTGGTTGTGATGTTGGAATATTATTATAGCCTCCTATAATTATGGGAATTTTTGATCGCGGAGCGGGTGGAGTTCTCTACTCCTGTGAACTTTAAGACGGATGATAACATTCATTGTCTTCGGTTACTGCTAACTAGTTTCTTAAACCACCGAGCATGTGCATTTCTTTATTTCTTCAGGCTAGGTAAGTAGTAGTTCTATCAAAAATTTTTTTTGCCACCAAAACCGACGGTAAATTAGGTTTGCTAACTTTTGTGGAAAATGAGGTGCACGATAGCCACTAACTAAGATCTTTGATTCAGTATTTTTTAGTTTATCACTTTATCAGTTTTAATTTGAAATTCTTTATAAAATAGTTTCTTGTTCGGGGCCCCTAATTTGAAATTTTCTAAGTATCTAAAAAAATTCATCATGCTAATGCTAAAAAAATTCCCAGCTTTATCATTTTTGCTTTCCTTGTATGTATGAAGCAAGCTACATATTCGAAAACTACAGTTTATAGATTTTCTGAATATTAAAAAAAAATAAACTTTGGGTTTCTAAAGAATTTTTCGGTTTTGTTAACTTTGTTAGATCAGGTTTTTAATAATTAATAAAAATTTAAATCTTACAGGTACACGTAAACTTCGATTCTATTAATCCTCACTTTTTTCAGTTTTTCAAAATTTTCACTTTGTTAGTTCTAAACTTCTATCAAATTTTGCGTAGGAACTCAAGTCTAAAAATTATTTTTAAACTTTATAGAAATTTGTTTATTTTTGTAGGTATATTTAATTTCCAGATTCTTCTAATTCTTGGGCGACCACTGTGTAAAATTGTACTTTACGGATTATTATGCGGCCGTATAGATGAATTTTATGGACTTGTCTGTCAAAACATACTTTACGGACTGAATCTCAATTCCTAAGTGCGTGTCACGTTTTGTTGTTTTCTTGTGATCGTTTACAAAATCTTGTACGTACTTCTGCTGAAAAGCCAATTTTTTTTCCAGGGTTGACTTTTTAAAAAAATTTTGTTTTTTGGCCTTGCATAAAATATTACAGTTTTAATAGAACAAAATATTTAGAGCTAGTATAATTGTATATAATCGAGGATTCTATTTGTCTTTAGATCAAACATGATGACAGAATTGCTTCACTTTTAGTAGTTTTCAATAATTTTCGAGACTGTTAAAAGGTTTAACATTTTAAACACTTTGTTTTAGAGGAGATTTAAATATTTTTTTTTGTTATTTTACAAATTCAAAAAATGCATATATAATTGTTTTTTTTTTTATTTATAAAACAAAATTCAAGCGTATGACATTTTTTAAGCACTAAAAATTCATAAATGTGTCCAAATTTATATGTTTTTTGATAGCTGCGCTTGTAATCATATTTAAATATTCTAATATATAGAATTTTATTGTGTTTAAGATAGATTTAGGCTCCTTCTTATAAAATTCTTCAAAATTTATTCAACACTAAAATTTTCTACGCTGTTGAATTTTTTTTTGGACTTTCGTAATTTTTTAAATCTTTTTTTTCAAGTTACTGATGTCAATCTCAGTTATTTTAAAAATCTACCGATTTTTTTTTAAACACGTGAAATTTGTATAACATTCCAAAAAGATCTAGAAATATTTGCCAGTTTTTTAATTCTTAAATTCGCATGTACATTATAAACGTTTTCAGAAATCACATTCATCATAATCGACTAAAATTTGTGAGGTTTCTAATAGCTCTACTAAGTTTTTTCTAAAATATTTAGAAGTTGGCTCTAGGTTTTCATACATTAATCACTTTTTTAAAATAAAAAAAAGTAAAGACAATTATTTTGTACAGATCTTTTTAATGTGCGAGCACTCTATAAACGCTTACTTTACGGACTCTTTTGCGGCGGTAAAAATGTATTTTGTGGACTCATCTGTTAAAATATACTTTACTGGCTGAACCTCAGATTTTTACACTATGCATTTTACATTTTGTTAATTTTCTTTACGGCCTCGTAACACAATGTCGTGTTTTTCTTGTTTCTAGAATTTGTTACATCTTTAATTTATAGACTTGTTCTCAGTTATCAGAATCAATTAATTATCAGAACTTTAAATTGCAATGAACTTTTAGTTTATTTGGTTCAGAATTCTCATACTTTTCAATATTTCCTCCTACTCGTCTATTTTTGAGATTTATAAAATTTGTGTACAATCCTCAGAAATCAGACTATAGTTTTTTTTTAGATTATTAAAGTTTCAAAAATTTCCGCTTTATATTTCCACTTTGTTTTTTTTTAATCGTTTAGGTTATCTTCTTATTTTTTTATTGTTTTTAATCGGCGATTTGTAGAGTCTTGCCTTGATCGAATTTTCAGAAGTCTGAAACCTGAATAAAAACAAACCTTTTCTCGTTTAGTTCAGAAATGGTTGTTTTTATCAGCGAATATTCGTACCATAAGCCTAAAAAGCAGTTAAAACAGCAGTAATTACCTTGATATCTTTTTTTCTCTGTTTGGCAGTCTTTTTTTTTTCAGCAGGATTGTGCCACCGCCGGCGTTCCTGCATCAAGAAGTTCAATAATGAGCGTCCATAAATGTTGATTCCGCGTCCGCCGCGGCCTTAATAAAAGTCGAAATCACATATTGTTTTATTATTAGCAGGAATTAACGCAGGAAACAATAAGCCGGTACGTTTATGGCGTTGAGCGTCTATCGCGGTTTATAGCGGTGCGTAATAAAGCGCGGACAAAGCGACTCGTATATTAAATTTGAATTTTTATATGACTTAACCAATCGTCTGTGCAATGTTTAATGCCATCAGCAAGTCGAAATCCTCCAATAGCAAGTGAGAGGAGTGGCCAGGTTTATTTGTTTGTGCATATGCGATCCACGTAGGACTGCTTAGCATTGCACATATCTTAAGATAAGTCCTGCTGCGACCTTGTTTGTCCGCGCACAACTCCATACAAGTCACACGCACACTCGAACTCGCTTTATTGTTTCCGTTCAAGACTTAATGCAATTGACTCTTCCACGGTTACATCAGATTTGCTGTTACGTCTACGCATCCATTAATTAGGATTTACAGGAGAAGAGTTTTTGTCGCCAACACAAGCGGTTTCTACAAATGCGCACGTTCGGAGCAAAAAACTGCGTTTCTTAGATAAACAAACAATACAGTTTATTTAACGTCGCAAATTCTGACTAAATAACTTTAAAATTCTGATTGCCGGTTTCAACGCTTTTTAGTTTACGGGAGTTGGTTTTGGCTGTTTAAATTCTTCTGTTATCTTGGATATGACATTGCATTATGTCCTATAAAGCAGACATAACGCATACTATTTTTTATTTGCATTCACAAAAATAGAAACTGAACCCATTTAGTCAAATTTTAATCTTCGGAATATTTAAATTTAAAAACGCATTTAGAAAAATACACCAATATATTATCACGTTTAAGTGTACAGTTTTGGAGAATTTATTTTCAATTCCGTCAACTCCAGCAATTATTCGAGATATTTCGTTCTGATCCTGCTGCAACTGTATCACGCACTGTCTCTTCAATGTCATCACCTAGGCAGCGGTATTTACCAAGAGAGTTGCTCATGTACGGCGCAGACAATATTCTGTGTATTCTTCAAAATCTGTAAACCCAAATGTTTTCCGACTTTTGAAGTGATGTCCCCAAACGTGTTTTTACCAACTGGTTGAGCCGTACATGGGCCATTTCGGTAACATATAAAAAGTGCTGTTACTTATTTCTTTTCGGATGGAATGCTGCATATGTACAGTTTTAGGGCATTCAGTTCGTTTTCTTCCACAATTGTTAAATTTTTAGGACCGCCAGTTTTAGGGTCTGGTATTGTACAGCTTCTTTATCAACCATAGAGTTAACTTAATTTGCCTCTTTTCTATTCTCCAAAATGTCCATCACCAGAGCAATGTAATACCTTTTCCAAAAAATATGTTTCATTTGAAGTATCCTTGAAAAATTTTAATAATGACCTATCCGAGTGAATTTTTCGAAATGTATCCTTTTGAAGTCTGTTTCAGAAAACCTCAAGTCGGTTTCAGCATAAAGCATTTTTGGGTAGTATACAATTCAGTTATGAGTTTGTCACAAGTTATAGTTTTGTGGTTTCTGAAAAATGTTGTTTTTAAATGTTTCCGGAATGGCTTATGCGCCACGCTTGAACCTCAAAATAACTACAAGGGCTCATAAATTTGACACGTAGATGGTGTAGTCATCTCTCCCAAAAAATAGGAGCGATGTTTTCTTAGAAAAACATGTTTGTGTTAACTTCAAATGCCAAATAGATACCAGAGGAAATCGTTAGCTAACCGAGATAATTGTAACGAAAAGTCTTTAAAGACCACTTTAAAAAATGGTGACGTCTATCAGCCTGAAGCCTATCAAATTCCAAGAAAAACTTGTTTTTTTTGGCGAAGAAAATGAAAACAAGCTCGCAAACTACATAAAAGTCATGCAAGCGTGGATAAAGGGAAAAATCTACGAAAATGTAGGGTGAAAAGGGAGAAACAGTCTAGCCAACTTTCCCGTAGTACTAAGGCCATCTCTGCCAAGACACTCCGGCCAGTTATGTTTTTTAAATTTTATTATTTTTAAGGTTGATTTTAATAAAATTGATTCGATTTTGCGTATATTGCTCAGAAGTTTTGGATTGACTTACTATACTTTTTTTGGGCTAAAAACCAAGCACTTTTTAAGGTTTCAGAACCCCCAGCTAAATTTTATGTTCTTCTGAGGACCATGACTTTCAAAGTCACGATTTTTTCACATCTAGATCCTCAAAACCATGAAAGTTTCATTTAGCCAGTTTTTCATGCCTGGACGTAAAATCTTCAGAAATTTGAAACCTCAAATCTTACTTTGTCTAATCTCAGCGTTTTTATATTTATAGTTCTTGGTTTATCATGCTTGTTAAATTGTTGGCTCGAGATTTGTTTGCTGTCATTCAAAAAAAAATTTTTGTTTGAATATCTCAAATCATATTTCATAAGTGTTCTTCAACAGAAATTGTTTAAATTGTTTTAGGTACATAAAGTGAGGTGCTCCATTTTTAGAGTAACATTTAGCTTTTGCTTTCTTTCGTATTCCAGGTCCGGCCCTGCAATTTCGCCACTCTCCTAAAAAATGGCCACAATGCATCATCAATTCCACTGTTTCTCGTCATGTCGCCAGCACAAAAACCTATTCCTTCACACGCACTCGCTTTAATTAAAATGATTGTCGTCTACGTGACATTTTTACAAAATTTGCGCTTTTCCGATCGCAAATGCCGCTTGTTTGTTTTCATAATTCGCTCGTCTATTTACACCATATTACGGTTATTCTGGGGCCATTTTGCAACATCAATCTTCATTACTTTGTACTGGCTCGCAGTACTTATGAATAATTTTTCTGCTTCCACAATTCTGATGATCCGTAATTAGTGTTAATGTCCTAAAACCATCATCATTTAATTACGTTTTAAAAAATTTCCTTATTTCTTCCAAGTAAAAAAATTCGCAAACTCGAGAACATGCATTCACAAAGCGTCATTACGCTAATTGCAAATTGCGGCCAGTAATAAATTTCAGATCATGATTTAATGTGAGCTTTTTCTGACTATTATTTAAATCGTAGATGCTGTGATAAGGCCCGTATTCCAATTTTCCAGGATTCTGATATGCGCAAACAGCTAATTAATCTATTATCCTCGATAAGGGCGAGTCCTGTGGATCAATTACAGTCCTGCCCTTATCCGTGACATATGTTTAACGTGGCTAACGAGACTCAAATGTGCGTAATTATAAATGACACCACAATTGGTCAATTATACCCAATCTATAGAATTCGAATTGAATTCATCGCCGTCGTTACTCATCGCTTATAAATTATTTACTCGTACTTTGTTGTCGATGATTTTGTTAAAGGCAATGACAACTTCAATTGTACCTCTGTGCCAAGTACAATTACAAGCAAGAAAGAATGTAACGACACGAGAATTCTTCGTTTCTTGCTACTGATATAAATACTCTATCGGAACTGTCATTCATTTCTCATATTGCAGAAATTCTTAGCGAAGCGCGCGCTTTTTGTCGATGAAAATCCTGCGAAAAAAAAATTCTTCAACAATTGTTGCTGACTTAAAATTACACGATTTGTTGCAGACTAGTTTGTTTTGTAATTAAAAACACGAATAATCGCATTCACGAGCAGAACAATAACTATGGAAATTATTTTTACATTAAGCACTTAATATTTACATGAATTGGCAGAGGTAAGAATGTTGGTGCGTAGATTCTAATCTATGGTAACCGTTGGAGTTACACATGTTCCACAGTTATCTACAACTCAAATCGTGTTCATGACGAAGTTTTAACAAATTCGGAAACTATTCACATCTTCTAAACTCGCGATTTTCAAAGTCACAGATATTTTAATGATTAGTCACGTTATACTGCGTCGAATCTCGTATTATTAATTCATAAAAATGCCACTGAATGGGAATATCACATTACTAATTAATGCACTAAAAAATGTTAATTCCAACTTACAGACCATAACCGAATTATTTACGACGTTAGAATTTAAGTGTTCCACAATTTCTGCGTGGAGAAACGCGTCTTTTGACTTTTCCAGGAATTTTGAAAATGCAAAGACTTCGTTCATAATTACAACAAGTTAAAAATGCTAAGTACAGGTTCAATGCGAGGCAAAATTATTCATTTGATTATGCAGTTCGCTCTGCATTCGCTGCAATGCGACATTTTTCTGGTTTAGTACCTCCGCGGAATAAGCGACAAAAAGTGGTTTGTATAAGTACACGGGTGAATATTTCCATTAATTGAAATAAATCAAGCTCTTGTCAGTCATCGGCCTACGGTTTATAAAATACATGTGTTAAGTGGAGACTACGAACGGTTTTATATGGGAAAGTGTCGTAAATATTTCATAGATACAGTATCAGTTTCGAATCGACAGTATGTCATATCGAAAACACATTAAAAATTATTGGATTTGACGGATTGCTAATTGTTATTGGCGATGTTGGGAAAGGCGGGTTTATTTATCGTTTGAATATCTCACTAAACATTTACACGTCATGGTTGTATAATTTATTGGAGTAATTGAAAAAAAGGTAATGGACTGGCTTAGTTAGAGTTAATTTTTATTAATGGTCAGTTGTTAACTGCGCTTTTTGTGGCTAATTGCAAGGTATAACACGGAAATAATTGTATCAGAGAACATGTGTGTAAAGTTCCGTGTTGCTATGAAAGGTGTTAAATGAGAATGTAAAATGTTCTGCTGGTATTAACTAATTTTTTTCGGAACCATCGTACCAGCTCTTATTTTCTCTTTGTGATCAGTTTAACTATTTTTCTAATTCAAGCTTTTACTATGTCGATAACTGTTAAATTATGGTAAAAGTGAAGAAGTTTATAATAAAATTAACAACAAAATTTAGCCTAATTGTTAAGATTAAAGATTCCAAAAAAATAAAACAGAATGCAAAACTTTAAATAATAAAATGAAAAATACCAATATAAAAGAATTAAAAAAATAAATAAATACTTGCAGAAACCAAAATTCAAAACATTAAAGAAAAAATACAGAAAATAAAGAAAAGCAGAGATATTTAAGAATTAATAAAAAAACAGTAGATCAAAAAAGACAAGAATAGGGAAAGAATCTGCACAAAAAAAATGTAAAAAGAAAGTAGTATCAAAAAATCTGAAACGTAGAAGCCATAGAAAATCTGAACAAGATTCTAAAGATAAAAGAAATGCCGTGCAAAAATTGCATAGATATTTAAAAATCAGACGAATTCAATAAGGATCAGAAATTTCTAGCAGGTTTTAAAGGATACAAGCACTTTGTAAAATTGTTGGTCATTATTGTGTTAAATACAACGGAACTGTTAACAAACAGATTCTGTTAAAATTTGTTCTAAATTAAATTTCTAATGAGTTTTACCCGTGAGTTTTTTTCGCTAGGATGTTTAAAAAAAAACTAAAAAATTGTCACAGGGAACACGGTCAATTATTATCAAATAAGCATAATTGTAAATTGATATGCTATTTCGTTTTGAAGCACCAGAAACAAAGAAATTTGAAGGCAAACCTAGAGGATATAAAAAATTTGAAAACAACAAGTCCAAAGGTGCGTAGTATAAATTGAAAGAAACCAAAAATTCCGAACAATCAAAAATTTAAAAAATTTAAGGGTTTTCCATCGTCGATATGTTATGAAAAAGGGAAAAATTTTAAAGACAGTTTAAACGGTTTAACAAATATAGAATATGCAGAATAGACAAAATATTAAAAAAAATAAGTAGTTCATATCGTTGAGAAATAATAAGGAGTACTCAAAAACTAAAGGTCTAGAGATAAAATAAAAAAATTAATAGATAAGCAACATTGAAAGATTGCTACGAATTAACTTAATGTATTGAAAAAAGATTAAGAATAGAAAACATTTATCTGATCTACAAGAGAATAACAAAATCTTCACATTTCAAAAATATCTAGATATATAAGAATTATTTTTAAAAATAAAAGAGTAGATGTCCAAAATATAGAATTTTTGAGAATATAGAACACTACAAAACTCAAAATTTAAGAAATAGAGTATCAAGAACAAATATAATTGTAACAAAATCAAGGATTCTAACAAAACAAAAAAGAAAAATATAAAGAAGTCTTAAGTGTATGAAAAATGAAAAAAAGAGAATTTTGGAAGAATACTGACAAATTTGAAATAATTAAAAAAATTAAATAGATACAAAAATCACCTAAAATTAAATATTTCCGAAAAACCTAATCTATCTAATATCTAATAATTGTAATGCTAAAAAGGTTGGTGCAAACAACCATAAAAATTGTAAAGAAAGGGACAAAGAATTCGTAACAAGTAACAAGTGTCAAAAAAAATCTAAAAACGTTAAAAAAACCAAGGAATCTCGATATTCAAAAAGAATAAAAAAGTATTGAAAATTTAGAGGACTTAAAAAATATACAAAATGTGAATCCAAAGAATCTACAATTTAAAGCATGAATGTAAAGTTTGCAGGAATTAAAAAATTAATAACGATAATTTATAATGAAAATTGCAACCAATTCTAAAAAATTCAGAGAGTATAAAGAAAACAAAGTTTAAGTAATAGAAGAAATTCAAATACTTATCAGTCTAAAAAAGAAAATCAAAAACTTTTTAAACGAAATTAAAAAGTCTGAAGAATTTCGAAAAGAAGAATTTAAAGCTAATGCATTAAAAGAATGTAACTCATTTACTTACGAACAAATATACAAAAGATGAAAAGATAATTTAAGTGAATGTTGATATCATTAAAGCTCCACATTTTTTTAATGAGCTAACGGAGTGTTCGGATCATTCAGTCGTAAATTGTATTTTATTTTTCTGCTGGTTGATGTTCAGGTTGTTTTTATTTTCGCTTTACACTTAATTTGGTTCAATCATCAACACAGCAGTTACAAGCAAAAAGACGAAATAAAATTACCAACAATCAAATAATTCACTTTAGTCTAAATATCACTTAGATGTTTGGTGCACGTAATTACTTGTGTAATTTTGTGCATCTAAAACTTTGTGCATCCTAAAAATTGAACTGATTTGAAATTTGATTTTTATTATATATATATATATATATATATATATATTTTATATTGACATTATTAATGTTAAAAAAAATTAACGCTGAGACCACAACAGTGTGTAAATATTTATAATTTGTAGATAATTTTATGAGTTTAATAAACTCAAAATAACCCCCAGAAAGGTGGAGTAACCATGTGAATAAATCTCATAAATTATCAATTAATTCTTTTTTTGTTCGTTTATACAATTAAAATAGACATTAGTAAATTCGTGACTTTTGTGGCTTCCGCATCGATTCGTGTCTCAAAAATGGAAAGTGAATAAAATTGATGTTGAAATGACTAATCAGGTAATTATAATATTTTCTCCGGTGATGAAATGAACTTGATAATCGTTTTTACCGTTTTAAATATTTATTGACTTTCTGTGTGTAATCATTGACGAATTAATCGTGTTCGTGGAAAATTATCGTTTTGACTATCGCATTTGCGCCACAAAGCACTCTAATGATTACTGCGTAATTAATTGCAGCAATAAATAAATACCTACTAAAAATGCATGTCCTATTTTCCACGAATTAATAAATATCATGGTACTTAATTCCAAATGATTTTTTCTTTTCAGCAATGATTATTCATGCTTTTTGTAATTTTAATTCGTCTGAAATTATTACACGGAAATAACCTTATCTAAGATCTGAGTTCCTTTTCTCTTTATTTATATCATTTTTGCATGTTTTGTCCGTTACTTAAGTATCATTTATAATAACCAGAAAGCGAGAAATATAACATGTGGATTTTTACATTCCACTCCGAATCAGTGCAGTTTTTTCTCATCGCTCTGTATTTCAATGTCCGCAAAAAGTCGGCTGGAAAGCGGTGTATACCAAACACGTACATGCGTTAAACTTTTAAGGAGATAAGCCTCCTACAATCTATGATGGTAGCATCCGTTATCCCGCGTTGTCACACAGATGAAGTCAATCTCCAGAAGTTGACGTCAAAGCTCGCTCTTTGCTATCCTTAAAGTGAAGGAAGTGCGTTATTTATGGATTATTTGAACTTTGCTTAACGCACAGACAACGGACACTTCAACATCTTATAAGGACTTGCCACTCGGAAAAACGACAACGTCTATGGTAAATAGATAAACAACGTGTCGTTGTTTGTAAATGAAGTTGAAAAGTGCACAGCATAGTCATTCATGCCTTAGTTTGTAGGAATTGTGGCCAAAATAGCTGTTTCACAACCATAAAAATGTCAAACGCAATTCTTCAAATGGGAGCGATTAATGTTGCTTCGTATGGACAAAATTTTTTATTTACGTTAATTTGTCGTTATATTATTATCTTTTACTTACTTTGTTTCTTTTTTATCCCTTTGATTGCTGAGGTTTTTTTCTTTAATCTTACACAAAAAACTTCAGAACTTGACCATTCAAATTTTTCAACTTATGGAAGAAACTTTTACTCGACTCGACTGTCGTTAATTTGATTTTTTACATAATTTATAGTAATGTCAATTAATAGAAAATGTCATTTTGACATAAGTACTGAATCAGTGTGACGTTTAGGTTTAAAAAAATGCAATCAAATCATTGGTTGAATTACTTGGAATTTTTTGAAATTGTTTATTTTATTTAGACCTTTAGAATTTTCGGTCCCTTTAGTTTTTTTTATTTCGGATTTTGTTGAATTATTTGATTTTGATTTTTTAAATGTAAATTATGTCTTCAAAATTTTCATGTCCGTTGAAAATTCAGATTATCCATATTTTTTAGGTTCTCAATATTTTGACAATGTTTATTTAAAAAAAAAACAATTAGATACTTAAATACTTAACCTTTAGGTACGCTGGATTTTTTGTTTTTGCTATATTTCCGATTTCAGATTATGATTTCTAGTGTCTGGTGCTTTGTTTTTAGGATCTTGAAATTCTAAAGAATTATTTGAATACTTTTAACCTTTCAGGTTGTTTGCATTTTCTAGACTTTGTGGATTTTCGATACACTTTTGGTATTTGTAAGAAGTGGCAAAATAATTCTAAAATAATTCATATGGATAGATGTGCTTCTAAAAATGTCGACAATTTAAATATTAAAAATTAAATTTTAATTTTACATATTTAATAAAGAACTACAGAATCACAGAAAAATGTAACAGAACTGAAAACTTCATATTTTAAAAATTTTTATTTATTGAATTTTTATAATTACAAAAGTTCTAAAATGGTTTAAACTTCAAAAAGTCTTTATATAAAATTCACTCTAGAAATTTGAACATTTTAAATAACAAATGAAATTTGAACATTTTAAATAACAAAAACACGTCTAGAAATAGCAAATACCAAAAATTATCATAAAACCTGAAAGAATTTTAATTAGGTATTATTTTAAACACTGTAAATTTAGCAGTCTAAAAGTTGTAAAATTCACGGACACTTGAAAAAAAATAATAATGATACCTAACCAAGATAATTATTTTAGAATAATGGAATTAATGAAGTTCTCTAAAAGCTAGTGAATCTTAAGGAATTTTTCCAAAAATTTCTTACTCCAAAAATCCTTGAAATAGCTCTTGACCCAAATTTGTTCGAATTCTAGTGCTGGAACTTCTAAAATTGTCAAAAGTTGGTGTATTCTAAATATATTCGGAGTTGTTGAAAATTTTTAAATGTTGAGAGTAAATATTATTACAAACATAAACAATTTTTTCATTTCTTTATTTTATTTTAAATTGTTTTAAAATTTGTTTTTTATTCAATTATTAAAGTGGCAAAAATTATTTGATGTAAATTTTTTTGATTAGTTTGGAGACTTTTTGAAAATAGCAAATATTAAGAAAAAAATAGAGTACAAAAATAAGAACTCTTGGAATTTAAAAAAAAATACACGATTTCAAGTTTTTCAATTAATATTCAATATTTAATTTAATAATTAATAATAATTTAATGTTTGATTTATTCCATTTGTGGTACTTTCAAGTTTTTTTTTTTACAATTGCAGTAGAACCACTGGATTTTTTTAGGTTTGATAGATTTGCTCTAAAATTGTTTATAATGCTGGAAATTTCAATGTTATTAAAGAGTGCTATTTTTTAAAGAAGTGGATTATTCTAAACATAAAAAAAAATATTTTTTAGATTTTTAATTCTAGAAAAAACATTTCTTTTTAAATTCTTATTTTTAGATTTAGTTAAACATTAGATCTTAATTATTTTTCATATTATTTCAAAATGTTACAACTTTTGAAGTGTTTTCTCTTTTTAAAAATAACCAAAATTAAATGGACTTTTTTTTAGAATTTTAAAATTCTTCGAAATTTTCATCTTTTTTTAATTAAACACTTTCTATGTTGTCGTTTTTACATTTTAAGCACACCAAACTTGCAACATTTTACGTACTCTCTAAAACTAGCAGGATGCAGTTTTAAAATTTCCATTTTTTTTTAATTGTTACAATAAGAAATCCAAAATGTAAAAAATGTCGGGCGTTTTTACAAAATTTTAGAATATCAGAATGTCTACTTTTATCTTTAAATTTGTTGAGATATATTCTATTTTGTTTATATTTATTCTATAAAAAAATTATAATTTTATTGATCGACTTTTTCCGATTTGATTATATTTCTGAAATCTGAAATTTGGCATAGTTTACACCATTTTGAAAATGTGTATGATTTCAGAAACTAAAATTTTCCAAAATTTTTGCACATTTTTCAGAAACTAAATTTCTAAGGTTTCTTTAAAGTTTCGTTTCTTGATTTTTTGAACAGTACAAGGTCAATTTTTATTTTAAAAATTGTTTAAAAATCTAGGATTTTCTGTCTGAATATTTTTTATATAAAAAATCAATGAAAAATTGCTTCAGTTTAGACTCTTGATTCAGATTTTGTGTATTTTTACATTTTAAAAGTGCCTTGGAACTGTTGTGTCCGAATTTCTGGATGCTTGGAACTCATTGTTATTTAGATTTTTTAAATTTTTTACTCTTATTTTTCACTTTCTAAAATATTTTTTTATTTTTCTTCTATTTTTCATTTCCTCTTTAGCGTTTTTTTCTATGGGAAAGACAAAAAAGATTTTTTCTTTAGTTCTAAGTAAATCACCAGTTATTTTATTATCTTTGCTGATTGCACTTCTCAATTTCTATAGAAATAAATATTTCAAAGGATATTTTAAAATTGTAAATATACAAAATAATAAATAATAAATCTGAGGTTTTGTATTTTTCATACAATTTTTTCCAATTTTTATTCATATACCATGTTATTAAATTAATTGAAGTCAATTTTGGTACACCTGTTTTAACCAAAAACACAAAAGTTGAGTATAGTGTCAAAACTTTCTACTACCGCTAATTAGAAGACGTTCTTCAATCTACTGATACATTATCTCCATACGCCCAGTTTTCGAAAATTAATATAATTACTCCATTATCCAATTGTAATAGAAACTTATATTGTTAATAAATTTCTCTTTTTTATCAAATTGCCGCCGTCATCTAAATTGACACGGTAACTGTTAGATAAGTGGTCGATCCACTAAAATGACATTAAAACTATAATTAAAAACTCAATGAAATAATTGTAGAGCGAACGCATTCAATTATACTGTTTGAGGCTCGTTTACATCTGTTGGCGCAAGCAGATTACCGAAACAATGTCGTATCAAAAACTATTAATACATTTTAACCCTCCAGGTGCATTAATTAGGTGGTTTGTTAGAACGATTTCCGAATTAAGGACGATAAGACGGCAGATGTCAATTTATGTCGTCCGATTTGTAATGCTCGAACCGTTTCATTTAATTACACATAAAAAAAATATGTAAATGAAAGATCGTTTAACGCGTCTACCCTGTAGGTAATGTAAATTTCATTGTTTCATCGCGTTTAATTTGAATCTGAGATTAGATTTTGCGAGGTGTGAAATAAAGTTTTGTTTGCTTCAGTCACAGTGTAGCTACAAAACTGCTGTCTATCATCAACAAAAAAATAATTAAATTATTCATTAATTAAGTCATTCGGTTTTTCTAATTAAGTTGTATGCTGGTGCAGCCCTATTATTAGGCTTATTTTTGGGAAAATAAAAGCCATACGATTTAAATTAAAATATAAACTCAATTAGTATAAACGTATAGAAATAAATATGTATTTTTTTGTTACATACTGTAATTATCTGTACCGAATTATAACGTTATCCCACATAATTTTGGTTTAGTCATTCTTCCATCAAGAGAAAATAAATTGCTGCAGGCCGATGTACGTTAGATTCTATTTAGTTTTCAACTTGTTTAATTAAGAACGGATTTACATTGAATTTTTTAATACTTATTAATTACCGAATTCAGGAAATTGTTTGCGCTTTCACTCCATTCGGGCCAGAAAAATAAGAATTTTTACCAAACTCCATACTTCTTTATTAAATCAATAAATTAATATTTTGGGCAACCTGACTGTTGATGTATGTTCACCTGTTGGCCGTTAGTCTCTACTAAACTTTCACATCCTTGAATTAAATTTAATAAAGATTTGGTATAAAAGCAAATTGATAGGAAATTTATTTGTCGCACTTTTTACGTATTTCTTTCTTCTACGCGATTGTTCCAGTACTACCCATCTCGTTAGCACATCAGGTTTTAACTAGATGTTCATGTATCTCTGAAGCTGTTTTTTTGTAATGTCTTCTGCTTTACTGTAGCTCTGTCCCTAGTACACAGAGTGATTTATCAAGCTGTGCGCATATTTTAATCTGGGAAAGTCCTCAATATGGAGAAGATAAGAAAAGAAAAAAAAGTCAAATAGGCAAAAATAACTTTTGTTATTAGGTTAGGAATTCTTCGATTTTTTAATACATACTCAATTTTATGCGGAAAAGTTGAATTTTTTCAAACTAGAATGGAAAAAAAAGACAAAAAGAATCAATGCAAACTTTATTTTTTTATAATGTTAACTACAAAATTAGAACAATTTTCAAAAAAAAAACAGTTAGATTGAATTATTATCTGTTCCAGGTCTAATCCGGCAGAAGGCCCGGAATCTTCACAACACAACCTTGTGACTGTGGCTCCCCAACTATGTTGGAGGCTATTTCTTTTTTATTTTCAGTGCAGTTTTTGGTGTACGATTCAGCGACGCTATTAGATTTCCAATTTCTATGACGCTTTAAAAGAGTGATGTCAGCTCCTGCGTCTGCAAGTAGTGTTGCTGAAGTCCTCCTGAAGCAATGTCCAGTATGCGTCGAAGAATTTCGTAGCTTTAAAAACTCTGCAATTTTCTATGTTATTGCAGCAAGGGTGTTGATTCCCATAGCTTTTCTTGTAAATCTGCCTTTACGGTAACCAATAAAATACCTTGTATTTTCAATTCGTGAAGGCCGCAGGGAATAGTACTTTCTAAATATTTTTAATAAATCCATATCGTCAAAATTTCCACTTTTTATAGCAAATTTTTTTTTGACATTTGTCTTTGTGTGTGGAATTTCAATCAGAAAAATTAATTTCATATCTTTCACATGTTTTATGTCCAGAAATGTTATCTCTTCTTGACGCAACCCTCCGCTAATTCCTTCAAACAACAACTAAAAATGGAGGTAGGTTTTAGTATGTAGCACCAAATTTTGTGGTAAATTTTACCTTCATCAACAAATGTTTGTTATCATCCGCTTCCTTCAAAAATTTATCTACCTCCAACTTTGAAGACACTAGACTTTTTTGGAGTAAGGCCGGTTGACTTCCTTTTAATGTACAGGCTCGGACAACATTTATGTTCACTCCCAAAAACTGTTTTACTCTTTAGGTTATACGTAAACAATAGTAATAAGAACGAAAATTCTAACAGAAACTTTACGATATTTCGGCTTCTAATAAGATTTATGGTATTGATAGGCGAATGATAATCTTTATGCAAAATGGTTTAAAATATTTCTAGATGAATAAGTGAGATATGCTGGACTACCTGCAAACAATAGCAGGTGTTAAAAACTAGTTAAAAACTCGATTTATCAAATCTCCTAAAATAAAATTAGTGTTGCCACTCTGTCTAAACAAAAAACCAAGTACCTAAACGGCCTGTGCGTATACTTTTGTAGAAATTTGTGTAAATAAACTTTTTCATCGCAAACCTCTGTTTTAAGGACTAGAATTTTTTTCTACTTAGTTTCCAGAAAATTAGCAATTATATCCACCGAAATTCCTATTTAGATCATTAAAACTGTGGATTTTTTATGGTTCACTGTATGCGTTGGTGGGCCCGGTACTTATTACAAAGAAGATTTTATAATAAATGTAACAAACTCATAATAATTAAAACTGTAGTCATAAAAAAAAAACGTGCGACCACTCCATAAACATTTATTTTACGGACTCTTTTTCGGCCTTAAAGATATGTCAAAATATACTTTACGGACTGAACCTTAATTTCGTATAATGCATCTTAGATTTTGTGAGTATCTTGTGATCGCATGCACTTCTGCCGTGGAAACAGTTTTTCTCGTTCAGCCGATTTGTAGCCTCGCTGCGTTCATCCTCTGAATGTCGGTCTCTTCAATAAAACATTGTCTTGACGGCATTGCTACATAAACAGCTATTTTTTTCAATAGTTCTTTATTAAAGTATTTTTTTATACACATCTTAGAACTTCTGTAACAGGAAAATCTCTTTGGAATTTTATTTGATCTAACAAAATTAATAAAAAAATGCTGTTGAATGAAAAACCGAAAATCGGAAGGCTAACATTATTTAACAAAGATTTGTTTAAATGTTAATAAAAAGTCTAAAATTTGAGTAAAAGTATGCAATAAGAGAATTAAAAAAAAAATTTTCAATTAATAACACAGTAAAAGAATGAAAGAAATTTGGGAACGTGAAAATTGAAAGTTGGTGGCGCAAAGTTGCGTCTACGCATCAGTTTGATGTATTGCCATGACGCATCTTTAAACGTGTAATTAGTCAGCAAGAGTGTAAAATAATAACACACCGCATTGGTATTTAAAATGTGTTGGTAACTCTGCTTGCTTCCGTCTGACGGTTTCATGATGCCAAAATGTTAAAAAAGTGTAATATCTACTAAACGTGTTTTACAGCTACTGTGATATCTATGAAAGTAGAAAAACTGAAGATTCTAAAAATCAGAACGTAGAGGAAAAACTAAGACGCAATAAATTTAAATTGAGTTTTAACCTTGGCACTTTCGCATAAAATTCGCAACGATTCAACTCCTGTATATTTCTCCATGGAATGACCCATTTGTTACAAATAATTATATAGGTAATTCCCTAGAAAGCCGGCTACCTCCAGCTATTATTGTTACAAATGTGTATCCATCATTCTATGCTGAAAATGCCTCAAACAAGGCATTCTTTTCCTTTATCGACCGAATCCTACAACGTCTCCATAAAATTTAAAATATCGCAGCTCTCCCTAGAGTCGTTAATACGATCCGCCGCGTAGGAGGTTAGACGGGCCAATAGCAACCAATATGCAAAGTGGGCGTGGAGCTTTCTCCGCGGCCTACTATTACCGATATCATAGTAGAAAACTCGTAGTTTTTTATTGGTGGAAGTTTCAAATAATCGTGTAGAAACCAGTCTTCAACATTCTTGTTTATTTAAAAAAATCGCCACAAGAGATACGATATAGAAACCATATAATTATTAGTATGTGCTTCGTGGCGTTTCCGGCTTTTAGATCTTAGAGAAAACATAGGTGTTGCCTATTCAGAACGAGAAAGACGATTTTTGTAAACTGGTTGTTGATGACAATTGTAAATTGTTTTTCCATGAACGTAACGTGTAAACAATTCCGTTTCCCAAGATCTTTCCCTCACTTGACCTTCCGCAACATCACATGACATGAGTCGTTTTTCAGCGTGCAGTTCCAAGTAGCATTAACGTATTTATTATATAAAAATAAACGTCGTTAATTACTGTATCCTACATCGATCGAGTACAGAATCCCATAAAAAAGACGATGATTCTTCAATACGTCACGTCAAGCGATGTCGTGTTCACTTTTATGAATATAGTTTCTTTGAATGAAAATGTATAAAACGAATGCCGCAGGATTCAGCATGAATTTATTTCATAATTCTCGTTTTTCTTCGTATCGACAACAATTTAAAATGTAAATGTTTAGACAGTTCGTTGAAACGGCGGCATTAAAAATATAAGATGAAAATAATTAATGAGCGTGATTATTGATTATTAAAAACGTACTTCTGTCGTTGCGCCGGTTTTTATAAGCAATTGCAGACCTAAAATGAGGCAGATGCCATTCAACTCGTTTAAATGAGTGATATTTATGTCCAGCAAAAGTAACAGTTCATAACATCGATGTAAAAAATTTAATTTATTACACGACGAATCGGAATACGAAATGCAAACGATATTAATCAGATGGCATTTCTTCAACGAAGACTTTTATACATGTTTAATTTATTATTTATATCTAGTCGTTAGAGCATGTGAGGAAAATTTTATTTATTTATCCTGAGGAACGAGCGAAACAGGAAGTTGAAAAAACAAATTTTTTCTTTCTATTTTTTAATTCTAATTGACGTTATAATTGATCTAAACTGATGTTAAATGTGATAATAATAACATTTCGATGATACACAAAAATAAAAAAAACTACATGCTTACTTCTAAAATGTTGATCTGTCGCTTTTTTAAATTTTAGGGTTTATTTAATTTTTTTAGATCTTCAAAAATTTTGGATTTTTTACATCCCATGAATTCTTCGAGGGCTTTAGAAATTTTAGCTTTTAAAATTCTTCAGATTTTCTAGATTTCTAAGTCTTTGCAAATGCTTTTCGATTTTTTTAAATTCAAACTGTTTTAGGATTATTGTATCTCTTAATTTCTTGAGATCATTTGTTTTTAGATCTTCTTGTAGAATTTAAAAAATTCTGAAGGTACATTATTTTAAAAATTGTAAAAATTCTTTGGAGCCCTGAAAATTGCTTTTAAAATAAAAAAGATCTTAGCTTTACACTCAAAGTACTGATACTGGTTAACAAAACATTTTTTATTTTTAAGTTTTGAATTTTCAAAATTATCGAAAATTGCTGTACTGTTAATGAGCCTGAATTTGTTAACAAGTATTCTAACCATTCTTATCTTATTTTTTACTCTTAAAACACCAGAAAGTCCCAATGTTTTTAAATTGTTTATGTATTTGAATTTTTATATTTTTAATTATGTAAAGCTCAAAGTTATTTTGGCACGTTATTCGATATTTTTATAAGAAAGTTTATTAAAATGTCAAAAATTAAATGGGTTTTTAAAATGCAAATTTAGAATTGTGCGGTTTTCAAAATTTGTGGAAAGTTTTTTTTTTTTTTTAATTTTCTTGTTTTGTTAACAACTAGACAATTTCAGTTTTTTTTTTATTTAAAAAAATTGTGTTTGTTATACTGCTTAACATTATTTCATTGTTTTATTTTCCCAGTTTCGGAGCTCTTAGGATACTTTTTTTAAATTTTCAAATTTGATTCTTTTTCGAACGCAGAATTTTACAGAATATGTAGGTATATAATTACAACCTATTCCAAAATTTTCAAAATTGCAAAAATGTTTTCAATTCCAAATTTTAACCTTTTTGATTTTTAAAAAACTAGAATCTTATTTTTATTTTAACACTATAAAATATAGTATAACTATCATAGAATTAAAAACAAAACAAGCTTATCGTATTCTCTAAAAATTCAGTAGTTCTTAAAAATGTCTTTGATATCTTACATTTGTTGAATTCTTCGAGTTAAATAGAATCTCTAGATTTTGAGTTTTAAGGGTCTTCGAATTTTGCAAACTTTTTTTTAGATGCTTTGGATCTTTGGATTTTTAAAGTTTTTTTTCCGATTTTGGCGCTCTTTTAGTGCTACAACATTCTAAGAGTGGATTTAAAAATTTTGCAAAATATGAAGGAAACATCTAGAATATGCAAATATTCAAATGTACGGTATCTAATCTGGCAAAAAAAAATATAGATGACTGGAAAAGCACGCTAAAGCGTAAACAGCTAAAGCTAGGGACACGTTTTTTATCAGTCCTTTTTTACCTATCTTATCTTTACCCATCTTGAATTTTTCGAAATTCAAGATAGGTAAATTGTTTTGTTTTTGCTAAATCCGACGTTAAGATGAGTTAAGTCGTATTCATATTAAGATGAGTTAAAGAAGAGTTTGCTTCGGCACCGACTTTTGAAAATTATCGAAATATCAACCTAAAGAGAAGTGAGAATTGTTTGTCTACTCGTTAATTGTTACCGCTTCCAACTGTTACTTTTTGCTGGGAAAACCTTATTTGTTCGTTAACAAGTAATTGCTACTTTATTAATTCAGTTTTTATTAATCCAGTTATGACATTTCTAAAGAATTATACCTACGGTACAAGTTTCTATGATGCTTTTGAAATTAAGGATTTGGGGAATTATTTTTGCATGTGCAGTCTGGAGAACGTGCTGGTCATTCCACTGGTTCTTCACCGCCAATCCAACGATTAAAAAAATTGGTATTTCAGAAATTATATACCTTTACACTGAAATGTGCTGGCGCCCCATCGTGCATCAACCACAACTGTCAACGTGACTTTAACGTATATTGCTGTTGTCTATGTTACTCCATTTATTGTAGGTGCAAGAAAAAATGGTTAAATTAGGTAATCTCTAACAAAAAATTGTTGTTCATGTCAAGATTGAATAATAGAGTGACAGTTTTCATATCACCACTGATTAACTATGCGCTGTCTTGTAAAGTTTGCTCCGTTCGTAAAAAAAAAAAAATCTGGGGCGAAGACACTGACACAGAAACTATTCAGAAAACAACAATCGTGGTTGAAACTCTGCTTGCTAAAAATTGAAAATCTCTTGTACTCTTTTAAAAATGTTGTTCAATTGTTTTTAAATCTCTCTTTTCCTAGTCCTCTATCGGCAACACAAGAGCAAAAGATCCTGTTTCTTGAAGCCTTCGGTGAATGGCAGAAAAGGTACTTTTTGCAGGACATAATCTTGCATAGAACATATCCCAGTTAATACCGTCGAACTTCGTAAGTATTGCCATCTGCTTTTCCATAAACATAATGAACATCAGCCGTTTCACGATTTTTATTGTTCTATTTTCTAATTATTTTTTTTGAAATATTTTACAAAATAAAGATTTACTGATTTACAATCTTCTACCAAGTATGTTGATAAATGATATTTTACCACATTTTTAGTACTTTAAGTTATTTTAAATTTTAAGAAAAAGTATAAGTTGAGCAAGATTATTTTAATGAAATAAATTAAAATAAAATATAAACTACAGTTTTGCATACTATTTTTCAAATGTACGTTTGAATACTTCACAGTTTTTATCGCAAATTTTTTTCCCGGGCAAAACCGGATAATACAGCTAGTCGTAATATAAAATAGTGATGAAACCTTTCACAAGAACACGTGTATATGTGAAAACTAAACAAAATAACTTGGAAACGATCTCATTTCAACGCACTAGTGAATCGACCCAAACTTTGGATACTTATTGTTAGCATCTTTTTTATAAAAGTACCCACAACTCTCAGTACATGTAAATTGTAGTTTTTGTACTCATTGTATGGAAACGCAATTTTTCCGCTTAATTCTGATGCACGGAAAAACGGTTTTCCCGCATCCTACGACTTTTCTCGGGCAGCAGACACGAAACGGCCTTTTTGGCACATTGTTGTACTTTGCGAGGGGTACACATACATTCTTCGCTGTCATTAATTTTAACAATTATTGTTAAATTTTAAAAATCTAGTAGATAGTTACAGTAGATAGATCATGTTACCAACCCACCATTAAAAAAAACTAAATTACTTATTAATTTTTTATTTCGATATTCGTTACAAAAAATATTGTACCTAACTCTTTCGGAAAGAATTTTTCCGCATTAGATCAAAGTGCCCATGCGAGAAAATTAAGTTTCCGAACTTGTTAGGTAAATAACCATTTCCAAACTTACCTATAAATCTTCAAAATGTTGCATTTTTTAAAGCAAGCGCGATTTGAAACGTGAAAAATTCCTTCTTTATGATCTTCCCAAATAAAGCCCAGCAATTTCCAGAATATACCCTCGTTATACTAGGTATTTCTTTTGAACCCGACGACTTTCCGTTTTGATTTGCGTCCTAATTGGTCGGCGAATTCCTTCTCCCGCATTGAAATCGTCAAAAGAAGGCACCGAAAAGCCGATACAATTTCGCATTGATATGCAAGTTCGGTAAGAAGAGCGGCTATTTTAAATATTCGATGCCGAAAGAGCACGCAGACAAAACTAGCGTCCGGTATGAAGGGTTGACAAAAAGCGGTCGCGCTACCTCTGATTGATAGGTGACAGGTCCACTAGACGGCGGACAAAAAGTCCATAGCTGCGTATCCTTCGTCCTTCCCTCCAATTCTTGATGGACATTGGCCGAGAACGTCACCTCGAAGATAATTAAGCATTATTATTCAACATGGAAATCCTGCCCACTTAATTACCCATATGGAGGGAACGACCAACAAGCAAAAAATCAATTAATCGGTACTTGATCCTGAACTAACATTCTTGATCACACTCGCAAAAACAGTACGGTTCGGCTTAATAAGGACTAAACGCGCGGGGCAAAATCGTTCAAATAATTGACAGAAAGTAACTAAATGACCTTTACTTTTCTAGTAATCAAATTCGGATTGGCCCAGATTTGAAGTTTGTTTGAATAAATATTCTAATTGTTTAAAGAGCGTCCACTCGTTATCCTTTCCAGCGTGATCACGAAAACAGCGAGCGTATTTTTAATTGAAACCTAATAAACAATTAAGATCTTGATTGACACTAATTTAAAAGGAGAACACTGGGCACGGCCATAAACTACAACTACAATATTTTATTAATGTTAATAGATAAAAATTAAGATTATACGTGTTTTAAATTCATTAAATATTTTATAGTCTAATCATTATAACCACAATTCTTTATTAAATAACAAAACTAATAAGTGTGTGATTTCATTAGCTACCGTGCAAAGTTATTAAGCATTAAAGTGAATAATGTTTACATAAATGTCTAATCAGATATTCTAATGTAAATATTTTTACGGTTTTTATGTTGTAGTTCCGTGTAGTGATTTTTAAGACACAAATCTCAAACAGTTTGACCTATCGCTTTGGGGTCATATTTTACGATAGTTCAAAGCAGATCGATAATACATTACGAAGCTGCTCAAAGGGAAATACATAAGGATTCTTGATTTATTGGCATGCACAAAAAGCATAAACAAAATTAATTAAAATTCGCCATTTGGTGACAAAATAAGAATAGAAAACGTCAAGCGTATGTTGTTATTTGAACGATTTTGTTTGTTGTCCACTCCAAAATGGAAGGTCGGATATGGACAGTTATATTTTCGCATAAACGCCTTTGAATAAATACGGATAACTGATTAAACACAAAAACAAGCAATTCAACGTTGACCGTATAAGCGCATATGTCCTCGCTGTAAAATGCTGCACTTGTAATGAATTAGGTAAACCTGACAGTTAGTGGCTGCGTTCTAAGAATATACCAATCGTGTTTATCGTTGTCTTTTAAGTCTAGAATTTTGCATTACGCAATAATAGAGAAAAGCGCAAATTTCTCGACAAAATTTCAAGCTCGACGAGCTTTTTTCCCACAACAATGTGAGAACATGTTTGAGCAAAGCGTGATCAGTTTATCCATTGTGAATTAATAGACTTTTTATTTTCAAGCTCCGTAATTAAAGACGGACGTTTTCCAGGTTTTTCAGAAACTTAGTTTATGTAACGCGTTATGCTTGCACGTAGAAGGAAACGTAACGACTGGGTTTCAGTTGACGTGCAATCAACGTTATTTATTTTATATTTATTCGCAGTGAAATTCTCATCAATGTTAATTGCTGATAATGGCTGTCTCCACCGTTCTTTATAGTTATATCGGTATATTACCGTTTCTTATTCGACGTTGTGGGAATTTTACGACAGTGGAATTGCGGATTTACATTTTTCAGCGGAACCGTTGCGTCACCCCCTTCCCGTATTTGGTGTTTTTCTCAATAACATCCATAATTTAACAGGAGACAATTATTCCCGACTCATGCTGGTATATTTACCATTTATTGCGCTGAATATGATTAAAGCTGAAAGTACTAGCTTCCACGAAGACGATTTCTATCGGCAATGATAGCTGTTTGGCATTCTCGGGGGCGATTTATGGTCTTGATTCATTTTACGATAATTTTAAAGAGAGCTAGAATTTCAATATTTAAGTTCTACCATTACAAACACAGTAAAATATTTCTGGAATAAGATGCGTCTGCTAACAAATAAATAATAAAATTGCGTAGAAATCTTTTCTCTTTCGGATATGTGTAAAATTCGACAACATGCAAAATTTGAAGTGCGTCAAAGCTTTAAAAACTAAATCGCTAAAGGCCAATAATTAAAAAGTTTTTTATGGTATGCAGAACTATAAATATAATATTTTATGTTTCGCCGACAGAAAGTTTTGATTTTTCTTTGACAATTTTCTGACTGAGCCTGTAGGAAAATCGTAAATTTCCCGACCTTATTGTGAGCGAGGCGACCGAGTTTTCCTGGAATCGAGGCAAACATTGTTCCTCGCAAATATTTTTGCATTTTGTGATATTCACTAACTCTAAAAAAAAATCCGTCGATAATTTTCTAAATTTTAAGAAATTGTAAAAATCAGACGAAACCGTTTCTCGGTGATTAAGCCAAACTTTGTTACTCGTACGTTCTCTTTTTAGTGCACCGTATAAATTCCAAAATTATTTTTTTAAGATATAAGAAAGGGGGAGAGATATTTAAAAATTATACAAATTTTTCTTCGAATTTAAGAAGTTTATGGAATTTGTTCTTTTTAGGTTTGTAGAATCTTTCGTTAATTTGTGTACTTTAGGTATTTATATTGATTTCAAATTGCACAGATTTTAAAAATTTTGGGTATTTAGAAAAGTTTGTCCAAATTTAAAAAAATGAGATATTTATATTAAAAAAACATTTATTTTCCTTTTTTTTATTATATTTTTTGGTGACTTTTTCCTAGTTTTATTTTATGAATAGTTTGCAAATACGCTATATAATCATTAACCTGTGTACCTACAGAGTATGTTCAGTGTTGTAAGATATGACCGTCAACGGTTTTTTTTTTTCATTCTTCGTTGTATTTTTAATTGTTTTACAATTGTTTACAATTGGTTAAACTACAAATAAACTTTTTTTAAGTATGTACAAACTCATTTAATGTTCTTGGATCTTACTTACTTGGTGTCCACAACACTTTACAAAAGCACTTTCTAAATCACACACCAAAAATTTGTCGGAAAATTGCCGACTCGCGTTTCGGCAGCAAAGCTCCCATCATCAGAGCGATGACTAAACTATACTGTAACATGCTATGCAAAGTGTAAAATCTTTTTTTTATTAAATCTTCTAATTTTTAATCGTCTCCAGAAACATCAGATGAGATTGTATTTAATACAATTTAATTTACGGATTAAAAAAAAACATAAAAATAATTATGTGTAGATTATGTTTTACATAAAATTTGTTAACATGTTCAAAAATTAACTAGTAGATATTATTTATAAATATGCGTTTAAGAAAAAAAAGATTAAATTCGTCTTAAACACACTTTTGTTGTCGTAGAGGTATGACCTAACTTTTTGGAAAATGACACTAGTGATAGTGACAGCAGAAATTTTCAGTATCTTTCGTAGTTTGTACTAAACTATTTTTATTGAAGATTGCATTTAAAAAATTAATTAATTAATAATAATTAATTAATTAATAATCATAGATAATAAAATTCTTTTTTTTGAATACTTGTTACATTTACGATGATTTATATTACGTAACAGCACATTTTAAAAATATTAAAATGACTACTATCAATTAATTTTTACCGGAGGGACAAAAATCCAATTTTTTTCAAAATTTGTTGTAAATAAACAAAAAACAAAAGTTGTCAATTTAGCATCAAATTTCAATTTTTTTTTAGAGGTGACCTTTCGTTCGCAATTTAAATAGAAATCACTCGAATCAAATTCAAGAATTTTCAAGGAAAATGAATTTATGACAAAATCATTCAAACTCAATGACAATCAAAGCTATTAGGTACAGAAACCGTAATGATAAATCTAACGCTTTTGTACATTTTTTAAAAATCATATAGACAAATCAAAAATCGTTGGGTTTATGGGAAAAATTAACTGAAGATCGAAAATCACCGCGACGTTGCTGTGAAATTGATGTCCAATGTATAGTCTTAAATTGAAAAAGAAGAAAATGAACCATCTGATAGGTATAACGCAGTGTTCAATAAATAGTTTTTCCAAACAGGACACCTCCTATACGATAATGTCTCTAATAGTTTAAAAGAAAAAAAATTAAACGGACGACACATTTTTCTATGAGTAAGAGTATTACATCAAAATGGAATTGGCGATTAATTTTACAGCAAGTATAGAGCAATCAAGATAATTTCTAATCAAGTCATCCTTGAAACGGAAAAACGTATGTTCATGTTGATTCACACTTATAAATGTCAAATAAAAATTTAAAAATACATTTATTTTTCTTCGCTTTTATAATATAATAAACACAATAAGTGTTGTCCATTTTAAACACAAACTTGCTCTAACAACAACACATCAAACATAAAGTATCAATTGCAAAAGACATACGTTTTCGATTTCACGGATGACTCAATTACAAATAATTTTGACCGCTTGATACAACGAAAAATTTTCTGTAAATTTTATCTTAGATTAGCTTAAAGCCTATGCTGATTTTACTTATTTATTGTGCATGGGACTGTGTCGTCGGTCATTCTATTTACTTTAGTAATTTTTTTTAGTACCTTTAATAAGCTCAACAATTTTAGAAAGCTTTTTATAGAGAGTGTTTTATTTTTAAAATACGTGAAGATCGATACGTTACAACGCAAGAAAAAAATGAGCAGAATAAAATTTATATTTTATTTACTACCGACTTGTGATATGCTGATTGCCTAGTGAAACAACGTTCAGGCACATTCTGCAAAGATGCCTGGAGACAGAATTTGCAAAATGTCTGTTGCTTAGAATATGCATATTGTCTCGCCATTTCTCATATTGACGTATTTTGCACACTGCCGGTATCTAAAAGCATGAAAATGAATATTTCATGAAATCTATCGGTATCATCGATTGATTTATCTTTTTGAAACTGTGAAAAAATTCCAAGAGAGAATGAAAAAAGCTAGCACGTACGTATCTATTTCCAAATTTTTTTTTGCTTTACTGTTTCGTTCAAAACACAACCTCGTTTCTTTTTGAGCATGTAGAACTGTATTTTTATTTTGTGGTACCGATTTATTATTATGGAGAGTTTCGTCAACGAGTCCAAGAAAAAATTAATAATTTATTATACCACCGATATTACCATTAAAATATAGATAACATTCTGCGAAAAAAAAATTAAAATCGGGTCGCCACCGCTTATCATTCAGTCGCTTTTTGTGAACCAAATTATTCCGTTTCAGACAATTACAACCGACGCTTCCTGAATGTCAATGATTTTCCTCATAATCGTCACTCTGTCGTCTTTAATTAGTTTGCGAAAAAATCCACATGAACAGTAGGAACGCTACTTAGATGCGGGTACAATTTCCATGCATAATTATACGAGCAATGAGTCCATAAATAACCCTCGTTGATTTATTGCGACTACCGATTTTATTTATTGGTAGTGTGAGAGGCAGATATGCAGAAGCCATCACAAACCGAAGAAATCTACTAATAAAGGAGAAGCCGTTAAGTTTGATACATTTTGAAATTCCATGAGTGCTTTGAGTTAATACCTAGAAAGTTATTCCATTTAAGTATATACTGAATCAGTATGAACACGAGCAGCGTGTTAATTTTCCTCCCTTGCGGGATCAAAATAAGAAGACATAAATAACAGGTTCCTGTTATAATGACGTCACGTCCGGAACTCATTATTTTCCGCGTTATTTCAAGTTGCACCCTTAATATCTTTGCGCCTGCTTTAGACTACTAATAACTCAAAGCAGAAGTTTTTCCAGACGATTTATAATTAAATTATGCGGAGGATCATGCTGAGTCTTAATTTTGATTAGAATCGCTATCGTGGTTTATTAGCCGTGGCTGTCTGCTTTTACCACTTTCAAGTAAAGAGTGTTTAATTCTTATCAAGGATCTTAAAGTCATGCTGCGAAAAAGTACCTAAAGGTTTCTCAGGCAGCAAGTCTGGCTAGGCACGAAGGAAATTCCTATTGTGCCGAGAGTTTCTGGATTCAAACACTTGAATCTTTCGGTGCATTTTTGTTGGTGTAGAAAAAGACTGAATCTCGTCCTGATTATAAAAATGGTACGGGCGGCTAACGAGAAGATGACCAAAGTAATGCAATTCAAGTCATTACCTCTTCCGTATCTCTGAAAGCAAGCTAATAATTAGCTCGGTATAATAATAACTCTGACCGTACAATACTAGACGGGTATATAATTTAAATATAACGTCAATATTGGATTAATAAATATGGTTCGTTCGTGGCCACGATTTACATACTGATTATATACGACGAGGTCACTCTGTAAATATAGTATCGACTTTTAATTACATGGGGCGCTCGGGTGGTCCAGCTTATAGCACGATCTTGAACTCCATTCACTGAAAAAGTTCATTATGTTAATAATATTCACTAGAAAATTCCAGATAACAGATTTAACGATGCGAAATAAAGTATCGCACGCGGCGCTAAATTGCTTTCGGACTCTATCATTATCGATAGCTGGAGATACTCCTCTTACCTAATGCTCATCATTTTAGACGACTTCGCCATGAGAAAATCTCACCGAAACGGTAAGTCAAAAGTAGAGTTTTTCCGTACCATAATTCCTGCGAGCGAGCGTTTGAACGAAATAAAATGATTTTCTTCAACAACTCGAACAATTCTGGAAAGTGCAATATATTTGAAAGTTAAAACTAGCGACGAGACTGTAAAGCTCATTTCGTGATTAACTGTGAAAGTTGCTTCAACATTTCGTCGGAAAAAAGCGACAGACGAAAATATTAGATGAAGACACAATGGCGATTTATTTTCACATCTGAGAATATTGTTCAGCGTGTACAAGTGGTCAAGTAACCCAATTATAAGCACCGATAACGTCGTTTTAGATCTTGTTAGATAAGCAGTGGTGCATTATTGTATAGAGTGGCCAAACAAGAGCCACCAAGATGAATGGGGCCTCGTCTCGATTAATTACGGAGATCACGATTTGGAGCATATCGGAGACTGGATCTCGGAGTTTGTTGAGATCGCGAATGCGACCACCACCTACGCATTTTGTAGGTAAGATTCGCCGCTATACCACGATGGGATCGCCGAGCAGCGTGGAAGGATTAAGAGAGGAGATAGATGGGTCTTTCCTAAAACGGGATACGATAGCGAACTAAACATTTTAATTGCGATCACAGATAAACCGAATATCTCAACAATAACATTATCATATTCGTTCTCCCTACGTCCAGCTGATTGCCCGTAAATAACATCTATGGGGAATTTCAGAGTGCCGATAAAAAAATCGTTATGGAAAGTACACAATAGGCAGACGATTGCAAATTATAGCGGCGAGTGTAGGCCAGTTTTTGTCGAGTGGCGGTCTTCTTTGAACGACTTGCATACATATCTACCAACATTTAAATAATTTATATGTATGTACGCATTCGAGGATCACTTTTTCAATTGTGCCGCAGAACAATGAGGGCGAAGGAGACGGATGACGGAATCTGACGGAAACTGGCTCCGGGTGACATCCTAGAAAGAGACGGAATCATTCGAGACATTCAATTGTAAGAAATAAGTACACTGGATTTATTTTGTAACGATCAGGCGGCGAGTTTTGCAGGACTCATTTTTATTTCAAATCGAATACATTATACCGACGCGCAATTATAAAAGTTCGACGGACGGATTTTCGAGCAAAAAACGTTGTCGTTAATGCCGCATCTGCGGGACGTGGAGCATTTTTTAAAAGACTAGAATCGAATACATTCATAAACGAAACTGAATTAAGCCAGTCTAAGTCTAAATCGATTAGAATTTTATTTTGGTTGGTTTGTGACGGGAAATTTTTGTATTCCGAAGGAGTCCGGTAAAAAGTTGCCATTTTTGCAAACCGTGTTCCTTTATGCCCCAGTGTTGTTCCTGATGATAGGAGAAGCGACAAATGTGCGGCAATCCATCGCGAGAAAAGCTCAATTTTTTGTTATTTCCATTTGCGGCCACCTGGTGTATGCAAGTCCGCTCGATATATTTCCGTCGTGTCCGGTGATGATTAAAAGGGAGAACTTCACGGACATAAAATGGTTATGAGCCGGGAGTAACGATCGAATGAGATTTTAAAATATTGATACAATGTCGTAAAGTGTTTACATTACTCAAATGCAATGCACACGAAGTGAATTTTATGGTCCAATCATAATACACACTTACGAACATAACAAACGACAAAAATAAAACAATAAAGTATAACAATAACGGGCGTAGTCCGCACCGTAAATCAGAAGAGCGGAAATCGGCATGAGATGCGTGGCTCTTTGATTCCGATTCGTAAAGACACTATATCAAACTACCGTTTCCGGCGTGTTTAGGGATAGATCGTTTTTATTCACTTTAATTCGAAAAATATAGCATTGAGATTTTGCCAATGTTGTAATAAATTCATTTCTTGGCGACACGTCCGATGCCTTTTTTCGCAGGATCTAAAGGAAATATGACATTTAAATGATTGGCGATGACGGGGCGAAAACCACATCCGTGGACTAATCCGTTCCGCACAAGCGGATTATGCTCATCCGCAAAAATTGAAACTAAAAGAAGAAAAAACTCGACAAGAAAGTCGACATTCACACTTTCAGAAACCAAAGAATAATCTAAGACTGTTGTAGAATTGGGCCGTTTGGTAATTTCAATTTTAATTTTTATTTAAAAAATTTAAGGAAAAACGTTATTTCTGGAGCGTGTGGAATAAATGTATCGGTTTCCAGTCGCCGAGAGACATCATAACGCTCATTTAATATTAAAAGTCTAATTTTTAATAGAAACACATAAAACATAAAAATGTCTATCCAACAAAAACAAATAAAAATAGAAATATTTTGTCAAAGATGTGTGATGTTAGTTGCAAATAAATATGAAGATTGTTTTTACTCATGTAAAACAATCTGAATGCAGAAAACTAGATAAAATATGGAGTGGCGTGATTTGTAGATTTAATTAATCAAAGTTTTGCAATTTCTTGCAAAATTGTAAGCCTAGCGAAGAAAAAATATAAAAAACAATGACAATAGATATGTAAAGCTGCAGTGCCTACTACAAATAACAATTTTTAAATCTAATTTTAAAAATATTCAGGTCCCAAATTGCCAAAATCCTTATACTCTTGAATCTTCTCCTCAAGGTTTTCAGGTGCCCAAGGGTGCAGATTTTCATATTCTCAATTTTTCAGCTTTTAACTGTTTAAGGATTCAAATTTTAGTTTGAAGTTTTGAAGTTTCTATTTTTACAGAATATGGGGTTCTAATTTTCTGAAATAATATAGTTTCTGTGATTTTTTATATTTAGTGGATTCTTTCTTTGGATTCTTTAGATTAAAATTTTTATTTTCTTTAGATTTTTCAATTGTTTGTCAGACTCTTTAGACTCTTCAGATCACAAATCTCTCAGATCCGTCAGTTTCCTTAGATTTCTCAAATCTTTCAGATCCTTCAGATCCTCAGATTCTCGAGGTTTTCGAGGTTCTCGAGGTTCTTCAGATTCTTCAGATTCCTCAGATTCCTCAGATTCTTCAGATTCTTCAGATTCTTCAGATTCTTCAGATTCTTCAGATTCTTCAGATTCTTCAGATTCTTCAGATTCCTCAGATTCTTTAATTTTTTCAATTTCTTCAGTTTTTTCAGGTTTTTCAGGTTCTTTAAATTCTTCATTTTTTTTAGATTCTTTAGATTTTTTTTTTGAATTCTTTTGATTCATTGGATTCTTAAAATATTTTGTATTTTTTGGTTCTTTTAAATTATTTGGATTCTTTGGTTCCTATTAATTCCATGGATTCTCGAAATTTAAAGTTTTTAGACTTGAAATTTTTGCATTCTGAAATTCTACGATTTTAAGGCTCTCAAATTTTCTAAATATTTTTTTCTAATTTTTAGATTCTTAACCTTAAATTCTGAAATAATACTTTGATTTTGAGGTCCTAAAATTTATATGCTAAGGTTCTGACAATCTTCTATTTTATTCTCAGATTTTCTCGTTCTTCGTTTTTCAGATTTTCAGGTTTACAGGCTTTCAAGATCTCAATTAGTTTTTTCGGTTCTTGGACTCCCAAATTAACAAGTTATGGTTTTAAAGTCTTCAGATACTTAAGTTTTTGAAGTTCTAGTTTTACGGCTTTTGTGTTCCCAATATTTTTTCCAATTATTGATACCAAGATTTTCAGATTGATATATTTTTAATGTATTATGCTTTTTTAACAAATTGATTTAAAAATTTCACTTGAATTCTAGATTGTCAAGTTAGATTAATAGCAAATATTGTAAGCTGATTTAACATAATTCTGATTCTTTTTCCCATATTAGATTTTGTGATTTTTTAACTCTAAAAGACTTTTCTCACAACTTCAGATTTTGGAGTAGAATCTACGTAGTTTTCCTTTTCATAAATTTTATTGTTGTTAAATTTCAATTTGATTTCCCTAATTCTTAGATCTGGCATTTTTATTACTATTAATAAAAATTTCTATTATTTTATCTTTAAGCTCTCAAGTTACTAAGTTTTTAGGTTCCAAGGTTTTAAGGCTTTTAAACTTCTAGATTCTCCGTTTCTCAAATTCAGATTTTTTAGATTTTTACATACTTTAGTTCTTAGGTTTTTAGGTTTTCCGGATATCAACCTATTATGCTCATCTTCTTTCAAGTGCTCAATTTTTAATTTTTTGCAACCAAGGCTTTGTATTTTTTTAAATTTTTAGCTTAATAAATTAAATCAAATAAAATTTTTATTTAAGTTAAAGAATGCAAAACTTTTAAATTCTTATATTCATAGGTATTTAGGGCGTTTACAGGTTGGTAATTTTTTCATTTCTCTAGATTTGAGGCTCCCAACTTTTTTTACCAATCAACCATGTGCTCAGGTCATTAGGTTCTCACTTTTTTTTAATTTTCACATACAAAATTTTCAGTTTTTCTAGATTTAGTTAATTAATCTAATTACTTAAATAATATTTTAGGGTTTTGGAATTATAAATTGTAAAATTCTCAAATTCTAATATTTATTGATATAACAAGTTTGATTTTAAAATAAAATTCTTCGGCTATCTTTTCATTTTATAACGTAATAAAAAAACATTTAGATGTATTAAATATCTTAAAGAAAACTTGTGGGCTCTTGTTGCTACTAATTGATTATTGATTCAAATTATTCAAACTACTTCGCTAACTTCGCTCGATTTAACCTCCTCAGAAGCGTAAATTTACCTTAATTTACCTAACCTGAGAAACAAGATGTTAATTTGCTTTCTGCGTGTTTTGTAATCCATGTAAGGATTGGGTTGGAATAATACTCAATTTAATTAGAAAGATTTTATTAAATTAATTGATGAATATTTGTAACGTTTATTTATGTTTATGTATTTTTTTCTTTTTTTCTATGCGTGTGCTACAAACCATAAATGCTGAACATGAAAAGGTATTTTTATACAGGTGGAGTAATATACGAACCTGAGTACCTAAGTTTCTAGCAAAACTGCTAACAAACAAGTCATTTTTGTATGTCGTCTCTTCCTTGTAAAGGTATTACATTATTGGTTATTATCCCCTTCCTGTTATTATTTTCCTTTCGCCTCAAAATCCAGTAAGTTCGTTATCGAACGCTGAAACGTCTTTTATTGCTTTCAAAGGTCGCTCGGTCTTTTAAAAACGGTGAATTCAACTATGCAGAAACCGTCGCGAACTCTTTTATTTATATGCAGCCATATTTCTACCAACGTAGCCTAGGCAACGAATTCAGTTCCGCTATTTGTCATTTTCCGACGCGTTTTTTGCGGCGTACATTTTCCTACTTTTGTACACAAAATGTGTGCGGAAAGTTCGAAGGAAAAGGGGCTTTTCACAACGAAAATAACTCAACGCCATAAATTTTTTAACACAGTAGATTATTATTTATTTGTCCCACACCTAAGAATTAAACTCGGAGGAAGTCGTTTTACAATTGTAATGAACGGATTCATATCGGGTTTTTTTTAGCATATTTTGGACATTGCACGTTGTGGACTGTTTGCATTTAAATGGGTGATGAGTTACCGAGATGTCGTTGAAAGGTAATTAAAGCCAACTCATTTTCATAATCAAAAAGGGCAACCGTCTGTGAATTTTTTTTTTTTTTTCATCAGCACGTTCGCAATTTCTTCGTGGAAATGATACTATAGTGTCGCCGGACAAAAACTTATCTGTTCGAGTTGAAGAAGTACAATAATACGCTTAGTTAAATATTCAGTAGGCGATACTCGGTGGTACCTGAGTGTCACGTATCTGGTGCAAAGAACGCCTCTCCCGGAACAATCAGATCCCGAATCGCTGCTTTGATCTTACCGCTTCCACCAAGAGATGTTAGGACCATGTTTACAAGATAATTTCTTGTGTGCCATGCATACATTAGCGTATCAGATAACGGATTAACATGGAAATCGAACGGAGCGTATTAACATAATGTCCAAACTTTGTTAATTTTATTACTCTTTAACGGCTGAAGATGTACTATCTGCTACGAAACTTGGATGGATGATGACATCAGCAAACTGCTGTTGTCTAATTTTGATATTACTAATTTCTGTTAGGAACTAAGAATTCTTGGGGAAGTAGGTCAAAAAGTGCCCACTGCAAGAGTCAGAATATCTACATATTTATTTCTGGTTAGAATATTTTATGAACACTGATCGTAATCTAACAATTTATAAAATTCTTTAAATTTGTTACGTTTCTAAAAATGTTGTTCGGATATCTCACTTGGAACATAAAAAACTAACGTACAGTAGTAGACACTGCAAAATTTGAGCAAAACATCAAAAGCGCAAGACCGAGACTACGATCAAATACATTAACAACGGATAAAATCCCATCAATATACAATCACAAAAAATTATCCTGTCGTTAATCTTCAAGATCTATTAATGAAACTTAGAGTTAATACCTGGATTGTCTTTTGTTTTTTTTACACGAACTACTCATTTAACAGCATAATACCAGAAAATACTAAAATCAATTGGGGCTAAAAGTGATGGGATGGATGTACCTCGAATTAAATGTTACAATGACTAGTATAAATAATCGAAAATCAAAGAGCTAACTTTGTCGCTGATGATAATGAACGTTTTTTTATTTTTTTTATTAGACAATACCCTTTCAAGTTAGTGGTAAATATCACCAAAATTAATTTGGAATTTTTACAATCGTTTTCTGTTTTTTCATCTGAGTGTAAAGTTGGCAGCTGAAAACAAACAAAATAATGTTTAAAAAATATCAAGTCTTATTTAAGTAAATAAACAATAAAACATTTTAAAATTAAAATTGATGTATCATCTTCTCAAAGATTTTTCTAGAAAATTTACAATACTAATTATATGTACGTTCATTTTTTTTATATAAACAAATAAATATTTTTTGTATTATTTTCTATTTTCTATTTTTTTCTTTTTTTCGTTTGTGATAAAGAAAAAATATATCGTTACAAATATTACCTTTTTTTAAATAATTATATCGTCAGTATTTTATAAACCAAGCTCTAATTTGCTTATAATAAAAACTAAAGATAATTATAAGCTTGCAATTTCAAATTTTTATAAAACACATGATTTGACAGTGCAGTCACTAAAATTCAAAACTTTGACTTTTTTATGTAACTTATAAAACAAACTGAAACTCCTAAAGCTAAAGCTCAAGAGAATTGTAAAATTATTAAAACTTCAAAAGTTTAGACAAACTTTGGCACTTAATTCTAGAAATATTGATAACTGTGTCTAAAAATGTATCAAATTGGAAATTTCCTGAAAATTTTAAAATTACGTTTCTTAATCAAAATCCTACGTTTTATTACAATTTTTGAAATTCTGAATTTAAAAAAGAGGACTACTTAGTTCTCAATTCTAAAAATTCCAGCCTCTGGGTAAAATTCAGAAGGAATAAAAATGATAAAAATCGTCATAATTTAACAACTAAAAATCTAAAATTAATTAAAATAGAAAAAACTCATTTTAATAAAGATCCTGTAAATGCTTGCAATTTTTAAGCTGCTGTAATTTAACAAAGAAAAACTGCAAAATTTAAAAATTTAGGAACAAAGAATCAGCACGCACAAACGTCGAAAAGTGCGTCAAAAAAATGTTTAGAATAAAAAAAATCTTTAAAAACTTAAATCAAAGGCCTAAATAAAAATCAGAAAAAAATTGTAAGTTTTGATGTTCCTAAAATTTAAAAATCGGAAAAATTGTAACAAACTGAAAATTGTTTAATTCCAAAAATTGTTTTTAAATTGTTCGACGTTTCATACAATTCCTTCAATGGTTTTCTTAGTTTTTAGCAATTTTTAAATTTTAATAAATATCTGTGCAAATGGCTAGAAATTTTGGAAGTTCGTGGAATTCAAAAATTGAAAAAATTGCTCAATTTTCAAAATTAAAGAAAAACGAAGGTTGGTTTTTACTAATAATATAAAACTCAGAAACTCAACCAGAAAATACGTCCAAAAATAAATCAAAGTGGTTTTGCTCAAAATTTAGAATATAGAAACTTTATTACAAAAATCCTGTAAATAATAACTTTTGAAGCTTCAGAAATGTATAAATCAAGAGATTTTGCTTTATTTTTTAATTCTAAATTTCTGTAATATTAAAATTGCTTGACCAAAATTGAAAATCAAAAAAAATAGCAATTATCGGCAATATAAAATCTATGAAATGGAAAATTTGGTCAAAACATTAATTACAAATATTTATGTCAATTTTGAATTTCCTGAAAACTAAATTTTAAAAATTTAAAGTACATATTTCAGCGGTTAAAAAAATTGAGAAAAGTAATCATAGCAAAGTCTGAAACTAAAGAATTCAAAAGATTCAAATTTTTAGCTCCTAGAAACTAATGCCAAAAAATCTAACAACTGTTAAAATAGAAAATTGTATTAAATAGAAGACCTCCTAACGATGATATTTGCGATTTTTGTAGCTCTTAAATAAAAAATGTCTCAGCAATCTTAAAAATATTGAAAGTTTTTTTTAACGTTAAGTAATACTTTAGTTCCTTCACTATAATTTCTTAGGAATTACTTAAATTTAATTAATGTTGGTGCAAATGACTTAAGCTTCACGAAAACTGAAATTAAAATTTTCTTTCCTAGTCAACAAATGTTTCGTCTTAATGAATCTGGAAAAAAACGTAATTATTTAATTTTAAAGTTCCTTTGATTTAATTATTAATTAGACCTAATTCAAAATTAATGAGAAAAAGTTGTCACTACCGTTTTAGCTATAATAAGCACATCCGTAAACAGCAATTTTTTACAAACATTCGAAAGTATTTATATTATTTATTATATTTATAATATTTAATTTATCTGTTATTAAATAAATTAGTTTTTAGTTTACTGTTTGATTCGACTTGATCTGAATTTTGTAGTCGCTCCCAGAACGTTTTCAAGTATTTCCCCAAAAAAGCGAGCAGCTGATTATTATATAAGTAGTGGTCGGAATTAATGTACAATAAATTACATAATCTAAATATCAAACGTAAATCTAAATTAGATACGTCCATTCTTCAGTGTTTAGTCTGAGTGAGTTTTAGAGAGCAGGTAGTTAACAACAACTTTTAGATCTTATCGATCCTTCATTTAGTGTTAATGTTTTTTTAAGTATCTTTTTACAGATTTTATGTAAATGTAGTCTAAAAGCCAAAAACCATGAAATAAAATATCAAATATTGTGATACACAACGTTATAATTTAATAGTCAAATGTGATCCAAACGTGGTCGTTAAACGAATTAATTCTCCGTAATATGTAAATATTTTCAATTAAAAACATTGCTGCTCTTAATTTGCGTTCTGTCCTCTTACTCGAACAAATCCGTCCGAAATTTTAACAGACCGTGCAATTTTTTTAGCGATACCATGAAATTTGTACTCCCACGAAATTTAGTAGGGTGTAATAAACTTTGGTTTTTAAATTTCTGTTTAACAACAAAAAGCGCCTCTCTCTCTGCACTTTTTGATTTGGAGATGGGATGCGGCACAAAGAAGCGGCTTCTTTCAGTACGTGAGGTCGCAGGTTATCGCATATTTACTCGAGAAGAGGCGAGAATAACAAGTTTTATGTAAATGCAAGCACTACGTTTTTTTACGCAATCTTGGTATTTGATTTGCTGCCGTCTTTTTGTAGACACAAATCATCACTCTATAAAAGCAAGTGCTGAGTATCTGCACTCAAAGATATATGAGTAATTACGGTGAAGCGAAAAAGAGGACATAAAGCAAAATTCAATCTGAGAATTTTGCAATAAATTAGATTTTATGATCGCAAAACAAATTAAGTCATCAAACTCGACGTTTGAGAATATATAGCGCGGAGACGTCGCTTTGGTTACATTTTCATTTGAGCACCCATAAAGGTCCACACTTAAAAATCTGACTCGGATGATGAATATGCATTTGCATTCAACTTTATGGATGGAAATTCTTGCTATAAATTCTGTGGCGTCATTTTTTTATTATTTTCTCTATTAACGACCAATATAATAACAATGCAATAATTTCGGCCTTTAATTAAATATTGAACCGTAAAGTACTATAAATAATATAAAAACAAATACAAATACAAATAATATAAATAAATAAAGTATTTAACATTTGGAGAGGAATATTTTTTATAAAAACTGCACGTTCAAATTTAACTCATCAATTTTCTTAATGTAATTTAAATTTAGAATTTTCTAAGTTGTTAGTTTCGCACTGTCTAAGTTAAAATCCGTTCAGCTTTTTCTACTTTCATTGAAATTTCTTTGCAAATTTTTAAATTATTCAATTTTCGGATATCCGAATATTGCAAATTTGTACATTTCTATCTTCAAATTGTTTTGGTCTCTGAATTAGACTCTTGTAGTTATCAGTCAAAATAAAAACCAAACGTTTCTTTATTTTGAAATCGAAATTTTTTGCTTATTCAATTTGAGATTTTAAATTCAGCAACTATTTTTTCAGAGGTTGATTGGAATAGTCTCTAGCAGTTGAAATCTTAACATTTTATTAAAGCTAAAAAATCCACACAAAATCTTTCATCTTTTATTGTGGTTTAATTTCAAGAATCTTTAATAGATGTGAATCAAAAATAATGTTGAATAAACAAAATATTAAAATATTTTTACAATATCGTTTCCATCCGTTATAGTTTGATCAATTTCTGAGCTTCAAAGTTACAGATTTTTTACATTATCACATCATGCTTCAAATTAGACAAATATTTTGTTCGACATATTACATTCTTTTATTTTTTCATGTTTTAAAAATATCACAATTTCTAGGTTTTTCAAATTGACGGAAACCTAAACAAAGATAACGGAATTAAACTATGTACGTGTTTTTGAAGCTTGAAAATTCAAACTTTATTGCTATTTTTATAGTTTAAAAATTTTGTTTTTCACAAAATTATATAAATTTATTAGGTGTTCTTGCAGTAAATTTTCTCAAACTGCAATTATGGTGCGTGAATTTCTTAGATTCCTTGAATTCTCTAAATTCTTTGAATTTCTTGGATTCTGTAAATTCTTTGCATTCTTTAGATTTTTTAAATCTCGTGAAATATTTAATTTCTGTAGATTTTTTGAATTTTTTGGATTTTTTTGATTCTTTGGATTTTTGGGACAAGTGAGATTCGTTAAGTCCTTTGGATCCTTTGGATTCTATGAATTCTTTAGATTTTTTAAATTCTTTATTTTTATATTTTTTAAATTTCTTGATTCTTGGATTCTGTAGACAATTTGAATTCTTTATATTCCTTAAGTTTTTTGGATTCTTTGAATTTCTTAGATTTCTGGGATTTTATAAATTCTTTGAATTCTTTAGATTCTTTGCATTCCGGGGATTCCTTATTTTTTGTAAATTCTTTGAATTTGTTGGATTTTTTTAATTCTTTGAATTATTTAGATTCTTTGGATTCTTTAATTTTTTTATTTGTTTTAATCCATGAATCTCTTAGATTTTGTAGATTTTTTTGAATTTTTAAATTTCTTGGATTTCTTAGATTCTGTAAACTCTTGAATTCTTTACATTTCTTGAATTCTCAAATCTTTTTGAATTTTTTGAATTCTTTACAATTCTTAGATTTCTAAGATTTTTTTGAATTTTTTTCGATTTATTAGATTCCGTGGATTTCTTAGATTTTGAAGATTCTTTGAATTTTTTGGATTCATTGGATTTTTTGAATATTTTACATTTTTTAAATGTTTGAGTTCTTTGGACGTATGAAATTATTGAAATTCTTGAGGTTCTTTAAGCCCCTTGGATCCTTTGAAAAAAAAATTGTTTTTAGCAGAATTAAATAAATTCATTAGCTGTTCTTGTGGTAAATTTTCCCAAACTGCAAATATGGTGCGTGAATCCTTTACTTGAATGCTCTAATTTTTTTGAATTTCTTAGATTCTGTAAATTCTTTAAATTCATTAGATTCTTTCTTTGTAGATTCTTTGTTTTTTTTATTCTTTGGATTTTTGAAATTATCGAGATTCCTTAAGTCTATGGATCCCTTGGATTCTTTAGATTTTTTGGATTCTTTTTTTTATATTTCTTTAATTGCTTTTTTTTAATTTCTCAGATTCTGTATATTTTTTGAATTCTTAAGATTCCTTGAATTCTCAAAATTGTTTGAATTTTTTGGATTTCTTGGATTCTATAAATTCTTTGAATTCTTTAAATTCAGTGGATTCCTTAGTTTTTATTGGTCCTTTGATTTTTTTAGATTTTTTGAATTTTTTGGATTTTTTGGATTCTGTAAATTTGTTGGATGCTATATAATCTCTTTAAATTCTTTAGATTTAGTGAACTTTCTAAATTCTTTGAATTTTTTTACATCCTTTGCAATTCTTACATTTTTAGGATTCTGTAAATTTTTTGATTTTCTTAGATTCCTTAAATTCCGTGGTTTCCTTACATTTTTAGGATTCTTTGAATTGTTTGGACTCATTGGATTTTGTAAATTTTTTGGTTGGATTCTTTTGAATTTTTGAGATTATTAAGATTCTTGAAATTCTTTAGTTCTTTTGGATCCTTTGGAAAAAAATCGTTGTTCGCAGAATTAAATAAATTTATTATCTGTTCTTGTAGTAAATTTTTTCAAACTGCAATTATGGTGCGTTTAAGATATTCAGTTTGGTTGTATTGTTGATTATTGCCCTAAATCTAACAATAATTCCGAAAACACTTTTAGTTATTTTCTTTTTGTTTCAATTTTTTGAAATTCAATAAATTTAACAAATTTTGCAATAGTTTGGTAGAGCAAAAACAGTTCAGACCTAAATCCTATTAAAAAATTCCTTGCAACTGAAAACTATCGATATTTTATCAGAGCTAAAAGATATTGAGAAATCTATGAAAAATCTTTGACCTTTTTTCTGGTTTAATTTAAAGAATTTTTAACAGATATGAACCAACAATAACCTCAATTAAAGACAATATTAAAATATTCTAACAATTTTATATCCATCTACTATTGTTTTAACACTTTTCCCTTCTTTCTGATGAAAGTTAAAATTAAAGACTTTCACATTATTACATCAGACTTCGGAGTTCAGACAAATATTATTATTCTTATATAGGATTCAAATCAGGCGAACGTAGCGGCCTCTCTATCGTGGTGTTATGCTGTTTATTGTCACCTCGCTCATCTAAATTAAATGTTTTCTCGCCACTATGGGTCAAAAAACAAAAATTAACTTTTCAAAAACAAAGTTTGAATTCTAATTATTTTATAATTTGATTTCACATGTACATTTGGGCATACTTGATTCCATTGTTCGGTACGACTCAAAGGAAGCGCTCGAAATAGAAACTTTTTTAATAACCCGCTAAACTGTAGCTTCATCGACTTCCAAATTTAACACCGAACAACTTCTAAGAATTTGAAGCATTTCAGAGTACTGGCACCTCAGTACGCCTAAGAAGTTTCCGTTTCATCCTATTGATTTTCAATTTCCATAATTCTCTTGATCTTGTATAAAATTTCCTATCACATGGTACAATTTGACAGAGTCTTCCAATATCTACTGAGTGGTCTCCTCTTTTCCATGTTACAGCCTGTTTTTTTTCAGGTTCATTTAGTTAATTTGCACGACCTATAAAGTTCAAACAAACGCACTCAAAGTGTCAGGTGCGTCAAACTGAATTCTGTTTTGTTTTGTAGATTTGTGGTGTACGATTCTTTTTCAGTATCACACTAATTGTGGCAAAACTAAAGCACTTAATCTTCCATGAAAATTTAAAAAAACGAAGCCAAAAAAGGAATTTCAAAATATGTTTGGGTCTTTTGTTCGATGGTGTTTTATAGCGAAATTTGTAGTAATCCACTATTGTATTATTACACGTAACTTGAATTATTGAAATTTAGTCAACGAGATTCCGAGAACGTAGCCAAATAGAGTGTAACCAATTTCGCATAACAAAAACAAAACGATTAAGAGAATTGGTAAATTGAAGATTTTGAGAAGTGTTAATACTAAACAACTTTTTAATTGTAGTAAACAGTTTCTCAAATTTTTTATCAAATCTGAATTTATGTTCTCTTTTTGTACGACCGGGACAGCGACTACTAAACCGTTTAGTTATTTTTGTATCAATCGATACATGTCGCATCTATAAAAAAATTCTGGAACCTAATTTAGCTTTTATCAGTCTAGATATAGCATTCTAACAAAAATAGCAAGTTTTTCAGCTCTATGCCGACTACGTTCTTCATACCTCTCATCAGCACGTTTTTCATCAAATACCTGTTATTAATTACTAGAATCATCATAACATCCATAGAGTTAATTGTCCACATTTTATAACACTTCTAATGTAATTATGGAACATGTTTTACCTTTATCCTATTAAAAAACTAAATATCTCATAATAAATGATGATCACTTTCCCTCGCTCCTCTCCAACAAAAACCGAGATAATTACAAATGAATCTTAAAAAAACAGAGAATGTAAATGAACTGTTCTTACCACACACACAAATGTTCATTTTCTCCGTATGTTTTTCGACATCAAAATTCCAAAGTTAATAAAGCCCAATTTCGTGCCACCCAAATGGCGAGAGTCGTGAGTTTGTTCTACGAAAGCAACAAAAGTGAATATACAAATAAACTTAAATACGATTTAAATTGTCCAAATCGAATAGAAAAGTGTTCTATAAAATTCGGTGGGAACTCGAATTGCCGGATTGTGATTACCCATCCTCCCATCAAAATATTACCAGCATTTATGCCACAATTGTCCGTTCACACAGCATTGGACCATTGGATTTGATTCGTTTCAATAAATTATCTCATCTTGTTTTTTCTCGTCGACTTTTTTATCAAACCAGGTGCGATTCGGTTAATAACATCGCCGAAAAACTCGTGCATCTACATAATTTGAATTTAGAGCGAAGCAGAGAAAAAACTTCTTCAATTCTGCATAAGAAAATAACCACAAAGTTGCTTTTTAAAGAAATTATTTAATGAACCGTGACCGGTTTTTTACTCGCGGCTGTTTGCATTTTTATGGAGGAATTTATCTTTAATTCAAAGATTACGCGAACTTAAATTACATGAAAACAAATAAATGTTAATCGAGTGCAGTGGCGAGGCATTTGTAAAATTAATCGAGAAAATAAGCGCGTCGTTAAGTTGAATTGCTGAAAAATGGTAATCGCTGGGAAAAGCGTTTTTTGAGAAATTCCAATTTGTCGTAACACGTGCATACATAATCCCGTGGAGGTTTTACATAAAGCCAAGTTTTTCGGACAGAGGCCAAACCAGTGGCGGCGGTGGGAAAATAAACCCCAAAATATCCCTGCTTATGAATCTCCGCTTCAAGCTCTTGTTCAGTCCGGATTTTTTTTGGAATTCTGTTAAACAAGCCGCGATATTTCCCTTCCAATTTTACTGAAGAATTTCCACGACACATTTACGCATATTTCCTCTTTGTTGCGCCGCTGGTCAAGCAACAAAATATCGTTTCCAATTCGGCAGTAAAAAGTAGTCACGTCCTCGCGGCCGTTTAACTTTTAGTCCGTCTCAAAAACTTATGAATGAATTTAAAAAAGCCGTCCCTGTAATCGTCGTTAATCGTGCATTTGAAATTATTTCGATTTGGTTTGAAATTCACTTTGTCATTGGGTTTCTTCCTTTAATCACCGACGAATAAATGCTTTATTCATGGCGTTTAAGCATCAAATAGGTTTGTGGTTTCGTGTTTTTTTTTTCATGTCGTGGACCGTTTTCTTAATAAATCTATGCGTTTCTTTGGTTTACGTGATGCCAAGACGCTTTTTACGTTACGCAGGAAATTCACGAATCATTACTATGCCATTGAAATTATTACGAAAACGAGCTAAACAAATTACACTTTAATTGTATTAACGAGAAACTAATAGGAAAAACCGTATACGTAATTTTATGATTTGTTGATTACGAGCTTTTATTAGCTTCCTCTACGAGATTCTGAACGATTCCATCTTAAACCGCTAATTATATCTGCTTGTAATGTATTCATTTATGCGTTTTTATATGTTATCTATTCATCGCTAGATCTATCATACAGATGCCTTGTGCAAAACGTATTCATTGTAAATTTTAAAGAATTTGTAGATAACCATAAATTATTAACTATTTTATATATAACTTTAAAAAAAAAGTTTTCTGGTGAATGTGACAGTTTTTGTCCATAGTTCAAGCATTTCTAAATTCAAACACCTAAGCACACACTTTCTGGCAACTATAAAAAAATCAAGTTCTATTTTTTTACTATACTGGGATTACTGTGGTATTTTAAAAAAAAATGGATTTTGAAATTTTTTGCAGGTTTCGAAATTTTTAGGTTCTCGTAGCCCTAGTCTTATATTTATTTATTTATAGAGCTTCTTTTTCTCCGATTGTTGAATTTTGAAAGTTTTAGATTTTACCTACATTAGATCTTATGTTTCTAGGTCTCCAACCTCATGGATTCTTAAATTCTTTAGATTCCGAATTTTCAACTTTCTTAAATTCTGTTAAGGTTTTCATTTTTCTAGATTATCGAATTAAAAATATTTCCATGTCTAAGTGTTCAGTTTTAAAGTTTCCACGTCAAAGATTTTCCTTCTCTTAGGACCTAAGCTTTTCATGTTATTTTCTTCTTGAAGCTCTCAGATCCTCGATTTTCAGGTTCTCAGTTTATCAAGTCCAGAATTTCGAGTTTTCCAATTTTCACATTTTATTTCACCAATATTTTCAAATTCTTAGATGATGACATTCTTTAGATTGTTTGGATTCTTTATATTTTTTATTTTTTTAATTCCTTGGAGTTCTTAGATTTCTAGGATTCTGTAGATTCTTTGAATTCTTTAGATTCTTTAAATTGAGTGGATTTCTTAAATTCTTTAGACTCTTTGAACTTTTTGGATTCTCTGGATTCATTGTTTTTTATAGTTTCTTTAAATTCTGTGGATTTTTTTATTATTGAGATTCTTGAGAATCTTTAAGTCCTTTGGATCATTTGTATTCTTTGTATTTTTTATTTTTTATACCTTTTTAATTCCTTAAATTTCTTAGATTTTGTAGATTTTTTAAATTCTTTAAATTGTTTTCTTTCTGAATTTTTGAATTGTTTATATTTCTTGAATTCGTTGAATTTTTTGGATGCTTAGGATTTCTTAGACTCTGTAAACTCTTTGAATTCTTTAGATTCTTTAAATTCCTTGGATTCTTTGGATTCTTTATTATTTTTATACCTTTTTAATTTCTTTAATTTTAGATTTTCAGATTTTTAAATTCTTTGAATTGTTTTAACTCCTTGGATTTCTTGAATTCTGTAAACTTTTTGAATTCTTTAGATTCTTTGATTTTTTTTATTTTTTTATATTTATTTTAATTTTTTGAATTTCGTAGATTTTCTAGATTTTTTTGAATTCCTTACATTTCTTGGATTCTGTAAACTCTTTAAACTTTTTTGAATTTTCTAAATTGTTTGATTTTTTTGGAACTATTGCAATTCTTAGATTTCTAGAATTGTGTTAAATTTTTTGCATTGTTTGGATTCTTTGGAATTTTGGAATTATTGAGATTTCTGAGATTGTTTAAGTATTTTGGATCCATTGGATTTTTTAATTTTTTTAATTTTTTATATTTTGAAAATTCCATGAATTTCTTAGATTTTGTAGATTTTTAAAAATTCTTTGAATTCTTCAAATTTCTCGTCTTTCGTGGATTCTGTAGACTTTTTAAATTCTTTAAATTCCTTGAATTCTCCAAATTCTTTGAATTTTAGGGATCCTTTAAAGTTCTTGAATTCTGTAGACTCTTTGAATTCTTAAAATTTCTTAAATGTCGTGGATTTCTTAAATACTATATACTCTTCGAAAGTTTTATGTTCTTTGAATTCATTCGATTTTTTAGATTCTTTTGACTGTAGACTTTTTGAATTCTTTAGATTCCTTGAATTCTGTAGACTTTTTGAGTTCTTTAGATTCCTTGAATTCTGTAGATTCTTCACATTTTGTGGTTCTTTTAGATTTCTTGGATTCTGTAGATTCTTTAAACTTTTTGGATCCTTTGGATTCATTGATTCATTCATTTGATTCTAAAGTTCTAAAGCTTTTTCGCTCTTCAGATGTAAACTTTTTTGTCAATTTTAAATTACCAAAACTCTTAGTTTAAACACATATAAAATTAATTTATGTTCTTTCACCAAGTAGAATTCAAAATTTCGCTCAGACCGTCTTGAACGCTTAGATTCTTTGAGTTCTTAATTAGTTCTTTAAATTCTCAGCTTTGAAGATTGTAGAACCTTCAAACGTTGTTTTTAAGCTTCCTAAGGTATATATTTTATATTCCAGAAAAAATACCAATAGGTTTTAAAAACCGTAGTGTTCTGAACAATTTTAGCCAATTTAGATATTTTATTATTGAAATTAGAGATTTTTTAGAGATTGGAAAATTTTACAAATATTTAGATATTTTAAAACTATTATAGTTTATTGTATATTGAAAATACTGTACATCTAAAACTGTAAAGTTTAGGATTTTTAAATTCTAGTTTTCTAGCGATGTGTCTAAAAATTCTGGTTATTAAAAATTTTTGAAATTAAATTCTTTAAGTGTTGTCTATATCCTGCAAACTTTTAACATCTTAAAGAAGAATTTATATATTACAGAGATTTTATAAATTTTCTGCCATATAATTTAAATTTCAAACTTTGAAAGTATGAGATTTATGAGTATGAAAAACTGTAAGAATTTGTATTCTAAATAATTTAAGAAGCTGGTGACATAAGTTTTCTGCAATTTACAAAAAAATATATATATTTATTGTTAGACCTTTTATAGAAATATTTTAGAATTTGAAATTTTTTTTTTTCAAACTGTTCAAAAGTTTTTGTAGAAGAGGTTATATTTTAGGTCTGGAAAAAAGTTCGTGGCGTTTTTCGCTATAGATTGCTGTTAATAATTGGTGGAGTGGTTGGAACATTGTTTGAGTAAGAAAATGGAGAAAAATAATGAAAAATTATTGCATATTTTGCAATATTATTACGACACATGGAAGAACGCTGCACAAACTTGTGAAAGAATTTGTGCTGTGTACGGTGAAGGTACTCTATCAAAATCTGCTGCGCGAAAATGGTTCACTCGTTTTCGTTCTGGTAATTTTGATGTGAAAGATGAGTCACGCTCTGGTCGTCCAATTACTTATAAAAATTAAGAAATTTTTAAAAAAGTCTAGCAAGATAGACATATATATATAAAGCTAGGCATTGACAGCTGGACACAAACAAAAAAAATCTATGTTTGGGTAGATTGACCAGTAATGAAAAATGGGTCAAGTACGACAATCGTAAGCGTCAAAAATCGTAGATTGATCCAGGATTGACGCCGAAAAAGATCACGGTGTACTAGGAAAGGTATTGTCTTTCAAAACGATAACGCTCCACCACACACTTTTTTGATGACCCATCAAAAATTACTAGAGTTTGGCTGGGAAATTTTAATGTAGTCACTTATTGCAATTCTGATTCGTGGAAAACTTCGAAAGTTTGATTAGAGTTAAAAAAAAATTACATTAAAAAAAGTAGTTACTGAAGTTTCTACAATTCGAATATAGAAAATTTAAGATTTGCTTGTATTTGGCGATTTCCACATGCTTTTATGTTTTTATAATGGCTCGTACTCTGAGATTTTTCTTTACTTTCAGCGGAAGTCTTTTGAGTTTTTTTTTACGTAGTTCTTGGCCAACTTATTTCATTACGTATAACATTAAAAAAGGCCGACTTTTTTCCTAAATTCCTTTCGATTTTGGTCTGAAACGTTCCGATCTCCTCTCTTCGCTTTTCCCATTATCCAATTTCTAGGTAGCTGAATCACTTTGAACACAAAGTCGAGGCGTTGTAAATTCGAAATTCCTGTCATTGTCAAGCAAGACTTTAAGTAAACTTCAAAGACAAACGTTGTCCTGTTTGAGAGTCCAGAACAGGGTAGGCCAATCAGGCCCGGATTGAATTGTGTGTGGATGTGTCTTCGTCCCCATGTTGACATTGTTGCCGGAATAGACTTTCAATTCATTAGCGCAGGGCGTTGTCATATCACAATCAGGATAACCTGAAAAATATATTTACGTTAGACGGATAGAATTTCAATTCATTTAAAAGCAAGACAGGGACGGATTTCAAAAAATGCATAACAAAACAAAAAAAAAAAGCGATGCGATCTCATGCTTTTTCTGTGCGAAAATCCTTTTCCTCGTCGTCCTTATCCGAAATGGAAACGAAGCCTATTGACTTGGTAAAAAGGTTTCTGTTTCAGATATAACGCAGCTTGTGTTTTCTAATATTCCAAGCTCCCGGAAAGCCAGCCATCTCGGTTGGATTTCGCAACCATGAATCCTGGAATAAAAGTGAATAATGTAAAAAGTTGTATTTTTCGAATATCAAAGAAACGAACGAAATCGATTTGAGGTCAGCGAGAAGTCCGTAAATCAAACATTATAATCGCGGCCGTTGATTTATTAAACGCTTTTAAAATGCAAAAGCAATGCACGTCCGAACCGGAATTTATAAATATATCCACATTTATCGGAAAAAAGTCGAGAATAAATCGTAAGACGGTTAAAGAACTTTAATTTGTAATGGTAATTACTCGTTTGAGGACGATCATGCATCATCAGCGATACAAACTTGGCCGCCAACTAATTATTAAGTCCATATTGCATTCGTAATGTTTCAATAACAAGCCAATATTATCATTGCATTGCATTTGTGGAAAGTGCACTCGTTGGAGGCCGACATCAGCCCGATCAGATAAATATGTACTTTCGGCCGTACAGAAATATTTTCGTCCCGTTTTTACCGATACAAATCGTATTTACACACAAAACAAACAGTATTTATCGGTGCGCAAAAACAACGATTCGATACCGACATAGTTCATCATCAGCCAAAAATAACATCGCTCGTATGAATTATTAACGAACTACATACAAATCGTAATTATCTTAACAATATAACGTGATTCAAACAAAGATAAATAATAAAGTGAAGTGCGGACCGTTATGAGATTTCTAATTTGCGAAAATTCAATGACCAGCATATTACTCAGACCGAAACTAACAAAACGATTTAATAGCGAATTAATTCATCTTTAACAACATGTGGCTGAAAATTTTAAATAATTGTCAACGTGTTATTTCTAAATTATGTGGGGGCGACGGATCTCTATTCTGCACTAAAATCTCGTTATTCCTTCAAGACACATAAAGAAATTTTACGACGTTTGGTTCAGAATGGTATTAAATTTTCTCCCTTCTTTTAACGAGAAAAAGTATTAAACATCATCAGCGTAAACACATGTCACCGACACTCCTGAGAGAAAATTACTGGAAATTTCGCATCAAAAGTTACCATATTTTAATATTTCAGTAAATTTATATCCCGTCTTTTTGCAACAATTGAAAAAAAATCCCCAGAAACAAAACCCATAGATTCAAAATTTACAATCTAAATTTTCAATTCACCCAACTTTATAAAAATTTGACGTCTTTTTCTATTCTTTTTACTACCTCAGGAGCACGCAATTGTCTAGAGAACAATGACAGTAGGCATAACCAAAATAATGTGGTAATAAGACCATGTGATCGAAATAAACAGCTGAATGTTTGTCCTAATGGCAGTTTGAGGTTACGCATTAATTGGTAAACGTACGTCATGAGCATGACTGAAGAACAAAAAATATTCAATAAAATTTACAAAAATATCAGGTATATTAATCGTATTCTGAAAAAAAAATGTAGTTGTGTATATGATCAAAATACGTTTAAAACGATGTACCACGCGACCCCAGGTGCCTTTTATTATTTTTGAGGGATTTTGAATTTTTTCAAATTTTTTCCACGATTCGCGGATTTTTAGAAGTTCTCGTCGAGTTACTACACTTCTAAAATCTTAAAGGATCTAATTATTATTGTTTCAGTTAAAACAAACATTCTAAAAATGTAAAAAATAAATAGAAACAAGAAGAATCTAAAAAATGAATACAAATTCAACAATTTATAGTATTTAATAAATCTAAAAAAAATGTATAAAAACTGAAAATGTTGAGAAATTTAAAATTTAAGACATTAAAAAAATAATTAAATTTAAAAAATTGTACAGTTGTAAAAAATACACTTAAATGTTTTATAGATAGTTCTAAAAATATATTAAAAATAAACAAAATTATAAAAAATCCAAAATTTAACACTATCTATCTAACACTTAATAAATTCTGGACGGAACATTTAGGAAGAATACACTTAAAAAAAATCTAGAGAATCAAAGAAGCTTCAAGGGAATCAGAGGATTCCAAGATTCTAAAATATAGGAAATGTAGGAAATTGAATATTAAAAAAAAAAATTAAGAATCAGTGAAATTGTGAATCCAAGAATTCCCAGAAATGGTAACAAATCAAAAAATTGCAAGAAATTTGCGAAAATTGTAACTATCAGAAGTTATAAACTGAGAACTTGAATAATATATATATATATATATTTAGAACATATCAAGAATATGCAGAATCCAAAGAAAATACGAGGAAATGCAAGATATAAAAAATAATAAGAATGGAAGGGTCCTAAAGAGTCCAAGGGTGTCAAAAAATTCAAAATCAAAATCTCGTAATGAACTAAAAACAATTAAAAATCCTAGAAAATAAAAGTTTTGAAATTTTTTCACACATTTAAGAATTAAAAATCCAAAGAATCTCAAAAATACAAATGAGCTTGAGGAATTGAAAAATGCAGTTGATTCAAAGATTCTAAAAACTAAAAAATAAAAAAATGTTGGAAGATCCTGTATGTAAGTAATACATTAAATTATTGCAAAACTCATAAATATATAATCAATGATATCCAAAATTATTTATATCTTTAGATGTACGATTTTTGTCATTAAAATATCTCAGTTTTTTTTCTGTAACTCTTTTGTTCCTTGTCTTCGTGTTTTTATATTTTTTTTAATTCTCTATATTTTGATACCTCGTATTTTTTTAGTTTTTTCAGGCTTGTATTTAGAATTTGTAGATTTTATTTTTTATACATTTTGATTTTTTAATTTTTTCATAATTTTGGAATTGTTTTAGAATCTCTGCATCAACTGCAATTGTTTAATCTCTCCGGCCCTTTGGATCTTTAAATATATTTTTTTAAAATAGATTATGTAGATGTTTTAAATTTCTTTCGAGATTTTTTAATTTTTGAATTTTTTACAACCTTTCAACCCTTTGGGTGCCCAGGATTCTTATTATTCTTTGTATCCTACGAATTTTTGTATTTTTTTTTTAATTCTTTGAATCCATTTTTTTTATTCTGACTTTCATATTTCATATATTTCAGATTTTAATTTTTGAATTATTTAAATTTTTTGAAATATCTTACTTTTTTAGATATTTTAGATTTTGCCAATTCAAAAAATTTTCTGTTCTCTAGGTAGGTATGCAAGATTTTGGATGAATTTTAGACTCTTTAATAAATCTCATAAATTTTTAGATGGCTAGCTATTGTATCTGTTACAGCCTTTTGATGTTTTTTAGTTTTTTAGATTATAGATTTAATTTCAAATTTTTACCATCCTATAGATTTCCAGCAAAATTTTTGTATTCCCAGGATTATTTAAAATTTTCATTATTTATGTTTTCTGGGATTTTTAATGTTTTTATTCTTTTCGAACTGTTTTTATAAACTTTGAATCAACTGTAATTTTTCAATTCCGAGAGTTTATTGGATTTTTTAAAATTTTTGAAATTATTTGGTTTATTGATTCTTAAGCGTGTGAAAATTTTTCAAAATTTCCATTTTTTAGGTTTTTTAAATGATTTAAGTTTCTTTAGACTCTGAAGGACACTTTGGACTCTTATTATTTTTGATATCTTGCATTTATCCATATTTCCTTAATTCGTGGATAGTATTGATTGCATTTGGATAGTATTCATTTTTTAGTTTTTTTAAATTTTTGTTTATTTTTTATATTTTTTCGAGTTATCATTATTTTCACAATTGTACGATTTTTTATTTTGAATTCTTTAAATTCTTCAGATTTTATATATATATATATATATATTTTAGTAGAGTTAATAAATAGTTGTTGAAGTTGTATTCATTCTTAGATTCTCCTTATTTATATTTTACGAATTGCTTTTAGTATGTTCATTTTAACTAAAACTTCGACCATTTTTCTTTTCGTAAATTGTTTCAATTTTTCAAAGTTTCTATGTTTTAATCTTCAAAATTTTTAACTGACTAATTATTTGGAGTTTTCTAGGTAGGTGGGTAGTTCTTTTTAATAATTTTTTCAATGTGTATAGCTTTTCTTTAATAAATGATCAAACTTCACGTATCCTTTAAATTTTACAAACTGTCTAGAATGTCTGTATGTGATACAAACTTTCAAGCTTTAATATCTTTTAAATAGTTCGACTTTTTCGATTTTTCCATTATTTAAATTTTCTAATTTGAATGTATAAATAAAACACGTGCACGTTAAAGAAAAGAACAACAGTTATGTTATTTAATAAATGCTTATCAATACGAGTAATTTAAATACATAAGAAATTGCACTTATTTGTATAATTAAATTGCAGCAAAACAGGCAAAACTCGTTAATTACGTATACATTAGCGCTTAGAATTTAATTCTTCAATAAACTTAAATTAATGTAACATTTGATTACATAATTACATGTTATCAATAATTGTTTAATACAATTAAGGCTTGTATCTTAATTATCTATAGAATAAATTACGCATTTCTATTAAATTTTATTCAAATGTCTGACATTGATTTTTATCTGAAAGTATAATAAAAGCATTACACGTTTCGGTACAACATTGCCGTAATTTGTATTTCTGAAATTAACCTAATAGTTTTCGGTAAGTTGAAGAAATTAATTCTTGCGTTTAATTAATTAAATTAAATTTTTTCTGTCGTTATGCATTTCCTCTGTTTTTCACTGAACCATAAAAATCAGATCTTTTCGCAGGAAAATTTATAACATGTGATTTTTCCCCAATTAGCATGATTCTCACTTGAGGCGAAAAAATGCACTTTTGTATGCATAGCGAATTCGAGTTATTTCCACACAAGAAATCCCGAAATTGTTTGTCGGAATGCGCGATGTGTTCATATCAGTCTGAATCGATTTAATTTCCATAATTAATTATTGTTCTGAGTGGTCAACATACAAGCACAGTGGTACTCTATTATAATTTTTCTCCATTAGCATAATGCAAATATGTAATCAAGATAAGAAATGCAGGCACCGATATTTAAATGATATCAGATCTAAGAAATGCAGTTAGCATTAAGGAAGTCGGGGTTGTTGCAGACTCGGTTGGTAAAACAACAGACAAATGTGATATCTAAACGCACACGAGAAACATGGGATTATGTTTATTATGTCCGTACACGAGGAGTAAACATTAAACGCACCGTAAAATGCATATTTTCGTAATGAGCGTAAACACGATTTCGAACTTTACAGTTATGTCTTAAGCGACCTATTCAGAATGATTTCCAACGAGATTAAAAGTTTCGGGGGAGCTTTGGCTCCGGCGCCCTTGGGTCGTGGATGGAATTGGAATAAAGCGAACAGGACACATGTGTATGGATGCGTGTATATCCATGCATTTTCAGTTTCAAAAGAAATGTTTCCACCCCTGTTTTATGTAAGCTGCTTCCGTATTCACAAGGGAGAAATTTTCTTAGCGTTTCAGACATGGATTTATTTGGCGAAGGCGAGCGCGCCGCTCCGCAAAAACCTTCTAACTGGACAAAGGCATTTTAGACTTTAACGGAGACAAGATTTTTACCCACGGACATTACACGCCTTTATCTCTCGAAAATTATTAAAAATGTCAAGACCAAATCTCCCTAGATAAAAAAAAAAACTTGCTCATGGAAGTTATAAGCTCCTTCAAAACTGGCCTTTTCCGCCGCGTCTTCATCCCGGCAGGTCTGAAAAAACACGATAACAGCGAAATGTGAAGTCTAAATCCCAAGGGCTACGCGAATACATTCAAATCCCGACCTGACGTCATAACATCAGCAGGGTTGCTACCCTCGACCGCTTTGTTCCCACAGGTCCGATCTCGCAGCAATCATCGTAGAGTATACTCGGAGATATCACGTATAAATTACATTCACTTCGACAGCAACCCTTAAAAAACACCATGCGCCTGATAAAGGGGTGACTACCCTTATGTAAATCAGACCCAATCCGTGAGATGTACATAAACTACCCCCGAACATGCGCGAGATTCAAAACCGCGAGGGTTCTTGCGACGACTTGAAACTTCTCAACCAATCGCGACGACTTTTTTCACCCTATTTTAAATTGCAAATTAAGGGAGGAAAATGGCGGGTGGATCAGGTGAAAGGTTTTATGTTATGTATATGTGGATCGGTTTATGCTTTTATGATGTGATTTTGGGCATTACGTACCGGGCAAAGGTTTGAAAGCGTGGAATTGGGAAGTCAACTAGAATCATTATAGGTGAAGTGGAGCCAAAGTTGAAACCAATTACACCCCATTGTTGCCAGCGACAGACCTGCTCGCTTCAAATGTTTCCGTAGTCTGACTTGAACTATTCCGTCGCAATGGAGATTTCAATTTAGCGATATGTAGCTCAAAAATTCACCCTGGAATCAGACAGAAAGAACGTTAATTTGGTTTCATTCGCAATTAGTCGCGATTTACCAAAAAACTTGAAAACTCTAGCAAAGTTTGTACAATTATTATTGCAACGTAAAAAATAATAACTTTTAATAGTACCTATCTTTAAGTTATATATATATATATATAGTATTATATATAATATTATATTATACACATATATTTATATACACAACAAATGTTGCACATTCCTACTTTATGTGTTATATAAAATTACAAATATATACATATATATATAAAAGTTTCATATAACAGTAATAGATCTAGATTTAGTTTCGTATATTATACAAAATCAATCAAACCAAAATGTTGAGTCATAAATGCTTTATCATGGTTTTTAGTTTACAAGAAATTTTGTGCTTTCAATAAGTTAAAATTATTTTTTTATATTTTGAGTTCTTCTTTTTATGCAATATTTATTGTGTTCGATCGTTCCTTCATTTTTCGGTTATTTCTAGAATATTTTGAAAGTAATTATTTGTTTTTTACGGTTTAGTTAAGGGGTTACATGGGTTTAGAAATTTTAAAAAAATATTTTTTTATGTAATAGCGCAAAATAATCGAGAATATTTTCCAAGTAAAACTGTAGGAAAGAGAGCCTTTAGAATTTCCGCTCAATAGGCTTAATAAGAGGAATTAATCAATCAATTAATCGCGTTTGGCTAAATCTCAATTTTTCAAAAAATCAATGCACCGATCGTATTGAAATTTTGCACACTATTTTTAGATAAGATAGATTAGTGATTGAACGAAAGTTTTCTTTTTTCTTTGATCACAACTTATTTTACAAGACAATACGTGGTGTATATTTTAGGGGAAATTGTACTTTTATATATAATTACTAAAAATTCAATTTTTTTTTAAGTCTTTCGTCCAATTACGAGCTATACTCATCTACTAACAAAAAATATTTTGTTTTCTGATTTTATATAAATATATCATGAGTTATTCACTTACCCCACCTCACCTTATTCGAAAACTAGGTCCCAAACTAGTCTGAATTTTCCAAATTTTTAAATAAAAATTTAATAAAATAATGTTTAAATGTTGTTTTTAGTTATGCTTAAAAGTTTGAATAAAATAATATTTAATTATATTAAAAAAATTAAAAAATATGCTTTTTTTAACTTGTAACCCCTTAAATTTCTAATTTTCTACTCTAATTTTATAAATTAGCTCAAATAATTAATTTGAAGATTGATTGTAAAAAATACTGATATTTTATAAAATGAACGTCAAAATATAAAAAAAAAGAAAAATAAAAAAAATAAAAAAGTCCGTACATCAGATCAGTTTTAAAAATTGTTATTTATTGCCTGAGAAACGTGTAGCTTTGATATTCTTAAAATTTTAAGAAAAATTGTAGACATCGAAATTTTCACAATAATTTATGTGCGAAAAAAAATTCAATGATTTTAAAATGATTTTCATATTTCAGTTTCTGATTGTGAGATTACAGTTTTTCGAATTTTTATAGTTTTTGCACTTTTCTTTCCTATTCAGAAAACCTGTAAGACTTTTTATTTTATGTACCCATAGAATTTTTATTATTTATTATTTTTTATAATTGTAGCTTTTTGTAATTTAGTGCGCACAGAATTAAAAAAAAATGCAATGTAAGATTTTTAAAAACTTAAAATATTTAGTTTCTGAGATTGTTAGACGATTTTACAAAAGCACTTGCTAGCCCACACACCAAAAATTTGTCAGAAACTTGCTAACGGGCGTTTCGACGACAAAACTACCACCATCAGAGCGATGATTAAGGTGAGTCAATGTTGTGAACACCAAGCAAGTAAGATCTAAGAAAATTCATTGTTAGGGCATGCTAAATATTTAAAATTTTTATAAATATAAAAAAGTTTATTAATCGGAAGAATTCAAAAATTAAACTGAATACAAAAAACAATACAGAAATCAAATGTGTAAAATAAATGCAACACATTTTTAAAATATAAAAAAAATCAAAAACTGGAATTATAAAGACAAGCAACCAAACAATCAAATTACAAAAACAAAATCCAAAAAATTGATGAAAACGGATCATCTAAAATATAAAAAATCGAGCCATTATAAGAGGCTAAAGGTCTCGAACAATAAATTTCATTCCTTAGATCGAAAGTTCTAAAGGCAGAAATTTGGAGAATTTGAAAATTTGGAAAAAAAAACATCTGAAGCAATCTAAAGAATGGAGAAAAATAAAACAATATTGTTACATATTTTGCAAAAATTTGCTAGATAACATACATTTCTAAACAAACCCTTTGAAATTAGAATTATTAACATTGAAAAACATTTAAACAAAATTAACAAACATAAAAAATACAGCAATTAAAAATTGTTATTTTATAAGTTTGACATTGTTAAAATTTTGATGCTTTCAAAGATATGTAGATGCAAAAGTGTTAACAATTTTGTGCATTTTGCGTAGCCTTTTATAACGTGACAAAGTAATAATTTTTGGAGCCCAATAAACACAAACTTTAGATTTTTCTTCTCGATCTTCGAAATTTCATAATTTAAGAATACACAATTAAAATATCAGGATTGAAAAAGTCAAAAATCCGATCTAGTTCGTAAGAATTTAAAGACAATATGTTATACGTCTTTTCTACCAAATTGTGAAGCTTCTATATCGACAGCTATTACTTTTTAATTATGACCTATTTTTCGCGTACATTCTCATATTACTCCCGACAGAATTTTCTACGCTATCGACAAGAGAAAGTGCGATAAATGATCCTGTGATCCAGACGTGTCTCGACCGGGATCAAATGATGATTTATATAACATCCTGTCAGCTCGTGACTGATACACTATGCTAAAGTATCCGGTAACCACGCAATACTGAATAAAAACGATCATAAATCATCACTAATGCAGTCAAAAACTGGCAAAATCATATCAGAAGCTTTTTAACTTCTCAGAGGGTGATGTTGCACAATGTCGTTTCTCGTCAATATTGATGGCTTTAAAAGCCGAGTCTTGTAAAGGGCTTTGTTTCAAAATTGCCTCCAACTTTAATTAAGAGAAACTCGTAGAATAAAAGGTTGAGTCAAAATTTATCTTGCAGGAGCGCGATTGCGACCCGATGAAAGCTTTTTCAATTACCTGATGAATCTGAAAGCTCATGAAAGTTTGAAGTAGGAGAAATCTCGGCTGGTTTTACGTAATTTTAGGTCTGACACGGAATGAGGGCTGGGAGGGAGCAAAGCACACAAAAAAAAACGAAATTAAAGAGTCAAAATTTCTTCTTATTTTTGTCATTCTTGCATTTTCTGAATGACAACAATTTAATTAAGGTATAGGAAATGGTAAAAAAGGAGTGATCTTGAAACAACTGAGTTCATCCGTTATAATTACTAAGCCAGAATAATTCCAGTGTTCATTGTATCAGAAATCCTAAAGAAAACACGGGAAGCAAGAATAGCATACACAAAGAAAACAAAGTATATCATATCTTAGCAAGCCAAGTGCATGGCGGCCAATTTTCAAATTCAATTTACGTGGAACAAAGCCCTTCCCACTCTTTTATCTTTTGTTTTATTCTCTTGCACAAAATATTTTGCTAGCAAAATTCCCCAGGTTATATAAAATATTGGTATAGTTAACAACCTAGGGAATTTCAACTTTTATAACAAACGATCGAAAACGAAATTGCTTCTGAACGCATTTAAATATTTATGGGAAGTTTTCCGCGGCGAACATGAGTCACGCAAATTAGAATAGATGCAAAGCCCACACATTAGCAATGTTTGTGTGCAGATGAAGGGGGAGGCGCGGGGAGCGCGCTTGGGGATGATGGGGGTGCCGAGAAGGGCTCAGAGAGTGAGAGTTGTCACGCACAGGGTTTGATTGGACTGCTGCCTGATCGATATTGAGAGATTCACCCTCGTCTGGACCAGTCGCTACTATTCGTACTGCATATGTAGAACTTTCGTCCTTTCTGCATCTTCCTCCCCCTAATTAATTCTCCGAAGCGCCGACCGAAACACTCGACCTTCCAATTAGTCCTAAGCCGCTTACAACAACTATGGGAGAAATCCACGACTTTACGCCATATCTAAATACAACAAATTACTAAGGTCATCATAACTCGCGATTTAATTCTTCCCCTTTTGGCGAAACTGTGATAAATTTATTTAAAGATGGGGCCGCTATCAATACTGCGTTCCGCATTGGTGACATTTGCCCCCTGCTGTTGCAGGACATCATCGTGCAGGGGAAATTGAAATGTGCTGCTATTATATGATTTTTTTAGGAGTTTATGATTACGGCGCGTACCAATTTTGCAGGGTGGATCCCATCTTTTCAAAGGATTTCGAATTTATGAGTTTGCTTTTTAGAGAAGCCGATAAATCAAGAAAGGCGAGCCCTAAATCAAAGTTGTTTGTAATATTTAATCGGATTCGAAGTGTAGCATTTTATCTGGATTAGAAATTGGGTAGTCACTAAATATGCAGAAACTAAGTAATTGAATAAATATGATAATTTTTTTCCCATCCCCAATAATGTAATTTGGGTAACAGATTTAATATTTGCATTATATTCGATCATTCGCTTACCATTGTGAGTAAACTGACACAAAATACTACATCAAGTGTATTTTTAATCTCCATTTATCGATATTGCGGTTCGTGCAATACCTCTACAGTCCGTCTGAAAAAAATATTCTTTATTAGATTATCGTCACATAACTAACGCAAATTTCTGCATATCTTGTTCTTATTTACCTATTTTTTGCATATTTACATATTTAAATGTTTCTCTTGTATTTTATAAATAAGCTGCATATTTTGCAAATCAAATATGAAAGCTATTCTTGGAAACGTTCACAACAATTTCTAGAGAAATTAAAATGCCGACGATAAATAATAAATCGTCTTTCTCTTTAGAAAATCATAATATTTACAAAAAATCTAAACGAATTGAACAAAAGAGCTTCTCCTGACCATTTTGGAAAAATCAAAAAATACAATAAAAATGGTTAAAAATGTACACTTAAACAAAACATAGAACCAAAAAAGAACCCTAAAATACGAAAATTTACTACGAATTCAAAGGCTTAAAGCCAAGAAACTAACAATCTAGAAACTCTGAAGAATTAAAAGAATTTAGAAACCGAAACATATTAGAATTCTCGTTTTTTTTTTTAATTTTTATAAGTTTCCTTTAATTGTATCAATAATATTTAAAATGTTAAGGTTTTTTAAACGAGAATGATGTAATATTTATCTTAAAATAATTTTTAAAATCTCAAAGAATTTTAGAACAACAAAAAACTTTTATAAATTTTTATATTCTTTATATATCAAATAATTAGGCGCAGTTGTAGCGTACAATTTTTTTAAAATGATTTTTAGAGCCTCAAACATTTTCCAAAACTCTTGTTGCTTTTCAAGATCATAAGTTTTGGAAATTTAATTTTCTTCTTTCTTTGGCTTTCAGAAAACTTTTAGAGTTTCTAGTATTTTCTGAAGTATCTGCTAATTAACATTATTTTTAAATAGTTAGATTATTCGTTATTTAGTATTTTAAATTAATTGCACTTTTTTTTTCAGTTTAAAAAAATAAAATTTAAAATACCTGTTTCCTAAAAATCTACAGGATTTATCGATAATTACAGAGAGTTTAAAAACGTAGTATATACCTAGTTTCTTTGTTTCAACCGTCCTGTAATTTTAAATAATTTTAAGAATAATGTTTTTATTTTTATAGATATTTTAATTATTGGGCGCATTTCCTTTAATATTTTAAGTTTTTTGTTATTTATTATTTAGAAACTATAGAAAATTTAAACTGCGATATATATTTTTTTATTTTTTATGAACTTGGGTTGTTTATATTTTTAACTTGTAGAATGCGTTTTTAAAAGATTAAATATTTTTAAAGTTTTAATTAATTTAAATTTAGTTATTTATATTATATAATTAATTTTAAAACTTTGATTTAATTTGTTGTAATGTTAAGAATATACATTTAGATTTTTGCCATTTTAATTATTATGTTTGTATTTGTTGTCATATTTCAAAAATATGTACAGAATTTCGAAAAACCAAAAATATAAGTAAGGAAGCAATAAAAAGAAAGGAGTTTTGCCACGATTACATTACAACTCAAGAATATAAAAAATACCAAACAAGTTTTTAAGCAATGCAAAAAATTCAAAATAATTCAAGTAGGTACCTAATGTCTATATTTTAGAACGAAAATAACATTAAAGTTAAAAGATCTAAAAAATTTGGAAAGTTTTGCAACGAATATAAGAATAAAAAAAAATAAGCTGAAGAATAAAAAGTTTGAAATATTGTTTTTTTTAATAATTCTACAAAATTCAAAAAATAACGTAAAAATAGAGTTTAAGGATCATCTAATCCTGATTTGAAGAATTGAAGTCCAAATTGATCAGAACCGTCGCGTGTCATAAGTGTCATATTTTACTGCCCTGATTTATAGTTGATTGATTTTTACCGCAGAAATAGATTTATAGTAAATGAAAAACGAATTTTAGACATATATAAATGCTTCAAGTTCCTAATAATCATTCTGGTATAAATCAGAAATGGTTGAGTGAATGATAACAGTTCAAGTAAGAAAAATTGAATTTATTAAAAATATTCTTGTAGATTACGTTTCTAATACACGAGAAGACATGAGAAATTCAGAGTCAGAGTGTAAATTAAAATCAAAAACGTGGAAAACTTGCTTAAAGCATCAAATATCAATGATCAGGAGAACAATTATCGTATTGTTAGACAGATAATGTTGATTGATGGTATGTTCCACCAAAGTATTGATATGCTACTATGTTAGCAAATATCTCAGATCGTCAGCTAACTCTAACTCTAAACTTCCCATGTGCAAACGAAAACAAAATGAACATTTAAGTTAGAAGGCATAATTTTTAATCCATAGAAAGAAATGTTCTGAAGATGATGTAGCACAAATGAAGAAGTCAAAATTAAGTTAATTAAGAAGACTAAAGTTTGTGATTTTACTAGCTATAGATAAAGCAGATGAAGAAAAAATTATGTAAAGTGTAACAAAAATGGAAGAAGTGGAAGTGTTTGATTGTTTGATTTTGCATTTTTGGCAAGCAATTTTCGCTCAAGTATGCTTTCTGTACGCTGTGCAGTTTTATTCTAAAACGTAACAATTGTAGAATGTGATTTAGAGCGATCACCGTTACTACAATGGTAACAGAAGCGACAAACTTTTTTTTTGTCTGAGAGGATTGAACAAACCAAATTTTCTGGTCAACATATTTACGTTATACTTAATATGATATTCAAAAATGTCGTGAACAATAGTAAAACTTTCTTTGTAATATTGCCTCATTTATTTTACAGGTGCTAATCCATCGTACTCATATCAGATAGAATGAAAACACTAAAAAAATTTAACGAAAGGCTTTATACCTGAAAAGTCAATAATTCACGATAACAAATTTCTAAAAAAGCAAAATTAATAAAAGGAAGACGAATCGCAGCAAAACTTTTCAAATCAACACAATTTTTTGCTGAAAATACAATAACAATGAGAATTTAAAGACAGAAAACTAGAGAACTTGACAAATAAAAAGATCCAAGAACTCTAAGGATCCAAAAAAATAAATAATGCCAAAATTTTAAAAATAGAGTGTTGCTGCATATTTTGCAATAATTTGTTTAATGGCGATGATCATATTTTAAATTTTTACTACTAGTAATAATAATAATAGACGAACAATATTTTTTAGTGAGTCTCAAACCTCCAAAATTGTTTCAAATTTAAATTTAAAAAAATTACTTTTAATGTTCTGTTATATTTTTTAAAAGTTGCATAGTTGTCTTATAAATGTAAAATTAGAGCATCAATTTTCAGTATTAAGTATATATGGAAAGAATTTTTTTAACGGTACTTAAAATCTAAAACTGGTTCAAATTTAAATTCAAGGAAAATTTATTCGTTTCTATTACTAAAAATCCTAATTTTTCTAAATGCTTCAGAATGTTTTTCCAGTAAGTCTTATACGGCTGGAACATTGCGAGCGTTGTTTCCGTTCCCTTTTAATTGTTATTCTTAAATTACAATGAAAAAATTCCGAGAATCCTAAGAATCCAACCAAACGAACTAATTTCAGGAAATCGAAAACAATCCAATGTGTCTAAAGGTTTCCACCACACTTGAAACTGTTGCATATTTTGGAATAATCTGATAATTTTTGTAGAAATTAGAAATTATTCACTGGCGCAAATATGATGAAATAAGACCAGACAGCGTCAAAATTAACCAATTACGTTAAGTTCCTCTCTTAATTAAAAATTAACGGTTCACTCTCTTGTGCCATGCGTCCTAATTTGTATATATTTCCGAGCACTTCGTTCGCTTAACCTCTTAATGGAATAGTTCTTTTTGTAACTCATTAGATTTTAGAGCCTCTTTCATACTTTGACACGGTGACCAATTATTTTTCATCCAGCCTGAATCCGTCCCTGGTAAAAACACTTAGAACCAACGTCCACTTGTAGCTTTTTTCTAACATACAAAGACCTGCAAATATTCCGCATTTCGCCTTTCATCCGGCATTCAAATCCAGCCTCCGACTTAGCATAATAATCGGCCGTCTTCGTCAACAACCTCTCTTTGTTTCTCTAAAAGGTAGCGCTCATGTCAGCCGTCAACCATCAGTCAGACGTCGGAGCTCGTTCCGACTCCAGAGGAATTCGACAACGCACAACGCAAATGTAAATCTTCCACGAAACGTCATTATCTTTTAATTATTCTATTTCGAACACCTGAGAACTTTCGGGGTGGCAAATAAGATCGCCCATCGAAAGCTCTAAAACGGAGTCAGTCGGCATAATGCGATGGCGCCACAGATTGCAATCTCACCGGACGAAATGGAGTAATTTTTCAAGACGGTTTCCAGATAAACGAGCAGATGCTACCGACACTGCAACTAAATTTGCCTGACTGTTTAGAACGGACACATGGCTCTAGTTCCATACATATTTATGATGGCACTTCGCAACTTACAAAATTAAGGACGCACCGGGCACTGGAATACACAATTTGTGTCATACAAGCGTCAAGTAAAATATTCCCGGATTTTCGTCGCATATGTCCGTAGCTGTAAACCCCCTGTCACCGAAGATCGTCTTGTTATTGATGGTTTCTCCATAAAGCCCGCGCTCGAAATATCCGTTAGATATAAAAACTTTTTAAAATAATGCGACGGTGTCCAGAAAAATGGCAGGCATTATCTTTGCCTCGGTGGGGGATTACGATTGGCGTTTCGTCCTTTGAAAAAATCTTCCGCAATTCCATTTAAATACATGATGGTTGCTGAAATGCTCTATTTCGGTAAATTATCGTTGCTTATCGACAACTCTCACCAGGTTCCTGCACGCAACTATACATAAACATGCAATTTAGCAATAGAAGCGCTGACGTCGACGAGAATTAAATCATCAAGAAAGGGAAGAAGGTTTTAATATGTAATATCACGAATTACACCATCAACTGAATCTGCAAATTTTTAATCGCAGAATGCATGTTTGTTCTTAACTGATGCGACACTTATCAGATCATCATTTTAATTTAAGTGACAAAATGATTTGTTATGATTTTTCAAATTTTGTAACGTTATTTTCTTAGTCTTAGATGGAACCATACCAATTTTAAAAAAAAATATTTTTAAGACAACCAAAATTTTTTTTCCTAAATTATAACTCTTAAATTTTTAAGGTTTATTACATTATACTTTTACAGTACGTTTACAAAATTACAGAATGCAGTTTTTTTAACCCTTAATTTGTAAGACAAAAGAACATTTACATATTTACCAAGGTTAATCGAAATTTACCAAGGTTACAATTTTGTATTTCTCTCTTAACATGGAAAACTATAACGTCCAAGAACCACACAAATTAAAAATTTCAATTTTTGGGACAACCAAAATAAATAACATTTGCTAAAATGGTGAAGACAATTTTTATTGGCAATTTTCAAGACGATATTACAATTAATTATTACAGTGAACATCGATAGTAAGTTTAGAAAATTACAATATTATAGACAGATTAAGACAAGTTCTTTAGACTTTTAATTCGGAAGACAAAGAAAAATTTCGCAGAATCCCAGTTTTTCAAAAATTTTTTACTTTTTTAACTTCTTTTTCACTTTTTCAACTTCTTTTTCAACGTACCAAACTGGTTACAAAATTGTACATAGAATCAGACAAAATTTAACAATTTCAATTTTAAGACCGACCAAAATAAAAAAAAATGCTAGATGTCGAAGATAATTGTTGAGTGCAATTTTCAAGACAACTTTGAAATTTTCAAAGTTTACATTAGACTTTCACAGTAAGTGTACAAAATTACAATATTATAGACAAAGTAAAACTTTTTTTTCGGCTTTTGGTTTGGGAAACAAAGGAAAATTTTGAACTTTTCCATTAACGTGCCAAACTAGTCATAGATGGAACCACGCACAATTTAAAAATTTAATTTTTAGGATAAACAATATAAACAAAATATGCTAATAGCGAATATAATTTTTAAGTGCAATTTAAAAAAAATAACTCTTGCAGTATGAGTTTTTAGGACAACAAAAATTAATGAAATTAGCTAAAATGTCAAAGATAATTTTTACGTGCAATTTTTAAGACGATAGCTTTCAAACATTTCGAAAGTTGTGACATTAGACTTCTGTAGTAAGTTTACAAAATTACAATATAAACAGAGTGAGACATTTTTTTTGACTTGAGAAAACAAACAGAAATATCACAGGATCTTAAGACTTTTTTCTAAGTCTTGCAACTTTAGAACTGTGACCTTGAAATTTACCAAGGTTACTATTCTAGAGTTGTTTCTTAATTGCATCGAACTGTAAGGTCACAGATGACAGAAAACAAATTTTAAAATTTTGTTTCTTAGAACGACCGAAATATTATGAAATTTGCTAAAATGTAAGGCCTATAACTTTACAATTTTTAAGGCAATAAGTTTACAAATTTTTAGAAGTTACTACATTGGCCTCTTTTGGAATTCATACATTACAATGTTATAAACAAAATGAGACAAATTTTCGAATATTTTATTGATAAGAACAAACGTAAAATTTTTTATGTACCAAGACGTTTCTCCAAAATCTTCAGTTCTGTCAAGCCCATAAAGTTAAAATTTGTTAAATTTATTAACTTAGACATTTTTTTACTGTACTGGAGTACAAAGTCAAGAATAGAACAAAGCAAATTTTTGAAAATTTAACTTTTTTGGTGAACTGAAATAATTAAGTTAAAATTTCAATAACTATGAAACTTTTAGAAATTTGTTTTATTAAACTTCTATAATAAGTTAACAAAATTACCGTAGTATACCCAGAGAAAATAAGATAATTTTTTTCTTTGTAACAAAATCAAAAAAATTGTTAACTATATGCAAATTATAAATTACGAATTATAAAGTCGTAGACGAAACGAGACCAATTTTCACTGGTTAATTTTCTAGAAATACCAAATAATTTGTTCGAACGTATAAGAAAATTTTAAAAAAATTGAAATTACTCCTATAAATTGTAATTTTTAGGGCTATTATCTTTTAAAAAAATGTGATTATTAGACTGAACTTCTTTAATAAATAAACAAAATTACAGCACCACACAAGAAACGCGACAAATTTTCGTAATTTTTAATTTTGACGACGAATTAAAATTGTTGTTCATGTTTCCAAAATTTTAGTTCTTTTTCTTTTAGTCATTTTTTAAATATACGAAACTATAAAATCGTACATAGAGTGAAACAAATTTTAATTTTTGGACGACTAAAATAGTTTAAAAGGTTCATTTTTTTTTAAATTTGTACTATTTTATGACTAACCTTGACATTTCCAAGGTCATAATTTTATACTTTGTCTTATCTGTATGGAAATTGAAGACGTTTGTTACGACAAAATATTTAAAATTTTCTAAAATGTTACACTTGCACGTCTACAAATTTTGAGACTATGAAATTGAAATTATTGAAGGTTACAAATTTTGCGCACCATTTATTTTTAAGACGAACGAAAATTTTAAAATTTATTTTGGCCATTGTGGACTTTCTTTTCTTTCAAACGATAAAAAATTTGGATGTTTTTAGTTTTGTAGACAAACGAAAAATTTAGCAATATTAATGCTAACACGCAAGAAGAGTATCATTGTAATTTTTTCCAGCCAATTCTAGGCCGATTTTCTTTCGTCTATTCTCGTTAATTTCTCGTTCAGTAAAATAGCTCCTCTTTTGTATCTTTGCACAACAACTCCGAACAAAAGCCTCCCCTTCCCAAATGCAGTTATTTATAAAGGAGTAGCGAAAAATCCCCGAAACAATACAAACTTAATTGTTTAAGTGAAACCGCCAGGTAATTTGATAATAGCGACCCGACTAATCAATTCTGTCTTATCTGAGACTGCTTAGCATTCAGAACATCTCTTGGCGGCGTTGTCAGCAAGACAATTGACTAACGAGCCCTGCCTCATTAGCCTCAAGGTGGACATCGCCAGACTGTTTGATTGTTTGCAGTTTTGCGAAGAAAAACGAGCAAGAGAACGCCTTATCAGCGGATGCACAGCGTAGGATAATGCGAAGCGATCGGAATAAAGGACTCTCCAGAACAGAGCCCAGTTAGGCTCAAAAGCGCTGCTCGGGCGCGATAAGGGACCCTGCGTAAACCAGGGATTCGTCCCCATACGGTTTTAGGGAGAAAGCTCATATCACACTGTGCACTACGAAATGTAGTCCGATTTTAAATAGAGTGTCCCCGACGTGCGATGCGCCAAAAAATTCGGTGTATGATCATGACTCCCGACACATTTACATGATACGAGTATATTTTTTTTGCAAATTGTCTGTGGTCCAGAGAAACCGTTTACGAGCGAGCGCAGCGAACGTTTGTGGCCGGTGTTGTTCCAAGCGTGTGATACGACCCCAGAATAAGAAAATAACCCTCGTTATGTGTCTACATACGTTCCTACTTGTCCCTCTATCGCACATGTACTAATGGCGTCGAGGGCCATCCACTGTTTTATTTTTATTATTTTTTTATCTTTCATGTCCATTCACCGATATGACCGAATTATGTTTCAATTTCGTCGTATAAAAGTCAAGAACTTTAAACAGTCTCGATATCGCACAATTGCGAGCTAAAGCCCTGCTATCAAAGGGCTTGTCGCAAATTAATTAGAAGAGTTGGAACAGAAGTAAAGGTTTTAAACAACGCCAGACTGTGTAATAAGAATACATTCGTCGTGTAATCAAATTATAGTCGGAGCAGGCGACAATATGGCCACCTTTATTTACCATTAGTTTTGATAATCTTGTTCCAGACGAATGTAATGGATACATTAAGTTGCACTTAACTCATTTTCTGCAACTGTGCTTGTTTCTTTTAAAACACAAAGAAAACGGAATGGCTGAAATAATATTCCACACCGGCGGTTGCAAGAAAACGGAGAGGTTAATTAAAAAATGAAACGCTGAAATTGTTTTTAAAGTTACGCCGAAGTTTGGGGAACAAAGTTTTCGCGAGTACGCAACTCAAAAAGGAAGCCCCCCCCTCGGAAAATTTACGTATTTTGCATGCACAAATAGAGAACATTTTTCACTCTGCTCACTTGCTGACCTACACACCAAAAAATTGATGACGCGCGTTTCGGCAGCAAAACTACCATCATCAGAGCGATAATTGAACTTTAGTTAATGAACACAAAGTAAGTTAGATCCAAGAAAATTCATATCTTTCACTGTCCACTCTTTTGTCGGCTTTGGTATAAAAGGCGTATACTGTATAGTTTCCCATAACCGATGATGACACAATTTTAACCGAATAATGAGAAAATAAAAAAAAATATTACTAGAAAATTTGAATCAAAAATAAACTATTCTGTTTATGACTATTTGTAATTTGAAACCAATTCATTCATTCATTAATTTTTATGATAAACTTCACAACACTTTGGTATAAAAAGCGTTTACTGTATAGTGCAGATTTTTTTATTATCCTACAACTAACCATATCACAGTTTTAATTAATTAGTAAGAAAATGAATTTTTTTTTAAGAATATCATTTTGTTTAATAATATAATTTTTTTATGACTATTATAACTACCTATGTGAATTTTTAACTTAGAATAGAAACAAAAAAAAACGCAGTATGCTTATGTTTTTCCAAATTTTGTAATTTTGTGATTTTTATAACAAATATCTTGAAATTTATACAAACTATTACTTAAGACTTTATTTCTAAGTGTGCCAAATTACAAAATCGTAGGCAAAACGAAACAAGTTTTAACAATTTTAATTTCTAGTTACCAAATAATTTGAAATTTGTTAAAACGTCGAAGAAAATGATATAACTCTTTATTGTAAAAAAATGGAAATTATTAAAGTAGAGCTTTTTAATAAGTACCTGTAATTGCAAAAGCAAAAAGTTTTAAGGGTCGAGAACTGTAAATTTTTCCATCGGTGTTACACGGAACTTCTACGACAAATTTACAAAATTACATTTTTTTAACTGTAAAAAATTTAAGTTTATTATTTTTAAACTTTTGTAACAAAACAGGAAATTGCAAGCAAATCAAAGCAAATTTTGGAAATTTTAAATTACAGACGACCAAAATAATATGCGCTAAGTGTTATTATATTTTGCTATAAAAAGTTTTTACTCTATTTTTGCCCTAAATAACCACGACATAATTTTAATCTACTGGTGGGAAGAGGAAAAAAAATGTAATTTTTAAAAGAACATAATTAATTTTTTTGTGGCTTTTTAAATATTTTAAATTTATAATTTGAGACAGCAACGAAAAATTTGCAATGTGCTAATATGTTTTTTTAAATTTTATAATTCTGTCGTTTTTATGATTATAACCTTCACATTTATTTAAATTATTAAACAACAATATAAAACGTAGACGATATAAAATAAGAAGTATTTTTTAATTTGGAACGGGAATGAAAAATTTACAAAATCACAACACTTCGCTATAAAAGGTCTCGGTTGTATGGTGTCAAATTTTCAATTTTTGCCACAACTGACCACAATACAATTTTATTAATTATTAAAAAAAATTAAAATATTTTGGAGCAAGTGTTATTGAAAAATAACCTATTTTTTATGACTAAATTAAACCATATGAATTTTTAATTTGGAATAGAAATGAAAAAATTACAATGCTCTGATATCATTTTTCTAAATTTTGTAATTCTATGATTTTTCTAACCATAATTTTGAAATTTTTCCACATTATTATTTCAGATTTTTTTTTCTAACTGCCAAATTACAAAATTATGGACAGAACAAAACAAGTTTTAAAAATTTTAATTTCTAGAACTACCAAATAATTTAAAATTTGGTAAAATTTCAAAGAAAATTAAGTAAGATATAAATTTAAAATTTTTGGAAATTATTAAATTTGACTTTTTTAATAAATACGCGGAATTGCAATAAAAAAATAAATTTTAGAAATTAAATTTTTTAATCTGTGGGAATAATTTGTGCTAAGATATTGAAGTAAGTCTTGTAACCCTGCAATTTTAAGGGCGAGAACTGTAAATTTTTCAATTGGTATTATACTGAACTTCTATAACAAGTTTACAAAATGACAATATGTACATTTTTTTTCAATATAGCTGTAAAAATTTTAGAGCTTATTATTTTGAACATTTTTAACAAATACAGGAAATTGCAAGGAGGACAAAGCTAATTTTAGAAATTTTAATGTTCAGACGACCGAAATAATATGTGCTAAGTGTTATTACATTGTTCTTCTGCAATAATAAATTGTTTAGTTAATTGCAGTGTTATCCCAGAACCAAATAAAACAAATTATTATTCATTTTTTTAATTTTGAACAGGGATGAATTTTGCTATAAAAAGTTTTTACTGTATAATGTAAAATTTGTAATTTTTAATTAACAAAAATTTATGGCTATTTTAAATACCCTAAAATCTTAATTTGAAATTGCAACGAAAATTTGTAATATACTAATATTAGTGTTTTAAATTTTATAAGTCTGTTTTATAATTATAACCTTGACATTTATTTAAATTATTAATTTGGATCTTTTTAATAAATACACGAAGTTGTAAGGAAAGTAAAACCAATTTTAGAATTTTTATTTTTAATAGACAAAAATAATTTTAACCAAGATAACAAAGTGAGTCTTGTAACAGTTTTTAAGGCAAGAACTTTTCTGTGTACTCGGCTGTTTTAATCATTTTACAAAGTAACAATATGATACCTAAACGATCTAATATAAAAATGTATTTTTTTAATTTGGAACAGAAATGAAAAATTTGCAAAATCACGACATTTCGCTATAAATGGTTTCTGTTGTATAATGTGAAATTTCTTCTGTGTTACTTTTCCCACAACTGTCCATCATACAATTTTTTAATTATTAAAAAAATTAAAAAGAACTTTTAATGGCGGCAAATGCTATTAGCAAATAACCTTATTTTTATGACTAGATTAAACTGGGCAAATTTTTAATTTTGACTAGAAATGAAAAAAATTGCTATGTGCTAATATTATTTTTCTAAATATTGTAGTTTGTAATTTTTATTTCAGACTCCTTTTCTGTGTGTCAAATTACAAAATCATAAAAGAAACATCAAATTATAAAATTTTTACCTAATAATTTGAAATTTGCTAAAATGTCAAGTACGTTCTACAAAAGTAAAAATTTGTATAGAATTTTTTGTGTTTCCCACAACTGACCACGGTTTTAATCAACTTGTGAAAAAACGAAAAAAATCGTAACTGGAAAATGTCGATAGCAAATAAATTATTCTTTTAAAGACCATTTTTGCAACAGTTGCATGTTCCTCATTAGGGGTGGTCTTTGTTTTCCGAGGGACTGGTCCCTCAGCTATTCGTACCTTTTAATTTAGTGACTTTAGTCACAGTTGATGGCAATAAAATGTCCGATAATAGTTTCTCGTGGCGCTAGCGTCCTTCCATTAAAATTTATTTCTGTAATTTATTTATATCATCGATGCAGCATATGGTCGATCGGGAAATTTATAGGAGACGACCTGCGGGTTTTTAACGGATCGTTTAATTAATTAGCTTAACCAAACAAGTTAGTTGAATGAAACGTGCGGATGATGATTCAATTCATTACTTTGATAAAGGCACGCAGCCCCCGATTATTCGGTATAAATGAATCACATTCGGCTACGATGCAGATCCCGAAAAGAACTTAAATATTCCAACAGACCCTAATTTGTTCTTGTATTTTTAATGAAAAAATTACTTATGCATGCTGCCGCAAAAAGTCAATATCAAGTTACACCACCAGCATGGGAATTCCAACTCGTGACATTTTGTTATCAAATTTGGTATTTATAGTGCAGTTCAAGTTAAAGAGGTCAGTCACAGACTGTGCGTTAATTTTATAACAATGCTTAAATTGTTCGTGCTAATTTTTTTATTTTATTTTTCACAGGCGAAACCAGGTAATTAATGTGAGTAGGAAGCGTTTTTGGGTTAAGTTTTTTTCTTAAGATTACTACTGGAGGGAATATAGCGGCGAAATCCCTGATGATGCTGTAGAGGGTGGAAAAGATTTAAGAGGCAATCCTACATACATAGGGCAAGCTTTTGTTCTACATCATGGAATTTTAATTGGGACGATTTACCCGGGCCAGAGGAGTTTGACCACGTCTAAAGAAGGAATTCACGTCACAACAGTCGGGAATAAGGTACAACACACAAAAATTACCGTTTTTCCTGTTGTCGAATAAACTGGGACAAAAATTTAATTAGTTAAGAAAAATGATCATACTTTTTAAAATTTGTTGAATGTCTGAATTTTACAATATTTGTGCTTCTCACAGTTACCTAAAGGGCATAGGGAGATAAGAATGCTAAAATTGCCCCCAGAGCGTATCTTAACGATACTTTCAGGATATGTTCGTACTATAGAAGTACTTTGATTCTGAAGTTTTTAGATCTCAAAGTTAACTAGATTTTGAATAATAATAAAAAAAGGCAAAAACAGAAAATATTTTTTTTCTCTTCATAGATTAAACCGATTTGAATAAAAAATTTATGGTAATTTAATATCTATAGAGATACTCTTTTGATAAAAATTTCAACTATATAGCTCTACATTTTCATAGAGAAAAATTTTTTTTTTCAAGAAAAATTGATTTTTTATTATAAAACTTAAAAGTACAATTTTGAAAAATATTTTTTTTGAATTCCCTAGCAAAAAGTACATAAAATATATTTTTTTCAATTTTTTTGTAATGGTACGCCATATTGAAAAAAATTAAAAACTGTCATGTTTCCGAAAAAATGTTTTTTTCGATTTATACTCTCTTTCTCTCTCTATATATATATATACATCTAAAAAATGAAATTCTCAGAACGCATTAACTGTTTATTGCTCACTTCATCTCTCAGCCACCCCCGAGCATAAATAACAAAAAGAGCATGACTTAAGTGTAGTAACGCTTGAACATTCCTAACGTGAATATTAATATTAATTTTTCTAAAATAATATAATTTAGATTTAAACACTATGTTAAGCAAATAATAACGAACCTTAAATTTGACGAAAGATAATTTAAACATAATCGCTGTCTTCATTCATTGTTACGTTAATATTATCTATCATCGTTAAACAATCGGCTTAGCACTTCAGCTGGTCGTGGAATTTTGGTCAAGTATTGTTCATGAGCCAAATAATAATTAATTGCTGCAATATGTGAAGAACAACTGACGATTCTGTTGCCATTTGAACATTCACAGCAATTTCTATTTATTCCGATATACTCTCTACTATTTGGTTTGTAATCAAAACTAAAAATAAAAGTATATATTCTATTTTGTTAATATGACGAGATTAGACTTTAACTTTGACTATATTACTTTCGTCTTACATATTCAATTTTTATGTTGTTCGATTCATCCATCATTTCAGCTGGGTATGACATCGATTGTTTATATTGATTTGAACCAGTGAAGATTTTCAATTTTTTTGTCATTTCTGGAAAATCTGTTAATTCATTAACTGAAATTGTTTGAAAAGAAAGTTTTTTACAAAGCCGACCATTTTTCTTCACTTCTTCAGCCAACATGTTTTTACATGTTTTAATGGACTTCATTCTCTCTATAATTAAATCTGAAAAATCTGAATCGGAAGTCACCTCCTCGTGGTGTTATTCTAGTAATAGCGGTGCGTTTTTCAATAAGATAGTAGTCATCTAGCTAAGACGTCAGAATTATGTTATAACAATTTCTCTCTCAAATAATTTTATTTGAGATATTTATTTGATTTTTGTTTGTCAAAATTAATTGAGACATATACACACATATATATATATATATATATATATATATATATACATATATTTGTGTGTGTGTGTGTGTGTGTGTATTGTTGTCAAAGCAATATTTTTTTTGTAACAAAGACAATTTTTTTCTATATGGCGTACCATTAGAAAAAAATTGGAAAAAATATATTTCATGTATTTTTTGTTAAAAAATTTTAAAAAATTAAAATTGCACAATTCAACAATTTTCTCGAAAAAAAAATTTTTTTCGATGAAAATGCGAAACTATTTTATTTAATGATGATAATATTAACGTAACAATTAATGAAGAATGCGATGATGATGTTAAATAAATTGTAATCTAGATTACAAAAAATTAATATTCATATTCACGTTGGGAATGTTCAAGCGTAACTACACTTAAATCATGCTCTTTTTGTTATTAGTGCTCGGGGGTGGCTGGGAGGTTAAGAGAGCAATAAACAGTTAATGCGTTCTCAGAATTTCATTTTTTAGATGTATATATATATAGAGAGAGAGAAAGAGAGTATAAATCGAAAAAAACTTTTTTTCGGAAACATGACAGTTTTTAATTTTTTTCAATATGGCGTACCATTACAAAAAATTTGAAAAAATATATTTTATGTACTTTTTGCTAGGGAATTCAAAAAAAATATTTTCAAAATTGAACTTTTAAGTTTTATAATAAAAAAATCAATTTTTTTGAAAAAAAAAATGTTTTCTCTATGAAATTGTAGAGCTATATAGTTGAAATTTCTATCAAAAGAGTATCTCTATAGGTATTAAATTACCATAAATTTTTTATTTAAATCGTTTTAGTCTATGAAGAGAAAAAAAATATTTTCTGTTTTTGCCTTTTTTTATTATTATTCAAAATCTAGTTAACTTTGAGATCTAAAAACTTCAGAATCAAAGTACTTCTATAGTACGAACATATCCTGAAAGTATCGTTAAGATACGCTCTGGGGGCAATTTTAGCATTCTTATCTCCCTATGCCCTTTTGTTGATTTGTAAAATTTTTGGCAGCTTTTATATTTTGTAGACACCATATTTTAGCGTTATTTTTTTTACGACTACTGTAAGAACTACGTATGAATTAATTTAAATTTACATAAATAAAGAGCGGAAAATATGCAACAAAAACTAAAAAAATCTGCTTAAAATATGCTCCAAGTGTGAAAATTATTCTATTATACAGAATGATTTTTAACCTAGACGCATAAACTTGTGAAATTATAGCTGAGGACCAACATGACTTATAAATAAAAGAAACTGTAATAAAAGTTTTTTACTTACGGAAATTCCAGCTATAAATATGTCATAGAAGTTATCGAATGTTTTTCTTTGTAAAATTATGCGCCATAATTTGTCTAATCGCGTGAGTAAGACCACAATTGATAAGCAATCGTTAAAAATATCAAACATGCTGTCCTGACTTGTTTATTTCTTTGAATTGTTTGTATTTTTTGAAATCTTTGTATTCCTTCGGCCATTTGAATGTTTTGGAGGCCTTGTTTATTTTTGTATATACTTATACAGATTTTCGAGGTTCTCTAGAATTTCTGTCCTTTCTCAACTTTTCATTTAGATTTTTCGACTTTTCTGGCTTACTTAGATTCTTATAGTTTTTGGATATTTTCTAAGCTTTTCATATATCCTGTGCATGTAATCGGATTTTCGTAGATTCTTTAAATCTTTGGATTATTTTATCGCAACTCAAAAAAATATTAAAATAGTTTGGATTCTTTGGATTCTTGAAATTTTTGATTTTATTTAGGTCTTCTAGATTTTCGATGCTTTTTAATGTCTTTTTAGCCTTTGGATACTTTAAATTTCTTTCATTTTTAAAATTCTTCAGATTTTTTATTTCGTTTTGACTACATTTTTTGGATGGTTTACATTCTTAGTGCTCTCAAAATTTCCTTAACTTTTATTTTTATTAGTGCCTTTCTAGAATCTTCTAATTTATTTGAAGACTTTTGAGATTCTTTGTTTTTTTTTTAATTATGTTAGATTATTTAATCATCTGAATACTTTTACTGAACTTTACTTATTATTTGAACGGTTTTCATTCTTTATCATCTTTATGTTCGTTAAATTTCTAAAATTTTCGAAATTTGTTATTTACAATATTTTCTAGTTTTTTTACATTATTTATGTCTATTGAATCTTTTTTCTTATTATTTTGATTTTTAAATTCTTTGAATTTCTTGAATTCTCTTCGTACTAATTTCCTCAGTTTTTCTCATTTTGTACAGTTTGAAGATTTAGATTTTCAGTACCTACTTTCGGGAATCTATACATTTCTAATTTTATTTTTCTCAGAGTTCAAGACAATGCATCTTTGTATGCTTCTTAAATTGTTTAAATCTTTGAATTATTTTTAACTCAGTTAATTACTTCAATGGTTTGAATTTTCTAATTCCTAAAATTTTTGTTTTTTTCCAGGTCTTTTAGATTTTTGATACATTTTAGGGTCTTTTTAGCCTTTGGATACTTTAGATGTCTTTCATTTTTAAAATTACTTAAATTCTTCTGATTTTTTATTTCGTTTAGACTCTAGATCTTTTGGATGATTTGCATTCTTAGTGCACTCAAAATTTCCTCAATTTTTATTTTTCTTAGTGCCTATCTGGAATCTTCTAAATTCTATGTAAACTCTTGATATTCTGTGTATTTTTTTTTAATTATCTTAGAGTATTTAATTATCTGAATACTTTTTATCACTTGAACTTTATATATTATTTGAAGAGTTTTAATTCTTTATCATCTTTATATTAGTTAAATTCCTAAAATTTTTGAATTTTAATATTTCCAATATTTTCAATGTCTTAGATCATTTATCTGTTTTGAATCTTTTTTTATTGTTTTTAATTTTAGATTTTTTGAATTTCTTGAATTCTCTTTATACTCATTTCCTATTTCCTAAAGTTTTGTCCAAATTTTGGATCTAGATTTTCAGTACCACCTTTCTATGCTTTTTAAATTGTTTGAATCTTTGGATTATTTTTAACTGTGTTTGTTACCTTTATACTCATTAAATATTTTAAATTTTCTCAATTCTGAAATTTGCTAAAACGTCAAAATAAATGTTATAAATCTGTAATTTTATAAAAATGATTGAAAATTATTAAATTTTGATAAATACACGAAACTGCAAGAAAAACAAAATAGACTTTAATTTTTTTTTTTATTTTCTAAATTCTTTACCTTTTCCAGATTTTTGTTATTTTCTAGATTCTTTACAATCTTTGGATATTATGCACTGCATTTTTTATATTGTGTGATTTTTTTTTGATCGTCTACATTTTGTGCTTTTTTAATTATTGAAATTTTATTTATTAATTTTTTCAACAATTTCTTCTGGAACCTAGACATTCCTAAATTCTTTTTTGAAATATTTAGTTTTAAATGTTTTATAATTCACAAATATTCTGAACCCCATAAATTTTTCAATTCCTTGTACCTCTTGGGTCCTTACGACCTTAGAATATTTTCTAACCTTTATGTGCTTGAGTTTTTCCCATTTTCTACAATTTTTTAAACTATATTTCTAAAAAAAATTGATTCTTTGGATTCTTAACATCTCTTAGATCTTCTAGATCATTTTAGTCATTTTGGTACATTAAATTCTAGTAGTTTATTTTTTGGGCTTTAATTTCGCCAGATTTTGATTCTTTGGAACTGTTTTAAAGTGTGTAGACTGTTTTTATCCTTCAGACCTATTAAATACTTTGGATCGTTCGATTTTGTTGACTCCTTTATATTCTTTGATTTCTTAAAATTTCTGATAGTTTTGAATTGTTCAAATTGTTTGATTTCTCAAATTTGATTTTCTTGTATTTTTCGTCTATTTGTATTCTTTACAATTTCATTTCATTTCTAGTCGTTTCAGGTACCTTAAGTTTTAATAATAATATTGTTTAATATGCAATAAATATTTAATATGTTTTCCAATTATTGAGCTTTATTAAGATTTTATTATTATCAAAATTACGTTGTTTTTAAAATTGTAAGTTAAAAGCTTAATATGTTATTGATCCATAAAATATGAACATAAATAAAATTAAAAAACATCCGCTCTTTATATATAAATATTTTTTGCGCAGATTTTGTGTAGCCCTCACAAAGAGAACTTCTCCTGGATCCCCGGAAACGCAAAAACATTACACATAACAACCGTCAGCAAGCATTTGGTGCCAGGAGGAATGGAATGGGGAAAAATGCTCAACATCGGTCGGGTCCAATACCAAGGTGAATTAATCATAGGCAAAGTTTGTTCCGGGACCATTGGTAACGCAAAATTATACTTCCCCTACAACAACGAAGAAATTGAAATCACCTCCTACGAAATCCTATCGTACGAAGAAAATTCCAAAGTCAGCACCGAATAAAATTTGCCTTCTTATATAACGGACGTAAATAAACGTGTTTTCTTTAGCACCCCATTTCTGAGTTTAGTATATGTAGAAAGCTATAAAGGGTTGTCTCTGGCATCTCCAGTGGATCATCCATCAACTATTCAGTTGCCGACAGCTCAAGGTGTCACTTACCCCACCCACGCATTAGTGTATTACTGCAGTGCTGCCAACCGTAAAGCTTTTAGCAACACTAGATAATGTATCTACAACGAGAGCTGTACTGAAATTGCGTAAAATTAAGAGCGCGCAACTTGAGCACGCCTCATGTTATTTCAATTAAATTACACTTTTGGTGGAGGCGCCGGAAAAGTATTTAAATTTAGACCACGGAGCATGAATAATCGGAATGATTTACAGAATTATGGATAATTGGTGAATATTATTAAATTGTCAATATTTTGCAAAGCGGGGAATGTACGGGCATTTATGGGTCTCCTGGTTTTCTCCCTTAACCGGTCCGCCTTTTGCTCTTCCTATCCTACCATAATCTCCCTTTCTCCTCGTGGCAAGTTTATGATCGCGCTTGTAAATTCGCGAGTTGAAATTGGCGCGTCGAGTGCCGAATCCAATCCTAGCAATCTCCTTATGTTTGATCGGAAGAGGTTTTGTGTGGCGCTTCATAAAATGGCGAAAGGGAGCCTTCCGAGCCGAGATCCTATTCCAATCTGTCGCTTAAACAAAGAGTAGCAAACAAACGGTTAGACGGAGTCCGGACGGACTGTCATTGTAGGAATGCAATAGCAAATCAAGATTGGATTTCAACCCCTGCCAGGGGTCGAAGTCGCTAGTCTAATCTCGACCTCGCACTCGACCGCCGACACATCTCCCCGGACCCCGGAATTACTCCTCCGTACCGAACAATGACGTGTCTGAATCAAAGCGAACTTCCAATTCGACAAATTGAAAAATACTCATTAGTTGGATGTTTCGCACTCACCTTCGTTCCTCGTGGCCCGTTACTCGTCGGACGGAAATTAAAAGAAGTAAATATCTCGAATTTTTTCGATTCGGGAGATCGGAATGCCGCGATTTAAAAATGAAAAGCGTTGCTCAAGTGTAGGTACGACCGTCATTCAATGTTGAGACAATGGATTTACAATGGCCACTTGTAATTAATTTTACTGCTGGTCGAGGCAGAAAATGATTTTTACGCGTTCTGCACATGATTCCTACAAAGCAGCTTTAGACACGAAGCTTTATTATAAAATTATGTAGTTTTCAAGTTGCAGCAAAAATTAAGGAACTTACGTTACCGCACAAGATGAGAGATCCCAAAATGCCACTAACGAAGTAGGCAACTTAAAATACAACAATCCAGCAATTTTGCGGCCACTTATATATATGATCTAGAGCTCTTTTTTGATCCTCAATTTTTATATAGTTGAGTACTCGCATTTTATTAAAAAAAATTGTAAAATATTATTAAACGAAATAATATCAACGTAGATATGTAATACGTTCACGTGAGCGGCATCAATGATAATTAGAAGATTTCAATTTAAGAAATCAAATCATCTGATGCTGTAACTTTTTCTAATTATCATTAGTTTCAAATTCCTTTTTTTTAGTGTATCAAATCTGTTTTTAGATTTTTTCCACCACGTCAAGATTTTAAGATACTCGCAGTATATACAGGATGTGTCGTAAGTTAAATGCAATCTATTCTTAAAAAATATATATATATCTACAAATAGCATATTTCTTCTTCTCTGAGTTAATTTGTCGTAGGTCATGATTGATTTATTGATACCTAACAGAAAACTCGAAACTGTTAAGTTCACTAAATTATAAAACATACTCGACCCTGAGCCAATAAACATGCATCAGCTCGTAAATTGTCTACAATTCTATCCAACATTTGGTCATTACTATGATTTACTTTATCAAAAATTCCTTCTTGCAATTCTTCCAGAGAGACTGGTGTCGTACGATATACATCCCCATAAAAAAAGTCTATACGATTTAAATCTGGGTAACGTGGAGGGCCAGGCGTTTGGTGAACCACGTTGTCCTGCAGACAACGCAAAATGTGGTGGAGCGCCATCCGTCTGTTACCACATGTCTCGTCTCACAGCCATAGGAAACCGTCCAATAAATGGTTTTCTCAATTATTTTGACGAAAATTTTAAAATTCTACACATTTTAAACGATTGGATATAACATGTGGTCCAATTAGAGTATTTCCAATAATTCCAGCGCAAATGTTAATCGACGCTGATGGCCATGTTCAAATCTTACGTGGATTTTCTGTCGCACACAAAAATAAAAATCATGTCTATTAAAAATACCATTCTCTGTGAAAAGAGCTTCATCTGTCCATAAATATATTTTTCAAAAATTCATTTTCTCCAAAATTTATTCTTGGTTATGGTCACAGCTTCATTCAAATCTTGCTGAATTTCCTAATTTCCTGCTTATTTCAACTGATTCTGTCTTAAGAAGTTAAACTGATATAAGAACTTTTCGTTTTTCACACATTTTTATTTTTAAGATCTGCCAGGAATTCGTCAAGTTTATCCGCGACATACTAAAAATCTATAATTTGAAGGATTTGCATTAAAAAGCCTAGATTCTGAGACTATATAAAATTTCAAGATCCCAAATATGGAATTCCAGAATCTGAGACCATAGAATCTAAAAATCTAGAATTTGGAGAATCGGTATCTAAAAACGAATAAACGAAAAGAATTAAGGAAATCAAAAATTCTGAATATGAACAATCAGCACCTAAAAAAATAGAATTGGAGATAAAATAGGGTCTCACAATAAAAAACTTGTATTTGAGAATTTTGAATGCGTCACTTTTAATTATAGATTTCACTATTTTAAATCTCGGAACTTTGCAAACCTTACAATCTGAGAAATCTGAAATTTTGAAAAGAATCTTAGGTTTTAGAATTTAACATCTAAAAATTTAGGAACATAGAATAGATTTAAAATATAAAATTTGAAGATATATATGATCTAGAAATCTAGAATAGAATTGTGTTCGTCCTAAGAATAAAATTTTCAGATGTAAAATTTCAGAATGAATCAGCTTCTGAAAAATTAAGCTCCTATAAACTGAGAAGCACTTAGTCATAGAATCTTTCATTTTGAATCCAATCCATTGTATCCAAAAAAATCTAAAAAATCTAATCTAAATCAAAATCTGACTTAAGAATGTGGACTTTGAAAAACCAGCATCTAAAATCCAAAATTTAAGAAACTATTGGATGTAGGAAAAAAAATGTTAAATAATAAAAGTAAGAGTCCTATATCTGAGAATTTAAAAAATGTCACTACCAATTGTAGAATCTTCAAATCTACAGTTTCAATTTTAAAACTACTTATAAATCTAAGATCTAAGAAACTTAAATATGAAACACCAACTGATAACTTAAAAAATTTACGAGTGTGGACTTGACAATATTTAAGTTCTAAAAATTTAGGACCTTAGCAACTTATACATGAAAAACCAAGACCGGAAGATTTAGAAAGTGTCTTTTTCACGAGAATCAGATTTGACAATCCAGAATCTGAGAATTTAATAATTCAAAATTAAAATATTTAATTTAAGGGACTGCAAGACCTGCAGATTTAAATCTAAAAATCCAAAAAAGTATTTATGAGAATTTCTAACAATGAAATCTTCAAATCTCGAATTGTTAGGACCAAAATCCAGAATTTAAAATTCCAGGATATAAAAAATTTCGAATTGTACGTTTTGGGAGGGTTAGTTTAAGTATGAATTCTGACACTGAAATTTAGAATCCAAGACATTTTATTGAGATAAAATTTTTGATTCTGGAATTTTAACCATATGAAAATCCGTACATTGAAATTGTTCAGTATCTAAGAATCACAAAAGTTAAGAATTTAGGATCCTAGAAAAAAATCTATAAAAGTTTTAAAACACATAGAAGGCCGAAAATTAAAAAAAGGTATCTTTTTTAATTTAAGATTCTTCGAAGAATTAGTGAAAATGTAAGGGGACTGAGAAGTCACTTGATAGAAGTCAATAATTAAAAGTTTCAGTTTCAGAACCTGAAACTTGACAGCTATAGAATCTAAGCGTAGGAGCTGAAAACATATAAGATCGCAGAATTTGAAAGCCAAACATTTAAATATTATAATCAATTAAAAATAAGGATTCATTTTGTTCTTTCTAGAACAACATTGTTTAACGCTCATATGAAATTTATTTTCGTTTGAAAGATATTCACATAAACACGTCTGAAATTTGAAATTTCATCTCTCTAAAAACCCGGAGATATTTTTTCAGGGTGAATAAACAGTGAAAGGAACCGTTTGCGGCATTACCACCACTCACATGTTTTCAAATTGTTATTTTAAATCCACCCCAAGGCTCCACGTTACACAATGTTGGGTAAATAACCTGAAGTTATTCGATTTTATACCGAAAACGATTTTATTCAGAAATCGAGTTCCCCCAACGCACTTAAAAACATATCAAATTGTGCGAGCAGAACGGCGGAATGCAGCGGGATAATCAACTGTTGTTTTCTCATACTACTCGTAAATTAATTCAGCTTAATTTATCAAAGAAAACTTCATAAATCCTCGAGCTTGATGTAATCTCGAATTTATCTTTACACTTAAAAATTAACACGTATTTCAATATTGAAAAATTTGTGTGTTTTATCATTACCGGAAATGATTGTAGGTCGTTTCCACGGCGGATCCTGTTAAGAAAAGCAAAGCGAAAAATTGGATATTCGCTTTTCGTTTGATGTTGGTTATATTCGAATTTGGAGAGCGCTATCGCCCCCAGTTATAAATATTGGAGTCCAATAAAAGTTGTTACTTAGGATTCGCGTCAGCCGACATCAAAGCGTCGCTGTCGAACGTCCGAGAGTCAAAAGAGGGTGCGAATAAATAAAGCGAAACTAGGAAAAGAAACGTTCGAGGGGAGAGAGTTTCGTCATTTGCGATTTGCTTTTAATCACATGAAAATAGTGTTGCGTATTTTTCGGAACGGAATGGATAAACGGATGAATAAAACAACAATGGATGAATTATGCAGTGTGTTTTTGCATCGGCTAAGTAGTTTTCCTGTCGCGAATGCGCTTATTTACAGTATTTCAACGGAGCAGAATTCAAGCATAAAAGCAAGTTCACTCTTCGACAGTGGCGTTTTAGAGATCCCCAACACGCGCACGGAATAACATCAACAACTCGCAACTTCTCGCCTGCTTTTGCCACCGTTGAATACGGAAATTCTATACAAGTGAAAAGTTCTTTGCTCCCCATTCCATTATGTATGTGCGTGTGGCTGAGTTACAACCACCTCGGGGACGCATTAAAACGAGCTTTTTCCGACGACACTTCAACACCAACAGGCTACAAAAACGAGGTTTTATTGACGAAAAACAAAAAAAGATAGAGGTACAAGTGTTCGGAATCATCTTGACACGGGCTTCCGAAAATTACGAAATTTGTCAAATGCAAGCGCTTTCTTAAGTGAAGATTTGATAAATTAAAGATCAAAGTGAAATTAAAAACCTACAAATCTTAAAACGTTATTAAAATTTAAACTCAGAATTTGTCATATGAGCATCTAGAGTTTAAGAATCTTTGACATAAGCTTCTTTAATACTGATGGTTATAATTTAACAACTTAGAGCCCAAAATTAAATAATCTAGAACCAGAGAAAGTCAAAAGTCAAAAATCTGCAAAAATGGGTTATAAAAACTGTGCATCTGTGAAAGAAGTAAGACCTGAGAAACCAAAGATTTAAAAATTTAGAACCTAAAATCTGAAAACTTATCTTATGAGTATCTTTAAAATGGAATTCTCAAATCTTATATTTAAGAACTTAATCTTACCAACAAATTACTAGAAATTGCTTTTTTTTTCATAAGACTCAAGCCACTTTTGCATGTTCTGCGAATTTTTTTACGTATGCGTTCTGTAGATTGCTTGAAATGTTCTCATTTCGACTTACAGTTTCAAGCTTTCGACGAAATTTAAAATTTAGCACATCTCCCACATTGCATCATATAAAAAAGTTTGTCTTTTATTCCCTTCTTTGGATTTTTGGAACATTTCACACTGCGGTTTACAGAATGCCAAAATTTACAACAAAATAACCTCATAAAAATGAAGCCTTTGGCAATCATAAATTTTATCTGGAATTTGGCAAAAATTCGTGGAAAATTTTACGTTTTGACGTAATTTACAAAAGAATAGTCGCATTTCGTGAAATTCAAGCTTCCGGTAGAAATCTAAAATTTTATTTAAAAATAAATCTTTTGTCCATTTTTGTATTAAATAGAAAAATTCGAACTTTTCTTAGTTCTCTGTTTGTTTGTTTTGTTTTTTTTTTAATTTCTTGTTACCGAGTTTAGAATACCCAAAAAATAGCCTCATTTCATGGGATCGAAGATTTTAGCAAAAATTTGAGTTGAAAAAAGTCAAATTAAGAACTTAGAAATCTTCTATCCGAGAAAATCTTTAACCTGACAATTTATTGTATGAACATCTAAAATTTAAGAATTTTTGTATACGCTTCTTAACTTAAGAATCTAGAAGCCACGAAATTCAAAACTGGATAGATTTGAGAATTTTTTAATTAATTTTTTTAGAGAAGTAAGATCTTGAATTTAAAAACTTAATCTTACTAGCAAATTAACAAAAAATTGATTTTAGTAAAAGTTCTAAAAAAATATTTGAAATTTGGCATTCTTATTACTTTTGCAACATTCGTGAAATTTTTCACTTATTTTTCTTAATTGCTGAAAATTTTCTCGTTTTAACGTTCAAAGAGTCTAATTCTACAATGAAGTAGCCGCTTTTGAAAAAATTTACTATCTATGTATCATAATATACAAAAATTCGTGGAACTTCTTGGAAAATTTTACGTTTTGCCATTCAAAGAATGTAAATTTACAAAAAAAATAGTCGCATTTCATGAGATTCAAGGTTTCAGTAGAATCAAAAATTTTAAAAATACATCTTTTATTCATTTTTGTATTAACTATAAAAATTGAAGCTTTTAATAATTCTCTGATTTTTTTAAAAATTTAAGAATCTAGAAGCTCAGAAATTCAAAACTAGATGGAACTGAAACTCAGAAAATCCAGTATTGAAACGAAAATGTCTTATAAAAATTGTTTTAGTGATTTTTTTTTGAAATAAGATTTACGAACCCAAAAATTTGAAAATTTGGAAACTAGGATCTGAAAACCTACCTTATGTTTCTTTGAAATGAATTTCTTAAACATTGTATTTAAAAACTTAATTCTACGCAAATCAACAAAAAATAGCCACTTTTTTATAAAATTCAAACTTTTAGTAAAAATTTAAAAAAATATTTAGAATTTGACACCCTTACTACTTTTGCGTCATCATAAAATTTTTTACTTACTTTTCTTGAAAGGGGTTACATGGGTTTCAAAGGTTAAAAAACAAACATATTTTCTCTTTCTTTTTTAATATAATAAAAGAATTATTTTATTCAAACTTTAAAATATAACACGGACAACATTTAAACAATATTTTATTAGATTTTCATTTAAAAATTTTTGAAAATTCAGCCGACCTACTTTTCAGATAACTCTAAGTATATAAGTATTCTCACTGCGATTTATATGAAATCAAGAAAGCAAATATTTTTTATTATCAGATGAGTACGGCTAGTAATTGAACGAAGGACTTTAAAAAAAATGAATTTTTGGCAAAGTTTTATATTTTTCCGTAAAATTTACACCACGTAGTCTTGTAAAACAAGTTGTGTCGAAGAAAAAAGAAAACCTTCGTTCAATCACTAGTCAATCGTATCTAGAAAAAGTGTGCAAAATTTGAATAAGATCTATGCATTAGTTTTTGAAAAATGGTGTCCACCACTTTAAGAATAGAATTTTGAAACAAACTCAATCAAATGAATTAATTGAGCTAATTAATTCTTGACATGTTGAGCTAGGTGAGATAAAAAAAAAATTGAAAAAAAATGATTGATTGATTTCCAAACCCATATAACCTCTAAATACTGTAAATTGCTGACAATTTTCTTGTTTTAACGTTCCAAAAGTCTAATTCTATAATAAAATGGAATTTAGAAATTTAGTACATCTACCATATTAGAATAAAAGGCTAATTTCATGAAATTGAAGCCTTTAGCAATTTTTGGAAAATTTCACGTTCAGAAAGTCTAAAAATCTACGTTTTCATGAGATTCAAAATGAGATTGTCCACCAATTTTGCAATGTGTACAAAAAATGGTATTTTTCTTAATTGTCTAGGTTTTTAGAAGATGTCTTGTTTCAGTGTTCAGAAGACCTTAATTTTCAAGATAATAACCTCATTTCGTGGGATTGAAAATGAAATTAGAAATTAGAAAATTTAACAATTTTGATACCAGCTTCCTAACTAAGAATATTGACAATTTCACATTTTAGAGCTCAAAAATTTAATAATCTAAAACCCTAGAAATTGCAAGGTGGATAAAACTTTAAAAATACAGTCTCTTAAAGATTAATGTCTCAAAAATCTACGAAAATCTACGAGAACAGCAGAATTTAAGAATTTGAAAATTCATCTAATAATAATAATCTTTAAAATAGGCTTCTCGAATATTATATTTAGGAATTTAAGCTTACTAGCAAATTAACAAAAAATAGCCTCATCTTCTGAAATTAAAGTTTTAGCAATAACAAAAACAAACATCTGTAAAATTTTGTAGATCGCTGGAAATCTTCTCCTTTTGACGTTTGCTATTATAAAAATTTGTATTTTTCTTAGTTTTCTAGGTTTTTAAATTTTTTTCTATTTTTTATTCAGAATGCCCAAATCTACAAAAAAAACAAACCCATTTCAAGGGATTGGAGCTTTTAGCAAAAATTTTTTAAAGAGTTGGTAAGTCAAAGATCATCAAAGTTTAATTCAAAACCTACAAATCTGCTACCTGAAAAATTTTTACTAAGAATTTGTCATAACAACATCTAAAATTTAAGAATCTTAAATATAATTTATAAGTTGTAATTTAACATCGTAGAGCCAAAAATTTGTATAAATTTAAGACACTAGTATCTAGTAGTATCTAGTATCAAAAATTTCAAACAGTGCTTCTAAGAATTTTTTTTTAAGTAAGTTCTGAAATCACAATTTAAGAATTGGAATCTAGATTTTAAAAACTTATTTTAGGAGCATCCTTAAAATAAGTTTCTCAAATATTATATTAGCTTAATGTCAGATTTTGTTGACCTAATATTTTAGAAGCCCAAACCCCAGAAATTCAGGATTTTAATCTAAGGATCCTGCCAGAGCTGAAATAAAAAAAGCATGAATTTTCCTCACAGAAAACATCAAAGCACATGTTTTCCTACTCATTGTTTAAATAATTTTGAATTTAGAACATCATTCCTCGTTTCGCCTAAAAAAACACCAACGCTCCTAGATAAATTGCTACCATAAGAAACGTATATTTTCCCCCGATAAAATTTTTGTCCATTTGCAAAATGCCACAATCCCCTTGAAACCCAGTCAGTTTATTTCTTATTCATGCGTGGGCCGTCGGCGTGTGAAATGTGAATTTTATTCTAAAACCAGGGGATTTGCCCTCCTACATGTCAAAAATTGTTCGCGGTTTATAGCTGGTTTGATGAGGGTTCTCTTGACCTTTACGAATAGCGAATCGAAATAAATTGAAGTTGTATTTTATGTTTCCTTTATGTCCCTCAAAACATTTCGGGCTCGATATTAAAATGGACCCCTCGACAAAGGGGTGACATTCGCAAATCAGTCCTCTGCGTGTCGTCGGTCAACGTTCTGTCGCTTTGCAAAGTTACAGAGTAGTGGCTGAAGTGAAGCAAACCGAAGCAATCGATAGCGCAATATAGCATCGATTAGCGCGCCACGCCCCGCGCATTGCTTGAGTTACGATGTGCCGGCACTCGACACAACTGCATTTGTACACCCCCTACGACGGTAACGAGGGTAAGTTATGTTAGACAAGAAAGGATTCCGACTACGAGAGACAAAAGTGAAAACGTAAAATCGTCGTCGTTTGCAAAATCGGCATGAAAGTTGCCTTTGATTAAGAGAAATCGAATTATTTCGTTATCATTATGATTATAAACATCGCTCCATTTAAAATAACATCCTCTCTTTTCCGATATCGGAGAAAAATCCCTAGGGACATTAGGGTGACAGGCTTCGAGGTTAAAAAACGACCACATGCAAAGACAAACACTTGGGGAAAAAGACGAGCGCATTATCTAAATTGCGAAAATATTTATTCGACCTTTATCGAAATTCCATTGGAAATAATCATTTCTGTTTTCGTTCTCCTGCATAATGTTGTAATAAGAAAAGTCTTGATAAGTCGAACTATAAAAATGCGCTGATAAATGACAGCAACGAGGGTGTATACGCGATAGCTGGAACTTACTTAACCTACGACCTCTCGTCATCTCGTGTAACAACAGAGCGAGTCTAGGGCCGGAAAATTGCAACATAAAAATCATCCCTAAAAGTCTGCCTAGCCTGCAGCTATCTCATATTGCCTGTTTTAGCAATGTATTCATCCCCTTGTCAAAGTAGATTGATATCGTGCGACGAATTCAGGAACTTGTGCTTCGTTGCTAAAGAAAAACTTACAATAAAACCTACGTCAGAGTATATTGAATTTTCGGGAACTGCCACGTAAAATCTTAATGGAATTCTTTGCGCAAATTCGCACTGTATAACCATCGACATAATTCCATTATACAGTTTTTTTCTAATTTATTACTGTTTTCCACCGCGAAAAACACCAAATATGAAAACGTTGCTATCATTTGCTTATTAGAAATTTCATCTGATCTCACCTAAAATTTCACATAATTCCAGTGTTTCCAAACGAAGAAAGAAATTTTTGAAACAATCGTAATAAATTGTATTTATTTTCTCATGTCTATGAACATTTAGGAGATTCCTCGTTTCAGTTTTTAACACTTAAATTTACCAGAAATTATCAGCAATTTCGTGATTCAAGCTTCTAGCAAAACCACGAATTTCATTCCAAAATTTTGTAAGATTTTGAGAATCAGTGTTGGGTTTATTGGGAATTAAGCTCATCTGCTGTTTTCGCATCATCTGTAAAAATTTGCAGATATGTTGCTAAATTTTGTGGAATTTCTAGGTTTGACGGTTAAAGAGTCTAAATGTGTTTATAATAAAATAGCCGCATTCCATTAATTGTTAGTTGTGGGCAAAATTAAAATCTGTCGACTACCATGCATGAGCCATAAGAACATTTTTTGTTTTTAGAAAATTTGAGGTCGTAGAAAAAAAGTTGAAATTCAAGCTTTAAGCAGAAAATGGAAAAAATATTTCAAATTAGCACATTACTTTTGCATCGTTTGTGTCTTCATTCCGCAGATTGACTGAAATTTTGTCGTTTCGATGTGCTGAGTTTTAAATTTTCAATTCAATTTTCTTTAAATTTTTTAAAGCTTCAAGCTTTTGACAAAATTGAAAATTTTATTAAAAACTTAACTTATCTATCATATTGCGTCATGTAGAAAAATTTGTACGAATTCGTCTTCATTCTTTGAGTTTTTAGAAAATTTCACATTGCCTTGTTCAGAATTCCTACATTACAATAAAATTGCCTCTTTCCATGAGACTGAAGTTCTTGGCAAAGATTTGAAATTTTGTCTGGAATTGGGCACCTCTACTATCTTTGCGTCATAATATACAAAAAATCATGAGTATTTTTGGAAAATTCCACCTTTTAACTTCTACTAACCGTGGGTTATAAAAAAAAAATCCGTGAGTATTTTTCTAAAATTGTACTGTTTGACATTCAGAGATTCTAAATCTACAAGAAAATACACGTATTTTATGACTTTCAAGTTTTTAGCATAAATCAAAAATTTTACTTAAAAATAAATGATTGGCCAGTATTGTTGGATCATATGATTTTAGAAAACTCGGTTTCAGAGTGCAAAAAGTCTAAATCTACCAGAAAAATGCCACATTTATGAGGTTCCATCTTTAATCAAAAATTAAAATTAATTGCGGCATCTATAAAAAATTAGTATTTTTCTTTACTCTTTGGATTTTTAAAAAACCTCATGTCTCGCCAAGATCTACCTCAACATAGTCTAAAAAACATAAAATTCAAGCTTTTGGTACAAATTAGAAATTTTGTTTGCCCTACGGGCGCATCTACTAATTTCGCGTCTTCTATGAAAATTAATATTTTTCTTAATTTTGCGAGTTGTTAAAAAATTCTTTATTTCTATGTTTAGAAAGCCTAAATCTGCATCAAAATTGCCTCATTTTATAGAGCTTTTAACAGAATTTTAAAAAAATATTTGGAACGTGACATTTCTCCAAATTTTACATCATTTACATATACTCGTAATTATTCGCATTTTTCTTAATTCTATGTGTTTCTCTAAAACTTCTCGTTTCTACCTCCAGGGAGTCTAAATCTACAAAAAATAACCGTATTCCATGAGATTCAAGCTTTCAGCAGAAATCAAAAATTTCTATTCAAAGTAAATGATTTAGCAAACCAGCCGTTTGTGAATTACCTATAAAAATTAGTTCTTTTCTTTAATCTTTGGATTTTTAGAAAATTTCACGTTTAGGAATTCATAGAGCTTAAATCTACAAAAAAAAATTCTAATTTCATGAGATTCAAGCTTCTAGTGGAAGTTAAGAATTTTGTTTGGCATTCACCAATTTTGCATCTTCGATAAAAATTAATATTTTTTTCAATTTTTTGAATTGTTAGAAAATTCCTCGTTTCGATGTTCAGTAAGCCTAATTTTAGGGCACAGTAGACTCATTTCTTGAGATTTTTGCTTGAAGTATACATTAGAAATTTTGTTTCGCTTTTCTAACTTTGTGTATAAAAACTCGTATTTTTCTTAATTCTCCGATTTCTGTAAAATTTCTTGTTTTGGAGTCGAAATCTGCCAGAAAAAACTCGCTTATTATAAAACTCGTATTTTTAGTACAAATTAAAAAAATTATTAAAAAATAAATGGTTTGTGCGTTTCTCTAAATTCTGAGGTCTCAGAAAATTTTTTGTTCCGACGTTCAGAAAGTCGAAATCTACAGCAAAATAGTCTGTTTTCGAGATATTTAAGCTTTTAGTAGAAATTAGGAGTTTTCTTTGGCATATTGCGCATCTACTAATTTTCCACCACCTAAAAAAAATCCTGACACTCTTAATTTTCTGAGTTTTAAAAAAATGTTCATTTCAGTGTTTAGAAAGTCTAAAACTGCAAGGCAATGCTCATATTTCATGAGTTTCAAACTTTTAGCAGAAATTAAAAATTTTGTTTTGAATATCCAGCAGTTTTACATCATATATAAAAATTAGTATTTTTCTTTCCTCTTTGGATTTCTAAAAAATTCCACGTGTCGCCTAAATCTACACCAAATTAGTCTGATTGCATAAAATTCAAGCTTTTAGTACAAATTAGAAATTTTGTTTGGCCTACGCGCATCTACCAATCTCGCGTCTTCTATAAAAAATAATATTTTTTTTAATTCTGTGAGTTGTTAAAAAATTCTTTATTTCTGTGTTTAGAAAGTTTAAATCTGCAGCAAAATTGCCTCATATTATGATATTAGAGCTTTTAACAGAATTTAAAAAATGTATTTAGAACGTGACATTTCTCCCAATTTTACATCATCTACATATAATTATTGGCATTTTTCTTAATTCTGTGTATTTCTCTAAAACTCCTCGTTTTGATGATCATGGAGTATAAATCTACAAAAAAATAAACGCATTCCATGAGATTCAAGCTTTCAGCAGAAATCAAAAATTTCTATTCAAAGTAAATAATTTAGCAAACCAACCGTTTGTGAATTACCTATAAAAATTAGTTCTTTTCTTTAATCTTTGTATTCTTAGAAAATTTCACGTTTCGGTATGCATAGAGCTTAAATCTACAAAAAATGTCTAATTTCATGAGATTCAAGCTTTTGGTAGAAGTTAAGAATTTTGTTTGGCGTCTACCAATTTGGCATCTTCTATAAAAATTAATAATTTTTGAATTGTTAGAAAATTCCTCGTTTCGATGTTCAGTAAGCCTAAATTTAATGCAAAATAGCCCCATTTTCTAACTTTGCATATAAAAACTCGTAAATTCTGATTTCTGTAAAATTTCTTGTTTTGGAGTCTAAAGTGCAAATCTGTCTGAAAAAAAACTCGCTTTTTATAATACTCACAGTTTTAATAGAAATTCCATGCCCAAAATTACAAGAAAATGCTCATATTTCAAGAGTTTCAAGCTTTTAACAGATATTAAAAATTTTGTTTGGGATATCCACCAAAAAAATCATATTGCTGTAAATTTTTGTATTTTATACATTTTTGTGTTTAAAGAGCTCACCAAAAAATTGTAGCATCTCGTGAGCTTCAACTTTTGAGCAAAAATTACAAATTTAATTCAAAAATTTATTGTTCAGCGTATCCACCATTTTTTCATATTTTAATTATTTTTTTTCTCTGAGTTGTGTGGATCTGACTGGAACTAATTACCAATTATAAATCAGCAAATTAATTACTAAATTAAATTAACAGTTTATATATACCAGCAGATTGACAATTTGAACGTGTCGATATTTGAATGACTAGGCAGACAACAGATGTACTAACAGCATTTTTATTCGACCATACAGTATATTAAATCATATTTAATTGATTTTCCTTGCTAATTAAACCTTACAAAACGTTAAAAGAATTTTGGTTTAGAAAAAGTACATTAACTTGAAACGATGTTTCTCTTAAAAGTAAACAACCTGACCAAAAATGGATCCTTTCTCCTTCAGATGAAAAAGCTTCTGTCATATATTTCAATATACTTGTTTCTGTATAAATAGGTTCAATTTTGGTCGTCGACCTCCCCCGTTTCGCCTTTTTTATTTTATATCCCCTGTCCTGGTCATCGCCACCTGCGCTCGTAGTATAACAATCATGTCACATAAAACTGCAACACGAAGAAAATGCATCACTCCGATATCCCACAGGTTTTCCGTTGCCGGAGCATTGAAATGTCTTCGCTCCCTCCCAAAAACCATATCCGAGATATTACGTCATATCTAAAATATATTTCCCACCTTTCTCGACGTTTTCCATATTATGATTAGTCGGAAACGTTATAAGGGCGACGATGAGACTGTGATGCTAAGGGAAAGACAGAGGGTTTCTTTGCTCATACAGTATTCAACGCCAGCTATATCCCGCATTAATGTGGCCGTATCCGCTGGATTGGGAATATGTATGGGGCTCGGACTGAGCCAAACTGAACTCATAATTTAGGAATACATTCAGGATACCGGCAACGTATCACATCGGTATTTTTACGTTTATGGCAAGATAATGGTAATGTATGGAATACGATAAATCAGATTTATTTTAAAATGTTGCCCTCATTTGGAACAGGACGCTGGAATAATGTCTAGGATAATGCATTTTATTTACGTGGATGGAATAGATACTCGCGAAAATAGAACAGCGTTTTAGGATTCTACAAAGGTACTACGAAATTTCATTTTGCATGGAAAATCTACTTTGAAAATATTTTTTAAAAACAAAGTAATATAGTGCATTAAAATGGCTATTTATGTAACGAGGTCGTAAAGAAAATGAAGAAGGTAACGAGCCCAACGTTTGGAAGACGAGGGGAAAGAAACACAAAAAAACAACAAAATGTAGCATGCATAATGTAAGAATTTGTGGTGCAGTCCGTAATATTTTGACAGATGAGTCCACAAAATTCATCATTGCGGCCGCAAAAGACTGCGTAACATACACGTTTATCCCTCAAAAAATATATTTGTGTTTTGTAGTTTTGCTTAAATTTTCTTAATTCTTTTTATTTTTACTTTGATAAAAAGTTTATTAGAAGAACTTAAAAAAATGAAAGTAAAAGTAGAAGTAATTATCAATTTAAAGTACAAAATTAACCTAGTTTATAAGAAATACCTCCAACATTTTTGAACGACAATAACACATAAGTGGCAACAAATGTACATAACAACATCAACGACAACAAATTGTTTCTTGTAAAACCTATTACTTTTGTTCTAATTTCTACATTCCAGTGCAGGTATAATAAAAAATAGCGTATGACATGCGTGTGTAAGAGCATTTAAAGCACTGGCACGATTAAAAGCATTCCGCCCCGCGTCGTGCCAGCTTTACTGTTTTTTATAACTTACATCATAACATACATTTAAAAATCAAACTCTCAAACACCGAACAGAAATAGCAAAACAAAATTAATATTTTAGAGGTGCTCTAATGTGTCGCCGTTTGCTTCAACGTCTTTTTCCAAACGTACTCGAAAATCGCTTAAATTTCGCATCACATTTCCATTTCTTGGTGCAAATGCTCCACCAATTCTTTGCCTCCGACCTTCCGGAATTGTCGGAGATTTTTTGAAAAGGTCACCATCCGCAGGGTATATTTAGACCGGCGAGTCCATAAAATTCTTTTTTACGACAGCTAAGAATCCGTAAAGTAAACGATTATAGAGTAGTCGCAAAACTGATTAAATTTTGCATCACAATTCGATCTCTTAGTGCAAATGCTCCACGAATTTTTTGCCCCGGATCTTCCGGAATTGTCGGTGGCGTTGAATAAACGCAGCACAGCATAGGAAATAGTCACAATGCATGAAACCAGGAGACCGTGCAGAGTAGCAAAGTGTGGTGGAGCACCATCTTGCATAAAATCATCAATTAAATCCTCAAAGTAATTTTCCAAAAATTTTTAAAGCCGAGTTCATAAAATTCATTTTTACGGTGGCAAAAGAATCCGTGAAGTAAGTAAATGATTGTAGAGTCGCCCGAAAATTTTATTTTTAATTCCATAATCAACAAATTCTCCCGATTTTTTGTTGACATGGTAGTAACCATTTTGGATAAATTTAACCAAAATAAGGAGATGTTAAACCTGATTAAGCTTCACTTCAATATTTACATTTTGAATTTTATATAATTCTAAGACTATGTAAGTCTTTGGTGGGTCACATTGTATGTAAATTACGAAACTAGAAAAATGGAAAAAGTAAACTTAAAAAAAGCCTGAAGTAAACAAACAATAAAAGCATCAAGAGGCTTTTGAATGAAACCTGTTGGTAGTTAAGCCTGCTAGTTAAAATTTGTAAAACAGTTTGAGGTTATACTACTATTAATATAGTTGAAATGATCATGATGACAGTTCTCAAATGTCAAATTCGATAAAGACAATTCTACCAACCTGTAAAAATGAAATCTGACGTATTACAAACATCTCATATCTTTGAGATGGACAGCCAAAAAATTATGAAGAAACCGTAGATCCCAAAAACGGCAAAATTTCTAAAAGGGACAAAAAATGAGACTTGAAGTAAGAAACTTTATCAATCAACATGGACGTAAACACTTATCCAATTAATATTGACATAAATTGAACGAGTATATAAATAAAAAACAAATTAAAAAAACACAATAAACTTAAAATCAAAAAAATTGATAGCAGTTTTTAATAGTAATATTAATCCAGTCAAAATAAACATACAACTTCGGAATTATACCTCGAGGAGATACCACATAAAAAAAAAAGTGCGCCAAGTACTCTACCTCGAAGGTAGTGTGGAAAATACTGCACACTATGTAGAAAATTAGCCAAAAACAATTTTAGTTGAAGGTTTACTATAAATAAAGTAAACTTATGACACTTTTACAAAAATGATTAAAAGCTGGAGTAGCACAGGCAGTTTTTTTTGAAGTTAGACAAGCAAGAGCTTAAAATTGCGATATCTCATAAACGAAAATTAGTAGGAAAAAAAGTAATGAGACCTTTTTCGTAGAAAATCGCATAATCTACAAAATTTGTAGACTATTTCTACGATAACGATAACGATAACTATGGAAAGCTTTTACAGGAAATTAATTGTTTTCCCAAATTAATCTATTTGAATCCAAAACTGCAATCAGTGTAATGAAACTAGGCATGCAGTCTCCTTTTAAAACATCCTTGGATTATATTACAATAATCTGCGTGACACGTATTATTATAAATTTTGTCCAGTTAAAGCTGTAGATTATCAATTTGAAAGAAAAGAAAGAAAATTTAGTACATACCTGAAAATTCGCTTTTTTCACTTTAAATTAATACAACATCTAAAACACTCAACACTTATGATCTTTCCATTTTAAAAGCTCATTTAATTTCCTCGCTACACATCAAATTAGAATATTTGGAGCTCTACATCTCTACCCTTCGAAGCCCCTTGACAAACTAACCATTCAAGAAACCCTTTATATAAAAAACTCTACACTGTTTTAAATAAGGGGGTGGAGCATATGTAAAGCTCTCTCTCAAAGGTTTACGGAGCACTACCTAGCATATAGATTTCCTCGAATAAAATTCTACAGTGGAGGGGATCCAAGCTTCGAATCCATATACTGTGTATCGACAAAACTCTTTATACTCTCTCCAACCCTTACTTTTTTACTTATGTATAAAACCCCTTTTTAGTTTAGAAGGGGAGTAACCCTTTATAGTTACACACCAAATTTATCTGTAATGCCATTAAGCAATTTCAATATACGAGCTCATACGAGTGACAAGTTCACAGCACTTCCTGCATCTGCGTGGTTGTCTTGAAAATCCTACAAACATAAATGTGCTCAGAAGACAAAGAAAACGCTAAAGTTAGAAAAAAGAGGAAGTGTTTTACCTTCACTGTAATTTAATGTTGGGACAATTTAAACCCTTCCCTTAAAAAAGCGCACACAAAGGGTTGTCCCCTTTGCAGATGGTGCGAATCAAAGGGGTGGTAGGGTTGACTCGCAGAAAAAAAGGGCACGTGTGTTGAGTTTATGTTTTACCCTTTTCAATTTACAGTACCTGAATGACGCTGTACTTATTGGTACCACCAGAACTGGTAAAATTCACGAAATTTTCCTGAAAAAAAGGTGTAAAGAGGAAATTTTAGCATAGGTTTTCACTCAGAGGCAACTTTTGCACTTTTATTAATGTTTGTAACGTCAAAAAATGACAATGTCAAATGTCTAACACAGTCGGTAATTAATAACCTTAAAATGCTCGGACTGCAATTAAAACAAATACCAGTGGCGGAACATAAAAGAGCATCCACCTGTGTGTTTTCATTTTACAATTTTTTTCAAAGTCGATACTTTAGATCCCACCAACATATATCGTGATACAATTTTCTTGGAAATGAGAAAAAGTCGTGAATCTCGTTCATGAAAACTTGCTGGATCAAATTTGTTGCTAGTTTCATTCTGTCCCATTAATTTAACAATTAAATTAATAGCAAATTAAGATAATCAATTAGCTTTATTGATTAGCAGTATACAAACTTGAATGTGAAAATTTGGAACTACAAATTTTATAAAATGGTTCCAAATTCCAATTAATATAAAATTTATACATCACTTTTAGTTACAAATTGAAATATTAATTGAAGGTTATATCCCAAAAGTTTACAAAGGTAGTTTTTTTGCAAAATTTTGCATATATAAAAGCCTGAAAATCACTATTGACACTATCACTAATTACAATTCCAATAAAGTTACGACATACCTCCACAGTAACAAAAGTGTAGCTAAGACTACTGCTGTCGTGTCTATTTTTTAATGCTTGATAGATATTACAAATGTCCAAGTCTGTTGGGCGTTCACTGCTTGGTCTATTTCAACCTAGGCACCACAAAATCGCTAAGTGCGTGCGCATCACAGAGATCTCACTATTACATTATACAAACAAAAGTGTTTTAATGATTTTGAACGTTTTTAAAATGTGAATCATTATTAACCTACAAGTGAATTCATTGTTATCCGTAAACTAGACAAAAAATAAGGTTGGTACTGCCACTTCCTAGTACTTTTTTCGTGGTACAATTGGTATCGATGGACGTCTCTGTTAGACATCAAGTTTTATTTGACATTTAATTTATTTTCAAAAATTACCTAACCTCACGCCCGACGTTGACATGACAGATGACAGATTATTCCCCAAACTGCGTAAATACAAACTTACACCACTCAGTTTTGAAAAATTTACACTAGGGAGTGGACGGATAAAATGAATTTGATGGTTTACTTTTCAGTGCAACAATAAGGCCAATAATAATTACTTTATTTACTTAGAGTAAATTATTATTATTATTATTATTATTATTATTATTATTATTATTATTTATTAAATTGCTTGAAAATGTGTATATAACTTTGATACGGATAAACTTATCGTTAACGTTACTAAAAATAACTTGCAATAAATGGAATGTGTCTAAATTGTATTCTTAAATAAACGTATCTAATAGATAGGCCCGATTTCATCTCTGGAAAATTTTAGTAAAAGCTGGAAGCCGTCTCATCAGTGTAATACCGCTGCCATTGGTTAAAATTCACTTTTCTCGAAATGTGATTGGTTGTAATAATATAGCGCGAAATAGTCATTATTATTAACAAATAACTCAAAGACTCAGTTTATGTTTGCCGTCAATTCTAACTAAAACTTTTAAATAAATTATATCATATATTATATATATATATACATATATCATATATATTAACTTAGTTTGATTTTCCGTTTCACAAACTTTATGTAGTTTATTTGACTTGTTTCAGAATAAAAATTCAAGCAGCGTCAACGTCAACAAGAAATTACATATGCTATGCTCCTCCTCACTCCTCTCGTGTTGAAATTTATCAAGAGGGTGCACTTGACGACAAACCCCCTGCCGACTCAGACCAACCAAATCATACAAGACATTAAAAATCATAGCACCCCGCAGCGATTTATGCTACATTACCCCGACTGATGGCACTAGTGCATTTTCCGGTCACATTCCTCTAAAATTTGCAGATTTGCCCATTTCACCCAACCATAAATACCACAAAATTGCAAAATTTTCCCGACATTGTCAACAATGCCTTTTTTTATTCGAAAAGTAGCTAAATCATAACTGGCGTCCCAAATGATTAGAGGACAATTTTCTCGCTGTAGACTGTCTTTTATTTCATTATTCTATTATTGATTGGTTGCCTCAGGCTAACGTGCTACGCTTTCAAACAATTAACCCTGCCAATAAGCGGAGGATCATATTTGTGCCAAAAAGTTTTGATGAAAAATATTAGATGTCGTCGACATTTCTCTGGTGAAATTAGCGACGTTTATTCGAAATTTGCGGAGATCTACTGGAAGCGCAAGAGAGGTAATAATTGTTGGGGGTAGAGTAATATCGTTCCAGTTACGTTATCTACCTGTAATGTTAGACGACGATGACGCAGATGTAAGATAACCCAATTAGGATATGAGTTCTGCAATAAGCAAACAGAAGAAGTCCGTCGTCGTGGCAACCCCTGGTCTGCCTAGCTAGACAAAGGAGAGCTAACTCATCTTTAATAAGACGATCAATTATGAAGCGAACGAAACTTCTGTGCAACTTTCCACTGTAATTATATCTTTCTAATTGCGTTCCATCTTTCTTTCCAACCAGATTTACAGCAAATACATCACAACTTACCAAATGTGGACGAACGTTTTAAGCGAAGAAACAAGAGAATGTATTGACTCTCCATCAATGTTAATTAGAATCAACTTGGCTCTAAAACTTTGCGGCCAATTAACACTAACAAGAATTCTAAGTTCTTGAGGTACATAGTTACAACGAAAAGATTATATCAAAATGCAGTGCCTGCTATTACTGTATCTGTTATCAAAAATCATTAGAAAATCACATAACATGTCTTTATTTTTTCTTTATTTTTACTCTAATATTACAATGTGAGTTAGATAGTACAGTCTTTATACAAAGACTTCACAAAAAAGTTTGATTTTTGGTGGGATAAAGTGCCATCTACCGGAAAAGTTGCACGCTTGCAACCCATTAATTGCAACTAGTCTCCACTTAGTGGCGCCACTGGATAATCGCAAACCGCCATTATAATTTAGCGGGAAACCAGTTGTTCATTCGCTAACGTACTTTATTTTTCCGTTGTTGTCATTTACGTTCGTAGTCGTCCCTTTTCTTGTTTTTCGTACATAAAAGTGACCCAAAATGGTGAATGCACCTGGCAAAAACTACGTCTATAAAAGAGGTAATTCTGACACTATAATTTAAGGTTAGGTGTGTAAATCTTTTTTTCAGACGGTAGAACTGAAGATGTCCATCTCGATAAAATCACTTCCCGCATCCGGAAATTATGTTACGGTTTAAATATGAATATTGTGGACCCTGTAAGTTCTTTTTAACCACTTTAAATGCGTAACGCAATGGTATTTTAGGTGAACATCACACTGAAGGTGATATCTGGGTTGTATCCAGGTGTCACAACCGTGGAATTGGATAGTTTGACTGCGGAGACTGCAGCTATGATGAGTACATTACATCCCGATTATGGAGTTCTTGCAGTTCGCATTGCAGTGTCGAATTTGCACAAGCAGACTAAAAAGCATTTCAGTGGTAAGTAGACATAGTGTATTTTGGGTTGTCTATATACGAGGCGTCGTGTTTTGCAATATATGTGCATGGTAAAAATGCAGTACTGATAGATAACTAACAGTATTTGTAACTGAACAACAATCACAATGTTCAGTTGAATAAATGGTGTAAACACCGAAAATGAAAATAAAAAACAAGAACAGTTTTTAGCTGCCTGTGTCTAAAAATATCATACTTCATATACACATTATTTTGTTAATTATCTGGATTTTTGTTTGTTCTGCATTTAGTAAATCCTTAAACAATAAAAACGATCTTTCTACATCAACACTACTTAAAAGTCAAAATATTGAACAAATCACTTGTGTCGATTTAAGTTCCTACTTTCATTTTTTTTTATATAATTTGGTGTATGTGTGCTAGATCTGTTTTTTTTTAACGTGGATGTGATTTTTTGATTTCTTAGAAGAAGGCGTACTCAAATCAGTATTAAGAAAATTTGCCAAATGTAAGTGAAATACAAACTAAAAATGTAATTGGCTAATTAAAATTAAAACAGCGCCGGACCCCTAAAAAAATTAACAAAGCAAAATACACCCAGAAATTAACAAGATAAAGTTAATTTTAACACCAATAGTAAAAATTGAAACTAGTTCTAGATATATTATTTTGAAAAAAAAAATAGGAAATTAGGCAAATGTGACGCAATTTTTTTAATTGTTGTTTGTAATTAATTATAAACAATTGTATTAGTGTCAATTTATTTTCATACTAATTTAACACAGTCCAAGTTCAGAAACAAAATTTGTATTTATTTCTAACGAAAAGTGAATCTAAAGGTATTCGCCAGAACACTCATACTTTCGTTCTTGATAAATAAATAACTATTAACACCTACACTTGGTAATATTTTTTTGACTCGGTACTATAAATTTCAGAGGTGATCGACGACCTCCACAACGCTACCCACCCGAAAACCGGCGTGAGAACCCCCATGATTTCCGACTTCCACCACGCCATCATAATGAGGAACGCCAACCGTCTCAACTCCTGCATCATCTACGACCGCGACTTTTCGTATAACTACTTTGCTTTTAAAATGTTAGAACGTGACTATCTTCTTAAGATCAACAACAAAACTGTTGAACGCCCCCAGCACATGTTGATGCGTGTAGCTGTAGGAATTCATGGCGAAGACTTGGACTCCGCCATCGAAACGTACCATTATATGTCGGAAAAGTACTTTATCCATGCTAGTGCTACTCTGCAGACGGCCGCAACTCCGGAACCTTTTCTGTGTTCATCGTACTCAGTGGCGATGCCTGATGATAGTTTGGATGGAATATACGATTGTATTACGCAGTGTGCCATCATTGGTAACACTGAAGGAAATGTTGGTGTTAACATCCAGAATATCAGAGCTAAAGGTACAGATATCGCTGGAACGAATGGAGTGTCGAACGGGTTGGTGCCCATGTTGCGGGTGTTTAACAACTCTGCGTGTTACATCAGCAAAAATGAGTCGGAGAGTCAGACGATTTATTTAGAACCATGGCACGCGGATATTTTGGAATTTTTGAATTTGAAAAAAGCGACAGGAATGGATGAGTACAGAGCCCGGAATCTATCATACGCACTTTGGGTGCCCGATATCTTCATGCAAAGAGTCAAGGAGAATAAAATGTGGTCGTTGATATGTCCCCATCGGTCACCAGGCCTTACAGACATTTGGGGCTCAGACTTTGAGAAACTCTATGAGAAATACGAAGCTGAAGGCAACTATGTGAAGCAGATCCCAGCAAGAGACCTATGGCGCGCTATCTGCTTGTCGCAAATGGAATCTGGAACTCCTCACATCCTCTACAAAGACGCCTGCAACAAAAAGAGCAACCAACAGAACTTGGGTACTATTAAAGGTGGTAACTTCTCAACAGAAATCATCCAGTTCACGTCAAATAATGAAATTGGGGTTTGTCCGAAGGCTTCCGTGGCGCTCAACATGTTTGTAAACGCAGACCGTTCTGGGTACGACTTCGAAAAACTCAAGGAAGTTGTAAAGAGAGTGGCGAAGAACTTGAACAAGGTGATTGATGCGAGTTCCTATCCGTTGACGCAAGCTAAATCCTCCGTGTTTAATCATCGACCAATAGCCATCGGTGTGCAAGGTCTAGCAGACACTTACATTCTTCTTAGAATGGCGTACGATAGCGAAGAAGCAAAACTCCTTAACAGTCAAATTTTTGAAACTATATACTATGGAGCCCTCGAAGCTAGTTCTGAGATTGCAGAGAAAGATGGTGCCTACGCTACGTACCAAGGCTCGCCGGCAAGTAAAGGCTTGTTACAGTACGACATGTGGAATGTCACCCCAACCAGTCTTTGGAATTGGGAATCTTTGAAACAAAGAATTTCCAAACACGGTGTGAGGAACTCTCTCCTCACAGCCGTGGTCCCTACGAACCGCACCGCCTACATTTTGGGCAATAACAAATCAACAGAAGCCTACACCTCCTACGTGGACATCAGAAGAGTCACTGGAGGCGAATTCAAAGTTGTTAATACTCATCTACTCAAAGATCTTACCGAGAAAAATCTCTGGAATGATGATATCAAAAACCAAATTATAGACAGTAACGGATCTATTCAAAACATTCCAGAAATACCCAACGATCTTAAAAATATATACAAAACTGTTTGGGAAATACGCCAAAAAGTTGTAGTCAACATGGCGGCGGACAGGGGGCCGTTCATTGATCACAGTCAAGCGATGAACATCTATATTCCATCACTCACCGACTCAATTATCAATTCCATCCATTTCCATGGTTGGGAGAAGGGCTTGAAAACAGGCTTGTACCTTCTGAAAACGAATTCGTCGATTTCGGACGATTTTCGGACGAAAGCTGAGATGACTAAGATGGTGATTGGTCAACAGAATGGCGAGAAAAAGAGGAGCGAAGAGGAGGAGGCGGCTATCTTAGCGTGCTCGTTGCAAAACCCTGGCGCTTGCGAAATGTGTAGCGCTTAAAGTTTACATGATTAAGGTAGAAATAAAATAATTTGATTTGATCAAGGTTCGCTTTTTAAATTTTTCCTTTTACTATAAAAATGTCTAGCAATTGTTTTATACTGTAGCGGATGGTTATGATTTGATCATTTAAATGGTTTAATAATGCAGCCTGGGTTAAAAGACACAGGTCAATGTAATTTATAATTGGTTAAAGCCCCGAAGCGCACACCAGCCCAAGACGACTTATAACAGCGGAGACCGACATCGTTGTCGTGGCCACAAGAATTTTCAAAATTGTCTTTAATCTCCGCCTTGCATTTCGTGATGTCTAAGTCAAAATCATCACAATCAACGTTCGATAAAATGACATCTTCCGTGGTTCCGGCAGCAGGAATTTCGTTGCGCTCCAAATACCAATCTTCAGGGTTAAGAACATATCCGACTTGTTGACACACCAAAGCAGCGTTTTTGATCGTCCAACCGTAGTTACACACGGTGCCCCATTGGTTGTTAATTTTGATCTGGAGGCGTCCTTCTGTCTCTGTAGCTCCTCCTAATAACCTAATAGGAATCTTGGATTCTGTTGGAAGAATTTCCGTCTCTGTTTCATAGGGCTCTGTGGTTGTTTCGTTGTCGGGAGCATAAACAATTTCTTCTTTCAACGTAAATTTGATGCTATCAGGTTCTGTACCTCACGCCTCCAATTTACCTCCGACCATCATTCCAATAGAAGGAGGAAACCGGAGGGTGACTCCCGGGTCTAAAGTAAGTTTTCCTCCAGGTCGGATACTTATATCTTTTTCGACAATGTACTCGCCGGACGTTAAAGTTTCTTCCCCTTCGACCTCTCCACCGACTCTGTTCGAGGTAGCTGATAGGAACTTCGGAACGGAAATTTGGTACTCGTAAGGAGAAGTCCTGGTGGTTTGTGGATTCGAATTGTGGAGAAGAAACGGCACGAAGTTAATCTTTGCCAGACTGTAGCGTTCCGGTCGATGGAAAAGACGCGGTAAAATGTTCTCATCACGACTCTCTCCCAACCAATTATAGGTACAATTGATAGATTTGCTCTGGTCTTCGAAGTGACTTTAGATCTCGTATTTAGACCCAGGATTCTCAATGATGTTCTTGAAGACGTCGATGTTGTCGGAACCGACGACAACAGGCGCCGCGACGCGACTCCTCGGATTCAAAACGGAGACCTAACTGGCAGAGGATTAAAACGGTTCAGTGATCTTTCTTTGGATAAAATTACGCGTAAACAAGACTGATCTTGAGCGTGAGGAGATAAAGCTGTTTGCCACAAACATCCCCGAATTGTTGGAGGTTACCTGCAAAGCTGATTCGAAGCCCCACGTAATTGTTACTAATAAATTTGAAGCTCCGTTGGTACGTTCAATAGTTTCCTCACAGGTGAAGACTCAGTAAAATGGAAGTTCCATGAATACCAACTTTATTCACTAGTGAACTATTTATTGAATAAAAAATCTATACTTTGGTGTACACGTCTACAATCTACGCACAAACATTTAAACTTAAAACTACATTTTTTCTATTTACTAGACTTATTACAAAAAATAATTTACACTTAATACAACGCTTTTAAAAATCTACATTTGTATCAAACTCTTGGGCCCCACTAGTGGTGACACCGCATTTCTGATACTCGCTGACCTTCTTCTCAAAGAAGTTAGTTTTACCTTCCATGGAAATAATGGTCATAAAATCGAAAGGATTTTTGGTATTATAGATTTTCTCACAACCCAACTCTCCCAACAATCTATCAGCTACAAACTCAATGTACTGGCACATAAGTTGACAATTCATCCCGATCATACTGACTGGCAAAGCCTCACTTAAAAACTCTTTCTCAATCTTAACAGCATCTTCAATAATACTCTGAATTCGCTCCTTTGATGGTTTCTGAACCAAATGCGAAAACATCAAACAAGCGAAATCACAATGTAAACCTTCATCGCGTGAAATCAACTCATTAGAAAAAGTGAGACCTGGCATCAGACCACGTTTTTTCAACCAAAAGATAGCAGCGAAGCTCCCTGAAAAAAATATGCCCTCGACGGCGGCGAAAGCGACGATTCTTTCACCGAAAGTGGCGTTTTTACTGCTGATCCAGAGAAGTGCCCAATCAGCCTTCTTCTTAACACAAGGAAGATTTTTAATAGCGTTGAACAAAAAGTCCTTTTTTTCAGGATCTGAAATGTAAGTTTCAATCAACAAACTGTACATCTCTGAGTGGATGTTCTCAATTGCGATTTGGAACCCATAGAAACAACGTGCTTCAGTTACTTGGACTTCTTGGCTGAAACGTTCCACAAGGTTTTCGTTGACGATACCATCAGAAGCAGCGAAAAATGCCAAAACACGCGAAATGAAGTAGCGTTCGTTGTCATTCAGTTTGTACTTCCAATCATCCAGGTCTTTTGATAGATCAACTTCTTCAGTTGTCCAGAACGAAGCCTCAGCTTGCTTGTACTTGGCCCAAATATCTGGGTACTGAATAGGGAAAACCACGAAACGCCCAGGGTTTTCCCGAAGAAGGGGCTCCAATTCGGAGTCAAATTCCATGTTGTCTCCATCCTGGATTCTGGGACCATCATCCAAAATGTTTTTGATGATGTTAGTCTTATTGTTGGTCAACACGTTCTTGTTGGCGTTCTCAAGGATGGAAATTGGAACATTTTCTTTGTTAGCGAAAGACATTTTCGGACTGGGGGGTAAAAATCATAATGCAGGTAAAGATTGCACAAGGTTGTAAAAACAAACTCACCTGCTACACTGAGACAGTAGGGCACTAACAACAGTAAATAAAACAGGTACAATAATTACACCAACAAAACATAAAATGCCACCACCCTAAACCTGCAGGCCCTTTTATAGTAGAGACATGCAGGTAACGGTTAGAAATGAATTTAGCGGGAGAATTTTCCATTGGGTGTCATGGTAGGCGCAAATAGAATGACATAAGCCAGTGGCGTCCACATATATTTTTGTCTGAAATAAATAACCTTTTGCTGGCTTAAATAATGTTAGAAACTTCTAGAACTTTTAGTACATTAAATTAGACATTTTTGTGCTCTTATATGTAGGATTTATGTACTGTATTAATTTTTTGTCCTTTTATAAATGATTTACTCTGGTGCTACGTCTATATTGTGTTATGTCATAATGTTGGAGGGAAAAAGTTTGATTGGTGGATAATTATAAGCTAGATGTTTGGGTCAAAACCAGGGGCGGCCTCACATTTTCTAATGTGGAAAAAAAAAGGAAATGAGTGAGTGACTTCAAGAATCGAAAGACTAAAGTTTTATCGTAGTAAATAAGGGCCCAACTGTAAAAATGGAAGGAATTCAAAAATTTGTTTTTTCTTTAAAAAGAAGTTACAAATATCTACAAAGAAAAAAATAGAGAATAGACAAAACATATGTCTTATATGAAACTTACAAGATTCTTGGTACGCATGATTCGAATTTTATGTGATACCCCTAAAAACAAATACATTTACAATAAAAATATTTAGGTATATATCACAAACCATCTTTGCATATCATAAACAAATGAAATTATACCTACAGCTGAGTGATATTTATTATCTTTGCAACAGTCAGTTTTGATAAGTATGACAGATAATATAAATGTAACAAAAACAGATATAAGGTGACTAGAAAATGGAGGCTGTTTTAGTGTTTTTATCATTTGGTAACTAGAATTTATTGTACATAACTGTACTGACATATTCTCGAAAGATACTGATAGGATTTCTACTTTACTAAAATAAACTTGGGTAGTAAAACGTAAAAAGCAAACAAAATATTATTATGATTTATTAATAATCATTGATTTGATTATGTCAAATAATTAATTGTGGATTCCAAGCAGAAAAAAAACACTTTCTTATTCTTAGTCATAGAATCTCTTGTAAATTAATTTAAGGTTACACGTCAATGCCTTGTCAACGACTCAAGGCAAAATTTTGATTAAATCAATACCTCAAAAAATACTCTCCTAAATTCAAACTATTTACATTTTTGATTATAATACGGCCCTGTCCTATTGAGGCGCTTTGTGTTTGATTCGTCAGAGGGCGCTTATGTTCTCACTTGCTTAAAGTCACTAGATGTTACATCTAGTGATTTTCCAATTGCTCCATTCTGATTGGTCTATCCTATTTCGGCGCGAAATAGACCTGTCAAACATTATCGTAGTTCGTTAACTTCTTCCACTTTTGTTGTCTTTTATCTCCTCGTCTTTTTATTAGTGTTTACTTTAATTTCTTGGTTGTGTTGCAAAGACTTCGAAGCTCTCAACCATGGCTAATACTCCAACGAAAAACTACGTTTTAAAGCGAGGTAAATAACGAAATATTGAGGTTATGCACAGTTGAATGTGTAATTTTTATTTTAGACGGCAGAAGGGAAGAAGTTTATCTGGATAAAATCACATCACGCATCCAAAAATTATCTTACGGTTTAAATATGGGATATTTGAACCCGGTAATAAAACATGTACTTATGGTTTTCCAGAAAATACAGCTTTGTTTTGTAGGTGGATATTACTGTGAAAGTGAGCAGTGGTTTATATCCAGGGATTACTACCGTCGAACTGGATACTTTGGCAGCCGAAACTGCAGCGATGATGACGACTGATCATCCAGATTATGCCATTCTTGCTGCTCGTATTGCTGTTTCTAATTTACATAAAGAAACAAAGAAGCAGTTTAGTGGTAAGTTGTGAAGTTGGCTTAATGTATAGCTTATTGTGATAAACGGCCATTCACTGTGCTACAATGGATAAAAGTGTATTTAAATATTTTGCTGGAAGTTGCAAAACAAGTACTATAAAACGACCATCCTTGATTCTGTGACTGGTGTTGTGCCCTTTCTGACTCTATGTTCTTCAACAGATGTAATAGACGACCTCTACAACGCCGTTAGCAACAAAACTGGCCGTAAAACCCCCATGATTTCCGACTTCCACCACGCAATAGTCATGAAAAACGCTGACCGTCTCAACTCTTGCATCATTTACGACCGCGACTTCTCCTACAATTACTTCGGTTTTAAAACTCTTGAACGTTCTTACTTGCTTAAAATCAACGGGAAAATCGCTGAACGCCCCCAACATATGCTAATGCGAGTAGCTGTTGGCATCCACGGCGAAGACATCGACGCTGCTATTGAAACCTACAATCTCATGTCAGAAAGATTCTTCACACACGCGAGTCCCACGATGTTCGCTGCTGCGACACCGCGCCCCCAACTCTCTTCTTGTTTCTTAGTTACGATGCCGGAGGACAACCTCGAGGGAATTTATAGTTGTCTGATTCAGTGTGCGAAAATTTCGAAGTCCGCAGGAGGGTTAGGAGTCAGCGTGCATAATATTCGAGCGAAAGGGACCGAGTTTAAGTACACGACTAGGGGGAAGGTGTCTAAAGGTCTTGTTCCTTTGTTGAAAGTCTTCAACAATTCGGCGAAGTATGTGGACCAAGGAGGTAACAAAAGACCTGGGGCTTGTGCCATTTATTTGGAACCATGGCATGCGGACATTATGGACTTCCTAGACTTGAAGAAGAACACAGGGAAAGAGGAGGAGAGAGCTCGCGATTTGTTCTACGCTTTATGGACTCCTGACCTCTTCATGAAACGTGTGGAGGCCGAGGAAAAATGGTCATTGATGTGTCCTTACCAATGTCCAGGACTCGCAGATTGTTGGGGAGAAGAGTTCGAGAAGTTGTACCAGAAGTATGAAGAAGAGGGAAAGTTTGTCAGGCAGTTACCAGCGCGTGATGTGTGGAGGGCCATTTACTCTTCCCAGGTCGAAACAGGGACCCCTTATATGCTCTACAAAGACGCTTGCAACAGGAAGAGTAACCAGCAGAACCTTGGAACCATCAGGAGTAGCAATCTTTGCACAGAAATCGTAGAATATACCTCTAAGGACGAAGTCGCGGTGTGCAACCTGGCGTCCATCGCAGTGAACATGTTCGTCAACAGCGACCGCACTGGTTACGACTTTCACAAGCTCAAAGAAGTGGTCAAAGTCGTAACGAAAAACCTCAACAAAGTCATTGACGTTAACTATTACCCTCTAGAAGAAGCGCGGAATTCGAATATGCGGCATAGACCTGTTGGACTCGGTGTTCAAGGCTTAGCCGACGCCTTCATACTTTTGAGGATGCCGTTTAATAGCGACAAAGCAAAACTTTTAAACATTCAAATTTTTGAAACTCTGTACTATGGCGCACTGGAAGCTAGTTGCGAACTCGCCGAAAAAGAAGGTACTTATACGACTTACAAAGGGTCGCCTGTGAGCAAAGGAATCCTCCAGTACGACATGTGGAACGTCACTCCAACTAACCTCTGGGATTGGTCTCTCCTTAAGCAAAAAATCGCGAAACACGGCGTCCGAAATTCACTGTTACTAGCCCCGATGCCGACAGCCTCCACTGCTCAAATCCTCGGTAACAACGAGTCCACCGAACCTTACACTTCAAACATCTACGTGCGCCGTGTCCTCTCCGGAGAACTGCAAGTAGTAAACCAGCACCTCCTCAAAGATCTCACAGAGCTCGGTCTCTGGAACAAAAATATGAAAAACCAAATCATAGCAAATTACGGCTCCATTCAAAACATCCCCGAGATCCCCGCGAATCTGAAAGAAATCTACAAGACAGTCTGGGAAATCCCCCAGAAAGTCATAATAGACATGGCAGCAGACCGTGGAGCTTTTATCGATCAGAGTCAGTCGATGAACGTGCATATTGCTTCTCCTGATTACGCAAAAATTACCTCCATGCACTTTTATGGTTGGCGGAAGGGGTTGAAGACCGGGATGTATTATCTAAGGACGAAACCGGCGGCCAATCCGATTCAATTCACAGTAGATAAGACGAAACTGATAGCGAGACAAGAAAATGGTACTAAAGGTATTAAGGAGAAGGAGGATGGGAGGAAATTGACGCCCAACGAAGAAGCGGCTTTAGTGTGTTCGCTGCAGAATCCCGGGGCTTGCGAAATGTGCAGCGCCTAAGATGGAAGTTCATTTCATATCGTTTGTATTAGTTATATAGTTAGAGTTCTGTATTTTGTGATCATTAAAGTTGTTTAAAAGATAATCGTTTTGGGGATCAATTATTATCCTTAAGGAGCTTGAAACGATAGATATCAAAGAAATTGAAAAGATAAAAAAAAACGATTGGGGCTTCCAAGTAAAATACAGGGTGTGTCACGAAGTTGTACAGAAATTTAAGCCTCGAATTCTACAACCTACAAGCGTAACGGGAAAAAATTCTAACGCATATTTTAAAAATTAATGGCAACATTAAAGCCACAGAAAACAATTAACTTTTTCACACAATTCCTACAATGGTAGCGTACACAGTTGTTTCATGTGCCCCCACACAAAAAATTACAGTTAGGCGCAGGAAACAAGGAAACCACTACATTTTGTTTATTTCCATTTGGAAAGCAGGTTCATCGGTTGGCAAAACTGATTGAATGGAACAAGCATCACCGTCGTTTTAGCGTAATATCCACTGGCAAATTTGCATCATAGATTAAATCTTCGGGTTTCAAGGCTTGGACTCGTTGGACATGATAAAGATGAAAACCTTGATCATGTAAAATCCTCTGCGCCGTCGATAGAGAAAGACTCGTTTGGATGGTTACACGACTTGTGAGTGGCTGCTACCAGGTCCAAGACTCTGGGTTCGACGTCCACTTCATGGTCACCGTGTGTTAAACTAATATCCCGAAGATATTGCAAAATGTGTTGAAAAACGCGGGGATTAGCACACCTCGCCCTGAGTACACATTACGTTTGTCCGTAAAAGAGCCCCATGTTTACATAGATCACAACACGGCCGATTTACAAAGAAAACTCGATAAATTATGCATGCACAGAAAATGGTCTAAAGTTTTCCTCTTGCCCTAGCTATTGTTCTTCCCACTTTTTCCCGTTTTCGGCCCTGGTTGTTAAAGAGTCACCTACTTCTAGCGGTTCTCAAACGGTTGTTACAAAATTTTGAAATTCATTTGTAGCCAAACGGTACTACTTTGGCCTACTAATTTTTTTACGAAGTGGATTTATGTGCGTCTTTGTGCAACACCCTGTACTAGAAAAGAAACGAAAACAACAAGATTAACATTTTTTTAAAACAAATATGGAATTGGAGTCCAAATCTAAATCTTCTCCCGGCGCATCCACCATCAGGACGTTAGATATATGTAATTATAAATCGATTCCACATTTGAATCGATGAGTGGAAGAACCGTACTAGTCCAAAATATTTGTGAAGACTACTATCAACGTGGAATAAAATGACTGAATTAGTATTTTACTTCTTCTTTTCTTCATTTATTTACGATTACATTTCATTTGTTCAACAAAAGTGACTTTCAGAGAGAGTGTTGAGTGACAAAACGCACTTGAGTGGAAGAACAGTATTTGTCCAATAAGTTACATGAAATTTACTATTCTATAAAATTATAGAAAAAATTCAAAGAAATAAAAAATACTACGTTTTTACTCAACAACTTTTACAAATAGATGAAGTCACTTACTATACCGAAATTTCGTTGAGAATTGGAATTATGAGGTACACCTGTATTGAAAACTGCCATAAATAGATACCAGGACAAGAAAAAAGATACTTTGTACTTCCAAATGCCATCAGAGCACTTCGTGCGAAAACAACAAACAAAAAAGTATAATTAGTTATGAATTAAAACTATTAATTAACAGTTTAGCCTAGGCAATACTGGATTGGCCTGCAGTGTAAATCTTACTATCAGAACAAACTGATATCGCCTAGGCTAAACTAATTCATCCTAACGCGTTGTTGGGCCTAGGCAAAACTAGCTCAGTTAAAATCGAGTTTAGATGGTAACACTGATAAAATAAAAGTCCAGTTGCCAGTTTGCAATAAAACGCAGACAAAGACAGCCAGATTTCTTTAAAAAATCCTCGTTTGAGGGCCTCAAACCTATTTTGGCACTTTAAACATAGGTCCATGCCCTGGCACGATATAGTCCGCCATTTCCAAGATCTTATTTCTATTCATTATTTGCAACTCCTCTGAATCACTACCGGCATCTTTCCATATACTATCATCCTTCAAATCCTCTTCCTTTTCAAACAAATCCCCCGTTATAGCAACCACTCCTTCATCAGTCTCCACAATTACAGAAACATCCTGCAGAGTATGTCCAGGAGTAGCCATAACTTTCACTTTATCCTCAATAAAATATTCTTTTGACTTGAAATCGTGGTAAAAATACCTATTTTCACGTGAAACGCTAAAACCCACAATGTGAGTTGCATTGGGGAACAAATAATTGCAACCTACATGGTCCGAGTGCCCATGAGTACAAACCACAAAATTAATCTCTGAACGACATAAATGGCTGCGGGTAAGTGCTTCTATAATTAGAGGTTCATCCCAGGAAGTCATTGTGTCAACTATTATGTTATTTTGACCTTTGATAAGGGTGCAGGTGCAGTTTGCAAGCATTGAAGAGCCTTCGTCTTTTGAGTAGCCATTATGAAGGACTATAACTTGAGGGTTGCTACCGACTTTCATTTCATAAATGATTTTCGGCAAATCTGGAAGTACTACATTAGAAACGAAGAGTTTGAAAAAAAAGATACCTGTCAGAGCTTTACTTTTAGGTTAAGTAAATGTCAACGTTGTCAGAAAGGGGTGAGGTAGGCAACCCGTAAAACGCACAAACCCAAAATTTTCGAAAACTGTTTTAACAACGAAAATAGTTTTAAAACATGACCAAACTTATTTTTAAATTTATCAAATATTGTTTTGATGTTTGATGAGTTTATCTTGGTGTTAAAGAGGCTTTAAATGAAGTCAGGATTTGGGCTTCAAAAAAATGGTTTACATGTGACCATTATTTACAAATTTTGGAAATGATTTGTTATGTCCTAGCAACATGAATCTGTGGATTGGTATAAGAGGTGACCACTTTAACGTTTTAGTTTTTAAGGATCAAGGGAAATGGCGCAAGGATGTTGTTAATTTGTCTTTTTGCCTCAAATTATCGAGAAATTATTCTTGCAAGTCTCATTGGTATCTAGGCGGAAATGGTTGCATCGCAAGGTGAATCGCCTTTAATTGGTATCCCACGCGTAATTACGGTCCCCGTGTTCCATCAAATGCAACGAAAAATCTCATCCCAGTCGAAATCCATCCTTTGTATCCTCAGCACGCAAAGCGCTATCTATCGGACCGAGAAACGACAGTCGCACCTGTTCAACCTGTACAGGTGAGTGGGGGTTCACCTGGTCACGTGACGAGATTCTTTCAGTAAAAAACAAGTCAAACCGCGCCTACCGTCCCTCCCGTTCGTTAAAAAACGTATCCCAAAAATTAAAAGCTTTGTTTGTTCGAAAGGCGTCGAGTAAATCCGAAAATTCCGTCGAAATTCAACAATTATCGCGGTCGATTAATCGATTTAATGTTCCGCGCTGGCAATGCGACTATTTCGACATAAATACGTTAGAAGAAAGTGAAGTAGAGTTAAAGTTCAGCCGTGGTAAACAGTGTTCTAACGGTTTGAAATTCGAAAAGCGCCTTTTGTGCGTGATGCTGGTTCGATTTGTGCGATAATGTTTAGTTTTTTGAGGACGTTGTGTCTTTTGGCGATCATAAATGGAGTGGTGTTACAAGAAACGGTGTTTTTCGCGAGCACGGAGATTTCAAGAGGGGTCAGGACCGAGCATCCTGGTGGCACCATTGTCAACGATAAGTTAGTCTTTGCAAAGACGAAAAGTCCGTATTGGCTCCGAAACGACATCATCGTCGAAAGAAATGCGGAATTAATCATCGAACCTGGAGTTACCATACATGTTGAACCTCAAGTTGGAATTACGGTTCGAGGAGTTTTAACCGCTGTGGTAAGTAAAAAGGAAAATCTGTGTATTTATGAGCTTTCATTGGACATTTATGAACTCACAAATGCGTCATTAGGGAACGTTTAAACTTTCTTTAGTTATTGGGAACAAAGAGCTTATCTCAGTATTTACAAATTAGTAGGTATCACAGATACGACATTGGTACAGATAATGTAATCAGGTATCTGTTTCACTGCTTGCGAAATAAACAAACAGCTTTCAATGTTATTACAAAAAAGAATTACGGTTTCCGTTGGTTCCAATTCAACTCATTTGAGAAATCACTGAACATTTAGATTTAGAAAATTATTTAGTTTTACCATATCTTGAAATAATAGAAATCGGAATTTTCAACGCTGTTTTATTGATTCCTAAACCTGTCCCGATAAAACGTTGATAATTCCGATAACCATCAACACTCATTTTTTACAAGCAATGTGCAAATATGAGTAATTATTTGTTTTCAAATGTTCGCACGTGTTTCCCAAGAAACATCAAACGTTACGTTAAACGCTTTGTTACAAATATTTTTGTTGTGAATTTTTTACATTGCGTGCTTTAACCCCAATTTATAAATATTCAGGAAGTACTTTCCAAAGTTTACACAATCATCACAGTTACCCTTAACACATAATTATTCTGGCACGTGTTTCGGCATCATCTGTTTCTTCATCAAGGCAACAATCGTAGCAGAACACGTGTTGACATTTAGAACTATAATGAGTGAATTTCAGTGATAAAAAGTTGAAAAATCTGGGCTAAAAACTTATTTGCTTAGAAAATAAAAAATATAAATAATATAAAGAATTTTTTTAGTGAGATTAATTATGATTTTTTCTCAGAATAAATGAAGAAATAGCATTTTTTTGTTCATTTTTACGAAAGCTTTTAACCTTTTTCTCCAATTTGAAGAACTTGGAGAGTACAAATAGTATCAATTTGGCGACATTTGTAAACGTTTGAGAACTTTTTTTCGTTTCTCTGTGAGACAACGCCTTTGAGTACGTTATGTCATCGAATTGTGTTACTCATTTTATCTTATCAGAACTTACGTATTATTTAAAACAGGTGCGAAATAAAATAATCATCGAAAAGAAATGTGATCAGTAAACATTGCATGGCATTATCCGATTATTTGCGAAAACAAAAAGAATTAATGTTATGTATTTAAAGATTTATTTAGATTGTAGAGTGAATCGAATTTGTCGCAAACACTAAAACGTTAAAACTGTGCGACACAAAAGATTCTTGTTGAATTTTAAACTTGCTTCTATTATAATAATTGCCATCCGCCAATAATGCATGTCTTAATTAGACGTTCATTATAGAAAATTTCACATCATAAAGTTGGTAACTTTTTTATGCTAGACAGACGCTCTAATTTTACATTTCTTTGTTTAAGTTGCAACAAACGTTTTCTTTAATGAGAATGTCAGTAACTGCTTGTGTTATAATTTCCAACTACCTACTCTTGCAATAAAAAAATAATCATTTTTCACATCCCTTTCACCATAAATTTGGTACTACAGATAAACTCGTTATCGTTTTCATTCTATTTCGTGTGACTCACTCTATAATGATTGACTCATAATCGTCCCAGAAAAACGTTCCATTTCCAATAAATGTTAATAATTATCATCGTGTGTTCGTCGACGACACTCATTCAAGTGACTCACCTCCACGTCACAACTCAAGAAATACAACTAATAGTCACCTATAAAATAAAAAAAACGAAGGATGCCACATTCCTCTTGTTTGTGTTTGCAGACGCGCTGCTTCCTTTTCCGGTGTCCGATTGTCCCGTGCATCTATAACAGGTTGGGCATTTTCATGACAGTTGGGTCTATTCAAACATTTTTTTATTTCAAGTTTCTAGTCGAATGACGGCTTCTAGGAAAACGACGTGTTGGGTTTAAATTAAAGCAATTAGTAAGAGATATGTTATCAGGTGTGAAACACTTGTACTGATAACCTTAGTAAATAACCTGCATACATTGTCTGGGTAGTAAAAATGCGTGAATGTTTCTATTGAAATGGTTTATCAAAATTTAATATTTGTTCAGCTTCTAGAACATATTTGGCAAAACAGTAAGTGATTTGTGGTTTGTTTTGAGTGACGGATGTGACATTCCTGGGTTGATAAATTATTTCTTTTTATCTGTAGCCATCATGGAGAGCTCTTTAAATGAACTATTTATAGGACTTTCGCAACTAGCTTCTAATATATTGATAAAGAGATAAAAAATCATTATCATAAACTCTTTTGGAATTTACATTTACTGCTACCATGTTACACCCGAATTGCCCACATCCTGTTGACGACATACATTTTTATTTGGTTTGTACTTCTTGGGACAGGTACTTTAAGAGTTTTTTTCTTTATTGGAAATCGCAGTAATTATTAATACTCTCATGCCATATGAGCAGTGTGAAAAATGACAAAGTTATAAAGTAAAAAAAAAAAACAATTATGATTTATCAAAGTAAATTTTGTGGCCGTCGTAATTAAACTGAAACAATTCTGACAGAATTTCGCTCATAAAATTTTTAATAATTCTCATTTAAACACATTAATTAAAAGTTCAAGAAAGTCCACACTTCCTTGTTCGGAATCAAACGCAAGCGAAAGTAATTAAACAATTTCTCTCATCCTACCACCTTTATTTGTGAAGTAAATAAAATAATCTTTTGGTGTGACTGGACATTTAAAGCTATCCTGACTAATCTAATTCTAGAATTTTTTAATAATTTGACCCAACTGAACCTCGGAACTCAATTAGAACTAGACGTATTAAAATTATTGCTAATTTCCGCTTCTCTTATTTGTTTCCCGCTAATAACATCTCGACTATAATTCAACGAATCATTTTAAATTACTATTTCCTAATGATCAGAAATTTTTGCAAGCCCGTGATGTAATCGTCGTTGTTTATATTAAAATTGCACGCACGGTTGAATAATTTTGAACTAAAACAATAATTGCCGCGTGCGCTAATTTGATGAAAGTGGGTACGTTTGGTAGCATTTGATGATGATTAACACCGCTTTCTTCCAAAACGGTTTCATTGACGCCCACGTGAAGGCTTAGTTGATTAACCTCTATGAGCAGGGTCATCAAGAGTATCAAATTGTCTGAAAGTTATTACTCTTGATGCACTTCTTACAGTGTTTGGAAGGAAAAGTAGGCGATCTCAGAGTCTGAAGATAGGACAAATGCGGTATGCCATTGACCTTAGTTTACCGTAGCATTTATTATGCATCGCTAACATCGTTCCAAGATTCAAGAACTATTTACTGATACGCTTTGTTTTGTGCAGATAATTCTGCTCTGGTAACGAATTTAAACAGAGCCAAACATTTTTTCAAGCTTGTTTCCGCTCGGAGTTGATGAGCGTGGAAAATTCAAGTTTTGGCAGCAAGCGAAAAGAAAGTGCGTAGAGTCAACATGAGCTCCTGAGAAACCGTTGGTGGGGTCATAGTGTGGTTATTTAACATATTTATCTTGATCGGAGACGATTTATTTGCTTTTGATTCTTGGTGTGGCAGCTTTCAGAGAGTTAACTGTAACTTCATTGTTATCGTTTTTTGTTTGTACTACTTTTTGAAATTTGTGGATTAAGTATCCGGTCATTGATACTTATTGAGATTTTTGAGAAAATAACGAAACAGTCTGCAATAAAAAAAAACTAGGTAGTGATAAATTTTCACTCTTGCTCATTCACAGAACGTGCTCATTTACAAAACGTTTGCCACACCTCTTTTCCGTTAAAAACCAACGACTTCATGAGTCAAGTTCCAACCTTGTGCAGACAATTATAATTCTAACCTCAGCGGCGCCGTGAGCCCATGTACAATTACACTCTTGCAAAATGCGTCCTTCACTTACAAATACCAGCTTTCCAAACAAAGCTCCTCTTCTGACCTTGAACATCTTTCAACTCTTTCTTTTTATTTACAGGGTACAGAAAACGAACGAATCGTCTTTACGACCGCGGAAGATACTTCCGCGAAGACCACTTATTTCCCCGACATTCGTCTCTCTGATGGCCCAACAATTCTTGCCGGTCGAGTCCAACTTCGTCACAATGGCGTTTGGCGCAGTATTTGCACCAATTCAAAGAAGTAAGTTTTAAAATCGACGATTTCGTACTAATTTAGCTTTAGTTGGACGCGGGCCGACATGGAAACGGCCTGCAGACAACTCGGCTTCCAGGGAGGGACCTTCTTCAATTGGTTCGACCGTCAGATGCCGTTAAAACCACGACTTCTTTACGAAGAACCGAAATGTGTCGGGACGGAAACCTCTCTTTTTGACTGCCAGTGGCAGAGTAGACAAATGGGGTCAGGGGTGTGTGACTACCATCCAGATTTAGCGATTCAGTGCCTTCCACGACATGATTTAACGTTGCCTTTCTGGAGGGGTATTAGATTCGAAGACGCGAAGTTTAATAAAATTTTGACTTTGTCGAACACATTGTATGTCCCAACGTCGATGTCCAAGTTGCATTATGTGCAAATTTTGTACGCCGGGGCTGGACGTGATCAGAATGCCACAAGTGCCGTGGAAGTTGAGGGAATACCGCCGTTGATGGCACATTTGGAAATTATAAGTTCTGCGTACAATGGAATTAACATTACGAGACCTGAAGGTCCGTTTAGTATCAACAACTGCACTTTGCGTAACAACAGAGGCTACGGACTCTTTGTGAATTCTAGTTACGGTTCGACCCATATCGATGGATGTACCATCAATGAAAACGGCGGTGATGGTATCCGGTATGTGCGGGCTGAAGAACGCCCAGATGAAAGAAGCGACAGGTCTGGGTACAGTGACTTCTGTAACTTGGCGATGGTATCCAGTCAAACCTTCCCGTTGCAATTATTCGCCGAACAAACGATTTTCGTGAACCAGATGAAGTCTTGTGATAAAGTTTTTAGTACACGTTATGGTAAAGTCATAACCTTAACAGTTTCTAGAGTCGTCACCAAACTTAATGACAGTGCCACGGTTGAGGTTTATGACGGTTCCACCTTGAACCACCGACTCCTTACTTCGTTTTCTATCAGGAACAATACACGGATGCAATCTATTACGAGTACAGGAAGACAGATCTACGTTAAATTCCGGGCTGAACCAAGAAGTGAGACTGTGATCTTCATGAGGCTGCTTTCGGGCCCCACTAAGAGCTACGATTTGAATGTTAGTTACTCGGACGTTTCTGAGAATGTTGGTCGTGGCATTGCTGTTGACAACCTGAGGTCACAGGTTCATGTTTACAAAAGCTCGGTGTCTAAAAATCAACATGTGGCTGGACTTCACGTAACGAGTGGCGTTGGAGATGTCAACGTTACAGAAAGTCGCATTTCATTCAACGAAGGCGATGGAATTAACATCACTTACACCGGAGGCAGCAGAAACATCTCGAGGTCTACTGTTAGTTCAAACTCTGGATACGGAGTCGCCGTTTGGTTGAATAACACCCGAAAAACAGAATTTTTAATAGTCAATCAAACCACGGTCGTACAGTACTCTGAAATCTACAAAAACCTAGAAACAGGAATCCTCCACGGAAACTTCTGCGGGGAATCCTTTTTCAACTTTACGGGGAACACCTTCAGAGACTCAGAGAACGATGCTCTAGAGATTCTCACCTGTTGGAAATCGACGAACACATCAACAAAGCTCCAAATTGGTCACAATAAATTTATTAGTAACAATCGCGTGGCGCTCCGAATCACCCCTGCAGTTAACCTCGACGCGAAAATAGAGCACAACCATTTCCGGCAAGGGTACTTCGGAGCATTGCTCATCAAAAATAAGCCCTTGGAAATATTTAACGTCCTAAGAACGAAAATTGTGGTGGTCCAAAATTACTTCATCAACAATTCGGGGACGTTTGTGGCAAACTTAGCTTTATCTCCTTACGCTCAAGATCAATCGCTTCTGTTTACGCGTAATTTTATCCAAAGGAACATCATCACGGAACCGTTCCAACCTTCTGACGGTTCAGTCTCCGTTTTGAATCCGAGGAGTCGCGTCGCGGCGCCTGTTGTCGTCGGTTCCGACAACATCGACGTCTTCAGGAACATCATTGAGAATCCTGGGTCTAAATACGAGATCGGAAGTCACTTCGAAGACCAGAGCAAATCTATCAATTGTACCTATAATTGGTTGGGAGAGAGTCGTGATGAGAACATTTTACCGCGTCTTTTCCATCGACCGGAACGCTACAGTCTGGCAAAGATTAACTTCGTGCCGTTTCTTCTCCACAATTCGAATCCACAAACCACCAGGACTTCTCCTTACGAGTACCAAATTTCCGTTCCGAAGTTCCTGTCAGCTACCTCGAACAGAGTCGGTGGGGAGGTCGAAGGCGAAGAAACTTTAACGTCCGGCGAGTACATCGTCGAGAAAGATATCAGTATCCGACCTGGAGGAAAACTTACTTTAGACCCGGGAGTCACCCTTCGGTTTCCTCCTTCTATTGGAATGATGGTCGGAGGTAAATTGGAGGCGCGAGGTACAGAACCTGACAGCATCAAATTTACGTTGAAAGAAGAAATTGTTTATGCTCCCGACAACGAAACAACCACAGAGCCCTATGAAACAGAGACGGAAATTCTTCCAACAGAATCCAAGATTCCTATCAGGTTATTAGGAGGAGCTACAGAGACAGAAGGACGTCTCCAGATCAAAATTAACAACCAATGGGGCACCGTGTGTAACTACGGTTGGACGATCAAAAACGCTGCTTTGGTGTGTCAACAACTCGGATATGTTCTTAACCCTGAAGATTGGTATTTGGAGCGCAACGAAATACCTGCTGCCGGAACCACAGAAGATGTCATTTTATCGAACGTTGATTGTGATGATTTTGACTTAGACATCACGAAATGCAAGGCGGAGATTAAAGGCAATTTTGAAAATTCTTGCGGCCACGACAACGATGTCGGTCTCCGCTGTTACAAGTCGTCTTGGGCTGGCGTGCGCTTCGGGGCTTTAGCCGAACGAAGCAACATTCAGTACGTCACCATCGAAAGGGCTGGATTACTAGACTACGCGACAAGCACCTTCAAGTCAGCTCTTCAGATCGACTTTGCGAGACACAACTTCGAAAACATTCGAGTTTCTGATAACTACCATCACGGTTTGGAAGTATTGTACGCCGACATTTTCACCGACGACACCGTTAATAGAATCAAGAATTCGGAGTTTTCTAGTAATAGAGGTGCGGGGATTAGTTTGAAACAACTCGGTTTAAGTGTTTTTGGTAGCGTGGTGGAAAACAACTTCATGGGTGTTAAGCATGACCCTGTGTTAACAGGGTTGCAACAAAGAGAGTTCGCGGGGTGGTTCTTGACCTCTGAAGATAACACTTTGTACAAACCGATGATGATTCCATACAGTTCGGATCAGAACAGCATCCGCGTGGAACGAGGCGAAACTAAATACTTGGTGACATCGAAGATTGTCGGAGAGAGTGTCGAGAAAGTGTACAGGTTCACTAGTGACCCAGGGTGGGTTATCGGGATCCAACTTCTGAATCCTATCGAAAATCGTAGCACTGAAAGCATCTCCATTCAGGATGCCATCTCTTATAATCCGAGGTCTACGACCTGGGTGCTCAAACGCGACTTAACAGTGTTTCCAACGACTTCAAGTAGTCATGGCATCATCCTCAATTACAACAGCGGTAACTACGCTTTTGGTGGTACAGTTCTTGTGATCAGTACTATAAAAGCCCCCGTTCAAAACGTGTACAAACGCATCGTTAAAGGTCCCGTTCCCACGGTTACTTTCCGGAAGTCTAAGATCCGTAACAACCACTTTGGGCTTCATGCTTCGTATTACAATCGCTACCTAGACGAACTTGGTAACCACTTCTTACGCAAAGCGAACGAAAGCTTCCAGTTTTATGACTGCGAGATCTCTCACAATCAGAACGAAGCGTTCTTCGTACATTCACCACACTGGGACCTACATCGGAGTAACATTTCCGAGGTGGTCATCATGGTTAACAATTCTTTGATCACGGATAACGGTAAAGGGTTCTATCACTTCTCGAGAGACATGAGGGCGTCAAACAACATTTTCCACTACGTCCTCCAAGACGACACCATTGAAAGGAACCGTGCTGGTGGCTTTGAAATACATTTACCGTACGTTTGGCAGTACAACGAAAACTTCACACATTCAGTTTACATGGATAACAACACCTGGACGCACAACAAGAAGTTTACTTATAACATTGAAGGCCATTTTGCGGTGGTAAACATCACCAACAACGTATTTATTGATAATAATTGCGCCGCTGGTCTCATCTCGATCGGAGGAATGGAAAAGAAGTTGCTCATTAAAAGGAACAAGTTTAATAACAACATCGGGAAATTTGTTATAGAGTTTGTTTCGAGCAGTCAGTCGGAGATCATCGGGGAAGTCCCCGCGGAGTTTAGCTTTAACGAGCTCAGGAACAACAGATACGGAGTAACGGGACGAAGTTTCGGTATCCTACAAGTAAAGAGGGAACCAACGAGTGTAGTCGCGTTCCACGGAATCCAAAAAGTCGCCGTCTTCAGAAACCTCTTTTCGGAGAACCAGTTAGATTATCAGTTGATAGCCGGAATCAACGCCGCCAAGATTGGTAGTTATCTCGACGTGCGTCAAAACTGGTGGGGTAGTAGCAATGAAATAGAAATCAAAGACAAAATCTTTGATTTTGATGATTGGAACAATTACGCGATAGCTCAGTTCAAACCATATCTTGAAGAGGATAATTTCGAATCCAGTTATTCGACGTCGTTTGAAGGGAACACTACCATGGACTTGAACAAACTTGGAGGTAGACTTACCAGTGATTTGGTCTTGTACAACCGTGGTATGCCATATATCGTACAATCAGACATAACAGTAATGCCAAAAGTTACTTTGACTATTGAACCGGGTGTAGTGATGGAGTTTGCTCCCAACGTAGGTATTCTGGTTCTGGGAAGTCTCAAAGCTCAAGGTTACGAAGGTGGTGAAATCACCATGCGCCCAGTTTCAAAACTGGGTTATATAAAAACGTACGATGATAATCCATTGGTTCGCGAAAAGCGCCAAGTGGAGAACATGCTAGGCGAAGAAAGCATCCGTTTGTGCCGAGGCCGGAGTTGCTATGAAGGTGATGAGCGTACTCCACGACAGGGTTTCCTAGAGTATTTCAATAAGACAACGCTTCAATGGATACCAATGTGTGATCCTCGATTCACCGAACGTAACGCGCAAGTAGTTTGCAGAGAGCTAGGTTTTGACCCTTTGAACGCATTCTTTGACCATGACATCAGAATAGAGTTCCACAGTAACTCCCTGTCACGGATTTGGTCATGGCCTGAACCTCTCCAGTGCAAAGGAACAGAGAAGAAGTATGAAGATTGTCCCATTCGCTTAAACGGACAACAATTTGGACACCGCCATAAGTGTCAATGGAACTCAAAATTCGTCTTTATCCACTGTGGCGAAAGGAACTTGGAGCAAAATTATGACTACTGGGGCGGCGTGAGATTCGCCAACCACAAGTTTGAACAACAGTTGTACTCTTATAGAATCCACGATGTGCACACCCACTCTACCATGCACACCGAAGAATCCGTGATGGAATATGTTAATATAATCGGGGCTGGGATTTTACACAACGAGAAATCACCAGCGATCCAGAGCGTCATCAAGAGCCCGAAGATTAATTACGTGCACGTCTCTAAAAGTGCCTCTCACGGCATTAATTTGATCTCCCCTTCTAACACGATCAATTTACTCTACAACACCGTGGAAGACTCTCTCGGCGTGGGAATCAACATGTTGTCTCTCACCGGCGAAGGCCGGGAATCCCAGGAATCAAGTTTCACTCCCTTAAAGAGTCTCAACATCCCTTACAACCTCTTCAGCTTAGTTGATATCTGTGACACCCACAAAGTGATTCACATCGAAGAACGCGTTCTTCTATACTACAAGTACGACAACCACCCGGTCAACTGCATCAAGATTTTTAAGAGTGCCTACAACATTAAGCCTTTAGGGTTCCGGCTGTTGCAATTTAATTTGTTCAACTCGACGACGAAATACGGAATTCCTGATTTCATCTCGCTTTATGATGGTGATATTTATAATGTTTCGTCAACGTTAGTGGAGCATATAACCATGAGCTCGCATAATGAGAAGAAGTTGGTTAGGACTAAACTACCAAGTTTGAGTGTTAAGTTGTTTGCAAATGGAGCATCATCGCATCATGGGTTCATTGCGGAAGTTGTAACGTTGCCGATTTCAGCGATTGGATTTAGTAAGTTGAGAGCACGAAGGGTCCAGCTACGATGCGAGAGTTACTTTCAATAAAATTCTTTAAAGCAGCGGGAAAACTTTTAGAACAAAAGAACAATAGTTTCTGTTAGCTCCATAAATGGGCGGAGTAGTAGCTTTAATGGATATCGAATCTTTAAATTTTTTTAACGAAATTGTCACGCTGTTTTGTATTTTGCGTATTTTCGCACCGTGGCCGCCCTTAAACCCTTCGCCTACTAAAAACCTTTTTCCAGATCGCGACGTGCAACACAACATTTCATACTCCACCGTAAACAACAACAAAGAAGGCGCAATATTGTACACGTCCGCGGGTGAAGTCAACCCTATCGTCACCATCGACAAGAACCAGTTTCGTTACAACTGTGAAAAACTCTACGGCAACTTCACCACATGCAACGCTGCAGTTGAGATCGATATTCAGAACACACAGACGATTTTCTTCAGAGTGAGTCCCTACACTTTTCCCACTATGAAAATCAATACTTTTTGTTTCAGAACAATCTCGTCGATAGCAACCAAGGTGGATTATCAATCAAAGCAGATTCGCGAGGCTCAGCGACTTCTCTTAAAGGCTACATCCACAATAATTTGTTTGTTAACAACAGCAATCTCCCGGTGCTCTACGTGGAAGGACGACAGTCATCACCGTATCAAGAAGTTATAATCTACCGGAATTATTTTACGAGGAATGTTGCAAGATATCACAACAACATTGTCCTCAAACAAGTTGTGTCAAATTTCACCCTGAACTACGTGAAACGGAATGTTGGTCTCCAAAACCTTGAAGTCTCAGGATTTGACAAAGTTAGGCTTCCGATTTATCAAACGACGACACATAACGGTTTCTATCAGTAAGTCGGCTTAAGTAAATTATAAACAACTACATTGTGGGTTTTCAGCAATTACGCCGTTCATATTCATAGCAGGTCGACTATCGTTGCAGGAACAGCAGGTCAACATTACGTGGATAACATATTCTTTAACCCAGATAATGATTACGAAATGATAACAGTGAATAGATCTCTGTAAGTAGATTTTTTGGGAAAATCCAGGTCACTAGAGCTAGAGTAGTTAGCTATAATTCGCGAAGATTTAGTTGATTTATGATATAAAATGTGAATTCACACGATTAATTTAAAACATACGTTGCGAGATTTGGAGGTCAAATCTTAGAATGAAGTAATTGTTTTGTTTGAGACTGAAAACCAGTTTCCGTGATGAGAGATTGTGATTGGACTTTTTAATGGAAAGTAGTATGCAAAGTAATTGGTGGATTCATTTTTTATGAGGGTTAGAAGAAGCAGACCGTAGACATAAGTGCACCACGTGGGCTTGTAGATCTAGATAAAATTCAATGCAGGGAAATTAAACAAAGGAGCATGATGGATGTTACGAATTCATTATTTTTCAGACAAGCTTCAACCGTCAGTAATTATTAAAATAAAAACAAACTACATGAAAGGGAAATGTTCAAAATTGCAGCTGTCATTTGTAGTTACTGGTGCTGTTGGAGTTCAAATATCAAGTTTTTATTGTTTAATGAAATGCTCATTCTCTTTTACTATTATTTTTCACTGCAGCAAGATTCTTCAAAGATAAATTATTTTGATTTTATTTTACATATCTACATCAAATTTTGTATCGCTTGTTCTAGAAGATATTGTTTACCAAACATATCTTTTCGTTCCTTAAATGAAGATACTTGAAAGGCGATTGATCTATTACAAATCCATTTTGATTTAACGTCAAGCTCCCCCAAGTGGGGTAAGGTGCAAAATTGAGAAGTTTGAAATGTTCAGCGAAAATTTTGGTGTTTTTCTTTGCATTAATCGAATATTCTGGGGCGCTGAATTTTGGACTAAGGTAGAGTCCTAAATATCGTCCTCTTTTTTTTAAAAAAAAAACATTCAAAAAAATATTACACATATTTGAAATGAAAAACCTTGACATGTCAAAGAAACTGTTCCCTTATTTATATTATTAATGAAACCATACAAAATGTTTGTCTTAAATCTGTCAGCTTAAATGACAAACATTCTTTTGTCAGCTTGTCTTAAAAACAAGAAACCAAAATACAAGTCTTTTCCAAACCACTAGTATTTTTCCGGCAATGTAATCTGTGATATCAGTAAAAATCTTGCAAAAGAAAAACCAAATTTAATTTTCTTTTTTTTATTCGCATTGCAGAAAGCAGTTGGTCTATTTTCGCGGGGAAAAGTCTATTTTTCTTATTAATTTCAGTTAAGAAGCATAATTTTTTCCCACTTAGTGTAAAAAGTGATTAACTTTTCCTTTTTTCTGGAAACGTAATTTTTCTTTATTTTTAGTAATTTTCTGGTGTTGTGGAGAGTAAGACCATACTAAAATTGACGACAAACATGTTCAATAGACATTTAATAATACGATGTCACAGATTTCAAATGTAAGGCGAAATTAGATAAAATTTTGTATACAACACGTGGGAGGTCATAAGATTTTCTTACTTGTGTGCTTACAGAACGGCTTCACCTCTTTCTGCAATAAGCGCATGCGTAAGGAAGTCTTCTATTTATTGTCCTTGTCACAAAAACAGCTATTATTTATCTTTATGGAAAAAAGTCTACTTTTCCCATTAATTTCTTGAGGAAACGCTATTTTTTCGCACTTTGTATGAAAAGTGAAGAAGTCATTCCACTCTGTGGAAAAATAACTTCTTTTAACTGGCATTATAGTGGTTTAATAATACGATGTCACAGGTTTAAAAGATTTCAGATTTAAGGCAAAAATTGATAGAAAAATGTCCTACGTGGGAGATAAGATTTCCTTACTTGTGTACAGCACAGCCGTATAGAAATCTTCTTCCTTCCTACTTGTTACAGTTCTTGTTACTTTTCCAAAATTTCAGTGTTGCTGCTAATTTTAGTCAAAAAAACAAGCAAAAACAGAACAAACTCCGTTCCGATGTGAAAATAGATAAAATCTTGTGTGTAACACGTGGGAAATTAGATTTTCTTAATTGTGTGCTTGCTTGCAATAAGCACACGCTTTTTTCTCTTTTCCCACGTTTTACACAAAAAGCTATTTCAAGCTCGCTTTTGCCAAAAATATGTAACTAACATTTTAATAAGAAAAACGCACATATACACAGTGTCAACTTTTTTACGAGACACTTAGTATATGCTACGTATTCATAAATCATTGCTATTATTATTTTAGACTTAGTACCACTTTTGTAGCCTCGACTAACATTTTTTTTATTGTTTTATGTTGCATGGTGCATGCAGATTTGAATTCAACAGGTAAGACCTAGCATAGCGTACATGTTTAGTACCTTAGTTTAAGCATTCTTAAAATGCTGCTTAACGTTTTGTCGCATGCTTTGTTTGAATGCACTCACCGACATCATCAATTTTCAAATTCTAATTCTTGTCATGTTTAGCACTTTACAACTGTGGAACACAAAAATCGACGCCGCTTACAACTATTGGGGTCTGAACAACACCTTGGGAGTAAGAGGAAGAATCAAAGATCAAAGTGACGATCAAAGACTTTTAGAAGTTATTTACACACCGTATCATTTGAACAATCGATCGATTTTGCAGAACGAAAAGTGTCCTCCTGGGTGGCATTTAGTAGGAGGAACTTGTTATATTTATATAGGAGCGCCCATGACTTTTGATGAAGCGAAAGCGTTTTGTCAGGTATGAATTACGACTTGGAGATGGTTATATGGTAATTGCGTTTTTACAGAATGACAACGCATCAGTGCCGTATTTATTAGGAAATTTGAATTATGTCGAGCTGTATGACTTTCTGCGGTCGCAACAACAGTGGTATTTGTATTCTGATCGGGTGTGGGTGCAGCATATTGATAGGATAAATGAATGCACTGTGTTTGCTTATCAGAGGGTCGAGACGGATGTCTGTGAACAAAAGCATCCTTTCTTGTGCGAGATAGGTAAAAAATTCGCGCTTTGCGTCACTTTGTACTCACATTTTTTTTTTAGATCCAAAAGTGTCGATCAGTATCCTCCCCTTAACCGACGACGTCGTCACCATCGCCGTCTTAGCCAGTGTGGCTCTCGCTCTCCTCCTCATCGGCATCATCGCTATTTGTTGGTGGAACAAATCGAAGTACCGTCAAAACCAAAGACTGGAACGCCGAAATAGCATCCGTCAAAGCTTGCATTCGTTGCGTTCCGTCGGAAGTTTAGCTCCGGCGAGCTTCGCTGATGCTAACTACCGTCGGCAAGCTGCCCAACTTGTAAGTTAACGATTTTTGTGGCTTCCACTTAACTTATTGTTTGCAGAGCACGAGGTCCACCGACACTTTGACGAAGAGCATGGACTATAAGAAGATGATCACTAATGGTTCGTTGGACAGCATGGAAAAATCGACCTACACGTCCTCCATCGATGATAATCAATCGTATGACGTTTACGAGGCTCATAATCCTAATCCTGGTGCTTTTGCTTATAGCCCGACGATTGAGTACCACAAGTCTCCAAGTCGCTTCGAGAACCAGTACCCGAAGACGAACGGATACGATTTGGGGTTCAGGAACGAAGGGTTTAGGGATAATTCGACTTTTGCGACGAACTCGAACTATCAATCTCGAGCGGAGAGTGTCCAGGAAAGTACAAACGATGAAACTCCGATTATCCAGGATAATGGAGGGCACAGCGTGTCGTACCCTCCCAGCGAGTACTACAACACCGACACTTTACCGTTGAGTAACACTTCCGATTCTACTCTAGATTTAAAGAAAGGAATTGACGATTTTAACAAGAACAGAAACTACGATCCCATCTACAGCAGAGAGAGACCAAACGCGAACTTACTGAACGAACTAAAAAATCGGTTACCTGTAGAAACAAGCTCACCGAGTTACTCAGAAAAACTAGAAAACTTGCAGTACTCTCCTGAGTTTAACACAGTGGCATTGCCCGATCCTGACAGCAGACCCGCTTCTGCTGACGTTTTAGAAACTGATTTCGATGTGCCTCATCCAAAGCCCAAAACAAGGGCAAAGAGTGAAGTGTTCTTAGAGACTAATTTTGATTACACTCCTCCTGGTGGTAGTCCCCAGCTCAACCACCCTATTACCGAATACAGTAGAAGTAAAAGTCAGCCTCTGGAGACAGCGATGTGAGGCTACTGTGATATAAGACTCGTACTGACATCCGTTATGATGATATTGTGATACTAGAAACAGTTTAGTAATAGCATTCACACAAAATGTGTTCGTTATTCTAAATTTGTAATGTCCTGAAAAAATAGTTATTGTTTTTATACTGGTTGAAAATGCCTGCTTTATTTATATTCTAAGCTAGAAACCCTCAGATTTCGTACTAAGCTGAGCTACCAAGACAAAATTGTTATGACTATCGTGCAAGTGCAATTAAAATAGTTTATGTATAAATAAAACTAAAATATTTACGGCTACTTTCGTGGCAAAGTGCTTTTTTTATAATGTTAGATGCTGAGAAATTTTATAATGAATAAGAAAGATCTCGTTGTACATAGAATTTTTATTAAAGAATAAAAAACTTCCCTTCGTAAAATTACTCAGACTTTTTATTCTGGGCTCGCAAAGACTGAAACTGGAAGGCAGTGGTCTCCAATCAGACCACTCGCTTATCTGGTACTTATTTACTTGAATGTTATTAAATATTAAAAAAAAAAACTTGTACTAATTAATGTTAAGTTATCTTACATACATGGAAGACAACATTTTTGTGATTTTTGGAAAAATCTATCAAATTTTCACTTCCCTGTGTACAAAGAACCAAAAATTGAAAGTTCTTCAGCAAAGTGATAAGGCTGCACGGCTATAATTTAATAAAGATTCGTATTATCATTTTGTTTTATAATTAGGATGAAATTATTAAATCACGAAAGTTTTAATAAAATATAAATTTTAACAAAACATTAAAACCATTTTATTCTTATAAAATTGTCATTTTTTTACCAATTCTATTGGCTTAAAGCAAACGTTGATGTAGTATTGGGAATGTCAGGCTAAAAACTCAACATGGATCATCTTGAAGGTTGTGTCTCTTGACGAATTGTCTCCAGAAGAAAAAAAAGAAAGTTACATGAAAATGTTGGAATAGACCAAGATTAAGTCAAAAAAGATAAGAACAAGAAGAAAAGAATCCGAAAAGAAAAAGACAGTCACGTACGAAAGCAAAAGGAAAGAAAGGATTATTAGATTATAATATTGAGTTTTTTTTTTCAGTTTGTTATCTTCCTTCGTACTTCATTGTAACTTCCTTGTACGTATTCTCAATTCCCTGTACGTCTTCTCACTTTTCTGCACGTATTCTCACTTCCCTGTCCACAAAAATTTAAAATGAATACTTTTAGCATTAGTTTGTCTGACCCGTTTAAAGTTCGATTATCCACCGTTTGAAGAACTAGCCAGATAACTAGAAATATTCTGCCATGCTAAGCTAGAGAGTAGTAGCTTCATTTTAAAATAATTTAGTTAACAGACTAAAATTCAATAAATTAAATTTTACTTTACAGACTTGGCGTACTTCGGAAAATAAAACTTAAGTGAGAACAAAGAAAAAAGTGGAAAATTTAATTATACACAAGTTTACTGAAAATGAGTTATTAGTGGATGGATCAAACATTTTTGTTGTTTCGGACAGAAAAATCTCTCATTTCTTCAAGACTGTTCTACTAGAGTGTTAAGTTTATGGTGTAAAACCACAATAATGTGTGAAAGTAAATTTAGAGAAACAAAGAAAAACAGTCACTCTCAATTATTTTGTTTTTAATTTGAAACTGGAACTAACACCTTCGTGACAACTCAACTTTTTTGTGAAAATTCACAAAAAATCACACATTGTGTTATCGCCCCATTGCTTTTCACCAAGTTTGTTAATTAAGCTGAAATCATGTAAATTTGTTTATAAATTTATAATAACAAAACATTGATAAACTGAAAAAAACCAAACGGTTTTAAAGAATTTTAATTTATATTCCATGATAACCTACCGAAGGTGAAGGCAACGAGAAGAAAACAATTGTGTAATAATTTTATTTTTCACTTAGCTATACTTTGTAGTTAATACCTATGATGGCAAATGTGTAAATATGCCCATAACAACCAGGGCATTATGACTATAACGCCCACTTATTATTAATTTAAATATAGCTACAAGACAGTACTTGTTAAAATAAAATTGACAAAAAAGCTGCAAAAGAAACAAACTTAACAGAAAAGTGTTGTGAGGTTGTTGGTACATTTTCTTCCTTCAATGGTGATCCTGCTCCATGTACAGTAGAGCGACGATTATCTGAACTGGCTTCATGAAAAAAAAAAAATCATTGGTTATGGCCGGACATGGTTAGCATTCAATGCTTTTACAGAGGCAGTATTCCGGGAAGATTCATCTTTGTTGCCTCAGTTTTATTGTGCTAAATTCATCTTAGGTCTACAACTTGTTTTTTGTATGTCGTTAATTTTTTTCCACTATGTACTAGAATCAGACTCTGCCGTAGTTTCCGTATTTTCTAACTCTGTTGTTGAACACTCTCCAGCAATCCGTTTTTTTTAGACAAGTTCCTCGCTATTTTTTTATGCACGTTTAACGTTTCAAATGAAGCATCTACTTCAACGAAAACTATAGATAACGTACAACACACATAATGACATTTTATATTGTTTAATTTCACGTACTTGCAATTATTAATGGTGCACTTTCTTAGGTATTTTCCCAAATTCGCTAAGCTGTACAACGGTTAGGTTTGTTGACAGAAAAAAAAATTATAAACACTTGGTAACCCACACACCAAAAAATTTGCCAGCTGACGCGTTTCGCCAGCAAGTCTACCATCATTAATAAAAAAATGACAGTTGGGCGTTACCTCGTAAGATACGAAAAATTATTGAGGAAAAATCTCAGTTCTCTTAATTTGGATGCTTTGTTTTGTATATTGTCGAAAGCCTTAAAAACGCTTATAATTAGAACTCTCTGTGGATAAAAGTCTGCAATAATTTTTTTTAATTAGAAACATCTTTTGAAACCGTCAAAACCTGATTTCCACTACAAAAGTTTGGGCTTTTTGGGAACGTAGCGTTTCGTTTGTGTTTGAAAAAGTGTAAACGATTGTAATGGGAAATGGAATATTTCCTCCACAATAAACTGGAGCTTTTTTTCTCATACTCGAAAAAAACCAAATTATTTATGTAAATAGGGAATAAATTATTAGCATACCAATTCTTGAAAGCATCTCATTAGCACAATTTTGTTCACGACGGTGATGACATTTTTCAGCTTCGAGTTGACAAAAACTTGAAATTCTTTTGTGGAATTTGTTCTTGATTTTATAAGCACCAGATTACTTATAGCTCATTTCGCTTCCATCTAAATATTTTGGAAAATATTGTCCTTCAAGGCTGATATTTTTTCATTTCAACTGTAAAAGTGAATTCAACATAAAAACTCTGAGCCAAATTTTGAATTTCCTTCAACAGAATTTGTTATTTAGCGAAAAAACATATTGCTGCCTAAGCAACACTGTCAAATAAATATGTTATTATCGACGACATTTTTTTCTGATTTTTTCGTTGAATTGTCCATCGTGATGAGTTTGTTTTCAAAATTTGTGTAAAAAATAACACGTAGTTGTTACTTTTAGCAACACTCTTCGTTGACTTCATCCTTAATTTGATATAAAAATTTTGCCGGTAAAAATTGCATGACTTTATATACAAAAAATAAAATTTTGTACAGAACAGGAGAGGGTTAACATGCCCTTAGTAGCTACACAATATCTGTTGAGCTCTCCGAAAAAAGCTGACATCGTCCAAAAAATAATTCCTGAGCTAAGGAATCTTTCCTAATTTATCTCTCTAATTTTTCAGTCCATTGTTGTAAATTAGTAAGTAAAAGGGTTTTGTAAGCCGCGACGAGTTTTATCACAATTTTGCCTTATCAACTAGGGGGTCCGTCTTCCAAATGGTCTGGTAAGATTTCGAAAACAGTGTCGAGTGACCCCAGGTTTATCTTTCGGTGAAAACAAACGTGATCAGTGTCTATAAACGAACAAAATTTAAAAATCATTTTTACGGGCTAGATAAACTGTTATGTAAGTTTTGTTTACCAAACAATGACCTGTAAATGTGCGTAAATCAGGGTATTTCCATTTGTGGGAGAAGTAAAATAAATCTTGATAGCAAAATTTTATACTTCCGTTGGAAAACTACACAATTAAAATGGTTTAAAAATTCCGACACGATTTTTTCGGGGATTTATAGTTTCTTTATGACACCATGCAGAATTTTAAGCAACCATTTATCGTGACGGTGAAATTGATATAAATCCTCTTTACAATTTTTGTTAAAACTCCTCAACGAGAGCACTTCAGACACTTATCACGTTGATAATGTGTGTAAACATTTGATCCCCCACTTGGTGCTTTAGTGCCCTCACAAGATGTCGAGAATTTGTTTTTTCCCCGGCCGAGCGTGAAAATTGGTTCTTATATTTAGAAAGTCCGACTATATTCATCGTTATTTATTTAGTTGATTTGTGTAATGTTTCGCTGGTGAATATGTTATTCCTTAACAATGGCAGCGTAATTGGCTGTGCTAGAATTTTATCCCAAAATAATAATGTTCTCATATAAATTAAATCGTGCACTCCTAACAAACCATGTTAATTTAATTATCTCTAAAGAATTCAGCAGTCAAGGACGTTGTAAATTTGTGCTTTAAATTAAAAGAACTTGTAACAAACATGATTCAAAGTCGAGATTAAAGTTCACTCTGGGAATCGAGCTTTATTGGATATTGTTCAAATTGAACATTGTGGGGTTAGTTTACACAAAAAATCTAGAACAAAATGGAAGAATTTTCTTTTAAGCGTCATCCGGGCAAGTGTCCAACGGGCCCGGAGACCCAATAAACACTTTTCTTTTGTAAGGCTTTCTCAATCTAGCTCCTAAAAAATTCTACGTAGTGCGGATTCGTTTTTATTTTATTATGCTCTAAAGTATTATCTTCCATATCCGGGCAGTAGGGGGTCCATCGGATCCGGTTTTCTTTTACTATCAAGCATCCATCTTGGTATTCAGAAACTTGAAAGAATTATTAAAACTAATCCTAATTTGTCTTTAACTTGAATTTTGAAAGAAAATTTAGTTTGCAACAGTTGTTCAAAGAATTTTATATTAGTGACATTCTGTATGGCATTTGGATGCTATTTTAACTAAAATAAAATAAACTAGAAGAAAAAAACACACGTGTCCTCAAAATTTCCTCAAACTTAAACACTAACCAATAATTTTTTTTTAAAAAAGTTTATAAATTAAAATTTAATCTTTTTACTAATTTTTCATTATAACATGTTACTAAATAAATTTATAAAAGCTGTGAAACAAATTACGTAGATAATAAATTGGACTCAATACGACCTTGCCCGGATGAGGGTTAAAAACAAGATTAATAAAAAAACATCTTAAGGAGCAATATGAAATAACCGTTACAATGTAACGCCTCTACCTTGCCAAAAATTAAAAATATGCATCTTGCATTTTAAACTGTCTCAAAGTACAAATAAGCCCGTTGGCTAAATAATAATTAAAAATTAAAATTTAATTTAAGAAAAAAACTAAACAAATTTAGAATAAAGCAGAGCGTTCAGAACCAAACCAAGGAAAAACAACCGAGCACACACGACATAATAAAAAAAATTGTTATTACAAAATTCTGCAACTTTTAAAGACCAATCTCTCATCCTCTCGGCTTTTGTTTACTCTCAAAATATTCTTGTTTTTCCAGCTCGTATCCCGCGTCTAGAACTAAACAAATTAAAAAAAAACAACGCTTTTCTTTTCACCGTGGATTTAATTTGTAATTTATGTTCCACAGTTAATGATTTTTTACATGTAGAAGAGCATTCACTTTGTAAAATAAACCTTTTGGGAGTTGGGAGTTGTTAATCCGCCCCTGTCATCATTTCAAATTAATAAAAGGAGAGCGTCTTCAGAAAAAAAACTCATTTCTCGGAATATTATTTCATTGTGCTGCAACAAAAATGGAGATGTTTCATGAATTTTATGAATCGCGATTTTGGAAACTCTGTTTACGATAGAAAAGTGCGGGAGGGCGTAATTAATTTGACTCGGCCGCGAAATTTGTCGTTTGATGATTTTGCAGTGAAATAATGTAAATGTAGAAACAGATTGTGCGGTGGTTCAAGATTTGATGACAATTAAAGACGCTAAGAGAGGAGAAATGTACAGAAGAGCTTTAACGTTTCTAGCATCTCAAACTTCTAAAAATAAATGTAAGGAGTATTTTTTGCGTTGTTTTGTAGCCTAAAAACTTTGGTGGAAAAACATTTTTGATGATAATGGGACGGCAAAACTACCAGATTTAGAAGGAAATGACCTTAAAAATCTAAGCTGAACTTTTCAGTTTTTGAAACAGTTTATTCTAGCAATCACGAAGTTTTTTTTAGTTTTGACTGTTTCAACCACTTCAGGTATTTTAAATCTCATTGTAGAGATTCTAGAAAATGTGGAATTTCTAGAGATATCAGAGCGTTCAGAAATTTTGTAAATACTGTAAATTCTGAGATAATCTGAATAACAGAAATATCAGAATTTCAAAGGTTCGTAACATATTTTAAAAATTCAAGGATTCTAAAGACCTGTGACTTATAGTAAAATTAATAAAACATTTTTCTGGTTGACATTTGAAAAATTCGAAATAAAGCGCTTTGGAATATTTGATTCAAAAATTCTAAAAACTTTGAGAGATTTTGAGAGACTTTTCTGGTCAAATTCTACGAGTTTCTAAATATTTTAATCAATTTTAGAAATTCTACTTTAATGGCACTCAGAAGTTTTTTAAGAGTTGTGACACTTCTAGGGATTCTTCTAAAAAGTTGGTTTAGTCCAGAAATTCCAAACATTTTGTATATTCTACGCACATCTAGGAACATTCAGATATGTTCTTAAATTTTCCAAAAACTAATTCTTTCATCATCATTATCAAACTCATGCTCTTAGATTGCAAAATTGCGAGAAATAGTAATTCAAAATATGTGTATTTTTTAATAAATGAAAATTTAATTTTAATGGTTTTTAGCATTCTGAGGATCCTAGACGATCCCAAAAAATTCATGATTTCTAAATATCTGGCAATTTTTGATAACCTTAATAATTAGTAGAAAAATTATGAAGTTGTATAGTACATTAAAATACAAGTTTCATAAGACGTTGTTTGGCGCACGAATTCCAAAATTAGAAAACGAGTCGAACACGAGTGCGCCAAAACGATTTATGAAACGTGTATTATATACTATTTTTTCTACTTCGGCCTATTTTTTTTTATTTTTTAACAAAAATGATGATTCTCAAAAATCTAGTAACTTTTGTCGCAGTCGGTATCATCAGGTTGTCCAGACAACCTGTGACGTTTTCGCGTTTTTCTGACATTTAATTTAATTTATTGACATTACTGACATTGCAGGTAACATCACATCTACCAACCTGATCCGAAATCCTGAAATAATGGTCTTCAGAAAATTTAATTTTTGGATATGTTGTAGATTAAGAAGTTTGAAAACTGAAAAGACCCAAAATTACCTCTGGTGGCAGTGGTTTTGAATTCTAAGAATTCTTTTTTAAAAACTCTACATTTGAAATTCTTTTAGAAAGTTTGTTCAATTCGAAAATTTTAAACATTATATATGTTCATCTAAAAAGATTAAGATGAGATCCTAAATTTTCCAAAAATATCAGTTATTTAAAATTTTATAACTACTACAAATTGCATTAATTTAAATTATAGAGAAATTTCATTTTTAATCAAACTGTCATTTTCTTACTGTTTTAAATTAAGTACATATTTTAAGAAATAAAAGATGAAGAATAATAGAAAATTTTCAAAGATAATAAAATTTGAAAGCTCTTAAATACTTCGAGAATAAAAAAAATCTTAAGTTTTTTGGTAACTTTTAAAACTTGTGAATTTTACAAAAAATTGGGACATTATGACATTTTTCGTGTTGGTTTGTTTTAGAGTCAATTTCATCCAAAGAAAATATCTAGATAATTGAATGTTTTTTTTTATTTCTAAGAAACCCTTGAAGTTCCTTCAGTTCAAAAATTCCAAACATTTTATATAGTTTTAAAAAAATGTAAAAACTTTCAGGTATTATCTCAAATATTTCGTAATTAGCAATAAATCCCAAAGTCAATTGAATTTTATGCTGTTTTTACACAATTTGTAAATTTTGCATAACATCATCAAAAAAAATATTCTGTGTTATAGTTGTAAATTGAATTTGTAGTTGTAGGTAAAACTCAAAAGGGACCTGCAAACATTTGGGAACTTCTAGTTTACCAAAAGTGTAACAAAAAAAAATGGTATTCTTGTATGGTCTTGCAAATTACCATAAAGATTCTAGGAATTTTAGATTAGATTTAGCCAGCTTTTAGATGATTTAGCAACCACAACCAGAAAATGACAAAACTGTGGCTGTTTTCTCTATGAGGCCAAAATAAAAATGTGATTTTGAAAAATATTTATTGTAAAACTAATTAACTCTTTAAAATGCTTCGTAGCAAAAAAGAGCTAAGAGGATGTCGAAACGAGTCAGATTTAGAACGAACAAAGCTGTGATGGATTGTCACGAATAGCTTACAAATCCACGAAGAGCAAAAACATTGGGAAGATAATAATTGCACCCCAAGGGTGTTTTTTTTTTTTTATTAAGTAGATTGCAGAGGGGAATGAAAAAATTAAAACCGCTGAAATATTGGGAAAATAATGTTATTTACTCCTTTAATTTCGATAGCAAAAAATTGTAGGATTTCCCGTTTGTCAAAGAAGATCCTGCAAACGGTCGAGGTGGTACTTGGCGACCCAAGTTAGTGCAAACCAATTTAAGCGTAGTCTCTTTTTTTATTTTTATTCATTTCTCGCCTCTGTGCACCGCTTTCAATTAACCGCTCCGATTTGAGAAATTATCTAAAAGTGCAGCGAGGTAAGAAACGAGAACCGCTTCTCTCGACCATACATTTTGGTCCATTGAGTAATAACGAGCGTAACTTTTCCATCACCTCATCATCGAAAGCCGTTCTATTCGTATGAAAGAAAAGTCTGGTTCAGACAAAGGGACAAGCGTCCATTTGCCGCTTCCACTCAATGGCAGCATTTTAGAAAAAAGCTGGGAAAGCATACTAACACATATAAGGTCTCCGGTCCAAGCTGAGCCGGATCGGTGTGTTCCGTCTTCGTTCTGCTCAGGAAAAGCGATCGGTAGCTCCACGCACGTCGGTTTTCCGCACTGTAGTTTTACACTTGTAGTTTCTAGCTTACGCTACGCCAACGAGGGGACTATTATGCAACCGCTGTGTGTGAGACAGAAAAGCATTATGCAGACGAGAAGAGAGCACAACAAACCGGCGAAGACCAATCACAGACCGCTTGGGAATCAGACCTACCTTTGTCATCAATGGGTTACCGACGAGTCCAAGTCGGCCGTGGGGGGTGGCCGCTACCGCCGCGACGCTCACATTTAACCAAAAAAGTTTTTTTTTCGATGAATTTGGTGTCTTTCGACATGATGATGGTAGTTTTCGTAAGGACTAGACCGGGAAAGTTGGGTTTTTAGGTGTAAAGTGGTTTTTTTTTGGGGACGGTCGGAGGCGGCCTCCCCCCGGTAGTATTAATAGACTGTTTACGGCACGCAGCGCACTTACTAGACGTACAATCAGTAGTAGAACGTCTCGCTCGGAGTGAGGAGCTACTTCGTGTGTGGTGAAATGCAAACCGGTTGTCTTTAGGGGTGCGAAATTCGGGATGGTTTCGCGAGTTGGTGTCGATTTTCAGTGAATAAGAGAGAAAAAAGCGTCAAGGTGGCGACGAAAGCAGGATCCAAGTCCCGGAAGGAAAATATGCTCAAGTTCCTCACCCACAAACTGCGGACCCATTCGATAAACGAAGATAATTACGTTGAAAAGGTGTGTATGACAAAGATGCGTTTGTATCGAAATTAACCTCATTGAAGGTCATATCCGAGTGAAAAATGGCTGCCCCCGATGAAAGCTCCGAACAAAGGAATGCATGTTCCGGGTCCATTTTTAGCGCTCGTAGGACCCGGAAAGCGCTCCGGCGCCCGGATTCGTCAAATTGCGACAAATATCGCGATCGGGGCGATTGTTCTTCGACGATTTTGTGCACTCTAACGTTTATTCTTCCTTTCCGTAGGCAGATGAAGATCGCGACTCCGGGACCGAATCCGACGAGGAAATAGATGACCCGGACTTACCTTCAGGTAAGTCCATTTTCCTCCACTTTCACTCGAACAACATCTCCGTGGTCATTGCCGTCTCCTGTTTATTTTTAACACCTTCCTGCGGACGATCAATGATACCCTCGAAATAATCCTGTCGATTCCTGCCACGCATCATTACTTTCTAATAATCGGAGAAATATTTCTGTACCCTACCCTATCTAAATATGGATTTCATGAGCGAGGTCGTGACCCGTGCAGCTTTTCTGTTTGCGATAAGCATAATTCAGGATCATGCATCAAAGGTGGACTTGTTTGTTCTTGTATCCTGCAGACACGACACGTCACCACTTTGTTGATGCACGCATACTTATTTCAACTTATTTCAAATTTAATCCGTTACGGTACTGGCAAGCATGCCATTATGTCGCCGCTGGGAACGACAATGCCGGTATTGAAAACTTATCAATAGTTAGCAAACTTTCCATGCAGATTTTTCGGTGACAAAAGCGAAACATAACGAGCAAGATAATTCCGTAACAAACACGAGTCGGAATAATGAGCCATTTTTCCTTGACGTTCGTTGCAAAAGGCATAAACTTCAATTACCAAACAATCGACTAATGCACTGCCGAACCGCTTTTATACGAAAGCCCATTTTGCATGCATTCCTAAAAAAACACTGTCACAACTGATTCATGACATTTTTTTCCAACTCGAAAAATCGAACGTGGAATGGCGAAATTAAATTGTTATACGACAGTTGTCAATATACGCGAAGACGATCCATTTTTCATCAAAATATTTTCTTACTCTCAATTTCTACATTGTTCACAGTTCGGAACTAATATGTGGTGAATTATTCACATTGTTTCGAAATTGTTTGCCCTTTTCGGGATTGCTCGAGTCCGAGCACTTAATTTTCTTGATTATTTTTATCGATTTATATTACGTTATCTTCGTTTATACGACCCGTGTGTAATTAATATTTTATTGTTATCGTCATTTTACATATAATGAGATTTATCTTTGCTTGATCAGACAGAACTGTTACTGCTTTTCTTGATGAGCAAATAAAAGGCACCAAACGTATTTCTTACATTACAAAATTGATTTTTTTTCATTCATTTTACATCGGAAGCAGGTAGGCGTGTCATACAACATTTTTTCTAAATTGGCCATGCAGGATAATGTGGCAATTCTGTGGATATTTTCTAAATCGCAGACAACAGAAATCAAAATGTCACAATATAAGTAAGTGGTAATTTTTTTTTCGAAATTGTGGGATCGAAAGTTCAAATGATTCCAAAATTATTATAAAGTAGAAGGATAAAAAGAATATCTACAGAATTTGTAGTTTTTAGTTATTTTAAAATCTTTAACCTTCTTGGAACTTTTGAATTTTGGATGCGTGAATGTAATGAATTTTGCAAATTTAGACTTTCAAATTTTTGAGAGCTTTTGCTTTCGTAGTAATTATTAAATTTTTTACATTCTCATCGGTTGGTTATTGGGATTTTTTTTCTTGGATTCTCTGATTTAAAAAAAATCTTGATAAACATCAAATTTTGTAACAGAAGATGAAAAATATCTTAAATACTTAAAATCTTATCTTAAAATTTTAAGAGATTCTTGAAAGTTTTCCAGCCAATTTTTAATTCTTCAGAGTTTAAGAAAATTTTTAAAAAATGAAGATTTTGAAAATGTAATAGTTCTAAATGTTTGAAAAGATTTCTGTAATACCGACAAAATTTCAAACCTAACTCGAATTTGCCTTCCTCAACATTTCTAGCCAACAAAATCTTTGGGAGTTTATGGGAGTCTTTGGGAGTCTCGTTCAGTGCTTTTTGTTAAAAACGACAGAAGTGTCAATATAGTGGTTGTTTTTAAAATCAATTTTTTTGAATCCAAAATTTTCACCTCTTTTTTTTCAAATTATTTTGAAACAAAACACAGTATTACAGTTTGTTTTTTAAATACACATCCGAAAATTAAATGACTCTCGGTTACTGTGGTTCTTATTATCCCCATACAAATGGAACGTTCCAATACGAAAACTGCAATCCTTTCACGATGACGATAAACCTCTGCTATTGAATTTTCTTGTACAGCACTTGAGAATGAGATGCAACTGTGAAAGAAGTTGCTTTTCAAATGTTTCATTTAAAAGTACCAACATCGCAATTTGATCAATATTGTTAGAAAATGTTGTTAGTTTGTGCAATAATAAAACGTCTTCAATAAACTTTCATAAAATGTTCGTTTGTATGAATCTTGAGTTAAATCTGTTCAAGGAAGAAGTTTTGGAAGCAGAATTTAACCTTTTGGGGCAAACGTGAAAATCGCTTTTCAAAGTTCAAGAACAGAGTCTAATTTGCATTTATTTATTAATAAATTGTAGATCTACTGGTAACATTGGGAAAAAAGAAAAAGCAAACAACGTGTGAAAAGTTGTCCGTTCTTAGACTCATCAGTTTCTAATTTTTTTATAGCTTAGCTTAAATAAGAAACAAAATTTTACACTGAAACAAATACTACATAAAACCGGAGTATAATAAAATCTAGAGCATTTTTGATTTTTTTTAGAGATTCTCATTTTTTGGATCGTAAAAGTCTCTAAAAATAAATTTAAAAGATTAAAAATTAATGAGGAGAATTTGCATTCCTTCTAGATTTAATGCTCTAAAAGAATGCAAGGACAAGAAATGTGAGAACTGAAAAACTTTTAAATTTAATAAATATTCTCAAAGAGGAAAATACAAAATCCTAGAATAAATTCTCGTTTTTTTTTTGATGCGAAAATATATATTTAGATTTAAGAATCTTACTATATGAGATTGTCGAAGATTGCTAGACCTGGACCTCAAAATCTCCAAGTCTAAGCTGCAAAATCTAAATCTTAGATAATTTAGAAATGTAGAAATTAAATAGCGAAATCACGAAGAAATTTTGAAAACAGAATACAAGCTGACTTGAATAAACCACAGGAATGTGCTTATTTTCTGTCAGAACCAAAAACTAATTTTTTTTTTCCAACTACTATTAACTACAACATTTTTTCCTGGTCGTTTTGCAATTTTAGAACTATCTGCAACGTGATAAATTCTTGGGCCTAGAAGTGTGAGCAAAAAAGAAAATAAAACAGGAGAGAGAAGATTATGTATTTGCTTCCATATAAAAAAATTGTAACAGTCGCTGCCTACCAAAATTACAAGGATAAATTAGAACACATTTTTGGTAGTTCATTTTTGTTTAACTTGGAGTTTAGACGTGTTTATTTTCAAATTTAAAGCAGATTTTTGATCACCAAATTTGATCGTTGTTATTTTCCATAGTCTTTAGGTCTTGGACCCAACTTACCAACGAACCAACCAACTTAATCTTAACGGAAAATATTTATCAAAACAATGAACACATTTTTCGAGTGCCTCTCACACATCCAAGCCCGTGCTTCAGGTCTAATTTTCCACTTGGTTTTACTTTAATTAGCATGCAGTTTCCGGTGTTTTTTCCCCGTCTAAGTGTTGGCCTCTATTAAATTCGGAACGCTAAAAAACATTCACATTATGTTTTAACACGTTGTAATATTTGTGAAAGTTAGGAAGTTGCTTATTGGAAATTACGAAATTGATAATAAGAAATTCGCCAAAGTAAAAATCCGTTGTGGGCTTGTCTCGAAACTGCGTGTAAATTAAAAAGTTTTAAGCATCCAGTCACGACATTTTGGACAAAAACTGACGTTGCCATAAGGAAATCGGGAGATCGATTCAGTAATTGATATTTCTATAATTAAAAGATCGATAAATATGTGTGAATGGACGTTTTTTTTATCAGATACCCGGAATAGCTGGGCTTCAGATAAAGCGATCAAAGATAGACGCAGGGAATGAAAAAACGTTTTCCTCAATGAAACGTAATCATTTAATAATTTCCAAGTGATTTTCTGTCTCCGTTAATTGCTACTTCAAAGAATGCACAGAAATACAATAGCATTGTCGTTACTGCAAAATTACGTAGGTGGTCGCTAGTTTTCCACTCGCATTCTTATTTTATATCAAAGAGAAGCCATTTTAATGAAGCGACTCGGAGGTAGAAGCTCACAATAGAAATAATTTTATTTAATGTTGTTGCTGAAGTAATTGTTATGAAAACTACAAGAACCATTCAAGGTTTTCTAAACCTAACGGTAGTACCAATTTTCTGTGGGGATAACAAGAAAAATCAACTAACGGTGATAAAAAACGACTCATATATTCAACTTTGTGGTCATCTATTTCGGTTTTTGCGATGTGGGATGTCTATTGATTCGCTCGGTAAGTGTACAACACGAGAGAGGTTTTTTGATCTGTTTTTCCAATCGATGGCAAGACTATTGTTTGAATTATAAATGTTGCGACATTTGTAGTGGTGTAATAACCATTTCAGACGTTTATTTAAATATTGGCATTGTGATAGACAAAGATAAAACTACGAGCGCGACAACAAAGCGGTGGAAGTCGAGATTTTTTCGAGTAATTACACGACTACTCATTGTTTATTTATAAAGGTTAATTAACCAACACAGCTGTCCGTACCTTTTGCTAAAAAACCCACCATCCCGATTTTTTAACGATTTTCAGAAGCTCCAAAGACTGACTGCCGGAAAAACAAAATATCCTTCCCCCAATTCCAATTTTTATGTAAACTTGTCGCACTTTTAATACCCCTGAAAACTGCCGGGACATATTCCAAAAACTTCAGGACGACCCGTAAAGCTTTACTGCCGCGCAATATTTCATTTCGATTATATTCCCAGTCGGAATGCGCATCATTATAACTTTATTATTAGGTGTTTAGAATTACAAAGTGGAGCTACTTTTTTGACTTTGTATAAAATTTCAATCGGCATGAAAGGCACCAAAAATACTGTTTCGTACAACGTATCGGTTCGTTGCCAGTTGCTTTTCGTAATTGATTAAAATACGCGCATCTGTCGGGTATTAATTCAAGTTTTTAATAACTTTAGGACAATAGAATATTGTGTGAGCTTACACGTTTAGACTTGTTGATGTACACCATTGAAGCGGTCGAAAAAAACAGTGTCGTTGCTCTTTGAATTTTGGCCGAGATTCAAAAGAATGCATACTTTTATCTGTGGTTTAAGAATAAACAGTGAGGGCATTTGTCAACAATTACGCGTTGCAGCAAACCGTGCCATGATGGATTTGCTTGAGTTTAGTTTTTATCGATTCGTGTTAAAGGAATTCACACATGATGTATTGTCTGTGAAACGCTTTCTAGCAGTTTCGAAACGCAACAATAAAAATGTTTAGGAAGGATTTGCAACAGATTAATTGTTAACGTTTCATTAGGTCCGAATGTCATAAATGGTATCGCAATAAATTTGTTATGGGAAAGGAAACTGCATATGCACACTTTGTGTGGAAAGTTTGCGGTTTTACACTCTTCATTTTCTAAAATTTTAATGAAATTATACGGCTTCCTTATAACTTGGCACAAATAAAAAATTAAATTTCACACTGAAACAAAGAAAAACTAAAGCATAATAAATCAAAAACGTTTTTTTTAACAAAAGGATATAAATTTTCATTTTCCTGGATATCTGGAGATAAAAACAAAAAAATGGGAATTGAAGAATCTTAGAATTAAAATTCTGTAAACTTCCGATGATTTCAGAATCTTTGTATGAACTTTTTAAATATTGCTGGACTTGGACCTCAAACTCCAAATTTAAGATTCAAAAATATTAAGCAACAATTAGAACAACTGCAAATCTAAAAACTGAAAGTATGAAAAAAGTTCGTGTTTAAATTGGCTATGGAAATCTACATACATATATAAGCTTAGGTTTAAAATCTGAAAAGCCAAGAAACAAAAAACTTTAGTCATGAGAATCTAAAAATTATCATGTGAGCATTTAGGATTTAAAAATCTTTGGAATATTAGAACAGCTGTGAATTCAAAAATTTTCCTGTTCGAATCTCAAAGTTCAAATTTAACTTAATATCTAAGAATTTGTAATTTAGAAACTAAAATTTGTCAATGAGCACCTCCAAGAATTTTTCATCTGAGCCTTCTAATTATCGCTATATTAAAGACCTCACGATCTTATAATTCAAAATCTCAAAACTACAGATTTAAAGATAGAAAGTACTCTTTGTAAATGCAAAAGTATGGAACGTTTAAGGTCTCGGAAATTTAAAATGCTTTATAAAAAGAATGATAACTGCGATATGAGCATTGGGAGTTTAAAAATTTCTGAAAAGTCAGAATATAAAGACCTGAAATTTTAGTGTCTGAGCGCCTAAGGTCCTAGTTATAAAAATTGTGGATTTGAAAATTTGGGCGAGAACAAAAGTATCAGATTTAGCGTCTAAAAAATTTCCCAAGGCCTCAATATAATTTAATATTTTAGAATTAAACTTTCAAAATCTAAAATTTAATTAATTAGTTTAATCTAATCTAATTATGAATTTAAAAACTGAAATTGTAAAAATTTTTAGTATTTAAAAATTTAGGAATCGAAACTTGAATCTCAATTTAGAATCTAAAATCTGAGAATTTGCTATGTAGGATCTAAAAATCTCTGAAGTAACCTTCTCAAACGTTTTAATAAGAACTGTTATCCCAAAATTGGCAAATCGAAAATTTTTGAAATTCGAATCTTCAAGAAAAAAAATCTTCAAAAAAATTAAATCCAAGAAAGTTATCTTGTCTGGTTCCACTTTTAAGTTAGTTTATTTTAGTTTCACATGGTTTTAGTTGTTTTGTCCCAATTCTAATCTTTTTTAGTCCGCTTTAGACTAATTTAATTTAGTTGTTGTAGTCAAATTAATTTTATTTTGACTGATTTTGTCTAGCTTATTCTAATTAGTCCAATCACTGTCAAATAAGCTCTCACTTAGTATGATTTGGCTATAAGTTATTCCCAATTTAATTTAATTTTTAGCTCAGTCCCGTCATGATTCATTCTGTTTAGTCAAATTCAGTTTATTCCATTTTCATCCGATTTGGTTAAATTCGCTCAGATTTAGACCGTTGTAGTCGAACGAATTTGACCTTTGGTATCTACGTTAGAAGTTGAAAATAAGTACGATGTATAGCGTGATTAACGTTAAAATTACTTTTGCACGCGTTTTTTTTTGTCTGCATTCTGTTTGGTATTTTTTCCGTGTTTCCTATAATAACGTACTTCGCATACTTAACATGTGAATTAACTATTCAATTACTTACGTAATAATTTTCGAATGCTGTTAAACGAAGAGTTATTACAATTGTTATTCTACTATTACATATTAAGGAAAAATATAAAGTACAATGTGAGCACGAATGTGACCACAACCACAAATTATTATTTCTGAAAAATATGAACGATCAAGGCAAAATTCACCGTTAACTTAAAAATTTACCATGACTTTTGATGTTTTACCAGCCTTGGGTTTAAAAACCGTCCTATCTCACCCTTTAGACACATAACAAATGCTATCGTCTTGCTAGTCGTAAATAATGTTCATGTCATAACAAAATACCAGTGAATATTTTAAAAATCTAAATTGCAAATGATCGTTTTATGACTAATATTGGAACATATGTAGGTATCTCATTATTATGGAAATGATTTTTTTTCATGGAAAATATTACTATTTGCCAAGTTTTTTTTTTTAATTAATCGCATGAAATTGTAATTTTTGTAAAGTCTGTAGCTTTCAGAAATTCCAGCGTGGGAGTAAATTCCGTTTCGATTCATCGGAATAATCCATTTTATTTCCCATTGTTGTATAATTCCTTTGTGAGTAATCTACTGTTTTTCGTTAATTTTGTCACTGTTGCCAGCTAATTGCTCTAACAGTTTTAGATGAGATTTTCGTCGATATCGTCGTAATTGGCAGTTCGATAATGATTACAAGTTATGATAAGTAAAGGTAGCGGCAACTAGTCTCGAATATTTTTAGAACCAGTTTTGAAGTTGTGTAACTGTTTGCTTTTCCAATGTGTGCATCGAACATGACCTCCGTTAATTATCGGTGTTGCACTCTTTCTGATTTGCTAAATCCTTCGTTTTACCATTCCTTCCTCGTTTTTAAACTTAATTCGTGCTAATTATTGTAATTATCGTATTGAATTGCAATCAAATTATTTTGGAATTCAGAAATCTATGAATTCGTTTACCTTGACATGTCGATTTGGCACAAGGGCGACAGTTTCAAGTTACACCAAAATGGAAAATTTTCCAAAACAGCGGTGTCAAAAGCAGTTTTTTGTTTCGATAAAATAACGAAATACGCTCGGTTGAAGCGAGCTCGTTTTCAAAAAATTTCACAGATCAGAACGCAATTTGAAACACGAATCTAGACAAAAAATGAAATTATTTCTCGGGGATGTTATGAGTTTTTTGATGTTGCGAACGTTGTAATTTACAGATTCGCCGGGCTAAAAGCAACACAAATAAAAAATATTTTTAGCGGAAGTTCTACCGATAGAGACTCGGAAAGTAACAATAGACATATCGATCAGTAAATATGAGAGATGGCGCATTTTTTTTCAAAGCTTCACAAAAGGATGTTTTACATTACTCTCTATAATAAACGGAGTTTCCGTGCATTTTTGCCTTTCTCGCACTAAACCAGATATTACAGTTAATAGTTCACTTCGTATTCGTGAAACAAAGAAATTGTCCCAACGACGGAAAATACTTCATTAAAGCCAAAATCATATTCAATGACTCGGGAAAAAATTCAATTCAAGCGACCGTGCAATTTAATAACAATATTTTGCATCATAATTAAATTCCTTTTTAAACATTAAATTTAATCACAAACAACCGCATAATATTCCATTCGGAAAATAATTACTCGCATCCATTAGCTGGGAAGTTTCGTAGCCGATGACCGAAAATTGGAATTTGATTTATTTCATGTAATTCAAAAAGTTTCGCAATGTGGAAAATTGATGATGAATTCGGTTGTTGCTCCGACTATCAAAAAGTCTGTTTTCTAATTAGGACGGTCCACAATGGGCAATTATGGTTCCATTCAGAGTCCATGTTGGGGGGAAAAGTGATCGTAATTTCTGGTAGTATGTCCCAAAAGGATCGTTGCTTTCACGGGAATTTAAACAAATGAGCTTTCGGCTTCCATAAGTAAAACATGAAGAAATTGCAGATTCGAAGACATTTATCTGTTGAATTTTTAACTTTCCTGTCGTTCATGTGTCTTCTGTAAATCAGACAATTGGGAATATAGAAAAAAATGAAACGGAGTTGTAGTTTTATCTACATCCGCACTTTTGGAGCAATCAAAGTTGAATTTTATTCGCCAGTGATTAATTGTGAAGCTCCAATCGAAAAAAACATGTATCTGTAGTGCCTCAACTTAGAGCTAAAGTACTGATACTTAGAGATCTTTAGATAGCGAACTGATTAAATTCAAGCTTAAAATTCTACTATAATACTAAAAAAAAACAAAGACTTTAATGTCTAAAGTAAAAAGTAAAAAAGTTTTTCAATAGCAATTTAATTAAAATTGTTGTATTGCAACTTGTTTAAATTCAATCGAAAAGTCATTTAATAACTTAACAATAAATTTAATTGATGCGCTTAAACAAAAAAGTAAAATGTAAATCTGCGTGAAATTGTGTTCTTGGTTAATATTTTCCTCCGAGCTGTTTTTCTGCTCTTTAAATGAATGCTTCTTTTCACAAAATTGATTTTACCGTTCCTTTTAGCACAATCTTTTGTCCAAACAATAAATTCACCGTTAATATCTAGAATGTTTAAATATAACTTAAGACATCTTCGGAAACAGTCTTTGAAAGCTTGGAAGGATTAGATAATTATCCTTGAGCCTGTATGGAAAGTTCAGAACTCGGTGGTGTTTACAGCTGTTTTTTATTTAGAAAAAAATAGGTTTTTAAATTGCGTTATGATAATCAAAAGTTTAAAAGCTTTCAGGATTTTCAGTATTTCAGTGTTTCTTGACTTTTTCAAAACTTTCTTTGTAATTTTTTAGACCATTTGGGTTGTAAAAAACTGTACTTTTAATCATTTTTACAGTCATTCTGGCAGTTATTTTTAAATTAACAGGGTTTTAAATTTTTTAATTTTATGCCAGCGTTAAAGGTATATTTTTATAATCCAAGAATTTTTTCAACATATTCAAAATTTTAAGATTATTTGAAGTTGTCAATTGTCTTTAATTTTTTATAAAAGCTGTCATGAAATTTTAGAGTATTTAAAATTTTTAAGATCTAACTGTATAAATTTTTAAAATAATAAAAAATAGGTTGTAATAATAATTAAAAAATAAAAAGAAATTGGACAAAGACGGAGGATCTAAAATTTGCATTTTGAATCTTTAAAATAGAAAGAAACAAGGAGAAAAAGTGAATATCTTAATTTTAAACGATTATAAAAAAACTGAATAATTAAAAAAAAATCAGAACCAAGCATCAAGAAGTTGTAAAAACTAAAAAAAATCAAAGGTTTCTAAAGAATATAAAGAATTTAAAAAAATCGTGTAAAGAATCTAAAGAATTTGAGGAAATTAAAAAATTAAAAACATTAAAATGATAACGAGAATGATAAGACTCCAAGGACCAGTGTTTCAATTTTTTTACATTTTTATGCTACCGTTGAAGTTATATTTTTATAATCCAAGAATTATTTCAAGATATTCAAAAATTTAAGATTATTTGAAGTTCTCAAATGTCCCCAATTTTGTATAAAAACTGTCTTAGAATTTTAGAACATTTTTAAATTTAAAATTTGTGTATCTGTGTAACAGAATTTTTAAAATATTAAAATAGGTTGTAACAATATGTTTCATATTTTCAGATGTTATGGTATTTATTAATATACCTAAAGCATTTAAAAAACAGTCATATAAAATTTTGAGATGTTTAAAGAAGAGTGAAAATTTAAACAATTTTAGAATTTTAATAATTTTTTCAGTTTTGAAACTAAAATTTTTTGCTATATTATTTCATGAAATTTTCATTTTTTACTTTCTATTTTTTTTTTTAGATTTTTCTCTAAAAGGAAGTACGAGTTTTTTTTAAATTTTTACTGCTTAGGCTTTTTATGATTTTAATAATTTTGATACTTTTTTGCCAGATTTTATAAATAAGTGCTTCGAAAATCAATAGAATTTATAAGATATAAACAATTCGAAAAATAATCAGAATAAGGACTTGAAGCATTTAGAGAATTAAAGATTTTCAACGGATACAAATTTTCCAAAAAAATATCTAATGAATATTAAAAGTCATAATATTTTGAGGAATTTAAAAATATTAAGAATACAAAGCTTTTAAATGACACAAAAAATCTACTCAAGCAATCGAAGAAAATTGGAGAGAATTCAAAAAATGTAATGATTTTAAAAGAATAAGAAATTGTAAAAATATAGAGGATCTCAAATTTGCAAGCATTTTAAAGAGTGTTTTTGAAATAAAAAAAAAAAAAACAAAAAATAGAGTATCTTAATTTTAAACGATTAGTTTAAAAAAATCTAAAGAATCTAAAGGATCTAAAGGATTTAAGGAATCTAGGGATTTAAGGGATCTAAGGGATCTAAAGGGTCTGAGGGATCTAAACAATCTAAAGAATTTAAAAAATAATCTAAAAAACCTAAAAAATTTAAAGAAATTAAAAATTAAGAACATTTAAAAACTATAAGAATCCAAAGAAACTTAATTATCCCAGGACATTGAAAAGAGTTCCAAATTTATCTAACAAATTCAGCGATTTTTTGCATTTGTTTAAACATGTAAATGTATAATCATAACTTTTAGAATTTTGACTTAGCAGAATTTAAAATTCACAAATTAGGAAGATTCAGAGTTTCCTAGATCTTGTAAATGTCGCTCAAAGATTTCTCAGTTTTCAGTATTCTTGAAATAAAATCGGGATAGCTTGAATTAAAAAACTACTTCAAATTGGTTAAATGTTATTAAAATTAGAAGTCCTGAGCATCTTACGAGTTATATTTTTTGAATTTTATTAAAGAAAAGAAGAGAGAATTTTGGCCGAGCGGAATTTGAAATTTTCAAGTTCTAAAGCTTCAGATGTAATTTCCTGTTCTAGTTTCCCAAATCTTGGAATGTCGCTGTAAGTTTTTTTAGCTTTAAGTATTTATAGAAAGAAATCTGAAAAGTTTGAATTAAAAATTAGTTTATATTCGGTCCGAATTATAATTTATTAATCCTCAAAATTAAATTGAGAAGTTGTGAGCTTTTTAAATAGTTCTGGATGTTTTTCAGGACCTTCGCTTCCTTTTCGTTTCCTTTTTAACCGTAATCCTTAAAATTCACACATAATAATAGGCAGCGATATTTGGTTTGAAAATAAAACATTCGCAGTTGAAAAACGATTTAAAACGAGTTCTTTGTTCTTTTCCCCTGATCAATACGTCAACATACTAGTCTGACTGAAAATATTTACACCTATTGTAGAGGTAAGCATTACAATTTGCAATTACATGACTTTGGCGTTACTGTTGGTGAAACTATACATGCTAATTAGCGGTAACAGGGGGTTGTAGTTTTTTTTTTCTAATGCGGCGGTCTTTTCATGTCGCTTCGTAGCAAACACGGAGGTAATTCGATGAATATTAAAACGCCATTCGAATCCTCATCTGTGTAGGATTACTCTGGATTACTCCAATTAAACATCATCATGTTCCTTTGAGCACAAATCTATTTAGCAATACAAACTTAATAACACGATCATTATGCGTTCGCAGTGTTGTGAAATAACAATCGATTAGCCGAAACGGAAACGTAAATAATGGAAATGCACTCCGATTAATAATTGCTTTCATTCTAGATTTAGTATTTTGCGCCTTTGCCTTTGAATAATTCACATGATGTGTGGCCGTCGGACCTTAATCACAGGAATCTGGACGATTCCTCGCTACTTTTCTCCTGCCAATCAGGATATGAATTAGTTAGCGCCTTCATTTCGTCGTTAATAACGTAAACTACCGTCAGAAACTCAAGATGGATTATTGCGGAATTCCTGGTTTTGCCATTAATGTGCAATTCAAGATGATTAGGATAAAAACCTCGTGCAATTTTCTCCGGGATAAATCAGACGGTGCAGACAAAATGGACGTTGGAAATTTATCGACGCGAATTTGTGCAAGGAATAGTGTATTAGCACCTACGTGGAAACCTAGAGAGGTGTCTTATTAAGCGGAAGTTGCAGCGACATTTTCTGCATCGTTACCTTTACGATTGCAGTCGAGAAGGTGATGCTAATCATAAATTCACACCATAATTCAATTAAACTGGACCTGGACGCATTACGTCCAATTAGTTTACACCAGAGGATGGTATTCTGGGATGTTTCTTCCAGTAAATGCAATTTGGAGAAAGTTACGGCGGAGCTACGATTTCTATTATTAATTTGTTGTTTCAGCTCCGGAGGGGGCAACAAACAAATATGTACAAGCAGCTTCTGAAGTTTTTAATTTCATAAGCAATATCGACCGATCGAGACTACATACAAATATTTAGTTATTTTTAAATGGGATCATTGGACAGGTTAGTAATTCAAAAAAATATGTTTTTATTTCGCGTGCCAACATGTCACACACATTTTTTCGTTTTTGACGTAGACAACTAAATTATATTTTATTTTTGTAGCGTAGAAAATATGAAATAGTTCACAAAAAAAATTCTGTTAAAGACTACGAGTTATTTATTGTACCATGTGAGGAATAAAAACGGTGATGAACCAGAGCTACCAACTTTAAATTCCAAAGCTTGGGTTTAGATTAGTCCTAGCTAATGAAACCGAGATTTGTAAAAGTTAACTAAGTTAACTTTCATTCTAATTCTACAGGAAGTGCTACTCTAGTTCCATATAGATTAATTAATTAAATACAATTTTATTTTTCAACTAATGAAATTTATTCCATTTATTACCCTTGATCCTGTGTGTATTAAAGATCGTACTCTAAAGTTATTAATTATAAACAATATCGTGCCAAATTTTAACATGTTACACGTTTTTTTCCGTTATTAATTTTAAAAATGGTTTCACTACATTATAGTTATTAGTGTAATAAAATATACTCCTAACAAATGAGGTGTATGGAATCAAAGGCGGCAATCTCCAAACACTATTATAACAGTTTCCACATTTTTTTTATCTTAATGATGTGCTGAATAGAGCTTTCATTTAAAGAGAAACTTTATGATTAAAATTTGTGTCTCCCACCTAAATATTACAATTATTTCTTAACAACTTGAACCTTTTTAAGAACTTTAAAATTTATTATTATTATTATTATTATTATTATTATTATTATTATTATGATTATTATATTAATTTACTTTTAAAATTTTAAGAATGTTTTTTTTAATCAAGTTAAATCTCCATAGAATCATCTTAAGAACATCGAAACGAATGCAGGCCAATGTTAGAAATTTTTGCGAGATTGTACAACTTATGTATGGGAAAAATGACAAAATCACAAGCAGGCTGATAAACAAAACAGACATTAAGAAACTGTAAAAGTTTAAGTATAAAGCTACCATTTGAATGATTCTAAAATTTGACGTTGGTACTATGTCATCTGACCTGGGATTTGAACTGAAAAAAATTGTATATAGAACTCAGTTACTCACTTTATGTTATACTCAATTAGAAATTAGAAATGGAACACCTAGAAATAACAATTCCTTCTTGATAATATTTTGTGTATGAGTTTCATGTTCAGAAATAAGGTAATTAAACTACAGCTCACTATCTCCAACAGATTTTGTGCAAAAAATCTTTACCTATTATTTTCTGACTCCTATAAATTAAAAACATTCTCAGTTGAGCGTTTACAAGTCTGTAGTCTGTAGTCTCACTTTGTCATAACACAATGTCTAGAGCACGAAGCCTTAGACAATTTCACCACCTAAGTGAAATTGCTCGGCGAAACGTGAGCACTGTGATTCGAGCATTGAAGATGGCAGACATTGAAGAGTTAGACCCCATGGGCAATCTAGACGAACCACAGAACGCTAGGATCGTCGGCTAAGACTTCTGGGCCTAAGAGACCGATTTGCCACAAGTCGGCAGCTGGGAGACCAATGGTATTCTGTAGAGGGTAGACCGGTTGGTCTGCGAACTTTCTATCGGCGCATCAAGTCTTTTGGGCTGTAGTCATATCGTCCGCAGTTGGTCTTGCCTTTAACTCCTGTACACCGAGTAAGTGGAGAAAGATCCAACATTGAGTTTGCTTTTGAAAGGCATGTACGCCGTACTGGTTTGGGGAGCGATTGCCCCTGGTAGCCGGTCACCTTTGGTGTTTATCAGAGGCAACATGACAGCAGCTGGTTATGTTCAGGACATCATCTAACCTTATCTTCCCCTATACTTAGATAGACTCCAAAACATGTTATTTCTGCAAGACAACGCACCTCCTCACGAACCAGAGACTTCTTTGAAGACGCAGGACTAAATGTTTTGCCTTGGCCCCCCAAATCTCCCGACTTATATCCAATTGAGCACGTTTGGGATATGATGGGAAAAAGACTGACGACTTTACAGAACCCTCCACAGACGTTATCTGAACTGCAGCACGAAATTCAACTTGCTTGAGATGAACTATCTCAGGAAGAAATCGATCGCTTAATTGAATCGATGCCTAGACGTGTCAATAAGTGCATTAGGAACGGGGATCTTCAAACACATTATTAAGTTTTTTTTCCTTGGTTGCTAGTTCTTGGGGTTAAAATTTTAATCAAATGTTTAGCAACTTAAGGCCAATAAGTGATAATAAAACCAACTTAATCAAGGTGTTGCATTTCTAATGTCATTCAGTATACTATATTTCCATCTTTTCTTTGTTTAAACAAAATAAAGTTTTCCAAAACATAAAACGATCATAGTATTTTTTTAATTCCAATGGAAATATTTTGACCCAAATTTCAATAATTTCTGTTTTCTGTCGAAGTTCTTTCAAATTGTCAGTTTTTTGTTGAAATACTAAACAGCCGGATCATTAACAGTTCAACTCAGAATTCATTCGCCAAAAATTCAAACTCTGAAATTCTATCGTATGAGCTGTTGCTCCGTCTTGTGGAAAGTTAGTAATTATAAACATAATTAACTAATGGATTTAAAATTTCTTACTGATAGCGATCTGAATTGTAATCACTGAATTGTAGAACTCTAAAATTGTATGACAATCCAGTGGCTAGAATTCACAGGGAAGTTCTAGATGTTTCTTCAATTACATTTTTAATATTAGGAACAGCTTTTTTTGAACTTTTTTTTTATCTTTCGCAACTGCACAAAACTTCAAAATGAATCCAATGATAATTTATTTCTGAAAAAATTGATTTTTTTACGCACAACGCAAAGATCTACAACGCAGAAACCACAGATGATTCAGTTTGAATCTGTAGACTACTTTGAAGTTCAGACCAAAAAACCTTCGAATTTTGGGACTCCTCGTATCGCTTAATGCCGGTTTTTTTATTCAGTGGTGACAGAATGACAGAAACAGATGTCTCAGATATATTTCATTACTACTAATTCTCCACAAGTGCAGACTAATAGTAAAGTTTGTTTGTTTTTCTATGAACACAGTGATTAACAACGTTTAACAACTGTAACCTTGCCCAGAGATGGGTACCATCAATAAACACCGACGGAAAATTTTCAAAATTATTCCACACTTAGACTATCTTAAGGCCTTGCGACTTCTTAGGCCCACTTTGTCCATGTTGGATATGTAAAAATTGACACTTCTTTTTATCATCACTACCAATAAATAGACCACGGTCACATTCAATTTAATTCTTATTGTGTCTGCAGCACGCTAAACTAAGCACATTTCCTCAAATTTGTTACATCTAATTTTGCTGTTAAAGCAGTTGTGCACATTTTTGATTTCATCTCAAAATGTTCACAATTCTTTGGCAAAAAGACGAGCGCAGTAATTGATTTTTTTTAAACCAGCATGACATGTTTACTCACTGCCCATCTCATGGTAAACTAAATAAATTTGTTCCATTTGTACCTCATTTTGCTTTTTCTTTAGGACGTAGGTCCATCTAAAATGACCATGATCGCCTGGTACATTGACGATTTTTATGATGACATGTGATATTCAATGTTGGGATTATTCGCGTGATCGCCTTCAATATCCTAATTAATTTTAGTGCGCAAGACCTCTTGTTTGCTAACGATAACAATGTGAGCACATTATTGTAGTTCAATTTTTCCATTTTCTCTGCTTGTCTTATCACTATGATTACGTCTTCGAACCCTACAATTTCCTCGTATTTTTTCAAAGAAAGGCTAAAGGCCAAAGCTAACATCACGATTCAAGTCGAGTTCTCAAAGCTTGTCATAATCGCAACATTAGAACATCAGCGTGATTATCCACGAAGCCGCACCTTCAGACGAAGATGATTCAAGTTCAAATGTTTATGTACTTGGCCTCTTATGAGGTCTAGCACATCAGCTTTATAGGCTACTATTTTCCGTTTAGTGTGCATTTGCACCTTATTGACGAAGAGCAAAAGGATAACGTATAAGTGATTGTAGTCATGCAATGAGCTCAAAGTGAAAGCCGACTGTTTTTTGTAATTGGCAGAAGTTACAGTTTCAGGGACGCGCAAGGTCGCCTAAAGCTCATCACGTGACTTAAGTCATGAAACAAGAATTAAAAATAACGAGAAATCTTTTAGGAACTTGGTGTATTGTTAGTGTATAAATTGTTCCCTAAACGCGTGTTTAGTACTGTGATAAAGTAACACGTACTTTTCTTCTAGTGCCTTTCATTGCCTCTCCAAGGCTCATAAGTGTGCAAAGGTGACGATTTTTTGGCTCGAATCTTGGAAAATTTGTTTTTGTTAATATTATCTCCGAAGGACGAGCTGGTTATATATTATCAAGGTCTGGCATATTTTGGCACGAAAATACATACCAGATTCAAATTCTAGCTTTTTATTAAATTCTCAGCGGTAAATAAAGTTGACTTGGTTACAAATAACATGCGGTGCACAAAATAAAACATGTACAGAAATAAAAAAATTAATAGCAGTTTAACGGAATGCTTGCGAGATGAAGCACAATCGTTGTTTTTTTTTCTCTCAAAAAAATACAGATTTTTGTAGTTTTATCTCATCTTATTGTAAATTAAGCACCTTTTTGAGAACAGCACGCAGTATTAATTGCGTTTTTTTTTTTTTATTAGTTTGTTAGTATGGCTGTGTCAAAGTTAACGAAATTTGCCAAAATGTGCAAATTTTTGAAAACGATTTGTTGTCGGGATACAATATTGTTTGTTGACTGTGCGTATTTCAGATACAAAAACATCTCAAAAGATTTACATGCCGACCTCAACTGAACAACAATAACGAAGAGATAAATTCGGTTCGTAATAGTTGTTGAGCACAGTCATCGTGCTATACTTGTTCCAGGAACAGTGTTCGCTACAAAAATTAGAAAAAATTGGAAATATTTCTTATTCATTATGAGTATTCTAAATTCAGTTGTTTCTTCTCGGAGGTGGGGAAAGTTAGTGTCCTGGTGCTAGTTGCAGGGACGCTGCTAATTCCTGCCAGATCGTAGAAAAAGTTGGAAGCAAATAATAATGGGTAAATAAAATTGTAAAACTTCGATTAGTCGAGGAGGAAGTCCATGAACAATTTTGTCAATTAAAGACGTTTGGGAGTTTGAAATACGAGACTTTGTGGTACTTGATCATCTTTAGCTCCCGTCGGGGTCACCAAGTATCGTAAATTAATGCTAATTTTCATGGATAAAACACTTTATTAATTTTGTATTGACACTGTAAGTTATTACAATGGCAATGTGCCAAAGTTAGCAAGATTTCCAACAATACTTTTCCAACGAACTCGATCGCCTTGAATGCAGCACTAATTTATTGTCTCATCCTCTTGAGACAGATGCTCAAGTTTCTCCTACAGATTACATAATAATAAATGCTTTAGTTTGAGACAATAAAAAATGTAGAAGTCATCTAATGATGCTTGGAATAAATTAGATTTCGCCTTTTTCTAACGGATTCCAAGTACTGCTCTAATCTATCGTCGTACTCAGAACCGGGCTAAATAAAACTCTTAACTGCAAGTATTCATTATTAGCACCCATCTTCGTAGTCTTATTATCCAAGCTGACACAGATTTCAACGAAATATTTTGTCGGCCGCGAAGTATTCAATTCTCGAACAAAAACCGTGATTACTGTGCAGGTGAACGAGCATTTTAATAATGACAAGTGCAGCCAATTAGAGATGCTGACTTTGAAGATACCACTCGAGTTGATAACCTATTTTCGTTTTGTCTAACAGTCCGTAGAAATTATAGACTTTATTGCAGACTCCTCCACACAGGCAGATTAAACTGAAATATCCCGAATTTAATTTTCTACAGATTAGATTAGCGTAATGAATAAGAATTACGTGTTTAGGGAAGTTTAGTTGGGTTTAAGTTTTTGTAGTGTGGACTAAGTTCTATTTTATTTTCCCGAACTGGCTCTGGAAAAACATTACTCCGTATTTGGAGACTTAAGAGTACAAGAGTCGTGGAGAATATAAAATTAATTGGCGAGCGAAGAGGAACGTGTGGGGAGGAACATTTGAAGTTAGATTGAAAATTAGAGCATAAGTTTTTCTACGGAACCGTGGGAGATTGAAGGATGGACACGCCGAGATAGAATGCTCGTCCAAAATAAAGGCTTAGAAGTATAATAATAAAAATGATAGGAGTAATCCTCTGAGTCAGCATAATCTCTCTAATACTCCTTGACGCATTTCTAAATTAAGTGCATTTTATTTTTAATTTCAACGATAAGTTTGATTGTGATCTGGTGTTTGTTCCGACGCTTCCTCATAGATCTTTCGTTCTTTAATGTGTAAAGCCTAGAGCTTAGACAAACCCTCTCGATAAATATCGAAGTGCACGGATAATAAACTGTACCTTCGGAAGATAAATATTGTGGAACCGAGCGGTCTTGTATGAAATCCCGAGTAATCGAGATAAATTCCCAAATGCCATATGCGGTTATGAAACAGCAGAGATACTGCCCGTAAAGTTCGCGTAAACCATCGTCCGATATCATACAGCATTCGCATTCTTATCTAGAATCCTCATAAATACAACGCTATCTCACAAACAAATTCACTGCCCTTTATCTTAACTATAATATTATATAGCCCACATTGCATTATATGCGCTACGACCATGTTGCCTTTTTAATACGCCATCAATCTTGTTTTAATGTAAATCATGTCCAACTCTAAACAATGCACACCTGAAAGAATGGTTATGGGTTGAATGGCGAACGCAATAAATTCAGAGACGTCGATGTGCATGAACAAACGATGGGAGTGTCCCGATTCATGATATGAATAACAAACCAAAATTAAAAGCGATCTTTCTTCTTGGATTTGACCGCCGACCTTCCCGAATGCACGCGAACTATCCAAAAGTTAGACAGGTGTACGTTTGTTATTTTTGTATCTCGGAAAATTTTCTGGCCTCTCTGGTCGATTTTTTTTACAATGTCGTGCCAAATTTCTCAAAATTCCCAAAAGACACCCACAATGCTCAAAATTAACGAAGCTGCAATTTTTAGAATACAGATTCTGGCTCTTTCAGGAATTCAGGAAATTGGATTTGGAGTTTTTTCAGCAGTAAACTTGTCATTCCTTGTACTTAACCAGTTGTAAGTTAAAGTGGTGTGAATTCCTGATCGATTTTAGCACAATGCTTCCCCATTCTATCGAAACGGCGTTAATTGTCAAACTCCTCCGCCGCCGCATCTCCGCAAACACCAAACCTGTCCGACACCTCTTATCCAAACATCGTCTCTTCCACAAACTTGAACAAGTCCTCTGTTCCAGTGATGTCAGACCGCATGTGTAGCGTTTCCCCCGCCGACACCGGCTGTTCCATGGAAAGCCCCGCGCCCGATCAACACGACCCCCACAGCTCCGAAGAAGAGCTCGAAGTTATCAACAGCAACAAAGACGACCGTCCAGCGCGTCCTCTTCGCGCCACGTCCGTCTGCCTTCCGGAGAAGAGGAAGTGGTCCCAAGTCGGAGACTCGTACTCCAGACACAAGTACACGCCAGAAAACGAAGAAAATATGTCGCACTATGGAAATCTGAGTCCGTCGTCGCCGTGTTCACCCTACAAGTGTTACGGAGAGGACGGCATACACATCGAACATTCCGGTTCTTCGGACGAAGAAGTGCATAATTTGTTGGCGAGCATGGCTACCCCGGTGCAGTTTCGGACGTCGCCGCCTTTGGAGGCGGTTAAACCGGGGAGAAAGACGCCGTTGAACAAGGGACGGTCGATGAGTCCGCCACCGAAGCTGCTCCATTACGAGGAGTCGCCGAGGAAGAGGTCCAAACATGCGAGGCATGCGCACATTCAGAGGCCGTATTTGGACTTCGAGAAAATGCAGCATGTAAGGACTTTCTTTGTTTCTTTATTTCTTTATTTCCTTTTAGATGACCACGGCTTTCTTTCTCGGAGATGAAATTAATCGTAATCATGCTTTGCTACGGCTTTTTTTTTCAAATCGAGGTTCGACTGTATCACGTCTTGACCTCTACCACGGGAATTATATCGTGACCTGGTTATATATACTTTTCTGATATTATAAACGCGTAACAAAGTCAGAATGGTTTTTCCACTAATAAGCAAACGTAATTCATTTCAGCAAACTGTTTATGTATTCGCATGAGAAAATTGGGGATGAGGTTTTATTAAAACGAATGTACATATCTACTTACACAAAATAAGTAGGGAAGAATTACGAGCGAGTTTTTCCTTCTTAAAAATTATGGAAAAGCTGACTTATTTCCAGTTTTGTAGACAGGGTTGGCGCTAGACATTTTGACGCTCTGCGTAAGTAAATATTTATGTAGATGTGCAATGTGTGGGGCCTGGATTTTAACTTATTTCACAACGTCGTTAAGAGGAAAAAGAAAACACAATACAACACTCAAACAATTTAATATCCGCATGGATTAAATTCCCAGTCTAATATAATCCTTATATCCAACAAAATAAGAAACATTTTTAAGCCTCATCAGTATTTCTTTTAAACTTTTATCTAAATTTATGTATGCTAATTTGTAAAAGTTCTTAGTCTGTTCCAAATTTGGCTCGTAAAAAATTTGTGATTTTTTTTCAAACCTTGAAACATATTGCAAGACTTCAAATAAAGGTCCTAAGTCTCATTATATTTATTGGTTTAGAATTTGGCAATCTCCGTCGGTTTCAATTAGCTCAAAACACGTTTATTGCTGTTTACAAAATCCAAAACTCTTGGAAAATTTCAGCTCAAATCTCAAATCCATTTATACTCGGTTTAAAACCGAAATCAATTGGTGGAAACCTAGAAATTATCGTCGAGGGCGTTGCAGCCATTTACTAAAAAGTGCAATTTTTTACTGGAAGGCGGTCAGCGGACGTAGAAAAAGTTCATTTTTGGAAATTAAGTTTGTTTAGTTTAACTGGCGAAGTTTATTTTATCTAGTCAAAAAACGCATTGTTTTTTTTCACTGCACTTCCTCGAATCACTTTCTTGCACATGACGCATGTTACTTCTTTTAAACATGTCACGTGCAATTAATCAGAAATTATTTTACTTTCTTGATAAAGCTTGTTAGTGTGTTCGGAACTCCAAAAATGTGTTTGCTTGTAAAGTTGCAAAAAATGTGGATTTTAATTAATTAGTTTATCCAGACTTTAGGAAAATACTCCATTATTTATCTTCTTATAACAAAAAAAATCAATAAAGAAAATAAAACTCTGAAAATTCTGTTTTCTTTTTAATGTTGGCAAAATTATAATTACGTATTCAGATCATTTAAAAAACCTGGATAAAATTTCTTCGATTCTTTTTTAATTAGATTTTAAAGTTTGATGCTCGAATCTCTAATGTACAGATACAATGACGACCAAAGATTAAAGGACAAATCTTGAAGCGTAAATTTAGTTGATCGAGCTAGAACGTGTACCACTTTGTTTTGGCCGCTACTGTACTATATCTATTTAGCTCAAAACACGTTGATCACTGTTTACAAAACCCAAAACTCTTTCTCTGAAACTTCACAACCTTCACCAAAATTGTTATCAATTCTAATGTTTTTTTTTTAATCGTGAATTAAAACCCACCAGATTTCGAATTAACTTCGTAAATTGAGCAAGGAGCGATTTTACAATACCACCGCACAATTAATAAAAATACAAATTGAAAATATTTCAGTTAGAACGAGTTGATTACATTTTGCACCTTCAGAAAGTAAAACTAATTTAATTAAAATGTGCCAGTTGTTGGCAATACCTTTTTGTCTTTTCAACCACACGAATCGAAGGCCGGGAAATACCGCGTGTCATTAGTTTTTGACCTCTTGATACGTCCTCCAAACATTTTTCTAATTGTAGAGTTCATTTCGAGCTGCATAGCAACTGTCACTGCACTTATTTAAAATATTTGAATTAAATTGGAATCCTTGCTCATATTGAAACGAGACAGACGTCCCGACGTCAATTTCAAAATTCTAAAAATAGCTATTCCCGGCGCTTATTTTTCTGTAACAAAATAAAAAGTTGTCGGGAACTCCAATTTAATTTTTCCCACAAAGATTATCAAAGTTATTGAATATTTTTATATGAAGCTGATGAATAAATCGATTTCTGAGATGTGTGGTTTTGAGGCCGTCGTAAAATTGTGTAAATAAATGAATATCAATTACATGTGTAAAGTTGTACGAACAAAAACTTGCTACATTTGCATTTTTATGTAATGGGAGTGCACAAAATCCACCTACATATTTGAATTTGCGTTTTTTTAAATGCGTTGAAGCTTATGAAAGTATTCCATTTAATAAAGTGCATATTGCTGGTATAAAAACTTTATGAAAAACAAACACTACTTTGGATTTTTGTTCGACAAAGCACGTCATAAAAAGATGCCCAAAAATTTTAATTGAAAACTTCAATGCAACGTTGACAGCAATTAGCAATGTAAATAAATCACCGATTGCTACGAAATACGAGGGTAAAAATGTGTTGCATGATTGTTATTTAGTTTCTATTATATTTCCCTAGTGAATCCCGGTATTAAAATTAATCCCGAATTGTTTATTTCCAACTAGAAATTCGCAATATGCACTGGAGACTTGAGTAAATAACGCGTAGAGTTTCGAATAAGCTGAAACTTTTAAGCAACGTTTAATAGCCTCATGAAACATTACTCTTTACAGTGCAATTAAAAGTTTCCAAATAGATTTTAATAGCTTATGGTAAAGTCTAAAACAGAATGGGATTTAAACAAATCACAATTTCCACTTTTTGTGTCCGATTTTAATATTTTACCTCGACTCCGCGGACGATCTAATGCGTTTTCGGTGTCGTCACAACGACTTAAATTGACTAATAACTAATTGAAAAAGGGTAGTTGCTCCATAATGCATGTGACGGTCCGTTATTGACACGTCATTTTTTAACGGCCGACGTTACATTGCGTAAACAAATGTTGGTTTATTGAATGGCGCCATTAAAAGGCCCAAGGCATTATTGACAATTAAAATCTTATCGAACTGTAAAAACGGAGTTTCTACGAGGAAACTGCTACATTAAATTTTGGTTTGTTTACAGAGTTCTGTTTTGTTTAGATTTAACCCGGCGAACGACAAACGAGCCCACAAATGATGTAAATTTGACGAAAAAACTACGGAAATTTTCAGGTTCACTTGGCTCATATTATAATTGTTAATTCGGTTCAAATAACAAGGTTCTGAGATAACGTTGTCATTCACTGAAACCAGTATATAATTTCCTTCTTTTTTTTTGTGGTTGTTGTTGAAGTTGTGCGTTGATCACGTTCAAGCCACTAATTATTTCCCCTGTTATAAATGTTCGTGTGCTCAACGTTTTAGTTGAGAATATTTGACGCTGATATTTATTTTATAGACGGTCGTTTTATCGACTTTGATCGTCATAATGTAGAATTTAATTGGAAATACTTCCAATTCCGATAGTTTGTAAATATTTTAAGAGAGCTAGGGTCGGTTTAATAGGTTCCGTGTACTTTGCACTCATTACAAATTCATGGGTTTATCGGGGGTGATATTATCGAAGTTTTCGTTTTTAAACCGACATCAATTGGTGGAAACCTAGAAATTATCGTCGAGGGCGTTGCAGCCAATTTCCATTTACTAAAAAGTGCAATTTTCTACTGGAAAGCGTTCAGCGGAGGTAGAAAAAGTTCATTTTTGGAAATTAAGTTTGTTTAGTTTAACTGGCGGAGTTTATTTTATCTAATCAAAAAACGTATTGTTTTTTTACTGCACTTCCTCGAATCACTTTCTTGCACATGACGCATTGTTACTTCTTTTAAACATGTCACGTGCAATTAATCAGAAATTATTTTACTTTCTTGATAAAGCTTGTTAGTGTGTTCGGAACTCCAAAAATGTGTTTGCTTGTAAAGTTGCAAAAAATGTGGATTTTAATTAATTAGTTTATCCAGGCTTTCGGAAAATACTCCATTATTTATCTTCTTATAATAATAAAAAAAAAATCAGTAAAAAAAATAAAACTCTAAAAATTCCGTTTTTTTTTTAATATTGGCAAAATTATAATTACGTATTCAGATCATTTACAAAACCTGGACAACATTTCTTCGATTAATTTTTAATTAGATTTTAAACTTTGATGCTCTAATGTATATACAATGACGACCAAAGATTAAAGGACAAATCTTGAAGCGTAAATTTAGTTGATCGAGCTAGAACGTGTGCCACTTTGTTTTGGCCGCTACTGTACTATGTCTATTTTTAAAAATAGCAAAGTCTAAAATTTTTAAATGGGATTCTCAAAAAAATTGTTTCATTAGCTTTCTCATTCTCGTCAGAAAATCATATCGCGTTAAAACTTCTCTGAAATTAATGAAAATTTAGAATCTTTGACCGAAAATGTAATTTTTCAGCAGGGGAATTATTATCATTCCTGAGTTACAGATCCACAACGTAATTTTTTGAAATCTCCAAAACTAGCAAATGTCAGAATTTTGTTTTCACATTTACGTGTTGATCGGCAAAATATTTTTGAATTATTCGGTTCTAAAATTTTTGAATAAATAGGTTGAATAAAAGCCGTCATAATTTTTGTAAAAAAATAAATTTTAGAGTAAACCGATGAAATTTCTCGACCAAGAAAGCCATTTCCGGAAACGAACTTCATGAGACGCCACGTTATGTTACAAGACGTTTCCACGTATTTGTTAATCAAAGTTTTAGCGAATCTGAAGATTTCATAACAACAAAAACACATTTCGCACTATCTGCCCCGTTTTCATAAATCACCAGTATCTGTTTTCTTATCTGGTTCAGTTTACTTTAAAGATTTATGATTTCGTGAAAAAGAAATAAGCGTCCTAATCAACACTTGTACAACATGTGAAACACATTAGCACCCGACTTGTTATGAAATGAAAAGTCAAAAAAAGCGCTGATCAGAAACGAAGTGAGGAAACATGTCGGTGGTTCAGGATGAGATTTGGTGGAGGAAAGTCTAGTGTTATCTCGGAGCTACTATTGATATGAGCGTTAATTATTCAGGCGCATAAAACTGGGTGGCATTCGGAAAAGAATAGCTCGCATCCCCGTCAAGAGTGGCAGTCAGTCTTGTAAAATATTAACGAACTTGTTGAAGTGCTGCTAAACCATCGATTTTCATACAAAGCCGTATACTTTGATGAAGTCATCCAGCTCACAGTGAAGTTATATTTTTCCAGCACACATGCAAACCATTCTTGCGGAATACAGCGAGGCCCAAAGTTCATTGCTATTTACACTGAAATGAATAGCGCTCGCTAAGGCAGATTTTCAACAAAACGCGTTCCTAATTCCGGCCTTTACAACCGCCGAGTTTAGGGGTCATTTCGGCGTGAATTTTTACCAGACTCTCGAGAGCTTTTAAAATATTTCGAGTACTGAACACTTCACGGTGGTAATGACAAAAAAGGATAAAAAGCACGACTTTGGTTTCTTACTTTTTTGTCAACCAACCGAAAACTTCTTTCAAAAGCAGTTGCATCGCGAAATATTTCGGTTCTAATTAGTTTAATTACCAACGCCCACTTCTACTTCGGCTCAAGGTTTTTTCCACCGACTCAACTTCGCGAAATTATTTAGAGTTCCTCTCTTCGCTTCGAGACATTTTTCACAATGGAAAAAATCACCCGACGAACTTACCGCTTTGAAATATGACCACGCTTGCGAAACTATAGCGGCGGCTTTTTCGTTTTTTCGGAAGGGCACATAAATTTATATATAAACTACCGGTAAACGTTTCCTGAGAGAAAATTGCACTTTCTGGGAAAAAGGAAATTGGTTGCAACGTCGTGGCGAAACGACACAGACGATTATTTCACGTTTCGACCAATTGATACGAAAACGAACCAAACGAAACATATTTTACTAATAAAACAACGGACTCTATTTTCATTAATAACAAAATAGAAATTAACTCACCCATATAACGGCGTATTAGCTTATTTATTCAAACAACTTTATAAAATTTTGCTTACAGGTGATGAGCACGAATACACAATAAAAGCAGACATAAAACGAACAAATTATAACAGGGTTGATTTGGGTCATAAAAAATACCTGAAATTCACGTTTGCTTCGTTATTTAATTTTTACTTCGTTTTGTTGACTTATCTAAAAATGATTTTTCGTTTCACATTTTTAAATTTGAAGGATATCATGCAAAGCACTTTTTGTTATTTAATCCCGGCCGCATTTTCCTCGATTTTATGGTCGAGGTAAATAAGTAATAACCTTATGTTAATTCGGAAAGTGCAGTTGAAAAACGAACGTGCTGGAACTTTGTTGCAAGCCACGTAATAAGTATTTTGTTCAAGAACTTTTTTAATCTGACTAATTCAGATTTAAGCAATTTCTAGTACTATGTGATGGAACATTGGTAACAATTATGGTCGTGTCCCGGTTGTTTTTCGCTGAAATTTGTAATTATTCCCATATCGATTAGTTCTCCCAAAGCTTCCATTTCAAAATCGGTCCTGGATTATCTGGTTGATGTATTAGACGTTGTGCAATTTCTCGGTATCAAAGTTTGCGGTTTTAAGGTCGATCGGCCGTCGTTGGTGATGAGCGTGGCGTTCTCTTGTATCTTTCATGTTTAGAGGAAGTCGATGCGATTTTACGGTGTTCAGATTAGTGCCGAACTGTGCGAATTTTACACCCAAACAGCCAATGAGGAAGTGAACGGTCCAGCAATAATAATTTCATAAAGCACATATAAAATGTGCATTCACGTTTCGTTTTTTTGCCGCATCGGCTCACATTAATCCGCTATAAAAGTGACGTTCACGCGATTATTTCAAACAACATGTATAGTGTTTAAGACACAATTTGGAGCTGGTCCAACTACATTAACAGATATCCGGTGATTACGCGAATCGCAAACAAAAAACCTGCCTCAATACTTGGCTTGACCTTCACCGTCAAAATGTTCCACGAATTCGCAACATGTTCGTGGATAGAACCACGCTTTCTTTTTGCATTCAGCAGGAATTTATACAACGGGTAATTATGTAACGTTAGTCATTCCTCGCTTTTTCGCTGCGAGTCCATTTCGGACACTTTTTAATTTATCGCTGTCTCTTTAACAACTTTGTAGCGTGGAACAACACAATGTGACGTTTACTCTTTGTTGGGCTGTTTTTAGTTCGGATTTGGCACCGACACAAAACGTCCTCCAACTCGGATACTCGCACATTCCGAATGGACAAATGCTGGATTGCATCATGGCTGACAAACCTGCTGCTTTTCTATAACTTGTCTGACCAAATATGAGAACATCGATTCGGAGAATTTCATAACCGCACGAAGTCACAATCTTTTACCGAAAATCCTCTTCGCATTGTTCGGACATAAATAAGCGAAACGCATTCTCTAGTCAAAAAACTTTAAATTCCAATCAAAATTAACCTTGGAGGAATTTCGACTTGTTCTACAACTGTTCTTTTGGCGACTTGTGGCTCGCCTAAATCGCTCAAATTTGCATTCTCTCGAAACTGGTGCAGAACAATAATAATACTTGCCCTTCAAACGAACCATCTTACATTTTCCAAATTGACGCAACCGGTTTATTACAACTATGGAAAAAATGCTAAATAGTTTCGAAATTACAAGTAGTTGATTGTTAGCTACGAATAAATGAAAAATGTTGTTATTTGTACAAGTCAGGTGCAGTGCATTCGACATCAAAACATCACATGCCACTTCCCATTACCCACCCATCAATATTTTCAGTATTATTGACAAGTGCGCTCCATGGGAAGTGACGTGTGCACCATATCAATTTTTCTTTTTAGTCCAATTTGAGTTTTCGAAAAAAAACAACATGAATTATTAAAGATGACTGTAATTTTGTCCGTCATGTTTCTGTTGCTGGTTGTTTAAATTATTCTGTATTCGTTGTGGATGGTATGCTAAGTGTAACCAACAATTTGAGACAAATAATCGAGAAAATTTTATTTTATTTATAACTCCATAAATCTATAAAATATTGATTTTTTGATATGGTTCTGAAATTAGTTACAATCAATTCTCAGCTGTAATAATCTACTTTTGACGTCACAGAATGCCACCTAATGCCACAATTTTTTTTTCACAGTTGTGATGTAAAAAAATTATGCATTGCACGCAAGAAATTCTAGCAAATAAAAAACAAAAAAAAAAGTAGTTCTGGCAATAATTTTTTTGTACTAGTTCTCGGAAAAACGATTTTCCCGCACCCCGGTGATTTTTAGTTTCCGCAGGCGATAAGGGATACTTGGGTTATACGGTTGGTATTGCGACTTTTTGACGACACCAGGCAATCAATTTTTCTTAAGTGCGTTCATACCGTTCGCGACTTTTCTCGGGCAGCAGACGCGAAACGGCCTCTTTGGCACATTGTTGTACTTCGGGAGGGGTACACATTCATTCTTCGTTGTCACTTTTTGTTAATAATTAGAAAAAAATATGACAGAAAAAAAATATGACAGATAATATAAATTTTAAAAATCTAGTAGGTAGTTACAATATTGCCAACCCACCATTAAGAAAAAAACTAAGTTATTAAATTTTTTTATTTTGATAATCGTTACAAAAAATATTGTACCTAACTCTTTCGGAAAGAATTTTCCCGCATTCGCACTAAACAAAGTTTCCGAACTTGTTAGGTAAATAACTATTCCAAAACGCCGGCATTCCCGTTTTGTCGACATAAATAACTGACCAGAAAGCGCAATGTTTTGAGAAAGAGAGTTTATTTTCTGTAAACTACCGAGTCTGTTTTAAAAATATGTCAAACAAATTTTCAATATTTGGAAGTCATAAACGACGTTGTTAAACGTGTCTTCATGTTTATGCAGCTGCACAAAAATCATCAAGCTAAGAATGAGGAACAAAAGCTAGGAATGTTTCCAGAGTCCATAAAGATCAAAGAGCTGCGAAACAATTTAAAAACGTTACCTATTCGTCGGACGAGCTCAAAGTTTAGTGAAATTTGAGAAGAAGTCGGTACTTCCTGGAATATTATGAGGTTTGGAAAGTGAAAATCTAAAATAATATTAATTATCTTGCAATTAGGTTTTGCCTGATTGTGAGCGCTAACGTACTAAAATTTCTAAATTAAAGGTGAATTATCTAAGCGAAAACTACATAACAGAATTTTACATTTCAAAGATGTGTTGTATTTTTACATGTAGAAAATGATAAAACATAGTTTTAAATAGGTGGCGCCACGTATTAATTTTGATACACATTTTGATAGGCTAAAAATGTTCATGTTGTGTTGTCGTTATAAATAAGCAGCTGTGATAAAAATTCATCGCAGGAACAAAACGAATTTTTTATTACATAGAATCAAACGGGGACTTTGTGCCTCGTAATCAGGTGCATTCGTGCATATTTTGCCCTTTTCTTTCGAGTCCCCCGATTTTAATCTTTCTTGCTTTTCATTTTTGGCAATTGATTCAAGATCTCATTTTAGCGAAAGCAGGAAAAGAAATGATCACATAATTGTTTCCTCGAGCGACGGAAAAATAAGTATGATTTCATAATATCTCCGTACATTGTAGATATCCAGTATAAACAAACTTTCGCCTCATCATCTGTACACCATATTTATCAACTCGTGATCTTGAACTGGCGATTCCAAGGTCTTTTTTTACCCACCACGTATTAGCATAATTCATTTGAAAAGCCAGCTATTGTTGTAATTAGCATAAAATTACTACAGCGCTTTTGATTTTGGTCGAAAACATGATGCGTCACAACCTTTGTAAACAACACATAAAATTGTCAAGTTCAAGGTTTTGTAGTGTTTGCAATTCTAATTATATTTTTTTCCAGCTGAAAGCTCGTTCGGTGCGAACATGGCGTCATAGTGGAGATCATGGAGGCGAGCTTTCCGTTTTCTGTTGGTGAGAAGAGCTTAAAGGGCGCTCACCGTCGCCCTGCGAATTGTCAAGAGCTCCATGTATGAGCAGTTTACCAGCGATATGGCCCGAACATCCCTCGAACGAGTAAAAGTGCTGTTGTGTAAAATTAGTGCTTGTATTTTGACTGTAAATAATTTAAATCAAATCACCTCAAGTTCAATGTGGTTCTGGATTGACTCTCAATTGCACTAAAACTTACAGCACAAAATTTGTATGGCATTACTATCAATTTTGTACTAGACTTCGATGCTGAAGATTATCGCCTGCGAAGCGGCCTTCGTTGTTAAAATTCGCCTAAAGAAGGAAATTCGACAATATTCTTTGATTTGTAGAAGCAGCGCTACAATCTTCAGTAACCTTAATGTTGTAATAATACCATAGTTGTAAAATTTATATTTAGTGGGACGATTACAGAGGTTGGTCCAGGTCAGCAGAAATTTTCGGAACGTTTTTCGTTACCAACCTCAAGGGACTTCGGTAGCTCATATATAAACTATAACTTGATGTTGAAAAAAAAAAAAAAAGATTGTAAGGTTCCCAGGCCTACGACTATTTTCTTTTACGTAAACTTATAAAATTACGTTTTGGCCAAAACGAGCAAATTCTGCGTTACGAATTTACATTGTAGATATGAAAAATATCTCGTGCAATTTACAAACTGTTGTCGACTTTTTTTGTATATATAGAATTTAATCTGTGCATTTGAAGAGACCGTTACATTATATAAAAACAAAAGTTTAAAAAAATGTGCTTTATTGTTTGTACATACGGCGGTTGTTTTTATATAATGTTGTTATTGCAATATTTTTACACAGTAGTTGATGTCTGTTAGATTTAGTTGAAGGGTGCGTAATATTTTGTTGAACGCGGCCGATTTTCGAGTTCCCTTCACGATCCGTTGCCTTTTTAGAAATTGCGTATTTACTGCCATTTGGAGTTTCTCAAAATTACACGAAGAGGACTTGGGAAATCGTCCGTGTTTGTCTAGTTTAAGATTTATTCTAAGCCATGTTGTTGCCATATTATCGCTTATGAAGAATTGGCCCGGAAAGTTAGAAAACAACAATGCTGCCGAACAACTGCCCTTGTTGTTCACACAACAACCATCAAAGGTAACTGCCATCATTACGCGGTGGATTGGTGAAATCAAAATTAATCTAAACAGTGGGTGTAACTTTGAACTGAAAAAATCATTGTTTCTAATCTAGGGGTAAAGTTAGTAGGACTTTTAACAAATTGAGACTTTTTTTAAATTGTGTGTGAGTGAATTGTGTTTTGTAAACCGGAAACGTTGCGATTTTGTAGGAGTGCAGGAAATCTGAATTTGTCAAAAATGTATAATCCGAGTAGAACTAGAATGTGTATAGAACATATAATTTTTTTTTTATATAAACCAATCTTGTGTGTAGGGTAAAGTTATAATATATTATTTAAAGATATTACCCATTTTTGTCGACGTCGGTGTTGCACGACTTTTTCAAATTTTATCACTTTTTGTTGACTTTGGAAGATTTAAAAGCTCGAATTTGAGTTTGTGATGGAGATCTAAGTTATCGTACCTATAAAATGGGTAATAAATTATATATAAGACCAGTGATATGTTTAAGTATTTTTGCACCATTACGTGCAGTTGTGAGTAAACGTTATTCTTGTGATAAAAACTAATAGCCATATAGAAAATAATTATTAGAAGATTTCGTTTACTTTCTATATGACTATTTTTGCACGTTGTAATACTTAGTTGCAATACACATATTATAAGTTTATTGATTTTTTTAATAACTAACAAAGAAATAACCCAATAAATATTTTTTATCATCTGTCCTATTGTTTTAAAGGCAGCGTACTTCATCTTTTTTTCCCATCATTAGAAAAGTCAAAAATTTACATAAATGTGTACTCCAAAATGGCCTATTCTATGTTTGAGTGTCCTAAATTACAGAATTCGAAATCTTTAAAGTTCTACCCTGAAGAATATGTAAAGTAACGTCCACGTATGTTTCTCACGACTTTACTGTCTTTTTAAGGATCACCACGTTTCGTTTCGGCACAAAAATCTTCCCCCGGACTTCGAATTGACCATGGAAAACTGCCACTTGGAAAAAAATACACAAAATTGTTCACTCACAGTGCACAGCTCCCACAAAAAGTGCCCCATTTACGTCCATAACTTCGTCCCGGTTCATCAAAATGACGGCGATTTTCACCACAAAAATCATACTAAATCCAGAAAAAAACACGTTTTGAACAAAATCGAAGAAACGTACTGGGCCAATTGGAAACCTGACAAGAATAGAACTCCCGTTTTAAAAAAAACAAAATCTCCTGAAATTCAAGTCATCAAAAGTGCACCCATTAGGAGGAAAAAAATTAGAGTGTTCCCAGAACCTGAGGAATCTTGTAATGAAATGAACATTGAGAGACTTCCTCAAGTTTCCAGCGTATCGCAAGAAATACAAACCGAGGATTACAGTGTAGCTCAAGAAATCCTTCCGATCGAACAAAGTTTAACTACGGTTGAAGAAGCTGCAGAAGATGTGATCAAGGATTCTGAAGAAGACATCGATAATAAGTTTCTCCGCCATACTGACTCTTTTATTCTCCACGTCAAGAAGCAACAAGAAGAAAAAGAGAGTTTCGATCAACCGAAGTGTATAAGACTTTACCGGAAGCTGGGAAAAAACACTTCGAAGAACTTCGTTAAAGGTGGCTCATACCCGCTGAAATCCTGCCTGAAGAAAGACAATAGTTTTATCAAAAGCAGTAGTAAACTCGCACGACCTGGAAGCCCTATGATAGTTTCTAGTAGTTTTAGTACAAAGGGAAAACATAGTAAAAGTCACCGACTTTAACATGTATATTATCAATGAAAAGATTGCTAACTAACTTTGTTTATTACGAATAGCCCACACCCGCACGTACATTACATTCTTGGATTTTTTTCTTCAGGGGCTCGTTACAAATTGCCTTCTTGGCTTTATACTTTTCGGGTAGGTTAAAAGTGCCGTATATATAAGATTGACCGAGAATAATGTTTTGGAGGATGTGTGGTACCGCTGCTTTTAAAGACGAGACTTCGTGATCGTTGACTTTGGGCATATGAGTCGACGAGACACCCTCAGGACCTGAAAATGGCGTCAAAACCTTAACGATTTAGGTCCATAAACTTGCCCAGTTTGACAATGGATGTCATGTAGGGTAGAAAATCTTCGATGTGTCCAGTTTGCGCTACGTAGGCACATTCGACACAATTACGGTCTCCTTTCAGGGCCTTTAGAACTAAGTTCGCAAATCGCGAAACCGCTGCAGCTTTGGAGTAGCAAAACATGACACCCTTTTTCAGAAGCTGCTCTTCGGCGTTGGCTATTGCTTCTTGTAACTTTGAATACAATTGCTACAATGTAAGAGTCATCAAGAGCCTGTGTCGGTCGCTAATTCCTACCGAGTTGTACTCAACATTCGGCTTCGTTTGGGAGATGACCGGAACGGCGGATTTTGGGCTCATGCCACCGATAATGGGACAAAGAACACCGGAAGGATCCACATTCAAATGTTGCGCAATAAAAGTATTCGCAATCATGGACAACGGCGTCACAACTCCAATAATCTTTCTAGGGTCGTACCTTTCGGATCTTTTGTACTCCTGGAACGTTGTTTGAGTTACAGGACAGAGGTAAGAGACGTACCTCCGCCGCCATCGGCACCAAAGCCTCCACGGGAGGTTTCGCGATGCAGAACACCGCCGCAGGATTAAACTCGGCCAGAAGAAGCGCAGCGTTTCTCACGCTGTCCAAATTCTTAACAAACAGTTCCTCCTGGCTTTGTCCGGGTTTGCTCTGGCAGCCTCCGGCCGATATAACCAGATGCGCCCCCTTTTCAAACTAGATAAAACTTGTAGATTAATAATACTGCTCACCTGGATGGCATCTCTTATTGATTTACAACTGAATCCCTTGACACAAGTGCGAGTGTCGATATCGGATACGTCATTCGTTAACGCGAAGGTGTGGTTTTCTTCGTCAAACAGTCTGAGTTCTTTGATAAAAGGATTCTGCTTGAGGAGGAGAGCGATGTTGCTGCCTACAGTGGTACAAGAGTCTAGAATGGTGACGATGGGCTCTAGCGGTGGTGGAGGATCGTAGCAAGTAGAAACACGTCTTGCCAAAAGTCTGGTTAACACCTTTGGGGTTTCAGAATACATTGTTTTACAGGAATTTTGACAATTTGATGACAAGTTTGGGGAAGCCAAGTGTTTGACAGAAAAACAAAACGGTAAATAAAAATGAGAAGACCGATGCGAGCTAGGCTTTAGCACGATTTGATAAAAATGTTTTATATAAAACACTGTTTTATAGCTATTATCGTCATAATGCAAATAACACCAATAGCATATATCAGACATGATTGAAGTTCAATCGAGTCTGTTATTGACGTGTTGGCTGAATGTTGTTTAGTACTGTTCATGATGCTAAAAATACTTAATATATAACGATGATTTAGAAGACCTGCTTTTTCTTCATTTCAAATTAACGCTACTAATTAGCTGCGCATTTATCGTGGCAACGGTTGTTAATACAGTGAAAGTCACTTATAGCGACGTCGCTTGATGCGACCGACCAGTTTTAACGACTACAATATAGCTAGTTGTTTGGATTTCCATATAAACCAATGTTAAAAAAGTTCGGTTATAACGATCCGCTTATAGCGACTAAGTGCCTTTTAACGACGTGTGATCTCGGAAATATCAGTTGGTTATAACGCCGTGTTCACAATTTTCTGAGAAGAATTTGGTTTCTCTTTGGAAGTTCTGAGAATTTGGTTAATGCAATTCCGGCTTTTATTTTCGCAGTTGGACCTCGGTTTGTTTTATACTGCTGATGGTGATAGTATGCAAAAAAATGGCTTCAACATCCAAGCCGAAGAGGAAAGTACAATCATCCAAAGATTGGAAGCTGTTGACACTAATGTTGTTTTAGCAACTGAATTTAATACTACACATTCGACATAAAAAACGTTTGAGAACATCAAGGTATGAAAACGTTGATGCTGCACTCTTCCGGTGGTTTACTATCCAAAAAGCGAGAGGAATTCCAATTAGTAGCCCAATTTTGCAATTAATTTGGGATACTCTTTGGAAAAAAGACTACCAACTTTCAGAAAGCTGGATAAAACGTTTTCGTGCCAGTCATGGTATTGTTTTTGGGAAAATTTCTGGCGAAGCTGACAGTGTCCCAGAAGGAGTTACAGAAAACTAGCTAACAACTGTTTGGCCTCAACTTCGCGGAAAGTATAAAAAGAGGAAATTTTTAATATAGACGAAACAGCAGGTCTTTTTTACAGAATGGCTCCAGAGAAGACCTTGAAATTCAACGGTGAAAAATGTATTGGAGGCAAAATATCCAAAAAAAGAATAACACTTTTGGTCGCTTGTGATATGTATAGTTTAGAAAAACGAAAATTGGTTATTATTGGGAAAGCTCAAAATCCTCGCTGTTTAAAAATGTGAGTTCTTTTCCAGTAAAATACGACAGCAACAAGAAAGGGTAGATGACCTCGGAAATAGTTATTAAAACTATTGAAGTACAGTTGTTGCACTGTAAAATAACTAAACGCATAAGATTTGTACATTTTTTGGCCGACAAGCTTTAGATAATAATTTTATTAAATTGAGGTTAGGTTTTATATACTCACAATTTTCTTCAAGTAGATCAAATTTAGCAAGGAATAACTAATTGGGTCTAAGCCTTTTATCGGGATTCACATGCCTTTGTTATTTCATCCCAATAGACATTTAATTATTCTATTCTGTGTATTCGTACACTGACATTTGACATGAAAATAAAAGTCATTTTCAGTGACGGCCAAAATAAAGTGGTACAAGTCTTGGAAAGCATTTTTTCAAAAATTTAGTTGTGTAAAGCATGTGAACGAAGTAGACATTATGATTTTTACTGTAGGTTTAACGACAAGATTAATAAAACAAACGAAAAAATTGACATTCTTGAATTTGCACCAAAGACGTTGATGTTTTTGTATTAAAGTACCAATATGTCATGATTTGACAGGCAGCAATAACTATATTAATTCATTTATCCAGATGGTGTAAAACAAAATGAACTAACAATATTTTGGCATCAAGACATTTTCAGATGAGTAGGTACATGTAATCTCGAGTTTCATTTCATCTAGCTACTTAGTACTGTTATTAAAAAAATTAAACAAGTGAACTGGTTTTGGTAGTTCAATGTATACATTTTTGACCCATATTACAATGACAAAATCAAACTGTACCACTTTATTTTGCCCGTCACTGTAAATCAAGAACTATTTTGGAAAAAATTTAAAGTAACAAGCATTTTGTTACATAAACTCACTTATGGATGGTTTTTTATTTAATACCTTTAACCGCCCAGTGTAATTTTGTGTTTTTACCGCATTTGTTACCGCACTGTGTGTAAAAACTAACCTACCCTTCACCAATAGACAGCGGTCTTCACTACGGGAGGATTTTTTTTTCTAATTTGCTGTTGTAAAAAAGCTGTAACGCACTCATTTCAATTGTGTTAAAACACCATTACAAAACCCAAAATCTAGGAACTTTTTTTCGGTTGGTAACACATTGGACAAAATGTCAAACGTCAGCGTGAGTTTAAGGTTACAGTTACAAGCCAGATACAGAAATTTTTGATCGACAGGAAATTAATTGTAATTTGGCGAAGTTGCAGAGAATTTCTGAATTCATCTTACGCTAATTTTGAAATTTCACTTGAGAAAAATTACAATAATGCTAAATCTACAATCAATTTCACTTCTATCCGTCCACCCCCTAATGTAAATTTTTCAAAACTAAGTGGTGTAAATTTGTCTTTAAAGAGTCTGGGGAATAATCTGTCATCTGTCATGTCAACACTTGGCGTGAGAGGTTATTTTTTTTGTCTTTTTGAATATAAATTTAATGTCAAATAAAATTTGAAGTTTAAAACACCGGTGCAGACTTGCTAATTTAGGGAGAAAGTACTAAAAATAAAATTTCAAGTCTAAAATAGACGAGCATGGCTACCAATCATACAACGGAGAAAGTACTAAGAAGTACTTACTTACTACCAATCTTATTTTTATCGAGTGGACGGATACAAATGAATTCACTTATACTTGATTTAAATTTTAAATATGAACGATGAAATATAAATTTTAGCAATTTTCACAAAATTTCAAAGAGCATTTGCAAAAAGTCTCCAATATATTTGGTAAATCATTATTTGAGAAAAACTGAAAATAAGCAGGCGAGTGATCTCTGATTGGAAACAACGTTTTCCAAATAAAGAAGGCTGTTAAAAAATATATTAATAATGTTAATTAAATTAAGGGTCTGTAACAATGAGAGAAATTGTATTTGATTCGTTAGCAATAAATCAGTTTTGTTGTTTTATGGTCGTGTGTTGTTTTTCGCAAAATTGTTCTGTGAATGTTTTGTTGGACAATAAAATATTATTATTATTTTAGATTATTATTATTATTATTATTATTATTATTATGTAAAAAAATTAAGAAGCTCTTAATTTTGGGCAGTGTGAGTTATTTTTATACTTTATATGTACTTGACTGTAACAACAATTCAAGACTGTTAACTCATAGTAACGGGTGCATAAATATTTTTCTCAATGAAAATACTCCGAATTTTTCCTTGAAGCAGAAAATTGCATTTTAAATGTTTATATTAGAGCTTTCTGCTTTATCTAATCGATAATCACTTTACGATTTTATATCCATGACCTCTTATAGCTTATGATCAATATAAATAAATTATGCAAAATTTGATGAACCACACGGGACCGTCAACGAACTCGAACTCTTCATTTCAAATAGCTATTACATTTTGTTTTTAAGCGAAGTATAAAATTGGTATGTGGTTTAATCATAACAGAAAAAAAAACCACTATAAAAATAACATTTACAGTGTTTCTAAATTTAGAGTAATAGCACGTTTCCCGATTATCTTAATTTATACAGTCCTTGTTTAAACCGCAATTCTTGTTCCGGTAAATTAAGTTAAGTTGAGTAGCAAAAAATATCAACGCAGTTGGGAAAGTTTAAATTTCGAAACGGTGGTGATTAGTAATGCATAAACAGACTTTTCCAGGCAGTAAAAGTAAAGGCGTTTAAACTAAAGTATTTATTAATTGTAATAACACGAGTTTTATTATCACTAACGTGGGTTATCTCAATATCCTTCAGTGCAGTATCCCTGTTCTCTTGCTCGTTTCGTTCCCATTATAAAATAAACTGATATTTTTGGTAGTTTCTCTTAAATTACAACTTGATAGCCTCTGCTAACGAGCACGATAACCCGGTTCCATCAGGCTCAACCTGCAGAGACGTGATCTTCCCATCGTCCACCACCATGGAGTACCTCTTGCTTCTAACACCTCCCAAAGGAGCAATATCAACTGTTAAATCCAAAGCTTTGGTGAAAGCGGCACTTGGATCAGCCAAAAGTCGGACTTTTCCACTTGTATTTTGGTCTTTACCCCAAGCTGCCATAACAAAAGGATCATTAACAGCCACGCAAACGATCTCACTAACGCCTTGACTCTTCAGTTGGTCTGCCTTCTGAACATACCCAGGTAAATGTGTCTGAAACGATATTTACATTACATGTTAACTCAACCCAAGGTCGACTTACCTTAGAGCATCCTGGAGTAAAAGCTCCAGGGACGGCAAACACTATGATTTTCTTCCCAGCTGATAACTGTGCCAAATTCACTTTGTTCGTGGGGAGGTCTTCAAAGAGGTCAACATTGGGGAGGGAGTCGCCGACCTAATTATCAGGGGAGTGATTCAACGTTTGTCAACAAAACATGCTTGACTTTTTGACATTGATTATTATTACATAATTTGTGCTTTACCTGTGCAGGCATGTTGAGAGTTGTTGTTGTTTTTAAACACCTTCGGACTACTTGATTTACAAATGACTTTGCAAAGACACTACGGTAACTCGACCTAGGTACGTTCATTTTATACCCGGCTTTTTGATAGCGGAAAATACAGAGAGTGCGACAGAGATGGATGACCTTGATTTCACTCACAATCACTAGAAGGAGCGTTTGCGCAGTGAATTCATGCATAAATCACATAAAATTAATAAGAATTCAAGGAATTGCAATTAGTTGTTACATGAGGAGATCCTTGAATGAGAAAAACTAAATAAAATAATTAATAATATATTAAAAACGTCAAAAGTTATGCAACCAATAAAACACGTAATGCACAAGTCAAGGACTGTTCACGAGGGGCAAAGGCGAATCTTTTCTCATTTAAATTACACGGTATCTGTTTAAAAGAATATAACATATCATAAAAATCTGTGGCTCTGTTTACAATAATTATTAATGACCACTTAAAACAGAAGAATTCATTTGTAATTGTGTGTTGTTTCACACAATATTTTTTCCGCTACTTAATAGACATTTTAATTTTTTTTCTGGTGGAGAAATACCAAAACTGTCAAAATATAAAATATTTCTTAAATATGGTTTGTTTATGAAGCATACCCAGTATGAGTCATAACATTAAAATGGTTCAAAATGAATTAATTATACCTTATTCATCTTTTCTAATTTTTTTGGGTAACAGGTCAATTGCGAAAATTCTTCTCATTTTACAAAATATCAGATATTTCTATGTTACTTAAGCCCTTTTTTCTATCAATTTTATTCCTTGTCCATATGTGTTCGACTTCTTCGTTTTTTCTTAATTTTTTTATACCAACTTCGAAGACTTTTTCTGCTAATTTAGTACCTCCATAACCAGCTGCACCTAATCCCAATGCTTTAGCTGCAGCTATTGCTGCAGGAATTAAAGCAGGTAAAACTCCACCTATCTGCGTTAAAGAAAATTTGATATCACAATATTTTTTCTTCTCTTTTATTCAATTTTTAATTTCATCAATCTGTTTTTCAAAGTCAATTCAAAATAGTCTTTGATATAATTATTTAATTCATTTTCATCGTACAGACCATTTGGTAATTTTAGTATTTTCCACTTCCTTTTAATTTCATGTTTTAATCCGGAAAAATTATAATTAAGTACAGAGGTTCTTAAGACGACTGTTAATACAAATTTAATGAAAATCTACGAAATTCTAAGAAACGACTCGTGAGTTCGAATAATTGATCTCTATAATCGATTTAAACCAATAAAAACAGATGCATAAAATACACGGAAATCAGCAGCTTAAGACGGATTTTCATTGGTCAATTGTATTGATCAATAATGTTGAATTTACAGCATAGAAATCAAATAGATTAATATAAATATCCGTTCAATGATAATAATAATAATAATATTAAAGTGAAAGGCATTTCTACTTTTGGTTGATCCACGGAATTGATTCTGTTGAGTTGAACAGTGTTTGACGGTGAGAACAAGCGTTCAATCGCGACAATTTGTGTCTTCGTTTAAAAATGAGACTTTTCAGACTGAATATTCAATTTTCTTGAATAAAGTGAACGAATTTTACATTGAATTGTACGTTCAGTTGCATAGATTCACCGATATTGATCAATGAAGTTGACTAATGAGAACCCGCCTTAAGGTATTGGTGATTTGCATCGACAGTTAAATTTAAGTAAATCAAAAAAACAAGATATCTATTGATCGGAGAATTGTAGTGAAGAAACTTGAATTTTGCTTCATGTTAAGAAACGTTTATGCAATTGATAACTAAAGAAACTAAATAACTAATTTAAACGTTGCATCTTTTAATACGTTGGTAGCTCTGTCCTCTAACGAGTTTGACACTTAGGAACTGTCACGTGGTTGAAATATGTCAAAATTTGACAATTCAAAAGCCATTTTGGAACCGAGTATTAAAACGTTCGCATGAAAATATTAAGGAGAAAAAAAAGGGTATTAGTGTTTGGAATTGTTGTATAATTAAAATGAATATTTGTAGTGTTAAGCTTAAACTTATTGTATTATTTCCATTACAAACTTTACTTAGTTCCTGTTAGTCAGGGAGATACATAGAATTCTGAAATATTTATAAGCAACTATTTGCGTTCTGTAACTCGGCGCGTCGTTTATTTCATACGAATCGGAAATCAATTTGCTGCCGGAGGGAGAAAGGTTCGATTGTATTAATTATTCAAAAAACATTTTTTATAGCAGCGACATTAATCAAAATTAAGTAATTCCTAAAAACAATTGCGGTAAAGAAACTTAAGTATTGCTTGATACCAAAAAGTCGGTGAAATTGGCCATAAATAAAACAAACATAAGTATAAATTAAAACCTACAAACAGACTTTGTATGATTTATTAACTATGTCAAAGGTTCATTCCATAAATATTGCCACTTAAAACTTATAAAAAACAAGTTTTTGTTCATACACACATTTAAATACAGACAGTATAAACTTCAGTTGACACCATTAAAAGAACCTGAAAACTTAAAACTTAATTCTTAAACAAAAATTGTGATCATGTGTTATTATGTTTACAGCTTGACAAATTCTTAAACCATTTTCATGAGCAAACAACACCATTTACAAGTAAAGTTTAGTGCACTTTGCAACTTCAGATCTCATGCAGTGCAAGCACCAAAACATTAAAAAAATAAGAAATACAACCATCTTAACTTTAACTTAATCTAATGTCTTTGGGGCGCCCCCGCTGGCGATCTCGACCTAAATCTCGAGTTGCTATCAAATCTGCGGCCTCCACCACCGCCGCCGCCTCCATAGTTATCGCGGCTGAAGCCATCGCTTCTTCTATTAAAGTCTCTTCCGTACGAACGTCCTCCGTCGCGTCTTCCTCCACCGCCGTTGTAGGGGTCGAAGCGGCCCCCACCGGGTCTGCCGCCTCGGCCACCTCTGAATCCGCGATCTCCACCGTAGCCGCCTCCGCCACGGTATGGGGGTCCTCCACGACCTCGACCACCTCTGAATCCGCCTCTGCGGGCTTTGCCCCTTGCGATTTCCACTCGCAGCTTTGAACCCAAGAAGTCAGTGCCATTCAAATTATCACAAGCCGTTTCGGCGTCGCTGTGACTGTTAAATTCTATAAAAGCGAAGCCTGGAGGGTTGAAAGCTACCCATACAGAGTTCAGTTTTCCGTACTTTTCGAATTCTGTCTCGAGGTCTTCTTTCTTGACGCTGTCTGTGAGACCGCCGACGTAGACTCTGGCGCTTCTTTCGGTTTCTCGTTCGCCCATGGTTCTGTGGAACGTGGAAATTGCGTAGAAAAGGTCAAATTATCAGTCGTTTGGGCGAATTCGTACTGTTATTAAGCGATTTGGGTACAATGTCAAAACGATAGCGGAGGTTAACGTGCAAGTTACAGTGTGTGGAAGTTGCATTGTAGCTTTCGCTAGGTTTGAAGAATACTTAACTAAATAACGGCGATTGTTTTGCGGGGTACCCAATTCGTGCTGCTGACGCACTGTGTCTCGTTTGCAAAGCAAATCAAAAACAAAATGTCGGGTATGGCAGGGCGTCGGTTTGAGTTTACTGTACTGACGATATTCGCAGCCAAAACGGCGATTTGGTTACAACAAATTATAAATACGGTGATTGCGCTGTCGCAGTTACTAGTTTTACAATTAGTTACCCAAATTCGAAGCGTAGATCAACGGAGATTTACGTAGATTTTTGTTTACACAGTGCAATCGAATCGAAGCTTGCTTTGGAAATGACGCAAACGACCAAAGAACGAACGCCATCGACAAATTTTCGCCGGTCATACACCAATCACATTACAGGAAATAAAAATAACTCTTGCTCCAGGGACATACTTGCTTGCCATTGGACGATATTTACTGCGTTGTCACATTTACAATCAATTTGCTGAGACCCGCCAAATTTAAAAATAACAATCATTTCTTTAAATCTAAAATTACGCACTATTATTTTTAGGCTCAACTAGGACCTGCTTTATCTTCCTTATTAATCTGAGCACTAATACCTTTGTCGAATCCGAGACAAAATCCTACAAAACGAAGTTATAATGATAAATGAGATCAATTTTTGCAAGAATTTTCTAACATAATCTGTCTATTTAGAAATACAAAGCTACACCGACACTTTTTTCAAATTCCTACACTTCAATTTTCAGATTCTCGGATTTCAGGATGTTTCAGTTTGTTTTAAGCTCTCAAATTTCTAGATTTCTTGTTTCTTGTATACAGATTTTTTAGGTGTTTGAACGCTTTTAGGTTTACCGTTGGTCATGTTTATAACCCTAGCTTCGCAAGTTTTAAAGTCTTATTTTTATCAGGTTTTTAGGTTTCCAAGATTTTAGGCCCTCAAGTTCTTAAATCCCTCAGCACACTCCCAGATCCTTAGCTCTTGAGATTCAGAAACCCAAGTTTCAATTTTTTGTTAATTCTAGGTTTATATAACACTGGACTTTTATATTATTAGCTGAAAACCTAAAAATCCTATATCAAATGACATTAAAGCCTTGGAACTTAAAAACGTGAGAACTTGAAAACTTGAAACGCAAGATACTCTACTTTCGAGAAGCAACAAACCTAGAGACTTAAAACTCTGAGAAACTGAGAACTAAAAATTGTTGTCATCTAAGCAATAAAAAAAGTTAGGAATTTGAGAAGCTGAAATTTAGTTATAATTTAGACACTGGAAAACTAGGGAACCCGAATAATTTAAAATTTGAAAATCTCGAGATCGAAACCTGAAAACCTGGCTCACATGATTTTGGGAAGCAGTAAGCGTAAATACTTAAAAACCTGATAGCTTGTGAAATTAGAAACGTTTTGAATTTGATAACAAATGTTCTCAAATTTTGCGACTATACCTAGAGAAGCTGAAAATTTTCCTAGAATCTTAAAAAGCTGAAAGCCAGAAAACTCGGACCCGCGAGAATACGTAACAATCTGAGAATGTGAACATTTTACAGACTGAGAACTTGTAACCTTAATAAACTTGAGATTTCAGATTCAGATTGCAATCAGCATATTGAAAATTAGAAAACTTTAAATATTTTAAAAACTGAAAAATCAAAATAAACCTTAGAATTTAAAAACTCTTCTGATAATTCGTCACGACTGCTTAGAATTGCAACTGTGGACAAAAATGATGAAAATAACAAATAAAAAACCCAAATTTTGTACAAGTTTTAGACACGCTAATAAAGGGCAAACTGGATAGGAATCTTTGGTAAAAAATAAAAAACAAACAAATTTTGAGTTGAATCGAAAAAACTTCATTTTGAGATCCAATAATATTAAAATCCTTCAAAATTAATAAATACAACTTACGTCTACCTATATACAAAAAACTGTAGATTTTAAAATTACGAACTGCTAGTCAAACTAGCCATCAACAGTTCCATCTTATGCAAAAAGTTTCTCCCTTCCATCTTCTCCAATCTGACATCTCTGAATTGTCCTCCCAAATGCTCCCATTTCCTCTCCGTCACTAATCTACTTGGGAAAAAATCACTTCTTGGCGAATGAGCCACCGAGACCTGGATCCCACTCTGTGGCTCACACCTTACAGCAATAATTCTATCACCCGTTGGTGACGCCAATAAACAAGAACTAGCGTTCCCCAAAGGCTCAACAGTCCCAGTACCTAAATGATTAGAATTAGCGAGAAACTGCCAACCCATCGTCTTCGCTAAGGCTTGTACTGCTAGAATCTGATGTTGATTAATATGACAAAAAATGAGGTCTCTGAGCTCTTGCGGCTCGTAACTCATGTGCATCACTTTACCGTCACGGCAAATACATTTGAGACTTTTTTCTCCGACGTGGATGACTAAGGGAGTTCTGCAGAGTGCGTCGTAACCATGAGTGGAGATGTTGATTTTAACACAGGATTGAGTTGGGCTGTTTAAAGTGTTCCAGTGAGAGCTAATTAGAGGGTCTTTGACTTCTTTCGCGATGGTGTCGAGGACGTATTCCGTGCGGAGACGCATAAAGAAGTGTTGCGCTTGTTTGATGATTTGTTCAAGAAGTGTCTCTGATTTTGTCATTTCTAGGAGCTCGTACCGATCGGCAGCCATCGGACCTTGAATAATAAACAGTGCTAAAAAAAATAATTCATTCATTTTTTTTTACCTGCAAGCATCCGTTTTTTTGAAGGTCCCAAAGGTCCTGTTGCAGGATGAGGAAACGGATGGTGCGTATTTCGATGATGTACTTCCCGAAGTAATTGATGTAATGAGTGTTCCAATACGTGATCATGATCAGTCTTTGAGGAGGAAGTGCTTGATGGTTTTTTATCGCCAGTAGTAGAGTGGCAAAGACCTATGATGAGTTGAATACCGGGGAAAACCTGTATATTTTAATGGTAATAAAATGAAATAAAAAAACTTGATGAATTACCGTCGCCATGATTTGGTTTCCCACAACCATGTGAGGGATAGGAGCTTGAAGTTGAACAGCTTCTTTTGCAAGCTGGTTAAAGAGCTCTTTACAAAAAAGAACATTTTGGGCAGCTTCCAGCTTCTGCTGCCAGTGCATATCTGGATTTGATGCTGGTGGACCTGATCCTAACAGGTTGATATTAACGCTGCAAAGATCCTCTTGATCTGTGCAAAAAATTAATTAATTTCTATATATTTTATAAAGAAGAGATGTAAGTGTTTACCCTTTTGGCATAAAACTTCAATATAAGCAACCCCTTGCAACTCAGACGGTATAGACACCCTCAACGCCGAGTTGGCTTTACTAGGAGTAGCTCCCCCAGGAACAGGGCTGCTAGGAGGGCTATTAGTCTTCTCATCATCCTCAGCTTTTGTAACTTCAAAAGTCCCAGTCTGTGTAAACTTGGAACCAGCAGTACGATAACTCAAATCCCCAATTATAGTATTTGAGACTTTTTTCAATCTCCAGTTCTGCCTTAGCCTTAACAATTCAATATGAAAATCTGGCATAGACCTATTCCTTGCAGCTTCATTCTGAGAAGTTTTCAACCTTTCAGCACCTGTGAGTAGAACGTTAGCAGCCCCAGCAAGGGCCTTCTTTCTCGCATAAATTTGTACCATGGGTTTAGTTTCTATAGGTTCTTGTTGCACAGGATCAAGTACCATGTACCGCTTATCTTTTGCAATAGCTAGAACGTCAGCTAAGACACAGACTTCCTGAAAAGCGTTGCGAAGCTTGTTTCGAGCGGAATCCCACGGCCATAAACTTGATTGAAAAGCATCTTTACTATCAGAATCTGATTTACTATCATCAAGAGCGTCTCCAGATTCTTTTTTTATATCAACATCGGTGGTTTTACTGAAGTCAATTTTTTGGGCGAATTTCGCAAGGCTTTCGGAGAGAGTCAGGGGGCTACAATGCTGAGTTACAAAAAAGTTTGAGGTTAAAAAACTGACTTACGGTTGGTATATTTCAGTGCCATCGTACGTAATTTCTTGAATCTGGTTTTCTATGGGGGCTTCCACGGATATGTTCACGGAATATGCCATCGTAAATTCATAGATATGTGCCGTACAAATAAAGTTTTGTTGACAACACACAACTTAAATTTAACAATTTTGACGTTTGACATTTGACAGGGGAAAGTGGGAGAAGCTATAATAAAGATACAATTTCCACTGAACTTGTGAGGCTTGCTTAATTTTTCTTTTTGGCGCCAAACTTAAAATTGATACAAATTTAGAAAAAAAACTTTTCTTTAGAATTGGTCCACGTTAAAAACTCTAAGAACTAAACAATAAAAAAGACATTTGTAAAATAGTTATTTACCTAACAAGTTCGGAAACTTTTTGTATTTTTTGTAACGAATATCGAAGTAAAAAAATAAGTAACTTAGTTTTTTTATAATGGTGAGTTGGTAACATGATGTATCTACTGTAACTACCTACTAGATTTTTAAAATTTAAAGCATCTGTCATATTTTTTTAAAATTATTTACAACAATTGTTAAATGAATGACAGCAGTACCCCTCCCGAAGTACAACAATGTGCCAAAGAGGCCGTTTCGCGTCTGCTGCCCGAGAAAAGTCGCGAACGGTATGAACGCACTAATCAAAAATTGATTGACTGATGTCGTCAAAAAGTCGCAATACCAACCGTGTAACACAAATATTCCTTGTCGCCAGCGGAAACTAAAAAACGCGGGGGCGCAAGAATGTGTTTTTTTTATATTGTAAATTTTACAAGTATACACACTATATATACAAAAATATTTAGTGTACTAAATTCTTTCTTGAATTTCTAAATTCTTTATTTTTTTTTTACATGCAACAGACTTAGCATTCTTTAGATGATTTGAAACCTTCATATTTTTTTAATAAATGAGATTTCTAATATTTCAAGATATTTTAGGTTTTTCAAACATTTTAAAGTTTTCTTATTTTTTTGAAACTATTTTTTTATTTTTTAGAATTTTTGAATTCTTTGTATTTTTTTAGATTTCTTTGGAATGTTTTATTTTTTGTATGCTTTGTTTTTTTATTCTTTATAATCTTTGAATTTTTCCAATGTCTTTAATTATTTAAAACAACACTAAAGTTTCTATGTTTTCTAGAAATCCATGCAAGTAATTTACATTTATTTTTTAATTTCTTTTTTTATATTGTTTAGATTCCATTTTCTACATTATTATACATTTTCTAAAAATTCTACAGCATTTTGTATATAATACTTTTACTTATTTTTTTAGCATTTTTGACTCTTTAAATGTTTTGATTCTTTTAAATTTTTTGCATTTTTAAATTCCACAGAAAATCAGTAGATGAACAAAAATATTTGGAACTTGGTCCAAATTTCCTCCACTAACGACATTTAGATAGGGAAATAGTCTACTTAATATTCAGCAAATTTTAGAGACAATTCAAACATCAGTTAAAAGTTATGGAAAAATGAAAAAAAAAAAAAAATTGTAACGTATGTCGTAGAGCCCGTACTGAAATGTCATTTAGACAGGGTGGAACACAAAACTCAAAAAACTACCACCGCCATTGATGTCATACTTAATAAAGTTACGACATACATACCTACGACAATACCAAAATTGTGGCAAATGCAACGTTGATTTTTTTAACGCATACTACTAATTATTGTCACTTACTAATTGTAAAAGGTTTTTGCAGTCTTGACCGAAAAAAGAGTTTTATATTAAAAATATAATGTGTCTAATTGTGGAATGCAAAAATTTATTTTTTTTTAATGGAAACTCCACTGAATGCTCAAAAATTGATATCGCGATATTCCATTGAAATTTTCACACCATTTTTTATTTTTACCTAAACACAGGCCCCTTTTACCCAACGGGGCCTGTGTTCACACTACGGTTTGTTGTTGATCTCGACCATCTACGGGAGAGAATTACCAACCAAATTGACGAGATCAACAACACATCTTGGATGCTTAATAACATTCTTGTATGTGTAAAATTCGTTTTTCATTTACTATAAATCAATTTCTGCGGTAAAAATCAATCAACTATAAATCAGTGCAGTAAAATATGACACTTACGACACGCGATGGTTATGATCAATTTAGATTTTAAATTTTCAAATCAGCCTATCAGAAAGTCTCCATTCTTGCGAGAAAGATAGTGATACTATACATGAAATAATTACTTACAACAGAGAGAAACAAAAGTTTCAAACCAAGTCGTAGCTATGTTTCACAGAGTTTTAGACATGTCCTCCTATTTTCTACATGCTTTGCATGATTTTCTCTCAAATTTTTAAATTTTTCAAAATATTTTTACAGGTTTTAGAATGTTTTGATTTTGCATTTTCGTTTTTCTAGACTTGCTGATTTATATAGTTTTTGATTAAATGAATATGTCACGAATATACGATATGTTAAAAAAATATTATAGTAAATAAAGAATAGTTTACAAAATATGCGTAATTTGCCAAATATACAATTTATTTATAAAATTTTAAACAAAAGGTAATAAACAATAAAAAATAATAATTTTAAAGATTTCAAGTAGAATAATTGACTTACAAATTACAATTGCATCCGTAGGTTAAAAAATGAATTACTTATATAAATTTTTGGTAAAATAATCTGGTTTTTATTTTAAAATATTTTTCCAGTTGTTAAAATACATAACAATGAAAACAATGCAGCGTCGCAATGTTGAAGAAAGGGAAACGAGAGAGAGTAACCTGAACTGTACACAAAATTCTGTTTAGCAAATATAGGTGAAAGTCAATGAGTTTTAAGCGGTTGAAGCGTCCTTTAACAAGTGCTCTTTTCCTTTTTGTGTATAAAGTTTTGTCAAAACAAGCCAGAAAATATTTAGAAATGTTGCACGTTAAAATTGGTGGATGCGCCGGTTCTCAGATATAATTATTAAGTGTCATTGACTATGTGAAGAGTTTGTTGGAATAGTTGTAGTTGTGAATGTTCTCCGTGCAAATGACGGTTAATTACGTTTACTTATCAATTGGTATCGCAAAGGATGTAAATAGGGTGACGTCCCCGTTAATCTGAACAGTTTAGAATCCAAAGTGTGAAGTAGACGCGTGAAATGTGCAATCCTCGGACTAATATATCCGTGCTTTGCCATTAATCATCTCGATCAGGAGACAGTTGGCCCGAGTGCCGTTCTCTGATAACCGGCGCCGTAACCGTAACCACGGAAGAACCCGTGCCAGCAACAGATACCGTATTTGCACAACATCCTTCTTTTTCTTCATTTGAATACTCATTGGACTTTGAAATTGATCGTGCAAACGCCTTCACCGTCTTTAATAGTTTAAATAAAATATTCATTCGCACAAAGCCAATTTGATCCCCGATTTTAAAGTTGGGCAATTATGCGTGCTCACACTGTAGTCGGCTGTGACACAACAATCGCAGCCTACTATATAGATTTCCGTAACAATAACAACTGACAGTCGCATGATGGATCGCTAGACAATATGGCGCGGAGGCTCTTCAGAATGATTTCAATAAGGGCGCTATTTGACCGCCGAAGAAGCCGGACTAAATGTAACGCGTCTGTGTGTAGGGTTGAGCTCGACCTGTCAAATTTTGATTTATGTTTTGCTTCAAATTTGGTTTCGCGTCGGCGACATTTTTTGTTGTTGCCACTCTAATGTCTTATTATTCGATTAGTAAGTGCCGTTTGAAAAGGGGGTGGCGCGTTCTCACGAAAACCAACTTTTAGCCATATGTGCACGGACACGTAGACGATTTTTTTTACCAAAGAGATTGAAAGTCTTGATCGAAGGTTGATTGATATGAAAACTACAATAGAGGAAAATTTCACAAAAAAATCACAATTTTAACCAACCAACTCGTTTCAGTAACTAACTAAAACTGTCTTAAGAGGTTAATTAATTTAAGTATAAATAAAGATGTAGAAATCCAGTCATTTTTATAATGGTGTATTGTTGGTTGCCTAACACAAAAACATTAAACAAATTTAAAAAATTAAATTTGTCGTTGTCGTTTATTCTCATCTAAAAAAAAATCTCCCGAGCCAATCTAACTCGTTCTCGTTGGAAATAAATGTGTATAGTGTATAATAATGTATTGTTGGTCATATTGTGGCGTATGCACAATGCATTTGCAGGTGATGCAACAATGATGCGGGAAACAATACCCGATGTACATGTTAGATAAACGGGATCATATCAATATGTCGTTATATTCAAGTATTGGTGAGCTTGACACTGATAGTTGCGTTGTGCTCCGGTTTTGGCAGTATATCTACCACAGAATGTGAATTTCAACGCTCATCATCTTGGCACAAAGCGTATTAATATTCATAGAACAAATACGGTTAGACAATAAAAATTATTGACATGGATATACCAAATTCTTCACGTTAAATTGATTTAATTCCTATAATCAACGTACTGTAATTGCAGACTTTTGATTCGCTCACAGACTATATTGTTCAATTAATTATCGCTTAATATAGAAATTTTAATTTTCACATGCAAAGTAAGAAATTTATTCCACGATACTGTCGACTGTAATAACATTAATTGTGAATAATTATAAGTTATAAGATTATGCCATCACTTGGTAAAGGATCGTACAATGTTTTAAATATTTTTAATAAACTGAAATGTTTTCGTGCCGATGTTTTAACAGATGCTAAAATAAGTGTTTTAAAAAAACTTTTTTGCATACGTGATGGGTTTTATAGTTCACACTTCATAATTTTCGATTATTGGATGAAATATGCAGTTGCGGTGAGTTATCTCTAAAAATCTGGTTTCACTGAGTTACTAGTTTAAGTTTTAATTGAATTATTCATATTTTGTATAAAACAGAAGATGAAACCACTAATTTAGGTCAATCTTGAATAACCATTTAAAAATGTATATAATTATTTTCCTTCTGTTTCAATAAAAGCCTTTTTATTATTATTTGAAACAACTAGGTTTGTTATTTTTAAAAATTTGTTCTTTTCGGTGGCGGAATTTAGACGTTTCGCAGTAAATGCATTAAACCGAAATCGTAAAACTACCTCGTGATTTATTTTTTCAACAAATGTTGAATTATGAAGGGAATATTCCAGTGCCTGAAATGAAATAAAAAATTCTGTAATTTGCTATTGAGTTGTATACTATAACTGTCTAACCTGATTAGTTATTATTTTTTTGTTGTAGAATATGGACGATTTTTAATGTTGCGACTTTACACATTTCTTCCGTAACTAAAATGTGTCTTTTGTTAAAATTAATGAAGTTCTTCAGTGTTCAATTTTCAAGCAGCATCTGAACTAGGCTTTGGAATTTAAAATATGTTGGTAACTCTGCCTTCAATTAAATAAATGCATCTCTGAGAGTTTCAAGTTGAATATTAAATGATACTGATTTATTGTTGGCAGTTCTGAAATGTTAAACTCAACAGTGTAACAAAGCTACCACCATGAAAAAAATATAAAACATTTTGTCCTATTATAGTTATTTATGCAACGAGGTCTGAATAACGATGATTTTTTGAAGAGCTCGACGAACACAGTGAGACTTACAAATCGGCCAAGACCAAAAAATTGTTATTTTGACGATCCCAAGAAACTAACAAAAATAAAATTCTAAACATTTACAAAAAGTTCTTAATTTTAAGAGCATTTTTGGCAGCAACTACAACTTCTAAAACTAGGCTTTGGAATTTAAAATATGTTGGTAGCTCTGCCTTCAATTAAATAAATGCATCTCTCAGAGTTTCAAGTTGAATATTAAATGATACTGATTTATGATTGGCAGTTCTGAAATGTTAAACTCAACAGTGTAACAAAGCTACCACCATGAAAAAAATATAAAACATTTTGTCCTATTATAGTTATTTATGCAACGAGGCCTGAATAACGATGATTTTTTGAAGAGCTCGATGAACACAATGAGACCTACAAATCGGCTAAGACAAAAAATTGATATTTTAATTTTAAGATTTTGAGCATTTTTGGGAGTAGCTACAACTTCTAAAACTTTCTTAAATATCTAGAAATTTCCTTAAAATCCTCACAGTTGCAGCATTAGCTCAGGCTGCGTTTTCCAGTAATTGTGTTAGTATTAATCAGTCAACAAGTTCTCGTTCAATAATTCATAATAGCGGCGCTTTGTAAAGTGTTATTGGCGAATGCAAGAAGTGTACGGTTAATAGTATCTATTATTGATAAATCAATTGCTTTTTTTGAGATTGATTTTTATTTTTTTGGTGCAGAATGGTGTGCGGTTACAAAATATATTTTTCATAATCTATAGCAAATTGACTGTATATTATTTTATGAAATTTGATATTAGAAGTATTTTTTTCATCGATATATTTTTAAGTAAGAACAAACTTTTTCTGTTTCGCAAAATAGCTTTTTACGTTAATATTTTTGTTATTTAATTTTGAATTAAAATGTTTTCATTTTTGTTTGTTTTTATAATTGTCACATTTTATTGCTTAGAAAAGTTTTTTCTTTAAATACATTAAGTGAGTAGGTAGGTTATTTTTTCAAACAGATCCTCTAGATTTTATACATTTTTTTTTACATTTTTTACTTTTTCATGTTTTTTCGACTCCTCAACTTATGTGTCTACACTTTCTAACATTCTGTTTCTTTAAGCCGATTTCAATTCTAGCTTTGTTTGACTTACAGAACTGTGGTTTTATTTTGGAGGATGTCACATACCAGCTTAATGGTATCTTATTTAAAATTGATCAAAAAACTCGAACAAAAATCTATTTTCTCTAAACTCGAAGAAATTAGCATCTTTCTAAGCGTAGGTATATTAAAACTGTGTTAACTTTAAATTTCCATTTTTTCTGAAACAAAAACAGATTTTTTTTTAGGATTCTTCTGTATTATTTCTTAAAACGTACTTATCAACATAATTTCAACACTCGCCAACTTTGAAACACTATTTACTTCCGAAATTTCTATGTCAGATTGAATTTTCATAATTTTGTGTGAGGAGTTCTTTGATTTTATCGAATTTTCGCATTTTCAAGAAAACGAGACCTACATTTTTCCATTTTCTAATTTAGGTCTTACATATTTTTTAAACTTTAGCTTTCTATCTAAATTTGCTGGTTTTCCTAGTTTTAAATTTTCTCTAGATGGTTTTTATGACAGTGCTTATTTTTTCTAGTAAGTAGCTGCTGCGATATTTTAAAAAATCTAAATTTTAACTGTAAACTGCAGAAAGCAACAAAGTTGTAACAAAGCTCATTTGGGATGCGTTAATAAACTATTATCAAACTAAAAATCTAGGAACTTTTTTCCGGTTGGTGACACACGTTGGACGATATGTGAAATGTCACCGTGAGTTTACTGTCAGTTTCAAGTCAGATGTAGAAAATTTTCATTGGGAAGAAATTAACCGTGGCATTTTCTACAATTTGCAGGTAATTTCTGAATTCATCTTAGAAAGCTAATTTTGCAATTTTAGTTGGAAAAAATAACAATTATCTTATTAAAACGTCAACGTTGAAATAAGTTTTACCAGTTTTAGCAAGTTTCTGACAATTTTTAGGGTTAGCAAGTCCTAAATTCCCTAAATTATTAAATTTGATTTTATTTGCAAAAAATGTACCTATTTTAATAAAAATTTGAAAAAATAGCAGAAAAAACTCGTTTTTCAAAATCTGAGAGCACACTCGTCCATTCTAGCAAATCCATTTTTAGCGCTGAACATGAACACCTTAACTGTCTTGACTACCTTAGATTTCCAAGAAATTTGCTTAGGAATTTTTTTGTTCAATTAAACAGGTAAAGTTCTAATACAAGTTTTCAAAATTCTTACATTTTTTTCACTCAAGTTTTTCTAACTTTAGCTTATTGTTTAATTTTGTGTTTTCTCTCTCTTTGAGTCGTTTTGGAAAAAATTTGGCCGACTGAGTAGTTCTTTTTTTTTTTGAAGATTTTTGCAGGCTTCACATTTTATTAGAATTTTTATAATTACATTTGGACTATTTATGTACACTTTTCATTATTGCTTCTTTTAAGAGTGAATTTTGAAAGTTTTCGTATTAAATTTTCGTCGTTATGTGATCGTTTTATTATATGAAATTTAAAAATATTTGGACCACACAAAGTTTGAACACATGGACCTGGACGCTAATAATGTGTCCACGTGCAGATCATAAAATGTCGAAGCAGCTCGTAACAATTACTCATAAACTATACAAAATACTCAGTCCGGCGTCCCAGAAATAAATGTTGAGAGAAGAGTTGAATGTAAATTATGAAAGTAATCTGTCTTGTGAATATCGGTTATTTATGGTTGAATTTTATGCTGTAGAAAAAGTTCGGATTTATGAGACTCCCATCGCTATTATTTCGCGTCAGAATTCTTTTTGGTAACTATGATGGCGTGAGAGCATGAATAGATAACTGCCTAATGCAGAGATTAGACTGTAAAAACCGATTATGGGGGATTGAAGCTAGATCGAAAAGCTGGAATTGAGTGTGCTATTATGAATCAACCCTCCTATTATGTGCCGTGTTACTGGTCAACATAAACAATAGCTGAATGTCAGATAGCCAAACACAATTACCTATATTTGTAAAAATATTAATCGCATTCACGAATGAGCTATGACAGTGTTACATTAATGAGAAATCATGCGAACAATAGCGATATGAAAATAGCAATTATAAAATTTGTAAAATTGCAGGACACGATTAATTTTCCATTTTATATTCATTTCCACGCTCACACGACGCAATTAAAAATTCTCCGAACCCCGATGACGTCTATTCTTTAGGAAAAAATCATCGCGATGAACGCTACACATCGGAACAAGCCACGAGGGAAGAAAAGAGAGTATCGTGAAAATAATAACGGGAGTTATGAGGGGTGAAAAGCACCCTGTTTTAGTGGATCGCACGTATCTTGCTTATACGGAAGGGATGCAGATCGTACAGAGTTATACTGGGCCGATGTGTCGCATCACTAACCCACTGACCACCAAATCGAACTTTCATTTCGACCGGAAACACGAAAATCTCACTTACCTTTAATTAAGATGTCGCCTGTGTGGGTTGAAAAAAGTTGTTTCTAATTTCGAGATGGGTTATTTCGATGGCGACGAATCAATTGATTTATAGATTATATTGACGTAAGATGGATAAGCTATAATTTGTGAAAAAAAAAACTCATTGATGCGTACTGATCTAAAGATGAGTGGGCCGAGCGTATTAGTAGGTAACTAAAGGTGGTTTAAAAAACTGACTTGAAATATAATCAAGATTTTTAGAGCGTTGACTTTTGAGATAATTAGGTGTTTCCTTCGTAGATTAGAGATCTGGGGAAAAATTTAGATTTTCGGGGAGGAAAACGAGGTATTTTTACACATGTTCACATTTAAATCTCTTTTATTTGTAACAAAGAAACACAAAGCCAAACGTTAATTTGAAAAAATGGTTTTATAAAGCTCTAAATAAAAAGAAATCTGAAGTTTTCCATCAAATTTAAATCAATCAATTTTTATCAAATTTTAAATTTTTCCAAGTTTTTTTTTAAATGGTTTTGGTATTTAAAACTTTTACATTTTTACTTCTAAATTTTTGAAGAACTGGCCATAAAACTTTTTGAATTTGTGATTTCGTCAGGTTACATCTGACGTATTACATGAAATTAAAATATTGATCTAGGTCTGAAATTGGGATTTTTTTCAGTTGCAAAACTTTAAACTGTTTTTTATACGCGCTCTATTTCACATTTAATTATTAAAATTGAACTTCTAATTAAGAAAATCTGCTGTCTTGTCTAAATTTGAGAAGTTTACATTTCAAGACGATTATAGTAATTTATTTAAATAAGAGCAATTAGAATTAAATTTAATAAATTGATTTTTTTGACGAACATATTTTATTATATGTAGACATTGATACATATATCTGTTTAATTATTTTCGAATGAGATTTAAAAATTATTTGGCTAATCTTTGATGACCTCGAAAATATCCGGTGAAATTACGTCGATTTCCAATTTTGTGGGTGCCGACGTAAACATTTGTACTTGAATAAATAATCAAAATATTCGAAATTCTGTTTAAATTAAGTTTAAAACTCTTATAAAATTAAAGAGACGGCGGTAAAAAATGCACCTTTAAATTAAATTTTATTGTTTATTTTTATAATTATCTACAATATTAATGAAGGGTAATTAAAGCACGAATTTTAATTTACTTGTATTTACTAACTATGCTTGATAAGAAAGAAAAAAATTGAAAAAACTACTTAGTAATCATATGATAAAACTTTAATTAATTTTATTAAAATTACTAAGTTGTGGGATCTTTGCACGTAAGAACGATAGTTTGAAAATGTTCGTTAATTAATTAATTAATTAAAAGAAAATTGTGGAAAAGAAATTTAGTTATTGTGAAAATATAAATGAATTCTGTTGATTCCTAGGCAGTTACAAATAATTTGGTGTGACCTATTTATTTTTCTTTGTGTGTAGATAAAAAAGCGGTAAAAAGTATAATCAATATTAGCAGTCGATGGCCGAAGATAACAAGGTTGAATCAATAAATTGAATGTCCTGTTTTTTGGAGTGTATGGTAGGTTTGTTTGGTTTGAAGTTGTAGCACATATATAAAGTTAGTGGTCTTTGTTTTTCCATTATGGTCGTTTTATTTTGTGTCAGCTTATAAAAATATCCCCGTTTTTTTGCGGTTCAAGTCCTCGTCCGTTTTAAAACAAAGAAGTGCATTGGTATGGAATAAAAAGCGGCCCGCACACCTCGTATTGATTCCGCAGCGACAGCCCGGTGACATTCTTTATCAATACGTCACAGCTCATATTTCAAGTTCCCTTGCATCCGCCCTCAAAGCTACAAAGAAACTAAGTTCTTTCAGTAGCGGAGGGTGGGCGCTATCGTCTGTCGTCGAGTCGGGCACCAATCGGTGTTGAAGACGCAGTCGCCGTTCGAAATAGGCTGTGGCGAGTGCGTGTCGAAGGAAGCCCCGCCTCTCGGCACTTGCAGCACTTTTTCCAAATGTTTTTATTTATTACAATTGTACCCGTCGAGTGTACCGGTCGTGTCCGCACTTCCTCAGGTCGCGCTTCAGAGTGTACAGAGTGTACCCGGTGCGCACTTACGCCCCGCCCGACAGACAGACGGACAAACAATCCGAACCCTCACTATTACGACATCTCTTCGACTGTTTGCTACGATTGTCGCTCCGGGTGATGGACTCTGGTGCAGTGTTTTGAGGTGTTCGCGTCGCGATGATGGACAACTCCGGAATGGACTCTGCCAGCGAGCACAGCAGCCACGCGTCCTCCGGTTCGCCTGCCGTCGCCGTCAAACCTTCTCCCTCACCACCCACCAACAACAACAACCCCGCGTCCAGTAACCACAATCAGGTGCATAGTCCGCGTCAAGCTAGCCCTTTGGGACCGCCGATGTCCATGGCTCACCCTCTGAGTCCTCCGCCGGTGAGCTCTGCCAGTCTGGCGCGCAGCATGGCTTTAGGGCACTTACCGCCGCCGGGTTTAGGGCTGCTCAATTCGTTGGGGGTACTACATAGCCCTCTCGATCTCATGGCACATCATGCTCCGCCGCGTTCTTACAACAGTCCGCCGCCTATTTCCACCTCCGATCCTACCGCCAACGAGTGCAAGCTGGTAGACTATCGTGGCCAAAAAGTCGCCGCCTTCATCATCGCCGGCGATACGATGCTCTGTCTTCCGCAGGCCTTCGAGCTCTTCCTTAAGCATCTGGTGGGCGGATTGCACACCGTCTACACCAAACTCAAGCGCCTCGACATCGTACCTTTAGTTTGTAACGTGGAACAGGTCAGGATTTTGAGAGGGCTCGGGGCCATACAGCCTGGAGTCAACAGATGCAAACTACTCTCATGTAAGGACTTCGATACCCTCTACAGGGACTGCACTACGGCCAGGTACGTGTTTGCGTATGCTATTTTTTCTTGTTACACGTTGTATGGATTTTGACGAGTGCGAGAGAAAAAAGTGGCAAGACCATGAAATACACCAACGGACTTGGTATCCATTTAGAAAGATGTTTGTCGGATCATTGACTTCACTACTCATTTTGCTTCTACGTCTACTAAATTTTATCTAAACGAACTGAAAACTCACAAGTACAAACTCACATTTCAACTAGGATTTTTGGGTAAAGCATGTCTTCAGATTTAGAGACAAATTTTTGCTTTAGACCAGGTAGTGTCCAAATGTAAGCAAGTAAGAAACATGGTTGCCAAGAGTGACCAAAGAGTTTCGTAACTTTGAGAAAAAAGATAAGGATAATTTTTATGAATAGTAGGTACTACAACTAAGTATACTCAAAACCATACGCAACTTCCTGTGAAGAAATTTAATTTGAGACTACCAAGACAGTGCTAAGCCTAAAGCCTATTTTTTCGCCTAAAACCAAAACCCATAAAGATGAAGTATCTACCTAATTTACTTTGCTAATTTTTCTCATGCGATTGTTAACGTATTTTATTGCACCCATATAAATGTATCTTTATCTAAAACTTATAATTTGACTGGTAGTCAAAATAAAATAACATGGCTAATACCTACGAAAAATAACAGGCTCGAGTACTTATGAACTAATTGTAAATAATGTTTACAAAAGCATAAAATTTGTGCCTTTGTACCATAAAGCCTATAATTTATATCACTATCTATTACCAAGAGGCATATAAGTAGGCATATAAAAATGACTCATAAAACCAACAGTGATTTATTCAAAATTTTCTTTGTTTTTGGCGGAAATGAGGAGTGGAAAATTCGGTAGCGTAAAAATTTTGTGTTTTGGAAACTACAAAATTTTAGAAAATGCTAAAGGACACATTAGAATTGGCCCAAAAAAAGAATAGAAAATTGGACAAAAATTCAAAAATCCACCGTCCTAGAACCAACACATTTTAAAAAAATACCTCTTAAAATTAAACTAAATGAATAAGTTTGTTTTTCTAAAAATTATACTTGCACTGTCTTAAAATATTGTTGCTTTTCGCAGTGAGACATGTAATCAACATCCTCTTTTGACTACCTGGAGTGAGCAAAAATAAGAAAGCAATGGAAAGTCAAAGTGTAGAAGATCTCGTAAACTTAATTACATTAAATTACAAAAATTGGTAACCTTAGTGTCACAATTAAGTTTAAAAAAAGATGAAAGTCATCTTTATAAAAAAAATTGTGAGAAAAAGTATAAAATTGAAGAAAAGCATCAAACAGTTGGAACAAATTGCGATGGAAGAAAATGAAAACCATTTTAAAGGCAAAAAAAAAAATCGAGATGACAAATAAGTCATGTGATAATGGCCACAATGGTTGAATATTCTAATTGTTTGCAACAAAGAAACGACTTTAAGAAGATAAATTTGCGGATAATGAAAAATTTGGACCAAAGAATTAAAGTTCTGAATTTTTTTTCTTTTCCAGAAAGATATACTTTTGCACGAGGTGTCACGTTTAATAATTTTCCTGTCATGAGATTAATTTCAACATCCAAATATTCAAAAATGTCCGTTTTTTATTCGTTGCAAAACGCCAACAACGTTTCAATTTTTGAACTGATTTTACCATAATTTTAAAATTGTTCGTTTGGAGTCTAAAAACCATTGTTTGGTACTTCCAAATCAGTCATAAATCATCGATGAAAAAAAAAATAGAAATAAAATCGCTTAATTCCTTTTAATTTACGGCCGTCCCAACTTGTTGGATTTCCTAACGTATTTCTTAACCCTTTCCATATCTGAAATTCCCAATCCTCTCGTTCTCCCCCGTCCGCAGGAATACAGAGACAATTGCATTTATGATAGATGCAGTCTATAAATACTAACTGGGCCAACAAACCCCCACGTTTAGATTGAAATAATTATAAACGCAATGAAACAAGGGGGAATCAAGTACAGAATGCCGTCCCCTTTCTATTTCTGCATACTCGACGATTGTTGATTCAATAACATGAAACTCGTCTGAATTCCAATCATACAGAAGTACAGATAACACACGTGTTTTATTAATGTTCAGAGCGGTGTCTTTTTTTATATCGAAATGGGCCGAGTGGCGCCTCCGTATCGATATATTATGCCGAATGTTATAAAGGGATGATAAGTTGAACGGTCATCTGACAGAACCTATTAGCACTCGGCGATTACAAAGGCGTAGGCTATCGGGAAATCTTTGAGGTGTCCTGGTGAGCTCATCTCCACCCGAGAAGGGGCTCGGCTACTGACCATTTATAATACAAATATCAACACTATTGTTTGGATTGAAGTGGTAGAATCTAATTTGAGGAATTAACACACAAACATTGAAAAAAATTAAACCGAAGGGTGAGAGCTGAATCCGACGTAAGAGTTTTTCGGCTTCTATAAAATCCAATACCGGCAAGGTAATAAACTGTTAACGTGACGGGACGATTTCAAAAAACTTTCTTCGCATGGTAATTAAGAGGTTTGTGGACGTTAAACTTTAGCGTTTAGAAGCATACAAAGTATAAAACAACAATGGTACGTGTAACAATGAGCAGACAGAAGCATGGTGCTCTTGTGGCGATTTAAATCATCTCTAAATAAATATTGTTGACAGTTACGCCTCGCCATTAAAACATCCGAAGCGGGTAGACCTACAACTTGTTCGAGAAAATCACATTGTTATTTATTATGGGGCTACAACAAAGGTCAAAATTGACAGCGAACTTAAATTTTTATGTTTGCACATTCATATACATAGAAAATATCGTTAACGGGTTAAAGTGATTGCCTATTACTTTGTTGTGCTTAACAATCTGTTTTATTTTTGTTCTGTTTATGTTATTTGGCGGAAATTAAAAATTTTTATAGGCTGGAAAAATTTGCGTGAAATTACTGTAAACATATTTAGACGGTTTTTATTCAAATACTGAAGCTGTTCACACGTGGGTTATTAAAATTACCTATGCCAGAAAAAAACTTATTAAATTCAGATCGGTAAAATTGGTTTATGGTTGTCAATGTTGGAATAATTAACTACAACATGACGGCAGTGCTAAAAATACCGCCGCGATAAAATTGACCGAAAACTGTAATTGTTGCAGGCACCTCTTTTTGGTTAATTAACACTAATCTGATTCTTTTCAACACATACCTCACTCATTTAATATCTTTCTTTTCAAATCGCGTTCGATACATATAATTTTTGGATTAACAAATTGCATAATTATAATCCATACTGGTATTAATTATCACTGATTTTTCTCGTTAAAATGCCTTGCTGCCGGAATAAATTAACGAAATTGCCGCCTTTGAAAAAAAAGGGGAAACTTGTATTACCTTTTACAATGGTCAAGATTAATAGATATTTACAAATGCGTGTCATAATCAATCTGGTTCGCAATAAATGTAACGGCTTTCAGATGGGCAGAAAATTCTCTAGATTCTTGCTCGTCATTTTTCTATCCGTCAATGCAATGTAGTCGTAATCGTTACAAAGAGAAGGTATTGCCCATATACGTTTCAAACTAATGATGAGAGTTGTTAGTTATTGTTATTTAGAAGAGAAAATTGTGGCAATTATTGACACTCGATGTTGGGCAATAACATTTGTAGTGCTTCGAGAAGCTATAAGTCTCAAGAGTTAATTTCTTGGAGATTTTTTTTTGTTGCAGACAATAAAACAGACATAGATGGCGCAGAATTTTTGAAGAGTTTGAAATCTTGGGGCAAAAATAGACAAAGTTGTAGTAGAGTTTTATGCTTAGATCAAAATTCCTTAAATCAATTAGTATCGATCTTTATAAGTTTTTGATTAAATTTGTTTACAAATGTATACAATGTATAATTTCATTGCCCGTTCATAAATTTTTGAGATACAGAGATACGTACATTTTTGCATATTTATGAATACCTACGACGACGTTCTTAATCGGGTTAAATAATTCATATCTTCGACTGAAATAATTGTATGCGTTTGTTGATTTATGTCAGACCTGATGTCATAATCCCAGTGAAAGTTAATAATTCTAGAATTCCGATATCAATCACGTAATCCCGAGACATTTCTACCCACACTGAAAAATTCCACGTAATTTTTTCTATGACTCCAACATTTCCGAGTTAATTTTTGAGTTTACAGGAGCTATAACAATAACAGTTTAACGAACATTGCGATAAAGAATTCAGTAGATATCCCGTTAATTCTTATTTGAAATGAGTTTTGCTAAAAATGCATGTCTAGGGAAATACTCGGCGTCTAGTAATTAAAAAAGGCGCCGTGCGTCGTCTCTGTCTTTCATTTCGTCCTGTTGAAGCATCGCCGAAGAAAAAACCGGTCGTGTCGTTGAGGAATGAGTTGGTCGACTGGAACTGCATGCTCTATTCACTGCAAGAGTATTTTAATAATTCATTTATTTTTGCAAAAGCAATCAGAGTTTGTACGCAACTTATTATATTTTTGTTAGAGTTTAAATGGGTTTTTGTTGCATTGGTATTGTGCTTAAGATTACCTGCACAGCGTTCATACATGTCCACCTTATTAAACTTCTTCTAGTATGCAGATTAACATTGTGTGTAAGGGAGGCATGGTCTAAAATTAATTGCATGCCTGTTAGTCAAGGCAGCTGTACTCGTTTTATTTCACTCACAAAACGGAATTAACGGCGATTTTCGAAACGAAAAATGATCCGTGGTTTGGGTGGTCTTTCTTATAAAATTTTACAAATTAATTCTATTCTACAGACATTATCGGTAAAGTTACGATAAAATTAAGTCAGCTTAACGCTGTATAACGTACAATTAACAACGTTCTTTCCGTTGTTTTATGGCAATTTTTAATTAGATTAATTTCTAGTGGTGGATAATTGAACTACTTGTTGAAACCTGTATCAACAATTTGGGAAATTATACAGTGGCTGCTTAATGGTCCAAATGAGTATTACACGAAAACAATTTTAAATGGGCTGTAATTGCTCATTTTTTTGGGTTAATGGCGAGACACGGAATTTTTTAAAGAATTACTTGCTAAATATGATAATTTTATGGTCAGATCGAGATTAGAAGAGTAGCTTCTTTTAAATGCCTTTTTTCAAAAGAGGAAATTTAGACTCACGGACACGTTAAAGTGCAAAAAATTCGATTTTGATACTTATAGACACGCTATTAACCAAGTTTTGAATTAAATTCCATTTTGCATAGAAATGAGCACACTTGTATAGTTGGCTAAAGATTAATTAAATTTAACTTCTAATCAACTTTGTAGGTAATTACATTTCTTTGAACTAAATAAAAAACATGCTTGTATTTACTAACAAAAAATTCCTAATGGACTTTTGTTAATAGTCCCATCTTTTCACAAAATTAATGAGAATTTTGAACCCACGCCAAATCCGTACCCAATTTTGGCGTTGGGCAGAAAATCTTGTGCCTTTTTGCAACAACTCCCACGAATGTTAAGTGTGTGTGCACCGATAATAGGTGTTGAAGTGGAATTCGAAACTCCGTGAAAACGTTGGCGTTAACCGGCACAAATTCGCGCAGTCGGTGGCGGTGCTGGCGGCATACAAATGCGGAAACAGAGTCATTGTGTGGGAGATTTATCTGGCGGAATCCACAGGTTGCTTGATGCAATTCCAGCCAAACCGTCTGGCGTGGTGGTCCTAGGGGACCCCCCGAAAATATCTCCGTCTGTTGAATGGACCATCTCACTCGCAAACGTCATGCGTACTAGTCCCAATTTCATTCCGATTTCCTCATGCCGAATGTTTCTCCTGTTTGCATTCGCGGTCTAGACGGCCGTGGAATTGGACGTGAGCGTCGTGACGCCTCCCCCAAAAAAAAAAACAAAAAACTTTCTCGTTCAAAATGTTTATAGGAGCGGTGACAGGAGCCCGCGGAGCTGAAAATGAGCACTGGTCTAATTAAATACCACCATCTTACACGAGAGCGGCACATTCCTTATTACCGCAGACAAATTTATAGTCGGTTGTTGGTATCATTGCGTGCCTTGATATCTTATTTCAAGCCATTAGTACTCGTTTCGAGCCGCTCGTAGATGAATTATTGGATACATTTCCACTAATGAACTAACTTTTGATCAGCACAAAGACGCCACAAACAAAACACCTAGCCTTTTATGGCAACACCACAATACCATTATTATAGAAATTATTCCTTCGATGATGTGTATATGTTATGTTCTATCTTTGTTTCCTGCGTGTCTATTGTTCCACGTTTAATTTTCCGCCGACGAGAAATTATCCTTTATTGATATCGATACGTTGCTTGTGTGAGAAATCGAGCTGAACGAGCTACAACTCAAATTAGTTACGCTGAGCCATTTTTGTACACCCGTCAAATGTATTCCTGCGAAATTTTGTCTTGGAATACACACATTCAATCCATTTTTTTATAGTGCGTAAACATCGGACGCTCTGCTGTTTGATGCTTTATTTTTTCTGCTGTAAGTTCTAATAAAAATTTTATGTCCCAGGTCGGTCTGGCAGCATTATGTAAAATTTCAAATGTAGATTTTTGGCACCATTAGTTTACTTTAATACTTTGAAAAATTAAAGAGGAAATTTTAATAATAATAATCCTTTGAGAATTACGTAACCATGAGAAATTTTATTTTAAAATTCAAAAATTTCAGTAGGCATTACCGAAAGTTGGAGTTTCAGGATTGCAAGTTTTAAAATGTTTAAAAATTTTGAAGAATATATTTTGATTTTCAGGAACTTCAAATATTTTTATTTAAACATTGTAAAAAATCGTTAAATTTTTGTAAATCTAGAAGATCTACAAATTTTGAAATTCCAAAAAATATTTAGTTCTTGAAATTCGAGAAATTAGAATCTAAAGACACTTCAAGAAACTTGAATATTTTAGGAGTTCTAAGTTTCATCGAAATGTACTAAAATGCACCGCCTTAACGTAGAAATTCTTATAAAAACTTTAAAAAAAGTTTAAAAAAAATATGAAAACTTCAAAAATAAGTTTTTCAAGAGTTTATGAAAGTTTGAAAAATATTAAAAATCCGTTGAATACTGTAAAAATTCCTTAAAATCTTAAGAATGCTAAAATATTATTTATTCAATTGTATTATAGTAAAAATTCATAAGAAATCTCATTAAACTTTGTTTATATTAAAAAAAAAATTCATTACAATAATTGAATTTTTTTGGACAATTACAAAATCGTAAGAAATTAAATTTTACTAATCTAGAAATTTCAGTGGGTAGTTCTAAATATCTTGAAAATATCTATTCTTAAAAAGTTTGCTTTTAACAAATTAAGAAGGAAAAAAATGTCTAAAAAACTAAAAATTTTTTTTTGCTTTCTAGAAAATTTTGAAGATCTGTTTTTGACCATCCTGTAAACTAAAAATTGTGAAAAATTCGTTAAATTTCTGTAAGATCGGAAGATTTCTAAACTCTAAGATACATTCCAAGAAATCTTAATTCAAAATTCCGGAGTCCATTTTTTTAAAATTTTTAGACTAAAAAATCGGAATATTCTAGAAGTTTTATCGAGATTTATAAAATCGAACCGGGTTATTGTAGAAATTCTTAAGATCATGAGAACTAAGAATACTAATTTTGAAAGATGTGCAAATTTCAAAAAGATTAGTTTTAAAATATTGTCACTGATGTAAAAAGCTCAATTTTCCAAGAACTTATAGAGGTTAAAAAATACCGAAAATTTATTGCATGTTCTAAAAATTCTTCGAAATTTTCAGAATGTAATGTAATAACTGAAAAATTTTGCGAGAAAAATAATTAAATTTGAGGATTCTTTAAAAAGCCTGCTTACTTTTGGCATTGCACACAGTTCAGAATCTTGATTTGATGTGAATTTTTTAGAACAAGTTAAACCGTAAGAAAAAAAATGTCCACTAGATTTGTGGGCATTCAAATTTACTTCGTTTTATTCTAAGGTATCTGTTATATAAATTTTCAAATCGAATGCAGAGCTTTCCGCGCAAAGCGTAAGCTGTATATTTCAGATAAATATTCGAAATGTTTAAAATCGAACACCGCAGTGAAAAACTCCAAGGTATGTACGATAAATTCCACTTTTTTGCATTAAATTTACGATTGTCATTCCAACGGAAAAATTGTCGGGCAATTCTGCAATTTTTCCATTCGCCGGTTCGATTTGTGCCACGTAACGTACGTCTGAAACAAATTTAGTTGTCCGCGATCATGTCGATGTCCACTACCGGGACAATTATTAATTCTCATGTTAGATGAAGCGACAAGAGAAAGTCTGCGTCTTCCAATTACAAAGCACGTAATAATAATGTAGTAAAAATGAATCAGCATTTCGTCGATAAAGTCCTCCAGATAAACAACATATTAATTGATTGTAATCGGCAGCACGGTTTCTAATTCGGTTCTAGTCCTCGGGCGTTTCGAAATTACTCTCCTGTCAATAAATCGTGCCATTGCATATCCATCAAATGCAGTATTGCATTTCGGCTAAGATTAAAAAACACAAAACCGAGGGGGTAAATGCGAGGGGAGTCGCAGATAGATACAGTAGCCTCTCTTTGTTGAAGTGGAGTATCCGATTATAATGCCCACTATCCCATCCAACAAAAGCTTTTTCATAAGGTTCACAGATCCGTAGAATATGATTTGGCTCATTGCACTCGAAAAATATAATTCCGTTTTTAAAAAAAGCTCGTTCCGACTAAGGTTGTGATGTGCGGTTTTTTCGGTTTTGTTTGGGTTACAACATCTGCTGCGCCCTAACTGTTGTTAATTCGATATTAATGTGGTTATGCAAATCGAAAGGTGAGGTTAAAAATGGGCCGCTTGTATTTTCGGCCCTTTCATTACACGCTTTTTCTTCGTCTTAATTTTTATTTAATGTTTTGAGACAAGCACGGCGATTAAACGTAATGAGATGATTCCGGAGCGACGTGTGTGGACCATAAATATATGGATTCAGTGCAAGTCGACGTCTAGTTTTATTAAGTTTAGCAAGAAAATAGATCGCCGCTCATTGAAGGCGAAGTAATTGAATTAAAATTACACACCTACTGAGCTCCAGTTTGCTTCACTTGCTTGAAGTTTCTTAGAAATCGTATTTTTATTTCGGACTTTACACGCCCGTTATATAAGAATCTAATCTCAGGGAAAAGTAGCTACAATTATACAGGAATACGGTCGTAAATTCGAAATCGATAGGAAAAAAGTATTCAACATTAACAGGTTGTGTTCTGCATACGTAACAACATAATCTTTTTCTTTGTTGCTTCGTGATCTATATAGTTAAGCGCTTCGGTACCGTGCTCTGAAGCTCGATTTCCTGTGGGATAAAGTGCGTTTAGAACAATTTAACATTAAGTATTTAATTTCTTCCTTTTGATGTTATCTGGTCGTGCGATATTAAAAGTAACTGCAAAATTACGTTATGGTTAATTTTATGGCGGTGTTTAGTTTTTGCGTTCGACGTTGATTTAATTGCATCAATTTTGAAAAATACACCTTCTTCGTCTTGGTGGTAATTAGTTTAATTCTTTGTTTTTACGGAGAGTGTGTATTAATATTGAGACACATGTTCTCATTTAATTAGGAGACAGTGGATATTTAGATTTTATTAGCCTGAAATCCGCTCGGTTTTCGCATTCCCAGCGGAATAATTGATTTAATAAAAGTGCAATTACTAGTTTTGTGTGAAATGTTGCGTAAGAGCACAATGTTTCCTCTCGGTAAAGAGTGCTAATTAATAGCAAAATGTTCAAGTTATTTAATAAGAGCGAAATTTAATGGGGTATAACGTGTCGGTATGAAAAGAAAGAATCGATGAGCACGCGATGACAAGTGAATATGTATCATTTTGCGTACAACAGTTTGTGTTATTGTTCTTCGGTTGTTATGAGGCATTCACACGCACCCAGCAGATCTGATAGCAGATGAGTGACTGAATGAAGGAATAATTACAGGCCGCTGTTTCAGTCACTTTCATTGTACAACTCGGAGCTAAACGTACTATTAGATAATGGACGCATGAGAGGGAGTCTCCCGACATGCTGCATCATGCATTTATTTGCTCTTCGATGTTTACGACCGATATCGAAAAAATCGCTTATAATACATGCATAAAACAAAATTGTTCATGGGGTTAAAAGCGGCCTTAAATTTAATTATAGCTATCTAAACATGGCAGTAATGAAAGGCGCATTCCGCATTTGAAAGCAACCACTACAATGCAGTGCTACTTTCAATACAATTTGTAAACCAAAGGTTTATTTACTGTGCCATAGTCACATGCAATTAATTGCATTACGTTAACAGTGGATACATGTTCTCTATACGGTAAATACGCGGGCTAGTTGTGTAGATCGTTTCCACCCGTTTGTGGAGATTCGTTAGGGCTTGATTTGCCCGACAACGCCGAAGGGTTATACTAATAAGCCAACAGCCGATGTCGCTTCCCGGTGCTATTGCAGGATCGCCGCAAAACCACGGCCAGTTGACAATAGCTTTGGACGACCGCAAGCACCACTACTCGCTAGATATATTAAGGTTATTAGTGTGTAGTTAGCTTAATCAAACATCAATCGCCTAACTTGTGTGTCATGAGATATGCAAACATTCGGGCACTGAAGAGACGGCCAAAAGCGCATGTATCAACCTCAAACAGGACAACTTCACGTGCTTAAATTGACTTCACGATCAACTTTAAAAATGATAAAAAAAAAGTTTTTTATGTGGTGTTAGAAGACGACATACGTTTTTGCTTTCATTAGCCACTTGAAAGAAAAAGTGGATTGCTCGGTACTGTCGCATTCATAGAAAACCAGAGCGGCAAAATGTCAATTTTGTCAGTTTTTGAAAATTTTTTTACTCATCAGTATGCAAAAACAAACTTGGCAATTGCTTAAATGTACAACTCATCTGTTTTTGCCAATTATTTAGTTGTAGTATATTTTATATAATATTAGATTGAAAACTGTCACTGTCAAAATTTTAATGTCTTATTTTTTTATAAATACGATAGTTCATTCTTAATAGTGTCACATCTACAAATAGAAATATCTCATCTGAAAAAATATCTAGTTTCCTGAATATGTAAAAATTTTGAAAAATTATCAAGGAAAAACTCTATTACGCGCATTTTTTGGTACACTCACAACAAAATTGGTATAATTAATTATTTTTTTATTAAATCTTAGTAACTGTATTTTGACGAATCTCATTTGCACTGATTGATAACGATTGATTGGTTATAACACAATAAAAAAAAGTTTTAACCAGATAAGCATCTTGATAAAAAGTTTGTTTTACGATTTCTAAAATTTTAGGATTTGAAACTAAAATTGTTTCTTGTTTGTCATTCTAAAATTTTTTAGTTAATAATAAACTTTCATCATTTTAGTGGTAGACGGACGATTTTTATTAGAACTTTTTAACTTTTGAACTGTAGTTATTATCTTCGATTTGTACATGCATTTCAAAAGCACACTGTATAATGTACATTCTTAATTTTGTCAAATTCGCCGATCAAAATTTGAACTGAAAAAAAGCTTTCCTGTATCTCTAGAGCTTCCTAAATACGTGGAACATTTGAAAAATGTGTAATTTCTGATTATTTGTATGTAACATCACCGCAGTACTTTTGTCCTATAAAAAAAAATTAATAAAAATTATTTATTAAAAAAAAAACAGGTTTTGCTAAACAACATTTTCAAAATGAGATTTTACCTTTTCAGTTATTCTACGCGGATAATATTTTTAATTAAGTTACTACCTCTTATTTTTTTTTGTACATTTTGAATGTAATTCCGATATTTGGTAAATTTAACTGTAAAAAAGTAAAAATAACTGGTCAAGTGAATCTACACTTTTTTTCTCTAACTTTGGCGGAATCGGGAGTACTTTGAAACTCCCAGTCTCAAAAATTTTGATTCCCTTGAAGATTAATTTTAGAACGATTTTTTTAATGCCCATTTTTCTCGTTCTGCGAAATAAAACAAATCCAATAATAATACCCAAAATGAAAATGTGGAAGCAGTGACAAAAAAATAAACATTCAAAATAATAAAAAAATACGTTGAAAAAATTTGCCTCTATGAAAAGCTTTTACTCAAAACTAAAACTTATACCAAGGAATTCCCGTACTTTCTTTTAATAGTTCTTCGTCAAAATCGAAGACGAATGGTGATTTACGCCTTTTTTAAAAAAACGCACAATTTTATTACAAGTTTTCCATGTAATAATATTTTGTTCCACTTGTCGTTTGACAGATTTTGATTTGATGAGATTAACATTTCCCAAAATATACTTCCACTCAGGGACAAAGCAGATTTCAAAAGTCGCACAATATTTTGAATAATCAATTTCAATTAGTTATATTAGGTTTGAAATTCACCCTGAAACGTGATCGATTTTTTTTTATCACTTAGCAGTTGGCCATTTGCATCACCTTCTTTAATTTTATTATAATGTAAGGGATTTATTCCTATTGATCTTAAATAATATAAGTGCCTGAATATTAGACAACTCGAAAGTCGGATTTGGATGAAGAATTTACCATTAAAAGGAAGTGCCAGCGTTCTAGGACATCGTGCTGGTGTAAAATTTTCAAATATATTTGAAAGTTCTCAATAAACATTAATAATTAAAAATATCTAAAAAGTAAACCTGATAAAATTTCTAAAGTGTGCTTATGCATGTCTAAATATTATTTGCATGATCTCACACATTTCTAATCTTTAAAAATTGTTTTATAATTGTTGAAATAATTCGATTTTTTTTACAAATTTTCTGTTACTTTTTACACAAAAATAAAGTTGTAAAAACTCTAACAAATGGTAAAAACTTTTTTGGAACATATCTGTAACACAAAATAAAATTTTAAAAACTGTTTAAAATGTCAAATAAAATTCTAAAATTTGACTTTGTTTTTTGAAGGCGTCTGTTAGAATAAGAGAAATTCAAAGTAATTCATCAAGTTTACCGCTAATTAAAACCGCAGGTAATGATTACATTCTCATTTGTATCGCAATTTAGTTTTATTTCCCATGAATTATTTCGGTATTATTTCACGGATGGTGACGTATGAAAGCGGTAGCAATTGTAAAAAGATTGCCTCAAAAAACCGCGCGTTTACACGCATAAAAAAAATTCCGTGTCCGCGAAGGGTCAAAAATAATAGATGATATCATTAGACATTCTTGAAGTAATTAAAGAAATGAAAAATAGGTTCACAGCGCCAGGTGTATCGCGTTCATTATTCTACTGTCGATTTTATCGTGGCTCGGCCGAAAAATGCATGAAATTGGTAAGCTCGACTTTAAAGAAACCGTTCCAGAAAACCCATATTCAATTATCTCGGATTTTTTCGTCGATCGGCGTTCTCGGTAACGCACAAAAATCAGGTGTGAACTTGTCACGAACAATAACAAAATTTAATGGCATTTATAGAGTAACGTTGCCGTTGTGTGCTCGAGGGCAAGCGAGTTTAACAAACAGAGAGGTTTGCGTCTGCATATGCAAAACATCAAAACGATTCAGAAGGTACATTTACCCAATGTCAATCAAACCAGTGTTCAGAAACGTTGATACTGATCGCGTGCTGTCGACCTGGCCTCAGTGCATACGGCTCGTAAGGTCCACAATCGTGTAAAGTGGCCTTAACACGCGAACGCAGCACACGCAACTTGCATAAGTTAACAATCGCAGAGTGGATTTGGCCACTACAAAATAAAAAGCACTCGTATTAGTCTATTTTAATACGATTAATCACGATATCTCCCAACAGACGACTTTATTGGCCGCCCAGAGATTGAAATCTCGTTCCAAAGCGAGGAAAATATTTTTTACGAGATTAAGTAATCAGTTGCGAGTGCCTCGGATAAAAATATTATTAATTACTAAAGTACGGGATAAGAGTTGGACGAAGAAATCTTAAAACTCATTTATTTCTAAGAAGTTAATTAATTAAAAAATGAAGCCCACTCTTTTTAACCAGTCTGATACAATGGAAATAGACGATAATTTATGGTTTTAAATACAGAACTAACCATTTTGAGCTCGGGAAAGAATGAGATGTTTATTGGGTTTAAAAAACATTTGTCTTCTGTTTAATTATATGATGTCATTCCGAAGTCATTAGTGGGAGCTATCTCGGCTACGATTTTAATTCTTTATTAATTATCTTTTCTTCTCTTTTAGAAGACACACCCAATAATGCACATCAAAAATCCGATGATTTTCTCATGGAGAGACGCCAATAATTACAGATGCAAAAAACTGGGGTAAAATGTGCCAGTCACAATGCTAATGTATCATTTTAGCTCTGAAAGACCAGCTGTATAGCGACATGCGATACGAACCCTTAAAACTATGATATGTAAGAAACGGTCTCACCGCGCGTTTTTTATGCGTAATTGCAGGGTCTGAAATGGACTAAAAAGACTGCTTTTGAAACTGGTTATTATTTCTAGATATAACTCAACTTTGACAGTTGGGGCTGTGTCACCGAAAGCTTATTATGACGTCCAGATTTGCCTATTTTTCACTTTGCAAAAACGTGACTAGTTTTTTTGTCCTCAAGGTTCTTCGTGTTTCCTCAAAAGGAGCAATGAATAATAAGTTGGAAGCAAATGATTAATGGTCGATGATGATGAAATGTGTAAATAGAGCATTTTCGTTCCGAGGAATCAGATGCAGCGATTGTCAGAGATAAGAATGAGAAATCTACGTAGTTTTAATTATCAGCAAATAAAAGTATTCGGATTTTCTCAGTAATTGCTTCGTGATTCGCTCGCAATGTTTACGTTGTCGCTGAAGATAAAAATACAGCTCCGTTGATTAAACCTGAGAATTGCTCGCCGAGTGCGAAATTTCTGCTAAAGTACGTTTTAGCATAGAAAAAGTGGAACACACTCAATGTACGATGTTTACATGCATGTGTGCACGCAATGTATTTGCTTGCGTATATTCTATTTATTCGTTCAATGAGTGACCAATCAGGCAGATCTTGTGTTTGTAGGAAATGCCGTTTGTGTTCTCGTTTTTCACAACGGTTCGATAGACACGGGTGTGATTGCGCGAATTTTTTATACCTGCCTGATCAAGGTTCACGAATTCACCGTGCTTTATGAATTGGAATTAAATTCATACACCTCGTGGGACGACAAAGCTCACACTGAAATTTTGTGGAGGATAATTCCAAGTGTAAAGTTATTAAAATGCCACTCACAGCTTTCTACCTGCTAGAAAACAAATGGACCCGCACAAAACAAAAGGGAAACAATTAAAAAGTGTAAATTACAAACAGAGATCTTGTTCCAGATGAAAAATTAAACGGAATGAAAAATAACGTTTGTGAAATATCGTTTCTGCTGAGGCTTTCTTTGACTTATTTCTTTTTGGCAATTATAACTTCGGGATAATGACTTCGTGGCGCTGCAGTGATATATCGCTTATCGGAAGAAGGGCCAAATTACCTGCTAAAAATTCATAAATCTATTTATCTACCGCGTGGAATCAAACGTTTTCGAAAATATGGATTCTGAATGGAAAAATGTTATTTCTATTACATAAGATTTTAGATTTTTAGAATACCAACCTTTTTTTTATAGATTCCTAAACGAATTCTTATAAAGATCTGCGTCCCAATTATGTAGCCTTTTATCCCTTCTCTTCCAATATTTTTTAATTCTAATTTATTTTTGATTTAGGTTGCATGCTTTGTGTTGTCACTCATGGGATTAAAGATTTCTCTTTTTGTAAAGCAGAACTTTTATTTTGAAAAATTTTCATTGCAAGAGATAATCTTAAATAATTTCTACACCTATAAAATATGAAAATATCGTTATCTATATATCGAAAATATCAGAAATTTAATAAAACGACTTAAAAGTGTTGAAATAACATAGATAAAATAGAACGAAATCATGAAAATATACTCCTCCAGATATCTCAAAAATAGATATGATAAATATTGTTCGAAAAAAAAAAACCGTTTTATTCTACTTCTCTCTACTAATTTTTTATGCTGGCTGGTTTGTCGTTGTTTTGTTTTTCGTCGATCAATATCAAAATTGTCAAACATTTGTGAATTAAAAAAAAATATAAGAAAAATTCAAAGAAAAACATCGAAAAGATTAATAGAGGTAAAAGGGTACACAAGAGAAACTAAAAATTCTAAAATAAATTTGAAAATATAAAAATCTAGAAGGAAAATTTACAGCACAGTAAATCTGAAAAACTGAAGTGAAATAACATTGCGGAAAAAACTAGAAAGCTCAAAAAAAAAACAAAAAATTTAAAAATACAGAATTTGGTTGATAATAATGCAGAAAATGTGAATAATTCGAAGAGTGTAAAAAATACAAAGAATCTAAAATGTTCAAAGAAAAAATTTTTAGAGTTTGCTGTGAAACGATTCGTTTATTTTTTTCTTATTGTTACATAATTTTCTAGAAAGTAAAAGAAAGAAACTCTTAAAAAACATCGAAAAGATCAATACAGTTTAAGGGGTACAATGAAGAAAGTGAATATTTTGAAATTAATCAGAAGGTGTAGAAAATCAAGAAGATTGCATACAGCATAGTTGAACTAAAAAATTCAAGCAAAAAAAAATACAAAAATCTAATTATTTAAAAAAAATTAAAAGTATATAAAAGTGTCGGAAAAAAATGAAAAAGTACAGAATTAAAAATTTAGAAAAAGTGAATAATTCGAAGAATATTAAAAATACACGACATTTAAAATGTCCAAGAATACAACAAATCTTATTCTAAAGGGATCTATTTAGTTTTTTCTTTTACAAATCAAAAAAATATAATAAACGGAAGCGCTATTTTTAAACGGATCAGAATTTAAAAATCAGCAAAAATCTAAAAAATTACAAAGAATGAAAGAGGGAAAATTCATGAGATTTAAGAAAAAACAAAACATTTCTTAAAGCAAGATATTTAATAATTAATAAAAAAATTATCGGTTTATATACATATTAAAAAAGCGTGAAATTTAACATATTTCTCAATTTTATTTAAAAAAAACTAAAAATATCTAGAGATTTTTTTTTTAAATGTTCCAAAAATGTCAGAAAATCTAAATAGGTTAAAAATGTAAAGAATACTACGCGTCCAGAGAATCTAAAATGTTCAAAAAATTACAATTTTTTTTAATCAAACCGTTTATTTTTTTCTATCTAAATAAAATGGCAAATATCTCAAAACAATTAAAAAAATAATCAAAAAATCCTGAAAGGTCTAAGGAAATTAGGCACTTAAATAATCCAAGAAAACCATTGGAACTATGGTTTAAAAAAATAAATTTCCCACTTCCTGTTTCATCTGATCGCGATGGTTCAGATGATAGATACTCATTTTAGCAGTTCTACTTCGTTTCCAGGTTCTTTTTGCGGCATTTCTCACACCACCTGGAACAGCATGCACTGCATTCCTTTTGACAACGCAATCTTTTGACCGAAGCAAATGAAACGCAAACACAAATCCAAGTGCTTTCAGATTTAACAGCGATAGAGAAGTTTTCACGCATTTCAGTGAATTATTGAAATCGCCATTTCGTTTTCCAGTAGTGACCGTAATATTACGTCACGGTTAGCTACAAAACTCTTTGAAGTCACGCTATTTATTATTGACGAAAGCTTCTGGATAACATCCATGACAATAATTCCAGCCGGTTTTATACACATCGTACAGGAAGCGATAAGATAATGTTCCAGAAGTAGTCGGGCGTAATCCAAATCCTCGCGCGTGTAATATTAATGAGGATTACACGTTTTTGTGGAACGGGTCGCCACTACCATCTGCAATTTTTCTGGTACAATGGACGCATCCATCGATGCAAACATTGACATAAACATAGGTACAGTAGCAATCAGCGGGGGGTGGCAAGTCCGGTGTGTAATCAGGGCACCCATGGTGTCGACATTAGGCTCCATTACCCACTGGAGCGATACCTTTTCACAGAGGATTAGCCCGGCCGAGATCGAGCCAAAGGTGCAATCAACAACACCTTTTAAGACCTATCAGCTCCTTTGATCGGGCGAGTGATAGTACTCCAAGGTATTGTCCCGGAGAACGTTCTTTTGGCGCTTTCAAATCTGATTTTAATGATGGACAAAAGGACACGCCTTCTATCTCGTTGATGGTTCGGAGTTGGTACGCCGTGAAATAGGATTGGAGACGGGACAGATGGCGCAATAGACCATCATCGTCTATTTCATCAATTATTACAAAAATAACGCGTCGTGCAAATGTGAACGGTTCATTGATTAAAATTGTGGACAGAGCGTGCACACGCCAGCGGACTCTATTAAAATTCGAACAGAAGTCGGATTTGCTTTGACACCCTTTACTTTGAAGTGCATCAACCGTCTAGTCTTTAATCGCAATTGGCGATTTGACTGGAAATTTCCACTTCAGCCTCTCCTACGTCAGAGGGAAAAAAGAGCACGCAAAACGTGATTGAAATCATTTTCGAAGGCACATTCTAAATAAAACTCTTGAATCCGTCCACGTTCCACTCACGATTATTTCTGATTCTGCGACTTTCTCACTTCCAAACTGTGAAATTAAAAGACGGAGATAATTAGAAAAAAGCACAACGATTAATTTTGTCTATGAGAAGACTTTCGTTATTTATCCGCTGAAGCTGTAAAGTTTGTTCACGTACTCACCTTTTTCTGTTAGTTTAACATTATATTGTTCCATAAAAAGAGGCTCAGACAGGAAAAAAAACGCACACAGTCAGGTCATGATCGAAATATCTCCAGACAGACAAATAATACAGTAACAGCTAATTATTAGGGTTTATCGAGTACCTACGTAATATCGTAAATAGCAAGATTTTATCACCAAATATTAAATTCAGAATTACGATTAAAGCACTCTAATCTTCTAGCCATGAGATAGGGCAAAGTTATATTATTTCACTTGAACCGTGAGAACCTTCCAGCTGAAAGTTAGACCATTCAGGTCTTCAGGAGGAAGTTGAAGAGGAGCGTGTCGGTGGCACAGCTGGCCGACTGTGTTTCAGCGCTTATAATTCAAATATATAATATTAATACTTGAACAAGATAATTGTTGTTTAATATTCCTGTACAGCAGTGTCATAAGTAAATATAAAATTATGTGTTTTCCTGTTAAACAATGTTTTAACTCTCTGCACAGTAGCACGACAAATATTACTATAAATAATGTATAAACCGTGAAATTTATGTGTGTACATTTTTGTTGTTGTTTTATACATTTCTGTACAAACATTCCGTTTCCAGGTGCTACTGCTACTCCTTCCTTATCTCGGAACAAGTTCACACTGTTAATATTCGAGAAATGAAATAATAGAGTTGTTATTACGATTATTATGATATTTACTTCTAGTTCTGCGTAGCCGCCGACTAATTATCACGCTTCTAATTAGAATCCTTGTTATAACGTAATGAAAGACTCGGGGAAAATCCGAAATAGAGCATTAATTTGCTTGTTTGGTGAAGGATGTGCGACCCAAATGTCCGCACAAGTAGCGATAATTTATTAATATCTGCAGATAAACACGTTTCTTCTTGTAATAGCACACCCAATTAGTAAAGAAACTTTAATTGCAAGTGTAACACACCCTTACGGAAGGGTAGAATTTAAACCTCACCATTACCATTAGTTGCGCATTGTGTGTTTCTATACAATTTGAATCAACAGTTCAGCACGAACATGGCAACTTTATCGACTTGTATATTCAGAAGAAAAACGGAAAACCTATTACCGAAGTCCTAATTAAAAAAATAAATTAAAAACAGCGATCAATCTCTGTCGAAAAATAAGACATCGACTCGGTTTCAGACCAATATTCGTCCGAAGAAAAAATTCCGTTTAATACGAGATCGGAATGTTCTTGGGGTGCAAATTCTTTCCAAATTAGCCCAGGGAGAGTTAATGAACGAAGAAATGTTACGTTTTCTACTAATTTAAAAAGGAAAAGGGGGAACGTCGATCTTACGACTTCATTTTTTAAAGTTCGCAGTTTTATGTTCACCGACTTAATTAATTCGTCACTGGGGACGACTCTGATTTGAGAAATTTTTAAATAAATTTCATCTCGCCAATGAATTTTTCGCATTTTTCTGCTTTATTAAATACTTCTTAGAATGTAATTAACGAAGGGGGAATTATTTTTCAAATACTCTGGGGGAGGGGTTTCGACACAAAGTATTAGAACATACAAAGAAAATTTTCATCTCCACTTACTTCTCTCCAAATCAAACACCCCTTTACGTCTGCAGAGTTTCAAAGAAATTTGAGATTAATTATTCAATCGGCGAGGATGCGAGACTGTTTTAGGGGAGCTTTTCTAACGGGAACACATTAGGCAGGCACTGAAATAAGGTAATAGACTTAGAATTAAAAGACTGACAAAATTGATTTCATCAAATACCTAAATGCATAATGGGTGCTTTTTATTAAATAAGACAACAAAATTTACTCTTTGTAACTTATTGCTTGGATATTCTGTAAATTTTTAAGCCTTTGGAGGAAAGCCCTAGAAATTATCGCAACTTTGGAGACTTTTACAGAATTACACAATCAACACATTATTTCCTGGCTCATTGAAAACCTTAAGGAATCTAAGAAAAACATTCCAGAATTCTTGAAAATTCGACTTAGGAAAGCAAAAATTTTCCAAAAATTATAGAATTTTTTCTAACGTTCATAAAATCTGCCCCCATTTTTGCTAGAAAATTTGTTCACTCTGCAATATTTATTTTCTTTTTGTTCACATTAGTCATTTTTAATTTTCACTTCAGTTCAAAAAAAAAATCAGTATTGCAAATTTTTTTAAAATTACTGACTCTCGATTCCAATAGTTTCTGTATGAAAACTGCAATTTTTTAGAACGTGGATAATCTTCGTTATTGAATTTTATTGTAAAGTAAAAAATACGGAGACGCAACTAAAAAAATTGATTTTCCACAATAACAACAATTTGATCAAAAATTTTTGACGGAAAATCGTGACGTCGGTTATAAAAATATGCTCTTATTTATTTACATCAAAAAATAAGTTTCCACAAAATTTTGATTTTTGAGCATTTTCAGGTAAGTTTGTTTTAACCATGAAGAACTTTTGGAAGCAAAATTCAAGCTTTTCCATGCAAAGTTCTTGTTTGACGAGCACACAAGAAATGCCTGCTGATTTTTTGTCACGAGCTAAAACCAGTTTCTATTCTAACCACCATTTTTATTTTTTTTTCCTAGACATTGTGTCAATTTTTGAAATTCAGGAACTATTAGCGACTTGATAAAGTTCCGGAAAAAACAAAACGAAGAAAAAGTATGTAAACAGAAGAGAAAATAACACTGAAACGGACAATTTGTAGTTAATTTTTTGTTTATTTTATAGATAAAAATCAGTCAACCCAAAATTGAAGATCTAAGTGTGAATTTAAAAACGGACAATACGAAAAATTGATGTTCTACGCATTTGTTTTTGAGAGAATCATGTTAAAAAAAAAACTGAAGGTTGTAAAAATTTTAGGATTTTGTCATATCGAAAGGTCAGGGCTTTAATTTTGAAACCAGTTGTTGTAAGAATTGTTAAAGAACTCAAATTAATTTAGACTCGGCTAATTTCGTACAAGTTGTTGACTCGTATAATGATGTGGCTGAAAACAAGAAAAAAAAAAGTAGTCGAGGAATGTAATTCGTTGATTTATTTGGTGTTGGTGAATGTTCTTACCATATGCAAGAGTAGATATGAATCCAGTTATCTGTTTGTCACTGATAGGAATGGTTGTAATGAATTTATTCAGCTTAGCTATTTAAACAGGCAAGCAATCAATAAGCGATTCGAGTAATAAAAGGTAGATTCGCAGCTTTTGGCGGAGTGTAATGATAAAGATAATGGCGAATGAGTTGATTTTATGCGGGCTCATAACCTGTAACAAGTGAAAACAATATTATTCTCAATAATCCCAGCCAAATCTCCCAACAGTAATTGGCCTTTTGTTGGCGCGTTTCACGTCGAATTAAAACTCATTTAAATAATATAATCTAGCAGAGCGGTGCGAAGTTTCGCTTATTAAAACATTGCAGTGTCGCTGGTAAGCCCGGAACTCGGAAATTGCGATGTATAAATTCACCTTAAGATGACGTTAATGAAATTTTCTTATTTCTGTATTTATTGCGCCCGTGTGTCTGTTAAAACATGCCTCAACCGGGGGATTATGCAGGTTGCTGCCCGTTTTTGTCAGCTATTTCATTAGGTGCGAAACACGTCGCCGACGACAAAACCAACCCCTTCACCAAACAATTCCTACTATTACACGAGGCGGATTTTATAATTCATGTAATAATACTGAACCGGAGCGGAATTAAAACTTTTCGCGGGAAGGAAACATAAAAACTGAATTTTTAATTATACAATTCAAGCAAACAAAAATCCCATTTTTGCTTTTAATTAGTGCGGGAAGGCGTTGTTCGTAAGCTCTCTTTTGCTCGGGACCGAGCTCCCTCTGAAGAAATTATAAAATTTGTGTAATTACCTTCTCGGTAATACCTGTGGCGGTCGCAGGTGGCTCTCTACATCTTTAATTAATGCCATTACATATTCATCAGTCGGAAAAGGGTTGCGCGCTTAAAAATATATTTGCTTCACTCGGCATTTTCGCGCCCTCGATTTCGCCTTCTTAAGTACATTTTGCCTTTTATTTGTTTATTATGGCAGGGGTGCCCGAATTGCTCTATTATCTAGCTACCTCCTATTTACACCCTTTACTACGATCTCTACTGAATTTCATAATCACCATTTCTATTAATCAGAGTTCAAATATTGTTTAGGAATCGATTTGTTTGGTTGTTATTTGCGATTATGATATCGTAGATAAATATTCAGTTACACAGTGCTTCTCTGGTGCGTAAAGTTCCATGTTGCGGGGAACTCAATCAGACATCATAATTAATTTATGGCAACTAATGAAGACTTACTAGATTTGGTCCGGATGGGTCGTAGAAATGGAATTGTATTCTCATTCCCTCTCCCTGTCTCTATCCCTTTCCGAATTTCTGAGACCGCATCAAATTAATTATGAGCACTTAGACATAACCATCAAACATCACAAAAATCATGAAAGGCTTGGATTTCCGCTTAGTCCGCACTTTTAAATAAATTCACCCCTATTCTATATCGTATTTCAATCACTTCGGTTTTTATCATGAAAGATCGAATGAGACAAGAACTCTAAAACAATGCGAAGTGGATCTCTTCAGACGACACCCTCTATACTGGCACCCTTATCTGGTCAAAGATACCACTCGCTTTTTTGTTTCTTAATTATTTCATTTTCTCGAGCACGCAGTTGAAAATTATATGCATATGCAAATAATTAGATTGAGCAATAAAATAATAATGTCTAACGTTTCTTTTTTACCGGAAACACTTTTCAGCGTACAACCTGTAAGCAGAGGTCAGAATTAAATTACATGTGAATGAGTTTTATCATTCATAGTCTTCATTGTTCACGCAGGAGTAATTAGGAAGTGTTTGTAGTCTACCTGCTTATTATGTTCTCATTTTTAAAGATGCAATTAATTTGATTTATATTTCTACGTTTCCTCGTAGATAAAATACAACATATACGCACCTAATAACACAGATATAAAATTAAAAATTATGAACGGACTTTTCTCTCAATTTACCGGAATGGGCGTCCGCGCATTAATTTGTTTAATGTTCAGTGAACAAAGTAACACTGATCTTTTCTCGCACAATGTAATTCGCATACTTCCGTCCGAAAAATTCCCAAGCGATTACGATTTTACACTAGACGAAAGTTGAAATCTTCGGAAACAAATATTGTAATTAACACGAAGAATGCGAACTCACTTTGATATGTAATTAGCTCGGAGAGAACTGAATGTAATTGGAATTCCATTGCGGGGAAATGATTAACAGTTGGCACAGCAAATCTCTCTTCATTTTACCATCGATCGGCTCGCAAAAATCAAATTTAAGGCGATGACCGATTTTCTAACGGCTCGCAAAATTACACGAGCGGTACAATCCGTGGGATGACAGGAAAAACAACTAATTTGCAAATTCATTTTCTCTCGCGTCTCGCAGGAATTGTTTTTTGTTTATACGAGCTATAAATACACAAATTGCTGGTTTCTGTCAAGTTATAATGATATTCAGTCCTTTGCTACTATAAAATGTAGATTGTTATCGTCCTAGTATAATTATAATATAACTTCATAAACATTTCTTGAAGTAGACAGTACAACGTAAATAACTAGATTTATGTGGAAGAGTAAATTTCATTATCATTTCCGCCGAGATAAGTGAAAATGTGCAATTGACTGTTTTCATCCTCGTCCATCGTTTTGATTTCATCGAGTTTGTTAACTTAAATTTTCATGGAAAAAACGCGTTCTCATGATCACGATTACATCTAAATATCGACGTTACTTTTTACGTAATTACTGATAATTTACCAGTTTCTGTGTAACTTCCTTTCCAATGCAAATTTGTTAAAAATATTATTAATGAAGACGTTTTGTGTCTTATTTTGATCATTATTAGTCATTAACCAGTTTGCGTTTACGATTCTTCCATTTTACGCTCGTTAAATTTTAAAATTATAATTTTTTTTTTCTAATTATTTAATTTTATTATTTCTTAGTAAATTATTTAATTTCATGTATCATAAAGGATGCATAATTTGATTACTCCAACTTTTCGTCGTTATTCGTATGAAAAAAGTGCGCTTTCTACTTCGTCTAATTGCCGCATTGGCAGAATTAAAAATTTGAATATTTCCTCAAGTTTAATAAAGTTGTTTATTCATTGGAAAAGTGGAACTATTCCATGTAATTCTCACAAAGGCTAGCTGTAACTTTATGAGGCGTGTGGTTACCTCTAATAAATTTAATTGTTCTTCCGTTAAGTAATCTGCATATTCAATAAAATATTAGCCCGGCGATTTGGGTCTCAGGTGGGCACTTTCTCGTTAACCGAATTAGAAATTTTCGAGATGGTCGTTTTTTCTCCGTTTGTCCCCGCGTCGATGTAATTTTCTATGCGTGCACGTAATGAAAACGTGGATCTTAAACAGAGATAAAAGGGGTAAAATCGAGGCCTTTGCATTTAGAAACATCGAGCAAGTTGGAAGATGTTTAAAGGTAACTCTATTTTCTTAATTGAAACAAATTAGGCAAGCACTTGCCTTTGAAGTCGTACATTTCAGACGACGAGTTATACCGGCGCAATTCCAGCTTATTATTCTTGTTCCGCCACGAAATAGCTTCTTAATTTCGAAAAACTCGTTAACCGCAATTTAAATTTGTGTGAAATTTTATTTGAATCACTTTGTGTTCTCTGTACTTTCGATCTTGATTATTAATGTAGCTTTGACGTTGAGATGGAACTTTGGGCTGTAATTCTATTACGAGTTTCTTTACGCCCCCGAAAATTCGAAGAGACGATTTGTTGATTGTCTCTGCTTAATTTGCTGCCTCATTTCTTTGATTGTGTTCGTGTTAGGTTTGCACGGTTGGAATGCTGCATTCTAGCGGAAGACGAGTGTTTGCTCGGGTTAAATCCGGCTTAAAGGGAGTGTTGAAGATCATCCTCAACGAGGAAACGACAGACCCGATTTTAATTATACAGGAGTTACACAAAGAGATGTTCGAACCGAAATCGTTTGGGTAATCGGGTGAATTCGCCGGAAATAAATAATTGTTTGGATTTATTGCTTTGTGAAAGGCGAATACAAACCACCCTAATTCTTGAACAAACTTCCCAATTGCTTCTCCGAAGTTACATTTAATTAAACACTTGTAAGAAAACGCGATCCTCTCTTTGAGCATCGAACTTAGTCACTTTTAAATAAACACGGAAATGTTTTTTCGTCGGTGTTTGCGTTGGGAACACGAAAACACAAAGTGTAGGTCTCGCAATGATGTAACAATTTTTGCTCTTGTTTTATTATACGGCCTGGAGGAAGATTCCGTGGTATATCTGTGAAGTAGCAAGTGCACACGTGTTATGATTGTCGTAAAATAATAAACTTGGAAGTGCATGTACGTCTTGGTTTTCCTGTATGATATGCACATAATATGGTGGTAGCGGCGTCGATTTTCGAAGGGCGTTAGCATATTTGTGTAAAGGCACCTCGTCGTGTGTCTTGTCTAAGCAGCAGCACGTGGTACTATAAAAATATTGCTACAAAAAATATTAGTCTTTCATTTTGCCTGAAATGTATTTTGTGTAAAATAACAGCAACAGTGTACACATTTATTCGTTAAAATGTTTTCTCTTTTTTGTGAGTTCGTTAATTTTTGTTTGTGTATCTCCTGTAGCTGGAGAAATGCGTTTTTATGCTCGTTAAAAGGAAACCTTAAAAAATCAATTAATTAATTAAAACGCGGTTTACTTTTCATTCAGTCCATTTGCACTCTTATTACGGCGCGACGGTTATTGTTCTTGAAAAGGGCCGATAAAAGAGGATTAAAACGAAACGAAATTAAGAGACAGATGTGTAGTTTTGCGGCAATGAGACTGTTTATTTACCTTTCCGAGAAAAAGCATCTGTTATAAAAATGAAATAGTTGAAATATTCACACGCCATGTGATGTAACAATTTATAATTTATAATTTTAATATTTCCCTAACACAAACACTCAGTTCTGTTCCAAGTCACTCGTCGCAATGCTCATTTCTATAGAAATAAGCAGAGCGACTCGAAATGCTTGTTTTTGTGTCATATGGTTCCATGGTTTATTTTCGATTAATATTTTCATAAAGCCGCGATATTTTCGCCTCTGTTTTATTTAATCGCGGACGCAAAAAGATTGATTTAGTTTTTTTCCTGAATATTACGCTATAATTCTGTTTTCATTCAAACAAGATAAATAAACTCGAGATGATCCTGTTATTAAATACTCCTTCAGTCATAAGAATTCAAACAGATCCAATCTTGTATAAACCACATTTTCCATTCGCAAACTAATGTGTTACTAACACGAAACACGCAATTCCAGTGACTTTTCTTCAGCTCCGGACTAATTTTAAATCCGTTGATAAGACGGTAGCCGACTACACACGTGTGCTTTAGGGGCGCCGTTATTTCGCCCATTTCAAGTGATGTTTTAAAATGTCTTATCGTTATTGGGGTGCCATGTGACGAATACAGTAAACAGACATCAAAACGATTAAAGATTCTGGAAATACACGCCGTTTTATGGGGGTGATAGCGCCACTTCAATCTCTAGTGTTCCTGTCTGTACCCGAAGCACCTGTTTTTGTCGAAGATTAACAAACGAACCCAAGGAACGACTTTGCATCCAATTTAAAATCATATACCAGCGAAATCCCGTTTTAATCGATATATCATCTGCTGGATCCTATTTGCACGCCTCGGTTCAAGATTAACGGAGACTTATCCCAAGATCATGTTGGAATACGGGGCGCACTCGGGGATGAAAAACAAGGAAAAGATATTGAGCGTGTTCGACAAAAATTAAAAATTATAATCAAAGATCATTCAGTAATAACTCCGGTTACTGCTTTTTTTTTTAGTTTATGAAGAACGCTCTATTGTTGAGTACTAATTGATTCTTAAAGTGTGCGCATTATTCGCTTTTATCGAATTTGATATCTGATAGATAATCTAGTCGTGAGTGAAGGTTTATGGTGCACAAATTTATCCTAATAGATGCATGTGCAACAGTAAGTGATTGTTTAACAACAATCTCGTGTAAAGATCTCGAGATAACTTTATATTTTTAACATCGTGTTGATGCCCCAAGATAAATGAATAATGGAAATCCTTGTATTAAATGCGGGATCATTTCATTGTCCACCATCATTCAAAGACGTCAGATTTTTGAAAGGGTAGATTTTTTTAATTGCTCAAGAAGTGCACTTTTATTGAAGGTTTGACGAAGACGTATGAGTTAAACCGCCAATCAATCATCGAAAGCGTCGTAATCTATGCACTCCCATGCCGCTTTAAGATCCGATCCAGGGGTGTTAAAAGTAACAATTAACTTGTTTAAACAACATCTCCGCATTAGCATCATAAGTGCGTAATCCAGCAGCATGTTGCAAAATCCGTACAGATCCATCATAACTTGTCACTCTTTCACAAAGCTAGCAGTTTACACCTGGACGTTTTAATAACCAAAAAATCCTGCGGCGAAAAAACATTTATCTAAAACACATATTTCGAGCAGATGGTGCATCGGGGTTGTAAAAAATACGTTTAGATTGGGGGGAAGATGGCCCAAAACTAAATTAAAACTTGATGCTACTTGTTTCTAACTATGCAAATTAAAGTGTACGATACCTTTTTGAGTCATATTAAAATCTGACGTGAGGTGCATTTCTTCCGAGATTACCGATATTAAAAACGAAATAATACAGCGGTGGCGGATATTAATAAAAAAAAAGTTGCTACGAGCGCTTTCGTCAAGCTGACCGAGAAATTTTCGAGATTTCAGAGCTTTCATAACCACTCACGACTCGCGTGTTATCTTATCGCGTTTTCCCACAAGACTCGTGTTAAATGATACATAGTAAAAAATGTAGAATTGAAACATCAATTCTATCCACCCCAAAAATTGAAAGGGGTCACGTGTACGGCTTTACTTCATTGTGTTTCATGACTTTGTATTTTTATCCCCAAAAGATTATGTCCCGTAGATTAAGCCTCGCTTCGTTGATGCCGTCCAATTTTTCATCTAATCTTACGCCTACGACGGAATTTAAATAATTAACGCAACAAAACTAAAAACACCGGATAATTTGTTAACACACGTTAAGTGAGAATCTTGATAATTATCAGGAAACTAATTAGTCTAATTTTAATTAAAAAAGGGGGATTACTACTTATATTTATTATAAATCAGCTTTATGTTGGTATTATTTAAATTTGAGTTTGTCCTCGCTTTTTTTATTCCTTAATTATCATTTATCATTTCCCTGTTTATTTTGGGTGAACGCACCGTTAGTCTAAAAATTCGAACAATGGCGGATTATGTTTCCATTGTCGTTTTTGATTTTTGCCATATCTGTAGCATATTAGATTACATGGAGCGAACTGTTTATTTAGGAATCGTAAGGGTTAGTTTCTGGCACTGTAAGCTTCTCCGGAGGGTGGTTTATGGTCCGCACTACATCTGTTATACGAGATTATTTGCCATTTTCATAAGGGTCGCAACCCTTACGCATCATTTTTTGTGACGCTATAGAATTGTTATTTTAAAACACTTTCCAGTAAATATTATTAATAACAGCATCGTTTATAATGTTGCGAATAGCATAAAATGAGTAGTTTACATAAAACAGCAACTTAAAATAAACAGAAATAATTTTAAGAAGTTCATAACTATGCCAGATTTACTTAAATAACCGACTTGTTTATTTTAGAAATATTTAAGTAAGCTTAGTAACATATCTGTTACAAAAATGAATAGTTAAAAAATTTAGTGCATTCTTCCGCTCGCTCCTTCATAATTGGAATATAAATATTTGTGCGTATAATTGTCTAGAAACGTAAACAACTTGTACTTCCTCCGCGCAATGTAATGGAGAAGATCCGGTACAAAATAAAGGCCGCGCTTACACTTAGCCGCATTAAAAACAGAAATCACACCGAAAGATGAAACGAATTCTTCTACTTAACCAAACACAAATAATCTTCTTTCTTCACAATTCGTTTACCTCCACCTCGTTCGATTTTTTGCCCCCAGCCCACCTCGAAGACGTCTCCACCGCCGTTACCTTATCGATTGTGTCCAATAAAGTTCTTGTGGTGCCATAAACGTCCGAAGAAGAGTACACGGCCTTAATCTAAGCACAGTGTGGTTTTCTATTATGTTGTCAGAATGATACAAACGGCCTCAATAACCGCGAGCTCGGGGAGAGCCAGCTACCGGACAGCTGATAAACAATACGGCCCTGGGGCCATCCCCGTGTGATTCATGGCCCGATGTTCACTACTGCCGCACACTGCGATATCTCGTTAACCCGCCTTGGAAGTTGCACGTTTCACAAATAATTACAAACGCAAAAAATAGACGTTTCGACGGAAAAAGATCCGAGAGAATCGAAGAAGAAAAGCTCGTTTCAGACGCTTGCTTATTTTAGAGTTAGTTACACTCGACTTAATCCGCCTTGGGAAACAAATATGCTCTCTTGCCTGGAAAATTAAATAATTTGTAAATGCGTTCGTTTCAATCACAGGCTTTTACCTAACTTTCAATTTGGCGGCGTGCCGGAAATAGCACACTTGCATGGAAAGCTTGGCGGGACATCGGAAACAAAACCTTTTTCTCTTTCCTATCATTTTTTAAAAAAGGATTTAAATTGCTTAATATTAATCTCTACTCAGACCAAATTTCAAGAGCTACTTAGTAATTTGTTGTCCAGTAAAAATTACAAAGTAAGTTCATGTAAGCTACGGAATGGCGCTGTTACTTCAATAAAGCGTGCGAGCGCAAGTGCAATTACTAAACTGTTATTATAAATACAAAGTTTTAGTTGAATTTCCGCTAAATAGACCTTTCAATCTGTCGACATAATCGCGTTTTCCCTAAACAATTATAGGACAGATATATAGTTTCCTCGCTAAATGAATTTCACTTGAATACGCGTTTTATTACATTTTAAAATAAACTGTATAATTACAGTGATGTCGACAACAGCAAGCACGATCTTATAGAATTTAAATAAGTACGTAAAATTAGCATCACTACGAAAATTTTTAAGTAGTTGTCAAATCAAATTTCTTCATCCAGCGGTTATTGAATTAATTTTGTATAATTTCTTTTAAAGCGTCCCATTTTCCATGTTCTACTTAATTCCAGTAATACCGTGAATACAAACAGAATTATCATACAATTTGGAAACCAAATAGGAATGAAATAATAGAACAAATAAGAAAATTTGTCAGTGAAATAAACGTGTCATGGAGAATTCTTGAGCGATAATGTCATGCTTGGTAAAGAATGTGAAACAAAATAAGAGTGATGCCAGAAAGTACAATAAAATGTGATGTGGCAGTGCGGCGTCGCGACGCTGTAATAAAAAATCGTCTCGAAATGTATAAACTCTACACCTCGTCTTAATGATCTCGCAAGCAATAAAACCTAATAAAATTAACCGATTATAGTTTAGATTTTAGGCGCCACCGGGATGCCGTCATAAATCACGAAGATGAAAAGAAACATTGTTTACATAGTATCGTCTTGAGTCGACTGTTAACAGCGCTGTTGGTGCGTTGATAAAAGAATAAACTGTTTAACAGCTGTCTATATTGGTCACAAAATATTACACGCTGATTCTGTTTTACAGCCCTTTTTATTACGGTGTGTTCGGAATAAGGCAATTTGCAGAAGTAAAAAAATGGCGTTGGATGAAGATTTTCTGGTCGTGTCGTGGAGGAAGTAATCGATGGGAACCCAGTGGCCTAGTGTTCATCCCCCTAGTAGGATGTCCTCCCTCGACTTATTAAAAATCAATATGAGGCTAATTCCGGCGAGTCTGCAAATTGCGTTCGGGCTCAAAAAGGCATGGAGAACAATAAAATTGGTTTGATTCGATTATGTAATTTTGGAGCATATTAAAGTTGGCTTAAAACACGGAACTCACGAAAGGCAATATATCCCCTCGGAAAACAGCCATCAACCAGGTATTCCTCGGGGAAAACGTAAAAGATTCATAATCTGAGATTAAGTAAGAAAAAAGCCATTTCGTTTGACTAAACGCTTCTTTTCTTTCAAAATTACAATTGCTCCGTCGAGACATTAGGAAACTGATACGGACTCCCACTCTACTTTTGCCGGATTTTATACGTTTTGTAATCTTCTTTGTAGGTTTTTGATCTTAAGAACACATTAGCTACAAGTCATGCGTGTTCACGAGGGAGCAGTAATTGCAACTTTACGCAAGCACACCAATAAGACTTTGCATATCAAACGCCAGATGAAATTTATTGCTAGATACAAAATTGATCCGAGTCCTAACTGCGCGACCATAAATCAGTCCAGATTGAATTTTTAAACAGAATTGAGTGCTAATTGTATGAATGCTCATTTTACGAATCAGCGTACGAGTTAATCACTAGCCGCAGGGAGCTATTTCGACGCAATTGGGATCAGTTTACCAATAATTCACACGATTTCAATCAGTCAAACGCCGCACTCACGCAAATCAATTCTAACATAACACGAACATTAAACTGTATTCATAATGCGTGAACACGAATTTGTCAATTACGTACGAAATTTTATAACGACACACAACTCAGCGGGAAAAAAACGGTCAACGCCACGAAAACCTCGACAGTAATTATAGGTTTTGATGATTGACTGCATTCGCCAATCGCATTTAACCGTTTCGAGCCCTCAGCTTGCCGGTTTGCATTTGCAATAAGGAGTGGTTATTATGCTTTTGTACAAAAAGTTAAATGCCCTCAAATTTTACGTCGTATTTCAGGATTCGTGAGAGAGATTATTATAACAGACCCCGCCTATTCCTATAGCGATCCGGACCACGACGTGCAGTGATCAATCGTTTTGATATCCCTCCAGCCCCAAATCAAAGAACATTTGCGTATCGTTTAACCTGCCACAAGAAAACGTTAACAGCTTTCAGGGATTAAATTGAAGACCCAAAACCAATGCACGTTCTACACAGCTTGTTAAAATATTTTTAAAGCTTTATCATTACAAATTAAAACGAAATATCTTAAACGTAAGTTGTCATTCAAAGTTAATTAAAAAACACGTTGTAAAGTTAAGCGACCACTGCTTGGATTCGTAGGCTTTTGAGATATTCCTACTCTAAAATCTGAAAAATTAAGTGGGCCAAAGTCACGTTGTACAAAAAGTTTTCAAAAAAAAAAAATTCTGAAAGATAAATAGGTGTTAAAATTTTATTTTATTATTACTTGATGTCGTTTTGACCAAAAGTCTAAAAATCCATTTAAAAATATTTCAAAATGTTTGTTAGAGGGAATTCAAGAATTCAAAGTGTCAAAGGTTTGCAGTGGATACAGAAGTTTTAAGAAAAAAACATTAAGCAGAAATTTTTGCTGCTGGTGTCAAGAATTCAGAAGATAGTAGAAAACTTTCAAAGAAACCAAAATACGCAATTTAACTGTACATAAAAAATAATAATAAAAAAAGTTTTTTAGAATCTGACATGACACGAGAATATAAAAATCCGAATAGTTGAAAGAATGTAAAGAATATTAAATTTAAGTTGTAAAACACAAAAAAAATCAAAAATTCAGATTACAACAGTACAAGAAATTCGTAATTTTAAAATAGTTTGTGAGATTTAAAGAATACAAAAGTTTGGAAAATTTTAAACCCAAACAATACAAATTATCTCGGAAAATTTAAAACAATTCAGTTTTATGAAGACATAAATGTTTTTCTTCTAAGGTAGGTAGAATTCCAAAATTTTTGAGAAGTTTGAAAAAAGTGATAAAAAGTAAAAATTAAACAAATTATTTGAAAATTTTGAAAATTAAATTAGTGAGCCTTTTTTTAATTTGATTACTTTTTACTAAAATAGTTTTTTTTGTAAATTATTTTAATCATTTAAACATAAGTGCTAAGAGTAAAAAAATAAAGAAGTAATTTAAAATTAAGTTATTGACCAATTAGATTTACAAATTTTTTTTTGGAATTTTCAAGAATCGAATAGTTGGTTAGAGTAGTTTTAATTTTAGATTTTTTTTTCATTTGATTCAAATTTTTTAAGATGATTTTTTTCGTTTTTTATCTTTTAACTGGTTAGGTATTACAAAAAATTTTAAGTTTTAAAAATTGCGGCCTTCGATTTCTGAATTTTTTAAATTAGCAAAAATATTCGTGTTTTTATTTTACTACAGAGAAGTTTTTGACGCTTTGATAAAATATTAATATTGTAATTTAAAAATAAAATAGAGTTCATGTCTCTAGAATATTAAAGAAGAAAAATTTTGAAAATTAAAATCTATATCTATTAAATTTTTGTAAGTTATCTGAGATATAAAAGCGAATTTAATTTCACTGAATTTTAGGTTACTTTTAATTATTACAATGATAAGACATTGAAACTTTTTTAAAATGGTTTTATTTTCATTTTTCCAGTTTTCCTTAGAATGTTTTTGTGTTCAAACTTTTTTATTTTTTTTAAATTATTTCGAATTTTTCTTTTTTGTTCAAAGGTTTCGAAATATTTTACCTGCTTAAATTCAGATTTTGAATAAAATTAGGCTTGCTAGGAGTCACTCTTTTCTAAATTTGATTAGGAATTTAAAGAAAAGTGCCAAAGCCAAAAACAAAAAAAAATATATTAAAATTGGTTACGAATGGTTAATTTATTTCATTTTAATTTAAAATATTTTTTTATGTTGATACTGTCAGAGTTGTTAAATTTTTGAAAATCTTTGTTCAAAAATGTTGGATCTATTTTTGATTTTAGTTTTCTAAATGACAAATTTTTGAGTCTTTACGATTATTTACGAAGAGCTAAATTTAAACTTTACTGTAAATTTTAAAATTAGTAAAAATTGCATTTGCAGAAAATTTCATGTCTCAAAGATTTCAAATAGAAAAAAGTTTGCAAATTAAAAAATCTTAGGTCAGTTAATTTTACTATATTTTTTGAAAAGATCTTATATTTTTAAAAACATAAGAATTTGAAACATTTTAAAAATTGTCTCTGTATTTTCTTTACATTTTTGCTGCTTAAATTTTAGAGGTACCTTTTTTTGTATTTTTATTATTTTTTATTATGCTGCCATCTTGTTTTCAAATTGTTGTACCTAGTACAATTTAAATTCACATTTTTTAAAAATCTATGAAAAATTGGAACAAAAGTAGTAGTAGAACAAGAAGGACATAAATATCTTTAAAAAAAAATTGTACTTTCTCTCAAATTAAATTTTTTCTGAGATGAAGACATAATTCAAATAAACGAATAATACGTTATAATTTTTAATAAATTTGCTGGTCCATTCTGTGGAAAGAACGATAAAGTTTCTTAAATATCAGAGATTTACACGAATCATGGCATGATCTGGCAATCAGAGAAATTGGTTTTCTTACGAACCGGCGGTGTGGTATCACTTTAACCGCTGACAAAAAGCATTTTTAACGGTTGCCCATAACTCATGCGGAATAATTGCCTTACGTTGTCCTTGCGTTGTTATAAACCCGCGTCCGCGGTTGTTTTATTGTGCCCGCGATAAATAATCCGGGTTTAGGTGGGTCGAGTAATTGAGTTGTACGATGAAGAAAAAGTATGACAGTAGATATCCGGAAATGAAGCCAATAAATCAAAGAGGGGTCGATTTGTCGACTGACCGTGCGATATCTGATATTTGCAGCGGACGCCACCTAATGGATGGAGTTGTCTGCAAACATACATTTTATGACTGATGGTCCGTAAGACTATTTGGCCAACACTCAACCAATTGGACGAATGTCGAATGAGAGGATGTGTGTGTATAAATAAAATGCTGCTTTTTTATATCTACACCTAGGTTTTAACAACAGTAATTCTCTACTATTTTGCAGTTCCAGGCCCGGCCGTCCTCCGAAGAGAGCGCCCGTGGGTCTCAGCCTCGCCGCCTCCCATCTGCAACATCAACAGCTCAAGAAACAACGCCTCGACAACGGTGATTATCCATACGAAAACGGACACATGGGTGGTAAGTACTCTTCAATTACCGCGTCACATTACCATAAACCTAATCATAAACCAGTAAATCCGAGCTTTTTCTAGGTGTTACAGGTGAATTTGTGGTGCTGCCTAAACGTTGTTTGTGTTTTATTTGCCTGACAATAAAAGCTCTGACAGCTGTAATGTGTACGTTATTAAGCGGGAGAATGTATATTTGAATAGACGTTCAGAGGGAACACTTATTTTACTGCTGTAATCAATAAATCACTAAAAGCTGTTACTGACCGTCGCTTTTGTTTCGAATGAAACACACAAGGGTCGACTGAAATGTTCCCTGAAACGTTCAAAATTAAATAATTTTCATGTCCTGACGTTGCTTTTGTCGATTTGCTAAAAGGTTTCAATCCAATCCAATTTTCTGGCACGACACTCAAAATATCTTTTTGTACCGAACTGTTCGGGCCACAAACACGAGGAAATTGCTGTTTTCCAACAACAAACTCAAAATTTTCACCAATTTTGTTCTTTGAGGCGGTTCATTTTACCGTCTCTTAATTCCTCTCCAATAACAGAAAATCCACGTTGGTGTTTTTTGCCTCGAGTTCGTGCGGTTTTCTTTAATTAACAATTCAACTTCTCACTGGTTATCACTAGGTGAGTTTGGGCACTAATTATTCCGTTATTGATCGATCGCTCGTAAAATTTTCTAAATTTTGTGATTTGCATAATTTGAAATGTGTTAACGTCGTAGATTATCATCAAATCAACGCCTCTAAAACTGTTGATTTTAACAAAGAACATGTTTCGAGGTGGGTGGATTTTCTTTGTGCTTTGTTACTCAACGACGACGGTTGAATGCGATTAGAGTCTTGCAATTGCAAAAACAAATCGGAGATGCAACCGAGGCGGAATAACAAATTGTGTAATTACAGCGTTCTTCGAGCTTCCGTGCGAAAAATTTGTGCTTGTGGCTCTAACGTTATTAGTTCTTATTGCGAGAAATTTTACACATTGTTATATAAAACAGCCCTTTCACAATCAAATACCACAAATCGGCCATTGTTTCGCAACATTGTAATTAATATATCCCAAAAATGCGTTTGTCGTTTATGCAAATTCCACAACAGCAGCACCTTAATTACCGATTTTGTCCAACAAAAGGTTTAATAACCGACATACCTGAACTTTGACTGCCATTTCACAATGAAAATTTTAGCCGCCGATGCCATCGGTTTTCGAATAAACCGCCGAGCGATTCGATTTTGTAATTTTTCGCGTGCGATTCGTGTCGGGAGTAATACAGAATATTCAAAGAAATGTAAAAATAGAGTGGTATTATATTCGAGAATCATGTACGTTTACGACTTATCAAAAACAGCACGTAAGTACTTCCTGCTGGTGTGCTTGCCTCATTGCACCCATGTCAGTTTCAGATGCTATCACAAATAAAAGTGCAATTTAATATACTTATACGTTTTCAAACGAATGCTAAATTGCATCGCCTTGCAACAACGTACTGCCCTTTCGTTTAATTGCGTTTTATCACGGAATTGCCACTTTAAAGCTCTTCTTGTCGGGAAGTCAAGTCCGCTGGTGTTAATTACTACATCATATTGAGGGGAAACTCTGAGAATTACCTGCTAGAAAAACACGTTTAATTGACGAAATCACTATTTTGATAAAATCTTTCATCTTTTAAAAGCTCATTCATCGTTCATGAGCTTTCAGATTTTGGATCTTATTTCCACGCAGACCGTGATAAATTCAGTCGTGAAAAATCCATTAACACAATATTACACATCCAATAAACTAATAAAATCGAAAAATAATTTAATTATATTTATCATCTTTTATGAGAGACAATAAAAAGCCCAAGCTTATAAAAGTATAGTGATGTCGATGAGGGCAATCTAATAATGCGTTTAATTATAGAAGGCACCAATAAAAAGTTGTGAATCACAGAATCATCAAGTGTAATTGCCGCTCTCTAAATGAGACTCGGCCTCGTAAAAACTCACTAAGAAAGTGTTTATTTTATTTCTGTAATAACACTTGTCTCCTCTCCTGTTTGCCCCTTATATGACGTGATATACGAAAGTTTTTTCCGGAGCGATAACGCAGCTTTGGCACCGGACCAATATCGTAAGCTCCAGGCGTGAGCTTTAACGTGTCACAAACCCTAGAAACGGACTGTTCAAATCGTTGAACTCGTTAAGTGCGTGCCCAAGTCGTTCAAGAATTTTTAATAGTGGTCATGACAGGTGTTCCTTATTAAATTTATAATCAAATAAAACTCACATGTGAAGAAAGAACAGCGTTTACGTGATGATGATCGCTCGCTGAAGTCAAGACCGGTGAACTTTATAAATATTTATTTGGAGGAGAATGGGAAGAACGACATTTCGTGTGATTTATTTATTGGGAGATTGTTCAAACATGTGGTGGAATTTTTGTCGGCAGATTGAAAAACGGTTTTATTAGTACTTTGCGGTTTACGATTCCAGAAAAATAAAGAAATAGTTAAAATAAACAACAAGAGCGATTCCCGGACATTTTCCAATAATCCTCTAATGATACCGCACTGATTTTTTTTGGCGCACAAGTGTTTCTCGAAATTTGCAAATATCACTAAGATCAAAGTTAAAAAAAGTTCAGTGCTCCCGACAATTCGGTGTCTCCAGGGATAACAATGTAAATTTAAACTGTTTTATGATTCTAAAATAAATAAAAATCGATGGTTTAATTTATTTGTAATAAAACAGCGTAATTGCTGAAATTTATATTTCTCTAATAAATATTTTACTTCGATTGATTTAAGCGCCATAATTAAACGATTTGATTTATGGGATTTAAACAAGTTTAAATAATACAGGTATTAATAATATTTCTAGTAGAATAATCGATCATTTTTTTGCTTATTTCGGTGTGATCAGGTCTTGAAATAGAATTTTCTTTTAGCGTTGTGCCAGTTTTAAAGTAATGTTGACTTTGTTTATTTGTGGCAAAAGCTCACAGTGCTTTATGTAATCGTTTACCTTCCAGTCTTTATTATTCACGATTGCACAATTTGGAAAAGTATGACACTAATAAAACATGGCAAAATTTTGGGTGGAACGTACTTTATCTCGTTTTGTCGCTCGTGCCTGTACGGTATTTTTTTCGTAGATTTTCGCATAAAAAGTATCGTTAAGTTTTGTCTGCAAAAACGAAGAAAATTCCACGTTTCCAGCGCGGTAATCCGAGTAATTTCTTCAGAATCTAAAAATAAGTCGACATTAGCGATAAGTACAAAGGGGCGTTTAATATTATTTACGCTGCGTTTCTTGGAAGTATCTTAGCTTAAGTCGCATTAAGTGACCGACAGACGGACAGACATACGAATAATAAAAAGCTAGCACCGCTTCTCAAACAGTGACAACCCGTAATTAGAGACCTGAGCATTAGGAATATTCCTATTCAATATCTGAAGTAGGCGGATAATAAAATTTACATACGATGTCACGATAATGTAATAATCAAGATGAATCATAAAATATCCATAATAATAATAATCAGGTTTTAACACCGATAAACGGACGACTTTGTTGATGAGAGAATTCATTATTGTCCAAGTTGGGATCCGGCGGATTCTTAAATCATTAAAAAAGATTTTTACCATTCGGCTTCAAGGTCTGTAAGTCTCCGGAGACTTATTTTTCTTGAAATCTCTTGATTTTTACGTGGCTGCGTGCAAGTCCGGGTAATTAATTAAGTACCGCTCTAGCAGAGTTAGGGCAGGCATTTAGCTACACACGAAACTTGTAGCTGTCAGAGTCCTGGAGATATGTTAAGCCGATTCGGTCGGACTGTTAAAGCCCCGCATCTCTCAGCTTCATTCTCTTTATTTAATTTCGGTTTTTTATTTATGAAGAGTTATAGATTATCCTCCGACGTTTGTTTTAACGATGGCATTTAATTATTATTGGATCTGGGTTTTACAGTTCCGTTTTTACAACCACTATACTATGTCATCATTATACGCTTTATCCCTTTTATTTATTGTGTCATAAACGATTGTAAAATATGAGAAAATATTTGATTGGATACGTTCACATATGTGTCTTCGTTATTTTCTATTTGCGATTCAGGTCCACTTTTATGATGGTTTTGCCTAATAAAACAGGCCGTGTTCTTCAAAATTCAGCAGGTATTATACCTGCAACGAAAAATATGAATAGACTCACCGCACGTATGTACAAATGCTTGCTGCTGTTGCATCCCCTACAATTGAAATATGATATCGTACTTCGCCTGCATATCACTCTGTTTACTTTTCATATCCGAATGCACAAAGCTTGTAGTCGGACAGACAAATCTTCTTTACAGCGGCAGTTTGCATCATCCCTCTTATACTTCACAATCCACTCTGATTTTCACCAGTCGAAAATGTTACCAGCTTCCACTTTATTTTGATGAAATCTTTATCTCCCCAAAAAATCCAAAATTATAGCACAGTCTTAAATCGAGGTAAAAATTTGTGCATTTATTAAGCATCCGACGTCCAACATCTTGCATGCGTGCGCTTGTGGGTATGTGAAAATTCAGATCTTCGCCTCATTAATTTTTTTCAATGTTTGTAAACTCGATCACTAATACATGTAATTTATAATGAATTCGAGCATTGCTCGTGATGTTTTCTCATGACAGCGTTAAACGCCTGTGCGTGCAAATCTAGCGTTAATATTTTTGGAAAACTCATTGCTGAAATATATAATTTCGCCTTTTCTTCAGGTTACTTATCTTTGCGGCAAAAAACGTGTCAACAAAAATGATTTAATCTTATAGCTGTTGGTACTTAAATGCCAACAAATTATGATAATTATATGAATTTACATAACAACATAGTAGTACGCGGTCGTACACCTCTTGGTTGGTTTCTAGTTTGCGTTTTGCTAAAAACTCAACGAAATCAACGGCAAAGTCCTTGGGAACGTTTTTACTAATCGTATTGGAACGTTGCAATCTTATTGGTATTGTTGTGGTAAACTGAGTTAAAGAGTTGAATACAACAAATTGGTTTCTTTGCTGTCGGTCGAGTTATGTATGTGAATTGAGGCATGAAAAGCATGGTACTACAGTGTTATTATTTTTTTTTATTAATATTTTCCTAACGGATGGGCAAGCAAACCCTATTATGGCTTCGTATTATCCGCATGTTGGAGTGTGGGGTAGATACAGAGTGTCCGAGAGGGATCGGCATTGTATTATTCTCTTGATGATGATTTGACGTGGCGTCATTGTAAGCAGTTGCAGTCGACCAGAGATTGCAACTGCAACTTGTAAAATACCACCAACGCCAACGCATTAAATAAAAAAACAAACTAGTTCTAGAAACTGACCCACATCTCGAACGACAGTTCATAAATGGTCGCTTCGACTTCCCATCGGTCCGATTGTGATAATTACAAATCTCGGAACCTAATTCTTCGTTCCAACCGCAAACCTGCACTTAAAATCGTTCACGACTCACAATAATAGCAATCCAACTAATTCCTAATGAATAGTCGACACAAATCGTTGAAGAATGACATGCACCTTTTCGGAGCAAAAGCCGGAGGCTCTTTTTTCCAGCCTGTATAATTTTATACGATCCCATTTACAATTTGTTTTGCGTTTAAGCGTGGTTATCTCGATGACTTTAAACGTTTGATTATAGCAATTTCAAAATAATTCGAGCTATTATTATTTTGAATGGCCAAATTATTGTTTATAAATTTATCGTTTAACGCCATCGGATTTTTTGTGCGTGTGCATATGCACACCAATCGAATCATCGAGGTAATTTGTGGCCATTATGAACAGATTTTTCACAAATGTCCTTTGATGGCGTGTCAATTATAACTAGAAGCCGTTACGGACCTATTTCATTGTGGAAATGCTTCCGGCTATTTATAACCCTTAAAACTATATTCGGCAACTATAAAGATAAGTGGCCGATTATAAATAAACCTCTTCGAAATTGTTTGGAACCTGTCTGGATGCTCCGGTTTAAATCGGTCGAATGAGGGAAATTTTATTTCTGTAATGGATTTTTATTCAAAGAACGGAAAACTCATTTATACCATAATTTTTTTAACACAAATAATTTAATAAGTACCTGGTAATTTAGATAGTACACTTATTTTTTTACGGACTAAATAATGCCATGCATGCCATGGGGTTCAAAAAATCGATCTTGAGCACTTTCAAAACGTCCGGGATTAACGATTATTTTATAATATCTACACATAGTTAAGTACTAAAATTCGTTATGATAAAGAGTACCGACTTTTATATGAGAAAAACACAAACCTGCTCTCAAAATACTAAACTCCAGCTGCACTTTTTATAAAAACTATTGATCCCTTCAAGAATTTCGTAAAATTATTTATTGTGGCATATTGGTTTCACCTGGTACAGGTGATGAGTCGAGCTAATTTTATAACAATTTTTATAGCCGATAAACATGTGAACAATTCAGTGTGGATATAATTTCTCAGTAATTGCAGCCAAACTCTTTGATACTTCACATATTTTTCAAATGTGTGCTTGTTTTGAACCGAACGAAACGATTAACAAACCAAACACTGCAAAACATAATTTAGGTTTAATGAGGTGTTACATGTTCTCTTTATAACTCTAATGAAGCGTGTTAGAAATGCATTTTTTTATTGTAACAATTACGTAATTTATTTGTTATTATTCCAGAATGTGTTTATTTCGTGATCACTCGCTATATCTCAACGAACGAGCTAAAAAAACTGTGCTTTTGTGTAGTAGAACCCGGCAACCAGTTATACGTGCGCCGCTTAAAATTTTGCGAAGACGAGATAATGCCTCTGAACTTTATTCTGACTACATAATTATTATAATTGGGTGTTACATGCTAATCCTAGTTCGGAAGTTATAAGTAGCTGTTATGAAACTGACCATGACCCAATTCCCATTCACTTTTCTTAATCGGAGAATTTTTAGTGATGCGACTACTTGATAATTAATAATTCATCAATAAATAGGTGTTGTTTTTTAATGAGCGCGTGATCGGTCACTTGTTGTAAATTAAAAATTTTTTTGCGGCCGAAATGGAATCGGCAAAACGATTGAAAGTGCAGGTAATAATATTTATGTGTATCTATGAAAGGCGATTTGGGGCACAGCGGGACTCTGCGGCCTCCTGGGGCTCGACCCGCGACCTCTCTTTCCCACCACCCTCATTAAGAGAAATAATTACACTGCCTTAATTATCAAGGAATTATTGTTCCCTTTAACTGGTTTATGACGGATCTTCGTACGACGTTTCGCAAATACCGTCTTAAGTGGATCAGAAACCCACCAGGGGTCAGTTTTATTGGCGATGCATAGCTATAAAGCACAGGTGCATTGAACTAACTAGTCGCTTAATTAGTCAGTATCCATTTTATTTAAGCTTTGTTGATGGGCCACACAGCTTACACATGAGAAATTAACTCGATGGTACTCATCAATCACGTCGTGTCGTACAGAAAATCCAAGAGACTCGCGTTCTGACCGCCGAGATATCGCTTACAGAGATTTGTTTTAACTAAGCTAGTATTATTCACGCAATTATAGAACGTGTTGACAATATAATTAGAAAAATGATTCTGTTGCAGATATGTCAAGACTTGAAAAATCGCCGTTGTTGGCGAATGGTTACAACCATCCTCCTCATCTCAGTCATATGCAATTCATGCAGATTCCTCATCCAGCCGCCGCACATTCTGCCCTTCTGTCACCTGCGATGCCACATAATCTCACAAGACACGACGGCTCCGTTATAAAGAATCAAGGCATGCCCACGATGGAGGCCATCGCGAGGTAAGCACACTTTTCTTTAATTTTGTCTTTATGCTCGTTATTGCCTATAAAATCAACGGTGACAAGAATATGGCTTCGGCGATACGCGCACTCTTCCTTGGCATTCGCACTTCTTCTCTATTAACTCCAAAGCAAAAACTCCTCGTTATGGTAATCCTGTACGCCACCATTTACATTTTAATGCAAAAATCACCACAAACATAAAAAATCACGCAAAGCGAACATTATTCTGTCATATTATATAGCCATAATAAAATCGTAAATTAATTATAGCTGGACTATTTTATGTGTTGAGTTTCACAGTTAACGATTTTTATGTGACCTGTAATGAGGAAATAGCAATCGTCTTAGCCTTTTTTTTCTATGACATGATACAAACTACGCGTTTGAGCAGATATGTTATTATATACCGATTAAAACTCTCAACTGTTCGCTACAGATAAAAGTTTTTTGTTTCATCTTCTGTGAAATTTGGAGATATACATCTTGTATTATCTTCGTGGCAGTTTTTGTCGTTAACTCATCAGGAACGTTTAATAAGATAATGGGATCATGTTGTGTTTTCGAGCAGCGTTGAAAGCGTGTATAAAATTATTAGCTTGGTCAGTGTTTAACCATTTGTTTTATTGAATTTGACCCTCACTGAACTTGCAATAAACTAAAGTTTTATTCATTATGTAATTTTTATGATTTAAGACACAACATAAATTACTCGAGCAATACTAACATGATGTACAAACTAATAAAAACTAATTAACAACATAATAATTGCAATTAACTGCATTTAAAGTTATTTTACATAAAAAAGTACTTGGATGAAACAAAGAATGAACAAGATTTTTCTGGATAGAATCTGCAGATTTGCCTGCGACCATGTAAAATTTATCAGATCAAAACTGACATAAATAAAATAATTGTTTGCTTCCTTGTTCCTGGGCGCGTTTTTCCTTTAAATAAATAAATCGTTAACACATGATAATCCCGCTTTAAACTTAAATGAGTGGTAATTGCTAAGATCCGCGGTTCTAGGCAGTTATTTAATTTCAGATGAACAAAGCGTACTTTATCATTTTTCTAAAGGAATTTAGTAATTGGCTCCTCATAACAAAGGCATACTGTTAAACGTACTCGTATATTCGCCTCGATGTATTGTTTTACCCAGTCTGAGGTATTTCACACAAGCTGCAATAACGATCGTCTTTGATATTCAGAAAATCAAACAGTGTGACCGAAAATCGCGTTATTTCCCTGATTTACTTGCGCGAAATTTGTGTGAGACAAGCTTAATCTCTTGAAACGCGAAGTTATGGCTGCGATAAAGTATAAGTCCAGTAAAGTGAATGATGCATGACGCGTTTTCGGACTTAATCCTGTAACCCTTTCGTGTCTTAACTCGGCAAGTCGAGGATTTAAGTTCAAAGATCGCGCTTGAAATCTTAGCGCTCAACTTGAAAGTAGTTGAGTTTATGCAATATTTAATACAACAAACAACAGGATTACATGTGAGCCTAACAAATTTTCCCGAGTCAAATTAGTTTCCTGAGGTTGTTGATTCGAACCGTAGATATAAGAAAAAGTGTGCTCAACTTCGCGATCTGTAGCCTAATTTTGGTTCTGGTTTTAATGGGAGGTTATTAGTGGGGCCCAACGCTATTAATCAATACAATCAGCGCCGAGGTAATGGAAATGGGATAAAGCGCCCAATAGACTGGTAAATTAATATTTGTATTCAATTTATTTGTATGTCGAACATTGAGACAAATGCGAGGTGAATAAGCTAGACAGTCTACCTGGAGAATTAATCACGGCGCTTCTTCATGACGTGTACACGCATCCAGCGGCCCGGATTTGCATTTTAATTACAGGCGAGCGTTGAAATGATAATGATGACTTGAACAACCGTGTAAACAAGACGAGTGCAGTCTCTTTACGGCCGAACGAGATTAAGACACGAACGGCTCATATTGTTCCATTACTCTCTTTTTAAGTAATTTACCAAAAAAAAGAAAAGTACGAAAAAAAATACCTTAATTAACATGGAAGGTCTAGTAAAGTCAGCTGTGCAACCTAACTGTCTCATTAAAAATGTTATGTGCATTTCGCAACCTCAAAAAGGCACACATTGGTCAGTCAATGATAAAACTTATCTTATTATTACACGGAAATGAGTGCTGTAATAGCCTAATCGAGTTTCGCAATACAACTTGTGTAATTTATGTTTCCAAGTGTCACTGTCAAACACCAAATAATATCGTCAAAAAAAAAACGAAATGATTTTTTTTATTAGAATTAATTTTCACCATGAAATGTACACTGGATGTGTCTTACGCATTAACACCACGTAAGGTGCTTGTCAGAATATTTTGTTGGAAATTACTTTGATCGGTACGTAACCATTTTACTGCCACATGATTCAACTGACTGCATCTATGGAAAATTGAACTATCTGACAATTTTCACTTTAGAGGATTTTTTATGTATCCTTGCTCCCAAACAGAACTTCGAATATTAGAAAATATGCACAATCTTAGGATGGAATTTGCTATTTAATATGCTACCCTAAAACGCTGAAGCAATAAAGAGCCCACCAACAAAATAATCTTAAAATTAAATACCAATTCATATGAATCTTTCAAATTCCTGGAGATCTCGTTTATCTTCATTTTCAAAGATACTTTATCGTCAGCCTTTTTTACAAAATTATTTATATCTTCTTCTTCTTCTTCTTCTTCTCCTCCCCCTCCTTTTCTTCTTCTTCTTCTTCTTCTAAAAATCTGTCTTTATGTTTATAAATTTGTTTTTTATACAGAAAATTCGACAATAAATTCTTAGCGCTGCTTTACACAATTTCTTGTATTTTTGGAGAGATACCATTGTTTTTAATCATTTTGAACAACAATAAGTTGTCGTGGTGACAATTTGAAATCGTCAGAAGAAGTGCGGAGTAGAAAAAATAGCGTAAAAAACCCGTTTGGATATTAAGACACGTTGGGTTCGCCGCTCGTTGTGACTTTCTTAGATTCGTGTGTTAAAAATTGTCTTATAAATTTTTTTCTTTAATATATGATTTTACAACTACGTTTTGTTTCCAGGTCAGGAATATGGGAAAATTGCAGAGCCGCGTACGAAGACATCGTCAAACACTTAGAAAGGTAGGTGAAAAATTCCTTCTAAATTACCACGTCCTAAAAGTTTTAAAATATGTCCTGTCCAAGCGCGATTAATTATTAATAAATTCTTACAAGAGAAATTTTATTACACCGACGGAAATAGACAAAAATAATTGGACGCGATGATATATTAATAAAGAACGACATGCAAGAATTTAAACAATTATAGCAATCATCTGCTTAGCTGAACCGGTTTATGGGTTAACCTCGATAGTTTTATAGAAGCGTTATCTATGAAATATATTGCCGATATCTAGCAGTTGCCTAATTTTATTTCCGGCTAGGTAAAATCGGAAGCCCCAAATCTCCTGACACTAACATAAAGGGCCACACATAGAAGATAATTGGAGCCATGACTAATTGACGTTTAATTAGATTAATTATTTTTACAGTTGTAGATATATTTATGAGGAGGCGTAGCTCTTCTAATTAAGTCTTGAAGAATGTAACGAACCTAACACGTTTTTAATTTATGTTGCCGCAATAATAATTACAAATATTATTGACATACGCATACATGAAGAAAGTTTCCGGTCTGATAACATAATCGGCATGGTGGTGGTTCAACCAAAAAATTCTAAATATTGACACAAAGCTCGCGATATTTGTCAAACGTCAAACGATTAACTGAGCTTTCGGAGCTTGCAGATCCGAGCTTAGCGACGAAGCTTCCAATGATTTGTGAGAGTTGGAATCGTTGTGCTGCCACTAGTGACATCCTGAATAATCGCGTGTCGCTGCAAATGCCACTTCACGGATCGTGCACTTGCATTTTTGCCTGACTAAAATCGGAAGTTTTGGATAAACTTGTGGACAGGACAATTTAGGTCCTCTTCTTTAAAGGAAGATTCCGGGAGTAATGTAGTCCGTGTGGTGTATGAAAATATTTTGTTTTGTAATGGAAACACGGCGAAACAAAGAAGGTACCTCGTCTTTGGAAATTAACTGTGAAAACATTTATAAATGGCTAAATGCAAATCCCGGCTACGCATTTCACACCGAATATATCCGCCTAGCATTACACAAAGCTGTCCACACAATTAACAGAGCGGAATTAACAAAACACTGGCCGATTTAAATTTGAATTAAGGCTCCAAAATTAATTAATCCTCGTCACAACACGGACTGCGGCAATTAGTCCGACACAGCGAAGCCAGAACTTCTTCCAACCGGCATCTGCAACACTGTTTATGAATATTAATAATGCCTTATAAAATATCACTGATAACTCTGTGATATTAACAAACTGACAGTTTATTAAAGCTCAGATAGATGCTTATAGAGGGTCCTTCCAAATTTCGGGATTTCGGAACCGGGAATTTAACTCGTTCTCTGAATATGGAGAATTATACCTGGACTCTGAGATGATAACGAGATAACGGAGCGAGGTATTGACCACAACACGGCGATGTCAATAAATCAAACCGTGAATAAATTGGGTCCATTGTAGATTTGTAATTTAATATTGACATATGGTTTGAGTTTTTTTCCTTCACTTAATTAAGAGATGGATGAGTGGAGATAAAACGGCGCCAAAAAGAAAAATAAATGATATTAAAGCGTAAAAAATCGGAACGAAGATTTGCAGAGGACGATTCGATAGCAGTCGAAGAATGTAATATTAAGATTAATTATTCGCAGTCTTATCAGCTGCGAATACGGTCCGTCCTATTCAAACAAACACGAGTCATCGCTGCAGCTCCCTGCGTGTTTGCCTTCCCTTCCTCGCCCTTAAAAGGGAGCGAATACGGCCCAACACGAATCTTACGTGTTATCATTAATTATAATACAGATCTGCAGACGTCATGCGAAATTAAGGATTTTTCGAGGCGATACCGGAAGTCAGTTTTGAATGTTGGTACACAATTCATTAAGTCATAACTTCATAAATCATTTACATTTCGAACTATAAACTAGATTTTTGTTTCTTTCCGGACTGCGTGACGGAAGTCTATAAAATTGGTATACGTGTCGTTATTAATACCACCGTCGGTTTCGCTAATAGAAAAGCTCGCTATATAAATCTGTCGCAAACTTCTGATTCTCCATTGTCTCCATTGTGGCAACGTGATTGGATTATATATTTTACACCTGTCTTGACAGTTCAAAGAGTCGTTTTCTCGCCGAATACGACCACCCTCTAACTTATTAAATTCTTATTATTTATTGCGTTATTTGTCAGTGCGGACCGAACTTGTATGAATATTCTGATGCGGAAGGAAGTCGTTCTAATTGGACCAGAAGGGTAGAAAAACCTTCTCATTTGTTACTGTCATTTTATGAAAACGGCAATTTTTATTCAAAGTGACGGATCTTTATTACTAAATATAAAATAAGAATCAAGAATAAAGTAGGTATTAAACAGCCAGTGGTCGTTTATCTAGTATCTTTAATTTCCGCTTTTAGCCATATGATTATGACTTTAGGTCGTAATGCAAAGTCTGTAGATCAATAGGAAAAAAAAAATAGTAAAAGTAATCAATTGTTCTAAAATCTTGAAACAATAATAATTTTCACCATTAGAGATGCCATTTATACAATATAGGCAAATGTAGTCTTATTGTACTAAATCGGCGTAATTTAGAACTAAAAATTTACAAACTCTATTTTTTGTAAAAATCTAAGCTTAATTAGCTTAAAATTAATCGCAAATATTACAAAAACTCTAAATTTAGTTCTGAATTCATTCATTTTCTGAAGATTCTTTTAGTATTTTGGAAATTTGGGACCGAAAATTGATCGAAATACGCTCTATTTTTTTGTTTAACTATTTATATATAAACTGACATTGACATTGACCGCATCTTGACGTCGAATGTCGAAATAAAAATAAAATATGCACAAAGTTTGGAGAAGAAGGAGCCGATTTATAAATTCTTTAACTATATATTTAGTTGGACTTTTTTAGAATGTTTTCTTCTGTAATTTAAATTTTTATAATTTTTAGAATTTTATGGTACTTACATGATTTTTAAATTTTTTAATTTGGATTCTTAGATTGTTAAATAATTAGATTCTCAGATTCTTAGATTCTTAGATTTTTGAATATTTAGATTCTAAGATTTTTAGATTACTTAATTTTTAAATTTTGAATATTTTTAGATATAATTTAGATTCTTGTATATTTAATCCGCAGATAATATTTATATCCGCAGATTTTTGGATACTCATATCATCCAGTTTTTCAGATTCTTAGGTTCTTACATTCTTACTCAGATTCTCAAATTACCAGATTCCCAGCTTTTCAGACATTTATGTTTCTAAATTCTTAGATTTTTAGATTTTTATTCAGATTCTTAAATTCTTAAAGTTTTTAGAATGCTAGGATTCCTTGTTTTTTTTTCTAAATTCTTAGATTTTTAGATTTTTATTCAGATTCTTAAATTCTTAAAGTTTTTAGAATGCTAGGATTCCTTGTTTTTTTTTTTTAGATTTTTAGATTCTTACTTAGATTTTTAAACTATTAAATTAACAAATTCTCAGATTCTCGTATTTGAGTCCCAAATTCTTAAATTCTTAGATTTTTAGACACTTAAATTTTTAGATCTTAAGATTTTTATGTTCTCATGAGAATTAGATTAGTTTATGTTTTTAGATTAATAGTTTCTCAAATTCTCAAAATTTTTAAATTGCCAGGATTCGTTGATTTTTTAGATTATTAGATTCTCAAGTCTTTAGATTTTTAGGTTCATTTTTAGTTTTTCTGATTTTTACATTTTCAGTTTCAGAATCTTTGATTGTTGAATAATTAGATTATCAGATTCTCAGATTCTTAGATTCTTAGGTCATAAAATTCTTAGATTTTAAATTTTTAGATTTTTAGGTTTTTATGTTATTAGATTCTTAAATTCTAAACATTATCAGATATTCAAATCTTTATGGTTTTATATTTTTAGGTTCTTAGATTCTTACTCAGATTCTTAAACTATCAGATTTTCAGATTCTCAGACTTTTAGATTCTATATTCTTAGATTTTTAGAATCTTATTCAGATTCTCAAAGATTGCACAGCATCATATTTTTCAGATTCTTCAGATTTTCTAAATTTTTTATATTGCCTAGATTCTTAGCCTTTTTTTCAAATATTTTTCAGTGCAGCAAAATTTTTGATTTCGTAAACTATTTAATTTCTTTGCGTGTTTCGATACTCGAAAACATTAGAATGTTTAAATTTTTATTTTAGAATTTTCAGATTTTATACATCCCTTGGATTCTTTAAATGTTAGAGGATCTAAAATTCTTAGAGTAATGTAGAAAATCTCATAATTTTCTACCGTTTGAATTTTTTTAAATTTATTTTTAAATTGTTAGATTTCTTAGGCGTTTTTGAATTTTGCTAAAATGTTTAGTTTTTTTTTTGTTTTCATTTTTGTTTCAATTCATCATCTCTTCGAAATTCTCTCTAGAACTAGATTTTTTAATATTTTGCGGGGCAGATTTTTTTTTAAGATTTCTATATTTTCTACGATTTTCCGTTTTTCAAATCTTTTTTTTTTGTTTATAAGTTTACACTTTCTAAATATAATAAATGTTAGATTTTCTCTAGATTATTTTAATTGTTTTTTTTTTTAATAATTTTTTGAATATTCTGACTTTTAGATTTTATGGTCTTTTTGCTAATACTTAAATTTTTTAATTAATTTTTTATTGTCTTTGAATTTTTTGGATTTTTCACATTGTCTAAATTATCTAGATGTTTCAAATTTAATTTACAATTGCTAGTCTAGAGTTTTTTCTTGTCTTTTACTGTTTCTGAGTTTTTTTTTTATTTTCTTGATTTTAAATGCATCAAAATTTTGAAAATTTTTATTATTGCGCACTTTTTTAAATTATTTAATATTGAAACGTTTAAACAATTTGGATTCTTTTTGTTTATAAATTTTTTAGATAATCGAAATTTTTTATACTCTCGAATTGATTGATTGATTTTTTTAATGTTTTTACATTTTCCATTTTATCTAGTTTTTATTTTTTTTATTATTATTACAGATTCTCAGCACATTCTTTGGATTTTTTAATGATGTTTAGATTTTTATTTTTTTTTGTTTTTCAAAACTGATACAATTTATTCACTGTTTATAAGCTAATCTAAAGTTATTTATTTCTCCTAATTTTTATAACTATTGGTAAAATTTTAGAATCATAATATGCGGAATATGCACTACTTGAAATAAACTAAAGACTTATATCTAAAAATTAAATAAATTTATTGATTTTTTGACCACAAAACAACTACAAGTTTTGTGCTCAAGAAAATTTTGAATCCAAAATGGCTTAGCATTTTTTGACGTCTTGAGAAATCTTAAACACTTTCGAACTTATTTTTGATAAAATAGATGTTATATTTTGAGAAATTGTTCTAAAATTTTATATCTTTTTCAATAAGGACGTGAAATTTTTCCAAGTTCATAAAATTTTCCCCTCAACTTAACAGTCCATTTAAAAAATTAAACACTTCTTTGAAACATCTGTCACCAGTCTGTTAAAATTAGCTTTAGAACTCCAACCTAAGAAAACTTAAAAAAAAGTTGTATGACGCGTGTGTTGTATGTTTGCAAAGAGGCCGCAGCATATTATTAAGGGCGGTATGGCGATTTTCTCACGTAGTGTCCACTAATTACAGACGTAATGTCGTGTAGGTTGTTACTTTTGACATCGTCAAACAGGGATAGGTGAATAAACAAACACGACGAAGGGGTGTGCTAGCGGACAAACAGCATTAAATCGTCATAACCTCGCCTGAAACAACACGTTGTTATTACGAGCAACAGCCGCTGGTTCTAAAATTATTTAATCGTCGTAAATATTCACCGCTGGCATAAAATTAATTTACCGTGTTTCGATTTAATTAAATGCAAATATTAATGCCCGTATTTGATCGGGCCGAGGTATGTTAGGGGGTGGTTCTTGCGGTCGCCTCGAAGATAACTAGATATTGAAAATTTTTATCCGGGGGTTTATTTATGTTACAAATGAGGAGGAGGTGATGACACCGGCTTGGCGACATCAGGCCAGCCGGCTCGATGGGGGACTGTCAGAGATGTCACCACCATGATTAATCACCTCATTTTAATAATAACTTGACTGTAATGCAGTAGCTACAATATCACCTTTATTACGAAAGATACCGCCTGATGTTTGCTGAAAGACACGTGGATTAGGGCACAGTCTGTCTTATAATTAACTGCCATTTCCATCGACTGCCTCGACTCGGAGAAAAATAAAACATCTCCATATTGGCATTCGCTGCTGTCTTCAACGTGATTAATTGAGAGTTATTGTGACCGCAATATTTACGGCTCTATGCAAATCCGCCAATTAGTTAATTATTGTTATTGTCAATTCGCGTGCGCCACTTAACGCACCGCCTGTAATAAATATGTGGTTAAGACAACGGTGGCAAACCACGGGTGTCTGTCTGGCTGTTCCAGTTTCTTCGCGTGCCCCCTACATCTCTCAAATCACATGCAAACCACGTCTGGAAAAACTTACCATCCTTCGATATTCTAATTGTCGGAGCCTTCCCGCAAAGTCCTTATATCGCTTCACCGAAAAGTCATAAGCGCCGATGACAAATGATCCTTTCCAAAGTGGCGAAGTCTTTTTGAGGGGAGCTTGATTTGAATAAAAAATAACATTCGCGAAAGTTAATAATGGAAACGTGAACGGAAATCTGATTTCACGCCCGAGCTTTTATTTTAAAGGTGTGTGATTAGTTTTTGACAACGAAGATTTTAAATTGGGTTTTAGTACTTCGGAATACATTTTCAGAAATGTAATTTCTCGACGCGCGGGGATTTACATTCCTTTTTATTTTTCGTGTCATTTTGTAGAATTTTAATGCTCGAACTTTGAGAAATTTATTCATTGAAAATCAACGTCGAAACACATTTTGGACGAAGACGATTTGTTTGGTTTTGGTACCTGAGTGGAACCAACTCAGATGGAAAAACGGACAAGGACTAGATAGATTAATTAGGAAACAAATGAGATGAAAACACACCGACTAGGCCATGAAATGAACGTCTTTCATCATCGTCTTTTGACAGACAACATGCGAGCCAATATGTCACTACTCGTTATCTTGAGCGCGTCCAATTTTCATCTACAAATTAAAACCAACACAACAACATTTTGTTGCCGACACGTCTGAACCAATTAACAAATATTTATAGATTCAAAATCTTCAACCATGCACGAGTACGTAAACGTTAAATTTTCATTTTTTTCAAGAACTTGTTGGTTAGTAACAAAAACTGTAACTGTAACTAAGGCACTCTGTATAATTTTTGGAATTTTGCCGTGAACTTCCGAATCTTTTGATCGCGAAAATCAATAGCAACATTAACGTGGAGGTGCGGTCCTCCGTTGGTAATTATTCGTATCTGACATTTCCATCAAACATGGAGTTCATCAGAATCAAATCTATAACCGTCAGCATTTATGATTTCACCCTCATTTCCTAAAAAGGTGAAATTTCCTCGCACTTAAACCGAAAAAAAGTGAAACTTTTTTCTTTTTATGGATTCTAAACGAAGCAGTTGATCTACAGCTCACGCTTCCTAGGTACGAGGCCCGCAATTTATTTTTGTAGTTCAGATCGTTTTATTAGGGAGGGTGAAAACGCAGACTGGCTGATGATTTTTAAAATGTCTTTCTGCAGCCAAAAAATATGTTCAATAAGTGAATTAAAATGCCGCTTCTTGTAGCTCCCAGCTGGGTCCCAGCGTCTGACAAATGACTAAGTTAGTTTCGTTTTCGCGACGTTGAGAGGATCTGTCAAAGCTTAGGGGAGCTTTTTTATAAGGTTGCCAACACCCGCGCTAAAATATTTCTAAATACGGCGCGTTTTCCAGGGATCGCATCTTAATCAATCATCTTTTAGACGGTGTGTTTTGTATTTTCGGTAATTAGCGCGTCTTCTCGTTAGGGCGTTATCCAATATGTAAACTGAGACATTATCAAAGTCCAGATCATAATGTACGTATTGCCATCATCACCGTTGCATTAAACAATATTAAGATATCTTGATCAAGTTTAGAGTGGAGAATTCACTTAGCAGCTTCATACACGAACTAAGAGCAGTCGAGATCTTATCTTTCCTCGCTAATCTAATATTATAATTGTATTCTACGAAATGCTACATTCAGTTAACAGATTCCATGTTAACTGTTCCCGGGATCGTTCGCAAATTTCGCTCTTATACGCTCACGATACAAAAGCTGGAACGAGATGGACCGACTTTCTGAAAGCTCCTCCGGGATACATCGAAATCTCATTTCCGGATGTACCTACACTCGGAGTTACTGAGGTAATTAGCAAAAGAAGCTCCCCGAGTATTGTTCTTAGGACTTTAAAAGTTATGTTCTCGAGGCGGATGTAATTAAAACATAATATCCAGATCGACCTGCACAAAATCAAGTTGAAGATTTAAAGTTGATTACCAGATGGAAGATCTTTGTTCAAAATTCCAGATTTGAAAATCTTAAATCATAAATCGACGTTCTTTAAACCTGTTTTGCTAACATTTTTCAAATTATTACTTTTTATATTTTCCATAAGTTGTTTAAGAAATACTAATTTTTCGATTACTTTTTCTATGTGAGATAAAACACGGCGAGCTTTTTAGGGTTGATCATCTCAAAAAAGCATAGTTTCAAATTTTATTTAATTATTTTTAATTTTATTAATTAATTAATTTAATTTCTACACGTTTATATCTAACGAATTCTTTAGAAGCTCTAGTTTTTTTTTTGTATTTTGAACTCTTCAGGTTAAATAAAATTAAGCTAAGTCTTTTAGAATGATTATTGTCTTCGGTTCTTTGAATCGGATTTTCTGCGAATATTTTTTCTGTTTTTACATTACGGCTTACGTTTTTCGGATTTTTAATTTTTTTTCACTGATTAGATGCTTTAGATTCTTTGTCTTTTAAATTCTTTATAATTTATAGATTCTTTAGTTCTAGACAGTCTAAGCATTTTTTAGTTTATTATTCTTGTAGTTTTTAGTTTAGATTTTTTTACCAGTTTGATTCTTAGATCTTTTAGATGCTTTGGATCTGTCATAAACTTTAAATAATCCTCCAGATTTGAAAATTAAAATTAATATTTTTTAAATCTGTGTTTTTTTTTTAACAAGAGGAATAAGAACACCACTTTTTTTATTGCGCCAAATTGTTCTAGAAACATTAATTTTTTGTTTGCTTTTTCTACGGAAAATAATTCTTCCACTCTGAGCTTTTTGGGGTTGAACGGTTGTATATCATTTCAGAATAAGTGGGGTGTAGTTTCAAATTTTATTTGTAAATTTTTATATGCATTGGAATTGTTGAACGCATTTTTTGAATTCTTTGTATCTTTGAGCTTTTCAGCTTATTAAGTTAAGCTAAGATTTTTGAAAATTTTTACTTTCTTAGGTGTTTTAAATTTCTGCAAATGCTCAGATTTTTTGTTGTCTTTATTTCTTCCAGATTTTTTTAATTTTCGAATCGTTTAGATTTCTAGTTTTATATTTTAGATATTCTTTTATTGTTGAAATTTTTTATATTTTTTTTACTATTTCCATTCTTTGGGTCTTTTAAATGCTTTGAATTTTGAACAAACTTTAAATAATATTTTAAATTTGAAAATTATAATTTACTTTCCTTAAAACTGTGGTGTTAACATTTTTAAGTAAGCGGAATAAAAACCCTAAAATTACTACTTTTTTCATAGCGCCAAATTTTTTAGAAATATTTTTTTTTGTTTGCTTTTTCTACGTTTGATAAAAATTCCATTGCGAGCTTTCCAAATCTGAACTTTATTTATCTTTCCAGAAAAGAAGACAGTTTTAAATTTGAATTGAGTTTTGATTTCTAAATTTTTATATCCATTGGATTTTTTGGACGCATTCGATTTTTTGATTCTCGGTATTTTTTAATTCTTCAGGTTAAGTGAAGCAAATTTTTTCTAAAACTTTTAGTTTCTTGAGTTTTTTGAATTTTCCAGATTTTCGCCGAATGTTCAGTCTTTATATCATTCGCTTTGTATACAATTTTAAAATTTTAGCCGCTTATATTTTTCAGATTTTTTTAATTTTTGGACAGTTTACATGCTTTGGAGTTTTTATAGTTTCTATAGTTAGTTCATAGATTTTTTAGTTCTAGATTTTTATCAAATTTTTAACAATTTTGAAATTATTTTACCGATTCCTAGTAGTTTTTTGTTGATTCTCCAGCGTTGTTTATATTTTCTAGATTTTTTTGCCAGTTTGATTTCTTGATCCTTGAGATGCTTTGAATCTTTAATAAACTTTAAATTATACTTCAGACTTTCTTGAAAATTATGGCGTTAACACTTTTTAATAAAAGGAATAAGAACCCCAGAATTATTAGTTTTTTCATTGCGGCAAATTGTTTTAGAAATATTAATTTTTTGTTTGCTTTCTCTCTACGTGAGATAAGACCTCGACTGCGAGCTTTTTAGGGTTGAACGATATATATCATCCCAGAAAAAAAGAGGCATAGTTTCAAATTTCATTTAAGATTTAATTTGCGTGGAGATATGTGAATCCCTCTGTAAGATTACGTCGGACGATACGTCGTCTCTTTATAGGGGTGGTTTTTGCGTAACTAGTCCGCAATTAAAGCTCTGCTTTTGTTAAGCTCGCCTGCAAACAATGCGTGTTTCAGATAGGCCTTCTGTGATCCTTCTAGAATGGACAGTGGGGTGGTACATTTGATTTATAAGTACCTGGATCTTTCATTAATTAAAATTTGAGTTTGTTTTTGCGCTTTAGAAGAGTGTCCCTCAAGAAAGATTACACCGATAAAAATAGAGAGTCATTTCATTTTCAGCGGCGCTGAAATATTGACTTTTGTTGGCAAATGTGGAGCACCTCGAGAGCGTCGAAGGTATGAATGTGTTTGTTAACTGAAATTATTATTTACATAGACGAGCTTGTTATATGTCAGTTATTTGCAGTGCTGACCCACGTTTCTCTTCATACATTTGTAATGTTGGGTAAACATTGACTTCCATTTAGTTGCGTTTCTAGTAGCTGAGGCGCTGCTACCACCCTTTCCAGGCGGAATATTTACTCGTCTCTATTTATTGTATGCACTTGTAATTGTTTATAAACAACGGGCTAACAGGTCTACCAAACAATTTATCACTTATTTTACAAAACAAACCCTTCGAAAATTGGCTTTCTTCCAGACAAATCGACCATGTCTAACGCAAAATCCATCGACCTCAAGAGATACGGCCCTAATTCAATTCAATCACTCGATTGGTAACTGGAGAATAGCAAATTGGCTCGACTGGGAATTGAAAAAAGTCGAGCTTCTCTCAATTCAAAATTTCGAATGCAATTTTCTCGTTTTTCACCAGACTTTATTAAATGAACTACAGTTACCTGTAAATTATCAATCTCAGTCTCCCTCCTAACATGTCTAAAGCAGAAATGAAAATAATTAAATAATAATGAAACAAGTATAAGAGAAGGGTAATGATTATATCAAAGAAGGGTTAAACTACTGCAAAGAACAATTAGACGCGAATACAATCGTTTCGTTTCTAACCACGCAACTGTCGAACAAAGCGAAAGCTTTTCTGGCCGACTCTCGAGGCTTTCATCGGATTTTGATTAGTCATAGACACAATTTAAAGCAAGTAATAGAGATAGAAATCTAAATGTAAAACGGTAGCGGCTGGCCATAGTTGCTACGATTGAAATTTGATTGTAATAAATTGATACAACTCTGAATTCATAATGACTAGGCGTTAAAGAATTGCCGAAGCCGGGATTCGAATAAACGGTCTTTTATACACGAGCGACCAGACGCAAGCATTTTTTTTTCCGTTAAACAAACCGATGCGATGTTTGAAAGCGATGGTAACTCAGTAGAGCAACGATACGTCCGCACAACAAATCAGTTTTTAAATTGACTGTTTTCGTTCGTGATGCCTTGATGTCTGTTTGTGTTTTTTTTCCAAATCCAGTTGGAATGTTCAGTTGACGGGTTAAAAAGGTGATCGGCGCAAACAAGTGTGTTTCGTCACGTATAAAATTTTCAATTTCATACGAAATGTGATTGATTGAGTGTATAGAACATCAGTCGGTGAGGGAACCCCTGTTTTCGGTAGATACACGTACACAAAGTTCCTTATAATATGTGATGACGTCTCCCTCTTTTGATAAATGTTCTTGTAGTTTGTAATCGACTTTGATTCGATTCGCAGCGAACACTTCCAGGAAGATACAACGATTGATGTTTGATCCATTAGTGTGCCCAATTTTGTTATTTTTGAAGCATCGGTAATAAAAAATCGATGTTGCAACAAAATAAGCGCAAATACAGTCGTACCGCGCTGATTAAATTTTAATTACGTCTTGAGGCAATTAGTAGTCAATCAGCGAAGTAGTCGCAGATCGGAGCCGTTATTAAATAATAATTAGTTCTACCTACTGTAGTTATATTATCCTGAAGGGTTCCGATTTAATATTAATATTGGAGTTAGGCATGCCATCTTCTACAATTAAGCGGTTTGGTCTTTAATTGAAATTGCGAATTTTAGAGCGATGGAGAAAAATGGGAGTAATGCAAATGCGTCTTGCGATTTTCCTCCCATTTGGTACGCAGTAAAGTATGCATAAAATAATAATATAATAGGAAGCCGCCGCTTAATTTTTTAATGGCCAAATGCTTTTAGAGACGTCCTAACGTAGCTTGAATATTTAAAAGTAATGCGAAGACTAAGCAGCGTTGAGAGCATTGAGAACATTAACGGGAACAATCGAGATCCTGCGGGATATAAAGACAATGTATCGCTGGAATTATACGAGGGTCGGCACAGGTGCGAAGAACACGAAATTTGATTTGGTGAAACACACACCGCACAATTTAACTAAACAAGAAAAATACCGCGAAATTATTGAGATAGGAAATTTTGGATGAGCTACAGAGGGATACTTTATTACATATTTAGACAAGCTGCAGCTGCGAACTTGCTTTAAATTGAAAAACATTGCGTGAGCATAACGAAGAATATATGAAAAGTCATAAACACGACTCGTTTTTGCTGTCAGTGGGCGAAATCTGAGAAGACTGGGGGGTTGAACTTGCTTATTATTGGGCCGCTTATGCATTGTTTTATTTGACGAGGCAATAACGTAAAGGCTCGCTTTAGTGCCTGATAATTTATTACGGCCGTTTAGATCATAGTTTTTTTCTAGAAAGAGTCACTAATTGTTAAGATTTGACGACTCTGAGATATCGTGCGTCTTCGAACCTGACTGTCTTATTTGCGAGCATCGAATGATGGACTTGAATTACATTCAATACGTAATCCCTAAGGGACAAGACGAATTTGTTACTGTCGAAGTGTAATTATAAGTAATTAGAGGAATCATATTTTAGAAACAAAAGGCGCAGGGTCGTTAGTGTCAGACAATTCCCGCTGCTCAAAACATGATACTTAATGTATTCATCTTGCCGAGACCTTTTTTTCATTCATCAAGAAAAACGAGACATCTGAACGAACAACACAAATTAGCAACTGAATCTTCTTTAGCAGAGATAATTATTTTATGTAGTTTTTCTTTGATCCCGGTTTGCACCTTTAACGGCAAAAGGGGCGAAATATTAAATTTCACACCATCTGATAGTACCTAGAATCTTTATATTTTCCTTTTTTATTATAAATATTTTAGATCTCCTTAGAATCGGAAGTTTGTGAAATTGCGCAAATTCGGAGAATTCCCAATTTTGGGATCCCAAGTTTTTGAAATCCAACATCTTCTGGAACAAGGTTTTCTTTGTCTCTGAAATGTAAATTTATAGAACCCATAGTCGTCCGTCTGTTCGTGATGGACGATCGTTTTATCAAATTTACATATTTCAACAAAAATCGTCCACTTCAGTGTAAACGGAAGATCAAGTCAGCACCTTTTCGAGTGGATGTCGTTTACTTTTAGGTCGCGGATGATTCAGTGGAGGACTTTGAGCCATATGAGCTGTGTAATAGAGTCAGTGTATCAGAAGCGCCATTTGATATATGACTTGAGTCACACGCAATTATTCTCGAATTTACATGAATCTGTTCGCATACATAATAGATGGATCCGGAGTGGAAAAATGTGTAAAATATGTCCCTTTATTGTAAGTTCCAGGCGCGGCAGTAAGAGATTTTGCGATGGTTTGTTCCGAGTTAACACCTCTTCATGTGCGAGCGTATGGACCGTATTGTTACATAATTAAGTCGGGTCAAATGAATCTTGGGAGATAAGAATCTATTTAATAGAACGTTGAGCGTCCTAACACGGTACGAAATCCAATTATCTCGTGCACTCGCCACTGTTCTTGTGAATTAGGTGCCATTTCTAAGCTAATTCGAACGACTGGGAATTAAACTGTCCCTTTCGGTGTCTGCGTATCTTTGCTGAATCCTAATCGTACACGAATGTCCACATTTTCCGTTCAGTTTATTCCGCCAGAACCGAATCAATACAGGAGCAAACTAGTTCATTTCCTATTCATATTTGTAGTGAAGCGATATGCAAAGTGCTTTTCTAACATATCGCCTCTAGCAAGCTGGCCGGAGTCATCGCAAAGCTCGATGATCCAAGCACTTATGCCGATATCGGCTCAACTCGGATATGTAGCTTTGTCCGATTTTTTCCACGAAGGGATCCTCCAGTTATCAAATTTCGCATTCAGACGTATGCCGAGATGTTTTAATGAAGGCAACGGCGCAGGGCCCCCTACAGCGATTGCCATTAACGTGGGGACCGTAAAGCCCTGAATCCGCGACTTATTGCCAATGTTCTAATTAAAACAGATGTATTTTTCTAATTGCAAGTTTTACGAGCTGCCTGTTAATACGAGAACTGTTTGCATTTCCATTTTGGTAAAGATCAAATCGAGAGTTCGCATGTTTTCGACGAAATGTAATGCATTTATAATGAAGATAAAATTGCAGTATCGTTCGCTTTTATGAACATAATTGGACGCTTTTGTTTATTCGGGATAATTTTCGCCATTCATTTCGTTCGATTGCTGATTTATATTATTGTTGCAGGTTACGGGAGGAGAGGTGCGATCCAGACAGACCTCTACCGTTGGACCAAAAAGCCAGGGATCTCAGTCCAAGAAATGGTAAGTTAGGAAAAAATCCCAAAAACTCCAGTTCTTTTGGTAGCAAAGTGTAGTCATTTAGCTCTTTAACAATTCGCCTCTGTTTTGCCCAAATGTCGCGAATAAATCCCCTTCGAGATTGATGCGCTCATCCAAAAGAGCCAACAGTCCGATTTATTTTGAGCCTTAACTCGGGCATTCGTTTCAATTTCTGCATATGCGTATTTAATTGTGACCCTCGCGTAATTTATTACCACCGAGATTGGTTCGTGTAACGTCCGACGCACCAAATCCCCGTTTTACAACCATTAATTAAATCCCGGCGTGATAGTTAACTTTTTATTTCGGATGGACCGAATTAATTCGTTGTTTTATTTGTTTCCAGGCTCACCCACCGACCACAGTCCCGTGTTGAATCTTTCGAAAAGTGGCGGCGGCAGCGCCGGCTCACTCGGTGACGGCGATCATTCGGGGAGCGAAGCCGATGGTCCGGATGTTCCGCCGTCACCGAGGTCGCCGAGATCGGCGGCAGAAGACGAAGAAGACGACAACATCTCCGATCCGGAGGACGACGACGAAAAGGATCAAGGTAAATGAGGCGGAATTGTCACGTTGGATTATTGATTTTCGGCCTTTGAGGCACAAAATCGCAGGAAAGGTCCTCGACTTGGGGGATTTAATTACCAAAATGAGGAGTCCGGTTACAAATAAAGAGAGTCCGGTGACTGCGCCCGCTCGGATTTTAAAGCTTTTGACGATTCTTGTGTTTTTGTTTTTTGGGTTGTGAGCGGGGACTTTATTTTCAAACCAGATAAAGTGTCAAAGTTTTTTTGAATCGGGTGTTTGGTTTTGGGGCCTCTGGAAATGTTCACATTGCCCGACTCGAGCGGCCGAAACTAATGTTTTCTAAGGTCAAAAGTGACGCACAAATCATTAATTAATTTAATACTCTGACATAACGAGAATGAGAATTTTCTAATTTATCGCTTGTGAAATTAATGTATTCCCGAATAATATCTAAAAGAAAGAACGAACTGATTAGTCCGTGCCAAGTCTATTCTTTCCTTTCAACATATTTCCAGTAGGTTCATTATCCCGAAATTAATTTTCTCTCTTCGCCAATCGTGACTTGTGCTATGTTTATCTAAATTGTTAATTAAACGGTCTGACCTCCTTCGAATGATACGAGTTTGGTCCATTTAGAATAAATCATTTTTGATGGTACATGCGTGCACAAGTTACCATGTTCTCGCCGGAGAAGAAATATATCTGGCTAATTTGTTTGTTTAAGACATGGGAAAAATGAGATAGGGAATGTTAATGTGGCCGAGACGTTGTGGTCAAGATGGATGACCAACTGACATGCTCGATTTGATGGCTTACTTTGAGGATCGCCGGTTTGACGAGTTCTACGCGAAGTGGAGGTCCATAATTAGCATTTTCTCTGTCGATTGTATGAGAAAAGGTTGCGTGACCTTTGGAAACCACCCTCGAAAAAATTGCCCCAATAACGCGGAGAATCATAATTAAAATAATTAAAAATCTCCTGATTAGTGGTACGATTTTTGAGTGTTTTTTTTTTGTTTCTAGATATGGACGAAGGCGACCTCCCCCTGCCCGCGGCCCCCGGCAGCGACTCCCAACAAGCAGCCTTAAATTATTCGACCCTAGCGAGTGCGGTAGCCTCCGCTAACGGTCCTAGTCAAGATCCGAGCATCTCCTCGACGGAGACGCTCCTTCGCAACATCCAAGGACTGTTGAAGGTGGCCGCCGATAACGCCCGCCAGCAGGAGCGCCAGATCAACTACGAGAAAGGTACAAATAGCAACATGGTGTATCTGCTGTCGCTAGCACAGTACTACATGTATTTAGCCGCTACGCAGAAATGCTAAAGAGCGAGAGCAAACGCGACTTGATGTATAAAATACTTTGTAAATACCATGATGCAAACATTGGAAAATCGGAACTTGGAATTTTGTTGAATGTCCAGTTGAGAAGATTTGGGTTTCGAATTTTCCACATGTCGTACGACTGTTGCATTAGCAAGGTAGTATTTGTATAAAGTCTCAGTATGTCAAATGGCGGCACTCGTGTGCACATATCGACTTGTACTCTAAACTAAGTAGCTTTACTGGATGTAAATAATTAAGCATAATCTGTGGATAGAGCAGACATTTTATAGCGAAGATAATGTTAGTGACGACTGTAAAGAGGGCGCTTTGCGTGTCTCGAACCTGACCCGGTGTTTCAGTGATGGAATTTGGTTATTCTGTCGGCTGGTTGTTAGTATATTATTAGTAATGTGCCATTACTTCCAGTGTTGTTAGAGTAGATGTTTATTTAAAAATTAGTTAATTTAACTTAAATATTTATATACTTAAATTAACTTGAAAATTTTGATATATTCTTCAACCTGTATATTCATTTTCTGAGTGAATATAACAAAATTTTCTCAGCACCAAAAATTTCAGTGACGACTTCCTTGAAAGGAACTCGATCTGACTTTTAGAATTAGGTTTATGTGTGATGTACATGTTAACAATTCAAAATTGAAAATAAACGAAATTACTATATACACTGATCGCATTTTTCCTTTTTTTTTAATATATACAACTACCTTTTTCGTTTTAGCTAAATTGGCATACCATTACTTATCACAAGGCCAAGCGCTAAATAGGTAGGTGGCACTTTTATTATTCTTGTTATGAATGTTACCAACTAACAGATACTAAATTCCAGCATTGATATACTGAAGCTATTTTGAGAGATATCATCAAAACATTATTAACTTAACGCTCCATTCAAACTTTCATCTTCACAGTAAATTCCGCTCGAGGATACTTCATAATAATCACTCAGTCCAAAACTAAATTTAACTAATTCACAAAGCTTATGTCTGGATATCTTTTCATTAATTTTTTAGGTCAGGTTCTAAATTTAATTTGTATGACGCGACGGAAAAAATAATAAAATGGTAGATTACATGACTATCAAACACCGATTAAATGTAATTACCGCTTATCTGATTTATTTATCACGTGCAGCAAAGGTGTAATAACAACAATTTGTCTAATAATATCAAGATTGCACCTAGTATTGACTTTTGAGCACATTTACACAAAATATTTTTAATAAATTTTAAAATATCAGTGGTTTGCCGTGCAGGTTTTTAAACCGATACTGAGATCAGGATTTTTTTGGTTTTTAAATTGAATTTTTATGAATGATCCACAACTATTGCTTAATTGTTTCTTGAATACTTAATTAATTAGGTAAAAATTTAAAACTGAAATATATTAAATAACGAGATTTAAAAGAGAACATTATTATTGTTTTAAAATAACAAACAGAACAATTAATTTTTAATTTATTTATCGATTAAAAAAAACTTTAACTTATTTTTCCGAATACTCAAAAATTAAATCATTCGTTCACGTTAAGTAAGCAATTTTTTTTAAGTTTTAAATTATGTTGAATTAAAAACTGATTTACAGAAATCGAAAAAGTATCTAAAATTTTGAGAATTTACAATAAAAATTTAACGTTTTGAAAATTTAAAAATTTTACATTTGAAAAATTAAAATATTGTTTAGGTTTGACACGATTGCAAATTATTTTACTACAATTTTTTTTTCTAAAACACAAAGCTTTAACATTGTGTTTGAATTTATTTTTACTACTGGGAATTTTTTCTTTCCTTTTTTTGTTTTTGTTACTCGGATTTTATCAAAAATAAGATCAGAAGATCAAAACGTAAAGTTATTGTCAATTTCAGCTGTGAAAAATTTAATAAAATGACAAATCTGGGAAACGAAGTCCATAACAATTTTTTTTATGACTCCGATTTTGTCAATAATAAAATTAGAAGATCAAAATGTGTAAGTATTGTTAATTTCAGGGTTCTGTTGGCTCTGGCAAAGAATTTAATCTGAGACAAGAATTAATTAAGAGTCTCATTTTTTTAGTTTCTAGAGCCCTAATTTATCAAAGATCAAAATGAAGGTGAATTTTTTATTTTAGCTCTGGCGAAGAATTTAAGTCTCGCTAAAATGTCATATAAATTCTGGGAAAAGAGTAAATTAATAATTTTATTTACTTTTAGATTTTAGTTTCTATGTCTTTAATTCATCAAAAAATAAATTAAAAATTTAAATTATCTAATTGTTTTTAATATTAACGTCTTGTTAGCTCTGGCAAAAAAATGATCTCTAAAAAACTAATCAGGGAATAAAGTATGTTATAAGCGTTGCTTCGGCTTTGATTTAGTCAAAAATAAAATTATAAGATTAACATGTATGAGTTTTTCAGAGTTCTTTTAGCATTGATAAAAAATTAATGTGGACAAATTTAGGAAAAGCCAAATCTGTAGTCGCATTTACATTTTTTTTGAGTTTTTTTTATTATGATGTAGTCAAAAATAAAATTAGAGAGATGAATAGATCTATCATGAAAAATCTGCTGATCTCTAAAATGAGATAAATAAATAATGTTTATACTGCGAAAAATAATATTAAAAGATCTAAATGTGTGAACGTTCTATTAGTTTTTGTAAAAATTGTACAGCTTTCTAAAATGACATATAATGTATATATACAATTTTTTTCTTTAAAATTAAAATGTGAAGAAATTGTTGTTTTTCGAATTATATCAGGCGCAGTGAAAAAAATATATCTCGCTAAACTAACAAGTCAATCTGTAAAAAAGACAATTCCAGTCCACAATTTATTTACATTTTTTTGGATTATCAAGTTTAGCGTTTTGTTAGCTGTGAAAAAAAACTTTTTCTATCTCTAAAAAGACGTAAACGAATTTGGAAAATTTGAAAACGCATCTTTCGACATTTTTTTAAAATTTGATATATGGGAGAATTGTGAATTCTAAACGTCTCTAAGAGTTTCTTGAGTTTGGTAAGGACGAATCAAATTTGAATTTTATATAAATTTTTATATAATAAATAATAGTAGTAGCTTCCATTATAAAAATTGATAACAATTTGTTTTTTTTATTATTTATTAATAAAATAATTTGCGATAAAATTCCTTTGCGAGTTTACATCATACAAATTCCTTTACCTTATAAAATTTTTACTTATTTTTTTAAAAACTTGAAATAAAAAGTTGAAAACAATAAAAACGTTACTCAATAACATTTTGAGCCAATCTTAGTTTTGACAATTTGTAAAATTTATGTAAAATTTTCTTGATCTGAGAAAGTATGACACCTTTAAAGTAAATAATTTTTAATTTTCACGGAAAACTGAGCCTTTCGTGAATGAAGGAAAGAAAAATCTTTTTACAGAAAAAAGCTTGGAAGCTGTATTTTCCATAATAAAAATAGTTGAGTAAAAATCAAATTAGATGACGATCATAGTTTAAAATAGAAAATTTACTTACTTGAAAAACAACAGAACAGAGATAAAAAAAGTACCTATTTTCCATTTTTAGCAAACTCTAGTTTTGGAAATCAAAGTTTAAAAATGTAATAAATTTTCGATTCATGGCAGAAAGCTAGCAAGATATATAAAATTGTTCTACAATTTTGTCTTTCGTTTTTTGTTCTGTTTCCTATCTTCCTTGTGATTGCCATCGTCGGTATAATAAGAGTGTAAAACGAGTGATGTGCGAATCTGTATCTAGTGATGGATGTGTCGTGTCACAAGCGTGAAATTAGCATCTTCGTCGTTGTCGTGAGTAGTCCGCATGATCACGCAAAATTCAATAATTTTCCGTGATTGTGAAAAAACTCAGAATTTAATAAAAATGAATCGAAGAGAATCCGGTCGCCTCGGTCGTGTTCACGTACGTCCGTTAAACGAGGAGATCGTGTGTGGTGGTCGCAACACAAGTCTTCTTATAACTATCCACGCTCTGATATCGGCGATATTATCTCGTTTTATCGAACCCATCTCGGATCTCCGGCCGTGTTAACGCAAATTATTGGTACTTGAAGCGACCACTTTAGCTGATTAAAATTGCATTTTGAATGGAATCGTTAGGGCGAAACGTCTTCATTTACATTCGGAATTATTTACGGTCGAATTTCTCGATTCCAATTATCCGTAAACATAAGTGCGCGAGATATTTATGCCCTGGTGAGATTTTTGCGTCTGGAGGACTAAATACCGATCGGTCAGGGCGAAATTATTGTTAAAATTCGTCTCAGACGGGAGATAATGCGTTCAAACGGACAAAATAAGATTATATCGGTGATACGAGCCCGAAGGGACAATTAGGACTATTTTGATATGGTAGACCATCCATGGAGGTGATCGAACACGTTTTACTGGATTCGTGGCGATTTTTCGTAGGTTCTTCGGCTGGACGGCTGTGTTCATCGTTTATGCATGCAACAATCAGAACGGAGACCAAATTATAAGGCTTTCATGTCTGGAAGTCAGGTGGTATACCAGCAACTTTTGCATATTTCCCCTGAAAAAGAGCTACGATTAAAACGCTTTGTTTTATGCACGCGGCGGCACCACCCAGATCACTTCGAGAATCCGCCTATGAAAACGTTTGACAACTTTAAAGCTCAAAAACGAAGAGCGCAATGAGCTTTAAACTTAAATCAGATTTGGTTATCTTGTTCGGTTAATTTCGCAACATATTTAAAAACGTATTAAACGAAACGCATTAAAAGGAATTTTAAAACTTGCAATAAATTACGATTTTATTATTAATATCGTAAATTTATGAATGCGCCAATAATACAGGGGACTGTCATCGTATTTTTAAATGCAGCAGGGCATTAAATGAGCAATGTTAATGCCGAATGCACGGACGGATACCGGCATAAAGAACAACGCTAATAGCAACATTGGTTGTAAACTTTTAATGACTGCAGAGGGTCCTACATTGTGTTATATAAAGGTTATGTTTTCAACGTCGATGCCGCGGATTTGCAGTCTTATTCATAATTAGAAACGTCTGCTGCACGGAACTTTGCCGCATTCTTTTAATTCTGAAAAATTTATAGTTCACCTCCCTCCCACAAACACTATTAAAACTAAAAGTTTCCGTAAAATTAAACAATTTGCAGCGAAATACAAACAGCACGTGATGCTTTCATTTTCTTACAATTTTGACTCCTTACAGTTTTTAGCTGACTTCACCCAGACTATTTTTTTCTTTTGATTCGAAAATGTCGCTCACGATAAAAGAAGTCTCAGAATAAACACTGAACTCCAGTAACCGTCATAAAAGTCAATTTTAATATTAAGCTGGTGGTCATAAAAACAAATTAACGTGTAAGTTTTTATTTGTGAATATTTAGTGGTCAATTATATTTTAATTAAAATTTGATGCAGGTATTTGCCCTAAATCAAAAAAGTCCCCATCGATCTCACTTCGGCTAAAAATGCTATTCAAGGTCAAAGATCAATAAAACATTTTTTTTTATAGAAAGGTAAAAATTATCATTCACGAGATATTGTGAATTTAATTTCGTTCGCTCGTCGACCCTTGAGGAACACTGCCTGCTACTTCATCATTTAAATAGTTTTCCAAAAATTGTCACAAGTTTGCTCTATTTGTAATAAATTTTTGGCTGAAAGCGAAATCGTTTTTAATTTCAAAATAGTAAAAATTAAATTCTATTCTAGAGTAGATTTGACTTTTAGTTTCGAGGGTTAACTGACTGTACTCGTAGCAGAACTTGTGGCCAGACTCTAATTTGAGACGGCAATGATATCAAACCGCCTATTTGTTTAACGGTGACAAGATCAGCACCGTATTTGCCAACATCGTAGCTGCAGAGCGGCGCAACCAGAATGCCAACTTCAAAATATTGGCAATCATCATTGGAACTTATATCATGTATGGATTGGTACAGGCTGAATGGTACAATTTTTCTGTCTGTAGTTGACGAAGAATTTGTTGTGGGGAAGGTTTTTAGTCTAAATATTTTCGTACAATTTCCAAAAAACTAACTCCACAATCTTCACCGGTTACACAAAACGAACGATCTTTCTTGGTCTTGGTATCAATAAGTGAAACAATCATTACCGATTATTATCGATCGTCAATATTGTTAAATTTAAAACCACATTTTACACATTATTCTTATTCTGAAGCGTCTACCAAAAATTTAATGATTTCATTCTGCCCAAATATCATCGATTTTTCAGACTTATAGGCTTTACTTAGTTTCTTTAACAGATTGGTTTGTTAATCTGAAAAAAAAACAACTTTACGTCTACAGCTAGCTCTAATTCGTTCTCACAGATTATATTTTTGAGTTTCAAAAATGAAAATTTTACAACAAAAAATCCACAACTAGTTTTAGATATCACCATTCTAAGAAATAAAATCCAAGAAATATTTAGAACGTAAAGAATTTAAAAATTCTTAAGAATCTAGAAGATCTAAAGGATCTAAGTGCGGAAATCCAATTTCAAAACCATTTCCAAATTAATAGGAAATTGATTAACAATACGCAAACATCAAGAGAAGAGTTCTGTTTGATAATGATAACAGAAAGTTTTCCAGTAAATGCTCTAAATGCAAAATAGAGAGAGAGAAGAGAAAAGAAATTTAGAGAAGAGGAAAAAAAAAGGAATTCTTTGTATGCTGTTTTAAAAATAGTTTTGCTAAATTAATTGGAAAATTTAAATTTCGAATTTGAAATTAGAAAATCACAAATCTTGATCTACAAGCATTTTTATATACAGAATATACGGGATCTAAGAAATCTAAGAAATCTAAGGGATCCAAAGAATATATCGAATCTAAGACATCTAAGTAATATATGGAATTCAAAAAATCTGAGGAATATATAGAACATAAGAAATTTAATTGATATATGGAATCAAAAAATCTAAGAAAACTTAAAGAAAATTTGGAATATAAGGAACTTAAAAAATTATAAAATCTAAAGAATCTAAGGAATATATGGAATCCAAGAAATCTGAGAAATATATGGAACCCAAAAAATTCTAAATCTAAATAGATATTTTTTAAATTAATAAACTACAATCATTTTTTTTCTTTAAAATCTGCTACAGAAAAAAATAATGTATTTTACACGCCGATAATTTTTTTAACCATCTTGTAAAATTAATGCACTCGTAGTTAACAATTTTCACTTGAACGAAATTAAAATTGCGATATCTCATGAGTGATAATTTATAATCAACATAATACTTTGCATCAATTATTTTTCAATAGCGACCTTTGACCTAAATAAAATTTTATCGGAAGTGAGATCGATGTAGACTTTTGTATTATTAGTTTGTGCTTGTTTATGACTACAATAAAAAGTAACACTTTTTTTAGAATTATTGATATTAGTACGTTTCATGCGAATGTGCGGTACGAAGGTTTGTAGGGTAGTAACCTTTGGTTTCCCCGAATAAAAAGAGGCCAATCATCGTTCAATTACTAAAATTGATGTAAAAAGAACGGTAACATCGAAATTGATCAAACACAACAGGAAACAAAAGTCGCTTATTAAGTTGAATGAATGCCGCGGCAATGACTTATGAACACCACCTGTATCATTACAGACGATTTGTAATGACAACATAATGGTTTAATTGATACATATCGACGAAAAACGTGCATGAAGGCGAATAAAAGTGGAATTGCAAACCGCATCATCATCATCATCTCCCGTTTTCAACTGGAAAATGTGCATAAAATATTATAATGCACTTTGAAATGACGAGTTATGGCAAAACAATAAATAACGAGAGAAAGGAAAACTGATGCGTTGTGTCGAAGATGGTTTATTGGATTTATGTTCGCGCCTTCGGCCGCACCGAATTTAAAAAGTGTGCAATTAATATTAAGATGAAGATGTGGAGGATGGCGAGGTTTTCCTTCGATAATGAAGCAAATATCGGTAGCAGAATAATTTCAAGTAGCCAACAGCAACCGTTTCAGTAGACTACTTTGTATTGTCCGCCTACGTAACAATTTTTCATGATATATTTTATACGTAAACAACACCGCGAAATAGACCGATTTATAACTCTTGGAATTGCGATTTATGAATGGAACTGCGGGGAAATAAGCTAATTAAACGTAGTCCTGATTTCGTCGAGTCCGGTTCTGAACACGGTCGGCCATATTTGATATGGCGAGGCAATTTATAGAGTGCCATTATCGTTTTATGATTCTCTTACGAGAAGAATTTAAATGAAGAAATTGCAAGTTTAAATTGTACAAGTGGCTGCAGCAACAAAAACCATCGGCCATCACCGGAACAGGTGGATTTTAAAGTTAAATAAATTTCAACTAATTTGAAACTAATTTCAAATACAATGCCTCAAAGAAATTCTCGATCAATTTTAAGCGATTATTATTTTTGAAACCTGGCCAATCAATCGTACCGTGTTATTATAGTGTACTAAATTGCTTGGGACCATTAATGGTACCAGAAAAAAGAACCTGTTTAAGACACTGAATTAATTTTTGACAATAACATTATAAATTGCTTTTTTACCGAACGAACCGATAAATCAAACATTCAAAACTACGACCAATTGCACACAATACCTTTACCGTAACTATCATTCTTCGCCCACCCAGGAATTCATCCGCAATTATTTTCTCAAGATTATTTATAGATCAATGTCTTCCATAATATTATAAACAGTTATTAATTGTCGTGTGAAAATGTTGAGAAAAAGCTCTTTGATCTCGCAAATCATTTTTACATCGCTTTTATTTTTTGATTGCATAAACAACGTTTTTATGGCTCATCTTCAAGTTGTGATTTCAATTTTCGTGACGTTAAAATTATTTACAAAAGAAGCTGTAAGAATTGATGTTATAATAAAATGTGTTCCAGATTTTCGAAATTATTAAGATATTACCGAGATATTGCTCGAATCGACTTTGTCGGCTCAATTATACAATTTTAAGCGTTTTACTAGGTCTTCATTAACTTGAATAACGTCAGTCTCCAATAAATTTTTATTTCTACCACATCAAAGAGGCAAACGTCAAGATTGTTAGTGCTAATTAGCGTTCAGTACCTACTTAACTGAGTAATAAAAGGCGAGAATAATGAATGTAGAATGTATTCATTTTATTTATTTAAAGAATAACTGAAAAATAATTAATTATTAATTATTATCTGAAGTAATTTCTATAAAGAGCATTAAAAGTTGTTGTTTGAATAAATCGTAGACTAAGCTCGTTCATTTACAGGTGTTTGAATAGATGCAAGTAGTTGTATGGTGGCGGAGAGTTGAGGGTGAGGGCGGCGATAATTCGAAAACTAGTTACTCTAAGCCTTGCACGAGTTTACTTAACATAACATTGCCTGGCACAGCTTTGAATTAATTGAATTATTGGACCGAAAAGAAATTAATCTTGTAATGTGTAGGGGGATTCTGTAATAACTCGGTACAGCAGACCTGTTCACCAGCTCTCGTACACGACTCACCACCGTACGCAAACTATGTAGGATAATTAAGACACAAAACGGTAATTAAGTTAACGATCAGCACCTAAAACATAACTTGGTGCGGTGGTTTGCGTTTGAAGTTAATGAGGTGGTCGATTTAATTAATCGGATGTGTGTTTGGTAATCGTGAATCGCAGATTGGGCGACTGTTGCAAAGTGTGGCATTGGAATCACATCGCTGCGAGCTGTTTGGATTACAAAATCTCAAACCGGGACCGAATCGGTGTTGTTGCTCTTAGTTCTCTGCCCCCAGGCGCTTACTTAGGCTGCCTCTGAGCTTTACGCCGCCCGACTGCGAACACAAACACGCTAAACACATCCTTCGTTAGTTTATGCCATTTGGCCTTTAAGCGCCTTCAAACTTCGCAATTTACAAATTTTTTTACGTTTCTACAATATTTCACACAAATTTTAGGAAACTATTAAAATGAAGAGATCAAGAAAACACAGCGAAACGCGAGGCAAGTTTTTTTCACTTTGTGTGAAACATTAAAAAGGTAATTTTCATATTAATTTTGAAATTTTATGTTTATAATTCTTATACTTCAAATTACAAAATTTTTAATACGATGATGTCAAGACTTAGATTTTTGACTCTCATAATTGAAAATCTCATGTTTTGGCCTCTTTTTTTTGAGAATTTTAGAATTTAAATTTTCCAGTCATAGATACAAGATCAAATTCTCAGTCTTTGAATTCTAGATTCTTAAATTCGATAACATTGTATTATCAGTACTAATCCGATTATGTTACCAATTTTAAGTACTAGATCACATTCCAAACTCTTAGGTTTTAGAATCGCATACTTTTATCTGAAATTTCTCGATTTTAGATCCTCGAATTCTTGAGGTAAATGCATTTAGTTACTTGAGGTAAATGTATTTTTCTAAATCTATATAGTAGTATATAGTATAACTTTATAATTATATATAAAAAATTATATTTTAGAATCCTTAAATTGAAAACCTAAAAAATCTAAAAAATCTGAAAAATCCCTAATATCCATAAACTTCAACAAATCAAAAAGTCAAAAGACTCAAAAAATTCAAAGAATTTTAGATTAAAATAATTCAAAACATCCAAAACAAACAAAATAATTCAAAGAATCTAAGAAATTCAAAGAATCTAAAAAAACATAAATATTCTAGCGAATTCAAAAAAAACTAGAAACTTAAATAATTCAAAAAATTTGAAAAATACGAAGAATCTAAAAAATTAAAAGAATTTAAAAAATCCCCAAAGACTGCAAGAAATCTAAAAAGTTTAAAGATTCAAAAAGTTCAAAGAATATATAAAATCCGGAAATACAAAAATCTATCGAATTCAAAGAATTTAAGATTAAAATAATTTAAAAAATCCAAAACATACAAAAGGATCTTCTTAATCAATAGAATCTAAAAAATCCCAGATTTTCCAAAAAATCTGAAAAATCCAAAGACTTCAAGAAATATAAAAATTCTAAAGAATCTAAATACTCCAAAAAATTTAGAAATCAAAAATTCTAGCGAAATCAAAATATCTAAAAACTTAAATAACTCAAAAAATCTGGAAAATACAAAGAATCCAAAGAATCTAAGAAGTCAAAAGAATCTAAAAATTCTCAGATTTTTCAAAAAATTAAAGAATCAATACAAAGACTTCAAGAAATCTAAAAAATCAAAGGACTCAAAAAATTCAAAGAAATCTAAGGAATTTAAAGAATATATAAAATTCGGAGCTAGCATTAAAAAACTAAAAAATGCTAAGAATCCAACGAACGTAAAAAATGAAAAGCTTTTAAAAAATCTCAGATTTTCCAAAACATTAAAACATCAAAGATTCCAAAAAAATGTAAAAAATCAAGACTCAAAAAATTCAAAGAAATCAAAGAAATTTAAATAATCTAAAGCTTTAAAAATCCGAAAAATGCAAAGAATTCAAAAAATCTAAGAATTTTCACAAAGTAAAATTATTTAAAAATATTATAATATTATATATATATATATATATATATAATTATATATATATATATAATTATATATATATATATATATTATAATTTAAGAAATATCGGAAACGAATCCGGAAATTTGAAAATTCTTAAATGTAAATTTCCAAATAGAAAAATTCTAAAATTTGTTAAGGCCTAGATTTTTAAACATTATTTATTACCTTCCTCCATTTCTTAAATTCTTAGATTTTTCCCAATTCTACTTTTTTCATAGAATTATGGATCTAAAATTCTGAATTTATTCTTTGATGCTGAAATGTAACAATACAATTAAAATATGCGATAGAAAAATTTTTAAAAAATATTGGAAGCCTTCAAAATTTGAAACTCCAGTCCATTGCTTTTGTAAAAATCTGCGGTAAACCAGTGTAATTACATAATTACTAGTCACCCAAATTAAACTTCATAATTTTTAATAAGTTTTGAAATTAAAAAACAAAAATTAACTAATTAAATTAAGAAACAAAATTCAGTACATTTAGTTTGGAATTAGCAATTTGCATTTTCCTGGAATCTCAGCATTTGCTGATTTTGTGTTTTTATTTATCGTTGTTAGAATTATTCATAATTCTTAATCTAATGCTGATTTTTTTAAGCGTTGTTTTTCAAAATTCTTTGATTTTAATTGTAGTTGACAACTTTATAATCATACAGAACTATCCTGTTTCATTTTCACGATGATCAATTTCTGATAATTTCTTAATTCTTATTAATTTTACGGTCGATTGCTTTTATGACCAAACCATAATTATCTCATTGGAGTACTATTTAGCCATTGCATTTTCAATTTCAATATCTTGCAAAGAAACAGAATCCAAAAATAGACGGTGAATTTTGATCTCCACTGTCGTTATTAATATGAATCTGGAAACCCGGATCACCAAAACAGGTTAAAAAAAAACATTTTTGGCTTGGATGATAAAACACTTCCTCATATTTAACTATTTTCTCCTAAAAATGTCATTGTTACATGGGCAACATTTTCTGGCTCAAATGTATAAACTAGCAGATTTTCTTCTTTTATTTAATTTTCTTTGTGGAATTGGCAAGAAGATTTTTTTTTGGGATCAGTATTTCTTATTTTTTGAAAAAGATCAACATAAATAGGGTTTTAATTTTTTTTCGTCTATTTTGGTTTTTTACTAAAATCAGCGTGTTGAAAAAGTTTAAAGCCTCTTAAAATTAATCACTAAGAAAAGTTTCTTTAAATTCTTAAATTAAATAAAAGCAGTCCAATTTTCATGTAATTACGTTTACAGCTGAAGATGTGTAAAATTTTAGAAAAATTCTCTGTGTAGGTATTATTAAAAAAAAACGTTACATGCTAAAAATAAGTTTTGCAATTTTTCCTTTTTTGTTAAATAATCCAAGTCTGTTCAGTATGTAAAAATTTGTATACTTAAACGTTAACGACTGTTTGAAATGTAATTTTTTTATTAATTAGTGAATGCAGTGTGCACTTTAGCCGGCGGTATTCCAACAACTTGTGCAAAGCTGGACTCAAAGAACGACTTATCGCACAAGCTATTAAGAAGAGTAAATTTATATGGAAAACGCACATAAAGCTTGGACATTTCTGTTTCTGCAGGTATGCAGGACCGTCCATTAGTTTTAGTGTTCCCCATTAAAATGCGTTTAAGTTGTGGAGTCGCAGTATATTAATAAACATAAAATTGAGCCACTAAAATGTGTTTATGCCGATGCGAAATACCTAATAAAGTCCAGCACAGTAATTTAATAATTTTCTCGGAATCGTTCGATGGAAGTAATTGCTTCTTTTCAGCAGAAATGCTTAAAAATTACTTATAAATTACAGAAATTGCGCTATTATAGTTGGGTCGATTGATTAGTTGGAATAAAACATGACTTTGGATTCGATCACGATCAAGGCGAGCCTATTGTGATGCTACGGAATATTTTTGTACGAGTGCAATCATTTCGGTGACCGGCTTGACCCGGACAGAGAACTGCACTGAACACTATCGCCACCATAAAGTTTAAGTACCACGTAAAGCTCTTTGCTCGCTTGTAGACACGTCTTGACACATATCCTGGATATCGCAGGCGCGTTATTTACTGAACTGCTTGCGAGGAACCGTTTCAGCAAGTCGTGCAACTGAAACGCTCTAATACCGGAGGTAATCGCTAAAAATCGCTCTAAATTCGAATTTCTACCAACACGACCTTTTTGGCTTTGCAATGAAAGAAACAGCGGCGTTTTAATGAAGTTGTAAGATAAGTCCCGCGAGCTGATATCCTCTGCTGATAGGACATTGCATGGTTTATTCCACCGATATTGGGTATGTGGCCGATGTGGATCCGTATCTCCTGCACTAACCTCATTAGCGGGTGTCACATTTACATATAATAGCAGGACCCATATAGGGATGCTGCAATGTACCGCACCTGCTACATTTACATAATTTAATTAAAACATTACTCCTGGTCAGCAGAGCCCACGGATGCCATTTAAAATGCCCGCTTAGAAACGGAGTAAATTATTTGCGTTATATCGAATTTGAACGCCTGTTTTCACCGGATGCTTATGCGTTTAACAAATCTGGATCCTCTCACTCTTCGTGTTAAAAATTATCACGTGAAAAGCTTGAGAGATGAGATTAAGAATTATAAAGTGTTGCGAACAAGATTTGTGGAGGTAGACTACTCGTAGGAATGACAGATGTTAAACAGAACAAATCTGTGGGAAAAACAAAAATACAATAAAAAAAAAAAATGATAATGCTTTTAGAGTATATACTTTTGTTTAGTTTTGGGTGTAAATATTTTTAAATCGAATTTAGTATTTTACATATTCTAATAATGTTTTCATGTTTTGTAAATTAACTACGTATTCTACTTGTTATGTAAATAAATAATATAAAAACTTAAAAATTGAGAGAATTTTTAAAATTTGAACGATAAAAAAATCAGAAAATGCGTATAAAAGTGAAAACTTAAAAAGAAAACCCGAAGCATTTTTTGCATGTTGCTGGTTTCTGTATCAAAAGAAGACTAGAATTTAGATTTACACGTGACACTCACTTTTATTGTCTTAAAAAATGCAATTTCTTAGTTTTATCTCATATGGGAAATTTTTTCAAAGTTGGCATTTTTTCGGGTTTTAAGTTATTGAATTTGGAAGGTTTATAAGAGTAAAACTTTTAGATTTTAATAACAGAAGGTTTGCACGTACCAAAAAATTCAAATTCTCTAATTTTTTTTTTGTGTCCAAAGATACTAAAAAGTTAATTTGATACGCACAAATTTACAAAATTACATTAAATTGTTACAAATACCAAATTGGTTGTTTTCTGAATAGATTCTTTATGGTATTTTTATTTTTTTTGGAATTTTTTGATTTTAAAATCTAATTTTTTTTATATTGTCGATTCTTTTTTGAATTGAACTGATTTTTTTTGATTTTTTGAGTTTAGGCCTTTTGAATGTCTTATTAGATTCATTTTGTTTCTATATATTGAGTTCCACAGTTTTTTTAGATTCTCTAGATTCTTTGGAATTTGAGATTTCGTGTGTATTTTTTTAGATTTTCTTATATTGTTTACATTTAATATATTTTTTTGTTGCTTAGACTCTGCTTTCGTCGTTTGAATGGTTTATTATCTAGAGATTCGCAATTTTTATTTAAGCTTTTAATATTTTTGGACTTTTTAGATTATTTAAGGTCTTGTATTTTTTGATTTTTTTTTTTTTGGTATTGATTTTATAGGTAACTTAGATTTTTTAGATTTTTTATTTTTGTTGAATTGCCATAACTTTATTTTAAATTTTATCTTATTTGTTTTTTATTTATCCACAGATTTCTTTCAATCTTTACATTTTTTCAAAAAATTACATATTTAAATTTTCTAAACAATTTGAACGATTTGAATACTTTAAATTTCACTGCTTTGCATTAAATTATTTAATTTTGTTTTTCAAAATATTGCTTCTTTTAATTTATTTTTTGTAAAATTATTGTTTTTTCAATATTTTTTAGACGCATTAAATAATATAGATTTTCTTCATATTTTTTGAATTTTTTAAAATTTTGAATTTGAATTATTTGCTTTTATATTTTTTGATTTTAATATTCGTTCCAATCTGTAATTTTTGTTGAAACTTAAATTTAAATTATAATTGCTAGTTGGTTTTAGAATTACTGTACATTTTTACTACCTGCAGTAAATTGTATATAACGCGTATGAATTTTTGACAAAATCCGCTTTTTAGTTAATCAATAACTAGAAAAGTTAGATATTCTAGATCATTTGACTATTTTAAACAATACAAAGAAGATCAAACACTCAAAGTCCAATACTTTTAAGAAATCCCAATCAATTCAAAAAATATTAAAACATACAAAAAAAAAACAAAAAATACAAACAAACTAAATGCTCAATGCAAATTTACAAATCCAAAATCTCTAGAAAATCTAAAGCTTCTATTGCTCAAAATTGCATTTTTTTAACCTGTTGTATATTTTTTACCGATTGATTTTACACTTTGGTAACCTTAAATTTGGACAGTTGAGGATTAAGATCCTGAAATCTTTGCATTGTGCAAGTTAACTTGACATATATCTGATATATTAAAAAGCATTTTTTCTAAAATTAAAATGATAAAATGAAACAATTCAATTTTATTTTATACCGAGAATCATAATAATTAAGTATCTTTAAGAAAATTTATAATTCCTAAATGTCTCTTCAGTTTTTAATAAGATTTATGATGTAGATCCGCAAAATAGTCTAAAATAGAATAGACTCAGAAAATTCATAAAAATAAAATAAAAAATAAAAATAAAATAAAATAAGCGACTATCGGCAAACAATAGTAGCTGTTAAAAGGGGTACTATTTTGATTTCATAAATTTGCATAAGCATTCTGGAGCAAATATAATCCGTAGAAATTCGCTTTTATATCCTAAAATTGTGTTTTTTTTGGAGGTGAATTTAAGTGTTGGCATACCTATAAGTGTAGAAAATTTGTGAACTTTGTAGCAGGATACTTTTACCTCCTCATCTTTTCCGTGAGTAACAACAAATAAATGATTTTCTGTGAGAAAGTTTATCCGAGCTTAGCACACATCGTCTACGATCGTATCTCTAGTCTAGTTTATTTTTGTAATCTCACGATATTTCGAATTAATAGCCCAAAATTCGTCTTTTCAATCAGATCACATTAAAAATGTCAGTAATAATTGGCACCTTGCAAGAAACTAAAAACTCACTAAACGTTGCTTTTACATTTCGATAATAATCTTAATCCGTCGTATTTCAAAAAAAGCAAGAAATGTAATCCAACAACCAGTTTGGTTCTCATGCCATCGGTCTTTCATCGAAGAGTTTCAATCCCATTAGCACTCCTCGAGAAGATATATTTAATTTTCCTCACACCTCATCCAATTGTGTGTCGTATTATTTATCCACTGTAGAGACTCACTTGTAATCTAAAGCTTTTAATGGTTCTGACTTTTTTTGGACAAACAATCAATCGAAAATAACGCCAAAGGACTGATAAGTGATAAATAACACTCGATCGGCACCTGGACTGTGCAGTATTCCATTAGCATCAAACGGCTTTTAATGTGAAATATCAAGTATTGACAATAGTTGTTTTCTTATCGCATTCGTATGTTACGTCGTCTGCTACATTGATTTAATATGCGCAAATCCGTGTAATGGATAATTCTCCATATCTAAAGAATTATTCATTCATCAACCGTTCGCGGTGTTCTTCTTTGCGACGGTCGTGAAACCGCAAAAACAAAATAAAACGTTTATTGGTTCTGATGTGGGGATTAGCGATGCATAAAACGAATAAATAGAGAAATGGCATAGTAATAATTAAATAAACAATGGAATATGCGATAAAATGTAGCACTTGACGTGCCACCGTGATACAAATGTAATGTATCATTTAGCGGTATCAGTCCCATATGCTCAGTCCATTTCCATAATCAAATAGAGATAGGGAATTGATATTCGCAGCAACAAGTGTGAATGTCTGTTTGATTCGTGTGGATCTGTAAACGGATATGCAATTGACTACCTGTGGGTTGCGGTTAATGCATTCATGACGTTTCCAGCTCGGATTCGGAGGAAATCCTCCTAATGCCTGCAAATCACCATTTACAATTTCCGGAGAGCAAGTCATTTCGATCCAACTCACAATTATCAGACGGTGTACCTTTTTATTACAGACAGGCGTTTCTCTATTAATGGGAATCTGTTCCGTGCAAAATTGTCCGATTTTTTTTGAAGAAACAATATTTATTCAATTTTTCCCCGTCTTGTTTCCATCAATTCATTAATTCGCGGCGAGATTTTCCATCAACCCTCGACGGTACCGTATTTAAAAAAATAAAAAAGACTGAAACGGTTAAGCAGCAATTAGCAATAAAATAAAAAATAATATCCCTGTAGACAGTAAAAATCCGCCCCGAACAAGTTGGCTTGCAATTTACTATAATTGCGGGCGCTGATATTAGCAATAAGCTGATTTTTTATTCACCCTGTCTCTTATCACCCCCCAACCTGAGAACAATAGCTAATCTGGGACTGAGTTTTTCTAGAGGCTCGTTTTTCTTAACAACTGCCGTCTTAAGGATCACTATTGGCTAACAAAGAGAAGATACAATATGCTCCGCTATAACACTAAAAAGAAATGAGAAGCCTCGCCGCAAGAAATTCTTGAATATTTTATAATTTGTAACAGAAGTCGCCAACTTTTTGATGAGTGGATCCAATTAAATATGAATAATTTAGTTAATGGTGACATTAGATGTAATTGATATCCCCTACTCTTGAATTATAATTAGATTTTCGCGGCTCCGACGAAATTAATTTCCAGTTCCGAATTTGCAAAACAACCAATTTCGGATTTTTACAACGAACTTCGTGACTTTCAAAAATGTCTTCATCATCGAGGTGAGAGCTTTCTATAATAACCGAATCAAAAAACGCATAAAATTTAGACCATAAAGCACATTGTTGGGGCAATGTGAGACGTACATTGTTACATATGCAAATTGGATCTCTAACTTATTGTACACATCTCATAAAGACAGAGACGTAATACGATTTTATATTTTCTTAGCGACGCGTTCCCTAACAACGCGTCAAATAAAGTTATGTTATTGACGTCAGGAGAATGAGAGTTTCTGATTGCGCTTTTTGCGTAAACGCATATGCAAAAAATATTGCCATGCGGAGACTATAAAGCTTCGCAAACTAGAAAAGTTTAAAAAACATCATGGGAGTTATTAATTTTAATAGTTGAAAAACACATCTTCATAGATTAAATTTACGTTAAACCTCAAATGAATTAAAATTTATTTAGTGATTTTATTTTTTGTTGGCAGCATTTCACCGTATTTATCGATGAAAATGTCTTTTCTCTAGAAACTACACATCTTTAGCTTTTTTATTTCATTTTGGAATATTTGTATTCGTAGACCTTTTTCAGTCTTTAGATATTTTATACGTTCTCTATAACTTTTTAAACCACATATATTTTTAGATTTTCAAATTATTTGAATACTTTTATTTCTTCCATTTTTTTTTTCAAAATATCTTTAGATTATTGAAATTTATAGTAAATTTATTCAAATTTTTGACATTTTTAAGACCCATTAGATACTTTGGATCTCTAGAATGTTCTTTCTATTTTTTGAATTACTTAAATTTTTTTCAAGTATTTTTTTGTCAAAAAATTTAAAGAAGCTTAAATTTTTTAATAGGTTTTTCTATTTTGACCTACCTTAATCTGCATATAAGATATATAATTTAACGCATACTATGTACTTTCACAAAATCTGCAAATACATCTAGATTATTTAAATGAATAAAAAATATAATCAATACAAATCACTCAAAAATAAAAGGTTTTCAAGAAATTCCAAACAATCTAAAAAATAATAATAGAATTCAAAAAAATAGAAAAATAAAAATTCTAAAAAACCAAATGATCCAAACAAATTAATAAATTTAAAAAATCTAAAAAATCTAAAAATTTTGTTTTATTTTGTAAATCTATAGCTCAAAAACTAAAAACTCTAGAATAATATTCTAGAAATTAATAAATCTAATTGCTGCAAAACACCTCAAAAAATTAGCGAAAATTTAAATTTAGATTAACCCCGTCAACATAAAAAAATTAAAATTACCTAAGCGATTTTTATTTTTCTATAAATTTTTTCGATCTTCAGATATTTTAAAGTCTAGATTTTTCGATTTTTTTAGCTCTTTAACATTAATCTTTTAAACTGTATTCCTAGAAAATTTTAAATTTTTGCACCTATTAGATTCTTTGAGCCATTTGAAGACACTTTATCCGTCAATTTTGCATTTCAAAATATTCTTAGACTTTTTGAATTTAGATTTAAATTTTTATTTTTTTTTTCGTTTTTAAGACCTATTAGATACTTTGAATCTTATAGATAACTTACTTTTTTATATTTTTTAAGTTCTTTAGAATTTCTATTTGTCTTTTTTTTCTTCAATAATTTATTGATTGTTTTTAAACTGTTTTAAATTTATTTTCGATTTTGACCCACCTTAACCTTCATACAAATGTATAAAATTTAACGCATATTGTACATTTTTGACAAAATCCGATTTTTAGTTAACGAATATTAAAAATGTAAAAATAAAAAAAAATTCAGCATTTAAATGTTCTAAAAAATATAATTAATAGAAAGCTCTAAAAATCTAAGGTTTTCAGGAAATTCCAAACAATCCAAAAAACATTAAAAGAATACAAAAATTAAAAGAAATAAAAATCTAAAGACACTAAATGATCGAAGTAAATAATAAATTTAAAAAAAAACGAAAAATTTTGTTTTATTTTGTGAATCCACAGCTCGTAAAGAAATAAATCTGGGAAATCATCGTAGAAATTATTAATGCTAATAGCTGCAAAATACCTCAAAAAATTATCAAAAATTCAAATTCCAAACCCTGTGACATTAAAAAATTAAAATTTATTACCTAAGCGATTTTTATTTTTTGTCAGGCCCACTTCTAATAGTTTAATGATGCAGAATTTTACTATATTTATCGATAAAAATGTTTTTTAAATATTTTTCTGTCAATAATCACTTACTTTAACATTTTTATTTAATTTTGGATTATCTGTATCTATAGATTTTTTCGATCCTTAATATAAGTCTAGATTTTCCGAATTTTTTGTTAGCTTTTCAACATTCATCTTTTAAACTCTATTCCTAGAGAATTTTAGATTCTTTGCATCTCTTAAATTTTTGAGCCATTTCAATGTGTCTTATTCGTCAGTTTTGTATTTTAAAATATTCTTGTATTTTTTAAATGTATATTAAAATTATTCAACTATTCAACTTTTTCAATTTTTTTAGCCCCGTTAGACTAATCAGATCTTTCGGATATTTTTTTTTATATTTCTTAAGTTTTTTAGAATTTCTATTTGAATAATTTTTTTCAATATTTAATTAATTATTTTTACATTATAAACAAGTACGAAGAATCTAAAGATTTCCAAAAAAATTCATGCAATCCAGAGAACACTAAAAAAGTGCAAACAATTATTAAAAAAAAGCACAAAAATTTCAAAGAAACTAAATGATCGGAGCAAATCCGCAAATTCAAAATATTTAAAAAATTCAAAAATTTTATCTGTTTTTATAAAGCCACAGCTCGCAAACGACAAATTTAAAAAAACATTACAGAAATTATTAATTATAATAGCCACAAAACACGAAATATTAGATTTAAATAAAACCTGCCAACATTTAAAATTTATTTAGTGTTTTTATTTTTTGTTGGCCCACCTCTGGTAATTGAATGATCGATAAAAATGTCTTTTCTCTCAAAAATGCACATCAGCCACTTTGACATTTTTTTAATTTATAAATTATCTGGATCCATAGACGTTTTTAGATCTTTCGACATTTGAAACTATTTTTTGAGTTGTTTTGGCTTTTTTACATTTTCTTTATCTATTTAAATTCCTTTTCTAAAAATTTTTGAATGTTTTAGATTCTCTAAGCAATTTGACTAATCCGAATACTTTTATTTTTCAGTTTTACGTTTCAAAATTTTCTTAGATTTTTTGAATTTGTTTTAAAATTATACATCTTTTCCCATTTTTTAGGCTCAAAAAATACTTCGAACCTTTCGAATATTTTTATTTCTTTATAGTTTTTGAGTTCTTTAAAATTTCTATTGATTTTTTTGTTCTTCAAAGTTTTATTAATTGTTTTAAAAAGTTTTTCGATTTTGAGCCACCTTAACTTACAATCAAATAACAAATTTAACGCAAATTATACGTTAATTAAATCATTTGAATGTTTTACAGAATACGATCAATACAGAAGACTCAAAAATCTAATGCTTCTACAATCTAAAATACATTAAAGAAGTGTAAAATATACAAAAAAAAATCTGAAAATAAATTATCGAAGTAAATCCACGAAATCTAAAAATTTTATTTTATTTTTTAAAGCCACCACTCGAAAACTGGCAAATCTGAGAAAACATCATAGAAATTGTTAATTTTAGTAGCTGCAGAACACCTCAAAAAGATAACAAAGGATTAAAGCTGTCAACATCAAACAAATTAAAATAGATTTAGTGTTTTTATTTTTTGTCGAGCCACCCCTGATAGTTTAATGGTGCAGTATTTCGATGAAAATGTCTTTTCTGTCGAAAATGCACATCAGCTACTTTAACTTTTCGACTGGCTAATCCAATTGGGGAGGGAATTTTTAAACGAGGGTTGTTATTTTTAAAGATCTTGGCTCATCGATCATAAGAACGCATTTCGCCAGCGGTGTTTCATAATTTTTTGATTAAATTTCAGCGAATGCTGTGCACACAAAGTCGGAAATAAGAAGTGAGCTTTTGCATTTCAATATCAAAAAATATTCAAATATTTGCACAAATGATTATTCCATTAAAATGAAATTTACTCAGGTATACAATAGCTCTGTGTTTTATTCAAATGCGTGCTTTCTTCCCCCGTTTCCGCATCCACGCCGCCGTCGATTGAACGAAAACATCGTTCCGACTTTCTCGTTTTTATTTTTGAGGATAATTGCGTGAAACGTGTGTCAGGTGTTGAATGATTTATTCTGGATAATTAGAAGTTTAAAGATCCCCGTGAAGACGGCGTTTCTAATAGAAAGAAATTGATTCATTGCAGCCTCCGTTACAGCTACAAATTCACTGACTGCTTTCTTCCGCTACACACAGATGAATGCAATCCATTTATCATCGCTATTTTGCGGTTGATAAAGATTTAGTTACATTTTCTTCCTTTCAGCCTGTTAATTCAAACGCGGGGAAATTTCACATTATCATTTTTTCATTATTTGTTTTCTTTTCAGCGCACACCCTTCAAGGAAAAAAATTACCGTGATATTTCTTTCTGTACACGTAAATCTACTTATCGGATAATCAATTATTCACCTTCAAAATTAATTGATTTGTAAACCCTCATTACGCAGATGTTTTTATTCAGGTAATTGTGTAAAAGCAGATGCTCCAATTATTATTAAAGTGACCACGGAAAAACGTTTACCGAGGCAATTACAACAGTTTGTTACAAAGTCGTCACTCATTTTCTTTTTTCAAAACAGGTCAATAACTGCTCAAACTCGTTCTTCCTTAATTTAAAGTTTAAAGAAAAACAAACCTGCGGCACTGAAAACAAACACTCTCCATTTTATTCAATAAAACGAACTGCATTCGAACAGAACAATAATTTTTTTTCTTTGTTGCAGCCGAGTTGAAGATGGACGTGTTACGCGAACGAGAAGTGAAAGACAACTTAGAAAGACAACTCCTCGACGAACAAAAAATGCGAGGTAAGCAAATACGAATTCATTGTTGTTATAAGTATTTCCAGACATTGTTCGCAATCTTTGTGTTTCACAGACGGTATTGTTTTAAAATAAAATGTTTTTGAGTGGTTGTGTTGGAAACTCTGTGGGCACACACTCAATAGAAAACTTTTCAATGAATACTGATTTAATTAAAGATCGCACGAACATCTTAAATAAACAATTAATCCATTATTTTGTAAATACGAGACTCGCTTTTATAAAATTCAACAAGCACTACGACCTTTGCTTTTTTGTGAAAACTTCAAACAATGCAAAGCCGCTATTATCGCAATATAAATTGAGCTTAAATATTAGAGTCGTCTTGAGACAGTAATTCTAGAGTGGCATTTCGAAAAGGTCAAACTGGCAATAGAAAAGGCAATGAGCAGCTAACCCCTACACTTGTACTTCTTCTTCAAGGGTGACTAACTTAAGGATGTGTTTTACGCGAAGGGAGAAACAACGAATAGCAAACATGGCTCAAATAGGCCACGAGTTATTAGAAAATTGGAAAACTATCTGATGTTTGTCTTTGGTAAATAAATACAAATTTTGCTTACCCTTTTGAGATTATGAGAAGCGTGTGCTTTCTAAAACAGTTTGAATTTCAATTAACAACATAATGGACCTTTAAATTAATGTCATTAAATGTATTACAGGTTTTCTAGTACATAAGAAAAAAAATTCCTTTAAGTAAAGCTTTTTTGAACAACTTCAATCGAATCGAAAATCGATCAAAATTCAAAAATAGAAGTAGGGGCGATATTAAAGCTACTGTTTTATGCTTTTAATTTCAGTTTTAACAAAATTCTTAGAACATTTATATCATTTCAAATATTCCTAGATCTATAAAACAAATTCTTAAATTCTAGATAATACATTGTTAGAATTAAAGTTTTTTGTCTTTAGATCTTAGTTTTGTAAAAGCAAACTTTAGCAGTTTATAATTTTTAATTTAATTTGGAAATCTGTAAAAACAAAAATCTAGCATTTTAAGTTAAAAAATCTAAAAATTATCTAGCTTGTAAAATCTGTGAATGAATCTAAAATATTTAGCAATTCAAAAATAAAATAAATAAAACAAAATCAGAGGTGTTAGGTGCTGAAAGCTTGAGAACTGACAAACCTGAAAATCCTAAAAATCTAAAAACCTATATCGTGAGAATTTAAAACTTGAAAATTTTAGAATGGCAAATTCAACAAACAAATTAAAATTTTTAACTCTAAGAATGTCACAATTTGAGAATTAATAGTCTAAGAAACTAAAAATTTAAAAATGTGAGTATCTCAGATTTTAAGAATTTGAGAATATAGAGATTTGAAGATCTGACGATATGAGACTATGAGAATTCAAACATGTGGAAATCTAAAAATCTAAGAATCTGTGAATCTAAGAATTTAAAAATGTGGAAATTAAAGGACTGACAGTCTGTGAATTTAAGAATCATGGAATTTAAGAATTTACTTACCACTTTTATCTATTTAATTTTAAAAATATAGAAAATAAGAGTCCAAGAATGTAAAAATTTGAAATTATGAGAATCTGAGAATCTGAGAACCTGCGAATCTGAGAATCTGAGAATCTGAAAATCAGAGAATCTGAGAATCTGAGGATCTGAGAATCTGAGAATCTGAGGATTTGAGAATCTGAGAATCCAAGGATTTATGAACCTAAGAATCTGAGAATTTGAGAATCTGAAAATTAAAAATCAAAGAATCTGAGAATCTGAAAATCTAAGAATCTGAAAATCTAAAGATTTAAGAATCTGAGAATTTGAGGATTTGAGAATCTGAGAATCTGAGAATCTGAGAACCTGCGAATCTCAGAATCTGAGAATCTGAGAATCTGAAAATCTGAGAACCTGCGAATCTGAGAATCTGAAAATCTGAGAATCTAAAAATATAAGAATCTGAGAATCTGAGAACCTAAGAATTTGAGAATCTGATAATCTGAGAGTCTGAGGATTTGAGAATCTAAAAATCAAAAATCGAAGAATCTGAGAATCTTGGAATCAAAGAATAAGAATAAGAATCTAGAATCTATGAAACTAAAAATTTAAAAATTTGTGATCATAAAAACATAGAATTCCAAAAAACTTAAAATTTAAGAATCAAACCATCTTAGAATTTAAGAAGATCCAAAAATCCTACCAACTAAAAATTTAAATCTCTAAGAATTTAAGAATCTAATATTCTATGAATCTAGGAATTAAATATTCTATAAATCTAAAAATCTAAAAATCTAATATTTTAAAAATTTAAGAATTTAAAAATTTAAAATTCTAAAAATATAAAAAATATCTAAAAATATAAGAATATAAGGATTTGAACAACTGAAAACCTGAAAATTTAATGATCTGGGTAAGAATCTAACAATGTAAGAATTTGAGACTGTAAAAATATGAGATTCTGAGAATTTGAGAAATTGACAGTTTGACAATCTGAATAAGAATCTAAGAATCTAAAAACCTGCCAAAATAAAAAAAATAGAATTTGGGAATCTGAATGAGCATCTGAAAATCTAAGAATTTAGAAACCTAAAAGTCTGAGGATCTGGAAATCTGATAATTAGAGAATCTGAATAAGAATTTAAGATACGCAGAATCTGAAAATATAAAGATCTGAATATCTGAAATTTTGTGAATTCAAAGATATGTGAATCTAAGAATATCTAAAAATGTTCAGAATCTGAACTATAATTCTAACAATTTGAAAATCTTAGAATCTAAAATTTTAAGAATCTAAAAATATAAAAATCTGAAAATTCTTAAATCTGAGAATCTGCGAATCTGAGAACTTGAGAATCTGAGAATCTGGAAATCTAAAAATATGAAAATCTGAGAAGCTGAGAATCTAAGAATCTAAGAATCTGAGCATCTGAGAATCTGGAATCTGAGAATCTGAGAATCTGAGAATCTTAGAATCTGAGAATCTGAGCATCTGAGAATCTGAGAATCTGAGCATCTGAGAATCTGAGAATTTGAGGATTTAAGAAACTAAGAATCTAAACACTTCAGAATCTTTTAATCTAAGAATGTAAGAAAACATAACCTAAAAACTTCTAGTCTAAAAATTTTACAATACTAGAAATTAAAAATTGACAATCTCTAAAAATGAAATTTTTGGATCGTCAAAGTTCTAAAAACTAGAAACCTAAAAACCTAAAAGCTTGAGGGATAAAAGAATAATAAGATTTGACTTTTTTAAAAAACAAAAAAACCGACAACCTGCCGATAATTAAAACATAAATTTCTGATTCTAAAAATCTCGTAAACTGAAAATCTAGAAAATTTATAACTTGATAATGTGATCACCTAAAAACTTAAACTTAAAATCTAAAAAAATAAAACTTCTAAACTTTAAATCATAAAAAACTAAGATCATAATTCGATAATCTTCAAAAATAATAGCCAGTAAACTTAATTTCCGAATTAAAAAATTTTGAACTATAAATATGTCTCTAAAATATGAGGCTAAGGAACTGGATGGAAAACTCTAAATATAAAATTTTAAAAAACTGGGAACCTGTATATTTGAGAACCACATAGTATCTGAGAATTAAAAAATCAAAAAGTCTTAGGATTTGAAAAACAAAGAATCATAAAATTGGATGGTATAAAACCACAAAACCTAGAATTATGCAAATATGAGGATCTTAGAAATTCAAAAACTCGTCCATTTGAAAAATTAAAAATCTTAAAAACTGAAAAAATTAAACCATTTTTTGTGGAATTTTTGTTGAGATTTCAAGATAAACAACACTACAAAAATCTAAAAATTTCAGAACCTGAGTGCCCCAAAATATAGAAATTTAAAAAGCTAAAAACTTGAAAACCCGAAAATCTCAAAATTCGTTAAATACAATCAGATTATTAAATTTTTTTATTTCCCGTGGTTTTGATTTATCAAACGTGTGTACTTCTGTTGTTTTTAAAAAGTCAAATCCGTCTGCAATAAATAACCCCATTCGCACCGATTAGCGGCAATTATCATCTGTCTGCCGCGTTGTTCCGGACATCCGGTTGTTTTTTACCTCGTCGGAATACCACACATTAAGCGATTTTTCTTCCCATAATAACACGTATGAAAAATGAATTAATTACTGTTTATTAACATTGTAGTGCACATTTTAAACAGGCAATTACTCATCTCGTCCGTCTTGTCTTATTTATTCGAGTCGTGCATTTTTCTTTCAGGGTAAGTGATTTTTTACATCGTATCAAGCATTACATGTAATTATCGCGATTACCTCGTTAGGCTTCTTCAGCATCTTTGTGTTGCGACCCTTTATCGATGTCCGACTGCTGACATATTAAGTTTCTCGGTGAAGTCAGTGAACACTTTATATTTCGCCCCTCGACGATGTCACAACAAGGCGCATCGATTGGAAAAGGAGAGTCGTCCGTCACAGAGACGTCATCGTCCTGAGATATCTCAGGAAAGCCGCGGTAGATTGATGAGGATCGTGTCGTTGCCACACCGCGAAAATAAATCATAAAACCCAAGACGCATTTCGAATGCTCTCGATAACTTATCTGCAATACAACTTACAAATTCAACCCACTTTTTTTCCGCTGTGTCCCCAATAATAAATCTTCGAATACAAACTAGAACAGAAAGCTCTGTATTTTTTCCTCAATATATTTTAAGGCGCCTAAAATAATGTTTTTCCAGAGTAAATATTACAATCACAATGATAACAGATAAGAATAGGAAGAAGCCTCTAATAAAATAACCAGCTTCCGCTCTAAATAATTACTGTGAAAAAAGTAAAAACAGTCGATGACGAGGTGGGATCGAAGAAGTCACGCGCCGATTTTATTTCCTTTGAGGATACACCGGAAATTGCATCAAATTCGAAATCAATAATATTTTTCCTGCACTAAATTAATTCTGATTGTCGTGTCGTGTGTGGATTATTAAAAATCAACCGCCGAGTAAATAATTATTTTATTTTCGTTGAGATGGGGGGTGAGTAATTTGAGTCGTAGGAACGGTTGCATTAGAGTCCGGAAGTCACGTGCCGGAAACCCGACCGGAGTCAAACAAGAGACCATTAGCTACGAATGTCAACTGTGTTTCTTCTATTCGTTATCCAGTTGTCAAATCTAATGTTAGTATTTATTACACGGGAATGACGGTAAACAGGTCACAGTATTTCTTGTAATAGTAGGTATAAGATTTCCGGAAAAATTAACAATGACAGTTTTTGATAACTGCCGGCGTTCCAATGAGTTACTGTGGAAATTAGTTATAGTTCTAGACTCTAAAAATTTCTAAATTCAAAAAAATTGTCAAAAATCAACATCTAAGAAATCTATAAATTTAAGAATTTACTGAAAATCTTAGATATAATAAATATCTAGATAAACATGAAAACTTGAAAGCCTGAGAATTTGAGAGCTGGAAAAAGTAAAAATCTAAGAACCCATAGTATGGAAATCCAAAAACTTAAAAATCTAAAAATTTAAAATTGCTAAAGTCTCAGTATATAATCCTAAAAATTTAAGAATCTAAGCTAAAAATTTAAGAGTCTGAAAATCTTAGAGTTTTAGATTTTAAAGTTGTAAATCTAAAAACATGAGAACATGAGAACCTTTAAATTTTAAAATGTAAGAATTGAAAGATTTGAAAACCTAAGAAACTGAAAATTTTAGATTCTGAAGGTTTGAGAATTTAAGAATTAATCTAAAAATCCACTAATCTAAAAATGTGAGTAAGAATCTAATAACCTAAGAATCTGAGTATTTAAAAACATGTCAATTTCAAAATTTCAGAATCTAAGAAGTCGAAGATGTGAAAATATATAAATATAACATCCTACAAGCTAAAAATTAAACTCTAAAAATTTAAATCTAAGAATTTGGGAACCTAATAATCTAAAAATCTAAATTACTCTAATTTTTATGAAAACATGAAAATCTAAAGATCTAAAAATTCAAGAATCTAAGAATCTAAAAATCTACAAATTTGATTAAAAAATTAAAAATTTAAGAATTTGAGGCTCTAAAAATACGAGAATCTTAGAATTTGTAAATTTGATAGTTTGTGAATCTGAATAAGAATCTAAAAATCTAAGAATTTAGAAACCTAAACGTTTGAGAATTTGGGAATCTGATAGATTTGAGAATCTGAAACCACGAAGATTTAAGTATCTAAAACTCTGAGGATTTACAGCTACGAGAATCTAAGAATGTCTAAAAATGTTCAGAATTTAAGAATCCAATAATTTGAAAATATAAAAATCTAAAAATTTAAAATCTAACAATAAGAATTTTATGATCTAAGAATCTAAGAATCTGGAAATCTGAGGATCTGAGAATCTGAGAATCTGAAAATGAAAGAATCAGAAAAACTGAAAATAAATTTAAAAATCTAGAGACTTGAGAATCTAATAATCTAAAAAACAACAACGAATCCTGGCAATTTAAAAATTTTGAGAATTTGAGAAACTATTAATCTAAAAATATAAATTAACCTAATTCTCATGAGAACATGAAAATCTTAAGCTCTCTTAGAATCTAAGAATTACAAATCTACAAATCTGAGTAAATATATAAAAATTTAAGAATTTGAGACTCTAAAAATACAAGAATTTGAAAATTTGTGAATTTAATAGTTTAAAAATCTAAGTAAGAATCTAAAAATCTAAAAAAAAACAAGGAACCCTGGCATTCTAAAAACTTTAAGAATTTAAGAATCTGAATAAAAATCTAAAAATCTAAGAATCTAAGAATTAAATTATTTAACAATCTAAGAATCTGAAAATCTGAAAATAAAGGAATTAGAAACACTTAAAATAAATCTAAAAATCTAAAGACCGAGAATCTGATAATGTAAAAAAAATCATAGAATTTAATAACCTGGCAATCTAAAATTTTTGAGAATTTGAGAAGCTAAATAAGAATCTAAAAATCTAAAAATTTAGGAACCTAAAAGTTTGAGAATCTGGAAATCTGACATTTTGAAAATCTGAGTTAGAATCTAAGAACTTAAAAATGTAAAAACTATATAATACTATTAATATAAAAATATCTAAAAATGTTCAGAATGTAAGAATCAAATAATCTAAAAATCTAAGAATCTAAAAAATTTAGAATTTAATTATTTAAAACCTAAGAATCTGAAAATCTGAAATTGAAAGAATTAGAAAAACGGAAAATAAATCTAAAAATCTAAAGACTAAGAATCTAATAATCTAAAATAAACAACAAATCTTGGTAATCTAAAAAATATGGGAATTTGAGAATCTAATAATCTAAAAATCTAAACTAATTTAATCCTCGTGAGCACATGAAAATCTTAATATCTAAAAATTAAAGAGTCTAAGAATCTAGGAATTTACAAATCTACAAGTTTGAGCAGGAATATAAAAATTTAAGAATTTGAGACTCTAAAAATACGAGAATCTTAGAATTTGTAAATTTGATAGTTTGAAAATCTGTAATAATATATCAGATAATTTAATTTTTCTTAATTCTTTATTTAATTTTTGAGAATTTAAGAATCTGCATGAGAATCTAAAAATCTAAGAATTTAGAAACCTAAATGTCTGAGAATCTGGAAATCTGATAGTTTGAGAATCTGAGAATTCGAAACACAAGGATTTGAGTATTTAAAAATCTGAGGATTTAAAGATACGAAAATCTAAGAATTTCTAAAAATATTCAGAATTTGAAGATCTAATAATATAAGAATCTAAGAATTAAAAAATTTAAGAATTTGAGATTTTGAGGATCTAATTATTTAGCAAATATAAACACTGGATATCTAATAATTAAAAAAAATGCAAAAAACTGGTCAAATCTTGGAAATCTAAAAAATATGGGAATTTGAGAATCTAATAATTTAAAAATCTAAACTAATTTAATTCTCGTGAGCACATGAAAATCTTAATATCTAAAAATTAAAGAGTCTAAGAATCTAAGAATTTACAAATCTACAAGTCTGAGCAGGAATATAGAAATTTAAGAATTTGAGACTCTAAAAATACGAGAATCTTAGAATTTGTAAATTTGATAGTTTGAAAATCTGAGTAAGAATCTAAAAAATCTGAAAAAATCACGAATTCTGGCATTCTAAAATTTTTGAGAATTTAAGAATCTGCATGAGAATCTAAAAATCTAAGAATTTAGAAAACTAAATGTCTGAGAATCTGGGAATCTGACAGTTTGAAAATCTGAGAATTCGAAACACAAGGATTTGAGTATTTAAAAATCTGAGGATTTAAAGATACAAAAATCTAAGAATTTCTGAAAATGTTCAGAATTGAAAAATCTAATAATCTAAGAATCTAAGAATTTAAAAATCTAAGAATCTGAGATTTTGAGGATCTAATTATTTAGCAAATATAAAGACTGGGAATCTAATAATTTAAAAAAAAGAAATGCCAAAAGCTGACAATCTAAAAATTTGGAGAATTTGAAAGTCTTAATCGTTTTAATATTGTGAGAATTGTAAAACAATTGTCTTGATAATCTGGAAACCTGTAAAAATGAAATCTTCAAAATGTGAAATTTCTAAAAACTGAAAACATGACAACCTGAAAACCTCAGAACAAAATTATCAAAAGATTTAGCTCAGATTTTGTAAAACACAAAAAAACTTTACTGGAAAATTGTTAGACTTATTAAACACTTTTAGACTTAAAATAATTTTTGAGCAAATTTGCGTAATCAAAAATCAGATCCATTTCTGTTGCGGAAAACTCGATCGGATCGCATAAATGATGTTTCGCTCGTACAAAACCGCTATCAGTTCAAACATATGACGAGTGTAGTCAATTAGAGCAAAAACGATACATCCATGATAACACGGCAGTATCATTTATTCCATGCATACAAATTCAGTCAAACAAACAAACCCGCTAATAATTGGCGGTGTACCGAATGAATATGAATGGAAATTCAGCATTTCAGTGCATTTCTAGACTCAAGCTCGAGGCGTTTTCGCTTTAAAAAGAACCACGTAGCATTCAGCTGTCAAACCATTTTCATGCTAATTTCTTTTAATATGGCATTTAAAAGGATTTCGCTGGGATTTTTAATATTTTCATATTAGGATGCGACGTGACACTTTGAAAATATTCCCATTGATAAGATCCCGCTGACGTCGAGATTTATTTAATCTGGGTTTCACCGCACAAACGCCACGTTTTTTTCAATACATTGATAATGGCAAAGTTTAATCGTATCTGGCAGTGATATCGTGTGATATTGCATGTTAAACAATCAATCGTGTGCGGTGTCACAATGGCATTAACCGAAATAACACGCACGTGAATTACAGGAATCATAAAGTAATTAGGAAATCGACGCGTTTATTTTTATGGAGGACAAGTAGCAGACCATGAAACCGTTTTATTTTCACACATTGCAAGTAAATCGGTTCGTTCGTTTTTACGTTGGACTCTTGTAAATATCTTAATCCGAGCAATTTATCACAATTATAGGGTAATTATGGATAATTGGGACGGGTTCGTAACCATGAAGTAGGAAGAAGCGCATGCGAAGTCTTTGCATAGGTAAATATTAATAAACAACAATTAAATAATAATATATAATAACTCATTACTTCATTACAGTAATTGAGAAGCGCGGCAATTTACGACGAGACGAGAAAGAATAAAAAACCGTAAAATATTTAAAGAGACCCGACAAAAACTATGTTCACCCATCAATTCCCGGTGTTTTCCTTTCTGCTTGGGCGGAGTGCATTTTCACTTAAAAGCGATGACGAGAGGGTGCCAACATTTAAATTAAACTCTACAGAGCTTTGTGAAAGCAATTGACAAGTAATTTACTGAGACCAATGGTCATTTGTGTTGTATAAATGAGTTAGAGTGGAGTGAATAAAATTAGAAGCACTGGTCAACATCAAAGCTCATACAGAATGAACCCTTTTCGAGCTAAATTTACGTTCCGGCGTCGGAATTTTCAGTAAAACGGGTGATACATTTAAGATTTCATCATATTTTTTTATAATACATCAATTATGAAAACACCCCCAAGTAATTTTTCGTCGATGGACCGTGTATAATCTCATTCTCGATTTAAACAAGGCTACGGTATTAAATATTATTTTCCATCAACGGAGGCGCAAATTGTGGAATATTATAAGTTTCACACTCGAATAGAGAATCCTCTTGAATGTGGGGGTGATTTTTTATAATCGAAAGGGCTGCTGATTTAAATGCACATATCAAATTGTGGGATTTTTATTTTTACATATTTTACGTCGGGATGAGTCGACCGTCTGCTTACCAAATATTTTATGAAACGAGTGTTACAACATTTTATTGGTTTACTTTATGACTTGCTATTATTTACACTAATATTGTTATATTAATAGTTAACTAAATACGTAATGGAAAAATAAATATCACCGCGTTGACTTTGCAGTTTCTTGTTTGTATTGTCTCGAAGATCTTGTTAAGGTTCTTATCTATATTTGATTGTTGTAAAGTCTCCTCATTTATTAACAGCGAATCTAGGACAATTAGTTAATGATCTGTATGTATTTAATTCGAATTATAATACAATATTATAATCATCTATAACAATTGTTTGAATGGGAAAAAAATTATATACATTTTGTCCTGCTCCAGTCAATAAAAAAACAGTTAATTTAATTTTTTATGTTACTCTTGGAATAATTTTTGGAGCTACTCATTTTTTATCATTTCAGAGTTACTATTTTTAAAAATTTACTGATTTTTTGCAATGGACCCTCTTAGATGTAAATTTCGTTTTTTGTTATTATTTTTGACGCTTTTTTAAGAAGGTTTGTTCCTACAAAAATTTGGAATCTCAAATTTACTCAACTTTCAAATTTGTTTAGAATTTTATGCTAATTTTTTCTCATTTTTTTTTTAGATCTTCGTACTCGAGTTTTCAAATTTATGATTTTTTATGATTTTTGTTTATGTTTTTGCACGTCTTTTGAATGAGCTTTTGTGTATTCTAGTTTTATTTCCAAGGTTTATGTTTTATTTTAGTATTTTAATTTTGTCTTATTTTTATATTTTTTAACGTTTTCTTTTGGACACTTGGGTTGGCTCTGTCGAAACAAGTTTTGAAATTTCAAATTGTGTTGGTAGCTCTGCTTGTCATTTAAAATATCTTCTTGAGAGTTTGAGGTAAGATATTGGTCAGGCATCATAGTTTTCAGATGTCAAAATTATTAGAGAATAGTGCTGTCAAAATAAAGAAAAGCTGCTAGACGGCGATTTTATTTTAAGTGCGTTTGTTTTATTTTTAATTCACGAATTGTATGCTTTATGTAAATTTTTAAGCATTTGTTAAAATGTTGCCACAGAATTTTTTTTGCCAAATTATTTTCTAGAAATCTTAAAAAATTAAGTTTTTAACTAATATTAAAATATTAAAAGTTCGAAGAATCTAAAAACTTCCAATGAATTATAAATGGACCAAATTAAAAAAACTAAAAACTCCAAAAATTGTAAAAATTTAAAAAAATTCGTAACGTTTCCAATTTGGGTGGAAATTTTGATCTTTTATCATTCTAAATAATTTATAAAACCTTTATTTTATGGCAGTCCTAGGAATCCTGTAACCTCTGAAAAATTTTCAAAAACATGACAACTACAAATTCTGAAAACGCATCTATTTGAATAATCCTAAAAATTCAAAAATTCTATTCCGATTTTTTTTTTAATTTTGAATCTTTAGATTAGAGTTTACAATACCATTACAGTTTCAAATACTTTCACAAATTTTCAAAATTCCAAAAAAAAATCTTTTATGAGTCTTGGAAATAAAAAGGTCTCTAAAACTTTAACAGTTGTAGGTATTATGCAAAGTTAAAAAAATCGGAAATACAAAATTTTACATTTTTTAAAAAACTGCAAATATTTAAATATTTAATCTTGCAGATTCTAAAAAGTACAAAATCTTATTCTATCAATTTTCATAAATTTTAAATGTTTTAAGCATGTTCAAAAAGTCTGTAGTGAAAAATTTTGTTGAGTAAATAAATTTGTTATGCAAATATAAGCATTTGAGGGAGGTAAAGTTTCTGAATAAAATAGATTTTTTTTTAATTCTCAAACATTCTAAAAAATTGCATAAATTTCAATTATTAATAACCGAAAAAATGTCAACAGTACTTCTACAAATCCTGTCGCATTTTAAAAATTTTCAAAAATTTTATTCTTTTTGAGACCGTCGTTACAATAATGAGTACTTAATTACTAAAAACTAAATAAAATGGTACAAAATACAAAAAAAAATTAAAAATGTCATTCTGAACAAATTAGACACTATAATCATTCTAAAAAAAACTAAAAAATTACCAGAACAGCAGCTTTAGAGATGTTAAAAGAATAGAAATCAGATGACCTACCAAATTAACAATCAGAAATGCTTAAAAAATAATTTTTTAGATCCGAAAAAAATCTAGAATTTTATTAATAATAATAATAATAATAATAATAAGAAGAAGAAGAAGATATATATAATAATAAGAAAATAGGTAAAACTCCACAGATTCATAATGACCAAAAATAATTTAAAAAATTAAAAACTAAAATATTTGTATATAAAATGACAAAATTCCCTTATAAATTTAACAATTCTTAGTTCTAAAACTATATAAAAAATTACCACAAAACCTTAGCAGTTTCAAAGATTCTAAAAAGATATATTTTTTAAAAGCTCAAATTTTTGAATAATTCGTGGAATCCGAAAAAATGCAAGAATTCTATTTTAGAAATTTTCAAAAATCGTCATTCTAATGTGTCGTCATCGTCTTTTAAGGCGATTTTAAGACGATAAAATTTGGAAATGACGTAAAAATTCATTTGGTTCTATATATAATAAATACCGCGAATTTTTAATGTTATTACAGTTTTTAAAAACCAAAAAATTCTATTCTAAAAATTAAAAAAAACTTTACTAATTAATTTCCAGAAAGAAAAGCTAAACTATTGAATTGTGCACAAGAGTTGGTAAAATGAAAAAAAAACAACAGATTATTTGAAAAATCAAGCATTTAAAACTAGAAGATATTAAAAGTACAGAAATTGAATTAATCAAAAATTGCTGTAAATTTCGCTTTCGCATTCGCATTCTCCTTTTGGCCCCTTGCAGAAACAGAATCACTTTACAATTCATATCTTTATGGGTATAAATCGTGAAGTCTGTTTGAATGGCTTTAATCAAATATGTCAGTATTATTCGGAATCCCCTCGACATCATCTCAGACGATTCTAATCCAGCTAGACGTAATAGCAAGACGCGGCAGTAAATCACAGGGTTATGGTCAGTAAAACAGGTGATTGCTCCGAATTGTGCAAGTTATTTGGGGTCCGACCGTGCAATTATTGCGAGCTGTGAATGTGTCAAAGACAGTGTCCAAGAGCGATAATCCCTTCAACTAAATATGATCCACGCCAGACAACAACAGAATGGAAAATCATTGCAACGCGCAATCAAAAATGAAATAACAACAAAACCCATGTCGGCGTCGGTGTTAAATTCGGTTGATGTAATTACAGGCTTCATATGACCAATTAAAATCAAAAGGTTTCAATTGTTTCGGCTTCATTCGCCTAATGGAAGGTTTAATTTTCAATTTGAATCGTGATGGTGTAGTTGAAAAAAACGCTTTGCATTTGTGCAATAATTTCTATATCAGAACAGATAAAAAGTGGACGATGAACGTTATTATTCCTATGATTTAACGTGGGTGGCAGACGTGTAATTAAAGGTGAGGGGAAGGGAATGCGTCCAAGTGTTAAACGGAACAGCTCGAAATCCGAATCATGCAAACTTCCTGCGACCATGTGAACGGGTCCGACTCCTTGGTCCTTATGGCCATTTCGCGACAAAGATGGAATTATACCGAGGGGTGGAGATTAAACGGAGACCACTGCGGAGTTATTGTAAGACAAAGGGGTCGATTAGATAGTTTGTATGTATAATGGTGCACGTTCTTATGTCCTCGTGGTTTCGGCTGCTTTTCGGACACTGGTATAACAGCTGTGTAAGGATATGGAAGATGGTTTATGCAGATACGCAGCCTAAATGGCTTCCTCCGAAAGAAGTCTTAATGCTGTCATATTACGTGTTTGAAATAGATTATGGCTATTGTGGTAATTACAGTGTTGCCATATGGGCCGCCCGCTCTATTTATTGCTTATATAGACATTGCGTGGTGCCATTACATTTTAATGGCTTGTTCTTCGTTCGAGTGCTCTCGAATTAATCTGATTATACCTGACTTTTATACTATGTTGCAACGTTTCGGGTACACATATAAAGTGTCATTTGACCTAATTTAATTTAACATAAATCACAAAAAATTTAAACCTCACCGTTTTGCCTTGTTCTTGTTCTTCTCTGTGAGAATTTCAATTTGTCCAAATATGAAAAATTAAAATAAATATATCTTTGTATTTTTTGCAATTTGTAAAGGGTAAACATGTAAACAAATTTCGAAAATATTACCTTGATAATTTAATGCATCAAATTATTTCAAATTATGTAAAATTTTCAAAAAAATATGGTATAATATATACATATATTTTAGATCAAAATAAGTTTTTAGAATGTTTATATTCGTTCCAATCTTTCAATTTTTAGCTTTATAAAAATTTTCAAATTTTTGGTTCTTTATAGGTTTTCTACTATAAAATATATTTTTAAGATTCTTAAAATTTTTGAATTTTCTTGGGCTTCATTCATTTTTCGTAATTTATATATTTCTTAATATAAATAAACTTTTTAATATATATATATATATATATATATTTAATTTATCAGTTTCTTCAATTTTTTTAAGATTCTTGTATTTTTTCTGATTTTTAGACAACCTATGTCAATGACAAAAGAATTTCTAAAACTTTAGCAATTCTAAGGCTACAAACAAGCAAAAATCTAATCATCGTACATATTAAAAACCATAAATATTTGCAAATATCTAGCAAATTTAAAAACTCGAAAAATTCTGTTCTAGAAACTTTTTTAAACTTTGTGAGTAAAAAAAAATCTGAATTACACTAATACCCGTATATAATTTTCAAAAATTAATAGAAATGTGCGAAATTCCTAATATAAAAAATCCTAAAAAAATTTAATAAAGAAAATCTTTTTTGCAAAACTTAATAATTAAAAGATATTTAAATTTGCAAAAAAACTAAAAATTTTATTTATCCCACAACAATTTAAATGGAAACCTAAAAACCTAGAAGTGTCAAAAATATCTGAAAATACAATTGTTCAACAGATAATTCTATAAATTGTAAATATTTGCATAATCTCGCAAATACAGTAGAACCCCTTTATAAAGAGACTGGTTAAAACGAGAAATCGGTTATAACGAATAACTTACTTGGACCCTCGTTTTCCCTATTAAGTTTTTAAGAAAAAGTTCTGTTCATAACGAGCAAATTTTTATAAATGGCCGGATATAACGAAGTTTCAGTTTGGGAACTGATTGGTAATAACGAGAGTAACTGTATATATTCATTTTTCAATAGTTTTGTTTATAACGAAAATCGCCTATATCGAGCATTCCTTGTGGTCCCTTGAGTTCTCGCTATAACGAGGTTCTACTGTACTACAATCTCTAAACATCTCCAAAAATTTTAGATAAAAATAAAAGCATAACTGTTTGGATACCGTATTAAAAATTAAAAAAAATGTTAGACTTAACACAATCCAACATTTTCCGAAATATTAAAAAATGAATTTTGGAAATTTTATTAATTGAAATATTATACGTAAGATATTCAAAATGACCATTTCATTCGTAAAAAAATTTTAATTTTTTTAAAATGTTTTTGTTATTCTTATTCCAATGTTTAAATTTTTCTGCTTTTCACTTTTCTAATGCTTTAAATTTTGAATTAATCAACATTCTTATTTTTTTAGATTTTCGCTGTTTCACTGATTTTCTATAATAAATGGATTCTTTTTAAAATTGTGGTTTCTTAGAATATATTCATATTTTAGATTCTGTTCTGTTCTACTTCTTCAACTTTCTAGATTCTAAAATTCTTCAGATTTTCTAAAATTGTCTCATTTTTGGTACTTTTTTTTGATGATCTTTTTAATGTTTGCATTTGCTACTTTGTCCCTTGTCGATTTTTAGACCTTTTTATTGCTTTGGTTTTTTGGTACTTTACATTTTGCAAAATCTAAAACCTCTAGATTTTCGATACTTCCCAGATTTAAAAAAAATTATAAATAATGTCGAGATTGGTTAATTAAATTCTTGATCTTTTCGGCAACTTGAATTATTTTTATATTTCTTAGAAATTTTTCGTAATTTTTTAACACTTTCTGTTCTCCATATTTTTAATGATTATCAGCATTGTTTCACTTTTTCAAAATTCCTACATTTTCTAGACTCTAAATCTGTAAAGCTTTTAGATAATTAACATTTCAACAATAATTGTGTGATGCAGTTTTTAATTTTTTTGATTCCATGAATTTTTTAAATTTTGAATTAATCAACATTCTTATTTTTTTAGATTTTCGCTGTTCCACAGATTTTCTATAATAAATGGATTTTTTTTGAAATTGTGGTTTTTTAGAATGTATTCATATTTTAGATTCTGTTCTGTTCTACTTCTTCAACTTTCTAAATTCTAAAATTCAGCATTGTTTCACTTTTTCAAAATTCCTACATTTTCTAGACTCTAAATCTGTAAAACTTTTAGATGATTAACGTTTCAACAATAATTGTGTGATGCAGTATTTAATTTTTTTGATTGCATAATTTTTTTAAATTTTGACTTTTTTGTGTGGTTTCAAATTTGCAAATTTTTCAATTTTTTTACATTGAAAATATCTCTAAATTTTGTAGATTTTGTCGACATTTTTTGGATATTTAGGTTATTTGTTATCATTGCAACATTTTAAAGATCTGCAAAATTAAATCTTGAGATTTTTTAATTTTTATTTATAATTGCACTCACAAGTACATTTAAAAAATTGGGAAAACAATGCCAAAATTGTGCCGTATATTATGATTATAAAGATCTTTCAGAAACAAAATATTTTATTTATTAGTTCGTAGCTCATCTCATTATTGCGATTTCAAAGCGTTTTTGCGGCACTTTTTTTCCTATTGGAACCATATTTATTGTCATTGTACGTAATGCAGTTTTCTCATAAAATTAGAGCAACTAATCGTATAAGCATAAATACAAAAGTTGGACATATGAAACAAATAGTTACCAAATTCACATACTTAGAACTCAAAAATGTTTTTTTTTTTGGGAAATAACTGATATGTTTATGAATTACATATACCTAAAACATTGAATCGTGGATAGCATAACAAGATTAGGAGAAAATGTGGCTTTCTGGATGTAGGTATACTAAAATCGCCGACAAGTTTTTATTGCTCCGATAAACTGATCATGACTTTTTATTTTATAAAGTTGTCGCCATTAATTCGCATATTTCGTGTTCGAAAACAAGTTATAATCCTATATTTTTCCCAAGTAATTTATCTCGTTCCCGCTGTTTTTGTAGCAAGGTAAGTAATATTAAGTAAATTATGCATATTCATCCAGAACGGTGTTGAAAACATTTATCCAACAAAACCGCTCAGATAGAACCACATAAGTTGTAACATCGCGTGTTGTGCGTTCATTTTTTAATTAATTAAATACGAAATAATTACGCGAAAACTATCAGATCTTTAGTGTGAATTTATCAAAGAGTCTCGAATTGGACTTGTACGTTTAATCGATAATAAATTTCAAGACAGGTTTCGTCGGCTTTAGTTGTTTTGTATAATTAAGTTATTAATCTAATTAAGCCTCGAACAAATATGTGAAAACATACAAATCGTATGAAATGTGATATTTATTTTATTGGAAATAAAATATGTAGGAATGAGGCCGGCTCTAATATTATGTTACCTGTGGGCCCGAGATCAACGTGATAAAGTAAACGAGTGCGACACGACGGGAAATGGTTGATAAATCGGACAGACTGACACAAATATGCTCTGATAAGTCAAGTGTAAAAATTATTATGAATGCTTTCGATGCCTGATTTGTCATTGTATGTGACTACGACGAAGAGAAAACATTTCCGTCTGTCTTCACACACATGAAAAAATTCAAGGCACAAATTAACTTTGACGGATATTGGTGTTTTGACCACGACTAATCGTTCCAAGAAACTTTAATTAAATTACGGTTTAGCGACTTTTTGCGAATTACATACGTATCGCTTTCAGATACGATTTCGATTAGCAGCTGCAAGAACAAAAGAGCGGATAAAAGCACCGTAATGGTGGAAAAATTTGTAATGGAAATAAATTAATGCGTCTTGGTGAAGATCGTAACGCACGGGAGGTTTGGGCGTGTCTTTCTAAACATCTCTGCTTTACAAATACTCTATCAACGGATACATGTTAGTATTTATGGTCGGTTATGCATCTTAATTATATAATTTAAAGAGAAGCTTGTAGTCATTTTGAGGTACAATGATTTGTGGCCGTCAGGAAATAAATTTTTTTTTTACAATACAACAATGTGAAAATGGACGAAATACGGAGAATAGATGAAATTCACAACAACCATGATAAAGTTATGGGTGCAGGTAAAGGGTTTCAGGAATGGGTTTGATGTATGGAACTTGGAGAATGTTGCTCATCTCGCGTCATTCGCAAACGTCTTACTAAGTTCCCTCGAGCTTCGGAATGTCTGCGATATGTGTTCAGAGAATGTGTTGATGACATATTTGTCCCCTTCTGAATTAATACCTGAACGTGAAAAGAGTAGTTAGATCGTCATTTGTGGCGGGAATTTGATCGGCATCGCAGAAGAGTAAACGAAGTAAATTTTCTCCGCTAACCCAGAGGATAATTGTAGACATGCATTTTCTCGATTTTTGTTCTGTAAGCAAGTCTCGAAACGCAGATCTATCTGCATATTTATTAAACGGAAACAAGACGCCCCGTGTGGGGTGCGAGATAAATCATCCGTCCGTGAAATAGCGTCTTATAATTTAGCTTTCCTACATGAAAACTGCAAATAAGTGTACACGTAAAGTAGCGGAAAACCGTCAAACAATACATCGATGAAATAAGTTGTTCCGTGGAAGGGAAATGCGAAAGTTTGCGGTGGCGTAGAATATGATTGCCCCCTTTCTGTATTATAACAAACACGGTGCAGGGCTGCCAACGGAACAATCATGTAGGGAATGACGAGGGCGGTTCGGGGCATAAGGACTGATCTGTTGGTGAATGTGTAATGTGCCGTACGGAAATCTTAGCTGAACTTCCGTCGAAACCGCAAACTCCATCTCGAGGCTACGGTGGATCAGTTTATTATTCAATATCAAGTTTATTGGACGATTGATTGTTGGAAGGTTTTGACAGGATGGATAATACCTAAATGCTGACTTTAGTGTCAATATGAGAGGGTTTCGGCGCTAATTTATACAATTAATGTTAGTTGCGTATGCATAAATAATGTTGTTTTTCAACTAAACATGCTGATACACGGAATGCTGATTTTGTGATCAAATAACCGGAAATATACTAGAAATTAAATGTGGACTTTTGGGAAAACAACTGAAATTAAAATGCTAATTTGAAATGTAATAGTTGGCCCATGAAATATATCGAATTGTATACGTACAAATATTGCCGATATATATTATAATAACGGAATAAATAACAATTTTGTTCAAGTTGTATCAACAATGGCAGAAAATAAACGAATAATTTCACTTTTACCCTTTATATTATTCTGAACGTAAATTTTCGCATGGTCGAACTAATTCAAAAATCGTTTTTTTGTCCTACGTTTCTTTTCGGAACATAAAAAGTGTAACTGATTTTTTATAATCATCCGCAGCAACTACAATATTTGCATTTCCCGTTGGCAAAAGTGATGTAATAACATTGTCGTTGTATAATTAGTCGCAAATTGTTTTGCTTCGAAATTTGCACTAAATTTACCTATTACTCGAACAGCATTGTAAACCATAATATATTAAATAAATTTTCAGGCTTCATATTTAACTCAGTTATAACTTAAAAAGCTCGTAAATATGTCGCATTTTTTTGTTGAAACGTTTACATTTTTAAATCACGTGCTGGACTCTAGAAAAAAGTTTCTTTAAACTTTGTGAGCACTTTTTGTTTATTAAAAAGGATAACATTAGCAATGCAAGGCCATAAATATTTACCCAATAAAAAAAAATAAACATACCTGCAGGGGTTGTAAATTTTGAACTCGGAAAAGTATTATACCGAAATGGATTGTAATAAGCAAGCTGTTGCCTACCTGTTATTTAAACATTATTTTTCTACTGTAATTTATAAATCGATATAATTGATTTATTCAGTGGCCAACAGTGATTTTCGTGTCGGTGATTTGATAGTGGCTTCAGAATAAATTTTACTCCCTGATCACTAAAATGTGACCGTTTTTTAAAACAAAGTTTTTTTTTTAAATGTGAATATGACAAAACAATTTATTTTTGAACAGTATGAAAAGCTTGTTAAAAAATAATTTGTTACTATGATATAATTGCTCTGACAATGTCTTTGTGCAAACTAATGCTAATCTACAGATGAATATGGAACAATATTAAGTAAATAAATTAATTACTTAAATATTAGAAAAATGCAAATTATACCCTGCATTTACTAATATTCAATTTTTTCGTCACTATAATCTTTGTCACAAAATTTTTGAATTTATCATTAAATTTATCTCGTTAACGTCATTTCTCCGCGATCTCTCAAAAATTTGATGACTAAGTCTGTTGGTAGTAAAACAATTGAAAAATATGGAGTTTTTGTTGCATCACAATTGGCTACCCTGGTGTTTTAAAATCAAACAACGTTAAAATGACAATGTCAAAAATTTTAGGTTATGTTTCAAGGTAAATCGGGTAAATAGGGGCAGGGAATCTAATTAAATGTAAAAAGGATTTTAATGAAAGATATTAGGAAAATCAAAAACAAGAATGAGATAAACAAAGAACACAAAAGGAAATTAACGTAAATACGCTACAGATATTGTTCAAATTGTGATCCAAACATATGTTGACTCTTCTTTTTAGGCTCTCAAAAGCATTAATCAACTTTTGAGGAGAAATATTTGCGATTTCCTGGCTAATGGCAGCTTGCAGTTCCTCAGTTGTGTGTAATTTTTTTGAGAAAACGTTATTTTTGAGGTGCCCAAACAGAAAAAAATCCAATGGGGTGAGATCTGGCGATCTACTTGGCTTAATTCCGCTGCTTATTATTCTGTCCCCAAAGAATAAAATAAATGCTGTGTGTGCTGTTGCCGAATCCTGTTGAAAATGGCCATACTCAGTATGGTTTTCGCACCGATTTTCGAGGACTCTGATCCATTCTATTTCGAATGTCTTCGGCTACTTCTTCTTGGAGTGTCGATGGTCTGCCAACGGGTTTGGCCTTTTTTACGTCACCTGTTTTTAGATAACGGTCAACTAATAGCATGCAATGCTGTTTAAAAATAGGCAAGGTCACAACTTCTTCCGGGAACATGCCCCGAAATTGGTTGTACGCATCTTCCAAAGAATACTGCCGATCATTAACAGCATCCTCAACTCCGGTGCGAAAATACGCCATCCTAATAAAAATGTCATGTTCCAGAGTAAAAGCCATGTTAAAATTGATAAATTATTACAAAAATAAAACTTTTATAACAAAATTCAAATTTACTTGTCAACACTGTCAAAAGTGACAACAGGTAACAAAAGTGACAGCAACAAATACGTTTAGGTTAGAGAGATACCAACATCCTTCAAATTTTCATTGTTGCCAACAGACTCAGTCATTTTTGATCACCCTGTAGAATCATGCGATATTTCATTTGAAAGGTGCTTTAAAAAAATCCTAAAATTCAAATTAATAAGTTAAAAATGAGTGAAAATCATGCACTTTCATAAAAAAATGCAAAACACATCAATTTAGACTTTAGGAACAACAAAATTTGACACAAAGTTTCTTAAACATAACTGTCGTGCCAGAGCCCTTTCAAAAATTTGATACGAGGGATCATGTGTGCATCATTTTTAAAGTGGTTTTATCCTCTTCATAACCACATAATTTAAAAAATGTATCAATTAATAAAATTAAGAAATAATTAAAATTTTTAAGGGAGGCGGAAGTGACGTTTGAAAAATGAATTTTATGTAAAATTTTGTTTCTTTTTAAATCTAAATCATTGTGTTTCGCACTTTTCAACTTTTTCAGTTAAAATTTAAATATATTTTTGTAAAAAAAATTGGATAATTTTATAAAAGTGACGTTTAAAATGCTAAGTAATGATTTTCACAGATTTTTTTATAAACTTATAAGTTTTTGAGAGAATTAAATTATTGTTAGAAAATCCTGTATGTGATTTATTCGGTGGTCAACAGTGATTTTTTTATCGCTGAATGAATAGTGCTTTGAGAATTTTGACTCCCTAATTATAATTTTGAACACGACAAAACGCTTTAATTTTGAAAAATATGGAAGGTTTGTAAAGAAATAATTTGTATTGTAAAATCTCATTAAAATTAAGAGAAATACCTTTTAGAAAGCTGCTCCGACAATCTCTTTGTGAAAACCAGTGGTAATCTATGGAATTATATGGAAAAGTATGAAGTAATAGTACAGCCAGATGAAGTACAGAACGACTGAAATTCTGAACGAAAACTTTTGATGGAAATTACTATACGATCTCTTTATCAACATTTTTGGAACAATATTATTAAAGCTAAAGCCAGTTTCGCCCACTTACAATTTTTATACTGTAGGTTTTAATTTGTTAAAACCGTTGTAATATCTACAACAAAAAAAAATGGATGAAAAGTGATTAGTGATTTTTTTTGGAATGTTGTAGAGTACTTAAATCCAACATTTACTGATAAAAATTTGTGGTCGAGTAGTCTGATAATTGCCTTTTGGCATTATGGCACGATTTCTGGTTATGCACTAATTATCGTGCCATAAAGCCGGCAACAAAATACTCTTATCTTATCTCTGGTCAAAATTTTATGCTTGGTAAGGACAAAATAAAGCAGCAAGTTATTTTGTACAAATTGAAATTAGTAATTGTAAGTCCGGAAGTTGTGATTTTGATAATAGATTCACTTGTTAAAAAAATATAAATAGTTCCAGCTGTAGTAGTTCGCGATGATCCAAAGGTTCAGGCAATTTTCTTTTTATTATCTATAGAATCTGCCACATATTCCTCCACAACAGCATCACTTTTTCAATCACCGTGTTCTTTAAGTGTTTTAATGTCGGCGCACTATCCGCTAAAATTGTGACAGACGTACTCCGGAAGGAGTACCTCGTGGACGCGTCAGTATTGGGTAGCTTGAAGTAGCTTGCAATTTTTCTCGGGATTTTCCCAAACGTCTTGATTCCCACGAGATTTAGAATTTAGAATTTCAACATGCCTCTATAGCAAATTTCTATATTGTTTAATCAGTTTAATATAATCAATTTCTCCAGTTTCTATTAAAATGATGAAAGTTTTTGGTCGATGTGTTTTGGTGACTTTAATGTAAACAACTAAAATTGAACCTTCCTGCTCTGTAGCCCCCAAACAAACCAAAAATGGTAACATATTCCATTTGGTGTATTTGTCAAAAAAACTGTTAATGGCTCTTTTAAAAAGAAATAGGCAATCAATTTTAGAGAACAGTCAATATCTTCTTTGTCTTAAAAAACAAAATTAATATCAAGGTAGCTAACCACGTACTCTTTGGGTCCAAAAAGTATGCAAGTAGAACTGATTACGTTACCAATGTGGGATTATGGCACTCATGAAATTATCAGATGAGTTAAGCTCATGCGCTAAACTTTCATTTTTGCCATAATCCCTTCCATTATAAACTAAGATGGTAACCAATTAACACGCGTTTTTAAATTTCGGTTAGTGATAATGTAGCTAAATCAAAATACAATTTTTTTCGAAGAATTAAAAGTGGAATATGACCTAGAAGAAAATGTTATCGAACCGAAAATCAATAAAGATGAGTAGTACGTGTTTCGAAATACGATAGGACAAAACCAAGGGTCCTAACGGCATACACACGTCACGTGTCAACATATTTCTCAATATCACTTTAATACCATGTTAGATAAGTTGAGAAATCGAAAAAGTTTTATGTTAGTAGGAGAAATATGAAATAAGCGTGGTAAATTCGTCGTTTTATCAGTTCGAAATCGATGAAATAGATATATAGACACGGGTGGTAATATTCCTCCCTGGAGCTGAGTAATTATTAAATTTATGCTGATTCTACGTCTTACTCGGCCATGCCGTTCGAATTACAACAAGATTTACAATATTACCTTGATACGCCTTGCGTAATTCTAATTTATCTGAAGGGGAGGCTTCCAGAAACCGGCTGAGATATGACTATTGCGATGCTTTAACGATATCCCATTACAATCGTAAAATTAAATTATGATGGTTTTAACGACCAACAGATGATTCTGGTTATTGAAACAATATTGTTTTATCATCAAATTCCGAAGGTTTTGATAATTAAAAGATTCCGTTTCGACTGTTTGTTTGCCTTTTCATTTACTCGATGATATTTTAAATTAATATCGAATATTTACTTTCTTTCTCTACCTGCTTTTTAAGTCCATCCGCAATATCAGGAAACCGAAACCTACTTTATTTTAAAGTCCATTCTGATGAATTTCCACCCTTCTTAATTACAAACCCCAAATGGAAAGCGCCGCAAGTTTGCGCTTTATTCACTCGGTTTTAAAGGTTCTCTCGTACTTAATCCGCATCTTTGCTCTTCTCTAATCTGTGGTCATTTTTGTTCAGATAATGGACTTTTATTAATGTATAACTTAATAACTACTCTGTGGGTCCACACACGGTTTATCAAATATTCAAAGAATCGTGATATATTTCGTGAAAGCTTCGCTTGTCACTTTCAGATCGGAAGAATACTTTAAAATCTCCAAAGCATACGTTTGTGACAAATTTAAAAATAATATACGGCGTGGAAACCCTCGATATTGAGGTCGTAAATTCGATTTCGATGACCACGATTTTGCCACCATCTTTCCCTTCCAATTGGAAAATATGCACATATGATGGCGTGCCACCCATCGCGAACAAAGACAAGGTAAAAATTCGAATAAAGACAAATCTATTCAAGTGGTAAAAGACAAAGGCTTAGCCGACTGACGGCTTTCCGCACTTTGCACAAGGACATTGGTGCGTTTCGACAGCCACTTTGTACCCAATGCAGTCCTTTTTTCTCCGAGTTTCGTGTTGCATTCGAGATTAAATATCGTCGTCCAAATTCGACAACCGCCACGTGGAGAAATCCAGAAACATCGTCTCTTATCTTTTTTTTTTCTCAGGGTTAATTGCCGCCCTGCATCCGCAGAAGCCCCCAAAGCCACTTTATATCAAAATGCAAACAAAGCTATGTGTGGACTGCGGATGCACTGAATCAAAGTTATCTTAAAGGAATACCGACAGAGGGCGTTAATTAAAGTCGTGGTGTCCAAGTTGGCTAGGGTGTCAAAGCAGCTCTTTGTCAGCGGAGACTGACCGCTGCAGACTTAGGGTCTTTGATGTCCACTGTCTTAGTATTACAGGACTATTCCGAGGTGTTGTGGTATTTAGCAATGTATGAACGCTTTGTTTGTGTACTTGTTGCAAAGTCGACCGATCTCTATAGATGACCTCTTGCACTTTGTGATGCCGCACTATCAAAGCTCTGTTGCTACTGCATTTTCACACTGGTTTTTTAAATTACGTGGCAAGTGAAAAAAATGTCACTTGAAAGAGATTTACTTTCCTTTATGCTTTTACACTACGTTCAAGTTTTAATTTTCGAGTTGACAGTGAACGAAGGAAAGTCAACGGGTTTACATGACGGCGGCTCGCTTAGTACATACTCAAAGATTTCCTGAGAAGCGAGAGGCAAATGACAGGGGATAATTGACGGAACCTAACAGCAAACTTACAAAAATTGCTACAATCAAAATCAACTTTTTATAGCGACTAAACTTAAGTATGTAAGAAAAGCCAAATTTTTAAAGCTTTTCCATTCAAAACTTTTTTTTGGAAGAGCATCTTTAATTTATCAGGCTCTTATTATTTACTGTCTTGAAAAAAAATCGTTTACTAACATAATCTGCAATTAAAGTAAAAACTGAAATGAATGATGTTTTACTTATCTGACAGTAATCCAGAATAAATTGATTTTAATTGTCAAAACGGATATTCTTGTCGAACAGGTTTTGATCATTCATTTTCACTTGTAAACCACCTGTGCCGTGGATTGTGATAAATATATCTCAATTTAGATAAGAAGATAAGTGTACGGTTGGCAACGTTTTTTTTACTTTTATTCTTCATTTGAAAACATGAATTCAATTATGTATTTAATTGATTTTTTTCTGTATTTTAAACTCCACACTATTCTAAAGTTGGATTTTGCGATTTACCCTCAAAAATTTTGAATACTTAATTATTAGTAGTTTGTGGATCAATGATTTAAATTAAAGGTTTATTTTGCATTTTATACATGTTGTGTTCATATTTTATAAATAAACTGCATATTTTGGGTATCATGTATATACAACTTTAAAAGTCTTCTCAACAAGAGTTTCGATAGATAAGGAAGAACCGATTAATGACTACAAATTATAGGACACAATAGATATTAAAAGAATGTAGAATATTTAGAAAATCTGTGGAATTGATAGAATCTAGCAAATAAATGCATCAAAAAATATAAAGAAAACAACAGATCTGAAGGACCTAAGAAATCTAAAGAAGAAAAAGAAAATTCTAACAATCATTTGCAGAACTTAAGTTTTTAGGAAAATTTTGGAACATTTAGGGAATTTTGAGAACTCTAAAAAATAATAACGTTTAAAAACATCATGACACCTAACGTATGTAACGGGCTTCATACAAGCAGAAATTTAAAAAAAATAAAATTCAAAAATTCTCAAATCTAGAAAATTCAAACAACAAATATTCTATCGATACTTAAGAATTCTGTGATTATTTGAAGCATACAAAGAGAATAACAGATTAACACTTCTCATATTTTTCTCAGATATTTCAAATACTTTTTTTTACTTGGATTTATTAGTGTTTTAACATTTTCGAAATTCTGTAGATTTTCAATGCACTCTAAATTTATTAATTTTTTTAAACAGACTAATTTGTTCTTAGAATAATTAGATCGTTTAAGTTATCTAAATCTTTTGAATTTTTTAAGTCCTTTGAACTCTTCAGATTTCTGATTTTCTCTCGGTTTTTTTTTAGGTTTTGACGCTTCATAAATTCTTCATGTTTTTTAAAATAAATTGTTTTAGAATTTTTTTAAGCAACAAAGCGGTACAGAATATTCAAAAATTCAAAACACGAGAAAAATTTAATTTTGATGAATACTTTGTACCAATTTATGGGATCGTTTTCCGGGTTTTAAATATTGTCTGCGTCCTTTTTATTTTACAGATTTTTACATATTCGATACCCTTAAGATTTTTCAGACTGAACTTTTTTGCGTTTTTTGAATTGTATTCTTTTGTTTTTTTTATGGTTTTGCGTTACTCGAAATTTATTGAATTATTTATCTTTTAAAACTCTTTGAATTCTTTATATTTTTTTAGGTTTGTTTACCTTTTTTGATGTTTAAAGTTGTCTGTATTTCCATATTTTTGATTATTACAATTTTACAGGGTTTTAATACTTTTTTAAGAAATTTATTTAATTTATTTTATTTTGTAAGTTGTCTAGATTTTTTTTATTATTGCTATTGTTTATATTGTCATAATTGCTAATTTGCTAATTTTCCTCTGTTCTATATATTGTCTAGATTTTTAGTGATTTAGATTTAGAATTATAAAACTTAAAAAACTTAAAAATGTAAGAAAAGTTTGAAAATACAAAGTTTGAAACAATTCAAGGCAACTGAAAAAATCCAAAAATCTAAAAATAATTTGAATAACTTTCAGAATTGAGAACTTTTAGAAACTCTGAATAGAATTTAAATATAAAAAATTTATTATATTAAAAAAACCTAAAAAATAAAAAAAAAATAGAACCATCATAAAACAAAGATTGGGAAATTTGAGGAATTTTGAACATTAATCAATAAGTAGAAAATAAGCAATAGAAGAAAACTAGAAAATCTAATCAACTCTAAAAAATCCAATTAATATATCACGTCCAGAAGATAGTGGAAAAATTAAAGAAACTAAAAAATATAAAACTTTAACACATGATATGAATACGAAGAATTCATAGAGATCAAAAATCTAAATCAATTCAAAAATTTTTAATTTTAATAAAACATTTGGAAAATTAACACAATCTAGACAGGTCAAGAATATGAAAAATTCAAAGAACCTAAAGCATCTAAAGAGGTTATGTAAACAAAAATTTTTAAACCGCATATTTAAAGATAATAAAATTAGATATTAGAATTTAGATATTTAAAGCTTTTTAACAAAAAATTTTACTCATTTTTTTGAATAAACTGCAAATTTATATTATTATGTATGCACAAATATAAAAGTTGTTCTAGAACTGCTAACTACTATTCCAATAGAAATAAATAAAGAAAAAAATATAGAGAATATAAAAAATGTTGATAATCTAAAAAATCTAAAGGTATTTCAAAAAAAATATTGCAAAATTGAATAGTTTTGGATGAATTTAGAGGATTGCATCATCTTAAGAATGACACTTAAAGAAATCTAAGAATACAACAAATCTAAAAAAAAATTCAAGTGCAAAGAATCTAGAAAAGCTAAATAATTCAGGTATCTAAAATAAAGACAACTTTGATTCTTAATTTAAAGACATGATCCCAGTTATAAATTTTATTGATTTTTTTGTATTTGCCATTCGATACTTGCGTCCTAAAATCAGATTTCGCGATTTCCCCCCCAAAAATTTTGACGGCTGGACTAAACGTCGTAAAAAGTCACCTAAGCAGTGCATATCTCACGAAAATCACCCCACCGCATCAATGGAAAAAACTATTTATCGGGTAGATTCCCTCAGATTTGTTGTGAAATCCACCCCGATAGTTGGGGTGTCTTTATATTTTTTACGATATATCATAATACGGCTTTTTCACAATGCGTATGCAATATTGTTTTTATGACAAACTCTAAATGTTCGTTCCCAAAACTCGATTACGTTTCTTTTATAGAAATCCGGGCTAGAATATGTCGACTAAAAGCTATTTATTTTTATGTGAGTGTTATCATTGATAGAGCTCGAGCGTCGATTTTTAGTGGAGTTGGATAATGGATTTGACGGCAATAAAACCATGCGACAAATTAAAAACGTTTGGTTTTGTCGGAAAAAAGCGTCCTCGAAAAGAATTATTGCGATCCTTTGTAACCGGCAAGGATGATGAATACGCTTTAATACCAGTTTTCTGTTTGACTATGTATACTATATGTAAATCAAATTTGCAGCGTATTTCTTTAAAAGGAAAGCTATTCATATTCCATTTTTATTGTGTTTTTGAACAATGGCTATTTCTTTTGGGATTTCATTCAAGTGAACCTGGGACGTTTCGGTGGCCTTACATTTTCGTACTTTTATATTTACCCGCAAACATTGACGAGTAAATGTTGCGGATACATTTTGTTTGCAGCAACAATATTTGGTCTGCTTGACGCAAGGACACGCAAATTAGAGTTGATGAAAATTTCAATCGTTATTCGACGGAATTTCTTTATCCGAAATTCCTCCAAAACGAGAGTGGTCATTTTTTGACGTTCGTGTTTATTCCGGCGAATTAAGATTTTTTTATCATGCATAAATCGGGTTTGCTACATATATTTTCGTTTACTGCTATTCTGAAAGGAGCGAATGAATAAGTTTCGCTCGGGGTGACAGTAGGGCGTCCCAGCATGGCTACATAAACATTCAATCAGCCGACAGAATCTATAATACCTATAAATACGATATCAATAAGCGATTCTCGCGGGACTTTTAGGGTGAACCCACTGTTTTATCGCCAAATGTACCGAAAAAAGTTATTTCGTAACTTATGGCGATCTTATCTATCACAATAATATTTTTAGCCCACAAGATCCTCGTGTGCACAAATATAGCAAAAACAACGAAAACATGGAATAATAACACTGTAAATATTTATCTCCACACAATGTAATTCAACATGGAGTTTAAAGCACTCATATTTCACTGTCACTTGGAGCCAAACCTCCTTACCAATTAAGATAATAATTTTTCCCTCCACGTGTAGCCGCATACGGAGTTACGCCTACTTGTTTATTTAAATGTTTATTGTTTTATTATTGTTGGGAATCGGGACTGGAGTATCCAATATCGTGCAGCTTGCTAAGCTTACGTACATAAATATTTCCAGTTGACAAACCAATAAAAAGGCTGCTTACATTTAATTAATTTTATTAATCCTAATTGGAATCTTTCAATGGACGCTCGCAGACATGAAAGCAAAAGTATTTTCTGTACTTTTAAAGATTTTTGTCTAAGAAGCGGCTATGAATTTTTCAATTGCACATTCATTAGATTTTCCCATCGCCTACAGACTTTCCTCATAAATTAAATGATAGTTTCTTCACATAATTCTAAATCTTGTAAGTACGACAGAAAATGTTAATCACCTTAAAATGAATCGGCTGTCGAATGACTCGATGTCTGTTTGTAGTTAATTTTCAAGAGGATAACTGATTTTAATTAATGAATGACTTGATGACAGGATGTTAATATACTTTTATTTTATGTAGATATCTATTATCTTGTTAGAAACGAGTTCATAAATTTATTAGTACAAGAAAAGGAGACTCTGAATAATACAAATTGCTGATATATTGCTTTTAATTTGCACTTTGTAAGCTATAATGTTTGACGTAGAAAAAGGGAGGATTTAAAATTGAAAATCACACAAAAATTTACATATTCAATTTCTTCTGATTATTAGATACCTAGGTAGGTGTTATTTTTTCAGATTCCGGCGTCTTTGGTGGTTTGTCAAGAACTTAACTACCGACATTATTATTATAATCACCTGCTCTACGCTAGTTGTATAACATGACATGGTTAAAATTAGAAAAAGCAAATTTGTTGCTTCATTTCCCAAACTTTAAAAGTTTATTCAAAAAAAAAAAACAAGAATTATCAAAATACTCTCGCTCTCACAAAAACTAAGAAAAAAGTCTTAATTTTATAAAATTTTGATATTTAGACTCGAAACTCATAGACAAAGGTTCTGAATTTTATAAGATTTGAGAAACACATTACAAAGATTTGTTCTGATGACAAATTTCATATTCTAATTTCTTCAAGCTCCAAGATTTTTCAATGTTATATGTCTAATAAATTTAGAATTCTCAAAAGAAAAGGCAGAGCTGGATTTTAAACTATGGTTTTTATAACCAACATTCTTAGATTTCTTGATTTTCTAGTAAAATCGTATTATATGAAAAATAAACATTTTTTTTTGCTTGTGAATCAATCGTTTATTTTCAAAATCACACATGTTGCCTTCATATTTTACAAATAAACTACTAATTCCGGGTATTACTTACGTATAACTTTGAAAGTAGTTTTTAGAAACATTAACTAATTCTAATAGAAACAAGAGAGTGCTGATTAAATAGTAAAAATTGGGGCCAATATAAAATATTTATGAAATCTATAGATGCAATAGGTCAAAGAAAAAAAAATAGATATTCAAAAAATAATTCACAAAATTTAAAAGGTTTAGAAAGTTTTAACAAAAATTTATAGAATCTAGAGAACTTGCACATTACATCTAAAAATTTGAAGAATACAAACAAGTAAAAAATTTCTGGCTTCTTAAGTATGTTACAGATTCAAAAATACGTAGAAAATTTAAAATATTCAAAAACCAACAAATCTAAAAAAAATAAAATACGAATCCAGAGAAACTAGTACTCAAACCTGTCAGCTAACGACCTGAGGTGTACAAAAAGAATAATACATTTGTAGAAAAATTATCTACAAAAATCTAAGATATAAAAAAAAAATAAGAGAAAAAGAAATCTAAATTACAAAAAAGGTCGTGGAAAAAGTTTAAGACACTTGAAAAATCCCGGAAAATGAATGAAACTAAAAAGAGGTGAAATGAATAATTTTAAGAATATGGAAATGCTACAAAATCTAGATGATATGATGAAAAATTCCTAAAATATATAAAAAAATGCATCCAAAGGGTCCAAAATATATAAAAAATATTGGAAATTGGAAGACTTAGAAAATTAAGGCTAAACATTATAAAATTTTTGAATATTTGAAAGGTAGATAGAAGCTGAGCGATAAAATAAAACTAGAAATAGAACTCAAGCGTAAACAAATTCATAAAAAAAAACGGAATCTCAATATTTAGAAAAAATGGAAATCTATGATGTCCAGAAAGCATTGAAAAATCTAGAGGACCTCTAACATGTAAGAAATCTAAGAAATAATAAGAAAAGGTTCTTACTCACAGCCAATAGAGTCAATAGAATCTAAACTAAACTACAACAATTAAAAAATATTGATTCTAAAAAAATTTGAAAAATCGAAACAATCTAGCCAGTATATGGATCTGCAAGATCTATAATTTATACTAATTTTTAGAATCTAGCATAGAAATAAAGAAAAAAGGAAGTAATAAATCTAAAGAATCGAAGAAATCAAAAGAAGGAAATGAAATATGTAAACTGCAAAATTTAAGGGTTTTAAATAAATTTTGAAAAATTTCGAGAATCTTGACTGTCTCAAAAATTTTTAAATATAAAGGTTCAAAAACCATGTCATCCAAAGTATGTAACGAGTTCAAAAATTGCAGGAATCTAATAATGTAAAGAATCTAAAACTTAAATCATTCCAACGAGTTTAAAAAATCTAAAAATATAAAGAAAGATCGAAAATACAAAAATTTGAGGAAATTAAAGAGATCTGAAAAACTGGAAAAATAATAATTTAAATATAGATTTCACATAATTTACAAAATCTAATAAGAAATTTATTACATATAAAAAAATATTATAATCTAAAAAATATTGAAAATTAGAACACCTAAGAAATGAACATTCCAAAACCATTTACAGAACTTAAAAAACGAATAGAAAATTTAACTTTAAAATATCTAGGTATTAGAACTACACCAAAAAATTGTTTGGAAGATATTGAAAAATCTACAAGATGTGGAAAATATGAAAACTTACTTAGTACTGAGAATTTAAAGTCCAAAAAATGCAAACTAATCCATAAAAATCTAAAAAATCTAATTCCAAAGAAAGTATTTGAAAAACTTAAACAATTTAGACCGTACAAAAATCTGAAGGTTACAAAGCATCAAAAGAGAGTTTATAAAGATTGTGATTTTTATCCAAAACCAAATTTATTAATTTATGCAACAAAAATTCGGAAAAATCTAACACAAATCTTTAAAATTTTAATATTTGATGTTGCAGTTTCATAAAGTGAAATTTAAATTGTAAGATATTTAAAGATTTTGAACCAAATTCTTTTTTCTATAATTTAATTGAAAATAAAAAGTGTGTGCGTTTATTGGTTCTGTAACAAGAGTAGACAGTGCGTCATCAACTCATCACGCATCAAACGAGCAATCTTGATGGTCCAAAATTTAATATTTTCTAAAATGAAGTTGTATTAAAATACAGAGATGATTAAAAAAAAAGAATTAAAATTTTTTCAAATCAGTCTGCAACAGGTTGAGTTATCAGCTAAAAACTTAATTTCACTTGTTTTCTTTTTTTTAGAATTCTGGGATTAATATTTGTGACGGTCGTCACAGCGAATCACAAACAAAAAGTACAAGCTCAATATGAAACTAATCCAGTTTCTAATTTTATTTAGTTGAAGGCGCATTGACAAAAACATAATTGCTTTTAACGTGAAACCATGAAGTAATTTCATTGTACATCTGCTACGTTTTGGTATTTCACACCTAAAATTTTTGGGTTGAGTAGTATTAACGAAAACAATATAAGCTAAGAGATTTTCCCATACAGTTCGTAAGTACTCTTTATCTTTGCTTACAAGTGGGTGTATAATATCCGGCTGTCTCCCATCTTCCTGTAATAAGAAAGGAAAATGTCTGGTATCAAACCCGGCATTGTTCGAACCGTTTTTGAACGAATTTCTGATATCTGATGATAGTTGTTTTTATTTGCGATAATTTAGTTTTTTTTTTATTTCGGACGTGAGGGTTTCCGGCCCCTACCTGCGTCTGTGAAAGCAAAAATAGAATTGTTATCGTAGGAAGTCAGGAGCGTCGTAAATAGGGCGATTTAGCGCGAATCTCCGAATCAAGTTTTATTGGCCGAAAAGCCAAAGATATGTGTTTCTTCTTTCCACCACGACACCCTGTGTGACTGATAGTTTTTATATTGCCGAACATCGAGCCACCCTCGCAGTATTGACATCTACCCCACGCAATATGCCACTACTTATCTGGTCCAACACTCCGAGAAAATAAAATATTTGATAGCTCACATCCAATCAGTATTTAGAGACACGGATGAGACGTTTCAACATGAGATTGTTCTACGGAATGGAAGGCATCAATATGAACGGATGTCGCAAATATTTGCTAGAAAAATAGCTGACTCGTGAAACGGCCTCACTCGAGGAATGTTGAGCCATCGACATTCTTATTATCACCACGACACCAATGGAAGAAATTACATTTAACAAACCAAATAAAATTCTACGATTTTTCCCTTTTGCCCCATTGCGGCAGCCTTGAACCCGCATTGTTGGAATGTTCTTCAGACGAGCGAAATGCGAAGCAAAAAGTCCATCGAATAAATTGAGGGTTACAATTCGACCTTAAGGCACAAATCAATATGGTTCAATGAATTTGCATATTTATGAGAGCGATAAAGTTTTTCAAGCCGATTTTTTAATGTCTCATTGGAATTATTGCTGAATAATTCAGGTAGCACCCTTTCACTGTTATACTTAGATGCACAAAGGGAAAAAGGAAAGGACTAAACAAATATCATCTGTATCGTAACAGGACCACCCACAGGTGGCGCCTCGTGGCGGCTTTTCAAAACCACTGAAGCAAAGCAGCCGCAAGTTATTAACTTCTTTTGTGCGTCTGTCATCTCGACCGTTGCTTTCCAGTGATTAATATGATTCCGAATATTTTTAGACGAATTAAAATCGAATTTTTTAAAACTGGAAGGAGGTTTATGGAAGAAGTGCTGCGATATTTCGTTGATGTAGATATACCTGCGAGTGCTGTCCAATCAGATCCAGCTAACAACTACGAAGATATTAATAACTTAGCAAAAACCGAAAGCAAGATTTCCAAAACTTGGAAATTACAACCTACATCATATGTTCAACAAGTTTCAAGACTACCGCTAATACAAAACATTTTTTTATTAAAAAAAGATTTGATTATTTACGATTTTCCAAACATTTTGCTTCATTTTCTTTTACATATATCAATAAACAAGTCTTGGAAAAAATCATCTCAATCTCTCAAATGATTGCTACATTTTTTTCAAGCTTGCTAAGTTTTAATACGGATACGGATTTTTTCGCTAAACAAAAGATAACGAGAAATGAGGTGGCGCATGATCATGTGAAAAAAAACGTACAAAGTCGACTTTTCTTGTAGCCCAACATCTCTTTTTTGTAAAATTGTTTAGTAATAGTTTATTTATTTGAAACAATATGTTGTAATGGGCACAAATACACAAATTTATTTATATATTAAAATATTTTTTAGATGTAATTCCAAGGAGTTGAGAGTTATTAATCTCTTGATCAATTTTGTGGTGTCATTCAATCAAAAATATTAGAACATTTCCAAGCATCTACAAGATTTTGTAGATCGTAGATTTTTTAAACTTATATATTTTACTTTAATTTGGTGTAAATTTTGTTTCACTCTTTACTCATATGACAATTCTGGATTATATTCTCTCCGATCCTTGAATTCTTGTCAGATGCTCTGAAGCAATTTTTTAACTGTAAACCATATTCTCAAATTTCTTAGACTTTTCATGCGCTGGATTTCAAGATTTTCAAATTTTCAGTTCTTAGACTCGAGTTTATCGTGGTTCTAAATTCTGAAATTGGGTAGTAGCTAGTGGTAGATTAACACAAACTTTCTTACTACTTTCAGTCTTTAGATTCACAATTAATTTAATTTTAAATTTCTCAAATTTTACATTGTAAAAAAAGTTCTGATTCCTGCAATATTAAGAACTTCTTAATCCTAGATGCTCCTATACATATCTCAGACTTTAAATTATTGATTATCAGATCTAAAGTTTCTAAAATCTAAACCCTGAAATTATTTGAGTTCAAGGAACTTTTAGAAACAAATTTTTAAATTCAGTTTTGATAACCTTTGGTAGATCTAACATTTTCAGATATTAGGACAATTCAATAATTAATTTAGAATTAATAAAAATTTCACATTTTTTTTAAAATCCAGATTATTTTGAACATCTTTCATGGCTTAAAAAATTTTTGCTAGATAAAAGTCGATAAAAAAAAAACAATTATTGGAAAGCTAAAATTTTTGTGCTAATAATGAAAATTAACTAGCAAACTTGATCGAAAGCAGTCGAGTGGCGTTTCTAATATATTATTTAATGGTTCAAAATTTGATTTATTTTTTTTATATCACGTACGTAACTACAAATCGAGCCTTTGGTAAAACAGTCAAAAACCTGGAACCTGCAAATTTTAGACTAGATTTTGAAAAACCAGTACAGAATTGGAGAACCTTAAATTATTAATAGAAATGTGCCACTTTCAAGCTTACAATTTTAAATTTCAAAACCTTAAATTTAATAATTTTGAATATGGAAATGTAGCACCGAAAAAACTTAAATATAAAGATGAAAAACCTAAACCTAAGACAGTCAAGCATTCTACAGTTTTAGAAAGCTAAGAACCAGAAGTTGAAAATGATTTTTTAAGATTTTTATTTTTTATATCACTTCATGATTTTATAATATATTTGAAGAAAAACTAAAAGTCTAAAAATCTAAGTGCCAAGACTATTTTATTTTAAAATTTTAAATACGAAATCCCAAAACCTGAAATTTCAAGATCAGAAAACCAAAAAATTTAGAATTTAAAGAATCAGTAAAACGAAAGATTTTAGGCTCTAGAATCTTCACATTTAAGACTAGAATCTGAATAACCAGCATCTAGAATTTGGAAAAATATACGGGGACTGGAGAATATTAAATTATTAATTCGAGTGTGAAATTTTCAATTATAGAATCTTCAAGCCTACAATTTTTGATTTTAAAACCTTAAATTTGAGAACATTTTCAATCTGAAACACTAGGACTTAAAAATTTTAATCTAAGTATGAAACACCTAAATCTGAGAATTTGAAACATGACACATTTAATCGTAGAATTTTCAGTTTTAGAATTTTAAGAATCAGAAGCTGAAGAATTTTAAAGAGCAATATTTAAATCTCTAAATGTATAAGATTTGGATTCGAAGTAGAAAATAATTATCAAGAATTAAAAATACCAAACATTTAGAGCATAAAAATTCAAAATTTGTGTAGAATCTAATAATTTTTAATTTTTTGGAAGGTCCTTAAAATTGGAACAAAATAACTAAGACCTGAGAATTTCAAATGCTCGAGCACTTGAGATCTTAAATATGAGAATTTAAACCAAATACTTAGCATTTAAACGCTTAGAATTTGGAAATATATTACACTCGAGAAATAATTCAAAATTTCAGATTCTATAAAAGCAAACTCAGAACTTAAGATTTTTGAACATGAAAATTCTGAACCTGAGATTTTGCTGTCCCAAAAATATTTTCCTGGAATTTTTCAATATAAAACGGTTTAACAATTTTCATCCAAACTAAATAATTTTTCTGATTTGAAACTTTTTAAGGAGGATTTTTGATGCAGTTAAAATTTTATAAAGCTTAATTTTAATTATCAAAGTATAATTACACGTGTTGTGTGTAACTTAACAGGATAAAAGCAGTTGGTGTAAAGCAAGTTAATTTAACATAATGAAGATGCAAAACTGTATTCTGATTATTTTTAAGTAGATTGCATAAAATCAAGTTTTTCTTTTAAGAATGTTTGAAGTAGAAATTGAACTCTGTATATTGCATAATTGCTTTGAAAAACAGACAATAACTTACCCTAACCACACGTGTTGTGCAAGAATGTTAATAGTGTGAAGCTGTCAGAATCAGATGCGTATTAACAACTTTGAACTGACAACGTTGGTGTAATAATTACAAAGAAATATAATTAGTTTGTTTCGATCAATAGCCTTCCTAGGTAAAATCCAAATATGAACCATCATTTTGTGATTGTGCGCGTAACAATAGAGTATTGTTACAACAAAAACGTAAAATCGTCGTAAACAACACCGCCGCCACCGTCAACGTAGCGTAGACGTAACCTGTTCCGAGTCCACAAACGTATTGATCACATATCGACAGCCTTCCATCTTGAGAATAATAACTAAAGTGAGAAAGCTATAGTCCGCGACTCAGATCTGATAAGGCAAACATTATATGCACATTATGCATTGTAACCTGGCATTACCTTTCTTTCGTGATTGGCTGCTACGACAATCATTGTACGAACGTTTAAGCCCCACCCATTGCTCATTTTTTACAGTTGTCCGTTTCGAAAAAACAGGTGGATCACGCCGGGAACAGACCACTAGCCAACTGACCGACTGTAACTAATGTACATATGTAAATTTAAGAATGACTACGTCAATTATGTTAAATTTCCTAATTCTTTACACCGCTTTTTGCTAGACGGTTGTAGCACACTTTGTTCTAATTTTTTATACGTTTATGGACTGTGAACCGAACGAAATTTCTTGGTGCATTCAACCATTGAGATTGTTTGAACATGGGAAGTTCAATTACACGATTTTTTGCCCGTTAAGTTTCACTAGACTTAAATTAATTTTTTTCATTCAGAGCCATTGTATGTTTTTTTGAAAGGAACTTTAATTAAATTAGGGCAACGAAACGGTTATACCGGCATTACCAAGAGCTTTTAGATGTTACATGCAATTTTATTCATTAATAAATTTCAGACAAACATATATTATATGCTTTTTTCAAACATGCTAAAACTGACTCGCAATATCAAAATTATTAAACTTAAAATGTTAAAATTAAGTTCACAAAACGTTTCGGAAATAAAAATACAAACTAATACAAGAGTGACCACGAAAATTTTTGAAACTTTTAAGATCAAATTAATCAAATGATTTAGGAACCACCATTTATGTAAATTTTAAAATTCAATTTCTTGTATTCTTAAGTATTGATTTTCAGATATTATATTCTCTAAATTTAGATTCTCAGATCTTGCAGAACCCTGAGGCTCAAATTTTCAGGTACAAAACTTTAAGATTTTTAATTTTTGAATTATCAAAATCGAGCAAAATGACATTCCTATTTACATTTTTTTTTAAATTTGTATGACTCCGATATTGCCAAAAGTGCAATAAACATATCAAATTGTATAAATTTTATCAATTTCAGCGATTTCTGATTGTAACACCACGTCACTTCAAAATAACATGGTGAAGTTTGAGAAAAAAAAAACTTATTTAAGATTTTTTTTTCTTAGATTTGCTGACTTGATATTGTCAAAAAAGAAATTACTATATCAAAATGTGTCAATATTGCCAGTTTTCGCTACATTTTTTCAAACTAACTAAAATTTTGCAAAATTATCAAAACAATTTTATTTTTTAATTTGCTATGACTCTGATATTGCCAAAAATAAAATAAGCATATTCGAATCGTGTAAATGTTGTCATTTTTAGCCTTTTATCTTCTCTAATTATAAAACTACGTCTTATCAAATTAATAGGTAGAAATTAGGGAAAATCACATTTCAACTAAAAATTTTATATTGCCGAACAAAATTAGTTTCTCAAACTGTGTAGACATTGTGAATTTCAATGTTGTATGCAGCCTAATTATAAAACTACGTTTTTCAAAATTAAAACGGAAAATCAAGAATTTTAGAAATTAGGATTTACAAACCGAAAAAAAATCTGTAATCTTCAAATTTCAGAGTAGATTTTAAAGAACTGGTTACCGAAAGCTGAAAAATATTAGGAACTACAATTGGAGATTATTAAATTATTAATTAGAAATGTGGCACTTTCAATTATAGAATTTAAAACCTGAAATTTTAAATTTAAAACTTGAATTAATGAATCTTTGAAATTTGAAAATCTAGGACGGAAGACATTTAAATGTAAAGATGGGAAACCCAAACTTGAGAATATAAAACATTTTTCAATTTTAGAATTCTAAGAATCGGAAGCTGAAACAGTTTTTATTGATTTGAACTGTCTTAAAATTTCTTATATCACGTTAAAAATTTAAGATATTTTTAAAGAAAAACAAAAAATTTAAAAGCCTAAATTTGGAACTATATTATTATATTTTAGAATTTAAACATGAGAATCCAAAATCTGAGACTTAAACAACCAACATCTATAAACCTAGAATTTGAAAAAATATACAATACAAACATCAATATCTTGAAGATATTAAATTATTAATTTAAAGTACGCACTTATCAATTATAGAATTTTTAAGATTAGAATTTAAAATTTTAAAACCTTAAATCTGAAAACATTTATTTTCTAAAAAATTAGGAGTAGGATTTAAGAAACTTTATTATAAATATGAAGCACTTAACCTAAGAATTTAAAATATAAAACTTTTAATCCCAGAATCTTTTATTTTAGAAGCTTAAAAATCTAAGCTGAGAATTTAGAATTCAGAATCTGAGAATATAAAATTCATAGACCAACATTCAAAACTTGGAAAATGTAAGATTTAAAAATCGGAAACTTGAAAGATTAGAATCTTAGATTTTACAAACTCCTAATGCAACTTCTAGAATATAAAATTTGAATGTAGGTAGTTAAATTAATTAAGGTCTAAGAGTCCAGAAGAACCATTATCAATTTGAAAAAAAAGAACGATATAAAGATCTAGAATTGGAAAATATTAAATTTTTAATTTAGAATAAAAACTTATTTGGTCCATAGATTTTCTATCAATAGAGTAAAGAATTTTTGCTGAAATTAAAATTTCGAGGTTAAAATTTTTCCTGACCTTTAACGCCTATAGAATGTGTTTTTTATACCAAAAGATTTAAGAATCGTTCTGTATGTAAATATAAAAAGTCATTTTTTTCAAATTTATACAAATAGAGCTTTTAAAAAAAAATACAAAATTAAGGTGAATTTCAAAAACCAGAAAAATTTCTAACAAAAGGTAAATAAAATTACGAAAATTGTCGTAACTGGGTTGTTTAAAAACAGTCATGACTCATGACAGATTGTCATAGCGGACAAAAAAAGTAACAATTAGTGAAGAATTTTACATTTTGAGTCTGAAATTTTGAGGATTGTACAGGATGCTAATTCGGTTGAAACTTTGTAAGAAACATTTATGACACGTACCTAATCTTTTCAAATCTGTCATTTTTACTCGAAATTACACCGCCAATAGTTGTCAACGTTGATCGATCAGTACAAGTGACGCCTATCAATTTATATAATTATCAAGTGCGAGAAATAGAGTTAATTTTGAGTTGACCGTCTTTTGATAAAAAATTGTTACTTTACAGCACCTCTCAAGCATGTAGAATTAATTGGAGCTTGTATTTTAAAACATTGAGCTTCTTTGACACTAAAAACAGTGACAAGTTAGAACGAACCAATTAAAAATTGTATTTTTTTCCATAACAATAAATTTAAAAAATGTAAACTGGGAAAATATTGATGCAATTAGTAGGAATCGATTTTTATGAATTTGTTATGTAGTTTAAAATCTTTGGATCTACGTAATCTGGGGCAAAAAATAACCACCAGTTAATAAAACGCTACGATATTTTAAAAACTAATTTGACTTGAATTATCAATATTTGTACGTGAAAAACACAAGCTATATAATCTTTTGTTTATTTGTGACGGCGTAGTTGGAAACTTTTATTTCATTGTATATTTTACATCCACTAATATTTTATGAAGATTTATTTCCAACAATGCATATTTGACTTTTTAAGTAAATCTAGAGGCGCCCTGTTCATTGGCTAACATAATCACTCGTCACTTATTTTACAACCAATCAAAAAATCTTCCATTCTGACAAAAATTATTAGAATCTTAATTGCTTGTCGGTGATTAAGTTAATTTATAACATTTCTTTTCTAAAGTAATTAACCAAATGCATACAAAGTAAAACGTCATTGCCGACAACTAAGAATTCTAACGAGAAATATGAACGAAAATGATGAAGTATCTACGAGCCGTATTAATAACGTTCGATGACAAGATCATGTAAGTGATCTCACACACGTCCTTTGGAAGTTATCTTCGTATCTTGAGGCGTCCATCAGAACAATACAGACCCAATGGCTATGATTGCTATTGAACATTGATTAATAAACTTCGGTAATGAGTGTTATAATTAGTTGCAGCAAATAGAGCCGAGGGCAGGGTCGTGCACTCCTGGGGCGAAGCCTGCTTAAGGCCCGACTCTACGGGAAGCCCGACTTCAGATTGAAACCCATTATTATATTGCAAAATGATGCACCACACGGTAAATTCACTCTTAATGTTGGAAAAACGAGAGCGGTTAGTGGGAAGGGAGAAATGACATGGGAGTCATTAACGAAGTGATTAGCGAAGTGAATCATTATTGACCGGAAAATAAATGTTACCATTAGTAGATATTAAGTGGTAAACTGTTGACAATGTGAAGATGTGAACGGACAAAATTCTTCTGCGGGAAATTTATTCAGGATGTCCAAGGATAATTTCATTTACCAATTACTTTACCATGAAAGGCGTCATTTTAGTGTTGTAAATTTTTTCAGCGTTGGTGCAAAAAAGACTGCGAAGAGAACGTCGTGCCCGCCGCCGACTCCAAGATCAATTGGAGGCGGAAGTCAAAAGACGCATCCAGATGGAGGAGGCGCTCAAAGCGGCGGGGGCAGGAGAGCAACTCAGGATAATTAATGGTAAGTTGCAGAACGTGCTTTGCCGTGATTGATTGGTAAATTACGTTGATTTTTCGTATTTTCAATCGAAGCCGAGACGTGTAAATGTCTGTAAACTGTGTTCTCTCCGACCGGAGTCTGTCAATCACAATAGGGTTGAACTTGCGGGGGCATGTTCTCCTGCTACCGATGCCCTGCAGGGAACCGAACTTTGAGATTGATCTCCTCGCAGATTACAAGATATTTGCCTTTCACGTCTCAACCGACGATTTTTATTTCAGAAAATCTATCACAGAACGAGCAGAAGATCAACAACCAGAAAGTGACCACGAGTTCGAACCCGAGCCAGAACACCACGACGGAACGCGAAAGAGTTTCCGAACGTGTGGAGAGGATCGAAAGAGAGCAAGTGAGTTCACCACCGACATATGGACAACAAAGTGTCCGGGAACCGCCGCCTCCACCCGAAAATAAACCTTGGGGCTATTCCGGAATCGACCTCATGAATACTGGAGCCGCCTTCTGGCAGAATTACTCCGGTGAGTTGCAGTTTTAATAATAAAAGTGTTTGTGCCTGCTATTAACATTTATTACGCCATCTCCAAGTTACAACCCGAAGAAACTGCGGTGAACTCGAGCGGACGCCGGCAAATAACTTCTTCCAAAGAACGCAATACGGCATAAAATAAGAATTCGGCTAGTTTTTTCCACGCCCATATCGGTCTTTGTAATTAAATTATTACAACGCGAGATTACCGAAATGAGGTGAAAGCTCTCGACGTTGTAGCGTGAAAACGAATCATTTGTGATTTTTAATAGAAGTTGCCACAAAAGCAAACAATGAACTAGTAGTACCGCTTTGAAAAATTCAGGGCACAATCGAAGTACCGATTCATTCTTACATATAATTTCGAAATTAAACGCCTGTTACGCACAATGCCAGGTAATATTTAGTGGCTGAGATGGAATTAAAGACGAAATAAACATTAAATAGTTGAAAGGATTCAATTTACAACTTGCTCTCCGACAATCAGGATAACTTCCCAGAAAATGAGCCTTTCGATTTGATACGCTTTGAATGGCATGCCGAATGTTGTGCTTGTATGTTGGGACGTTCACATTATCGGTAACGTCGCCGGAAACCACCCAACAGCTGTCTACCGTTACACTGTTACGTTTTCTCACCTGTTATTTTTCATCATGATTTAATCAACTGAAAGGGAACGCGTATGTTGATTTTTGGTTTCGGATTTTATTACGATGCAACGTTTTTTCATTAGTCTCCAAGAAATAGATACTTACAATTCTAGAAATATTGATAAGTCAAAGAAGATAAATTAAATTCTAAATCGTTAAAAATAAATTTTCCATTTAGACTAATTTTTGGCTCAATTAAAAAAAAAATAGGATAAACATCATAGATTCACACTCATATCTAGCAAAAATGTTTTTTTTTTTTGAATGATCTGCAATTTTTGGATGATCAAATTTTTCTAGTTAAAAAAGTGTTCGCGCATAAAAATTTACTTTAAGAAAATTATTAAAATGACAAAATTTAGAGATACCCAACTTCCAAGAGACCGGATAGCCACCAGATTTAAATAATAAATTACAAGAATGGTTCAATCCTAAAGTTTTAATTCCAATCAAAATTTTAACTATGACGTCATGAAAGTGTATAATTCATTAAATAAAGAATTGCACACTAAGCTCAAATTTTAAACTTTTACACAAAACTTAAAGCAGCAATTTTGTGAGAATTACTCACTTTTACAGCCAACCAATAAAGTTGAGAGTATATTTTTTTTTTTTCCAATGACCATTCTAATTTAAACACCCTGTATTTACTTAAATTTGAATTTTGGATTTTTGTATTGGGATTTGCTAGAATATAAACTAATCCCGTAAAAACTTTTATTTTAAAACTTTACAGCCTATTCAGGTAAAAACTTTTTTCCACCCAATTTCTCTTCGGGGCTATCCTTTATCAAGTAATTTAGAATGTATCGTCGAATAAAAAAACACTCTCTAGCACAAGTAGATGTAAAAGATTTTATTTAAAATGCCGAAAGTATTGAAAAAATAAATAAAAAAAAATCAGTCAAAAATTGAAATTGTAAATAACTTTTGGTGTACGAAGTATATCTATGAAATCGAAATCAAACTACTTCTGTACTTTTTAACACTAATGAATGCTAGATAAGAAAAAAAAACTTTTCTAAAATTTGTGACAGTTATTTTTACTACACAGACACATTAATAATTGTTTATTTGAGCATTAGATATCTATCTGACTGTGTTTATTAAAAACATCGCATTAAAACTGCTACCGCTTTGGTCCGAGAGATCATTTTAATCAACTTACCTTAGTTTAATCATATTATTTCACTTCGTTAAAGCTCGTTGCATCCAACTCAGATTTTAACTAAATTTAGTCTAAAATAATCAAACCTAGCTCATTTTAGCCCGAATAGGTCAAAATAAACTCCATAACTTCAACTTCTAAAGTCTTTTCTTCGGCGCACTTCTAGAAGGTTTTAATTTAAAGACTCAGTCAAAATTTGTTATAAGTTGTTTTTTTTTCCTTCTAGACATATCTAGAACGCCCGAATTGACATACTAAATTCGATTTGTAAATTAATTTCAATAACATTCATTGGTAATTCAACTTACTTCAGTTTCGTAATTTAGTTAGCTTTTTTTAAAGGTGCAAACATTTACAAAAAATTGGCATTTCAAATTGGGGGTAAAATTAAATAAATAAAAAGTTACCAAAATAGTATCTGTTATTAATGTAGAACACATTTTTATTTCTATTCTTTGCTACTTCTACTACTTATAATCTTGTGCATTTTTTAAATTTCAGTGACTTTAAATTATATTTTGTGTGGATCTTATTATTTTCTTCTGTTTTGTGTTTAACTTTCTGTATGAAGTTCGCCAATATTTATATCCACTACCAAAAAATCCACAATTTTGAAGACATAAAAATATTGGACATTGGACTTTATGTCTCGTGCTCTATTTGAACCCTTCCTAACGTTTTTTTTTTAATATCTAAATTTTATAGTTTAGCTAAAGAAAATTTTTCGTCTGAGAATAAACTAATAATTTACTGTTTTTTTTAATTTTAGCGATATTTTTTTTCATCCTTCTTATAGCTTTTGCAGTTTGAGGTGCTATTACTTCTCTAACTCACTATAATCTTCGAATATTTTTAGGCTTACTAAACGTACAAAATCGTAGCTCTCCATCTGCATCTGCTTTTTTGTTTCCTGCAGATGCTTACATGTTCTCAAATGATAATGCTCAGCGCTTTGTTCAAATAGTTAAATTTTCTTGCATATCTGTTTTATAGCTCACACACGGTAATACATCGTCGGTAAAGCCAAACACTTTTGCTCAGTGGGGACTAATTTTCTGTGACCTAGATATGGTTTATTCTTTTTTGTGAAGAGTGTGGAACTCAGACTACCTCCATGTCGTTATTCATTCTTTGTGGTAAATTTTTCCGATTTCTCGTTATTACTCTTTTATAATTTTTGTTGACTTGATGTAGATTTTTGACTACTTCTAAAAGTTTAAGCAAAAATCTTTTTTTTCATCAAATTTTCCTATAAATTCTAAGGCTGTATCGAAAAGAGCAAAATATGAATTTTTTTACAAATGAATATATCTTGTGTGTTTTTTCTGCGAAAACCGCATTGTGCTCCTTTCTCTTGCTGCTCGACATTTTTTTTCTTTTATTTTTACTATAGCATTCAAAAATTTTAACCTGAACTAACCGTCTTGTAGTCTTGACGCTTGAACGGGTGTCACAACAGTAAAAAGTGATTAAAAAATGTTAGTAAACTCGATAAGTAATATGACGCTTAAAAGATGAAGAAAATCACTTTTGGCTTAAATTTTGTCAAAAAGATTGTCGCATCTAACCTCTTAGATTAGAGTTTTATTTTAAGAGCGGTTGGTATTAAAATACAACAGAAGTTTTGTGTTTCAGAAGAATCTATAAATTTGCACACAAATTCACGCAAAGGTGCATCCGGAAAGCATTGAAAAATGAACGAGACAAGATAGAATGAGAATTTTAGTTTAATTAAAAACTACAAAATTCATTTTTCTAGAAATGATTAGAAAATGACCTCCATTTTTTTAATTGAACTCTTAATTTTTTCATCTTCATATCTTCGTTAATTCTTTGAGAACATTTATTGATTTCTTCCAATAGCTCATTTGAACTATTCATTCTTTTTCTGTAAACTTCATCTTTTTTGAATCAAAAAATCGAAAAATCGAATGAAGTTAAATCAGGAGATCGTGGAGGCTATAAGTGATGTACTCTTTTACTTCTAATTCGATTTCCAAAAAACTCTTGTATCTATCGTAAATTTTTACGCGTCGTATGAGCTGTAGCTCCATCCTGTTGAAAATAAGTTTATCATCATGTAATTGATTACTGCTCGACATTTTTTTTCTCTTATTTTTACTATGGTATTCAAAAGGATTTAATGGCTCTCTGTTTTTACCCATTTTAAAAATAGTCTTTAGGTGCTTCCCCAGATTTTTATTTTTATATAAAACGTCATCTTTTTTTTTACTGTTCTGTTCTGTTTTACTGTTCTCTCTATATTTAAATAATTTAAGAGTTCAGTGCAATCTATGAATAATTTTTGAGTAAAATTAATGCTTTAATGCTTAGGCTATTAACGATGTGTGCATTGTCCACAAGGCGGTGCACCTTCCCAAACGTTTGTTTTCCTGCTGCGACCATTACCTTATTCAAGTCAGTTATCTCCGACCTTAATATTGCAAACGCCTACTGCAGTCCATGAATTCTAAGCATGCCTTGGCATCTGTGTACCGACTTGATCCTGTTGAGAAATGTTCCTGCGACACTCTTGAGATATCGTTCCTGCTAACTTACTACGTTGCAGTATAATTTCCCCGGAGTTTCGTTGTTTACATAATATGTTTATGGTATCGCTCTTGTTTATTCACTAGTGGACGGATGGATGTTAATACGAGCGCTTGCGCCACAACGATATTGAAATTTGAGCTTCTCAAATATGTTCAGGTACACTTTAAACAATTGGTGCTATGTTAAGATGTGCTTGCTCAACCGAGCTAGTGCTACAGACTGCAATAATTGTATATGATGAAATCGTAACGACCGCTGAAACTTGGAAACTTCTCTCTACAACTTGTATACCTGAAACTACCTGACCGTGCAAATTTTAAACCAACCCCTCGACTTACAAGTTGCTGCAACGTTTCATATTACATGTTGTGAGTTTATAAGGTTTTTGAAAGATCTGTGAACGTTAATAAAAACTAAATTAAGAGAAATTACCGAGATAAGGCTAGAAAATGTGCCTACATGGAACGGATCGGGTCTTGCAACTTGCGACATTACCTGGAAGCACGTCAAGGGCTTTTCATGTTTGTGGTGCATTTCCATACTACTATGATTAACGTGCTTGTATAATAACAATAAATTGCAACTTTTATATAGACGAGAGCTGAAATGCTAAATTAAATTAATGCTTCATAATATTGTAAGCTTTATTTTTTACAACCATGCGCAGTCGTAAATTTCCTACTTTAGTGGTCGGGTTAATTATAATAATTTCTCGAGAGGCAAAAGTTGTTAGTTATAAAATGTAGGAGGACACAGTTACTATTGACGTTCGACATCTTGTTAAAGTTCCGGGAACCGACTGATTCCCCGTTTCTGCAATGAGTTCCCGTACCATAATGCGTGGGTTTATAATCCATAATAATCCCGAGTGATTAGAGTTAATTCAATAGGAATCCTTTCCTTGGCGAACAATAGTTGTAGTCGGTGAAGGCACGTAGGGTTCCGGTAATGGGTCCCAAGACGGTGATGCGAGACTTGTCCGGACTTGCGGTCGGACTTGGCCGGAGTCCGGTCCCCGGGCGCGTGGACAAGAGGAAGCCGGCACAATATTAACTAATTACCTATTCATTACGGCTTAAAGTGGCAAGTTGGTCCTGAATTATTCCCAGCTCCGGAGGCCAAGTTCCGGAAGTGAGGTAAGACGCAGAAGCTCGCCGGAAGCCTCTCTAATGGATGCCCAACTTACTACACCAACTTCTATGCTTTATTAGGATTGATTGGTTCCTGATATCATCGCACTTGCCCGAACTTGCCGAAGAAGCGTTTCGCGCACCTCCGGAGACAATTAATTACTCTCAAACTCAAATCACCAGAATTTTGCCTAACGAGAAACAAAAGAAAATTTTCGCTTTTTTCGCACTCAACGGGTTGTAGTTTTATCTGTATCAATAAGCAATACAGGGCGAAATCGGACCTGAAAAACAAATGCATTTTGTCGCCTTCACAAAGTTACGGACTGTAGTAGGTGCCTATAAAATGACAGAGTTAAAGTTTCATGTTGCGAAAATGACACAGGAAAATGTCACATTTGAAATTGAAATTTGTTTTCTTGTGAATAAATGACAGAGGAAAACGATTTCGACAATGTGTTTGGTTGGTTAAAATTAGGAGTTAACGTTGGTATTTTTATTGTAAGTACACCAAATTTTTCGACACAATTTTAACCTGAACTAACCATCTTGTAGTCTTGACGCTTGAACGGATGACACAACAGTAAAAAGTGATTAAAAAATGTTAGTAAACTCGATAATATCACGCTTAAAAGATAAAGAAAATCACTTTTGGCTTAAATTTTGTCAAAAAGATTGTCGCATCTAACCTCTTAGATTAGAGTTTTATTTTAAGAGCGGTTGGTATTAAAATACAACAGAAGTTTTGTGTTTCAGAAGAATCTATAAATTTGCACACAAATTCACGCAAGGGTGCATCCGGAAAGCATTGAAAAATGAACGAGACAAGATAGAATGAGAATTTTAGTTTAATTAAAAACCACAAAATTTATTTTTCTAGAAATGATTAGAAAATGACCTCCATTTTTTTAATTGAACTCTTCATTTTTTCATCTTCATATCTTCGTTAATTCTTTGAGAACGATTATTGATTTCTTCCATTAGCTCATTTGAACTATTCATTCTTCTTCTGTAAATTTCATCTTTTTTGAATAAAAAAATCGAAAAATCGAATGAAGTTAAATCAGGAGATCGTGGAGGCTATAAGTGATGTACTCTTTTACTTCTAATTCGATTTACAAAAAACTCTTGTATCTATCGTAAATTTTCACGCGTCCTATGAGCTGTAGGTCCATCCTGTTGAAAATAAGTTCATCATCATGTAATTGATTAATAAAACCAATCAAAATTTGTTCTCTCTATTCAGCTGCTGGAATAGTTTCATGAAAAATGTGGGACCAATAAGTTGACTTCTAAGAATAAACACCAATTTTCATTAGATGGATTGAAATCAAGCTTCATGACAGTAATTTCTTTCATAGTCTGAGGGGTGAAGTTCGTGAACCGTTGTAAGGTAGATACTTTGTATAGATACAAATGTAGATATTTTCTTACAATTTTCTGATATGTATTTTGAGGGAAAGGCTAGACAAAGATTTATTTGGACTTTGCTCCAACCGTTCTCTTACATCTTGAACAATTCCTTCGTCTACTCTAGGTCTTATAGGTGACTCCTTTTTCTACACTTTTAATGCGGTTGATGTAAACTTTTAAGAAAAAGTCTTTTAGGTAGAGAATCAGGATATTGGGAATTTTGTACAAAAATAGAGAAAAAAGCACTTTCTTGTAAGAAAATTTCTTCAATTTTGGCAGCATTGCTTTTCAAAATCAGGGTTCATTTTTAATCTGAAACTGTAGACAAATAAATAACTAGCGCTAATAAAACAACATTTTTGTACGTTTTGAATGAAAAATCCCACAGGAGTCCGCACCATAGAATAGCAATACTTTGCTCCTGTTATAGGTAATTATCCCTGCACTTGGTAGAAGTAGTTAAAAAAAAAATTACTTCATATGTTTCTTCCAAATTCTAATTTTTCAGTTTCCTTCTAATTGCTGCACTTTTTTTAAATTCAAAATGTTTTTAGAAAGTCTTTTTCAAATCTGTTGTTTTTCGTGATTCGCAAGCTGAGCCAAAATTAGACGCAGTCAGTCTGTGTCTTATTTCTCCTCTTTAATTATAATTTTATCCAAGAATTTCTCTTGCTGTGGCTTCAATTTGTTATTTTTATTTTTTAAAAAGTAGCAATAATTTTTTTTGATAAATTTTTCCCTGTCTATATTAAATTTGGTTTCCTCATAATCTTCCTAAGCTGGAGTGACGATATTCTTTTTCTTTAATTCTGGAAAACACTTCTTTTTGTTTATTGTAATGAAATTTTCTTTTTACACCTGGAAACTTCCATATAATAAAATTATATCTCAGCAGGATTGTTTTTCTTATTTAATATCAAGCTTTGAGCATTCTATTATGTTATTATGTTATTATGCTTATTAATAAACAAATTATTTTTGTTTACTTTTGATGACAATTTTGTTACATTTGAGTATCAGACTCAAAAGAATATATTAAGTACTTTATAATGTTCAAAACAAAGTACGAAAAAAAGGACTCACAAAAATTTTGAAAACGTTTCAGCCACCTTGAAAGAATCCCTTTAAGAAATAATCCAATTTTTTTTATTTGCGTCTAAATGTCCATTTAGGAGTTTTCATGTTTGTTCCAGTATGCGAGATCTCGAAGATAATTGTATTTAGCGTTTGCGACCCTCTCAGAGGGTCGTCCTGTGCAGAGTGCCGTTGGCAAAACGATTTAAATTCAGATATTATTGTCGCTGTGTGAAATCAGAGATGAATTCTATGACTACAAAGTGAAGTCATTTTACTGTAACTAAATAAATGGAAAATTGTTAGGTGTCTCACCCTCGCGCGTCAGAGTTTAATCTTGTACACGAGTACCGCACAAATTTGATAAAGCCGAAGTTCGTCTTCAGAAGAAGAGAAAATCGCGCGAGAAATTATAGACGCAGAAGTAAAAGATACGCATCTATAACGTTATAATAAACCGATTTGTTGCTTCCCTCCAAGGTTGGAGGTTTTTGTGCTCCATACCACACAAGTCGTCGAGGCAAATAATACCATCAGATGGTTCTTTGACGCGGATCGATTTTTTGGTCGTTTTTGCCTTTAATAAAAAGCCGCATGACTGTGTTAACCACTTTTCAGATATTTCACATTCTTGCGTGCTTCATAAGCTTCATGATTCCGTGAAGTGTCAACAATGCTCAGACGGGGCTACGATAATGCGCAATTATTGGCCGTTTACAGACTCACCAATGAAATCTGAATAATAATAAGTTGTAATAATAGTTAGCGCGTGTCTAATTACATCATTAATACACATATGCATCTTGGACCTTAATTAGTTACGTGATTCGATGCGACCGGAATGGAACTTATTATCGGATATCGCCATGTCATAGCCGGCCTATTACCGGAGCGCTCACTTCAAATGCGGCATTCAATTAAAATTTCTCAAATATCAATTATTACGTGTCTTCTTTATTCTACGATTACTTTGTATTGTCCATGGTGAACTCGACCACCGCAACAAACCGTTTCACACAATATGTTATTTATTTCACCTCGTAACCCGGACCAATTTTTCGAAAGAACTTGTGCATATTTGACGGCATGTTAGACCACCGCAAGTTGATCGTTGAATATTTATGTCGAAAATTTACACGAAATTCCTCGGTGGTTTCGTACCTACGACCCCAACAATCAAAGATTAATCATCCCCAAAATAAACAGGACAAACTCGATGCCGACTTATAAAACTTCTTAATTAAAACCGGAGGAGTGTATCTAAAGGATTAAGGAGGGCACTTGCCGACGCAAACCGTCGTACTTCACCGATTCAAACGGCAAGTGACAACGGCACAACGAGGCGAGAAATTGCAACAGTAAAGATAACATCGTGCTAAATAGCCGCGGGCCAGAATCCCTGTTCGGGATAATGGCATTGCAGCCTAGCTAAATTAACTCCCTTCGACTGCGTTAAGCGGTTTGTCCGTCTGTCCGTTTGTGTTTCGCAGCTCCATTTGAATAACACCAATTACGTTTTAGGTTCAGGCATTACTTTGGTGACATTTTCTTTTTCTTACAGAGTCCCTCGCGCAAGAACTCGAACTGGAAAGAAAATCTCGTCAGCAACAAGTTGAGAGAGACGTGAAGTCGCCGCTTCAAGACCGTTCCGGGTATTACAAGAATTCCGTGCTCTTCACCAGCACAGCAACCTAAACATAACGTACGACTCGATAGATTATGGTTAGATAAAGTTAAGTAGAGATTAGCTCGGTCGTACTGTGCTTAGCAATGTTTCTCTTGATTATTGGTATTAAGTTTGAATCGTTTTAAACGAACACGCTGTAGATATTAGTTGAGTTTTGTCAAATTTCTATACGAAATACGTCCATTATCGTGGAGCATATCAAGTTATTTTAGTTAGTTTGTTTTAAGACTGATTTTGGGCATGAAGAGGATCATAACCAAAAAAAAAAAAAACATTACTCAGAGCGTTTACAACTTCAGTACTTATTGTTGCTCAGAATTCACCGATTGTACATAAAAGCACAATGATGCAACTGTATATAATTTCTACTTTGTATCTCGTTCGATTCTTTTGTGATTGTTCAAACTATTAACATTATCGCTTTACGTGTAAATATTCAGCATCAGTTTAACCTCTAGAAGTTTTCATGTATGTATAACAACGCAGATTGTACATTAACATTTTTATAAAGTTTGAAGTTTTACATATCCTTGTAAACTTTCATACGATTAATAAATTAGATTTTTTTTTCGTTAATTTTGCACATCGTAGTCATGTATTTTCTGACGAAAAAAGTATACGCCATTTTGACAATCATTGTCAGAAATTTTTAAAAATACAAATAAGTGAACGTGTTTGTTACACTCAGTATTATCTCAGAATAGGTGCAATACTGAAACCACAAAATGTACGAAGAATATAGTGTTCTTTATGATAGCACATTTTTTTCTTACTTGCTTACATCATAAATAGGCTAATTTATAAACATTCGTGTTAGACTATGTAAGAGGCAGTGTGTATGTATTTATTGTAAATATATGTATGTGTGTGCCTTGTAGAAAATAAAAAAAAATAAATAATTGTATACCGAGTTGAACTCAACACCTTCTCCCACGAATTATATTCTTCATAAAAATTTATTGAGGTGGCTTCGGTGGCTTAAACTTTCCAGAATATCTTTCCTTTCAGAAGAGACTCGTTTTTTTGTCTGCAATTAAACCCCCTCGTGGTTCTCGCTACGGGTATGCACCAACGATATGCAAATTACCGTCTGCCAACATCCGCAAACGAAATGACCAGGACGTCGGCTAATTATAACCAATTCGAGAAAAAGCGTTACTATTGCTGTGCTTTCCGTAAGAACGAACTTATCATTTATAGTTCGCTCTATAATTACGGAGAATATCATTAATAAAATATCGATTGCGACGTAATTTTTCAATAGCACGACTGTTTCCATAAAGTAGTTAAAAGACCGAAGTCAATTAATGCAGGTCTCCAATTAATCTAATTGCCACAATCATCAATCTCATCAATCATTGTAATCAATAAAGAAGTTGAAGGTTGTGCCCTGTTTCGTATTAACAGAAATCCAATATAAGAGGTGCGATTGTCCCTGAACGAGAATTAATGAATACCGACAAACAGATCGCAATGTCCAGCCCATGATTCCAATGAGTCCTGATAATATATACAGGAATTAGCATATTGAAGTCACAGAGGCGTAATCAGTGCAGGCAGTGAAGCGAAAGATTGTCTCCCCATAACATTAGCCGTCGTTGCTGCTATTACTACTTGTTTTCTTAAATTTACCGTTGATTGCTCGGCATTCCATCAATTTAATGCAATCTGACGGATTGTTTATTGAAAATCGACGCGAAGGACTCGAAAATATGTCATTACAGGACTCACGACCTCGATGGCGACAAAAATTTATTATGTAATTCTCTAGATAAACGAATTCCTACAGAACTGTACGTCCACGATCGCATGAAATTCTAGTGCTACATCTCAGTTGATAGCAATTAACACTTCGAGAATAATTTAGTGTTTTTGTGGTTGCTACAATGACGACATAAATAATTTTTGAGCCTTTAATGTGGCTTTCACCCTTAAAGTATTGTGGATAAGGGAGAGCTAGAAATATTGCACCATCAGCCTAGAAGCTCTTATAACAGAAATTCAAAATCTAACAGTCAGTTTGTTATCCAAATAAAACAGATTCTAGTTTTTCAAGCAAAATTTGTTTCGCCAGAAATTGCAGAAATTGACGTTGCACCCACTTTTCATTACTTCTGTAGAATTCTCATCTCACCAGCATCCTCCACTAACTGCCGTTATTGAATTATCAGAAGTTTCTCTTCAGATTGAGATGCACGAGCACAAGAAAAATGTTGAAAAATTAATTAAAATTAAAAATAATAAAAAATAAAAAATAATTTTTGTAGCAAAGACTAAGCACGGCGATAAGAACTAACCGGCATCTTCGCCTTTCCCTTTGCTTCTACTTACAATATTTCTATTTTTAGATTAAACTTTTTTCATTTTTTAGCTTTAGTTTTTTTACTGAGATTTTCACTTTTTATTTTTGTTTTTGTATATTTCATAATAATTGAAAGCCTTCTTTTTCTTTCTTTTACAAATTCTAATATTTTTAATGAATACAGATTTCTTATCGGTTTCATATTTTGGAACAAACCGAACTCAAACCATCATGAAAGATAATCGTGGGATAATTTTGAGACTTTCTCTCTAAATTATTGATAATGCAATTTTTATTGAGCTGCAAAATTCCAGTATTACAATTAAAAAGGTAAACATTTTACCAAAATTATCTTATTTTAAATTATTAATTATTAAAGCACGAGTCTTTAAATACAAATTAATTTCAAACGTTACAAAATCCAAAAATAAGAGCTTCAAAATTTAAGAACGACAAAAATACAAAAAAATTTAAAAAATATTCGGATTACTATATCCCCAAACTTAAGTGCATTAGAGATACATTTTTTTTCTAAAACTGTAAGGATATCTACGAAACTATTTAAATGTTCCAAAATTTACAAATTAATGAAAAAGTCAGTAGTGTAATGCTAAATTGTAACGACGATCTAAGAAATTTAAAAAAAAATATTCTAAAAAAATTATTCTAGCTTTATTATTCAAAAAGCGTTTTATCCGAATCTAATTTAAAAGTGTAAAAAATCTTGTATCAAATTGATAATTTTTAAAAATGTAATATCTACTTTAAAAATCTAAAAAGTTCCAACATTCACCAATTATAACTTTACAAAATATGCAAAAAAAAAATTTAAATCACACATCTAAAGAACTTGAAAGAGCAAAAAATATCTTAAGCTTAAAAATTTTAGAATTTCTAGTAATCTTGAAGATTGCAAGGTAGCCAAAAATTGTGTCAGAACTAAAAACTCAGTTAAAGTATCTAAAAATTTTAAAGTTGAAAACATAATGGTTCAAAAAACTGAGATATTTTAAATAAAAGTAGGAAATTTCCATAAACTTGTCTGAATTAGTAAAAAAGTAAAAAATAATAAATTAAGCCCGAGATATCCTAATACTGAATGTAAGAATTTAACAAATAAAAAAAATACTTCTACAAAATATTGTAAAAAAAAATGTAGAAGATTGTAAAAACCTGAAAAATTCCAACATTTTTTTTTGAGTTATCTGTATTTCAAATTATGCTTCAGAAACGATTTTATTAATATAAGAATAAAATATTTAGGTTGTGTCGTTATTATTACCGGAAATGACGTTTTTCCCGAGACAGATAAAATTCAAGCTATAAACCAATATGCAGCCTTCAGATAATTCATCCTTAATTAATGTAAGTTTATCAAAAATATATAGAAAATTTGTTAGCCTTTAGGTAAATTATTGCAGAAAAATTTATGATATAAATGGTCTCAAAAATATCAAAATTTAATGACTAAGCAATTACTGCTGTCAGACTTGTACTTAGCTCCTTATGATACGAGAAAACTTTCCTTAATTTTTACTGCAGATGCTTCAAATTTAAGAGAAATCTACAATAAGCAGAATGGAGATGTCAAAGCAGTAGAGTATGTCAGCAAAATTTTAAAAATTTCCTATAAGATAGATCATAAACCTTTACCAACAGTTTTTAGTTCTGAAATAAAAATTTAATTATGTGGACGTTTTATCAAGACTTTGTCGTGAAAACAATTATTGCTCCCGTCAAAACTGAGGATAAAGTTAAACAAAATCTCATATATGCTAAAAACCTTTTCATATAACACCTGATCAAAATTATTTCAAACAAAACTAAAAAAAAGTCAAATTTTGCAAGTCATCGTGTTAGTTGGTCAACTATCAGCAACATTTACAGCCAAAAAGACTATAGATAAGAATAGAAGTTGACTAGATTAGATTAAAATTCTAAACTACTAGACTTGGTCTAAAAAGAAAGATCTTATGTGAAGGAAAAAAAAAAAAAAACATTTCACTCTTGGTAACATAAACCAGTTCAAACAATATTCGTACTGTTAAATTTCAAATTAATATTATCTACAAACAGAAGTATTTAAAAGACAAAAAAGGCGAAAAATTGAAAGTTACGTTTTAACTTATACTAAGAAAGAGTGGAAATCAACGAAAGTAATTGAAAAAATGGAAAACTTAAATTTAAGGTATGTATTATCGAACTAGAGAAAATATTAAAATGGATCCAAACCGTAAAAATGAGTTTTTTAGAAAATCATTGCAATTATCATTAGAAATTTTGATTTCTCTACCAACTGCTTGTAAAGATCTTTAGGAATTCATAGTCAAAAAATGTTTAAAAATCAAAAACTTTTAAGATGTAATCAAACTTAGGCTTTCTTCTGGCGTCATACTTTTGTATAAAGTATTCCAATTTCGTATTCTAGCAATGTGTCAGTAAATACTGATTAAAACCGTTTATTTATTTATAATACCTTGAGAATACAGTAGAAATGTATGCGTATAATGTAAAGTTAAATACTTACCTGAGCTACCAAAAAGGAATATAAATTGTGTGCCAGATTTCATCTAAACTTCCACGAACATACCTATAATTTTTGATGTGATTTAAAAAAGCTGGCGTTTACAATGTAAAATTGCAAAGGTCTATAAAATATGCAAATGAAATGTATTCATAAAAAATCTGCATAAAGCACCGAGAATTATTTTATAATTGGAATACCTACACCATGGTAAGTGTATTTTTTTAATATAATACAATATGTTACATTTTGCATGTATTATTTGATATTTTATCGAGATACAAGTTTAAAAGATGCCTTCAAGCAAATGTTAAAAGCATCAAGTCCACCGCGTTTTAATCAGTCGATGTTTAATGAATCTGATTTCCGCGGAAAATAAACAAACCTGGTACGAGCGAAAGCGTGTTTGGATGGTCTTTTCGACACTTCCAAGTGAATTTTAATTTGATTAGATTCTCTGTATTAAATTTACATTTTTTGATTAAAGAAAATTAAAATTGACTAGATCTGTTTGATAGTAGAGGCGTCAGGGATGAAGTTAAATTTGTTTTTATTAACGTTCTTTATTATCAGTATTTTAGACCGAGGAGATATATAAAAGCTTCATCAATTCTCAGTGAATTGTATCAAAACATATTCCGAGCCTGAAGAATAAATCACGAGTAGAATCCATTACGAGCTTGAATTAACGTCATCTTGAAAAGAATTAAACGAATGGAATTAATTATAAGATTGATGGATTTCTCAAATATCTACCAACCATCCTGCGGTGTTTCCAAGATTTCGACTTAATCACCTCCATTTATTTTAAACTTATTACGTTTTATCATTATATAATCAATAATCCCTCGACGCGGGCCGAGAAAATGCCGCTCCATAGAGAAAATTCAAAAATAATAAACATCGAGTTCTTTTATTCGGGACTAATTAGATAGAAAAAATCTTCGGGTGATTCGAGAAGGATTTATTTCCCGGGTCGATAGCCGCAGAATGTCTAAATTCGTGATTGAAATTTAACGAAATGGAATATCAAATAACGATGTCCAGTTGGAAATTTTTCCGGTAATGGAATTTGCTACTGGAGATTACGAATTCCAGAGGGGATGTTTTTTAACAAAACGAAATACGGTTTCAAGTGATGATCGACAATATTTTCAACTGGCAAACATTTTCCAACTAAAAGAATGCGATAACATGTTTTGCTGAAATTAACTATTGATTTTATTATGACCGTGTTTCAAGATCATGCCGGAATTTCGAAGATAGGGTTTCGACATAATGGCGAAGACGGTGTTCCCGAATAATAATTAAAATCCCCGACCTTATTTATTCATTTTGCACGTAAACGGTAAGTTTTCAAACGAAAACATAATATCTAAATTTGGTTGATTAACGTCGGCTGGAGCAGACTGATAATGAATGCTAAAAGAAGTATCTATTAAAACTTTGAGTACAATGGAGCCACAAAGGGCCGCTGCTATTGTGAGCATCAATACGAGCGGTACACATCACCTCAATTAAAATGTAATAAGAATCTCCTCTTAGGTATAAAACTCATTAACACTGCGCAAAAAGGGGGCCGATAAATTAAAATTACTTTAAAAAGTTTTTATTTTTACAAACTTTACCCTGGCTGCAAATTCACCTTTGTTGCTCAACTTACTCACCTTAAACCGATTTCGATGTTCGTTCCAACGGCATTGTCGTAAAAAGAATATTACCATTCTCTTTCATAAATAATGCCACATTTTGACAATCAAATTTTCCCTCAGGATTTCAATTTGAACTTTCGAAAAAATTACAACTCGAACATAATTAGTTTTTTACTTTCTTCAATAACATTGATTCGAATAACTCATTTTTTTTCCATCTATTAACAACTTACTACTTGATTGTTTTACAAAATTAATCAACAATACTCACTTCACTGAATACAATACACTCCTCTCCATGACGTGCTAACTTCCGTTATCAAGCTAAAAAATAATAATTGCACACTTGCAGACTGGCCTCTTAAGTATACCACGGTTCGTCTTCATGGCCACGGTTCGCATAACACCATCTTTGCGGGGATTTACTTAGTAGATTAGGCCGCGTCTTCAATGGCCTCTGGGCATATGTGTTCCGGCAACAAACACTAAGTCAGTGAGACGTTTTCTTTTTACAACAAACATGGTTATTTAAGAATGCGTCACCTTGCTCCTTGAACCTAATAGGAAGAAACTGGGGGTTAACGCTTCTTCTTCTTCCGCATCCAGAAACCTGATGTTGACCAAGATCTCAACTTCCGTTTATAGAACTTCTCCTCTTAGAGTATGGTATTTCATCAAGTGTGAAAGTTTCTCGTTTTTGTTCATTACACGTACTACGTGAACTGACATGACAGGCAAAGAACGTTTCGCATGGATGGTCCATCCAAGTTTGCTTCTTCGCCACAGAAACTGAAGCATCACCCAAATGTCTAATGTCTCTTGAAACTGTTAAGTAAGTGTAAACAATGCTTTTGGTTAAGCATTGTTGAGTTGTAATGTTAAGTTTTTCAAATTTACTAACTGAAAAATGATGTGAAACTGTCAACATTTGTCACCTACTTCTGTTATCTGGACAGATGACACTAACATCCCATGCTGTGCATCACTGAACTTATTTTTTATAGATCCGATAATTCTAACTTTTTGACAAAATCTTCTTCTACCATTGTGTATGTTAAACATTTATCAAAAACTTCAATTTCATGAAATGTGTTTTTTTTCTGACTTTTTGTTGGCAATAATTAATCCCTCATGACGGTTTCAATTTTTTTTTTCTAACTTGATATTGTCGCAAAGCTATTAACGCACTCATTTGGAATGCGTTAATAAGCCATTATCAAACCCAAAATCTAAAAACTTTTTTTCGGTTGGTAACACACATTGAACAAAATATCAAATGTCAATGTAGTTTCGAGTTTACAATTTCAGGTAAGATACAGAAAATTTTCATCGACAGCAAATTAATCGTGGCATTTTCTCCAGTTGAGAGTGTTATCAACTGTCACAAAATTCCCTATTACTAAAATTAACATTATTTGTAAAATAAATCGTTAACATACAAATTAGAAAAAATAGCGTAGTAAACTCGGTCCTTAAAAGGACAGACGTGCTGTTAACTTGGGTTTGTGTCTTAACATTTTAAAATACTAATTTTGTTTAATTCCGTGAATGTTTAGGAAATTTTTCTTAGGTGACCTTTACAAAAAATATAAATATTTTATTGTCCTATTGTTAAAAAATATGACTTTTATTTGGAAACCACTGACTGCCATGAAACACCTTCAAAAAAATTATTTTGTTTCGTTCTGCGGATACATGAAAAAAAAATCTGTTTAAGTACATAGTTAAAATTTATTAGAAAATAAAAAGTTTATAAATCGAAAGTGCCCAAAAAAAGAAATTTTTAGAAATCCAGCAGCTTTAAAAGAAGAATCGCATATTTTGCAACAAATTTAAAAATTCAACTTTAGTTTAAGACGTTTAGATTTAATTTTCCTTTATTTGTTCAAATACACAAAATCTACAAGACCATAGTTGCATTTTGATAAATTGAAGCCTTCTGCAAAAATTATTTATTTATTAATTATTGTAGAAATTTCCCTTCTTTTCTAGTGAGAGCTTTTTTCACGCTTTCAATTAAACTGTGAATTATGTACTGTCGTCGATCAAACTGTTTTTTTTTTGATGTCAAGATTCTGTGGATGTATGAGAAATATCTTCTTTTTTATCGTTCCTGCTAAAGATTTCTCTAGAAGATACAGATTACCTGCATTGGAGTAATCAAGATTTAAGTAAATTACGCAATAAACATTAATCACTCGCTAAAATTTCCACTAAATGACTGAAAATCTTTCAGTGTCGTTAGTAGTGCCAAAAATCTTTCCATTGATGTAGATAATATCATATTTTCTAATAAACCCACAGAAGATTGTGACTTTTTTGCTCATCGTTGTATCTTCACCTTAAATGTCTTCTCTAAAATCTCTTTGCATCCATTTTCTTGTTTTTATCAATTTTACTGTTGGTTCTTTTTTCTTTCTAAATTCTTCTTTTTTACTGATAAAGAAATATTTTCTAATTTCCTTTAGTTAAGATAATTTGTTTCTCTAAATCACGAATTTTGATCTCGTTGCTTCTTAGACAATTCTCGTTAGACCTATTTCTTTTTGTTTTTTATTTTTTTATTTTTAGATTCATTACATTTGATACACCATTCTTTAAATAAATACTTGAGTTTTTTGCATTTCTTTGATTCTTTATATCCTTCATTTTGGGATTTTGCATATTCTTAAGCTTTTATTGATTTTCAAAATTAGATTTTTTTAAATATTTTGAATTTTTTATATTTCTCTTTATTTTTCTGGGGACTATTAGATTTTTGAATTAAATAATAACAATTTTTAATATTATTAGATTTTATAGATTTTTTTGCATATATTGGCTTAAATTCATCAAACTCTTTAATTTATCAAGTTCTTGTCATTTTTTGAAATTCAAAAAAAAAATATTAATTAATAATGCAATATTTTCCAACTTTGCTTTTGGTCATTGTCTTTCTATTTAGTTAGTTTTGACATCGATATATCATTTTTTGTTTATTTTACTTTTACAAAATTTTAAAATTTTAACTTTTAAATTAAATTAACAGATTTTACTCTAATACTTTTCTTTTTAACTTTTTATCTTTGTGTTATACCTCATTTTTCCAATTTCTGTGTTTAGACTTGAATTTTCAGTGCTAATATATTATAAATAATTTATATCGTTATTTATAAATTTCTTAAAAAAAAATCTTCATTTCTTACATCTTTGTTACATTTTACAAAATTAATTAAATCGATGCATGTAAAAACGTTACAAGTCCACCAACGTGAAAGCAAATGACTGATTTAGTTTGTTTTTTTTTTCTCCCTTTATTACACAATTACATTTCAGTTGTTCAATAAAAGCTACTTTCAAACAGAGTGTAGTGATATAAACGCACTTAAGTGGAAGAACAGTATTTGCCCAACAACTTCATTCGATTTTTTAAGCACAAACAAAATATTTCTAATGACCTGTGATTGCATTACCGGATTTTTTGGAAGTCTATGGACGCAGCCGTAAAAGTAGTCAAAGTCAATAGGTAGTGAGCCTGAAAAGGTTTAAAATTTAAAATTTGATTATCTCGAATTGTGTGCTCTTTCACTTACTGATTCAATTAATAATTCACATTTCACTGAATTTACTACACTCATTTTATATCTTAAATTTTGGAACAAAAATTCTCATGGTCTGAAAGTTAAATGTTGTTAAATAGAAACTTTTAAAAACCAAAGATACTAAGTAAATATCTCAAATTAAGCGAGCTAAAAAGTTGGCGCCTAATTTCAAACACAGACATTCTTCTTCAGGGACCTCCAGCAACTCTAAGATTCGGCGATACAAAACATGTGTTTAATATCTAACATCTACACGCTTATTCCGCCATTTTTAGTTTAATTTTTTTCCGTCTAATAATTCAAAGCATATAATTTTATTATCAGCACGCAAAATCCCATTTCTTAATGTATAAAATAAACCACGGCCGTTCTACCTTCACCTATCTATCCCTAGCGCGGCCCCTAAAATATCGAATCGTTTCTCCCCGAGATTATAAATAGAAATAACAAATAACATTGTTTTGATCTCAAAGAGATCGACTCAGTGAAGCGGCAGACTTTTATAGAAGTTATGAAAAAGCTCATGAAATGCTATTGAATTGGCATTCCAAAGTAAGCTCCTTGACTTTCATATAACTTTAAAATATCGAAGAAACAAATATCTGAATAAAAAACCGAGCTGAAAAGCTCTCTCACAAAAACTGCCCATTATTTGTTAAAACGAATTGAAAAATCTGGTTTGGTAATTGTAGCCTCCATCAATACTTGTCGCAATCAACCAAAATGAATGATTGTGATCCTGAATGTTTTATAGCAAACTTGTGTGCCAGCCAAGGATTAATCATATGCAAATCCCTTTCGATTTTACAGAGATAACACAAAGCTCATTCGATTTGAACATTCGGACCAACGATAATTAACTATACCTTTAGTGCATGCATCCACGCCGAAATCTGGCGCGTGTGTATGAAACCTGTTATGCAATTTAACGTCGGAATTGTTGTAATTTATAGCCGGCAATGCATCAAATCCACAATGGCTATTCCACCCGAACTAAAACCAATAAAAGAATCATTATGCAAGAACGAGGGTAAATTTGGTGGCCAAAGGCAACACTCGTATTTATCAGCATATTAATAAAAATAAGCGAGGGGCCGTCAAAGAATGCGATGTTCGTCATCAGAGTGTAAGAAATATAAATGAGGCCACGAAGCGTTTGTTGGGGTTAATATTCGTGTTTCCGGTCGGAAAAATCATGAATATGTTTCATTTTTATTGGCCATTTATAGCTGAATTTGTACCAACATTAGATTTCACTGTGGAATACAGAGCAGGGATGCTAGGCCTAAACGGACCATAAAGAAATGTATTCGTGGAGGCTGCACAACTCTCCCCGGTAACAAATATTTGCATTTTAATAGTTTCTCGTGCTGGATCTGAAGCTTTGTTTATTTGAAATGGAAGATGTGATTACAGGATGGCAGTGGGTGCCCTCAAAAGAAATTTCAATATCAAAGAACATACAACTTTTGAGGGTTATTACAAATTTTAACATTCAGCAAAATTTATTCCGAGTAATTGTAATGTCGACTTTTCCTCGTTTTAGGAAAGACTTTCATTATTTTTAGTAAAAATCTATCAATAAAAGGTGTGAAGAGACCTTTCTAAATAATTTCCCGCCCACGCCCGATTTTTATTTCCATCTCAAATTTATTTTTAATGCTTCAAAACCGCTGACTCTGACTTCCTGACCGTAAAATTTGAACATAATGATGATTCGATCGCCACTTAAATTTAAATAAAACAAACATTTTTCTCCCGCAGCAAACTGTAAGCTTCTGAAATCTTGTTACTTCAACGACATCAGAATAAATCGGTTGCCAATAGCGTCACACATTTGAATAGCAATTTGGCATGGGGGTGAAATTCTAATCAGTTTTTACGACAGCATTTTTATAATAACGTGCTGTCTGTATGCTCTTTCAGTGCCTGCTCCATAACAGAATTGCCTGCAGTCATTTATACAGCAATTTAGATAGCTTTCCGACCGATAATTTGCCCGAACAAATGCGCGGAGAAATTAGTAATCGAATTTTTGAATATGCGAGCGGAGATTTTATTGTTTCTGCCGTGGCCAGACGCCTTTATCTCCGTCAATATCCTTTCCGGTCAATTTCATATCCGGAACATTTTAGGATATTGAAAAATGAGGGCCACTAGGGAACGATACATCGTCCAAAAAGATAGCAATACAAGGACTGGGCAGGCCTTCCATTCAGACGGACAGCCGAAGGGTGCAAGGGCACAATGGAATATTCTCTTTAAATAGATATGTTGGCAATTATTTATCGATTAGAAAGCTGTGCCTTGAGGCGCCTTCGCAAAAAATCTAATCAACTACAAAGCACGTGTTCCCGAAATTATAAGCATTTAAGCTTCTTTAGATCTCTCTTCATCGCATCTTCAGTGGCGCGAAAATTAAATTTTAAGAAAAAAAGAAAGTAAAACGCGGGATTCCCGCGTTTCTCTTTTTCGTTTAAATATGCATTTCTCCTCGAATGAAGCCAACAAAGATATTAGCAATTATTTATCGATTAGAGAGGCAAATCCCCGGAAATCCCCGTATTAGTTTTGTTTAGGTGGGTGAAGGAGCGATTTGATCCGGACTTTAATCCTGCTAGCGGTGAGCATCTTTACCCTGACCGCAAGTTCAGGATCTTAGAGGCATTAAGCTCAAGTTTACAACTAAATTCCTCACTTGGTAATTTTGACTGTTTGTGTAGCAAGAGAAAAAAAACATGACCCGAGTTAATTCGGATTTGCAATTGCGTTAAGATATCCATAAACGTGTCGGCAAGTCTGGAGGATAGACACATCAAAGCGACATCAGCTTGCGCTAGATTGCTCTCAATAATTACTATGCAAAATTATTAGCATATTAATTAAAGAAAATGTAATTAAAATTGAGTTGTGTCGAATAGGAACGCGATTATCATAACTGAGTTGGGAGCGAGTTCAAAATATGTCCACGATTGGAAAAGTGATCAAAAGTGAGACGTAAATTGCTACTGGAACATCTTTTGACGCCTTCATTTAAATACACCGAATTTAGATTCTGGTTTTTATCACTTTTGCATTCGTTTGCATATTAATCGGCGGCACACGTGCTTATAACTGATAAATTATTTATAGACAAAATACGATAAAATTAACAAACAAAACAATTTTGCCCAATTTTTTCATTCTCGGAAACTTCAAAGACACCTGCCGTTGTCCAAACGACAGTCAAACTCGAAAGATAATTTATATAATTTAATAAATTAAGTCCTGCTCCAAAAATAAATAGAGCCATAAAATTATAAAGGAGCGATAATCGAACCCGATTACAAGCAATCATTGTTCTTTACTTCAAAACCATTCACTGTTAACGCCTAAATTTTGGACCAACCGTCAGTATAATAAATTATGTATAAACTGTGCCGACCAATTTTTAAATATACTCAGTTCGGAAAATTAACAAGAGTTGATTCTATGCAATTAGGTTCGTTATAAAACATTGGCATCGAAATCACGTCCGCACTTAGTAATTCAAATTACCACCATTATTTAAATAATTCCGTCGTTCCCAACGGAAAATAATTGTGTTCGACGTGTTCTTGTTTAAAATTAACGTAAAAAAGTAAATTAATCCGAAATTTTACGCTTGCGAAATTGCAATCTTAGGAGTAATTATGTTGACTTAATCAAACTCATATAAAAAAGCAGAATAATGCATGCGACAGATATCTGATAAAGGCAGTAGAAAATTGACTTTTTTTTAAATAAGTCGATAATACGTAAAATCAATAGGTGCTCAAAAAGATTTTAATGTGCAAAAATAAACAACAGGTGCTCACTATCAGGGTAGGTCCCATTGTGTCAATTTAATCAAGACTGTCTTTAGGCGTCCATTTAGTTTTCCAAAAAAGGATAATGAAACGCATTAACTTAAACCCTACAATTTGTTTTATAAATAACGGCTTCATCACAATCTCACAACTACATTTTTTCCATATGCAGATAGTCCACAAAACTGCCGGTAACCTCATTAAATCAGATTACAAATCAGCCATAATTTGTAAATTTTACAGACCACCGACATCGAAAAAAATAAATTTAAAAATACACACTCTAATTGTCCGGTAAAGCATGAGCATTTTTTTCATCATAATTAAATACATTATACCGAGCGATAAACGTGTCAATTGATCGATTGTATTTCTGTTTTCATTTATTTTCGAATGTCACGTTCTCTCAGATATTGTATTTTCTATAACAAATCAATTAATCATGTAACAGCCTTGTGACAATACACGATAAAACTATTGTCAACAACTGTCGTCGTATTGCATTAACCATTTTTCATAAAAAGTTGGGGCATTGTTCTCACACGGCTGTGTTGTTGTGTGGTCGTGTCGATCGTTCGATACCTGAAATTATTCCAAATTGTTTCCATTCGATTTGGGTTATTATCGGTTTCGTCACATTAACACTAATTTCAATTAGTGGGTACAGGTTCCGGTCGGGTTTCATGCATCATTTTTTAAGAAAGAAAAACTGAGAGGTTAATTTGTTAGTTCGCAGCAATTTAGAAAAAAAACATCAAATGGAAAAACACTATTATAGGTTTGATGGAGTAATGATAGGCAGTTTTACAATTTTTATTACTGTTCAAAATTATTAAATTATTTAAAATTATTTCAGATTTTTGTTTATTCGCAAATAGAAATTAGTTAAAATTAAATATTTGACGACAATTTAAAAAAAAAAACGTCATGTATTTCAAGTGAACAAAAGAATGTTATTTATTATATTGTTATATTATTTTCACAGATTTGACACATTTAATACTTATAATTTAATCATTTATTAAAAAATGAGCAGTACCAGTCTACCTAATCTACAAAATTTTTATATCAATTAAAATATAGCTTAAAAATTTTAAGCAATAATTTAGTGCAAAAAAAAATACAAAAAAGTTTATAAAAAAAATGTGAAATTAATAGTTAATTATGTAACGAGTGGAAAAAGTAGAAGAACTCCTTAAGCGCATGCTCATTGCAGAACGAAGCGAATCCGAAATTTTGATCTTCTAATTTTCAACGTGTTACATAGAAGAATTCGTTTAGGAAATGCTATTTTACTCCCATTTAGTGGCAAAAGTGATTCAGCTGAGTGACGAAAAAATTGCAAAAAAATTTCCAGAATTTCTAAATTTAAGTTAAGAGAAACAAAATCAAAAACTATTTAGTAAATGCCAAAAATCTAAAAAAAAGTCCCAAAAAACTAAAAAATCTAAAAAAAAGATATAAAGTTTTTAGATTAGGATGGTAGAAAGGTTTCAAAGATAAATTGAAAATAATCTGAGAAGTTCAAACAATTAAAAAATTCTATTCAAACTTTTTTTTGATTTGTTTTAATAAAATGTCACTGAGCAGGTTCGTAAATTTTGCAACATTTTGTGCATTTTATGAGTTATAAAAGTTGCAATAATTTCCAAATTTTTTTGATAGCTTTTAATTGTAGCAATCCTAATATTATCAAAAATTGTTTAGGTACTCTAAAGACGGTAAAAGATTTTAAAAATACCAAAATCAATAATTTCTTAAAATTTTGTTAATTACTTTCAACAAATTTCTTTATTTTTTAACTTATCGAACACTTGCAAGTGTATTGTTTTCTAAATTTTTCAGATACTTTCATTTTGATAATTAAAAAAAAACATGTGGAATTTTTCCCAGTAAAGTTTTAAAAAATCTAAAGATTTTGAAGTGTAAAATTTTACCAAATATTTACGTGCAAAATCTAAGAAATTCTTAATTTTTAAAAAATGTCGCATGTTTTAAAAACTAGATGCATTTTAGATTTTAAATTTTTTTGTATTTTATGTTTTAAATTTCTTCGTATTCATGTTATTAATTTTTAATTTTTTGTATTTTTAGAGAAAATTTTCTAAGCCCTTTTATATGTTCAAAAACTAAATTTTTAAATTTTTGTTTCTATCTTAAATTAGAATATTCAATTTCTGAATTCTTTAAAAATTTAGATTTTTTGTTTATGTAACTAAATTCTAATATAAAAAATCTGTAAAATTTTGTAAATTCTAAAAATTTGCAAAGATTCTTTGCATTTGTACAAAAAAATTATTTAGATTTTTTTCGAATTTTGTAGGTATTCGTTGCAAATTCTCGTGTTGTTAAAGACTGATTTTTAGTTTTTTTTTTATTTTGGCAATTTTGTACAAGTTTTAAATTCTTTAGATAACTCTATTTTTCGGATTTTAAATAATCGGATTTTTCTATTTTTCTACATTAATAGACAATTTTGCAGAAATGTATATTACTAAATTTTTAGCTAAATTTTCTAAAAGTGCATAAAACTCGTTCATTTTGTAAGCCTTTTTAAATAATGTAGGTAAAATACATTTTTTTTGACGATTGAAAAAATAAGCCAAAAAAATCAATTCAAACTCAAAAATTCAAAGCATTCAGATTGTTCAAGAGAAAAATTCCAAAAATTCTAAATGTGCAAAGATTTCTAAAAATTCTACTTTAAAAAAGAAAATTTATATAAACTAGATAATATATCAAAAAACTAGAAAATTGACAACAAAAAATTGAAAAATTTAAAGAATTTTCACAATAAAAAATCAAAAAAAATGTAAAAAATTCCATATCAAAAGCACAAAAAATATGAAAAGAATGTAAAAAAAAGTCAAAAAATTCGAATACAAAATTGGCAATAATTTTTTTTACTTATTTATTTATTTAAAATTTCGAAAAAATCTAAAACCTCTTAATTATTGTAAAAGATTCAAAGAGTCTAAAACACAACAAACTCAGAAAAGCTAAAAGCTTTCAAAGAAATTTTAAAAATAAAATGTCTAAAGAGTACCAAAAACTTGAAAAAAGTAAAGTTTTGACAACAGAAAAATTTATATCTAAACTGTCCAAGATATCTAGAAAAGTTTTGAAGATTTGAAAACTTCAATTCATTTGGAAAATCTGTAAACCAAATTCTTCCAAAAAAAACTCTGAGAAAAAATACAAACAATCTAAAGAATTTACAAAGTAATAAAAATTTAAAGAATATAAAGTATACACGAAAACTGAAAAATTAACGGAATTTATAAAATCTAAAGCATTCAAATTGTCTAAAATACGAAGAGCTTAAAATATACCAAAAATATAAAATTTGTAGAACTCCAAACATTAAAAAAAAAACAAAATAAATAAAAAAAATTGACATTTCCAAAACGCCCATTGAAAGAACTAAATTTAAAATTTAAAAATTTGAAGAAACCAGAAAGTAAGTATACTTATAGAAATCTCAAAGCTGCAATTAATACAAAAATGCTAATGACAATTTGAAAAATCGAAGAATCAAAGAATTTGAAGCATCCAGATTATATCAAAAACTCCAAATACTTTAGAAAACACATACAAAAAATCCGAAAAGTCTTAAAATCTAAAATCAGAGATTTTGAAACATACAAAGTATAAAAAATTTAAAAAAAATGTAGTAAAGCAATAAAAAACCTAGAGAGTAACGAAAATGCGAAACATTGCGAAAATTTGAGATGAATTTGAAATTAAACCAAAAGGTTTAAATTAAAGGAATCTAGAGACTGAAAGATGCATATAGAAATTCTGTAAAATTAAAAGAAAGAAATCTTTAATCTGCATATAATTTTTTGAAAAATTAAAAACATTTTAAAAAGTACTCAAAGTGTATAAAGAATCTAAAAAAATAAAAAGATTGTATCTCTAAAAGATCGAAATATTGTAACGGCTACAAAAATTCTAAACCCAGCTAACTTGATAGTTTAAACAATTGTCACAAATCCAAAAAGATTTAAAAAATCTGTGGACTATCCAAAGCTTCTCGTGATTTCAAGAAATCCAAAAATATAAAAAATTCTAATGATTCAAAGTGTATAGAGATTATTGAAAAAGAAAATTAAAAAATCTTGAGACTAACAAAAATCTAGAAGGTGTATATAGTTAAAAGAATTTAAATAATGCAAACTGTTCAAAGTTTAAAAGAATACAAAGAATCCATAAAATTCAAAAGCTCCAAAGAAGCAAATTTAATTAAAATCCGCTGTTTGTATAATATCATCGATGACGTCATATTTCGATCATATTCCTTCACTTCCTTTTTCTTTTCGATTAGGTCAGCTGTTATTGAGCGGCCGTAAATAAGTAACTAGAAATCGCATTAAGAGACGTTTGTCGGGGGAGAGGCAGGGATTAGGGAATCAAAGCATATCGTGTGCGATAATCGCGACTTTACGGTTAGAATCCGGCATATCTCACCGTAACGCTGATGACTGCCTCCGAAATGAACTTTTCTCGCACTTATGACGCCCCTCTTTTACGTTCTAAACTCATCATCAAAGTAGCCGATGAACTCGCGTCGCCAACTTGCCAACCGCAGGAAAAAAAAAACAATCGCGTCTTAACTGAAACAATTGACAATCGACACGGGCTACCGCGACGCACGAGCGAACAAAGAAATGCCAGAGGAAAATTCAAAAAAGGTAATTTAGAGCGAAGGAGGAAGCCGCCTGACGGCCGAGACGAAATTAAGATTTTACACTTGGATATGTCACGACAGATGGCTCTTGTTTACGGACGGATTAAAAATCAACGGGAAGTTCGGCGGGTGGCAAATAAGGAGTTTTGTGGAGGAAAAAATATAAAATTTTATTAAATATTTAGCGAGCGCCGTCTCCGGGTTTGAAATATGATTTTGACGTGGTTTGGTCAGTCACTCCGCAATACATCTAGTAACCAATCTTTCACCGCCTGTCAGCTGTCTTCGGTGCTTATCTCTATTGTTTCTTTATTGTCTGCAATCCAGTTATCGATACGGTCTATTTCCTGTAGAGATCCTGTGGGACTTAGTCGAGATGGATGGATTTTTTATAGAACAGTGTATTTCAATTTCATTTCACTGTTACCTCGAATAAAAACAACAACTTTTCAGAAAAGTGTTTTTCATCTCTCCTTTTCAGGACACAAGGGTAATGTTTTATTACACGAGGATTCTGACGAATTTTCTAAACTTCTACGCCCAGTTGCTCTGGAAATTTACGAGATTGCCTCCTGTTTTGCTTTATTTATAACCGAATAATATTTTATTCATAGCCACCAACTATGGGTATGTAATATGTAAATCGAATGCTATGTGTAATAATTATGGTGTAATTTATTTATAACGAGCTTAATAATAATACTTTATTGTAAATTATTCAAAATTTTATCGGCAATAATAAAGTCCAATTAACTAAATTTTGCGGAATTATTTATGCTACGTCTCCCATCATCGATAATTTAATATTTCCGTTTATAACGAAAAAACCTCATCACCGATGGAAACAAAAATTCATAAACTAACCCAAATAAATATTCTCTGGCGATTATCGTAAAAATCTTAATAGCTGCTCTACAAAAAGTAGAAAAATTACTACAACTCTGTGGTAAAAAATAAGATTAAAGTTCAAATTATATACTTCATCCAGATACCAAATTTTATAAAAAAAAAATTAGTCCTTGAATTAGACACAAATGTATTTTTAATAATGTACGTATTATTGTACCGTTTATAATTTAACTGCATACTATTTTTCATAATTATGTCAAATTTTAGAATAGCCATTTATGTAACGAGGCCGTCAAGACGAATTTTTTGAAGAGGCCGGCGTTTGAAAAACGTACGATAGTGTGTGCATAAAAACAATACTTTCTGTAGGCACAAATAAATACCGACAAAGAGCTAAAAATTAAAAAGACAATAAAACGAGCATTTTTTTTTAACAACTGAAAAAACTGATCGAAAAAAGTTAGGGATATTGATGTTACAACATATTCTAAAGTAAGTAAGTTTTTGGCATACTAAGAATTAGCTAATTCAAAGCCTCTTAATCCAAATTGTCCCATAATATCGGCAGTATAGTGAGCAAATTTCTTAGGTGCGCCACTGGTGATTGGTACTGCCTGACCAAACATGCTCAATTGGGTTAAGATCTGGAGTACGCGCTAGAAGCGGAAGTGCTCAAATGCCAACATTTCCAATCTTTCTATGACACAGTGAGCACGATGTGGAGGAGCATTATCATCCAAAAACCGAAAATGAAGTTCTAAAACGTTGCGATAATTGTCCACAATATCATTAATGATGTCTCTAATATAAATTTGAGCTGTCATATTTCTTTCGCTCACAAGGAATTCCGTACGACCTCCAAGAAAAATTCCACCCCAATCATAACTGTGCTTCTAGCTGTGTACTTTTTGGACATACCGGTCATTAACTTTTTTACCTGGAAGTCTCCAGATGCGAATAGTGCGAATATCCATGTAGAGCTCAATTCTGCTCTCGTCGGAGCACCCATTCATTTCGCCATTTTACTTGGTCTTCACACCAAGCTACTCTAGCACGTCTGTGTGCAGGTGCCAATGGAATTGTCTTTAACGGTCTTCTGCATCTTAGTTCTGTCTCCCTAGCTGTGACACCAGTGGCGTGCAATAGCTCCTGTCTTAACAAATTGCAATGAGATTGTAGCTTCCTACAAAATAGTACGTTTGTAGCCCTTGGTAGACCTTGTCGTGGTTTTTCCGATACACTTCCAGTTTCTCTAGATCTTTGTTGTAGCCGTGAAACCACACTTGACTCCAGATGACTTTTTAATCGTTGTCAAAAAAATGTATTACACTGTTTTTTTTTGCACTTTTAAAAAATTTTTGCTTAAAATTTAGATATATCCCTAGATTTTTTCGACTAGTTTAATTTGTATACATTTGTGCAAAATCTTCCATTAATGTGAAAAAATGATAAAATCCAATTATTTCAAATGCGAAAAATATAGATAATCTAAAGAATTCAAAAAAGTTACAAAATTTCCAAAATAAAAAAGTCAGTCTTCAACAACACGAAAATTGGCAACAAAATTCAAAAAAAAATCCAAACATTTTTTTTGTATGAATACAAAGAATATAAGCAATTTTTTTAAATTTATCGAATTTTAGAGACTTTTTGTTTTAGAATTTTCCAAAAATTTAGTTTCATGAAAAAAAAAAATCTAAATTTTTAAACAATTTAGAAATTGGATATTCTAATCTTCTAAGGCATAAACAAAAATTTAGAAGCTTAGTTCTTGAGCATATAAGAGAGCTTAGAAAATTCTCTCTAAAAATAAAAAAATAAAAATTAACAACATGAAAACGAAGAAATTGTTTAGTTTATAAATAAGTTTAAAAATATTTAAAAATTCTGGACATTGTTGAAATGTTGCACATTTATTATGTAATTAAATTACATTTAATTTAAAAAAAAAAATTCTTACAACCAGTACAAAAAAAATTAAAAATCAAAAAATAAAAACCTAAAATTTATCAACTTGGCATTGAAAATTGTAAAAATTTGGTAAAAATTTACACTCCAAAATCATTAAAATTTTTAAGACTGCTGGAACAAATTGGACATATTTTTTTTTATAATTATCAAAATGAAAGTCTCTAAAAAATTTAGAAAACAATACACTTACAAGTTAAAAAATAAAAAAAAATGTTGAAAGTAATTAGTAAGATTTCAAGAAATTTTTAATTTTTATATTTTCTCAAATGTTAGAATTGCTAAAATCAAAAACAATCAAAAAAATTTGGAAATTTTTGCTACTTTTATAACTCTTAAAATACACATAATGTTACAAAATTTACAAACCCGCTCAATGACATTTTGGTTAAAAAAAATAATCGAAAAGCTTTTTCTTTTCTAAATTTGAAGTTATTGTTATTTTCCTAACGCAAATTCCGCAATTTATCAAATTTTATCAATATATCTACCGATCTATGGTATTTTTTTTTCTATCGGTAGAAATATTTAAAATATTATTGACAGAAAAAAGTTTTTTGGAAATTCTATAAAATAACACATTTTTTTCTAACTGCTTCTAAATGACGAGTCTGCAAATTTTGTTAAACCTCTATAAAACAAAAATATTTAAAAAATAGATTTATAAACCTCAAAAATGCGAAATTTTCAGAATTCTCCAGAAGAATTTAGAACGCACACTTTGAAATTGAAAGCGATACTTTCAAAATTATTAAAATCTAAAAAATGAGAGGAAAAAGAGTGATCTAACAGTTTTCAAAAAAAAAACAATTTTGAAAATACAAAAAAATGAGAATACAAAAAAAAACAAAAATTCTGAAAAACTACATGTATTGAATAATACCAAAGATTTTAAAAATCTGTGATTTGTTTACATATTTTGCATTAATTTGCTGCATGTGAAGATTATATTTTTACATATATTACTCTTTTGGTTTACAAATATTTTCAGGTAATACCATGATTTTGAAAATCTAAATAAAACAGCACCGAAAATCTTAACAAATTAGAGAAAATAGAAAATCTAAAAAAATCTAGTGCCATTTTAAATGTAGGACATTTAAATATACAAAAATCCGCAGAATATAAAAAAAGAAAACATTGCCAAAAAATGCTATAGACAAAAAAAATAGAAAATCTTGAAAATTTATATGAGAAAATCTAAAGATTTTTACAATAATTAGAATGAAAATAATAAAAATTCAAAGAATGTAAAGATTCTAAAGTCGGTTTAAAAATTTCTTTTCCTTTTTTTTAGCCTATCGCATATTCTGCATTCTACAAAATAAAATAGTACAATTGAGACTTGCACATGCTCTAATTCCCTTTTTTTAGTTGTGTTGAAAATTTTCCGCACCTTGTCAAAAAGAGTGACAGTTTTATCGAAAGCATATTTTCCAACTTCCTTCTTAATTTTTTTTTATATGCGGTGCACATCGTGAATCATCGTGTACCTCACGAAAAGTGTCCTTAGATTACCCGCGTTTCGAATTCCGGGTAAACAATTTCGTCGTTTCTCCTCCGGTAGAATATTCTATTGTGGCCGGTATCTGTCCCTTTTCGATTCATCTAAGGCACGTTCCGGGCTGTAATTGCATGAAAGAAAGGATAAACAATACGCCAACAAAGCCACCCCGCCGTATCCTTGCACTAAAATCGCATTGATGCTGGGGAACAGTAGCTATCATGACTCTGTATTTCTATTATGACGACGGAACGATTTTTTTTATTTACACGAACGGACAATTATATCATTGAATTACAACGTTTCGAGTTGGTAAAAAGTGCAGAATCTGCTTGGTCACGGTTTTGCAATAAGTGTGCATTGTTGACGGGGCGCCGCACCCTATCTGCTAATGGAACCAGATTTGAATCTGTCTAATGTTTAAAAAATGAAAAGGGACCGATTTTCGTGGGGACATTTAAAATCAAAATTTAAGTAAACGTGGTGGTTGCTGGGTGTTTCGGTAGCAATATATTTCCGTGCATTATAAAGTAATTTGGTGATTGAACGCAAACAAGAGAGGAAAGCGCGCGTAATAACAAAGCTCGCTATGACTGCTTGCTTTCTGAATACATTATTATTCAGACGATCAGAGATAGAACTTTTCCATACCGATTTCGGCTTAGCGTGTGACAGATTTGCATGCAAATTTCTTTCCAAGTATATATTAGAGATTTAGCATATGCGGGGTGAGCTATTTTATTCATTCGTGTCACTGACTCGACGCTTTCTGTTCCTCGTTTCTTTAACATTGTTAAGAACGCTCAAAATGTTTTACTTTGGCGCAGTTTTACGACGAGAAAATAGCCTCGCAATCTTCACAAAAGAGCAAATATTTTCAACAAGCTAAAACTGCACCTTTAGACGGTAGGAAATATCTCAAATCAAGCTTCCCACTTGCTATTCTATTAGTTTCTACAAACAAACCAAAAAAAGCTGAGTTTCCCGTCCTGTATTGAATTAATTAATTACAGATTGCTGTTGTAAAATAATTTCCTTGATTCTTCACACCTGCCTTGTCTTGAATACAAAATCGGCGTCAGAAGCACCATTTTATTAAAATAATGCGAGTCATTATTTCTCATAATTATATCCTTTATCAATAAAAAAATTATCGCTACGTGATAGTCACGGTGTTGAGAAAAGCCAGTTCTAAAAATCTATTCATTTAATAAAACTTGAATTGAAAATGAACCTATACATTACGTTGTTCGTAAACAGAGCCTAACAAAGTCTACGTAATTAAATGCTTAGACTTAAGTTTAAAACTTTGAGAACTTTGCCGCTATATTGTAACTGACACGATACGCTGATGCTTACTATAGACAATCTTTTATTTGGAGAGCTAAAACAATTACAAGGAAGTCAATTCATTTTTACTGCAACAAGTAATTATGGTAATGTAGATTGATACGTTCGATAGTCATGTTGGTAACAACAAATCTTAATGAGGCTTTTAAAATACGATTCGTTTTGATTTTCTTTTTGTTAGCATGTTCTACTAGCGTATTTTTAAATCACTCATTTTTTCTTAATCTTTAATTCATTTTTTAATTATTTTAAATTAATAATTAGTGATGATGAATGAATCAGTTTTTTGACGGAATAAACTTGTAGAAGAATTTCAAAGACGGACAATTTTTGGCGTTAAGTTAGATGATTTTATTGTATTGTATTCTATTATCATTTTATATGAATATAATGAATCCAAATAAATTTTTAACATTTTATTTTAGAAATTTCCAAGGTTTAAATTTTAAACAAAATATATAAATATTTAAGTAATTTAATAATGAAAAGAAAATGCAATTTTAACTTTGACACAAATGGAAGAGATTTTGATACTTCTCGATTCTAAGAATACATTAAATTTTTTCCACTTTTGCCAAAAAATTAAGATTCTAACAAAAATAATTTACAAAAAAAATTGAAGTTATAAATAAAAAAAACTGTAACATTTTTTTTAAGTTTAAAATACGTTCCAAAAATTCAAAACATAAAAACAGAAATTTTAATGTGTACAAATTTCCTTATCATTTTTTTGTTAGAACTTTTGAAAACTTTTTTAGTAACAAAAATGTAACGTAATGTGGAATGGAAAATTTTCTATAACCCGCTCACTTGTTCAAAAATTTTTTCGATTTTTCGAAATTTCCAAAGTTTTAATATTGTCTACAAAGCAACTAAATATTTAGACAATTTAAACAATAAAACAAATATTGGAACATTTTAAAAATTTACAAATTTTGATTTTAGATATATGCGAATTTTCAAAAAACCTCGATTCTAAAAACACATTAAATTTTTGACACCTTGAAAATTCAAAAACTAAAAGATAAAAACATGAAAACGAATAAATCGTTTATTTTATGAAAAAAAAAAAGAATAAAATTCTGAACGTTGTTGAAATTTTAGAAATTAGAGCACATTTTTAAATTAGCCTGAATTTGTGAAAACACTTTGAAACGAACATGTTTTGAATTTTTGTAAAATTTGAATTTTGAGATTTTAGAGAAATTGGGATAATTTATTAGATTACCAAAGAAATTTTTAGAATTCACAGACTTTTTAAAGTTTGTTTAAATTACAGTTTCACTTTAAAAACTAAAGTGAGTAAAAAAGTAAATTTATATTAAATTTTTGCCACATTTAAAGAATTCCGAAAATAACAAAAAATAATTAAAAAAAAATTGGATATCGTTATAAGTAAAAAAATACATAATTAACAATTAAAAAAAGTAAACATTCTAAAAATCAAAACACGAAAATATTGAAACTGTTTATCTTATGAACAAAACTGGGCATATTAAAAAATCCTGGTCATTGTTGAAAATTTATATATTTATCAAAGTTTTGCATTTAAAATATAAAGAGAATTTTAGAATTTTTTAAACAGTCTTAATTGTTTCAAAGATGATAAAAAAACGATTAAAAAAACTATAAATTAAAACAAACGTTATTAAAATCCAAAAATAAAATCTAAATAATTGTCTGATTTTTAAAAATATGCAACAGTTTAAAAATCTCTGAGAATTTTTAAAATTTCGCACATAGTATATATATATATATTATTTGGACATTTTCATAATTAATAAGACTTTTAAAATACAATTTGTTATAATTTATGTAGTAAGCATGTTTTATTATTGTATTTTTAAATTTCTCGTTTCTGTTAAATATTAAGTCATAAATTAATTTCATAAGACAAAACAATTTTTTAGTGAAAAAAATTTTTGGAAAAACTTTATGAGACACACGTTTTTTTTTTTTTTTTTTAAAAAAATTAAGCTTAATTTTATTGTATATGAATAAAACATCACAAAAATTTTAAATTGACAAATTTTTTAAAGATTTTCAATATTAGATAGGATTTTCTGAAGTTTTCATTTCATAAACAAAACTATTCTAAAAATTAATTAAATTAAATTAAATCAAAATCTTGCTAATTTAGTTTAGTTTAGGGAATTTTATAAAATTCTCGATTCGAAAAATACTCAAAATTTTGAAAGCTTTCCCAAAAACTTTAAAAAAAAATAATTTAAAAGACATGTAAACCTCCTTATAATTGAAAAAAAGTATATGAAATAATGAAAAAATAAGTAATAAAAGTGAGCATTGCAAAAATTTAAAACATAAAACATTGAAATCGTTGAGTTTACAAGAAAATTAAAAAATATTTAAAAAAAATCTTAACATTTAAAAATCAAACACATTTTACAAAAACCTGCATTGTAAAAATTCAGAATTTCTTGAAATTTTTAAAAAGGTTAAAAAAATAAAAAAAAAACGTTTAAGTACTAGTAATTCTTGAAATCAAGACAAACATTCCTAAAATTGTTTTTTTATAACGAAGTTTATAATGATTTATTAACGCATTCAAATGAGTGCGTTAATAGCTTTGTTACAACAGCAAATTGAAAAAAAACGCACATTTTAAAAAACTATACTTGTTTTGTACTTAATTTTATGCATTTTTATAAGTAAGAGACTTTTGAAATACAATTTTTCATAATTTTCTTTTTGTAGTTACCATGTTTTATTATCGAATTTTTAAATCGCCTGTTTTTGTTAAATATTAAGTACATTTTTAAATTAATTTGATGAGAAATGAAACAATTTTTTGGTGAAAAAAAATTGGGGAAAAACTTTATGAGACAGGCACGTTGTGATATTTTTTTTAATTTTAAAATTTAAGCTTAATTTTATTGTATACGAATAAAACATCACAAAAATTTATTTATAAAATGTTTCGAGATCTTCAATATTAGATACGATTTTCTTAAGGTTTTCAAAACAATTCCAAAAATTATAAACAAAAACTTGCCAATTTAGTTTTTGAACAAATGAGGGAATTTTAGAAAATTCTCGATTCGAAAAATACTCAAAATTTTGAAAGCTTTCCCAAAAACTTTAACAAAAAAAATAACTTAAAAGACATGTAAACATCCCTATAATTGAGAAAAAAAATGAAATAATAGAAAAAATAAGAAATAAAAGTGAGCATTGCAAAAATTGAAAGCATAAAATCATTGAAATCGTTTAGTTTATAGAGGTTAAAAAATATTTTTAAAAATTCTGAACGTTGTTAAATTTTGGCGTGTTTTAAAAATCAAACACATTTTAGGAAAACCTGCATTGTATTTTTTTTTTAATTACATTACATTATTTTTCATGATTTTCTTTTTGGAGTTACCATGTTTTATTATCGTAATACATTTTTAAATGATTGTGATATTTTTGCGAGCTGAATCTTAGCTAGTTATATGTATAGTGAAGTAGCTCTGATAAATTCCATGAGTTATGAGAAAACGAGACTCAATTGTGATAAAATGTAACTTATTACTTATTTCCAACATTATGTTAAGTCACGATTCTTTAGTTCGCCTTAATTGGACGATAGTTATTGTCGTAGATATAGATCGTAAACGTTTGAAAAATTTGAATATTTAGTCAACAAAGAACAATTACTATTCAGAAAGCGAATCTTAGGTCCGATCAGCCATCTATTTTTCAAATTATTTCTATGGCCTATCAATACCTATTATTACGAAACTAACAAATAACCTGTCATTAGGTTAGGTCTAATTCATGAATCGAGTAATCCTTTCAGGTATAGTCTGGACACGGTCGTTTCCATTTAGTAAATTGCAGTGGAAGTATTAATTCTACTAATATGACGATTGGAAGATGTGTTATCGAAAACTAGCACAGATGTCGACCATCGTTGTTTATAACAAAAAAATAAAGGTTAGAACTCCAAACATAATTATATATAATTTACAATAATATAAGAACCATTATCTTAAACGTAATCGATTTTCATATTAAGCACGTTACAGACCGTAAAAAACGGGTCGGTTTGGATACAAGTGGAAAAAGCGATGATCTCGTTACGAAAAAACGTATATTTTTCGGTATTGGTCTATAAATTTTTATTTTATAAATCGACATGGCGTGCTAGCACGCCATTGCAGGAACACGGGGGGTCACCGCAGCATTTGAGAATTAGCTTTGCCTGCAGATTGTTAAGTAAATAAATGTCTTCCTCAGATTCATCTTTCATATTTTATTGCGGCATTCGGCGCGTCTATGGCAAATAAAGCAATAATAACCCCTAGAATTTATTTCACAAAATCCGTAAACATGAAAGGCCAAGATAGAAACTATCGGCACCTGTTCTACCTGACCTCGCCAATAATTAAGTGGACTCTTTAAACAACGTATTGTTGCTGCTGATGGATTAACGTGATAATATGTTAATTTCCTAATCTCGCAGGATGGAGGAAATAATGGAGATAGTTCTAGAGGCCCACCCACACAACACATATTCAATCCAATCAATAATTTTCTCCTCATCAATTTCGAACATTGATGTGATGTTCACTCAATCCTAACATTAATATTTGTTCCATCGTGATCGCTTTGATCAATATTAATTATTGGCTATTTTGATGGATACAACCAGACGTGATTGGATAGATAGAGTGTAAATAGCCCTCACTAATATTTTATATTTTGATCTACTAAACTGATAAGTTTCCAAATTGGAGGCAGCAAGATTCTTCACATCAGTTCTTCCATCATCACCAAAAGCACGATTTTCCTTTCATCTGTTGAGTAATTTACAAAAATCTGATTCATTGACTGATTAAAAGGCGGTCGTGGCGGCTTCGTGCAGAAGTATCAAAACTTCACCACTTAGCAATTACTAAAAATTTAGATTAAAATCAAGTGTATGCATTCAATTAAAAAGCTATAAACTTTATAAGAACTTCAAAATGTTTTATGTATCCGGTTAGAAGAGCAAGTTCCAAGGAAGAAACTTGTATGGCAGTGTAAAAGACATGACTCTTCTTCATCTGAGCTAAATATATATAAACAAGTAATTGTAACAACATAACCGTGACATAATCACGTGTAAATTGCAAAATAATGAAATTTGAAGCTTATTGATTAATAATTGTAGTATTTAATTTCTATTGAAGTCGGAGAGGTTGGTTACCTAACACTTTAAAATGCTGAAAGTTTTCTACATTCTAAGTGGTCTGAAAATAAAATTCTTTGATTTTAATGTCGAAATTGCTCAAAACTGTTGAAATTACGTAAATTAAAAAAAAATTGATCAACAGCTGAATTTTACTGCATAAAAAATTCCAAAACTTTTGAATTTTGGCACGATAAAAGTTTAAAGATTTTATAAATTTTAGAATCTGAAAAATTTGATTAAAAAACGTCCGTAGCGGCTTCATGTAAAAATATCAAAAATTGACCACTTAGCAATTACTAAAAATTTAAATAAAAATCAAATTTATATATTTAGTTACAAAGCTATAAATTTTATAAGAAATTGATTGTTCTATATTTCCGGTTAGAAAAGCAAGTTCCAATGAAGAAACTTGTATGGCAGTGTAAAAGACAAGTCTCTTCTTCATCTGAGCTAAATATATATAAAGAAGTAATTATAACAACGTAACCGTGACATAATCACGTGTAAATTACAAATTGCAAAATAATTAAATTTAAAGCTTATTGATTAATAATTATCATTTAATTTCTATCGGAGTCGGAGAGACTGGTTGTCTAAAAAACTAAAATTCGGGTTCTAGAAATTCTAAACGGTCTGAAAGTAAAGTTCTTATGCATTTAAAGTCCAAATTTCTCAAAACTGTTGAAATTTCTTGAATTCAAAAAAAACTTTACTCAACAACTGAAGTTTACTGTATAAAAAATTTCCAAAACTTCTGAATTTGGACACGATAAAAGTTTAAAGATTTTATAAATTTTAGAATCTAAAAAATTTGATTAAAAAACGGCTGCAGCGGCTTCGTGCAGAAATATCAAAAGTTCACCACTCAACAATTACTGACTGAAAATTTAAATGTATGCGTTCAATAAAAACGCTATAAACTTTATAAAAACTTCAAATTGTTTTGTTTCTGGTTGGAAGACCAAGTTCCAAGAAAGAAGCTACCTCTGTGAAAAAAATAAAATTCTTCTTCATCTCAGCTAAATTTATTTGAAGAAATAATTACAAAGATGTCAACCCTAAAATTATTTGCAGCTGGGACAATAATCAAAAGTAAATTACAAATTTTCAAAATTTTTTACATTCTAAACGGTCTAAAATTAAAGTTTTGGTAAATCTAGTAAATTCAAAAAAAAAATACTTTTTGATAAACAGCTGAAATTTACTGTATCAAAAATTTCCAAAACTTGTGAATTTTGGCACGGTAAAATCTTAAATTTTTTTATAAATTACGAATCAGAGAAATTTGATTAAAAGGCGGCTGTAACGGCTTCGTGCAGAAGTAACAAAACTACCAACTTAGCAATTACTAAAAATGTAAATTAAAATTAAATGTATGCGTTTAATTACAAAGCTATAAATTTTATACGTTCTATGTATCCAGTTAGAGGAGATAAAGAAATTAACTAGAGGATTGAAAAAAAAACAAACAGAAATCTTCTTCTGAAGAAAATAATTATAAGGGCATCAACCCTAAAGTTGTTTGTAGCCGTGACAATAATCAAGTGTAAATTACAAATTGCGAAATAATGAAATTTGCAGCATATTGATTAATAATTCCATTATTTAATTTCTATTGGAGTCGGAGAGGTTGGCGCGGATGGGAGCGGGTCTATCTGAATCCAATCGCAGTTGAGATAAAACACATTAACAAATTGTGTCCTAATTAGATTGGGCAGCAATCTGACGTGTTCTACTATAACTAACAGGAACGGCGAGCCAATTAGTTCACATCCTCGCTCGTGTTAGAATATCATCTCTGATCTAAGGGTGGAGAAATGGGAAAACGTGTATGCACCGAATATTACGATGCAGCTGGAAATTCATTCGATAACGATAATTATAACTACATAGAAACTACATAATTGAAAATTTTCGACGCAAACAACGTCAACGACGTTCTTTTATCATAAATCACAAATCCTTGAACCGAAATCCCTGTATCGCATTGCTCCGAAACAATTGAAATGCGTATCATGGTAGTAGCATTGGCATTCCGGGCCCGGATTTAATACTGCGGACATAAAACAGTGGCTCCATCTATCACCGGTGGCGGCTTCGGGAATTGGTCATGTCTACGAAGTGCAAGTCACCACAACGAGCTGTCAATGGGGATATTGTCACCCACCGATGGACGCCAAAGATTCTTGCTGCATTCGAAATTTTCTCGCGACAGAAATTTACTTTTCTTGTCGTTTGCCGGCATCTCGTGAATTAATGGAGCCACCGTGTGTATGTGCAAGAAACTCTCGCCTTCGGCTTTCGTCATTTTTAATTAAACCGAATCAATTTTACGCCTGTTCGTCTGGCCGGTTAGAATTTTTATATGTAAGCGGTCGGATATAATTGAGGCAATTGTATTTAATTTCCATGTAAAACGGCAACGCGTTGATATTTCAGCAGTATATAATTTGGTAAGAGATTTCCTGAGATATCGGCCGTAATAAAAATATTTTAAAATGCATCAAAATAAGAATATTTCATATTCCATTGGTGAGGGTCCCGCGATGCCATCAGTGGAGGCTGGTAATGATAGGTTAGTAGTACTCATAATGGGTTACCTTAAATAACTGGGCCCATTTTATGGAATTTAATTTGTTTTTATAGCTTTGATTACTACTTGCTATAATTTGAAAACGTTTTAATAAAATAAGTCTTGTTTCATTGTGCTTTTTTGCAGGTTGTGCTCGCGTCCGAGAGAAATTAACGAAAAAAAATATGATTGATGTTTCATCTAACAACCGTCGACGGCTTTATTTTTTTCACCACGATATCTGATACTCGCAAGTTACACCTATAATTTTACTTTAATACAAATACATTTTATCGATTTTTTACGAATTATGTCGTAATTTCCTTATCCGTATCGAAAAATGAATGATGTGTTCTCCACACGAACTTATTATTGAAAGAACACTTTGACAAGCAATTTGTTTCAGTTTGGTTTCGTTTCGACGCTCTTCCCCGATCTATCTATTTCACCCAAACAAATTAATACACTCGCCTCCAAAAAATCAAAAAATTTCAAACGAAGGCCACCTTCTCGTGTTGTTAAACTCGTCACGTGACAACAAACGACCAATCGGTTACGCTCCTTTTTAACAAACCCGTAAGAAAGATGATCCACCAGGTAGAATCAAAAACGAGAATTAGTGAATCGTTGAAATTACAATAGGTTTCTTTTTAATTCGGAGATGAGTGGTCGGAGCTTCGTTTGTATTATAAAAACCAATCAAGATAATTGTGCTTCATCATTGTTTACATTTCTCGCAGCGGTTTACCAAAAAGAATATCGTTGTCTCGATAGCGAAGGTATAAATGTGCTTGTTGGGTTCGTTTCTTTGATCGATAATTTGACAATTCGTCAAGGTGCTACCGCGTGGCGCCAGGCCAAAGCTTTTTCGGACTTTTCGACGGTGGCAATATATTTGATTAAAAGACAGAAAATATCATTAAATTATGGAAAAACCGAAACACAAAATGCTACCATTAAAAACAACAAAAAATTGAATGTATTCTTTAAAATCCAAGAAAAACGAATCTAATCGATAAAAAAGGGAACTTCCTCTACGGCTTTTTTTTTAATGGAAGCCATAAATGTGCGACTGGCAACTTTAATTTTGATAATATAATTTTAGGACTACCCAACAATATTTACCTACCCTCTTTTCACCCTTGCTAAAATCAAATCAAAGTGAAAGGTCTAAAAGTAGAACCATGTTTAATAAATTCGCAGTGATTTTTCTAATTTGGTCTAAAAACTACTGTCACTTTTATTTAGCAAACTATAAGATTATCTGAACAGTTTGTTTATTGTTTATTATTTACCTTCTAAATCGTAAGTTTTTTCTCATTCTTAAAGCTTTAAAGCTTTTTCTGTGAGTTTAGTTTCAAACTATAAAGATGAGCTTAAAGTTAATTCATAGATAAAATTGGATAGAGAGAATTGGATACAGAGTAAATAATTCTGTAATTATCAAAATTTTTAATCTTTTATTTATTTTAATTGTTTTAAAAGTTTTGTATATTTTACGTAAAATGCCAGTAATGCAAAATAAAGTAAACACTTTAAAAATTCTTATAAATATAATTTAGATTATTAAAAATTTTGACAAGCTTTAAAAACTTTAAAAGTTAGAGTGTTTTAATGCTAAAATATTTAAGAATTCTAAATACCACAAATCAAAACTTAGCTAGCTTTCGAAAGCTTTTATACATATTTTTTAAAACAGGAAAAGTTCATTTTAACAATTTTTTAAATTGAAATTTTATGGGAGCTTTTAACTAATCTTAATCGCTAAAAAAACGATTTTAAAAAAAATCATAAAGTTTTAAAATATTAAACTTCCTTTTTTTAAATTAAAGACCAAAATATAGGAAACCCTTAAAATTCAGAAACAATTTTACAGACTAGGAATTCTAAAATTGTCGTGCATTTAAAGTTTTCATATTTCTCAAAACTGATAAAATTTCGCTATTTAACACAAAACTAAAAATTTTGACAAATTCCTAGGGTTTACTGTAAAAAAAATCCAAAGCTTGCAAAATTTTTAACACGGTAAAATATTAAACCATTTCATAAATTCAAAATTTTGAAAAATCTGAAAAAAAAATTAAAAACATTAAGAATTTTTTTAAATTTACTTTCAAGTATTAATTGTATCAACACTAAAAGCACTGCACTTTTTAAAATTATAAAATATAAGTATTGAAAATCATGGTAAGGTCTAAACAGCAAGTTAAAAAAAATATTTTTTTAAAACTTAGAAATCTAATAACAAAAATATTACATAGTTATGGCATTAAAAAGTAAATATTTCCAAACTAAAAATTCTAAACAAATAACTTTCCACTGATTCAGATGAATTGAAAGTTTTCAAACTCCAAGAAATTCCGTGAATTTCAACATTCCAAGTGTCCTAAAAATTTGAAAATGAGTATAAAAAATTGATGTTTTTAATATTAGATGAAAATCAATATTCAGTGCTTGACAAGATTAGAAATTTTGATTTTTTGTTGTCAATAGGAATTTTAAATATATTTGAGAAATTTTCTCAAAAATGTCAATTTTTTTTAAATGTGCGTGTTTTTCGCGGTTAAAATATATCATCTAAGCACCAAAAAATTTGAGAAAAAAAATTAAATTAAATCCAAAAATCTAGAATAAACTGAAAACATTAAAATCTGCGGTCCAAGCGAATTAAAAAATCTGGCTAAAAACATTCCGAATCATAAAAATTGCTTTTGAGAGTCTTTAGATGTTTTCGATTATGATTGCATTCAAGCCCTTGATTTTAGAATCTTTAATTGAAGAAATCCTGAATTGTAGAGTCCACGATTAGAATGAATGAAAGTGGAGCTTAGAAGTCTTATAAAAAATCAAAACCAAATAAGATAGAGCAAATTTTATAAAAACTAAAGTTTTTCTGCATCTTTGTATAAATATAAATCATTATCTTCAATAAGCAATCATCAGCTACTTTTTTTTAACTTTCATTGATTAGATAAACCATGTCCATGACGAAAAGACCACGTATCTCGTGGCCAAGTCAGCATGAGCTAATGTAGTTAGCAGAGTTGAGATTGCTCTGGATGTAATTACAAGAAGCAGAGTGGTTAGAGCATGTTTTCATCCGCACTCCTCGTTACACCTAAATAGCATAGGTGCGACATCACCCTCCTCAACTTCCATTTTAGCAACTGTTAAATAATTTTCAGTAGAATTTGTTGAAAGAGAGGTTATTGTTTGGAAGCGAGGGAGAAGCGATTAACGTCTTTCTTTGTCAAAGTAATGATGAATGTCCCCAATACCGACACAAAACACCAAACTTTAAAACGGCTCGGAAAGTGCAATTAGAATTTAATTAATTATGCGTTATGAATGAGTCGTTATTCTTGTTCTTTGCTATAAAGTGGTCGTGTAGACTAACGTTCTCGGCTTTCACTAAGAAATGATTTAGAATTCAACGAGAACGAGTTTAATTTCACTTCAAAGGGTTCACTTGCGAAGACACACCGAGGAAATTTATTGTAACTGAAGTGTGCCAACCCCTCGAGATGCTATTCTTGGCGTTTTAACTTTTGAATATATATTATGAAATTGTTTTAAATTTATATTAAACTCTGATATTGAACTTGACGAGAAACCATTTAAAGCTACACTAATAAATTAGTGACACTTTTGAAATTGAACTAATTTCAAACTGCTATTATTTTTCTAGGAACGTTTAAGTCAGCCCTGAAGCAATTTGGCGGTAATTTCCTCGCCAGCAATCAAATTGGAGTAGTTGGAAAACTATAAATAACAGACATGTTATTATATTCTCAAACTACCAGAGTTATTTTAAGAAAGATAAAATTAGCTTATATTTTTCCAGTAACAAAATAAATCCAAAAAATATATATAAATATACCACTCATTCCTGAGCGTGAAATCTTTCCCAAATCAATCTGTCGTTAAATAATTGAGCCACAGTCTGGTAACTCTTACCGGCGATGAAAATAACAGAACCCACAAATCCATTGTTGACTTAATTTAATCCTTTAATCGCTAGTCTATAACTTTGAAGTTACTCAGCGCAATTAATTTGTTTTTTTATCGAAATTAAATTTGAAATCTTATTCGGGTCCACGATAAAAAAAATTAAACTGCCGATCACTACAAATGAGAAAGACATCAAAGCTCGTGTAAAAAATTGTCTGGTTTTTGACCGAGAGTTATTTCAATTTTAAAATTAAACCGTAACGCTTCAAACAAAGTATACGGTGCAGGGAATGGGACCGATTATTAACAAGTTTCAATAGGTACCCATCGGCTTGGACCCAAATCGATTATTAAAAATATTAATTTCATAGCCGTCAATACCTGTCTGACATGATGACCGTTTTGTTTTAAAAATTTAATTTGTTCTTTCAAGTGCCGACATAATGATTTTTCGTTTTGTTATAGAGACAATATTAGCCGGAGTTTTTATTCCCATGCTCTCCGACATTTTAATTACAAAGTTTCGCTGGAAAAATAAGCGATGAGTGAAGAAATTACGGAACAAATAATTTAATAGGGTATTAGATATGGGTGAGAGGCCCTTAAACTTGAAGTGGGCAATGTGTATTCAGAAAGCAATGAATTGAGCACTAAGTATTCAATCCGGAAACCGCTGAAAGTGTTAAGCTTCCATTTAGACTAAGTCTGATTCCATTATCTGCCCCTCGGAGATCTTACCCTTTACTTGCATCTTTAACTCACCCCTTCAGTTCCGTTTCCTTCGGTCTGTTTCATTTCCGATTTCGCTAAGCAAACAGCAATCACAGCGACGAAAAATTAATTAATTCAATCATTACACGGTCAACAAGAAACTCGCAAATACTACCCCCGGACTAATTCCTGAATAATTACAAGACGGAAGAAGGGACTCCTCCATCATAATCTGCATTATCAAAACCGATTTTAAATTTTACTTATTCATTGTCAGATTACATCAGAACGGGTTATAATAACTTCGTAGCTCTTCCTCCCCTTTCAGTCGACTCATTGTAATTCCAGATTTTTACACCATCTATCAAATTAGGCAGATGTTTTTCAACCAGACGAAAAAATGTTTTACTTGAACCAAGTTTCGATAAATTACTAACCGTTTCTTGTGTGTTTTCCGTATTTAACATCGTCGGGACTTAATGCTTTTATAAAGGGTTGAAAACCATGTAGACGGCTACTATTATTACGTCGATAATAAGTTTTACAACGAAGCAGCCGTGTTTTTAATCTATAGGGATGCAATTAATAGTTCATTTCGCTCAAAATTGAGATTTCGCTAACAGGACTGGCTCAGTTTTGACACAGTGAAAATTCTAGACCATCATAATTATTTTTACATTAAGAGCAGTGAGTTCAACAATATTGAAAAGAAAATGTTTTTTTCATTGTCAGACTGCGCCCGTTGGCTTTTGACTTTTGTGCCGCCGAAGGGAACGATCTCGAAATCCCGATGCCTAATATCATTAGCCAGAAAAAATGGAGGGTCGAGATGGACAATCAAAGTTCTTGAAATCTATAATTAATGATCCAATGTCGGCGCACTCGGATCACAATAGAGCTTTGAAATAACCCATTGAGCCGACCATAGGTCGCCTTGGTCCACCAGCGGGATATCAACGGCAAAAATTTCGAACAATACGATTGGTTAATGAAACAAAATGGAGGTGCGTTTAAAAATAAACGTAATCATAATAACACCGTAAAGTTGGAAATAATTCAGAGATATGAAGTAATAAACATGGTAAACGACCCGGGCACCACCCAAAGTAATTTAACATACACATGTAAAAGCGATTCAGTGAGATATGCATGAGATTTCTTGTCGTCCCGCGTGTAAGATGGCATGTTTTCTACCTATTACATTAAAGATTATTTTTATCTCGTGCGAAACGTATGTGAATAAGTGGGAAACAAACTATTGAGGCACTGCTCGGAGAACGTTTCCCCAATAAAGCGCCTCCACCGTAGACAAAACTCCATTCCGAATAGACAGATATGCAAAACTTAATTATATAAAATTACAGCCCGAGTCAACTGTAAAAATATTACAGAAAATAGTTTGTTATTTCATGTTGATAACTTCGTCTATTTGCGATTCGTGCATATTTACTCGGTCATAAATCACATTATTAGAGTGTGGCGATAAAGAATTTTCCTCGGGTTCAGGAAAGAAGCGAGCTTTTCAACTATGGCCGCTCGTTTTTACAAAACCTTGTTTTCACTGAAAAACTGAGAGAATCATTTATAATATTATCATTTTAAACGGCGAAAACTTGTTATATTATGCAAGCCAGCCATTCTCAGTTCTCGCTCTATCCCACAACTTCACACCTCGCATAAACCTGCCGCCCCGCTTCTTTTCCTGAAAGCTTTTCCGAGTTTAAATAATAAATAGCTTCAGTGAAAATGTTCCTGGTCAAAAAAGAACGATGGAAATGGAGCAACGGTTTCTTTTACAGTTCAAGTCATGCTCAATCAATATTACGTTTTATTGAGACACTACACCGGCGCTCTTCGAGGGGTAAAAACCAAAGTTTGGAACATGACCAACTTTCGTGATGACGGTTTTTAGCGATATAAACTACATTATCGCTTACCTACATGTTTTCACTTTACGTCGAACTTTCAAAAATTTGCACAAGTGCCAAGTTACTATATATACCTTCAAATAACAAAAAATACACCAAGACTAATACTAATAAACGGCGACGAAATCTTAAAATTTGAAATATGTTGGTAGCTCTGCATATCTATCAAAATGGTTTTTTTAATACTTTGAAGTTTAAGAAAAAATATCTTCAAGAATGTCATTGATATTTTTTCTACAAAAATCAAAGTCGAAATAGAATGAGAGAAAAATGTCTTAGATTTATAGAAAAAACACCAAAAATTAAAAAAAAAACTAAAAACCGTCTTAACAAATCATCACAAAACTCTAATTTTGTGATTTGTTACTTCTTAAGTTTTTATTTGTAGACACATAAATATTCACTTTACGGACTCTTTTGCATACGTAAACATGAATTTTATGAACTCACTTGTCAAAATACACTTTACGTACTAAACCTCACTTTCTTACATCCTGTAACTTAAATTTTGTATTTTTTTTGTGACAGCCCAAAAAATCTTAGTCTCTTCTCTCGCACAGACGTTTTTTGTAGGTCTTGCTGCGGTAAACATCGGCCTCTTTAAAAATCGTCGTTCTTGCGGGCTTGCTACATAAATAGCTATTTTTATAAAATCTGTCCAGAAATGTATCTAGTAAATGAATGGTACAATAAAGTCAGCATTTAAGCAGACTTTGGATTTTTAAATGTTGACATTGCCTACAGTTACAAGCTAAAAATCTCAGACCCTGCTTTTCTGTCACTTTTAAAAATCTAATGCAAGTTAAGTTACATTGTCTTTTTATGTTTTTTGATATATATGTCGTGACAATTTAAAAATGTCACAATTTCGGTGTTGCCAGCCTGCGAAAAATGCAAGTATAATCCAACGAAATTCCTACCAGCAACCATAAAATCATAAAAATTTGCTTGTTACCGCAACGGGGTAACTTCTAGTATTTTGAGGTTTATGATAAGACAGCTGGAGTGTTTAGGGATGATGCTGTTATCGCAAGAGAAAAAACTAAAAACATTCATCAAGTTTAAGGTTTCTTTCAAAAATTTGCTCTAAATTTCAAAATATCAGAAGCTGTCCCAAAACGGTAACACGTAGAAATTTGTTCAAACGATACAGGTGCTTTTGAGATGCATGTATAAACTGAAGCTGATAATAGTTTATGATGAATAGAATTCAAATATCCAAAAAAGTTTCAATAAAAGATTTTACGTTTCCAAAATTAAATTAAGAGAAAATTTTAATCCGTCACTGAAATACTGAAACTTTATTGTTAATTAAAGAAGTGGTGTGTGCTGTTAAACAAAAGTGATCACAGATACATCTGACATTTTCAAAAACAGAATTTTAGTGGATATATGTTATTTAGATATTGATATTTAAAAAATCAGACCAGAAATTTTGGAACGGCAGAACAGTTTTTTTCACAGGATGCAAATCAGGTCGAAACTTCTTCTTTTATTGTTTATTGACAACACTGTAAAAAAGTTTACGTCTTTACTGACGTGTTCGTGAACTGGCTTGTCACTTTTCTTCAATTTTTTTTTTACAAAATTTTTCTAATTTTTTAAGTAAGTGTAAGCCTTAAGCCTAAAACAAGTGTTAGCAAGACGTAGCTCTGTCTACCAAATGCCTTTAAATTTGTCACTTTTACTTCAAAATTCACCAACATTTGTCAACATTGATCAATCAGCAACTGTACAGTTTTGTTGTCAGCGCCGTAAAAAGTGCGCCAATTATGTTTCCAACAAATTTCAAGTATGTAGAATAAATTTGGACATACGTGTCAAAAACATCAAACTTACTAAACTTTTTCCAGAAATCAATGTTTTTGAATAAAATTAATAAAAGTTTTGAACCAATAAATAAAATTCAAGACTGGTAAGTAAGTGACAAGAAAATATTACTTAAAGTTACTAGAATTAAAAAAAACTCACAAAAAAGAAGAAAAATAATGAGTATATTATAGAAAAGAATAAAAATTCGTTAAAATTTTCGTAATTTAAAAAAAACATCATCATGGAATGAAAAACAGCGTGTTTATGTATTTTTGCAACCAACAAATATATAAACAAATCTATTTACATGGTAAACTCCCAAGATCTATTATATGATAAATTATAAACACTCTGTATATAAATACAAGCGAAGGGAGGTAAACAGCTTAGTTAAAACCAGATTAGCATGTTGGAAGTTAAAACTTTAATTTGGATCGTCATGTTATCTTGTCTTAGGATCACCGATATTGAGAATTTTTCCTTTTTCTACCATTTTTTCTGTTTTTTTTTTATCAAAATCCCACTTTTAATAAATCTTAGTGTAGATCCCGTAAAGCTTTAAAAGCCACCATTTTCGATATATAAGCAAAATTAATAAAATTTTTAAGAAGATCAAAGACTAAAAAGTAGGTCAAACATAACGCGAATTCCCCTCAAACTGTTCTGCAATAAAAAGTCAACATTTCAGTTTATATACGAAAGCAGTTGAAGTTTTTCATGTCGTTGGTAGCAACGTCGCGACGTTAAAACGGCGCGGTACCGTTACAAAAGAGAAACAATATCTAAAACTTATACATGGAGAGTTATAATCCGGGAGTACAATAAGCGCGAGTGGGAGCTGCAGCAGTTGGAGATGTAGATGGCGCAGAATGGGAGGTGGAGAAGGTTTGAGGAACCGGAGCTCGGGGGGTAACTGGGGGGACTCGAGTAGCATTGCGCTGAGTATTGAGAGCTCCGGGTAATGTCCTCATCCGGGCGCGGCGGGTCGATACCGGAGCAGAACGCCGCCCAACCGCCCTCCTCATGTGCTACTATTCTCGCCCAAGAACAACTTTTATTTGTCTCTTTCACACAGCGCCGTACTCCAACTTTTTGCACCCGGCGACGACGCAAAAGACGCAAAAAGAGAGGCCAGAGAATGCGCAAAAAATGTATACCTCCTTTAAAGAAAGAGACCAACTGTGAAACCAAGCACCAGAACGGAAATGCAACGTAATAAACAATGTCTACGTTAAATTATTCCGAGAATGTTTCAAATACGCTACAGATTTTTTTTTCCTGCGAGCTTTATGCGCCTCCTGCTGAGTCCAGATCTGCGATAATAAGATGCTGAAACAACGTCCACTCTTATAAGCCGTCTCTTTGTGGAAATAAGTTGCTAACGCAACGCATCACTGATTGTTACGGTTCATTTTTGTCCAAACTTTCAACAAAGTGCAAATTTAGTTTATCGGATTGGATTTGGAATAAAATCGGCCCACCTACACAGTCCAACCCGTGCAATGACAATAAGAGAAATTGGTGGGATTCGCGGAATCCGACAACCAATGGAATCAGTCGGCACAGCTCGAGTTTCTCGGAATGTGGATCTTATTGCCACCGGGGGTGGGATTGGACGCCGTTGCGCCGTGACGCACAAACCGACGCTCTATTGGACGTTCCTGTTCTTTTTTGTACGATTGTGTGATTCTACAATTGTTATTTCTGCGCAGAGGAACACAGTTTTCGAGCTGACTTTCGAGGCTTACGCCATTCTGACACGCCATGAATCGATAACAACCTCGAGGGTGGCCCCCAAAAATTAAAAAAATAACACTTTTAATTGGGGCAAAAATATAATCATTCACACAACTTAAATAAATATAATTTTATTGCACGCTTGATTGTTATATCAATTATAGGTACAATATATCGGAAGTTTTTAAAGTCACAAATTGATTTTCTAGTTCCGATATTTTTTTTATCAAATGCATAAGCAAATTTTGATGTTCCATCTATGACTATCTAGTAAAATATTTTCAAAAAATAAAGATTTCCATCACTGAAAAATTCGTTCGTGGTAAGAAAAAAGATTTTTGATCTTCAACTCAAGCATCCATCTTTTACGATTTAGCTACTTTTCTTGTAGTATACCTTCCAATCCTGTGGTAAAATTTTAATGTTAAGCAGTAAAAGAGAGTAGCCCTTGGTGGTGGTAATTACATTAGGCGCGTCGAGAAACTGGAGAACATATTTTTCGCCGGCAATAACCATAATATCGACGAGGTCGTAATATAATAGTCCTAAATGCATTAATCCTGCGGGTCGGGCCGTTCTGGGAGATCCTGGGAATCTTATAAGTCCTGGAGAGGAGGAGAGAACTGGAGAGAGCGGCCATGTTGAGTCTTGGCAATCGCACGGTCACATTATTGATATTCTACTTCGAGTCTGGTTCATGTCGTATCCCTCCTTCCACCCCCGCGTCGTTGGTCCTACTCCCACCACCCCCCGCAACTCCTTCCTTCTGAATTATAATAACTTAGAAAAACGTCAATAAAATAAAAAGTTTTTCTGATGAAGGCCTGGTGTCTACCACCACACGACACTTACAGTTAAATACCAACTGGAAAAAAAATGCAGCCTACGTTTTATTCTGGGAAAGAAGAAAAGAGCGAATGCAGAGAGAAATAACACAACAACTGCGTGGCTTCCTAACCAGTGACAGGTCTTCCACATTGATTTATCGTTCGTATTTGTGTACTTCGCGTAAAAAAGCTTCAGGGTAAGGCATAAGATTGATGCTGTTCCGTTTACAATCTCACCAGCCTTTCATTCTGCAAACTATATCGAAATTGTTCCACCATTTACTAAACAAAAATAAATTCGTTTGGGAGTTTATCTAAAACCACCAACATCTGAGCACAAATGAAATGAAAAATTTAGATTTGTAAAATAAGAATTTGTAATAATACCTCCAATAAAATTTACATTCTGGGAAAATCAATTAAAATCTGCTTAGTACTTAGAAACCGTCTTAAGCACATAGTTGGAGATGCTAGGAAGTGCATGCACGAATGCCTTTTGAGGCAGCGTTGGGGAAACGACACTTCGATGAATGCTGAGAAAAATTAATGAAATTATAAATTGACAAGAAACTAAAAACCGTTGATACAGGTTTCTAGAATTCCAATTAATCCAAGCTTTGGATTAAAAAAGAAAAAACGAATTATAATGTTGGTCTGTGACTCTTCTGCTCATTCCGGAAGTTTGCCTTGGCCATATTTTTTTTACATTTTTAAACGTCTAAAAAATGGACGTCTCTTTCACTTACTTCAAAATGATGTACCAAAATTTCACTGTCTCGGAGATATTTTAGTTTTTAATTATAGTATTGATTACTAGTAATTTTTGTTAGATTGAATGAGTCTAGAATAGATATTTTATTTTAGCAACTAAATCCATTGAAAATCAGTGTATATTTTTTAAATAAATTTAGGCTGCCAATGATAGTTTACCCTCCATACAGTCCACGTCTTCCCCCCATAATTTTTTTCTGTTTTTCACTAAAAACAACTAAAAAATTTATTTTTTAAATTATCCTAAATAATTTTTTAAAGGTTTGATCTCGTCCATATTTTATTATTATTCGTTTGGAATTCGAATTCGATAAATAAAATTTTGAAAAAACTGTAAGAATTAAATTTTCCATGGCAACTCAGCATGAGTTATTCTTGTGAAATTTTAAGAAAATTTAATATTTTCTTTCATTTTAGGTAAATCGAATATTATATATTTTAATACTATTTTTAATCTAATTTTTTGACCTATTGCCTTAAAATTTAATTTTGTTTTAAACAGTCGTGCAAAAATTTTCATTCAAATTGTGAATTGAAGAATTTTACATTTTTGTATTCCGAATGACTTACCGATTGGTATGACCTGATTTAAGCACAAACACGAGTGGCTCCTCAAGCAAAGACTAATCGATACATTATCTTCACACTGCTAGAAAAAAAATTAAAATTAAGAGTTATTAGAGTAAAAAAAGAACAATGATATAGAGATTTAAAAAAATATATATAAAAAAAATTAACTCAAAAGAGAAAAATAAAGTTAATTATTTATATAGTATAAAATTATATAAATATATAAAATATAATATAAATTGTTATAAACTACAAGAAAAAAATATCAAACAAATAAAAATATAATTCACAAAACAATATATCTATAGTGAAAATAAAGGTGGAAAATCTGTGAGAATACTTCAAAAAATCAGCAGCGAACGTTTATAGACCCAGCTAATTTCAAGGAAAGAAAAACCTAATAGAAAGAAGACCGCATATAGAAAAAACGAGAATAACATAGAAAAAAGTAAAAGTAATGCTAAGTGAAGCTAACAGATCATTTGAGAAAACAAAAAAAAAGATGCCATAGGAATACTAAGAAATATACAGGGTGAGTCAATAGTACGATATCGGTGATCCTGCCTTAACATTCGATACGTCATGATACATTAAGCAACGAAGTGTATGTTCTAAAAATACATTACTGTAGACAGGGTGCTCCAATACTTCAGAACCGTACTCAACTTAATTATTTTAAATAGAATGTCACATATTTTTTTACATATTTTGATTTGTTAAATTAAATGCATTTTATACTTGAATGCAAGGCATAGGTTCAGTAATTAAGATACGTTTTTAGCAATATTTTAGTAATTGATTATTGAAACTTAATATGAAGCTACAAAAATCGTTATTCTCTCGTATGAAACCAATATTAGTTGATACTATCATACAGGGTGTTCAAAAACACCCATTTTGTACAATATTAAAACAACTTTTTTTTTAATGAGACACTATATCTTTTTGTATCGTCGGTTTTTTTTATTGTACTTTACTTTTGTTAACTACAAAGTATACCCAAAACTTATACTTTTTAAGATACCACATTTTTTTTAAATTATGACATAAAATTATTATATAATTAATTACCATACGAAAAAGCAATAATTTTTTCAGCTTCATATCGAATTTTAATAATCAATTGCAAATAATAATGCTGATAATGCAAATTTACAACACTTACATCAATTTGGATTCTTTTTGATCACTCTATATAAAGTAAGCGTGCTGCTGGTGTCAAGTTGTCGACGTACGACAACTTAACTCTCTCAACTCATGTCACCAAAATGTCACAACATTGGATCTTCGGATGTTGTCAGTTTGTTTACATTTGTTTCAAATCAGTTAACTTACGTCGACCATAACATTTATTTTGACAACCTGACAGCTGGACACAAAACGACGGATAAGAACTTTACCGATATCGAATGTATGCAAACGATCTTCTAGTAATTTCAAAATCCACTAAGAAAAATAGAGACCTGGACTAAGATATCATATGTATTATTTTTTGAAATACACAAAAATAAAATAGTTAGGAAGATAGAAGGAAGGTAGCAAAACTAAATTTAAAAAGAAATCCTGAAAGAGAACTCCAAAAAGCAAAAGTAAAGATAATGAGAAAGATAAAGGAACTGACAAAATTAAGTAGATAAGAAGTGAAAAAAAAAATAGGAAAGAAATAGGAATAGAAAGTATACTCTACGAAAATAGAAACATAAAGTGGAAAAATAATTTAAGTAAAATGAAAAAAAAGGAATATGAGCTATAAAAATATAAAAAAAATGCGTTGCTAGAGAAAAAGCTTCCACTTGGCAAAATTCAACAAAAAAAAACAACACTAATGTACAAAAGAGAGATAAAACGAAGGAAAATAGGCTGATGAAATAAGAAAAAAACGACACACAATTTACTTAGTACAGAGTTATTCACCAATAATGACCAAACCGTATGCAATCAAACATACATATTGGATAGTTTTTGCTAATTTTTTAATTTATTTAAACTTTAATAAAAGCTAGTGTAAATACTATATAAATGTTATAATTGAGAGTCTGTCAAAATCGTTTCGAAACTGCAATCACAACCTCAATTGTTGGCACCGACGGTTTGAATAACAAAACAAATGCTTAAAATAAGCACCACAACTTCTTTTGCAAGCTCCTACGCGTTGAAAAAGAGACCTATGAACTCATTCCAATATGGCTCAAATGGATTTTTTGGTTTTGCAAACTTTTTCACTTAAAACACTTTTTAAAAAAATTTGGAAAGGTTGTGTTTAGGCCATGAAATGTTATAGCCTCTATCAATTTATTTTCTCATAATTTTCTATCTCGATAAGTTGTTTGTATATTTTTATAGTAAGAAACTCCGCTGTCACTGTTAATTGCAATTAATTTTTCCCCAACTAGGGTGCTTACAGAACTCGTTGCTATAAACACACGCGTAGAGATATTTTCTGTTTTTCACACTTGTTGCATAAATAGCTGTTACTTATAAAACAAAGCATCTCAAAAATATGTTATTAGAAATAAAATATAATTTCAACGAAAAATATTTAAATAAAATTTTAAGTCTCAATAAAAAATGTATGATGTTGCCACCCGTACATGTGTCCCAAAAAATTTATAGTGTCCCAAAAAATTGCAGACGTTATTCAGAAATAAAAAGACCAGACCGAAAAAAATAGTAAAAAAAATTGTCTTCGGTTTAGAAAAATATTGAGGTCCAAGGTTTGATTTTTACATACATTAATTGAGTAAGTACTATAAAAATTTTACTAATTTTTCTTTACAAATTATAGGGATAATAATTTTGCTTAAAAATGCATGTGGCAGTAATTTTAAACAGATTTAATTTTACACTAATGTTACCGTTTTATTTCTATGAAAACGAAAAAAAAAAACTAAATAGGTCTATACCTATTTGAAAAAAAATCTAGTTTCTAGTTTCTTGATCATTCCGTAGCAAGGTTCCACTAAGCGAGTCCGCTAATTTGACAGCCTGTACGGCTAAGACTATAAGTTTGCAAGAAATGCCCCTAGGATTTAACTGCTTGCACACTTCCTACAATCATATATAATTTGACATTTAAATTACAACATACTAGTTGTTTGTAAGTCTAAAAATAACTTTTTCGTGAAACACCTGTACTTGCTTCATTTGGTTGACTTTTATAGACAAAGATCAATATGTATCTTCTGAGGACGTTTTAACATGAATATAAAAAAGTGCGAGACGTAATAAAACTTATAATATTTCATTAATTATAATTTGATATATCCTCCGATAGATTTAATTGATAACAAAAAAAACACGGTTATTGTTGACTATACAGTTTAGTTATTATTGTTATGGAAAATGAGGCACATTGTTTCGCTATAACTACACCACATTAAAAGTAAAAATTTCATGTTATAATATAACATGTAACAATGGTTCAGTGTATAACAGTTGTTAATTCTACGTTGCAGGTTGAATAACGTCCAAATATTGAAATCCGTAAAAACCTGTGTACACTTTAAAACCATGAAGTAGTTCCTAAAATATTTCATAGAGATAAAAAAAATGAAAAATGCATCTATTGAGTGGAAATCTCCATAGAAAGGCGAATAAAAACGACCGTCTATTTTACTCAAAGAAGAGAATACGTTTCGGTGATTTCTGCGAGCGAATTTATGAAAATGTCGAATTGAAAGAGCGTCCGTCCTTTCAACACATAAACCGGTGAAATAAATTTGCTTTTATACTAAAGTGATTCTATATCAACCTTTGGGAGAGCATATAATATTTTTATGGGGGATTTCTGTGCAAAGAATGTATGATCTATAGATCTATAACATATAAAAGGCACATTTTATCGCACAGCTACTATATACATATACAGAGTCTGATATAATTTTATGTGACATATTATGTATTAAAATCGGTTTTGCGGTGCGGAAAATAGCCTATAAGTACCTCCATATTGTATTCGCACATTTTAACTGTGATGGATTTCCCTTCGCGGTCCACTCCGCGCCATCGAAACGCCAAACTTCTTACATATTTGCATTAAAATGTAATCTCTTATACGGAGATGTTGCCAACATGCAAACTTATCTCGTTTGGATGATATACGATACAATCTTCGAACGTTTTATAATAAACTAAATCAGGGCGCGACTCACTGCCACCCCAATTAGCGCACTTCTCGAGGAAATTAAACAATAATTTCGTTATAACACATCACACAGTCGTTCGCAGTTTTTCCAGTTCACGGCTTCACACGTTTCCCTCTACCCCCCTTTATCTAATTCCGTCAGAGCTGCTCTTTTAAATGTAACGGAAACCGGCTGGAGGATGATCATGTAGACGTGCTATAATAAGGTGTATCCGGCATTTTGCATATTGACTTAGATGTCGGAACCGAAACGCACCACGGCTGCTGGACGCCGATAAGACCAAGTCGCGGGGCTGCAATCGATTAGCCTTATATTTCCTCACCCGATCACCCCCTTACCGACCGTTTGCATACGGGATTTGTTCGACTATCTTACCGCACAATGGGGTCGTACACTATATGTGTGCATATGCTTTCGTTCTTTTAATAATACGGCGGCGTTGGGATTTTATTGGTATTATTTTCCTCGAGAGATAGACGGATAAAATTTTTGAGATTTGATGGAATTCATTTGCATGCTTCGAAAATTGGATTTTTTATCTGGATGCATCTTTTACCTGAGTGCAGGCGGATGCATAAAAATCGAACCCTTGTCAGGCTCGTGATCGGATACTGACCGGTTTCAGAGACAATCAAGATTTACCGAATATTCGCGAACATTTACAAAAAGAATTAAAAGGGAAGAATGAAAAAAGTTCCTTTCGATGCTGGAAGTAACGTTACTTCTACAGAGTACAAGCAGTGTCTAAAAGAGCTTGCATTTTTTTCAGGTTGGCACAACTGTCATAATACACATGACGTTTTGAAACGCCTTAAGATATATTCAGATTAGACTAAATGAACTAAATAAGCTAAGTCAGATTACATTAGACTTGATGGACTCAGCTCATGTAGGTAGACTAAATTAGTTTGACTTAAGTCCAAAGTCTGAGTAGACTAAATCTCACTAAACTCAGTTGAACTACAACAAATGCGTTAAGTGAACTAAACTGGACCAAGTCGGACGACTAAGTGGACTATATATAATTAAGAAGGATTAAGGCAACCTCACTTAAGACTCGGCGATCTTAGTCATGCTCTAAAGCGAAAACAATTATACCAAGTGATTAACAAAAACTGTGGTTGAAGTTGGCGTGGAAATAATCAAATCATGTCGGTTGTCCATTTATGACATCACAAGAATAACAGGTAAAATTTAATATGACAAAATTGAGATTTATCTCATACAAGTTTAAGATAAATTGCTGTTCGCCTCTAAGTATGATATGCTGAGAAAATAACCAACTTATCAAAAGCGACCACAAAGTTCAGTAAAAGACAAAATAAAAAATCTAAAGTGTGACTTAAGTCACTATTACCATAAATAAATATAAATACAACTGGTTTACCTAATTTCTTAAAAACAAATAATTTCTTTTAAAAGCTGTAAATTCATATTTGCTTGCGCCATCTGACGCTGTATACCCCAAGTATAGCTTCAACAAAATACAGCTTTCTTTTATCGGTACTACAAATTTCTGCAATTGTGTTATTGTCAAGCGTCATTAGAGTGTCATTTAAATGTCACAAACGTCAGTGCAACCCACAAATGTTTGTTTTTGTGGCATTTTAACTTTTTATTCGTTGTTTTTAAGCTTGATAACATCATTGTGAACGTTATCACTAAATTTAAACTACTTACAATTTTTTCAAATGCTTACTAACAGTGTGATTGTCAGCAGTGATGAATTAATTTCGTTCGTGAAAGTGTCCGTTTGATTATTGTGAAAACAACGTGACCATGACTCTTTTTTATTCATAATATATTGTTAATGATCATATGTGATTTCTAGTGCGCGTTAGTAAAAAATGGGTGATAGTACTACGGAATGTATGGAGATTTTTTCCCAAGATGGGGTTCAGTTGAAGTCAGCCCAAGCTATATATGTGAATTACTTGAATCTTGTTGGAACTTTGTACATCACGGAATACGCAAATTCGAATTGCAAGAGATGTTTAGAATGGAAGCCAAATGATGTAACTGTGGTGGATTCGTCTATTGATTCCGATGTACCGGAACAGGAATGGGCTGTTGTTAATACCGTTCAAAAAAGAACTAGAACTTTTAGTGAGAGTCAGCCTCCAGACTCTACGAGTAGACCTAAGTTTATGAAAGTTAATTTTAACACTATTAAGAGTTTTAAGATATCGAACAAAACTAGACAGTTGACTCTTTTTGATGGTAAATCTGAGACTATATGTTGTTTTATTTTTCAACATGGAAACTGTGATCATTTGGTAACTGTCTTAAGAGGCTTATTGAAGACTATTCCTGCTAGAAGAGACAAACATTTATTTATTGTTATTGGTGGAGAAAATCCAGAGGCAGCTCAGTTAAATATGTCTTTTGCTGAACTGAATATCTTCCAAGACAGCCCAACAACATGGTGGAAGCTTGTTAAAAATTTCCATGATAGGCCTTACGAGACAGCTTTCGAGACATTCGCCAAAGTTACAGATTACGGTAAGAAACAACAATCTTAACACTGTAGTCTCTGATCTTATCTGATTATGAGTCATTTCAATATACAGATAAGACCGAGATAAATAGGTACTACCATTTTTTTTACTAATCTCAAGTATTTCCTTAATTTCATACTAAAACGCATCAACCAATAAACGTGTACTCAAAATCAGTAAATCGGACCAAATTTTTTTCAAAAAATTAATTTGTTTTAATAAAATTTAATTTGTTGATAAATAAAATCCACATTACAATATTTTATTACCTGTAACTAAACCAATTCACGCGCAATAACATTATTAAAACAACACAGTAATTGGGTTATTCACATTTTTTTACGGTTTAAAAACGACATATTGTGCAATCTCAGACGTGGCACTGAGTAATAAAAATATGGAAAAATGTTCCTCGTAAATTGATTTAGAATTTACGAGGAGGTTCCAGTTCTTTTTCAATAAAACTGCAATTTTGAGTTGTTAGAAATTTTGAAATATTTAAAAATAAGTTTACATAATAAAAAAAGTGAAGGTTACACCACGTACACACGTAATGTACATAATTGCACCCAAAAATAAGCAAGGATCATTAATGGTCGTTCTACCAATGGGAATACAGTTTGAGAGGAACCAACAGTTTTTTTTTTAACTATTTTGCTTAAGTCATCACAATTTATATTATATTTTTAATTATTTATTAGAATGCTGTCCAGGTTAGAGCCCCCGTTGGTTATAATTTCTTTAAAAAATAGGCACCTCAGTTTACAGAAGTCCAGATCAAAGAGATATCGACGACGATCAAAAAGAGCTGCTCCAAAGAAGTCTGACGGAATATGCGAGCACACACTCTCAAGGCGATTATGAAGTTATAGCTAAAGTTCCTGAGCTCCCCGAACGCAAAGCTTATCCGAGAGGTCGTCCTTTAAGCACGGAACAATGGAAAAATCTCCAAAATCACGAAGGTAAACTCGAAGACTTTGAGCAAATTAAATTAATGATATTCAGAGGGGTAAGTTTTCATCCTTGAAATAAAACTATCCTAACTGTTTGTTTAGGGAGTCGCTCCGAAGTTACGTTACGAAGTATGGAAATATCTCTTGGATTATTTTCCTTGGAACAGCACTCAAGCTGAACGACAAAAGTTACTCTGTGAGAAAAACGACGAATATTATAATATGAAGCTACAGTGGAAGAGGATGACGAAAGTACAAGAAGACAACTTTTCTGATTATCGAGAACGGAAGAATTTGATCGAAAAAGATGTTAATAGGACAGATAGAACGTTAGAGTTTTACGCCGGAGACAATAATCCTAATCTTAAGTTGCTCTATGATATACTCATGACCTATGTGATGTATAATTTTGACCTGGGCTACGTCCAGGGCATGAGTGATTTATTATCGCCTATTTTAAATCTCCTGAGGAACGAAGTCGACGCGTTCTGGTGTTTCGTAGGATTTATGAATAAAATTGTAAGCCATCATTATTTTAACTTTCACATAACACACGTACAATTCCAGCTCAACAACTTCGACGTCGATCAAGCAGGAATGAAAGAGCAGCTACAAAACCTCCACACTTTATTAGGTTTTATTGAGCCCCAACTCGTAAACTACTTGGATAAACACGACTCGGGCAACATGTTCTTCTGTTTTCGATGGTTATTGGTTTGGTTTAAGAGAGAGCTGAATTACGAAGATGTAATGCGACTATGGGAAGTTTTATGGACGGGATTACCTTGCGAGAACTTTCATTTACTCGTTTGCGTCGCGATATTAGAAACCGAGAAAAAAGCATTAATGGAAAACGAATATGGTTTTACTGAGATACTGAAAGTAGGTATTGTTGACATGCCAAACGATGACTAAATCATTTGTTTTTAGCATATTAACGAACTGTGTTTAAAAATAGACGTCTCGGCAATGCTTGACAAAGCCGAAGGGATTTTCCATCAGATCAAAGAAGCTGATCATTTAACAGACAATATTCGCGTTATCCTCGGACTTCCTCTCGTGGGAACACAAAATCCGTCGCCCGAGGAAGTTATTAGTATAAGTCCTGACAGTCCTGACGAAGATCCTTATGAACAAGTCTATGATACCATGCAACATATTGTAACTTAGGCTTATGACTTTAGATTTAAGTATTTATATTTTTGTAGGTTTGCTAGTTGTGTGCATCTCTAGTGTTTTAAAATAAGCTCACACTATTACTTCACAAACAGCTTGATTTTATCGAATTTATTTAAGTGTTTAGTACAGAATCTGTTATGTGTACAAGAGAAAAGTTTAACGTTGATACTGTTTTATATTTTATCATTGCTACGTGAAATTTATTGCCTTTAACAATTATTATGTGGCGCATGTATTATGTATGTTGTAATTTTCAAGATAGATTAAATATTTTTTACAACTACAGAGTTTTTGTGTAATTCCGTGTTGGTAACGATGACTTCATACAAATCCATTGATTTTATTGTCTCGGTTAAAGCAACCATGACAGAAAATAATACTGAGGGAAAACCAGTGAAAAATTCGTTTAATTCATCACAATCTTTGTTTATTTTTAAAACTTCATTTCTATACAACCACTCGACATGATAAACGCCCTTGTACCAACCGCCTTACAATAACTGGTAAATTGTAAGGAAATAACGCACCAATTTTCCCAACGTCATCTATTGTTTACAAATTTTTAGCCTTCGATTATTTCATCGTCTGAGTAAATTCTTTGTCTGAAATCATGTTATTTTGACGAATAACTGAGTGAAATTTTACAAGAAGCGCAAATGATCGCCGAAATAAAAGAGCAACAATAAAAGCTTGTTATTTTTAATACGTTTTATAATTATAAAGCGTTTCTTAGTACCTACAATTTTATAAAAAGCTGCAATATAAAATGACGTTACTGCTCTTTTTGCAACGTTGCACTTCGCCCACGAATCATGAAATACAAAAGAATGTTCTTTTCTCTTATCTTCATTAGTGTTGCAAACAGTTAATGTTACAAAGTAATGAAAGATTCAAAATATTTTAGGAGTACAAATCACTTTCAAACGCATCCAACGGAAATTAATAATTGAATATAATTTGGTGTCGGAAATTCCAGTCAAAAAATTGTACTGATTACCTATTAAAAAAAATAAAATTGTTACATACTTCTTAATAATTTTCCTACAATTTGAACATTATCAAATCAGTTAAATTCTTCGCTACTTCCGACGTGGTCACTCCAAACCGGTCCACATCTGCGAGAATTTTACTTTTAATTCTATAAAAATATTGACATACATTTACGCTTTGGGAGGAGCTTCTATCCCACATTTTCATATTAACATAAATAAAATTATCTGATATCTCCAACGACATAACATTGACCTATAATCTTCAAAACAGACGATTTAAAAATTGTAATTCCCTGATCCCAAGGCGTTGAAGCAGTCCTAAAAATTGTGTTCTTGTGGTCAGCGTGATCACTGTTATTCTGTTTAGCATAACGAAATAGCTATCTTGTTCGGGTCTTCTGGTTTGAATAAATGGCAGGCAGAAGTGGGGACAGAAGGTCAGCTTGTTGCACATGGATTCGTTTCTAATCAGCATCAGATTATTCCAGGTTGTGTGTTGGTGTAGTTCGGTTTCCAGAAGAACTCGAGTATTGCAAAGAAATTTTGATATAATGAAAATGTGTTAATTGGGAAGAACAGTTTATTCAGGGTCATCCAGGAGTGTTTTAAGCACACAAGTCAAGGTAAAAATTGTTTCGGTTCAATATACATACACGCGTACCCGCAGATTATCTAGAAATCGGTTACAGACTAAGCTTTTATTGATTTTTTTCTAAATTGTACTGGAAAGACCCATTGTCGTCATTTTTTCTACAAAATTTGTTGTTAATTCCAAACACAAATATTTTTGTGTGCCACAGTACGCAATGTTTGGAATGACTAATGCGCCACGAGTAGTCTCTTCCAACTAAGTGATCCGAGGTGAAGAAATCCCATTAATTCAAAGTGGGGGCTGACTTTGGGAACCACTAAGCGTGTAGCAGAACAAGAGTAATTCTAAGAAGGAAAGGTCCAGCTATAAGAAATTCGCTCGTAAATAAAATTGCTACGCGCAGTAAAAAAAAATCCAATTCTGAAATGTTATTAATGATAAATCGTTACAACTTATGCACAGTGTTTAAATAACTGAAGTGTAAAAATTGAAAACCAGTTTCAAATCACGACGAATTAAAATGATTACCTTCACAATGCGAAATCATATTTATTTATTACAAAATTACTTCCTTGCAGCTATTGCAACATCCGCAACGTGCTGAAAATTACGCTTAATTCCTCATGTTCCGTTATTTACAATTTTATGGAAATATTTTCACATTTTTTTTTCTAGATGTGGTACAACCAAATAGTTGTAATCTCAACAATCATTCCAATTTTACACAGCCAATTGTATTTCCCGGATGAAAATAATGGTGGATACTCCCAAATGGCCAGTGGTTTTGCGGCTGCACCTCCTGCAGCGTCGAAAATACCACGAAATTTAACAGAACTAAGAGGAACATCAGTCTATGAGGAGTACATCGATAAAATTATAGCTTCCGGAATACTTCAACTAACTCTGGATGTTCAAAAATCTCTGATCGCGGATAGACCGAACGGCTATGACAGTATTGTGTATTCTCCTGTTAACATAGCTGGTACTTTTTTTTTTCTATAGTTAAAAGAGTTCTGAAATCTGTTTGTAGGAGCTTTAGCTTTGGTCTTGTTGGGATCAAATGGAAAAACTTTCCAGGAGATTTCAACATTCATGGGTTTAGCAACCGGGATCGACATCCAAAGCAAATCGCAGTTGGTTCACGAGCAATTTGGGAGACTCCTTGAAAAGCTACAATCAACATCAGGGTTTGATGGTCGTCAAGTTAATTTCGCAACGGCTGTTTTTGTTCAAAATAGCTACCCTATTAGACAAATCTACAAGAATACGGCGGAAGCGGTTTACTACAGCGAAGTGTTGAACGTTGATTTCCAGAGTAATCCAGGATCGGCTCAACAGATTGTCAACGCGTGGGTCTCTGAAAGAACCAAAGGAAAAATCACGGACATTTTAACCGACGCTCCTTCTCCTGAAACCAAAGTTATTTTGGCAAGTGCCATGTATTTTAAAGTAGAATGGGAGAAACCGTTCTTTGATGGAACAACTAAAAGGTTTGCTTCTCCGCTATGGTTACAACTCAAAAAACTGTTTAAATTTCAGGAAGCCCTTCTTCACCAACGGAAGAAACACCAAAAGCGACGTCATGGTTGAAATGATGTCAAATGGTGGGGTTTTTCCTTACTACAAAGATCGGGCTCTCAACTGCGAAATTATTGGTTTTCCATACAAAGGTAACCAAACCACCATGTACGTCGTGGTTCCTCATAACTCCAATCAAGAGAAACTCAAAGAGTTAGAATCTAGTCTGAATCGATCAGAAATTGAGCGCTTAGTGAGCAGCGTGAAATACACGGGAGCCATCATTCTCTTCCCGAAAATGCGACTTTCCACAACTATCGACTTGAAGAAAACTCTTGAATCGTTGGGAGTTAAGTCTCTCTTCAACCCTTCGCAATCGAATCTAGCACTGCTTTCCCCTGGAGTCGGCGCCACTGCAGAAAATCCTGTCATTGGCGAATCTCTACAAAACCCCATCTCTGTATCCAGCACCGGTAATGACGTCATCATCTTCAGCAGAAATAGAGAGCTTGTAAACTGTACACAAATTTTCAATCCGACTAGCAGCGTGAATAAGTGTGAAGAAGTGGTAAACGGCACCGATGCACAGAAGGTGACATACAAGAAGTTCGGAAATAAAGTCGGAAGAAGAATTGATATGAAGATTACTCCAAGAATTTCTGAGACTTTAGACAATGTTAGACAGTACATGAACCAACAGGAAAATGCAGACAAGTTTCAAAATCCAGGATTGTACGCCGACAGCGTCATCCATAAAGTTTATATGGACATTACAGAGTCAGGAACAGAAGCTGCAGCAGCTACTTCGGTTAGTTTATCAAGAGATGGAGGAAGAGTCACGGTGAGAGTTGATGTTCCTTTTTTCTTCTTTATCATGCATGAAGAAACGAAGACTCCGTTGTTCTGGGGGTCTGTGAATACTCCAACTCCTAATTATAAGTGATCAAATAATGCAAGCGCAATGTTTGTTTAAAGGCATTCGACTGCAATGCTTAATTGAAATACAGTGTTTCTTTCTACATTACAACTTGTGCATATTTTCTTATCAACATTAATTGGATAGTATCTTGTTTCAAATTCTGAATATGAGTTTCCTTGAAAATTAACATTCTAGTCCGAATGTGTACAAAACATTGTGTTCATGCATTAGTCATATATTTGTAATTGTAAATCATTCTTCAGATGACAACAAAAATGCATTGCTAAAATAGTTGTACGTTTATATACATATACGATTGTGATAAACTTCTTACATTTTTTACCGACTATGTACCTATTTATTTTGTTAAAGTAAAAGAACCAATAAAATGTTTTCTTAATTTAGCGCATACATTTAATTCTGCGTAAGCTCAAAATTGAACGATCAGAAAATGTTTAAAAAATTTAATAAAAATTTTTTTAACGCTGGGATTTTGTGAACTTATTTGTTTTACAGAATACGGTGCTAAAACGTGCTGCCTTCACTTTACCCTATGCTATGCCAATAGTTTTCTTTTTTAGCACCAAACATTTTCATTCAGCATTCAAACATTTATTTTAAAAGTTTATTCATTTTGTCCTTTATGAATTTGTTGAATACGAGTTATAATTGAAATTAAACAAATTTTATTAAATTTATTTCTGATACACTTTTTTCAAATTTTTAATGTGATTGTTCCACGTGTTCTGTTAACATTTTGAGCACACTTGTTTTTGTTTTCGGTTTAAATTTAAACACTTGTGATATTTGTATTTTGTACCTCTATTTGGTCTTGTTTTGTTTTTTTTTGAGCAATGGTTCGCTAGTTTTTGTTTATTGACCTTCAGATATTTTTTATCTCATAAATTTTGCAAAATTTTGTCGAATTTAACATCAATCAACCATTTTAAAAAATTTGATAATTTGATTAATTTTAATTTTTAATTTGAGGCTTGAATTTATAATTCTAAGAGTAATTACTGTAAACAAATCTTTTGTTTCAAATTCGAAGATTACGGGGCAAAACATCTTTGAGACACCTTGTCGCTTTGAACTATTGGAACTGATAACATTTCTTATCTAACAGTGCCACTTGATGAGGAATAGTCAAACTGTAAAAGTACTGATACTCTGCTGCCTCTAGAGTTAAGTGTGAAATATTTGTGACAGAAATTTTTAGTTTCACTGATAAAATTTGAGGCTGTTAAAATTGGACAAAGTACAAGGAAAGTTTTATATTTGGATGTTAGAAAGACAGTTTTGTCTATTCATTCATTAAAATGCACTCAATCAAATATAACTTTATTGCCGATGGAAACTTTTGTTTTTTTTTTTTCAAAAATTTGGAAAACTGTTTTTTATGACAGAAAGGTAATCAATAATTATGAATGTACAAATCTGTATCTACTTTCTTAGATCTAGTGATCTAGTTTTTTAATAACCTGCTATTTACCAACGAAGCTGGATTCACGCGTGATGGAATTTATAACAGCGTAATATCCATATTTGGTCAGACGAAAATCCCCATAAAATTTGGCCGAGACGTTTTCAACGACAATTTTCTATTAATGTGTGGGCTGGACTACTGGGAAATCAATTAATCGGACCGTACATTTTACCTGCTCGTTTAACCGGTGCTGGATATCTAAATTTTTTGTGGAACCTATTGTATGACCTTTTGGCCGACGTACCACTACCGAGAAGAAGAGACATGTGGTTTTTACATGATGGAGCTCCACCACATCGCGCTAGAATCGTTGCCAATTGGTTAAACCATCATTTTCTTGGAAGATGGATCGGCAGAAATAGACCAGGTTATGGCCACCTCGTTTACCGGACCTAAACTCTTGTGATTTTTTTGTGGGGACACATGAAACAGTTAGTGTATGCAACACCACTTAATACACTGGAAGAACTGACAGAATGTGTAAATGCTGTTGCTGATAGAATTCGCCAAAATTCGGATATGATTTCAACAACGCAAGATTCGATGGCACGACGAATTCAAACCTGCATTGACCACGAAGGGCATCATTTTGAGCAGTTCTTGTAAAGTGAGTTCATTATTCCATCCCACCCACACATCATTTGGTATTAAATAATAATGATTAACACTTGTATTGTAGATCATTTTCTAACTCTGTAAACAGTTAAATCGGTATGTACTCAGTACAAAAAACTGCTATTGTGAAATAATTGCATTGGAAAAATTACTACAAGAAATTATTATAGGAGCTCGTTTGCATCTTAGTCCGCCAGCTAAACATTAAATTGGATTAACAACATTTAGTACTTGCTAAGAGCGGGTAAAAAATAATTGTTTGGATTAGAGTTTGGTAAAAAATTGTTACAATTAAAAACTAGGTTGAATTTATCATTTTGTTTTATTTATAACTTTGGAAATAGACTGAGTGACAAAAGTAAAATAGCACCAAGAATGGATGATTATTTTTCAACCAAATTTTGTATATGAGTTGTGGGTGACCAAAATAAAAATTAATTAAAGATTTATCTCTATTTATTTATTGGTTCTAGCAAAATTTAAAAAAAAAATAATTTTAGGATATCTGGATTCACTTACATTATCTATTCATCTTGCTAGTGTAAAAGCATCAATAAAATATTAATTATTTGGTTTTTGTAGCTTGATACACATACGATAGAAAGGTAAAAGCTAAAGAAACGAAAACAATGACGTCAGTTACAATTAAATTTAGTGCCAGTGTTAATTAATCAATTTATGTTGGTTTATTGCTTATTCTAAAAACGAATTTCCCGCCAATATATCGTAACCTCTCGGTGTCTGTTCGGTTCGAATCGCCAGTTCAAAAACTATCCTTTGACATTCGACAGTCTCCCAAATAATTAATTGTTTTTATGTTGGTAATAGCCGCTTGGCTTTTTAATTTAACAAGTGACAGAAAATGTAAAGCATCGACATGGCGGGTTTTCGGGAAATAGACAAAGCATTATTTCCAATAAAGAACATAACATCAGTCATCCAACTTTTCAAGAATCAATTAGAAGACGCTTGCGAACCGGATTTAGCTTTACTGTCGATCGTCGCGGGTGCTGTCGAGAACTCGTTGACATGCCGGTCAAACGCGGACTTGCAGGTGTGCGAACCCGTCGAACCCACAAGTCTCCCGGTTCTGGAGTTTCACACCATCGAGACCCTCTACAGTCAGTTCCAGAATATTATGAAAAGTGCCGTCGAGCCCAACAAAGGCTTTAAATCCTACGCCACGAGGGAACTTGTCAAGAAAGTCTCAGACGTAGTATGGAATTCGTTAACGCGCAGTTATTACAAAGACAGGGCTCATCTACAAAGTCTGTACAGTTATTTGACAGGAAGTAAATTGGATTGTTTTGGAGTCGCTTTTGCCGTTGTCGCAGGTTGTCAAACGTTGGGATATTCTGATGTACATTTAGCACTGTCTGAAGACCATGCGTGGGTTGTTTTTGGAGAAAGGGGCTCCGAGACTGCGGAAGTCACGTGGCACGGTAAAGGTAACGAAGATAAAAGGGGCCAAGAGATAGGGAAGGGTATCTCAGCTAGGTCTTGGTTATACGTAAACAATAAACCAGTGATATGTACAAGGCATATGGAAGTAGCTGCTTTAGTTTCTGCTATTAACCCTTCTCTAAATGCGACACATGACGCTTTTGAGGTTGCTTTATTGCAACAAGAATTGCTGTGGCTTTTATATGACTTGGGACATTTAAAGAAGTATCCTATGGCTATTGGGAATCTTGGGGATTTAGAGGAAATTGCTCCAAAAGAGGGGAGGTAAGTTTATCAATCAAAATTTATACTCAAACGTTAATATATTTTTTTAGGACCCCATGTAGTGTGTTATTTGAAGAGGCCATATCGTCTGCACGTACCTATTATAATAATCAACATGTATATCCTTATACTTATCAGGGAGGTTACTTTTACCGTAACAAAATGTACAAAGAAGCTTTTGAGAGCTGGGCGAATGCCAGTGACGTTATTAGAATGTGAGTATGTGATATGTTAATACAGTTCATTTTAATTTATATTGAAAAAAGGGTTTGTTCTTCTGTCAAGATTTTGTTCATAGTTTACAAAATTTAAAACTAGTCTGTAGATCACTAAAATTGACAAACCATTCATGTAACAAAGAATTTATTGCGCTTTAGTAAATTGCTTGTATCAATTATTAATAATCACACCTATAAATAGCAATTCGAATCATATTTTGTATCTACAATTTTTTTTATTATTGATATAAATTATCACCTTTTAAATCGCGTCGTTGTGTTTCTCATTTAGAAATCAACTTGGAAGCCTTTTTATTGAATTACATTATGGGCCCAAAAAGATTTTCCCAGCTCGCGGATGTACGCCTCTATTGCGTAACATGTTTTCATATTTGATTATGAACTGTTAAAACTATTGCAAGAGTTTAATTGTTTCTTTAAAAATTTCCAGGAAAAAAAACATTGACTTTTGACACTGAATGCAAATCCCATTAAAAACATACATGAAGATCTACAAATATAGAATTATAAAACAAATTTTATCAGTGATTTGTGATAACTTTCGATATTTTTTGCTTAACTTGCATTTTTCTCTTTCAATACTGTTTAGTTCATGTAGTTTCAAGGGCCGTTCAGAGGCCAGTAATACGAAATATTCCATGACACCCACCTGAGCTTTGAAATTTATTGCATATTACAAGAGCAATTTCATCTGACAATATCGGAACTGAGTGCCAAACAAAAGATATTTTTTTAATCAAAAACGTGAATCATAATATCACAGCTGACAGGATGAACCTGATATAAAAAAATATGTGATATTAAAATGAACATCGGCCATTGAGATAGCTCCAAATTCGCTTAAATTTAAAAATAAACTCGTTTCCAACTAGGCCATCGTCAAAACTGACGAAAGAAGCATGTTTTTGGCATATTATTATTATAAGTTATAGTGCTATTGACCAAGTATCGAATAGTCATTCTAGAAAATTGACGGATAAGCTTACAGTATAAAATAATTTTGAAATGTTGATTTGATAATTTTGATAACACGGCGACGTCAAGTGTTTTCAATTGCGGTAGTCATATTGAGCCAATCAAGTATTTTTTTTTTGTTAAGTTGTCAATATTCAGAATAGAAAAAATGAAATTTCTTTGAGGTCCACTAAGATGGTAAATTACAGATAACATTTCTACAACTTCACACACCTAAAACGTAAAATATTAGCAGTGGTGATATTCTGTAAACGTTGGCATCAAATATCCATTTCACATCAACTTCTTTCCTTGAAATAACAAAACTTTCACAGCAACAACAGCATGTTTGTTTCTAACAAACCAAAACTAGCAATTCGCCATCGGATTATACAATTTTGACCCAGTTGACCACCATTAAAAAACGTTTAAAAGTTCCGGGCACGTACCATCACGGTCAAAAAATTCCCATACAGTAAAATTTTAGTTGATTAAATCTGCTTTGGAAGCATCTAATAAATTTATTTAGTAAACCATGACAATGACCTATGAAAGTAACAAGCCTTAAAAGTATACAGTTCCAAAAATGCCTCGCCTCAATGAGATGCAAAAAGCAATAATTGTTACTCATTTAAGAGCTGAACGTATTACGCAAAGTACTAAGTTGTTTTTTGAATTTTACAAACATTTTTCACAGTGACAAAGTTTTAACGAGTTTAAAAGGTGTTATTCACAGTCTAAACAATAACGTTTCATTTTTGGGTGTGTTTACTGGAACATGTCTGAGAATTTTTTCAACGCGATGGTACAATCGTGAGCAATAAATTTTGATCGTAAAGATCATTTTTTGAAACGCTGGAAATTTCTTCATTGTGAACTGATTGCAATCTATAATAACTGTAGGACACTCATTTCTGTCATTGCAATCCCGTAACAATTTATTTTTGACTTTTTATGACAACCCGTTATCAAACAGAAAAGTTCTGATTTTTCAGTTTTGTCACTTTTTTAAATGACATTGACGACCAATTTTTTTTGCTCGCGATTGTATCCATCCATCTTTCTATATTTTAACCATAACTTGTTCGGCGAAGACCTTGTAAATGAAATTTGCATTTTCATTGTTTCCACAACAAATTAACTGAAAATAGTCCCTTAGAAAACTAGCATTGACAAGTAAAGTATTATTTTCCTAGGTCAATAATGATTCTGTCGTTCGATGTTTTATTGACCTATGCTAATGTATAAAAAAATACTTTCTTAAAAAAGTTCCCAATTCGATAGGTTGAACAAAAAAGGTGTAGGCTGCTAATCATTAAGAAAAAAATATTTTTAGAATGCAGTGGTAAAAATTAGTAAGATCTTTGTAATGCCCACGCACTTGGGGATTTTGTGTTGCCTAGGTTAAAATATGTCAATTAAAAAATAAAAGATGCATAGAAGGTATTTAGATACCCGCTTTGTCTTTATTAAAAGTCAAGGTCGTAATTAAAATGTATGTCTTATCAAATATTATTGAATAATAAATTTAAATATAAACAAGACATAAACGGAAGAAAACATGTATTAGGCATTAAAATTGTATCTATATCCACCATGGTTGAGATGACATTTATAAGCCTGGCGTCTTATAAACCGCGGTGCTTAGTCTTGAATAAAATAATAATAATAATAAATAATTTTGGAAATTTGGGAAATTTTGTGGCAGTCCATGACACTTTTATTTTAAAATTGACGTAATTTTACAGTTGAATCAAGTAGACTAAACAAAGCTGTCATTGTTCGCAAAAATTACATGTTTAGTGTTTTAAGATGAATTTAAATTTTTTATGTACCCCGCCAGAAATACGACAAATTGCAGAATTAATTGTGTTAATTTGCTGTATTAATTTCTCTGTATCATGCCTGTAACTATAACCTCAAACCTCACACTGACATTTGACATTATGTTCAAAATGTGTTACCAACCGAAAACAAGTGAAACAAGTGAAACACCACAAAGAACATAATAGAAACGGAAACACACAAAACGCAATAAACGATCCAAAGAGCAGAATAATTTTAGTTCTATCTGCCTTCTCCGCGAAAATACGATCGAAAATTATTTAACTTTTCCAGCACCCTATCGCATCCTTCGACCTTTTTTATATTTTTTAAAATTTTGGCGCTTCTTGATTATTAGATTTTTTTTGTAGGTATAATTATTCACGGGATGACGAAGAGATTTATAAGGAATTCCTAGAAATAGCAAACGAACTCATACCTCATATAATGAAAGTAGAAAGCTCAGGTTTCAGTGCAAATACTATCCTGAAAAAGCCTGAATGTTTCGCAAATTTACTCCGATTTTACGACGGAATATGCCAATGGGAAGAAGGGAGCGCGACCCCCGTCCTCCACATCGGGTGGGCGAAACCTTTAGTGAACACGATATCGAAATTCGACGCAGAAGTCAGAGCCCAGGTTGACATAGTTTGTGGAAAACCAGAAAACGACACCAATAAGCGTGCCAATGGAGGTTACTTCAACAACAACAATTACGAAAAAGAGAACGGAACCAACGATAATGACATTCTATCTTCGCTTAGTTCGAAGACACTAAAAGACGACCAATCTACGTCGAATTTCCATCCGAGCATCGAAGCGTTGACCGCTGCTTGTTCGGAAAAAATACTAAATCCAGAGTATTTGCTGCAAGGTGATGGTTCGCCTTTTGTTGGTAAGTTGCCGACTCCCCACAGTCTCAAGTATCTAACCGAGTGTGTTTAGGAGGCGACGAGGCAGTTCCGCTGGAGAAAGAGAACGGCAAACCCAGCACCTCGAAGCAAGAAATCGAGGAAAAAAAGGAGGAAATCGTCCCCGAAGTGAAGGAGAAGGAAGAACCCTGTGAAAATAAACGACCGACAATCATTCTTCACAGTCAGAAAATGAAAGAACTCAAGGATCTTCTGCTGGCAGAAAAATTAAATACTCACGCGATATCTCTTCATCTAACAGCGCAATCTCAAGTTCAAGTGGGTAAAAGAGGTAAAAGTGATTCTGATGGTGGTATTAGACCTAAGAGGGCTCGACGAGAATAAAATCTTCTTTAAATCGATACAGTACTTAATTAGTAATGCAGGGCATTATAATTTAAATGCAATATCATCAGTGGCGTCGAAGAGGGTTTTCGTCAGAATTTATTACCAGAGGGTTTTTTCAACGATTGCACTAATTAGTTTTTTCAATAGTATTAGAAATATGCAGTCAACGTTTTCGGCCTGAACTTGACGGAATCCTCTCGAGACTAAATTCTCTATAACTGACAGTTTGTTAGTAGCTTGCCATTTGATCTGTATTTGCACATATGATAAAAGAAAAAATCAGTATTATGTTGAACAGAACTGATAATTCTCATAATTTATTAAACATAACGTTAAGTCTTCTGACATCATTTTCATAGAATTAGGATATTGCAGTTAATTTACGTTTATTCTATGAATGCCTCATTTACTTATAGAGTAGTACACAAAATTTCACTTTTGTGTCAGCTCAATGTGGACACTTTCAAAAGCCATCGAAATCGTTAAGATGTCACTTTTTTGCCTGATAAAAGAAAACTCCAGTTTTGGACAAGTCATGTGTTTAGCGTGTCCAAATTGTGCCGATCCAAAACAACCATTTTGTCCGCTACATAATGTGATTGCACTAAATACCCTCCCGCTTCACGCTTGTTCTTGTTCATATTTTAATTGCACGTTAGTTATCTTCTAGTTAGTTGTTAGGTTATTGTTAAACATTCCTCTCGTGATTAGATCACAAACTAGTATTTTTTCGGTTGTTAATGCATTTTATGCATCTAAATGTTTTATTGTGGTATTTATTGTGTATTTTATTAAGTGTTGTTTGTAAGTTATTTTCAACGCCAAGCTCCTCTCTCTATATATTCACAATAATTTTAATACAATCACGCCTAAACTGACTTTAACGGTTAGATTACCGCGCATATTTTAAGGCTGTTTTTGGGGTTAATGTGCCGCTACCTCCCCGTTAATTTTAGCACCACATTTGTGCAATCAAGTCTACAAAATCGGCAACATGATCTGCTTCGCCTGACATGGAAGATCGGGTGTTTTCTCTCCGTTAACGAAAATAATCATGGTATTTTGCATCGAGGTGAGAAATCTCAGCCTGTGTTTTTTATAGCGTGTTTAGTTTGCAGATCGTGCAATTGAGTGTGACTTATCATGTTGTCGACTTTCGCATTATTCCATTGTTGAGTCAATGATTTGCGCTTGCAATAGGACAGTTTTCATTTCTCTTAATTAGATCGTGAAGTAACCTAGAAAATCAACTTATAGGATCATCTTTCTTGTTTAGGAATAAGATAAATTTAGTGAGTAGCTTGAAAAGCTAATTTTATTTTTGTATTCGGTATTATAGTGAAACTGAGAAATGGTACAATAATATTGAGATTCATGAGAAATTTTACAATCGCGAAACAGAACGGTTTAAAGCGATGACACAAGGGCGCTAGTATACTATATCGATTTCATTTTCTTAAAGTGTTGCCAAAAACTTGATTCAGTAGCAGTGTTTTCACGATTCTGTTTCTTTTAGTTATTATAATTCAGGTCTAGTTTTAAGCGAGTTTATTTCCTTTTAATTGGATTGTAACATGTACCACAGCAAAATTAACTTATTGTAGTCTGTGATGAATTAAGGGTGACTAATGTATTTATTGATTAATGTATTTTGTAGAAATAGAGGTATTATTGATACATGTATTTTTCTAACCAAAAGTAAATTTATCAGATTCTTCCATTTTGTTTGTTAATGTTGAATTATATGAAGTCTAACTTTGAAGTTTGGAAATGATTGTATAAGTATTGTTATATTTTGTAGGCTTTTCTCAATACAAATAAACAATGTACAACATCACATCTTAGAGTAACTCTGATTATTTACAATGTATACAATTTAGGAGTTAAATACTTGTATTTTCGCCCACAATTATTAATAAATGAAATGCATACTTACACACTTTTTACTACCTTAATAACACACAGAATAAATTAACGATTTATTTATCTTACTACTACAACAGAAATTTAACGGATTGGGACCCACGGTTCGAGAACTTCAGCGTATTTCTTTCGCGCTAAAACATCTAAAGTTAATCCAAAAATCAAACTCCACAATCAACTTACTGAATTCAGGGAAATCCTCCGGGTGCAACTGTATGTAATGTCTTAAGACAGCGTCCCTCTCGGCTAAATATTCGTTTCTATAATCATCTACCCATTTTCCAATTGCTGCGCCCACTCCTGTTGCCAGAACGTGCAGTTGAATCCCTGAAATCCGAATTATGTAAGTTGTCATCGAATTGAGGTTATGTCATCCACGAACCGCTCATCATTGGTCTTCTCAAGCTCCAATTGGTCAAAACGACACTAACAAATCCAAGAGCACCACAAATTGTGGGGCCCCAGAACTGATTTATAAAAGGGGGCTCACGTGTACCGTCATTTGTAAGCAATTCAAGAGGAGAGGTCGCAACTTTGGGTCCCGTCGCCATTGCTCTTTTTCTATTTTTGTTGATAAAGCAGATGTCTATGTTTTATTGGTACCGGGAAAAGTACATAGGCGGAGCTTATTTTACATTACTTAGCAGACTGGTTGTGACGTTTTTCATGTACTTTTTATAAGAGGTGGTTTGCGACACAACTAATGTGTGTATCGTGGACCAAATTCAAATTATCTAGGTTATGTAGAAACGAAATGAGAATTTTAATTGTTTTAATTTCGTTTTTTCTCGTTTTTTTTGTTCAAGCGAGCGAGCCTGAGTTAGCGGAACAATTATGTAATCATTGTCGTAAGTCCTAATTGTTTATAGTGCAATTAATGTTTTTTCAGATAAAAAACTTTTTCGTCGACAACGAGCCGAACAACTGGAAGCCATCAAAAGCTTCCAGAAAATCTCCAACTATGAAAAACAGTATTCAATGATCATGCTTATGGCTGAAAAAGTATTCACTGTAATTCAGGACAGCAGAGCGACAATCGAAGCCTCACCATACATCCCTGGTGTATCTGACTTCCCTGTAGATGATAGAATCAAAGATGCCTTATCGAATATTTTGGAGAATACTGCTCTATTTTCTGAAGTAATTTTAAGGTTTCCAGACATATCAGTATCAGTATTAAAAACCAACAATAACTGGGATGTTTTATTACAATGGAGTATCGCATTTTGCAATCAAGTCAGGTATCTTCTAGACAATAGTACTATTAAAGCATTGTCTTTAGCTAGTCAAGAACTCAATCACGTTGAGAGAAGTCCAAATTATGTTAATCCTTATAGAAAACAAGGACCTCAGTTGAAACCTGATGAAACTGTCTCTAAACAAAAAAAGAAAAAAAAGGAAATCAAAAAAGGGCCACGTTTATCTAGTCATTCAGAACTTTAGTAAGACTGCATGCATGCGCGACGACTGTTTTGTTAAATTTGAGTTGTTGGTTAGCTGAAGGCTGTTGTATAATGTTTATTAGGCAATAATGGAATTATATTCATAAGGGCTTTTTACTAGGAAATAAGACTTTGTTTATTGGCACGTCTACAGTGTCCTACATTTGTATACCTAAAATACATGCACCTGTAAAGAATTCTAAAGTTATTAACTTAAGGTATCAAAAACAAAGATTATAATTATGTTTTTGTACACGTGCATGTATTTCAAATATACCATTATACATTTTCCTATTAGGTTTACAATCTAATATTACTATGAACTTTGCTCAATTCTGCGACAATTTTTGCTTGTGCTGGTCACGTTGTCTAGAAGATCAAAAAATTGTTACAAACCAAAGACATTCTAAAGGGCTACAATTTTTAGATCTTACATCATTTATTGCGCACAACAAAAATATTTATAAAACGGAGGTTATTAATGACTATTTTAGAAGTTATATCAAGAAAATGCATTGTTACTGAATAAAGATTTTAAGGCGATTTAAAACGCTCTGGCGCATCCACTTTTTTTTTTAAATTTACCGGCACTACCTTCTTGCTGCATCAAGCGTTTCAAGCTTTAAATGTGACGCATTCAATGTTTCGGACAAGCATCAATTGGAGTTCCACGTTTAAGTCCCTGCGGTGAAATGTGATCAATATTTTTCTTATTATAAAGTGATTTTCTCCCCCTGTTGTTACGTACATGCAATGATTTCTACGAAAAACCACTGTAAAATGTTTTGGGTCGAATTTCCAACGAACAAAGCACCTGTTTTATTGATAACAATAATTTATTATTTTTTTAAAAACAACAATACAAAATTTTTACACGTGGCTTATGTCGGAGTACTCTAACATAAATAATAGTCAACTTTATTGACATTACCTATTTAATTTAAAACACTTTGGAAGGTAGTAAATACCATTATTGTACTATTTTCTAACGTTGTCAGGAACGTAGTTGTCTTTTCCTGGAATCCCTGATCCTTCGGCGTCTCCCAACCATGGATACTGATTCGGACAATCATTGCAAGTTTCCAAATACCTCGTATCCGTGAAATTCAAATCTGGAGTTTTGAAATTAAGAGCACACTTGTTAGGGTTATTGCATGTTTTAGGGGGTAAATTCGCCTTGTTTTTACAACTCCATCCCTCGTAATTGTTTAACTCTTTAAGAGTTTTTGGGTCAGTCATCCAAGTTAAAGCTTGGGTTCCAGTGACGTACCAAACATCGGGTCTAAAACAATAATTTTACTTTCAGAGTTATTTTATTTTTACACACTTACAAGGTCACGGTCCAGTCTAAAAATTTCTGGAGTCCTTGTTCGAGTTCCCGAATTGAGAACCAGTTAGTGTGGAAAGGCATCATGTACGGAGCTTTGTTTTGGTCGTAGTGCCTGCTGAAATCTTCTTGTAACCACTCGAAGACTTCTTGCGCGTCGTGGTTGTGCAACACGCACTGATCTAAGTACGGACAGTGTCCACCTTCATACCCCTCGATGTAATGAGCATTGAGAGGTAGTTCCCAAACCCCTAAAATACAGTTCTGAATTTAAATTTCTACAAATTGTTGAACAAACCTGGGAATGATTTAGTGGGGCATGTGCCGGATTTGCACTCGTGGGGGATCTTGTAATCAAGAGTGTATGGCCACACCGGTACCGGCAACGGAGGCACTCCAATAGAACTATCGTAAATGTAACCAAAATCTTCGAGGACTTTATACTGCGTGTTTCTTCCAGGTTTCAAAAACGGTGCTCTCATCCCCACGACTTCGCTCTTCGAGATATTGGAGAAGTGTCGTAAAATCTCCCTCATACCAATCATTTCTCCTACCCACTCTTCATACCCTTTGTCTTGGAGACCCATTTGCAAACTTCAGAATTCAAAAATAGGCTAACTTCTTTATTTAAACACCAACTTACGAAATCGTCTCTGTCGCCATTTCGTGCCCTTCATTCGCCAAACCTTGGATCATTTGGTAGTTGCTGTACTCGTGCGAAATAAAGAAAGTGCCTTTAATGTCGCAACCATTAGGATTTTGACGTTTCTTATTGAAGACCTTTCGGTAATGATCATAATTGTTCAGGTTAATGGCACCGTCGAAAGTGAGAAGAATCATTTGCGGAGTCTGAAATTACATCATTAGTCTGAATAGGTATAAAATTGAAACGTACGTCTTCCGGGTCTAATCCTCCTGGGATTATGGTTCCATCTTTGGAGCAGAAACAGTAAGGAAGATCACACTCTCCAGTGTTGCATTTCGGCGCTAAATCAGTCGGGGGCTCCGTTATAGGAGCCGGAGCTGAACGCAAACACTGTTTTCTTTCATTGAATTTTTAGATTTATCTCTGTACTCACTTGACGCAATAGGTCCACAACGCGCTTCGTTTTTAAACGTGCAGAACTTACTGATGTCGTCGAAGAACAACCCCGATGGACATCTATTCAAATAGGGGTAACCATCCACGCACTAAAAATGTTTTTGAAATTTCGAACGATCTGTTTGTTGAAATTACCTGGTAGAATCTCCGACACGTCGCTGGGTCCGCAAAATTCCCATTCCCAACCCCCTGCGGACACTCAAACTCTTCATTTTTTTTATCGTCTTTGGCTCGTTTATCCTGGCTTTTAACTGCAAAGATCTATCGATGACAAATCATGTTAAGTCTGAATTTCATGTTCGTAACAAAATCTGCTTTCTACTGTTTTAACCATTGGTAAAAATGCGGTCATTCATTTCAGGTCAAATTCATCTTCAATGGATACCATGAATAGGAAAGTGTATAGTACGCTCCATATTATACGTAAAAGTCGACTTTCGTACGCGTAAAGTTCAAGTTCACTTTTACCAAACACGAGAGTAGGAAAATTTTTGCGCATGGAAGGTTAAAGTAAACACTTTTCTTTTGTCTGAGAAATTCCGGGTCGCATAACTCCGCGATTACCTAAGACATGATTTTCTCATAAGACAATGTCCATCCAAGTGTTTCCAGATTTTTGCGCTTAGTTACATAAATGCCCATAAAGATAACTTTTTTAATGGCTATAACCACAAATTTTCATGTAATTTACTTTCGTTTTCTTCGTCGCTAATTAGGAAACCATGTAACAGTTCAGAAAAAATCACGAAAGCGCGAATGAAAGTTAAATTTTGTCTGCTAAATATAAATCTTCTTCCGATTACCGAATTTTCTTTCACCGGCAGAATTTACAACTTGGCGCGGTATTAGAAAATGACGCGGAAGTAGATACACAAGACAAGTTATAAAATTCGCGGAAATTTTTCAAATTTTTATTAAATTGACCAGAGTGGGTTCGCTTCGTGTTTCCTGACGTAAACCAGTCAACCTTGCATGGTGCTGACATTTCAGTAGCGACAAACATTGAGGAAGTAGAAAATAGCAAAAATACAAACAAATATCGAAAGCGGAGGATCCAACACATGCCATCATTACTTTCTACTTTAACCTCGATTTACTGAGACTAAAATAATAACCTTACGTAGTCAAGGCCTTTTTAAAAAAAAAATACAGCTAAAAGTAAAACCACGAACGTCTGCTGTGACTGTTACTTCAGCGATGCTTTGGTTTCTTTTGTGGCCTTGCAATTGGAAATGCACATTTAAACCAAACAACTCGTTTTATTTTTTCAATTCTTCGCAAACGCACCTTCATTTTGTTCAATCACCACGTTCAAAATAACTGTGAATTCATGAATCGTAAGACATTCTTTGCATACCGATTTGCGATTCGAAAAAGAGGCATAGTTAAGGTGCAACAACGAGATCTCGACAAATTGTGTGACAATTCACTTTCACGTCCGATAATTGCAGATTAAACTCCTTCTGTTTGCTTTTCTTACTAGACTCACCTAAATCTGTACTAAAACACAGAACACTGAACACTACAAATATGCTCCATGAGTTTCGCAGGATTTTTGCCATTTTTCCTGCTGCACAATACCTACACGAACTGACCGCAACGGTGTTGACGACTGCACTTTCCTCTTCTTGTGCCTTCCTGCTGGTCATTCATTGGCTATGCTACTTTCTTTGCCATAACCATTAGGTCAAGGAGATATACCGGTTATACAAATTTTAGATGTGTGCAGGTTTAGTCAAAATTTTTAAATGAGCGAGATACCATCGACTTTTATCAATCATCATTTGCTTAAATTAACAACTAATTAGTGGAAATATGCAAGGACGAGAGCTAGCAGAATGATGAGATTTGAATAAGCTCACGGTTAACTAATAGTAAATAGCACAGGAAATTGTGGACGTTGCAAATGAGCAAAAAATGGAGCGAATGGAGCTTTTGATAGAGGTCTTATTTCATAACGAATTCATTAACATTGGATGAGAAAAAATTAATCAATTCAACTTTATTATATTGAAGTGAACGTTGCACATAAAACTCGACACTGCGTATGTTGTCGTTTTCAGGTATTACATCAGTGGTTTCTGGTGATTTTCGCTCTATTCCTAATCCAAATATTTTTATTATTTTTGGTGCTAAATACCTTAAAATATCATTTATTTAATATCACTTTTCTAATTATTTTTCGAAACTGTCTTTGTCACAATCTTCGTGTCCATTAATTTAAATTGAATTCAAATGAGTTCACCTTTAATTACTAATGTCAAAATCAAAATTTTTGGAGTTTTCGCGTCTTTTTTTGCTCCATGGAATCATCAATGAGTTTTTTCACGTCTGAGTACCGATCTTTTTATTACCGGAAGTTATCCCAGCGTTTGCAAGCGACGCAGCCAATGTCTGACGAATTTTTTTTTTTTTAATTTCCTTATACATTTTTCTTTGCTGTAACCTGTAAACAGCTATTGTGATTTTAGTTTTTACTTGGGTCACAAACTAATACGTTAGTTACGATTCCAGCACAATAATATAACATTTTTTGGGCGACACGCTAAAAATGTTTACTTTACGGACACTTTTGCGGTCATAAAGATGGATTTTATAAAGTTATCTGTCAAAATATTTTTTACGGACTGCCGGATTTTTGCGGCCGTAAAGATGGATTTTATACTCACCTGAACTGAACCTTAGTTTCTTAGATTCTGCATCTTACATTTTGTTAGGTTCTTGTGATTGCCCAAAAAATCATCGCCTTTACCGGCTTGTTACATAAATAGCTGTTATTACTTTTGCTAAAAGATATTGTCTGCTTAGGTTGATAACCAATTGATTGAGAAAGGCTTGGAGTCTAGGGAATTTTGAAATGCTCACATTTCCATGAAACAGCAACATCGCTTTCACCATTGAGTGTTTTGACCATAGCGAAGAACTTGACATTTTCTTAGACTATATTGAGAGGTGCATCATTATTCCTCGAAAGAAACAATAAAAATACGCTTGCTAAATCAATTAAATATACCAACATTACTTTCTCATTAATCTCATGCTTACCTTTCGTCACTTACAAAACAGTGTATATTCCTTTTGTGAATAACAGAATCAACGGAAAAAACCGCCACGGAATAGCCATTGAATTCGGTATTTATTTGCGTGGTTACCATCAAAAAATTTCCGATACAACTAAAATACCTCGCCAATTTACAATAACTGAAAAATTTTATGCTATTTTTATGTATGTAGCACTCAGACCACAGAATGATACACCACCAAAGTTATTTTCAATTATACATACAACGGTCACTGCTTCTGCCGCTCTTCAGCAACTTTTTTGGTAGATAACGTCACGGCGAATGGCGATCAACAGAAGTCGCAGAAGGTTACATAGATGAATTGTTGTAGATAGTTGTGTAAATAAACATAATTTAAGAAAGTGCAACGTTTCATCATTTATCAACAAACATTAAGATTTTTCAAAGCATTATTTTTATTTAAAAATAAATTATTTGTTTTAAACTTATCGCCTAGGATCTCGCGATTTTGTTTCTTATTTCCATTTTTGCGCTTTTTTGTCTTTTTTCCCCAGTTTAATATTCTTTTTCTTTAGACGTCTTTCATTACAGCTTCGCTCAAATCTCACCTTGGCCCTTCTGACTTTCTCTTTTCCTCGAGTCTTCTCCACACTAGTCTTGTTATAGTTCTGCAGTCATCTAAGTGTCCCAGCAATTGTAGTCTCTTTGTCTGTACTGTAACAAATATTGTGGGTTCACTGATTGGTTTACATACTTCTGATTTATATCTTTTTTCCAACTTTCTCTTTAGTTCAAAAATTCTTCGCAGAATTTTTCTTTCCCATAACTGTATATTTTTATGTATTCTCTTGTTGTTCTTGCTTTAGGTAGAAAACAGTGGGCCGTATCACTTTCTGTAAATTCTTATCATTATTTTCCATGATAATTCCTTGGATTTTGTTTTTTTTTCTAATGCTTTTGCTTTTCGTTAAACTGAAGTCTATTTTTTTGTTCTAAGTTTATATAAAGGTGTTTTTAAAATACATGGAATAAAGATGGTAATAGTTCCTGATGAGCTTAAAAATCAAAAAAGGTCTCAAGTTTACAAAAAAAATTAAGAGTTTTTTTTAACCTGTCCGTGTGGCACAGAAATATTGAAACTTTATTCTAACAGAAAAAGCTATTAAATGCCATGACAGAAACATTTGATATTTTCAAATTTAGAATGTTAGAATAATGAGTAGGGAAGTTTTTAATTTCTAATGCTCAAAATGAGTTTGATAGACTCTTCCGGTTTTACAAATTAAAAAAAAAAACAAATTTGCAATATCAGAGCAGGTTTAATTTTACTCTGTGAGCAGTAACAAAAGCACTTGTTTTTCAACACACAAAAAACTGAGAGGTTTTTTGCTGACGGCCACCACCAGGGAGTGCTAGGAGAGTGCAGTGGAAATGCTTCCAGGGCCAAGAGACTGTACACAGAATATTATCCAAGGAGGACACCACCTAACAAAACAGTTATAAGAAGACTGAGGGACAATAAAAGCGTAATTCCAAATTTAAAAGGAGTTTGTCCTAGCCGTCCAAGAACTACTAGGATGCAAGGACCGAAGTGATTCTTGAAGCTGTGAAGGCTAACCCTCAAGTTAACGTTTGGCATTTGGAAAACCATTTATTGGATGATCTTCCTTTGGCTGTAAAACGGGACATGTGGTTACAGATAGATGGCGTTCCACCACATTTTGCGTTGCCAGTAGGACAATGACTAAACAACAATTATGAAAATAGATGGATCGGACGTGGTTCACCAAATCCCTGGCTCCCCCGTTCGCCGTATCTAAATCCTATGGACTTTTTCTTCTGGGGATACATGAAAAACATGGTATACCATACGACACCACCCTCTTCGGAAGAATTGCAAGATTGAATTTTTGATACAGTAAATCAAATAATTACCACTAGGCGATTTACATAGACGAGCTGATGTATGTTTATTGGCTCAGGGTCGAGTATTCGAACATTTTTTATAATTTATTTCATTTACCGTGTTGCAAATTAGCTCAAGAATACAGCTCAATATCTCAAGAACTACGTTATTTGTACTTAGCATATAATGAACTGTCTGTCAGTTTAAATACAGGGCTAGTCACGTAAGGAGTATTTCTGAATTTATTTTGTATGCAACCAACAATACAAATCACAATGACCACTTGCTACTATATTAAAAGTGATTTAATTTAGTAATCAAAGTAGGTATTAAACGCAGCTGAGAACGTCAAAATGACAGTTGATTAATTTAATTTATAATTTTATCAACTACAACTATATAATAAATAAACTAACGCAACAAATGTTCAAAGTGTGCTCCATTAACTTGAAAACATGCTTCAAGTCTCTTTAGAAATGATCGTCGCACATGTCCTTGATGTCTTGTGCTTTTTCAAAAAACTCGTATGACAAGACAATTAAATAGACATAGCAATCGTGGATACAAAATTTTATTTATTTTTTAATGAGGAGGCCAGTCGTTGTCGCAAATTGTATTGCTGGTTGCGGTAATAAAAAATTTAGAAATACCCCTTACGTGACTAGACCTGTATAGATTATATGTTTTATGCTAAAATATTTGTTAAAGCCTAAACAGAAAGCACATACGTAAATGCTGGTTTTAATTGGAAATCTTTATCAAATTTTTACTTTAAAATAAAATACGATTTAATAGTTTACTTCAGTTACATATATATAACACAAATTTCAACAAAACTCTTAGAAGTACAGTCACTAAAACCCCAAATATCGCAAAAACAGCAAAAAAGATCACTGTTACATCTACGAAATAATATTCATACCACGGCAACTCAACCCCAACACTTCGTAACTGTGGGGCCGCCTTATATCTTATCACATATTCAATCCAATAAACCGCAGTGTTTAAAGGTGATATTGGACGATCTTTAAACCGCCTTGACACTCGATCACAGTTTTCCTTATAACTGAAAAATAATGTTGATTTTATCGTCTCAGTCATTAAACACTTACGATTTATCCTCTAATAATTTTTTTGTCGCGGTTAAAATCGTCATCTTGTTGATGTTTTTATAATCAACTTTAATTGCAATTCCTTGTCTCTCTGCAGCTCTGATGTTGCTAACTTGGTCGGCGAATAAAGGAATTCCTAGCCGGGGAACTCCACAGAATGTCGCTTCTTGACTGCTGAATAAACCGCCGTGAGTAACAAATAATTTGATATTAGGGTGGCCTGTAAGTAATCAGTTAGAAAAAAACGCACAACAAGAAAAAAACACAACAGAGTATGTCCATCTGAGGCAACCACTTCTCAAAGTGAATATTTTTTGGTATTCTTAATCCTGCAGGAAACCGTTCTCGTGTTGCTTTCCATAAAACTTTGTAAGGCAACTCGGCGAAAGCGTCGAAGATTCCTTGAAGTTTTTCGTAAGTAAACGTTTCGCTGAGTACCATTGAGCCCATGGTAAAGTAAATTATTCCTTTAGTATCAGTGGTAACCAAGTCTTCGAAATACTAGAATTGGTTTTAGGACAGTTTACAAGTCTGGAACTATTTTACCTCAGATAAATGTTTAGGAGCTTTCATATGCAGACCTCCGATTTCGATAAAGTTGGGCACTGTTGGTCGCATGTGAGAAATACTCGAATGACTATTAACCAAGATCAGACTCGTTTTTTGTACTACTTCCTCTAACTGCGGAAAATCAGCGCCGAAAAAGTCTCTGTTGGGTCCGTTTGAACTTTTAGAGATGAAGTTATACCTTTAATGGAGACCACAGTTATTTTTTCCTTTTTCTGACCCACTTACAGCAACTTAAACACCACCAACGAAACTGAGTTTTCAATTCTTTCGTAAAAGGTCATTGTAGACGAAGACGAAACGAAATAGTTAGGAATATACGAAGGATTATCAGGATTGTCTATTCTGTCGTTTGCCCACGGTAGTGAGGTACTACTAATTATAGAAATCGTGGGGGCTTTGAACAAGTGACCGAAACCTAACATACAGTCAGATCCAAAAAGGTGAGTTATAATTACATCGTACTTCTTAGTGTTGTTTCTCAAATCTTTTACAATACTAGTATTGAAAAGAGTTGTACACATATCAACTCCGAATACTGTGCCCATCATATGAATTATCTCAAGTGTAGACAAACTGCCAAAAAAATTAACTGAAATATTATTGTGTAAAATAGGTATACTACCAAGGATACTAAATTCGCGATACCTAAAATAGAAAAATTATATATAGACACAAATAGAGAACTTTTACCTTGGTAAAATTTCATGTGATGGAAAATGTGTTACAACATCCACGTTATGACCCACTTCTGCCAAACGTTTTAGAAGGCATTCAAACATCATAAAGTGACTTTTTCCGGGCATTGGAAATATTCCTAAAATATTGGCAGGATTTGCAGTGGAGATAGTTGTGATAAAAATTAAAAAGATCAATAAAGTACTCATGACTTTTTGCAAACATTCAACGCAAACAACAATTTTTTATGGGACGACATTTCGTATTTAGCTTGTTTTTATCAAAATTTGCAATGTTAATTTTAAGTAGATAATCAGTAATCTATATTAGGTGAGTCTCATAAAAATATTAATGCTTTACACGGTAGTTAACAAGGTCAACAAAAATTCTTCATATTTGAGTTAATTTTAATTATCACTTTTCTCATAAACAAAATGATAAGTGGTTTTTTTTCTGCAAATAAATGGGTAGTTCTAAAAGCAACAGGTACGTGTTAATGTTCAGACAAATTTTGAAGAAAAAATTAGACTACGAATTTTCTTCAGCTCGACAATTCAACGAATTTCGATGAGAAAATGTCGTTGATAGTAACTCCACTTTCAATTATTTTTCTAATAATTCCAGTTAAGTTTTTGAATCTTACCAACATTTATTAATTGTTTTGAAGCTAAGGTGGGAAGCTTCATGACATTTGAGATTTTTTTTTCAGCTGGACGAAATTTAAGTTATTCAACCAGCTAATGTTGAATTGTCCTGCTAAATTTGACTATTTATTGATTTGCGGTAATATCTGGACTTCACAGACATTATAAAAACGTAAAAAGCTTCCATTCTCAAGAGTTAAAAAGGATAGTCTCAAGATCCCAGAAGATTTATACCTGGTCATCTTTGCCATTTTCTTGGTGCTCGGTCTACACACTGTGTTCTCCTTCCATTCACGAGTTGTTTTTTTTTTTTTTTACATTGTTTCAGAGACTGAGGTGGAACAAATTTAGAACGATATTTGAAGTTTTTTTTCAAAATTAATACAGGAACCTTGCACTTTTTTACAAAAAATAAGTAATTTCGAATTACGTCATGGTTCTGTTTTTACTATCATGTTTTTACCTCGATTTATCATTTTGCGTTCTATATTTTTGGCAAATTGTTCACTTATTTAATGAAAATTGTAATAAAAATTGTCTTTATTTTTTTTCATGTCGAACCGTTTATATTTATCAAACGCCAATAGAAATTTGTTACTCCTCTGCTGTTGCTCTGTTTACAATTTTTATTTTCTTTGTGAATTTGAATTTTGCTCTTGATATATTTTTTGTAATTTCCGCAAAATTGAGAAAAATTCCACTTCCGTCGGGTGGTATTTGTTGTATGATTATTACCTATTTTTATAAGTGCACAGTTTGTTTAGCAATTTCTGAGACGCTTTCTTGGAAATAAGTCTTCCACGAAACTGTTATTTTGTTATTTTTGTAGGTGTTTTTGATTTTCTTACTGTCGGTTTATATGCTCTGATTTTCTGCTTTTGCCCACCTCTGCGTCTAAAATGAATATTTTGTTTCTAAATGATTTTTTTCATACATTTTTTGTATCTCTTTATTTCTGAGTTTACTGTTTGTAATTATTATATTGTTTCAATGCAAAATTTTATTATTCTTTATCCACTCGGATCGACTAGTCCATTCCCTTCTTTTCCTGTCCATTTTCTTATATCCTAGGTATGTACTACAGTGGACGAAAAATGAAGACAGGAGCAAAAATTTAGGTCTTTATTGAAACAAATTTTTGTAAGTTTTGTTTTGAAAAAACTAAGAAAAAATATTGGAATTTGTTGAACAAATTTGATCAAAACCGTTTCAAGATTCAGCTTTCAAAATGTTAACAACACATATATTGAAACATCTGCACTAATTTCATTAAAAATAAAGATGTGATTTATCAATCAATCTTCCTCTTTTCTTGTGTAAGTTGCAGAACAAGTTTTAAAACAACAACCGCAGTGGCCCCGAAAAGCCCACAAATAACAAGAAAAACAGCCCCCACATCAACTAAATAATACTGATACCAGGGCAAATCAGCTCCAACGCTTCGTAATTGAGGAGCTCCTTTATGTCGCAGTACATATTCAACCCAATAAACTGCAGTGTCTAAAGGTGGCATCGGTCGATCTTTGAACTGTTTAGAAACTCGTTGGGAATTAGCCTTGTAACTGAAAAAATCATCGTACACAATCTCCGTTGAAATCAATAAACTTACGATGGGTCCTCTAAAAGTTTTTTCGCCGCACTTAAAATAGTCTCTTTGTTGATGTTTTTGTACTCAACTTTAACTGCTAGTCCTAGTTTTTCGGCAGCTTTGATGTTGTTTACTTGGTCGGCAAAAAGAGGGATGCCCAAGCGGGGGACGCCGCAATATATCGCTTCTTGGCTACCCATCAAACCACCGTGGGAGACAAACAGTTTGACGTTGGGGTGACCTAAAAGCATTGAGTCACAAGAAACCAAAGTCAGTTATAGATGCAGACAGAGGATGTCAGTTTGGGGCATCCACTTTTCGAAGTGGATGTTCCTCGGGATTTTTAATCCTTTTGGGAACCTCTCTCGGGTTGCTTTCCAGAGTATTTTGTAAGGTAGTTCTGCAAAAGCATCAAACATTCCTTGGAGTTTGTCGTAGTCGAAAGATTCAGTGAGGATCATCGAGCCCATGGTTAGAAAAATAACTCCTTTTGTGTTAGTGGTCAATAAGTCTTCGAAATACTAGAAATTTGTTGGTTGTAGTAAAGTTTACAGTTTTGATATCATCTCACCTTTGTTAACGGTTTGGGCTCATGAATGTGAAGACCTCCAACTTCGACAAAATTAGGCACTGTCGGACGAGCATGAGAAATACTTAGATGGCTATTCACTAAGATTAAACTTGTGTTTAGAGCCAACTCTTCTAATGGGGGCAAATCGGCACCAAAAAATTCTCTACTGACCTCGTTGGACTCTTTGCAAGAGAAACGATGGTATCTTCAAAATCATCTCGTAAAATTTTCTTTCTATTACTCATACTTACAGAAACTTGGACATTAATAATGAGACTGTGTTTTCTATTCTCTCGTACAACGTCATTCTAGCTGAAGACGAAACGAAATAATTTGGAATGTAGGAAGGATTATCAGGATTCCCGATCCTATCCCCCGCCCATGGGAGCGCTATACTACTTATCATAGAAATTGTTGGTACATTGAACAAATATCCGAATCCCAGCATACAATCAGAGCCAAAAATCTCAGTAATGACTAGATCGTACTTTTTCGTCGTTTTTTTCAAATCTTGCATAAGAGTAGTATTAAAAGTGACCGCGCATACGTCGACCCCCATTATTTTGGTCATGAAATGAACCATATCGTGATGAGAGAAACCATCAAACACATTAATAGAAAGATTGTTAACTAAAATGGGTAAACTGCCCACGAGACTCAGCTCGTGATATCTAGAACAGAAAATTGTACACTTGTTGGAGATCTCAACTATTACCTTGGTGGCAACTCCTTTGATGGAAAGTGCGTTACAACATCCACTTCATGACCGACTTCAGCTAGGCGCTTTAAAAGACGTTCGAACATTACATAGTGACTTTTTCCAGGTAGAGGAAACACCCCTAGAATGTTTGCGGAATCTGCGAACGAGACAGCTCCGATGAAAATAAAAATGGTCACTAAATTTTTCATCACCCAATTTTTTTAAGCTGTAATCACCGTTAGATATTCGATTCAACTGCTCAGTGTCTCTTAATCATTCATAAAAATAATATCTTGTTCCTTAATTGGAAGACAGTTGCGTGCTGTATAAACTATTATTAATTGAAATTTAAGAACAACGCGCGGATGACAAAGCAGATTTAGTGTCATTTAAGGCATTTAAAAAAAATATAGGTTGCGGTTAGTAGTCATTATAGTTCCTTACACGCTTGTAATTTCTACAGAAAAAAAGAACATGTTATCAAAAACATATTACTTTCAATTTGAAGACTAAACACACACGTAATTAGCGGAACATGATTGTTAGATGTAAATATGTGAAAATCTAATCCAAAGCGGATATAACAAATAACTTTAAACGAGGCCCATTTTCATAAGGTAAATATTTTAAATATAATATCCTCGACATCAAAGGAAAGAAATGTAAAAATAAACAAAGCAATCACGAAGGCAATATCATAAAAAGAAGTGAAAAAGCAGATCAAATTAAACTTATACAAGAAATTTGAGAGGCACCTAAAGTAATAATAGAGACAAAAAATACAAAATTGATGTAATAGGAGTAATGATGATAGAATGTAAGAGGAGTAAATATAATAGAAGATTGGGAATTGTTTTTTTTTTTACATGAAATGAAAGAAAATAGTAATATAATAATAAATCTCAAATCATTATTAAAGCGAGTGCGTTACATAATTCTGAGGGGTAACAAGAGAAATATTAATATTATAAATGTATATGCGCCTACAAAAAAATTAAAACAGCATATTCTACAAACCAATAGCAGAAGAATATGGGAAGATACCAAAGTATGATATAAAGATGATATAAAGCATCTAGGAGCAAAACAGCAATAAAATAAAAGTTGAAAAATCGTCGAAATCGTCAAAATTTTGACCATAGCGAAGAACTTGACATTTTCTTAGACTATATTGAGAGGTGCATCATTATTCCACGAAAGAAACAATAAAAATACGCTTGCTAAATCAATTAAATATGCCAACATTACTTTCTCATTAATCTCATGCTTACCTTTCGTCACTTACAAAACAGTGTATATTCTTTTTCTGCGACTACATCAGCGTAACATCATTCTACAACGATTTTTAAATACAGAATCAACGTAAAAAACCGCCACGGAATAGCCATTAAATTCGGTATTTATTTGCGTGGTTACCATCAAAAAGTTTCCGGTACAACTAAAACATCTCGTCAGTTTACAATAACTGAAGAATTTTATGCTATTTTCAAAAAAAAAGTTGCACTCAGACCACAGAATGTTACGGCACCAAAATTTAAAAATTTTCAAAAGGATAAATGAACAAAACAAATTTGCACAAATGGCAAAGCAAATTGATTTTTATTTAAAACTTGTACAACTCCAGTTATACAACAGTCACTGCCTCCGCCGCTCTTCAGCAACTTTTTTGGTAGATGCAGTTGCTAACCTTAAAACGTCATGGCGAATGGCGATCAAGAGAAATCCCAGAAGGTTATATAGATGAATCTTTAAATAATTAAATTAAAATATTAAATGAAATTTTGAACTTTATTGTATTTAAGGTAGTTCCAATAGACTGCAACGAAAATACTAATTATAATACGCTCATTGAGCAAAACAACAAAAATTCGGGTTTAATAAAAGTTAGCAATCTTTTAAATTTCAGATTCAATAACTGTACCAACAGCATAACTTTTAAAATTTATAATAAAAATGTACAACAACAATATGGTAACTGTTTTTATTCATTATAAATTAAGAATAAAAGAATGTTGTAGAAAAAGTATAGTTTGCAACATGTTTGGAATGATAATTACGCACTCGTGGAATCATCTGGGCAAACTTTCCAGTCTTGCGGATTGTATTAGATTTCAAACTCGTTACAGAATATCCTTATTTCTTTTTATTCTCACAGAAAATTTATGCTTTCAGTTGATTTGAGAAAAATCTCGTCGGGAATGTCGGGAAAAACTAACAAAGATGGATCGGATCGTCCTTGAGCATTTGTCGAATTATTAAAATTATTATTAAATTAAGGTTGGGACACAGTATGAAAAAGAACGTGTTATACGTCATAACACTATAAGGAAACCTTTACAGAAGCTCATTTCGAAATTCCAAAATCGGAAAGATCGGTGGCGCACCACCACATTTGGCATTGTCTGTAAGACAATGGCTAAAAATCAATTACAGAAATAGATGGATCGGATGCGCTTCACCAAATCCCTGGCCCCCACGATCGCCGTATCTAAATCCTACTGACTTTTTCTTCTGGTATCCCGTGAAAAGCATGGTAGACCGTACGATCCCACCCACTCCGGAAGAATTGCAAGATGAATTTTTGATACAGTAAATCAAATAATGACCAAATTTTGGATAAAATTGTAGGCGATTCACATAGACGAGCTGATGCATGTTTATTAGCTCAGGGTCGAGTATTCGAACATTTTTATAATTTATTTCATTTATTTGTTTTGCTATTTTGTTAATATTTAAAAGCGCACGTTACTAAGTAACAAGATTTATTAAAGTCAACCTGTATACCTACATGTGACCGTGTTGCCAAATTAGCTCAAGAATACCGCTCAATATCTCAAGAACTATGCTATTTGTAGACACATTTTTTTAAGAATAGTTTTATTTAACTTCCCAAAGATGGTGGTCAAAAGTTTATCTGCGACTTAGGGCTCACTATCTATATATATATTATATACATTTTACAAATTATTTATTATATTGACAAACATTGTAAAAAAGCGATAACAACACGTATATGCTGAAAATATTTTTTAAAAAATATTATTTTAAAATAAAGCAAAATTTAACAGTTTACTTCAGTTACATATCTATAACACAAATTTCAACAAAACTCTTAGAAGTACAGTCACTAAAACCCCAAATATCGCAAAAACAGCAAAAATGTTCGCTGCTACATCTATGAAATAATATTCATACCACGGTAACTCAACCCCAACACTTCGTAACTGTGGCGCCGCCTTATATCTTATCACATATTCAATCCAATAAACCGCAATGTTTAAAGATGACATTGGTTGATCTTTAAACCGCCTTGACACTCGATCACAGTTTTCCTTATAACTGAAAAAAAATGTTGATTTTATCGTCTCAGTCAATAAACACTTACGATTTATCCTCTAATAATTTTTTTGTCGCGGTTAAAATCGTCATCTTGTTGATGTTTTTATAATCAACTTTAATTGCAATTCCTTGCCTCTCTGCAGCTCTGATGTTGCTAACTTGGTCGGCGAATATAGGAATTCCTAGTCGGGGAACTCCACAGTATGTCGCTTCTTGACTGCTGAATAAACCGCCGTGAGTAACAAATAATTTAATATTAGGGTGGCCTGTAAGTAATCAGTTAGAAAAAAACACACTACAAGAAAAAAACACAACAGAGTATGTCTATCTGAGGCAACCACTTCTCAAAGTGAATATTTTTTGGTATTCTTAATCCTGCAGGAAACCGTTCTCGTGTTGCTTTCCATAAAACTTTGTAAGGCAACTCTGCGAAAGCGTCGAAGATCCCTTGAAGTTTTTCGTAAGTAAACGTTTCGCTGAGTATCATTGAGCCCATGGTAAAGTAAATTATCCCTTTAGTATCAGTGGTAAGCAAGTCTTCGAAATACTAGAATTGGTTTTAGGACAGTTTACAGGTTTGCAAGAATTTTACCTCAGGTAAACGTTTAGGAGCTTTCACATGAAGACCTCCGATTTCGATAAAGTTGGGCACTGTTGGTCGCACGTGGGAAATACTTGAATGACTATTAACCAAAATCAGATTCGTCTTCTCTAACTGCGGAAAATCAGCACCGAAAAAGTCTCTGTTGGGTCCGTGTGAACTTTTAGAGATGAAGTTATACCTTTAATGGAGACTACAGTTATTTTTAGCCTTTTTCTGTCCCACTTACAGCAACTTAAACACCACCAACGAAACTGAGTTTTCAATTCTTTCGTAAAACGTCATTGTAGACGAAGACGAAACGAAATAGTTAGGAATATACGAAGGATTATCAGGATTGTCTATTCTGTCGTTTGTCCACGGTAGTGATACACTACTAATTATAGAAATCGTGGGGGTTTTTAACAAGTGACCGAAACCTAACATACAGTCAGATCCAAAAACGTGAGTTATAATCACATCGTACTTCTTAATGTTGTTTCTCAAATCTTTTACAATACTAGTATTGAAAACAGCTGTACACATATCAACTCCGAATACTGTGGTCAACATATGGACCATCTCAAGTTTAGACAAACTGCTATAAAAATTAGCTGAAATATTATTGTGTAAAATAGGTATACTACCAAGGATACTAAATTCGCGATACCTAAAACAGAAAAATTATACATAGACACAAAAATAGCACTTTTACCTTGGTAAAATTTCATGTGAAGGAAAATGTGTTACAACATCCACGTTATGACCCACTTCTGCCAAACGTTTTAGAAGGCATTCAAACATCATAAAGTGACTTTTTCCGGGCATTGGAAATATTCCTAAAATATTGGCAGGATTTGCAGTGGAGATAGTTGTAATAAAAATTAAGAAGATCAATAAAGTATTCATGACTTTTTTCAAAAACAACGCAAAAAACAATTTTTTATGGAAAGACATTTCGTATTTAGCTTGTTTTTATCAAAATTTGCAATGTTAATTTTAAGTAGATAATCAGTAATCTACATTAGGTGAGTCGCATAAAAATATTAATGCTTTACGTGGTAGTTAACACGGTCAACAAAAATTCTTCGTATTTGAGTTTCACGTTTTTCATAAACAAAAACATAAGTGGTCTTTTTTCTGCAAATAAACGAGTAGTTCTAAAAGCAACAGATACATGTTAATTTTCAGGCAAAGTTTAAGGAAAAAATTGGACCACGAATTTTCTTCAGCTTGACAATTCAACGAATTTCGATGAGAAAATGTCGTTGATAGTAACTCCACTTTCAATTATTTTTCTAATAATTCCAGTTAATTTTTTGAATCTTACCAACATTTATTAATTGTTTTGTAGCTAATGTGAGAAGTTTCATGACATTTGCAATTTTTTTTTTCAGTTGGACGAAATTTAAATTGTTTAACCAGCTAATGTTAAATTTAACTATTTATTGATTTGCGGTAACATTTGTGTTCACACTTAATGTAATATCTGGACTTCATTTGCGATGAAATTATCCTACAAGTTATAATATATCAATTTAGTGAACACTTCATAGAAATTATAAAAACGTAAAATGCGTCCGTTGTCAAGAGTTAAAAAGGATAGTCTCAAGATTCCAGAAGATTTGTGCCTGGTCATCATGCTCGGTTCACATACTGTTTTCTTCTTCCGTTCAAGAAACGAATTATGTTATTTTTTTCATATTGTTTCAGAGACTGCGCTGGAACAAATTTGGAACGATATTAGAAGTTTTTTTTTCAGATTAATACAGGAACCTCGCACATTTTTTTAAAAAAATAACAATAAATAACTAGTTTTCGAATTACGTCATGATACTGTTTTTACTACCATGTTTTTACCTCGACTTATCATTTCACCGTTTAAATTAACAATACTTTCCATTTTCCTGATATTGTCACGTACGCAAATAGTTTACCAGTCTTCCAAAAACATCGACTCGAGTCATTTTACGCACTTTATACACAAAATAATGTTAATGTAATTATTTGCAAGAAATGTCACTACAATTCTCGTTTTGAAATTTTTACAAACTATTAAATCACATTTAGCTCTAAGAACTCGAAGCTAATTAGAATCTAAAGATTGACCTTTGAATAAATTCTTTTTTTCAATAAAAAATAAGAAAGTTTGAGCCTTTTCTGTTGCGTTCTATATTTTTGGCAAATTGTTTACTTATTATGAAAATTGTAATAAAAATTGTGTCTTTATTTTTTCCATGTCAAACCGTTTATATTTATCAAACACCAATAGAAATTTGTTACTCCCCTGCTATTGCTCTGTTTACAATTATTATTTTCTTTGTTTCTTGCTCTTATGTTTTTTTTTGTGTTATATTTTTTGTAATTTCCGCTAAATTGAGAAAAATTCCACTTCCGTCGGGTGGTTTTTGTTGTTTGATTATTACATATTTTTACAAATGCACAGTTTGTTTAGCAGTTTCTGAGACGCTTTCTTGGAAATAAGTCTTCCACGAAACGGTTATTTTGTTATTTTTGTAGGTGTTTTTGATTTTCTTACTGTCGGTTTATATTTATATGCTCTGATTTTCTGCTTTTGCCCACCTCTGCGTCTAAAATGAATATTTCGCTTCTAAATGATTTTTTTCATACATTTTTTGTATCTCTTTATTTCTGAGTTTTCTGTTTGTAATTATTATATTGTTTCAATGCAAAATTTTATTATTCTTTATCCATTCGGATCGACTAGTCCATTCCCTTCTTTTCCTGTCCATTTTCTTATATCCTCTCTTTATAATTTTTTATAGATAATTTTTATCAACGGTATGTACTACAGTGGACAAAAAATGAAGACACGAGCAAAAATTTAGGTCAATTTCTTTATTTAAATACATTTTTGTAAGTTTTGTTTTGAAAAAACTAAGAAAAAATATTGAAATTTGTTGAACAAATTTGTTCAAAACCGTTTCAAGAATTAGCTTTCAAAATGTTTACAACACATGTATTGAAACAGCTGCACAAATTTTATTAAAAATAAAGATGTGATTTATCAATCAGTCTTCCTCTTTTCTTGTGTAAGTTGCAAAACAACTTTTAAAGCAACAACGGCAGTGGCCCCAAAAAGCCCACAAATAACAAGAAAAACAGCCCCCACATCAACTAAATAATACTGATACCAGGGCAAATTGGCCCCAAAGCTTCGTAATTGAGGAGCTCCTTTATGTCGCAGTACATATTCAACCCAATAAACTGCAGTGTCTAAAGGTGGCATCGGTCGATCTTTGAACTGTTTAAAAACTCGTTGAGAATTAGCCTTGTAACTGAAAAAATCATCGTACACAATCGCCGTTGAAATCAATAAACTTACGATCGGTAATCTAAAAGTTTTTTTGCTGCAGTAAAAATTATCTCCTTGTTGATGTTTTTGTACTCAACTTTAACTGCTAGTCCTAGTTTTTCGGCAGCTTTGATGTTGTTTACTTGGTCGGCAAAAAGAGGGATGCCCAAGCGGGGGACGCCGCAATATATCGCTTCTTGGCTACCCATCAAACCACCGTGGGAGACAAACAGTTTGACGTTGGGGTGACCTAAAAGCATTGAGTCACAAGAAACCAAAGTCAATTATAGATACAGACAGAGGATGTCAGTTAGGGGCATCCACTTTTCGAAGTGGATGTTCCTCGGGATTTTTAATCCCTTTGGGAACCTCTCTCGGGTTGCTTTCCAGAGTATTTTGTAAGGTAGTTCTGCAAAAGCATCAAACATTCCTTGGAGTTTGTCGTAGTCGAAAGATTCAGTGAGGATCATCGAGCCCATGGTTAGAAAAATAACTCCTTTTGTGCTAGTGGTCAATAAGTCTTAAAATACTAGAATTTTGTTGTAGTAAAGTTTACAGTCTTGATATAATCCCAACTCGTCTAATAGGGGCAAAGTTGAAAAATCGTCGAAATCGTCAAAATTTTGCCCTTTCGACGCAAAATGCAACTTTCCAAAAGTTTCGATGGCGATAACTCCAGAACTATAGGTCGTACGTGAATTCCCGTGGCACCATTGGTTTCCTCGTGATATTCTGCGTAAGATAGGACCAAATTGACCACGAAAAATCCAATAATAAAAAAGTTATAGGGGTCCTTACCTTTTCAAGAGAATTTTTGGACCCATATTTTGGCCCTCTTTTTTTCGATAATAACACGATAGAATCCTGGAACTTTTTGCGTCACCAAGTAGCTCCCGTGGAGTTCTTCAAACGTGCAAAAACTCATCCCGATCTATCGAGCGGTTTAAAAGTTATGAGAGATTTTCTAAAAATCAACAAATTTTCATCGATTGAGTCAGAAATTTTTTCGAAAAATTTTACCATTTTCGAGGTCGAGTTAACACCGGATTCTTAGCATTTCAGACCCCAGGAACACGAAAATGAAGAGATATCCAAGAAATCTCTTCAAATAAAAGGTTGAAAAATCGTCCAAACCACCAAAATTATGCCCTTTCGATGCAAAATGCAACTTTCCAAAACTTTGGATGGCGATAACTCCGGAACTACAGGTCGTACGTGAATTCCCGTGGCACCGTTGGATTCCTCGTGAAATTCTGCATCAGATAGGACCAAATTAACCACAAAAAATCCAATAATAAAAAAGTTATAGGGGTCCTTACCTTTTCAAGAGAATTTTTGGACCCATATTTTGGCCCCCTTTTTTTCGATGATAACACGATAGAATCCTGGAACTTTTTGCGTCACCAAGTAGCTCCCGTGGAGTTCTTCAAACGTGCAAAAACTCATCCCGATCTATCGAGCGGTTTAAAAGTTATGAGAGATTTTCTAAAAATCAACAAATTTTCATCGATTGAGTCAGAAATTTTTTCGAAAAATTTTACCATTTTCGAGGTCGAGTTAACACCGGATTCTTAGCGTTTCAGACCCCAGGAACACGAAAATGAAGAGATATCCAAGAAATCTCTTCAAATAAAAAAGTTGAAAAATCGTCCAAACCACCAAAATTTTGCCCTTTCGATGCAAAATGCAACTTTCCAAAACTTTGGATGGCGATAACTCCGGAACTACAGGTCGTACGTGAATTCCCGTGGCACCGTTGGATTCCTCGTGAAATTCTGCATCAGATAGGACCAAATTAACCACAAAAAATCCAATAATAAAAAAGTTATAAGGGTCCTTACCTTTTCAAGAGAATTTTTGGACCCATATTTTGGACCCCTTTTTTTCGATGATAACACGATAGAATCCTGGAACTTTTTGCGTCACCAAGTAGCTCCCGTGGAGTTCTTCAAACGTGCAAAAACTCATCCCGATCTATCGAGCGGTTCAAAAGTTATGAGAGATTTTCTAAAAATCAACAAATTTTCATCGATTGAGTCAGAAATTTTTTCGAAAAATTTTACCATTTTCGAGGTCGAGTTAACACCGGATTCTTAGCATTTCAGACCCCAGGAACACGAAAATGAAGAGATATCCAAGAAATCTCTTCAAATAAAAAAGTTGAAAAATCGTCCAAACCACCAAAATTATGCCCTTTCGATGCAAAATGCAACTTTCCAAAACTTTGGATGGCGATAACTCCGGAACTACAGGTCGTACGTGAATTCCCGTGGCACCGTTGGATTCCTCGTGAAATTCTGCATCAGATAGGACCAAATTAACCACAAAAAATCCAATAATAAAAAAGTTATAGGGGTCCTTACCTTTTCAAGAGAATTTTTGGACCCATATTTTGGCCCCCTTTTTTTCGATGATAACACGATAGAATCCTGGAACTTTTTGCGTCACCAAGTAGCTCCCGTGGAGTTCTTCAAACGTGCAAAAACTCATCCCGATCTATCGAGCGGTTCAAAAGTTATGAGAGATTTTCTAAAAATCAACAAATTTTCATCGATTGAGTCAGAAATTTTTTCGAAAAATTTTACCATTTTCGAGGTCGAGTTAACACCGGATTCTTAGCATTTCAGACCCCAGGAACACGAAAATGAAGAGATATCCAAGAAATCTCTTCAAATAAAAAAGTTGAAAAATCGTCCAAACCACCAAAATTTTGCCCTTTCGATGCAAAATGCAACTTTCCAAAACTTTGGATGGCGATAACTCCAGAACTATAGGTCGTACGTGAATTCCCGTGGCACCATTGGTTTCCTCGTGATATTCTGCGTAAGATAGGACCAAATTGACCACGAAAAATCCAATAATAAAAAAGTTATAGGGGTCCTTACCTTTTCAAGAGAATTTTTGGACCCATATTTTGGACCCCTTTTTTTCGATGATAACACGATAGAATCCTGGAACTTTTTGCGTCACCAAGTAGCTCCCGTGGAGTTCTTCAAACGTGCAAAAACTCATCCCGATCTATCGAGCGGTTCAAAAATTTATGAGAGATTTTCTAAAAATCAACAAATTTTCATCGATTGAGTCAGAAATTTTTTCGAAAAATTTTACCATTTTCGAGATCGAGTTAACACCGGATTCTTAGCATTTCAGACCCCAGGAACACGAAAATGAAGAGATATCCAAGAAATCTCTTCAAATAAAAAAGTTGAAAAATCGTCCAAACCACCAAAATGTTGCCCTTTCATGCAAAATGCAACTTTCCAAAACTTTGGATGGCGATAACTCCGGAACTACAGGTCGTACGTGAATTCCCGTAGCACCGTTGGATTCCTCGTGAAATTCTGCATAAGATAGGACCAAATTAACCACAAAAAATCCAATAATAAAAAAGTTATAGGGGTCCTTACCTTTTCAAGAGAATTTTTGGACCCATATTTTGGACCCCTTTTTTTCGATGATAACACGATAGAATCCTGGAACTTTTTGCGTCACCAAGTAGCTCCCGTGGAGTTCTTCAAACGTGCAAAAACTCATCCCGATCTATCGAGCGGTTCAAAAGTTATGAGAGATTTTCTAAAAATCAACAAATTTTCATCGATTGAGTCAGAAATTTTTTCGAAAAATTTTACCATTTTCGAGGTCGAGTTAACACCGGATTCTTAGCATTTCAGACCCCAGGAACACGAAAATGAAGAGATATCCAAGAAATCTCTTCAAATAAAAAAGTTGAAAAATCGTCCAAACCACCAAAATTTTGCCCTTTCGATGCAAAATGCAACTTTCCAAAACTTTGGATGGCGATAACTCCGGAACTACAGGTCGTACGTGAATTCCCGTAGCACCGTTGGATTCCTCGTGAAATTCTGCATAAGATAGGATCAAATTAACCACAAAAAATCCAATAATAAAAAAGTTATAGGGGTCCTTATCTTTTCAAGAGAATTTTTGGACCCATATTTTGGACCCCTTTTTTTCGATGATAACACGATAGAATCCTGGAACTTTTTGCGTCACCAAGTAGCTCCCGTGGAGTTCTTCAAACGTGCAAAAACTCATCCCGATCTATCGAGCGGTTCAAAAGTTATGAGAGATTTTCTAAAAATCAACAAATTTTCATCGATTGAGTCAGAAATTTTTTCGAAAAATTTTACCATTTTCGAGGTCGAGTTAACACCGGATTCTTAGCATTTCAGACCCCAGGAACACGAAAATGAAGAGATATCCAAGAAATCTCTTCAAATAAAAAAGTTGAAAAATCGTCCAAACCACCAAAATTTTGCCCTTTCGATGCAAAATGCAACTTTCCAAAACTTTGGATGGCGATAACTCCGGAACTACAGGTCGTACGTGAATTCCCGTGGCACCGTTGGATTCCTCGTGAAATTCTGCATAAGATAGGACCAAATTAACCACAAAAAATTCAATAATAAAAAAGTTATAGGGGTCCTTACCTTTTCAAGAGAATTTTTGGACCCATATTTTGGACCCCTTTTTTTCGATGATAACACGATAGAATCCTGGAACTTTTTGCGTCACCAAGTAGCTCCCGTGGAGTTCTTCAAACGTGCAAAAACTCATCCCGATCTATCGAGCGGTTCAAAAGTTATGAGAGATTTTCTAAAAATCAACAAATTTTCATCGATTGAGTCAGAAATTTTTTCGAAAAATTTTACCATTTTCGAGGTCGAGTTAACACCGGATTCTTAGCATTTCAGACCCCAGGAACACGAAAATGAAGAGATATCCAAGAAATCTCTTCAAATAAAAAAGTTGAAAAATCGTCCAAACCACCAAAATTTTGCCCTTTCGATGCAAAATGCAACTTTCCAAAACTTTGGATGGCGATAACTCCGGAACTACAGGTCGTACGTGAATTCCCGTGGCACCGTTGGATTCCTCGTGAAATTCTGCATAAGATAGGACCAAATTAACCACAAAAAATTCAATAATAAAAAAGTTATAGGGGTCCTTACCTTTTCAAGAGAATTTTTGGACCCATATTTTGGACCCCTTTTTTTCGATGATAACACGATAGAATCCTGGAACTTTTTGCGTCACCAAGTAGCTCCCGTGGAGTTCTTCAAACGTGCAAAAACTCATCCCGATCTATCGAGCGGTTCAAAAGTTATGAGAGATTTTCTAAAAATCAACAAATTTTCATCGATTGAGTCAGAAATTTTTTCGAAAAATTTTACCATTTTCGAGGTCGAGTTAACACCGGATTCTTAGCATTTCAGACCCCAGGAACACGAAAATGAAGAGATATCCAAGAAATCTCTTCAAATAAAAAAGTTGAAAAATCGTCCAAACCACCAAAATTTTGCCCTTTCGATGCAAAATGCAACTTTCCAAAACTTTGGATGGCGATAACTCCGGAACTACAGGTCGTACGTGAATTCCCGTGGCACCGTTGGATTCCTCGTGAAATTCTGCATAAGATAGGACCAAATTAACCACAAAAAATTCAATAATAAAAAAGTTATAGGGGTCCTTACCTTTTCAAGAGAATTTTTGGACCCATATTTTGGACCCCTTTTTTTCGATGATAACACGATAGAATCCTGGAACTTTTTGCGTCACCAAGTAGCTCCCGTGGAGTTCTTCAAACGTGCAAAAACTCATCCCGATCTATCGAGCGGTTCAAAAGTTATGAGAGATTTTCTAAAAATCAACAAATTTTCATCGATTGAGTCAGAAATTTTTTCGAAAAATTTTACCATTTTCGAGGTCGAGTTAACACCGGATTCTTAGCATTTCAGACCCCAGGAACACGAAAATGAAGAGATATCCAAGAAATCTCTTCAAATAAAAAAGTTGAAAAATCGTCCAAACCACCAAAATTTTGCCCTTTCGATGCAAAATGCAACTTTCCAAAACTTTGGATGGCGATAACTCCGGAACTACAGGTCGTACGTGAATTCCCGTGGCACCGTTGGATTCCTCGTGAAATTCTGCATAAGATAGGACCAAATTAACCACAAAAAATTCAATAATAAAAAAGTTATAGGGGTCCTTACCTTTTCAAGAGAATTTTTGGACCCATATTTTGGACCCCTTTTTTTCGATGATAACACGATAGAATCCTGGAACTTTTTGCGTCACCAAGTAGTTCCCGTGGAGTTCTTCAAACGTGCAAAAACTCATCCCGATCTATCGAGCGGTTCAAAAGTTATGAGAGATTTTCTAAAAATCAACAAATTTTCATCGATTGAGTCAGAAATTTTTTCGAAAAATTTTACCATTTTCGAGGTCGAGTTAACACCGGATTCTTAGCATTTCAGACCCCAGGAACACGAAAATGAAGAGATATCCAAGAAATCTCTTCAAATAAAAAAGTTGAAAAATCGTCCAAACCACCAAAATTTTGCCCTTTCGATGCAAAATGCAACTTTCCAAAACTTTGGATGGCGATAACTCCGGAACTACAGGTCGTACGTGAATTCCCGTGGCACCGTTGGATTCCTCGTGAAATTCTGCATAAGATAGGACCAAATTAACCACAAAAAATTCAATAATAAAAAAGTTATAGGGGTCCTTACCTTTTCAAGAGAATTTTTGGACCCATATTTTGGACCCCTTTTTTTCGATGATAACACGATAGAATCCTGGAACTTTTTGCGTCACCAAGTAGCTCCCGTGGAGTTCTTCAAACGTGCAAAAACTCATCCCGATCTATCGAGCGGTTCAAAAGTTATGAGAGATTTTCTAAAAATCAACAAATTTTCATCGATTGAGTCAGAAATTTTTTCGAAAAATTTTACCATTTTCGAGGTCGAGTTAACACCGGATTCTTAGCATTTCAGACCCCAGGAACACGAAAATGAAGAGATATCCAAGAAATCTCTTCAAATAAAAAAGTTGAAAAATCGTCCAAACCACCAAAATTTTGCCCTTTCGATGCAAAATGCAACTTTCCAAAACTTTGGATGGCGATAACTCCGGAACTACAGGTCGTACGTGAATTCCCGTGGCACCGTTGGATTCCTCGTGAAATTCTGCATAAGATAGGACCAAATTAACCACAAAAAATTCAATAATAAAAAAGTTATAGGGGTCCTTACCTTTTCAAGATAATTTTTGGACCCATATTTTGGACCCCTTTTTTTCGATGATAACACGATAGAATCCTGGAACTTTTTGCGTCACCAAGTAGCTCCCGTGGAGTTCTTCAAACGTGCAAAAACTCATCCCGATCTATCGAGCGGTTCAAAAGTTATGAGAGATTTTCTAAAAATCAACAAATTTTCATCGATTGAGTCAGAAATTTTTTCGAAAAATTTTACCATTTTCGAGGTCGAGTTAACACCGGATTCTTAGCATTTCAGACCCCAGGAACACGAAAATGAAGAGATATCCAAGAAATCTCTTCAAATAAAAAAGTTGAAAAATCGTCCAAACCACCAAAATTTTGCCCTTTCGATGCAAAATGCAACTTTCCAAAACTTTGGATGGCGATAACTCCGGAACTACAGGTCGTACGTGAATTCCCGTGGCACCGTTGGATTCCTCGTGAAATTCTGCATAAGATAGGACCAAATTAACCACAAAAAATTCAATAATAAAAAAGTTATAGGGGTCCTTACCTTTTCAAGAGAATTTTTGGACCCATATTTTGGACCCCTTTTTTTCGATGATAACACGATAGAATCCTGGAACTTTTTGCGTCACCAAGTAGCTCCCGTGGAGTTCTTCAAACGTGCAAAAACTCATCCCGATCTATCGAGCGGTTCAAAAGTTATGAGAGATTTTCTAAAAATCAACAAATTTTCATCGATTGAGTCAGAAATTTTTTCGAAAAATTTTACCATTTTCGAGGTCGAGTTAACACCGGATTCTTAGCATTTCAGACCCCAGGAACACGAAAATGAAGAGATATCCAAGAAATCTCTTCAAATAAAAAAGTTGAAAAATCGTCCAAACCACCAAAATTTTGCCCTTTCGATGCAAAATGCAACTTTCCAAAACTTTGGATGGCGATAACTCCGGAACTACAGGTCGTACGTGAATTCCCGTGGCACCGTTGGATTCCTCGTGAAATTCTGCATAAGATAGGACCAAATTAACCACAAAAAATTCAATAATAAAAAAGTTATAGGGGTCCTTACCTTTTCAAGAGAATTTTTGGACCCATATTTTGGACCCCTTTTTTTCGATGATAACACGATAGAATCCTGGAACTTTTTGCGTCACCAAGTAGCTCCCGTGGAGTTCTTCAAACGTGCAAAAACTCATCCCGATCTATCGAGCGGTTCAAAAGTTATGAGAGATTTTCTAAAAATCAACAAATTTTCATCGATTGAGTCAGAAATTTTTTCGAAAAATTTTACCATTTTCGAGGTCGAGTTAACACCGGATTCTTAGCATTTCAGACCCCAGGAACACGAAAATGAAGAGATATCCAAGAAATCTCTTCAAATAAAAAAGTTGAAAAATCGTCCAAACCACCAAAATTTTGCCCTTTCGATGCAAAATGCAACTTTCCAAAACTTTGGATGGCGATAACTCCGGAACTACAGGTCGTACGTGAATTCCCGTGGCACCGTTGGATTCCTCGTGAAATTCTGCATAAGATAGGACCAAATTAACCACAAAAAATTCAATAATAAAAAAGTTATAGGGGTCCTTACCTTTTCAAGAGAATTTTTGGACCCATATTTTGGACCCCTTTTTTTCGATGATAACACGATAGAATCCTGGAACTTTTTGCGTCACCAAGTAGCTCCCGTGGAGTTCTTCAAACGTGCAAAAACTCATCCCGATCTATCGAGCGGTTCAAAAGTTATGAGAGATTTTCTAAAAATCAACAAATTTTCATCGATTGAGTCAGAAATTTTTTCGAAAAATTTTACCATTTTCGAGGTCGAGTTAACACCGGATTCTTAGCATTTCAGACCCCAGGAACACGAAAATGAAGAGATATCCAAGAAATCTCTTCAAATAAAAAAGTTGAAAAATCGTCCAAACCACCAAAATTTTGCCCTTTCGATGCAAAATGCAACTTTCCAAAACTTTGGATGGCGATAACTCCGGAACTACAGGTCGTACGTGAATTCCCGTGGCACCGTTGGATTCCTCGTGAAATTCTGCATAAGATAGGACCAAATTAACCACAAAAAATTCAATAATAAAAAAGTTATAGGGGTCCTTACCTTTTCAAGAGAATTTTTGGACCCATATTTTGGACCCCTTTTTTTCGATGATAACACGATAGAATCCTGGAACTTTTTGCGTCACCAAGTAGCTCCCGTGGAGTTCTTCAAACGTGCAAAAACTCATCCCGATCTATCGAGCGGTTCAAAAGTTATGAGAGATTTTCTAAAAATCAACAAATTTTCATCGATTGAGTCAGAAATTTTTTCGAAAAATTTTACCATTTTCGAGGTCGAGTTAACACCGGATTCTTAGCATTTCAGACCCCAGGAACACGAAAATGAAGAGATATCCAAGAAATCTCTTCAAATAAAAAAGTTGAAAAATCGTCCAAACCACCAAAATTTTGCCCTTTCGATGCAAAATGCAACTTTCCAAAACTTTGGATGGCGATAACTCCGGAACTACAGGTCGTACGTGAATTCCCGTGGCACCGTTGGATTCCTCGTGAAATTCTGCATAAGATAGGACCAAATTAACCACAAAAAATTCAATAATAAAAAAGTTATAGGGGTCCTTACCTTTTCAAGAGAATTTTTGGACCCATATTTTGGACCCCTTTTTTTCGATGATAACACGATAGAATCCTGGAACTTTTTGCGTCACCAAGTAGCTCCCGTGGAGTTCTTCAAACGTGCAAAAACTCATCCCGATCTATCGAGCGGTTCAAAAGTTATGAGAGATTTTCTAAAAATCAACAAATTTTCATCGATTGAGTCAGAAATTTTTTCGAAAAATTTTACCATTTTCGAGGTCGAGTTAACACCGGATTCTTAGCATTTCAGACCCCAGGAACACGAAAATGAAGAGATATCCAAGAAATCTCTTCAAATAAAAAAGTTGAAAAATCGTCCAAACCACCAAAATTTTGCCCTTTCGATGCAAAATGCAACTTTCCAAAACTTTGGATGGCGATAACTCCGGAACTACAGGTCGTACGTGAATTCCCGTGGCACCGTTGGATTCCTCGTGAAATTCTGCATAAGATAGGACCAAATTAACCACAAAAAATTCAATAATAAAAAAGTTATAGGGGTCCTTACCTTTTCAAGAGAATTTTTGGACCCATATTTTGGACCCCTTTTTTTCGATGATAACACGATAGAATCCTGGAACTTTTTGCGTCACCAAGTAGCTCCCGTGGAGTTCTTCAAACGTGCAAAAACTCATCCCGATCTATCGAGCGGTTCAAAAGTTATGAGAGATTTTCTAAAAATCAACAAATTTTCATCGATTGAGTCAGAAATTTTTTCGAAAAATTTTACCATTTTCGAGGTCGAGTTAACACCGGATTCTTAGCATTTCAGACCCCAGGAACACGAAAATGAAGAGATATCCAAGAAATCTCTTCAAATAAAAAAGTTGAAAAATCGTCCAAACCACCAAAATTTTGCCCTTTCGATGCAAAATGCAACTTTCCAAAACTTTGGATGGCGATAACTCCGGAACTACAGGTCGTACGTGAATTCCCGTGGCACCGTTGGATTCCTCGTGAAATTCTGCATAAGATAGGACCAAATTAACCACAAAAAATTCAATAATAAAAAAGTTATAGGGGTCCTTACCTTTTCAAGAGAATTTTTGGACCCATATTTTGGACCCCTTTTTTTCGATGATAACACGATAGAATCCTGGAACTTTTTGCGTCACCAAGTAGCTCCCGTGGAGTTCTTCAAACGTGCAAAAACTCATCCCGATCTATCGAGCGGTTCAAAAGTTATGAGAGATTTTCTAAAAATCAACAAATTTTCATCGATTGAGTCAGAAATTTTTTCGAAAAATTTTACCATTTTCGAGGTCGAGTTAACACCGGATTCTTAGCATTTCAGACCCCAGGAACACGAAAATGAAGAGATATCCAAGAAATCTCTTCAAATAAAAAAGTTGAAAAATCGTCCAAACCACCAAAATTTTGCCCTTTCGATGCAAAATGCAACTTTCCAAAACTTTGGATGGCGATAACTCCGGAACTACAGGTCGTACGTGAATTTCCGTGGCACCGTTGGATTCCTCGTGAAATTCTGCATAAGATAGGACCAAATTAACCACAAAAAATTCAATAATAAAAAAGTTATAGGGGTCCTTACCTTTTCAAGAGAATTTTTGGACCCATATTTTGGACCCCTTTTTTTCGATGATAACACGATAGAATCCTGGAACTTTTTGCGTCACCAAGTAGCTCCCGTGGAGTTCTTCAAACGTGCAAAAACTCATCCCGATCTATCGAGCGGTTCAAAAGTTATGAGAGATTTTCTAAAAATCAACAAATTTTCATCGATTGAGTCAGAAATTTTTTCGAAAAATTTTACCATTTTCGAGGTCGAGTTAACACCGGATTCTTAGCATTTCAGACCCCAGGAACACGAAAATGAAGAGATATCCAAGAAATCTCTTCAAATAAAAAAGTTGAAAAATCGTCCAAACCACCAAAATTTTGCCCTTTCGATGCAAAATGCAACTTTCCAAAACTTTGGATGGCGATAACTCCGGAACTACAGGTCGTACGTGAATTCCCGTGGCACCGTTGGATTCCTCGTGAAATTCTGCATAAGATAGGACCAAATTAACCACAAAAAATTCAATAATAAAAAAGTTATAGGGGTCCTTACCTTTTCAAGAGAATTTTTGGACCCATATTTTGGACCCCTTTTTTTCGATGATAACACGATAGAATCCTGGAACTTTTTGCGTCACCAAGTAGCTCCCGTGGAGTTCTTCAAACGTGCAAAAACTCATCCCGATCTATCGAGCGGTTCAAAAGTTATGAGAGATTTTCTAAAAATCAACAAATTTTCATCGATTGAGTCAGAAATTTTTTCGAAAAATTTTACCATTTTCGAGGTCGAGTTAACACCGGATTCTTAGCATTTCAGACCCCAGGAACACGAAAATGAAGAGATATCCAAGAAATCTCTTCAAATAAAAAAGTTGAAAAATCGTCCAAACCACCAAAATTTTGCCCTTTCGATGCAAAATGCAACTTTCCAAAACTTTGGATGGCGATAACTCCGGAACTACAGGTCGTACGTGAATTCCCGTGGCACCGTTGGATTCCTCGTGAAATTCTGCATAAGATAGGACCAAATTAACCACAAAAAATTCAATAATAAAAAAGTTATAGGGGTCCTTACCTTTTCAAGAGAATTTTTGGACCCATATTTTGGACCCCTTTTTTTCGATGATAACACGATAGAATCCTGGAACTTTTTGCGTCACCAACTAGCTCCCGTGGAGTTCTTCAAACGTGCAAAAACTCATCCCGATCTATCGAGCGGTTCAAAAGTTATGAGAGATTTTCTAAAAATCAACAAATTTTCATCGATTGAGTCAGAAATTTTTTCGAAAAATTTTACCATTTTCGAGGTCGAGTTAACACCGGATTCTTAGCATTTCAGACCCCAGGAACACGAAAATGAAGAGATATCCAAGAAATCTCTTCAAATAAAAAAGTTGAAAAATCGTCCAAACCACCAAAATTTTGCCCTTTCGATGCAAAATGCAACTTTCCAAAACTTTGGATGGCGATAACTCCGGAACTACAGGTCGTACGTGAATTCCCGTGGCACCGTTGGATTCCTCGTGAAATTCTGCATAAGATAGGACCAAATTAACCACAAAAAATTCAATAATAAAAAAGTTATAGGGGTCCTTACCTTTTCAAGAGAATTTTTGGACCCATATTTTGGACCCCTTTTTTTCGATGATAACACGATAGAATCCTGGAACTTTTTGCGTCACCAAGTAGCTCCCGTGGAGTTCTTCAAACGTGCAAAAACTCATCCCGATCTATCGAGTTCAAAAGTTATGAGAGATTTTCTAAAAATCAACAAATTTTCATCGATTGAGTCAGAAATTTTTTCGAAAAATTTTACCATTTTCGAGGTCGAGTTAACACCGGATTCTTAGCATTTCAGACCCCAGGAACACGAAAATGAAGAGATATCCAAGAAATCTCTTCAAATAAAAAAGTTGAATAAATCGTCCAAACCACCAAAATTTTGCCCTTTCGATGCAAAATGCAACTTTCCAAAACTTTGGATGGCGATAACTCCGGAACTACAGGTCGTACGTGAATTCCCGTGGCACCGTTGGATTCCTCGTGAAATTCTGCATAAGATAGGACCAAATTAACCACAAAAAATTCAATAATAAAAAAGTTATAGGGGTCCTTACCTTTTCAAGAGAATTTTTGGACCCATATTTTGGACCCCTTTTTTTCGATGATAACACGATAGAATCCTGGAACTTTTTGCGTCACCAAGTAGCTCCCGTGGAGTTCTTCAAACGTGCAAAAACTCATCCCGATCTATCGAGCGGTTCAAAAGTTATGAGAGATTTTCTAAAAATCAACAAATTTTCATCGATTGAGTCAGAAATTTTTTCGAAAAATTTTACCATTTTCGAGGTCGAGTTAACACCGGATTCTTAGCATTTCAGACCCCAGGAACACGAAAATGAAGAGATATCCAAGAAATCTCTTCAAATAAAAAAGTTGAAAAATCGTCCAAACCACCAAAATTTTGCCCTTTCGATGCAAAATGCAACTTTCCAAAACTTTGGATGGCGATAACTCCGGAACTACAGGTCGTACGTGAATTCCCGTGGCACCGTTGGATTCCTCGTGAAATTCTGCATAAGATAGGACCAAATTAACCACAAAAAATTCAATAATAAAAAAGTTATAGGGGTCCTTACCTTTTCAAGAGAATTTTTGGACCCATATTTTGGACCCCTTTTTTTCGATGATAACACGATAGAATCCTGGAACTTTTTGCGTCACCAAGTAGCTCCCGTGGAGTTCTTCAAACGTGCAAAAACTCATCCCGATCTATCGAGCGGTTCAAAAGTTATGAGAGATTTTCTAAAAATCAACAAATTTTCATCGATTGAGTCAGAAATTTTTTCGAAAAATTTTACCATTTTCGAGGTCGAGTTAACACCGGATTCTTAGCATTTCAGACCCCAGGAACACGAAAATGAAGAGATATCCAAGAAATCTCTTCAAATAAAAAAGTTGAAAAATCGTCCAAACCACCAAAATTTTGCCCTTTCGATGCAAAATGCAACTTTCCAAAACTTTGGATGGCGATAACTCCGGAACTACAGGTCGTACGTGAATTCCCGTGGCACCGTTGGATTCCTCGTGAAATTCTGCATAAGATAGGACCAAATTAACCACAAAAAATTCAATAATAAAAAAGTTATAGGGGTCCTTACCTTTTCAAGAGAATTTTTGGACCCATATTTTGGACCCCTTTTTTTCGATGATAACACGATAGAATCCTGGAACTTTTTGCGTCACCAAGTAGCTCCCGTGGAGTTCTTCAAACGTGCAAAAACTCATCCCGATCTATCGAGCGGTTCAAAAGTTATGAGAGATTTTCTAAAAATCAACAAATTTTCATCGATTGAGTCAGAAATTTTTTCGAAAAATTTTACCATTTTCGAGGTCGAGTTAACACCGGATTCTTAGCATTTCAGACCCCAGGAACACGAAAATGAAGAGATATCCAAGAAATCTCTTCAAATAAAAAAGTTGAAAAATCGTCCAAACCACCAAAATTTTGCCCTTTCGATGCAAAATGCAACTTTCCAAAACTTTGGATGGCGATAACTCCGGAACTACAGGTCGTACGTGAATTCCCGTGGCACCGTTGGATTCCTCGTGAAATTCTGCATAAGATAGGACCAAATTAACCACAAAAAATTCAATAATAAAAAAGTTATAGGGGTCCTTACCTTTTCAAGAGAATTTTTGGACCCATATTTTGGACCCCTTTTTTTCGATGATAACACGATAGAATCCTGGAACTTTTTGCGTCACCAAGTAGCTCCCGTGGAGTTCTTCAAACGTGCAAAAACTCATCCCGATCTATCGAGCGGTTCAAAAGTTATGAGAGATTTTCTAAAAATCAACAAATTTTCATCGATTGAGTCAGAAATTTTTTCGAAAAATTTTACCATTTTCGAGGTCGAGTTAACACCGGATTCTTAGCATTTCAGACCCCAGGAACACGAAAATGAAGAGATATCCAAGAAATCTCTTCAAATAAAAAAGTTGAAAAATCGTCCAAACCACCAAAATTTTGCCCTTTCGATGCAAAATGCAACTTTCCAAAACTTTGGATGGCGATAACTCCGGAACTACAGGTCGTACGTGAATTCCCGTGGCACCGTTGGATTCCTCGTGAAATTCTGCATAAGATAGGACCAAATTAACCACAAAAAATTCAATAATAAAAAAGTTATAGGGGTCCTTACCTTTTCAAGAGAATTTTTGGACCCATATTTTGGACCCCTTTTTTTCGATGATAACACGATAGAATCCTGGAACTTTTTGCGTCACCAAGTAGCTCCCGTGGAGTTCTTCAAACGTGCAAAAACTCATCCCGATCTATCGAGCGGTTCAAAAGTTATGAGAGATTTTCTAAAAATCAACAAATTTTCATCGATTGAGTCAGAAATTTTTTCGAAAAATTTTACCATTTTCGAGGTCGAGTTAACACCGGATTCTTAGCATTTCAGACCCCAGGAACACGAAAATGAAGAGATATCCAAGAAATCTCTTCAAATAAAAAAGTTGAAAAATCGTCCAAACCACCAAAATTTTGCCCTTTCGATGCAAAATGCAACTTTCCAAAACTTTGGATGGCGATAACTCCGGAACTACAGGTCGTACGTGAATTCCCGTGGCACCGTTGGATTCCTCGTGAAATTCTGCATAAGATAGGACCAAATTAACCACAAAAAATTCAATAATAAAAAAGTTATAGGGGTCCTTACCTTTTCAAGAGAATTTTTGGACCCATATTTTGGACCCCTTTTTTTCGATGATAACACGATAGAATCCTGGAACTTTTTGCGTCACCAAGTAGCTCCCGTGGAGTTCTTCAAACGTGCAAAAACTCATCCCGATCTATCGAGCGGTTCAAAAGTTATGAGAGATTTTCTAAAAATCAACAAATTTTCATCGATTGAGTCAGAAATTTTTTCGAAAAATTTTACCATTTTCGAGGTCGAGTTAACACCGGATTCTTAGCATTTCAGACCCCAGGAACACGAAAATGAAGAGATATCCAAGAAATCTCTTCAAATAAAAAAGTTGAAAAATCGTCCAAACCACCAAAATTTTGCCCTTTCGATGCAAAATGCAACTTTCCAAAACTTTGGATGGCGATAACTCCGGAACTACAGGTCGTACGTGAATTCCCGTGGCACCGTTGGATTCCTCGTGAAATTCTGCATAAGATAGGACCAAATTAACCACAAAAAATTCAATAATAAAAAAGTTATAGGGGTCCTTACCTTTTCAAGAGAATTTTTGGACCCATATTTTGGACCCCTTTTTTTCGATGATAACACGATAGAATCCTGGAACTTTTTGCGTCACCAAGTAGCTCCCGTGGAGTTCTTCAAACGTGCAAAAACTCATCCCGATCTATCGAGCGGTTCAAAAGTTATGAGAGATTTTCTAAAAATCAACAAATTTTCATCGATTGAGTCAGAAATTTTTTCGAAAAATTTTACCATTTTCGAGGTCGAGTTAACACCGGATTCTTAGCATTTCAGACCCCAGGAACACGAAAATGAAGAGATATCCAAGAAATCTCTTCAAATAAAAAAGTTGAAAAATCGTCCAAACCACCAAAATTTTGCCCTTTCGATGCAAAATGCAACTTTCCAAAACTTTGGATGGCGATAACTCCGGAACTACAGGTCGTACGTGAATTCCCGTGGCACCGTTGGATTCCTCGTGAAATTCTGCATAAGATAGGACCAAATTAACCACAAAAAATTCAATAATAAAAAAGTTATAGGGGTCCTTACCTTTTCAAGAGAATTTTTGGACCCATATTTTGGACCCCTTTTTTTCGATGATAACACGATAGAATCCTGGAACTTTTTGCGTCACCAAGTAGCTCCCGTGGAGTTCTTCAAACGTGCAAAAACTCATCCCGATCTATCGAGCGGTTCAAAAGTTATGAGAGATTTTCTAAAAATCAACAAATTTTCATCGATTGAGTCAGAAATTTTTTCGAAAAATTTTACCATTTTCGAGGTCGAGTTAACACCGGATTCTTAGCATTTCAGACCCCAGGAACACGAAAATGAAGAGATATCCAAGAAATCTCTTCAAATAAAAAAGTTGAAAAATCGTCCAAACCACCAAAATTTTGCCCTTTCGATGCAAAATGCAACTTTCCAAAACTTTGGATGGCGATAACTCCGGAACTACAGGTCGTACGTGAATTCCCGTGGCACCGTTGGATTCCTCGTGAAATTCTGCATAAGATAGGACCAAATTAACCACAAAAAATTCAATAATAAAAAAGTTATAGGGGTCCTTACCTTTTCAAGAGAATTTTTGGACCCATATTTTGGACCCCTTTTTTTCGATGATAACACGATAGAATCCTGGAACTTTTTGCGTCACCAAGTAGCTCCCGTGGAGTTCTTCAAACGTGCAAAAACTCATCCCGATCTATCGAGCGGTTCAAAAGTTATGAGAGATTTTCTAAAAATCAACAAATTTTCATCGATTGAGTCAGAAATTTTTTCGAAAAATTTTACCATTTTCGAGGTCGAGTTAACACCGGATTCTTAGCATTTCAGACCCCAGGAACACGAAAATGAAGAGATATCCAAGAAATCTCTTCAAATAAAAAAGTTGAAAAATCGTCCAAACCACCAAAATTTTGCCCTTTCGATGCAAAATGCAACTTTCCAAAATTTTGGATGGCGATAACTCCGGAACTACAGGTCGTACGTGAATTCCCGTGGCACCGTTGGATTCCTCGTGAAATTCTGCATAAGATAGGACCAAATTAACCACAAAAAATTCAATAATAAAAAAGTTATAGGGGTCCTTACCTTTTCAAGAGAATTTTTGGACCCATATTTTGGACCCCTTTTTTTCGATGATAACACGATAGAATCCTGGAACTTTTTGCGTCACCAAGTAGCTCCCGTGGAGTTCTTCAAACGTGCAAAAACTCATCCCGATCTATCGAGCGGTTCAAAAGTTATGAGAGATTTTCTAAAAATCAACAAATTTTCATCGATTGAGTCAGAAATTTTTTCGAAAAATTTTACCATTTTCGAGGTCGAGTTAACACCGGATTCTTAGCATTTCAGACCCCAGGAACACGAAAATGAAGAGATATCCAAGAAATCTCTTCAAATAAAAAAGTTGAAAAATCGTCCAAACCACCAAAATTTTGCCCTTTCGATGCAAAATGCAACTTTCCAAAACTTTGGATGGCGATAACTCCGGAACTACAGGTCGTACGTGAATTCCCGTGGCACCGTTGGATTCCTCGTGAAATTCTGCATAAGATAGGACCAAATTAACCACAAAAAATTCAATAATAAAAAAGTTATAGGGGTCCTTACCTTTTCAAGAGAATTTTTGGACCCATATTTTGGACCCCTTTTTTTCGATGATAACACGATAGAATCCTGGAACTTTTTGCGTCACCAAGTAGCTCCCGTGGAGTTCTTCAAACGTGCAAAAACTCATCCCGATCTATCGAGCGGTTCAAAAGTTATGAGAGATTTTCTAAAAATCAACAAATTTTCATCGATTGAGTCAGAAATTTTTTCGAAAAATTTTACCATTTTCGAGGTCGAGTTAACACCGGATTCTTAGCATTTCAGACCCCAGGAACACGAAAATGAAGAGATATCCAAGAAATCTCTTCAAATAAAAAAGTTGAAAAATCGTCCAAACCACCAAAATTTTGCCCTTTCGATGCAAAATGCAACTTTCCAAAACTTTGGATGGCGATAACTCCGGAACTACAGGTCGTACGTGAATTCCCGTGGCACCGTTGGATTCCTCGTGAAATTCTGCATAAGATAGGACCAAATTAACCACAAAAAATTCAATAATAAAAAAGTTATAGGGGTCCTTACCTTTTCAAGAGAATTTTTGGACCCATATTTTGGACCCCTTTTTTTCGATGATAACACGATAGAATCCTGGAACTTTTTGCGTCACCAAGTAGCTCCCGTGGAGTTCTTCAAACGTGCAAAAACTCATCCCGATCTATCGAGCGGTTCAAAAGTTATGAGAGATTTTCTAAAAATCAACAAATTTTCATCGATTGAGTCAGAAATTTTTTCGAAAAATTTTACCATTTTCGAGGTCGAGTTAACACCGGATTCTTAGCATTTCAGACCCCAGGAACACGAAAATGAAGAGATATCCAAGAAATCTCTTCAAATAAAAAAGTTGAAAAATCGTCCAAACCACCAAAATTTTGCCCTTTCGATGCAAAATGCAACTTTCCAAAACTTTGGATGGCGATAACTCCGGAACTACAGGTCGTACGTGAATTCCCGTGGCACCGTTGGATTCCTCGTGAAATTCTGCATAAGATAGGACCAAATTAACCACAAAAAATTCAATAATAAAAAAGTTATAGGGGTCCTTACCTTTTCAAGAGAATTTTTGGACCCATATTTTGGACCCCTTTTTTTCGATGATAACACGATAGAATCCTGGAACTTTTTGCGTCACCAAGTAGCTCCCGTGGAGTTCTTCAAACGTGCAAAAACTCATCCCGATCTATCGAGCGGTTCAAAAGTTATGAGAGATTTTCTAAAAATCAACAAATTTTCATCGATTGAGTCAGAAATTTTTTCGAAAAATTTTACCATTTTCGAGGTCGAGTTAACACCGGATTCTTAGCATTTCAGACCCCAGGAACACGAAAATGAAGAGATATCCAAGAAATCTCTTCAAATAAAAAAGTTGAAAAATCGTCCAAACCACCAAAATTTTGCCCTTTCGATGCAAAATGCAACTTTCCAAAACTTTGGATGGCGATAACTCCGGAACTACAGGTCGTACGTGAATTCCCGTGGCACCGTTGGATTCCTCGTGAAATTCTGCATAAGATAGGACCAAATTAACCACAAAAAATTCAATAATAAAAAAGTTATAGGGGTCCTTACCTTTTCAAGAGAATTTTTGGACCCATATTTTGGACCCCTTTTTTTCGATGATAACACGATAGAATCCTGGAACTTTTTGCGTCACCAAGTAGCTCCCGTGGAGTTCTTCAAACGTGCAAAAACTCATCCCGATCTATCGAGCGGTTCAAAAGTTATGAGAGATTTTCTAAAAATCAACAAATTTTCATCGATTGAGTCAGAAATTTTTTCGAAAAATTTTACCATTTTCGAGGTCGAGTTAACACCGGATTCTTAGCATTTCAGACCCCAGGAACACGAAAATGAAGAGATATCCAAGAAATCTCTTCAAATAAAAAAGTTGAAAAATCGTCCAAACCACCAAAATTTTGCCCTTTCGATGCAAAATGCAACTTTCCAAAATTTTGGATGGCGATAACTCCGGAACTACAGGTCGTACGTGAATTCCCGTGGCACCGTTGGATTCCTCGTGAAATTCTGCATAAGATAGGACCAAATTAACCACAAAAAATTCAATAATAAAAAAGTTATAGGGGTCCTTACCTTTTCAAGAGAATTTTTGGACCCATATTTTGGACCCCTTTTTTTCGATGATAACACGATAGAATCCTGGAACTTTTTGCGTCACCAAGTAGCTCCCGTGGAGTTCTTCAAACGTGCAAAAACTCATCCCGATCTATCGAGCGGTTCAAAAGTTATGAGAGATTTTCTAAAAATCAACAAATTTTCATCGATTGAGTCAGAAATTTTTTCGAAAAATTTTACCATTTTCGAGGTCGAGTTAACACCGGATTCTTAGCATTTCAGACCCCAGGAACACGAAAATGAAGAGATATCCAAGAAATCTCTTCAAATAAAAAAGTTGAAAAATCGTCCAAACCACCAAAATTTTGCCCTTTCGATGCAAAATGCAACTTTCCAAAACTTTGGATGGCGATAACTCCGGAACTACAGGTCGTACGTGAATTCCCGTGGCACCGTTGGATTCCTCGTGAAATTCTGCATAAGATAGGACCAAATTAACCACAAAAAATTCAATAATAAAAAAGTTATAGGGGTCCTTACCTTTTCAAGAGAATTTTTGGACCCATATTTTGGACCCCTTTTTTTCGATGATAACACGATAGAATCCTGGAACTTTTTGCGTCACCAAGTAGCTCCCGTGGAGTTCTTCAAACGTGCAAAAACTCATCCCGATCTATCGAGCGGTTCAAAAGTTATGAGAGATTTTCTAAAAATCAACAAATTTTCATCGATTGAGTCAGAAATTTTTTCGAAAAATTTTACCATTTTCGAGGTCGAGTTAACACCGGATTCTTAGCATTTCAGACCCCAGGAACACGAAAATGAAGAGATATCCAAGAAATCTCTTCAAATAAAAAAGTTGAAAAATCGTCCAAACCACCAAAATTTTGCCCTTTCGATGCAAAATGCAACTTTCCAAAACTTTGGATGGCGATAACTCCGGAACTACAGGTCGTACGTGAATTCCCGTGGCACCGTTGGATTCCTCGTGAAATTCTGCATAAGATAGGACCAAATTAACCACAAAAAATTCAATAATAAAAAAGTTATAGGGGTCCTTACCTTTTCAAGAGAATTTTTGGACCCATATTTTGGACCCCTTTTTTTCGATGATAACACGATAGAATCCTGGAACTTTTTGCGTCACCAAGTAGCTCCCGTGGAGTTCTTCAAACGTGCAAAAACTCATCCCGATCTATCGAGCGGTTCAAAAGTTATGAGAGATTTTCTAAAAATCAACAAATTTTCATCGATTGAGTCAGAAATTTTTTCGAAAAATTTTACCATTTTCGAGGTCGAGTTAACACCGGATTCTTAGCATTTCAGACCCCAGGAACACGAAAATGAAGAGATATCCAAGAAATCTCTTCAAATAAAAAAGTTGAAAAATCGTCCAAACCACCAAAATTTTGCCCTTTCGATGCAAAATGCAACTTTCCAAAACTTTGGATGGCGATAACTCCGGAACTACAGGTCGTACGTGAATTCCCGTGGCACCGTTGGATTCCTCGTGAAATTCTGCATAAGATAGGACCAAATTAACCACAAAAAATTCAATAATAAAAAAGTTATAGGGGTCCTTACCTTTTCAAGAGAATTTTTGGACCCATATTTTGGACCCCTTTTTTTCGATGATAACACGATAGAATCCTGGAACTTTTTGCGTCACCAAGTAGCTCCCGTGGAGTTCTTCAAACGTGCAAAAACTCATCCCGATCTATCGAGCGGTTCAAAAGTTATGAGAGATTTTCTAAAAATCAACAAATTTTCATCGATTGAGTCAGAAATTTTTTCGAAAAATTTTACCATTTTCGAGGTCGAGTTAACACCGGATTCTTAGCATTTCAGACCCCAGGAACACGAAAATGAAGAGATATCCAAGAAATCTCTTCAAATAAAAAAGTTGAAAAATCGTCCAAACCACCAAAATTTTGCCCTTTCGATGCAAAATGCAACTTTCCAAAACTTTGGATGGCGATAACTCCGGAACTACAGGTCGTACGTGAATTCCCGTGGCACCGTTGGATTCCTCGTGAAATTCTGCATAAGATAGGACCAAATTAACCACAAAAAATTCAATAATAAAAAAGTTATAGGGGTCCTTACCTTTTCAAGAGAATTTTTGGACCCATATTTTGGACCCCTTTTTTTCGATGATAACACGATAGAATCCTGGAACTTTTTGCGTCACCAAGTAGCTCCCGTGGAGTTCTTCAAACGTGCAAAAACTCATCCCGATCTATCGAGCGGTTCAAAAGTTATGAGAGATTTTCTAAAAATCAACAAATTTTCATCGATTGAGTCAGAAATTTTTTCGAAAAATTTTACCATTTTCGAGGTCGAGTTAACACCGGATTCTTAGCATTTCAGACCCCAGGAACACGAAAATGAAGAGATATCCAAGAAATCTCTTCAAATAAAAAAGTTGAAAAATCGTCCAAACCACCAAAATTTTGCCCTTTCGATGCAAAATGCAACTTTCCAAAACTTTGGATGGCGATAACTCCGGAACTACAGGTCGTACGTGAATTCCCGTGGCACCGTTGGATTCCTCGTGAAATTCTGCATAAGATAGGACCAAATTAACCACAAAAAATTCAATAATAAAAAAGTTATAGGGGTCCTTACCTTTTCAAGAGAATTTTTGGACCCATATTTTGGACCCCTTTTTTTCGATGATAACACGATAGAATCCTGGAACTTTTTGCGTCACCAAGTAGCTCCCGTGGAGTTCTTCAAACGTGCAAAAACTCATCCCGATCTATCGAGCGGTTCAAAAGTTATGAGAGATTTTCTAAAAATCAACAAATTTTCATCGATTGAGTCAGAAATTTTTTCGAAAAATTTTACCATTTTCGAGGTCGAGTTAACACCGGATTCTTAGCATTTCAGACCCCAGGAACACGAAAATGAAGAGATATCCAAGAAATCTCTTCAAATAAAAAAGTTGAAAAATCGTCCAAACCACCAAAATTTTGCCCTTTCGATGCAAAATGCAACTTTCCAAAACTTTGGATGGCGATAACTCCGGAACTACAGGTCGTACGTGAATTCCCGTGGCACCGTTGGATTCCTCGTGAAATTCTGCATAAGATAGGACCAAATTAACCACAAAAAATTCAATAATAAAAAAGTTATAGGGGTCCTTACCTTTTCAAGAGAATTTTTGGACCCATATTTTGGACCCCTTTTTTTCGATGATAACACGATAGAATCCTGGAACTTTTTGCGTCACCAAGTAGCTCCCGTGGAGTTCTTCAAACGTGCAAAAACTCATCCCGATCTATCGAGCGGTTCAAAAGTTATGAGAGATTTTCTAAAAATCAACAAATTTTCATCGATTGAGTCAGAAATTTTTTCGAAAAATTTTACCATTTTCGAGGTCGAGTTAACACCGGATTCTTAGCATTTCAGACCCCAGGAACACGAAAATGAAGAGATATCCAAGAAATCTCTTCAAATAAAAAAGTTGAAAAATCGTCCAAACCACCAAAATTTTGCCCTTTCGATGCAAAATGCAACTTTCCAAAACTTTGGATGGCGATAACTCCGGAACTACAGGTCGTACGTGAATTCCCGTGGCACCGTTGGATTCCTCGTGAAATTCTGCATAAGATAGGACCAAATTAACCACAAAAAATTCAATAATAAAAAAGTTATAGGGGTCCTTACCTTTTCAAGAGAATTTTTGGACCCATATTTTGGACCCCTTTTTTTCGATGATAACACGATAGAATCCTGGAACTTTTTGCGTCACCAAGTAGCTCCCGTGGAGTTCTTCAAACGTGCAAAAACTCATCCCGATCTATCGAGCGGTTCAAAAGTTATGAGAGATTTTCTAAAAATCAACAAATTTTCATCGATTGAGTCAGAAATTTTTTCGAAAAATTTTACCATTTTCGAGGTCGAGTTAACACCGGATTCTTAGCATTTCAGACCCCAGGAACACGAAAATGAAGAGATATCCAAGAAATCTCTTCAAATAAAAAAGTTGAAAAATCGTCCAAACCACCAAAATTTTGCCCTTTCGATGCAAAATGCAACTTTCCAAAACTTTGGATGGCGATAACTCCGGAACTACAGGTCGTACGTGAATTCCCGTGGCACCGTTGGATTCCTCGTGAAATTCTGCATAAGATAGGACCAAATTAACCACAAAAAATTCAATAATAAAAAAGTTATAGGGGTCCTTACCTTTTCAAGAGAATTTTTGGACCCATATTTTGGACCCCTTTTTTTCGATGATAACACGATAGAATCCTGGAACTTTTTGCGTCACCAAGTAGCTCCCGTGGAGTTCTTCAAACGTGCAAAAACTCATCCCGATCTATCGAGCGGTTCAAAAGTTATGAGAGATTTTCTAAAAATCAACAAATTTTCATCGATTGAGTCAGAAATTTTTTCGAAAAATTTTACCATTTTCGGGGTCGAGTTAACACCGGATTCTTAGCATTTCAGACCCCAGGAACACGAAAATGAAGAGATATCCAAGAAATCTCTTCAAATAAAAAAGTTGAAAAATCGTCCAAACCACCAAAATTTTGCCCTTTCGATGCAAAATGCAACTTTCCAAAACTTTGGATGGCGATAACTCCGGAACTACAGGTCGTACGTGAATTCCCGTGGCACCGTTGGATTCCTCGTGAAATTCTGCATAAGATAGGACCAAATTAACCACAAAAAATTCAATAATAAAAAAGTTATAGGGGTCCTTACCTTTTCAAGAGAATTTTTGGACCCATATTTTGGACCCCTTTTTTTCGATGATAACACGATAGAATCCTGGAACTTTTTGCGTCACCAAGTAGCTCCCGTGGAGTTCTTCAAACGTGCAAAAAGTCATCCCGATCTATCGAGCGGTTCAAAAGTTATGAGAGATTTTCTAAAAATCAACAAATTTTCATCGATTGAGTCAGAAATTTTTTCGAAAAATTTTACCATTTTCGAGGTCGAGTTAACACCGGATTCTTAGCATTTCAGACCCCAGGAACACGAAAATGAAGAGATATCCAAGAAATCTCTTCAAATAAAAAAGTTGAAAAATCGTCCAAACCACCAAAATTTTGCCCTTTCGATGCAAAATGCAACTTTCCAAAACTTTGGATGGCGATAACTCCGGAACTACAGGTCGTACGTGAATTCCCGTGGCACCGTTGGATTCCTCGTGAAATTCTGCATAAGATAGGACCAAATTAACCACAAAAAATTCAATAATAAAAAAGTTATAGGGGTCCTTACCTTTTCAAGAGAATTTTTGGACCCATATTTTGGACTCCTTTTTTTCGATGATAACACGATAGAATCCTGGAACTTTTTGCGTCACCAAGTAGCTCCCGTGGAGTTCTTCAAACGTGCAAAAACTCATCCCGATCTATCGAGCGGTTCAAAAGTTATGAGAGATTTTCTAAAAATCAACAAATTTTCATCGATTGAGTCAGAAATTTTTTCGAAAAATTTTACCATTTTCGAGGTCGAGTTAACACCGGATTCTTAGCATTTCAGACCCCAGGAACACGAAAATGAAGAGATATCCAAGAAATCTCTTCAAATAAAAAAGTTGAAAAATCGTCCAAACCACCAAAATTTTGCCCTTTCGATGCAAAATGCAACTTTCCAAAACTTTGGATGGCGATAACTCCGGAACTACAGGTCGTACGTGAATTCCCGTGGCACCGTTGGATTCCTCGTGAAATTCTGCATAAGATAGGACCAAATTAACCACAAAAAATTCAATAATAAAAAAGTTATAGGGGTCCTTACCTTTTCAAGAGAATTTTTGGACCCATATTTTGGACCCCTTTTTTTCGATGATAACACGATAGAATCCTGGAACTTTTTGCGTCACCAAGTAGCTCCCGTGGAGTTCTTCAAACGTGCAAAAACTCATCCCGATCTATCGAGCGGTTCAAAAGTTATGAGAGATTTTCTAAAAATCAACAAATTTTCATCGATTGAGTCAGAAATTTTTTCGAAAAATTTTACCATTTTCGAGGTCGAGTTAACACCGGATTCTTAGCATTTCAGACCCCAGGAACACGAAAATGAAGAGATATCCAAGAAATCTCTTCAAATAAAAAAGTTGAAAAATCGTCCAAACCACCAAAATTTTGCCCTTTCGATGCAAAATGCAACTTTCCAAAACTTTGGATGGCGATAACTCCGGAACTACAGGTCGTACGTGAATTCCCGTGGCACCGTTGGATTCCTCGTGAAATTCTGCATAAGATAGGACCAAATTAACCACAAAAAATTCAATAATAAAAAAGTTATAGGGGTCCTTACCTTTTCAAGAGAATTTTTGGACCCATATTTTGGACCCCTTTTTTTCGATGATAACACGATAGAATCCTGGAACTTTTTGCGTCACCAAGTAGCTCCCGTGGAGTTCTTCAAACGTGCAAAAACTCATCCCGATCTATCGAGCGGTTCAAAAGTTATGAGAGATTTTCTAAAAATCAACAAATTTTCATCGATTGAGTCAGAAATTTTTTCGAAAAATTTTACCATTTTCGAGGTCGAGTTAACACCGGATTCTTAGCATTTCAGACCCCAGGAACACGAAAATGAAGAGATATCCAAGAAATCTCTTCAAATAAAAAAGTTGAAAAATCGTCCAAACCACCAAAATTTTGCCCTTTCGATGCAAAATGCAACTTTCCAAAACTTTGGATGGCGATAACTCCGGAACTACAGGTCGTACGTGAATTCCCGTGGCACCGTTGGATTCCTCGTGAAATTCTGCATAAGATAGGACCAAATTAACCACAAAAAATTCAATAATAAAAAAGTTATAGGGGTCCTTACCTTTTCAAGAGAATTTTTGGACCCATATTTTGGACCCCTTTTTTTCGATGATAACACGATAGAATCCTGGAACTTTTTGCGTCACCAAGTAGCTCCCGTGGAGTTCTTCAAACGTGCAAAAACTCATCCCGATCTATCGAGCGGTTCAAAAGTTATGAGAGATTTTCTAAAAATCAACAAATTTTCATCGATTGAGTCAGAAATTTTTTCGAAAAATTTTACCATTTTCGAGGTCGAGTTAACACCGGATTCTTAGCATTTCAGACCCCAGGAACACGAAAATGAAGAGATATCCAAGAAATCTCTTCAAATAAAAAAGTTGAAAAATCGTCCAAACCACCAAAATTTTGCCCTTTCGATGCAAAATGCAACTTTCCAAAACTTTGGATGGCGATAACTCCGGAACTACAGGTCGTACGTGAATTCCCGTGGCACCGTTGGATTCCTCGTGAAATTCTGCATAAGATAGGACCAAATTAACCACAAAAAATTCAATAATAAAAAAGTTATAGGGGTCCTTACCTTTTCAAGAGAATTTTTGAACCCATATTTTGGACCCCTTTTTTTCGATGATAACACGATAGAATCCTGGAACTTTTTGCGTCACCAAGTAGCTCCCGTGGAGTTCTTCAAACGTGCAAAAACTCATCCCGATCTATCGAGCGGTTCAAAAGTTATGAGAGATTTTCTAAAAATCAACAAATTTTCATCGATTGAGTCAGAAATTTTTTCGAAAAATTTTACCATTTTCGAGGTCGAGTTAACACCGGATTCTTAGCATTTCAGACCCCAGGAACACGAAAATGAAGAGATATCCAAGAAATCTCTTCAAATAAAAAAGTTGAAAAATCGTCCAAACCACCAAAATTTTGCCCTTTCGATGCAAAATGCAACTTTCCAAAACTTTGGATGGCGATAACTCCGGAACTACAGGTCGTACGTGAATTCCCGTGGCACCGTTGGATTCCTCGTGAAATTCTGCATAAGATAGGACCAAATTAACCACAAAAAATTCAATAATAAAAAAGTTATAGGGGTCCTTACCTTTTCAAGAGAATTTTTGGACCCATATTTTGGACCCCTTTTTTTCGATGATAACACGATAGAATCCTGGAACTTTTTGCGTCACCAAGTAGCTCCCGTGGAGTTCTTCAAACGTGCAAAAACTCATCCCGATCTATCGAGCGGTTCAAAAGTTATGAGAGATTTTCTAAAAATCAACAAATTTTCATCGATTGAGTCAGAAATTTTTTCGAAAAATTTTACCATTTTCGAGGTCGAGTTAACACCGGATTCTTAGCATTTCAGACCCCAGGAACACGAAAATGAAGAGATATCCAAGAAATCTCTTCAAATAAAAAAGTTGAAAAATCGTCCAAACCACCAAAATTTTGCCCTTTCGATGCAAAATGCAACTTTCCAAAACTTTGGATGGCGATAACTCCGGAACTACAGGTCGTACGTGAATTCCCGTGGCACCGTTGGATTCCTCGTGAAATTCTGCATAAGATAGGACCAAATTAACCACAAAAAATTCAATAATAAAAAAGTTATAGGGGTCCTTACCTTTTCAAGAGAATTTTTGGACCCATATTTTGGACCCCTTTTTTTCGATGATAACACGATAGAATCCTGGAACTTTTTGCGTCACCAAGTAGCTCCCGTGGAGTTCTTCAAACGTGCAAAAACTCATCCCGATCTATCGAGCGGTTCAAAAGTTATGAGAGATTTTCTAAAAATCAACAAATTTTCATCGATTGAGTCAGAAATTTTTTCGAAAAATTTTACCATTTTCGAGGTCGAGTTAACACCGGATTCTTAGCATTTCAGACCCCAGGAACACGAAAATGAAGAGATATCCAAGAAATCTCTTCAAATAAAAAAGTTGAAAAATCGTCCAAACCACCAAAATTTTGCCCTTTCGATGCAAAATGCAACTTTCCAAAACTTTGGATGGCGATAACTCCGGAACTACAGGTCGTACGTGAATTCCCGTGGCACCGTTGGATTCCTCGTGAAATTCTGCATAAGATAGGACCAAATTAACCACAAAAAATTCAATAATAAAAAAGTTATAGGGGTCCTTACCTTTTCAAGAGAATTTTTGGACCCATATTTTGGACCCCTTTTTTTCGATGATAACACGATAGAATCCTGGAACTTTTTGCGTCACCAAGTAGCTCCCGTGGAGTTCTTCAAACGTGCAAAAACTCATCCCGATCTATCGAGCGGTTCAAAAGTTATGAGAGATTTTCTAAAAATCAACAAATTTTCATCGATTGAGTCAGAAATTTTTTCGAAAAATTTTACCATTTTCGAGGTCGAGTTAACACCGGATTCTTAGCATTTCAGACCCCAGGAACACGAAAATGAAGAGATATCCAAGAAATCTCTTCAAATAAAAAAGTTGAAAAATCGTCCAAACCACCAAAATTTTGCCCTTTCGATGCAAAATGCAACTTTCCAAAACTTTGGATGGCGATAACTCCGGAACTACAGGTCGTACGTGAATTCCCGTGGCACCGTTGGATTCCTCGTGAAATTCTGCATAAGATAGGACCAAATTAACCACAAAAAATTCAATAATAAAAAAGTTATAGGGGTCCTTACCTTTTCAAGAGAATTTTTGGACCCATATTTTGGACCCCTTTTTTTCGATGATAACACGATAGAATCCTGGAACTTTTTGCGTCACCAAGTAGCTCCCGTGGAGTTCTTCAAACGTGCAAAAACTCATCCCGATCTATCGAGCGGTTCAAAAGTTATGAGAGATTTTCTAAAAATCAACAAATTTTCATCGATTGAGTCAGAAATTTTTTCGAAAAATTTTACCATTTTCGAGGTCGAGTTAACACCGGATTCTTAGCATTTCAGACCCCAGGAACACGAAAATGAAGAGATATCCAAGAAATCTCTTCAAATAAAAAAGTTGAAAAATCGTCCAAACCACCAAAATTTTGCCCTTTCGATGCAAAATGCAACTTTCCAAAACTTTGGATGGCGATAACTCCGGAACTACAGGTCGTACGTGAATTCCCGTGGCACCGTTGGATTCCTCGTGAAATTCTGCATAAGATAGGACCAAATTAACCACAAAAAATTCAATAATAAAAAAGTTATAGGGGTCCTTACCTTTTCAAGAGAATTTTTGGACCCATATTTTGGACCCCTTTTTTTCGATGATAACACGATAGAATCCTGGAACTTTTTGCGTCACCAAGTAGCTCCCGTGGAGTTCTTCAAACGTGCAAAAACTCATCCCGATCTATCGAGCGGTTCAAAAGTTATGAGAGATTTTCTAAAAATCAACAAATTTTCATCGATTGAGTCAGAAATTTTTTCGAAAAATTTTACCATTTTCGAGGTCGAGTTAACACCGGATTCTTAGCATTTCAGACCCCAGGAACACGAAAATGAAGAGATATCCAAGAAATCTCTTCAAATAAAAAAGTTGAAAAATCGTCCAAACCACCAAAATTTTGCCCTTTCGATGCAAAATGCAACTTTCCAAAACTTTGGATGGCGATAACTCCGGAACTACAGGTCGTACGTGAATTCCCGTGGCACCGTTGGATTCCTCGTGAAATTCTGCATAAGATAGGACCAAATTAACCACAAAAAATTCAATAATAAAAAAGTTATAGGGGTCCTTACCTTTTCAAGAGAATTTTTGGACCCATATTTTGGACCCCTTTTTTTCGATGATAACACGATAGAATCCTGGAACTTTTTGCGTCACCAAGTAGCTCCCGTGGAGTTCTTCAAACGTGCAAAAACTCATCCCGATCTATCGAGCGGTTCAAAAGTTATGAGAGATTTTCTAAAAATCAACAAATTTTCATCGATTGAGTCAGAAATTTTTTCGAAAAATTTTACCATTTTCGAGGTCGAGTTAACACCGGATTCTTAGCATTTCAGACCCCAGGAACACGAAAATGAAGAGATATCCAAGAAATCTCTTCAAATAAAAAAGTTGAAAAATCGTCCAAACCACCAAAATTTTGCCCTTTCGATGCAAAATGCAACTTTCCAAAACTTTGGATGGCGATAACTCCGGAACTACAGGTCGTACGTGAATTCCCGTGGCACCGTTGGATTCCTCGTGAAATTCTGCATAAGATAGGACCAAATTAACCACAAAAAATTCAATAATAAAAAAGTTATAGGGGTCCTTACCTTTTCAAGAGAATTTTTGGACCCATATTTTGGACCCCTTTTTTTCGATGATAACACGATAGAATCCTGGAACTTTTTGCGTCACCAAGTAGCTCCCGTGGAGTTCTTCAAACGTGCAAAAACTCATCCCGATCTATCGAGCGGTTCAAAAGTTATGAGAGATTTTCTAAAAATCAACAAATTTTCATCGATTGAGTCAGAAATTTTTTCGAAAAATTTTACCATTTTCGAGGTCGAGTTAACACCGGATTCTTAGCATTTCAGACCCCAGGAACACGAAAATGAAGAGATATCCAAGAAATCTCTTCAAATAAAAAAGTTGAAAAATCGTCCAAACCACCAAAATTTTGCCCTTTCGATGCAAAATGCAACTTTCCAAAACTTTGGATGGCGATAACTCCGGAACTACAGGTCGTACGTGAATTCCCGTGGCACCGTTGGATTCCTCGTGAAATTCTGCATAAGATAGGGCCAAATTAACCACAAAAAATTCAATAATAAAAAAGTTATAGGGGTCCTTACCTTTTCAAGAGAATTTTTGGACCCATATTTTGGACCCCTTTTTTTCGATGATAACACGATAGAATCCTGGAACTTTTTGCGTCACCAAGTAGCTCCCGTGGAGTTCTTCAAACGTGCAAAAACTCATCCCGATCTATCGAGCGGTTCAAAAGTTATGAGAGATTTTCTAAAAATCAACAAATTTTCATCGATTGAGTCAGAAATTTTTTCGAAAAATTTTACCATTTTCGAGGTCGAGTTAACACCGGATTCTTAGCATTTCAGACCCCAGGAACACGAAAATGAAGAGATATCCAAGAAATCTCTTCAAATAAAAAAGTTGAAAAATCGTCCAAACCACCAAAATTTTGCCCTTTCGATGCAAAATGCAACTTTCCAAAACTTTGGATGGCGATAACTCCGGAACTACAGGTCGTACGTGAATTCCCGTGGCACCGTTGGATTCCTCGTGAAATTCTGCATAAGATAGGACCAAATTAACCACAAAAAATTCAATAATAAAAAAGTTATAGGGGTCCTTACCTTTTCAAGAGAATTTTTGGACCCATATTTTGGACCCCTTTTTTTCGATGATAACACGATAGAATCCTGGAACTTTTTGCGTCACCAAGTAGCTCCCGTGGAGTTCTTCAAACGTGCAAAAACTCATCCCGATCTATCGAGCGGTTCAAAAGTTATGAGAGATTTTCTAAAAATCAACAAATTTTCATCGATTGAGTCAGAAATTTTTTCGAAAAATTTTACCATTTTCGAGGTCGAGTTAACACCGGATTCTTAGCATTTCAGACCCCAGGAACACGAAAATGAAGAGATATCCAAGAAATCTCTTCAAATAAAAAAGTTGAAAAATCGTCCAAACCACCAAAATTTTGCCCTTTCGATGCAAAATGCAACTTTCCAAAACTTTGGATGGCGATAACTCCGGAACTACAGGTCGTACGTGAATTCCCGTGGCACCGTTGGATTCCTCGTGAAATTCTGCATAAGATAGGACCAAATTAACCACAAAAAATTCAATAATAAAAAAGTTATAGGGGTCCTTACCTTTTCAAGAGAATTTTTGGACCCATATTTTGGACCCCTTTTTTTCGATGATAACACGATAGAATCCTGGAACTTTTTGCGTCACCAAGTAGCTCCCGTGGAGTTCTTCAAACGTGCAAAAACTCATCCCGATCTATCGAGCGGTTCAAAAGTTATGAGAGATTTTCTAAAAATCAACAAATTTTCATCGATTGAGTCAGAAATTTTTTCGAAAAATTTTACCATTTTCGAGGTCGAGTTAACACCGGATTCTTAGCATTTCAGACCCCAGGAACACGAAAATGAAGAGATATCCAAGAAATCTCTTCAAATAAAAAAGTTGAAAAATCGTCCAAACCACCAAAATTTTGCCCTTTCGATGCAAAATGCAACTTTCCAAAACTTTGGATGGCGATAACTCCGGAACTACAGGTCGTACGTGAATTCCCGTGGCACCGTTGGATTCCTCGTGAAATTCTGCATAAGATAGGACCAAATTAACCACAAAAAATTCAATAATAAAAAAGTTATAGGGGTCCTTACCTTTTCAAGAGAATTTTTGGACCCATATTTTGGACCCCTTTTTTTCGATGATAACACGATAGAATCCTGGAACTTTTTGCGTCACCAAGTAGCTCCCGTGGAGTTCTTCAAACGTGCAAAAACTCATCCCGATCTATCGAGCGGTTCAAAAGTTATGAGAGATTTTCTAAAAATCAACAAATTTTCATCGATTGAGTCAGAAATTTTTTCGAAAAATTTTACCATTTTCGAGGTCGAGTTAACACCGGATTCTTAGCATTTCAGACCCCAGGAACACGAAAATGAAGAGATATCCAAGAAATCTCTTCAAATAAAAAAGTTGAAAAATCGTCCAAACCACCAAAATTTTGCCCTTTCGATGCAAAATGCAACTTTCCAAAACTTTGGATGGCGATAACTCCGGAACTACAGGTCGTACGTGAATTCCCGTGGCACCGTTGGATTCCTCGTGAAATTCTGCATAAGATAGGACCAAATTAACCACAAAAAATTCAATAATAAAAAAGTTATAGGGGTCCTTACCTTTTCAAGAGAATTTTTGGACCCATATTTTGGACCCCTTTTTTTCGATGATAACACGATAGAATCCTGGAACTTTTTGCGTCACCAAGTAGCTCCCGTGGAGTTCTTCAAACGTGCAAAAACTCATCCCGATCTATCGAGCGGTTCAAAAGTTATGAGAGATTTTCTAAAAATCAACAAATTTTCATCGATTGAGTCAGAAATTTTTTCGAAAAATTTTACCATTTTCGAGGTCGAGTTAACACCGGATTCTTAGCATTTCAGACCCCAGGAACACGAAAATGAAGAGATATCCAAGAAATCTCTTCAAATAAAAAAGTTGAAAAATCGTCCAAACCACCAAAATTTTGCCCTTTCGATGCAAAATGCAACTTTCCAAAACTTTGGATGGCGATAACTCCGGAACTACAGGTCGTACGTGAATTCCCGTGGCACCGTTGGATTCCTCGTGAAATTCTGCATAAGATAGGACCAAATTAACCACAAAAAATTCAATAATAAAAAAGTTATAGGGGTCCTTACCTTTTCAAGAGAATTTTTGGACCCATATTTTGGACCCCTTTTTTTCGATGATAACACGATAGAATCCTGGAACTTTTTGCGTCACCAAGTAGCTCCCGTGGAGTTCTTCAAACGTGCAAAAACTCATCCCGATCTATCGAGCGGTTCAAAAGTTATGAGAGATTTTCTAAAAATCAACAAATTTTCATCGATTGAGTCAGAAATTTTTTCGAAAAATTTTACCATTTTCGAGGTCGAGTTAACACCGGATTCTTAGCATTTCAGACCCCAGGAACACGAAAATGAAGAGATATCCAAGAAATCTCTTCAAATAAAAAAGTTGAAAAATCGTCCAAACCACCAAAATTTTGCCCTTTCGATGCAAAATGCAACTTTCCAAAACTTTGGATGGCGATAACTCCGGAACTACAGGTCGTACGTGAATTCCCGTGGCACCGTTGGATTCCTCGTGAAATTCTGCATAAGATAGGACCAAATTAACCACAAAAAATTCAATAATAAAAAAGTTATAGGGGTCCTTACCTTTTCAAGAGAATTTTTGGACCCATATTTTGGACCCCTTTTTTTCGATGATAACACGATAGAATCCTGGAACTTTTTGCGTCACCAAGTAGCTCCCGTGGAGTTCTTCAAACGTGCAAAAACTCATCCCGATCTATCGAGCGGTTCAAAAGTTATGAGAGATTTTCTAAAAATCAACAAATTTTCATCGATTGAGTCAGAAATTTTTTCGAAAAATTTTACCATTTTCGAGGTCGAGTTAACACCGGATTCTTAGCATTTCAGACCCCAGGAACACGAAAATGAAGAGATATCCAAGAAATCTCTTCAAATAAAAAAGTTGAAAAATCGTCCAAACCACCAAAATTTTGCCCTTTCGATGCAAAATGCAAGTTTCCAAAACTTTGGATGGCGATAACTCCGGAACTACAGGTCGTACGTGAATTCCCGTGGCACCGTTGGATTCCTCGTGAAATTCTGCATAAGATAGGACCAAATTAACCACAAAAAATTCAATAATAAAAAAGTTATAGGGGTCCTTACCTTTTCAAGAGAATTTTTGGACCCATATTTTGGACCCCTTTTTTTCGATGATAACACGATAGAATCCTGGAACTTTTTGCGTCACCAAGTAGCTCCCGTGGAGTTCTTCAAACGTGCAAAAACTCATCCCGATCTATCGAGCGGTTCAAAAGTTATGAGAGATTTTCTAAAAATCAACAAATTTTCATCGATTGAGTCAGAAATTTTTTCGAAAAATTTTACCATTTTCGAGGTCGAGTTAACACCGGATTCTTAGCATTTCAGACCCCAGGAACACGAAAATGAAGAGATATCCAAGAAATCTCTTCAAATAAAAAAGTTGAAAAATCGTCCAAACCACCAAAATTTTGCCCTTTCGATGCAAAATGCAACTTTCCAAAACTTTGGATGGCGATAACTCCGGAACTACAGGTCGTACGTGAATTCCCGTGGCACCGTTGGATTCCTCGTGAAATTCTGCATAAGATAGGACCAAATTAACCACAAAAAATTCAATAATAAAAAAGTTATAGGGGTCCTTACCTTTTCAAGAGAATTTTTGGACCCATATTTTGGACCCCTTTTTTTCGATGATAACACGATAGAATCCTGGAACTTTTTGCGTCACCAAGTAGCTCCCGTGGAGTTCTTCAAACGTGCAAAAACTCATCCCGATCTATCGAGCGGTTCAAAAGTTATGAGAGATTTTCTAAAAATCAACAAATTTTCATCGATTGAGTCAGAAATTTTTTCGAAAAATTTTACCATTTTCGAGGTCGAGTTAACACCGGATTCTTAGCATTTCAGACCCCAGGAACACGAAAATGAAGAGATATCCAAGAAATCTCTTCAAATAAAAAAGTTGAAAAATCGTCCAAACCACCAAAATTTTGCCCTTTCGATGCAAAATGCAACTTTCCAAAACTTTGGATGGCGATAACTCCGGAACTACAGGTCGTACGTGAATTCCCGTGGCACCGTTGGATTCCTCGTGAAATTCTGCATAAGATAGGACCAAATTAACCACAAAAAATTCAATAATAAAAAAGTTATAGGGGTCCTTACCTTTTCAAGAGAATTTTTGGACCCATATTTTGGACCCCTTTTTTTCGATGATAACACGATAGAATCCTGGAACTTTTTGCGTCACCAAGTAGCTCCCGTGGAGTTCTTCAAACGTGCAAAAACTCATCCCGATCTATCGAGCGGTTCAAAAGTTATGAGAGATTTTCTAAAAATCAACAAATTTTCATCGATTGAGTCAGAAATTTTTTCGAAAAATTTTACCATTTTCGAGGTCGAGTTAACACCGGATTCTTAGCATTTCAGACCCCAGGAACACGAAAATGAAGAGATATCCAAGAAATCTCTTCAAATAAAAAAGTTGAAAAATCGTCCAAACCACCAAAATTTTGCCCTTTCGATGCAAAATGCAACTTTCCAAAACTTTGGATGGCGATAACTCCGGAACTACAGGTCGTACGTGAATTCCCGTGGCACCGTTGGATTCCTCGTGAAATTCTGCATAAGATAGGACCAAATTAACCACAAAAAATTCAATAATAAAAAAGTTATAGGGGTCCTTACCTTTTCAAGAGAATTTTTGGACCCATATTTTGGACCCCTTTTTTTCGATGATAACACGATAGAATCCTGGAACTTTTTGCGTCACCAAGTAGCTCCCGTGGAGTTCTTCAAACGTGCAAAAACTCATCCCGATCTATCGAGCGGTTCAAAAGTTATGAGAGATTTTCTAAAAATCAACAAATTTTCATCGATTGAGTCAGAAATTTTTTCGAAAAATTTTACCATTTTCGAGGTCGAGTTAACACCGGATTCTTAGCATTTCAGACCCCAGGAACACGAAAATGAAGAGATATCCAAGAAATCTCTTCAAATAAAAAAGTTGAAAAATCGTCCAAACCACCAAAATTTTGCCCTTTCGATGCAAAATGCAACTTTCCAAAACTTTGGATGGCGATAACTCCGGAACTACAGGTCGTACGTGAATTCCCGTGGCACCGTTGGATTCCTCGTGAAATTCTGCATAAGATAGGACCAAATTAACCACAAAAAATTCAATAATAAAAAAGTTATAGGGGTCCTTACCTTTTCAAGAGAATTTTTGGACCCATATTTTGGACCCCTTTTTTTCGATGATAACACGATAGAATCCTGGAACTTTTTGCGTCACCAAGTAGCTCCCGTGGAGTTCTTCAAACGTGCAAAAACTCATCCCGATCTATCGAGCGGTTCAAAAGTTATGAGAGATTTTCTAAAAATCAACAAATTTTCATCGATTGAGTCAGAAATTTTTTCGAAAAATTTTACCATTTTCGAGGTCGAGTTAACACCGGATTCTTAGCATTTCAGACCCCAGGAACACGAAAATGAAGAGATATCCAAGAAATCTCTTCAAATAAAAAAGTTGAAAAATCGTCCAAACCACCAAAATTTTGCCCTTTCGATGCAAAATGCAACTTTCCAAAACTTTGGATGGCGATAACTCCGGAACTACAGGTCGTACGTGAATTCCCGTGGCACCGTTGGATTCCTCGTGAAATTCTGCATAAGATAGGACCAAATTAACCACAAAAAATTCAATAATAAAAAAGTTATAGGGGTCCTTACCTTTTCAAGAGAATTTTTGGACCCATATTTTGGACCCCTTTTTTTCGATGATAACACGATAGAATCCTGGAACTTTTTGCGTCACCAAGTAGCTCCCGTGGAGTTCTTCAAACGTGCAAAAACTCATCCCGATCTATCGAGCGGTTCAAAAGTTATGAGAGATTTTCTAAAAATCAACAAATTTTCATCGATTGAGTCAGAAATTTTTTCGAAAAATTTTACCATTTTCGAGGTCGAGTTAACACCGGATTCTTAGCATTTCAGACCCCAGGAACACGAAAATGAAGAGATATCCAAGAAATCTCTTCAAATAAAAAAGTTGAAAAATCGTCCAAACCACCAAAATTTTGCCCTTTCGATGCAAAATGCAACTTTCCAAAACTTTGGATGGCGATAACTCCGGAACTACAGGTCGTACGTGAATTCCCGTGGCACCGTTGGATTCCTCGTGAAATTCTGCATAAGATAGGACCAAATTAACCACAAAAAATTCAATAATAAAAAAGTTATAGGGGTCCTTACCTTTTCAAGAGAATTTTTGGACCCATATTTTGGACCCCTTTTTTTCGATGATAACACGATAGAATCCTGGAACTTTTTGCGTCACCAAGTAGCTCCCGTGGAGTTCTTCAAACGTGCAAAAACTCATCCCGATCTATCGAGCGGTTCAAAAGTTATGAGAGATTTTCTAAAAATCAACAAATTTTCATCGATTGAGTCAGAAATTTTTTCGAAAAATTTTACCATTTTCGAGGTCGAGTTAACACCGGATTCTTAGCATTTCAGACCCCAGGAACACGAAAATGAAGAGATATCCAAGAAATCTCTTCAAATAAAAAAGTTGAAAAATCGTCCAAACCACCAAAATTTTGCCCTTTCGATGCAAAATGCAACTTTCCAAAACTTTGGATGGCGATAACTCCGGAACTACAGGTCGTACGTGAATTCCCGTGGCACCGTTGGATTCCTCGTGAAATTCTGCATAAGATAGGACCAAATTAACCACAAAAAATTCAATAATAAAAAAGTTATAGGGGTCCTTACCTTTTCAAGAGAATTTTTGGACCCATATTTTGGACCCCTTTTTTTCGATGATAACACGATAGAATCCTGGAACTTTTTGCGTCACCAAGTAGCTCCCGTGGAGTTCTTCAAACGTGCAAAAACTCATCCCGATCTATCGAGCGGTTCAAAAGTTATGAGAGATTTTCTAAAAATCAACAAATTTTCATCGATTGAGTCAGAAATTTTTTCGAAAAATTTTACCATTTTCGAGGTCGAGTTAACACCGGATTCTTAGCATTTCAGACCCCAGGAACACGAAAATGAAGAGATATCCAAGAAATCTCTTCAAATAAAAAAGTTGAAAAATCGTCCAAACCACCAAAATTTTGCCCTTTCGATGCAAAATGCAAGTTTCCAAAATTTTGGATGGCGATAACTCCGGAACTACAGGTCGTACGTGAATTCCCGTGGCACCGTTGGATTCCTCGTGAAATTCTGCATAAGATAGGACCAAATTAACCACAAAAAATTCAATAATAAAAAAGTTATAGGGGTCCTTACCTTTTCAAGAGAATTTTTGGACCCATATTTTGGACCCCTTTTTTTCGATGATAACACGATAGAATCCTGGAACTTTTTGCGTCACCAAGTAGCTCCCGTGGAGTTCTTCAAACGTGCAAAAACTCATCCCGATCTATCGAGCGGTTCAAAAGTTATGAGAGATTTTCTAAAAATCAACAAATTTTCATCGATTGAGTCAGAAATTTTTTCGAAAAATTTTACCATTTTCGAGGTCGAGTTAACACCGGATTCTTAGCATTTCAGACCCCAGGAACACGAAAATGAAGAGATATCCAAGAAATCTCTTCAAATAAAAAAGTTGAAAAATCGTCCAAACCACCAAAATTTTGCCCTTTCGATGCAAAATGCAACTTTCCAAAACTTTGGATGGCGATAACTCCGGAACTACAGGTCGTACGTGAATTCCCGTGGCACCGTTGGATTCCTCGTGAAATTCTGCATAAGATAGGACCAAATTAACCACAAAAAATTCAATAATAAAAAAGTTATAGGGGTCCTTACCTTTTCAAGAGAATTTTTGGACCCATATTTTGGACCCCTTTTTTTCGATGATAACACGATAGAATCCTGGAACTTTTTGCGTCACCAAGTAGCTCCCGTGGAGTTCTTCAAACGTGCAAAAACTCATCCCGATCTATCGAGCGGTTCAAAAGTTATGAGAGATTTTCTAAAAATCAACAAATTTTCATCGATTGAGTCAGAAATTTTTTCGAAAAATTTTACCATTTTCGAGGTCGAGTTAACACCGGATTCTTAGCATTTCAGACCCCAGGAACACGAAAATGAAGAGATATCCAAGAAATCTCTTCAAATAAAAAAGTTGAAAAATCGTCCAAACCACCAAAATTTTGCCCTTTCGATGCAAAATGCAACTTTCCAAAACTTTGGATGGCGATAACTCCGGAACTACAGGTCGTACGTGAATTCCCGTGGCACCGTTGGATTCCTCGTGAAATTCTGCATAAGATAGGACCAAATTAACCACAAAAAATTCAATAATAAAAAAGTTATAGGGGTCCTTACCTTTTCAAGAGAATTTTTGGACCCATATTTTGGACCCCTTTTTTTCGATGATAACACGATAGAATCCTGGAACTTTTTGCGTCACCAAGTAGCTCCCGTGGAGTTCTTCAAACGTGCAAAAACTCATCCCGATCTATCGAGCGGTTCAAAAGTTATGAGAGATTTTCTAAAAATCAACAAATTTTCATCGATTGAGTCAGAAATTTTTTCGAAAAATTTTACCATTTTCGAGGTCGAGTTAACACCGGATTCTTAGCATTTCAGACCCCAGGAACACGAAAATGAAGAGATATCCAAGAAATCTCTTCAAATAAAAAAGTTGAAAAATCGTCCAAACCACCAAAATTTTGCCCTTTCGATGCAAAATGCAACTTTCCAAAACTTTGGATGGCGATAACTCCGGAACTACAGGTCGTACGTGAATTCCCGTGGCACCGTTGGATTCCTCGTGAAATTCTGCATAAGATAGGACCAAATTAACCACAAAAAATTCAATAATAAAAAAGTTATAGGGGTCCTTACCTTTTCAAGAGAATTTTTGGACCCATATTTTGGACCCCTTTTTTTCGATGATAACACGATAGAATCCTGGAACTTTTTGCGTCACCAAGTAGCTCCCGTGGAGTTCTTCAAACGTGCAAAAACTCATCCCGATCTATCGAGCGGTTCAAAAGTTATGAGAGATTTTCTAAAAATCAACAAATTTTCATCGATTGAGTCAGAAATTTTTTCGAAAAATTTTACCATTTTCGAGGTCGAGTTAACACCGGATTCTTAGCATTTCAGACCCCAGGAACACGAAAATGAAGAGATATCCAAGAAATCTCTTCAAATAAAAAAGTTGAAAAATCGTCCAAACCACCAAAATTTTGCCCTTTCGATGCAAAATGCAACTTTCCAAAACTTTGGATGGCGATAACTCCGGAACTACAGGTCGTACGTGAATTCCCGTGGCACCGTTGGATTCCTCGTGAAATTCTGCATAAGATAGGACCAAATTAACCACAAAAAATTCAATAATAAAAAAGTTATAGGGGTCCTTACCTTTTCAAGAGAATTTTTGGACCCATATTTTGGACCCCTTTTTTTCGATGATAACACGATAGAATCCTGGAACTTTTTGCGTCACCAAGTAGCTCCCGTGGAGTTCTTCAAACGTGCAAAAACTCATCCCGATCTATCGAGCGGTTCAAAAGTTATGAGAGATTTTCTAAAAATCAACAAATTTTCATCGATTGAGTCAGAAATTTTTTCGAAAAATTTTACCATTTTCGAGGTCGAGTTAACACCGGATTCTTAGCATTTCAGACCCCAGGAACACGAAAATGAAGAGATATCCAAGAAATCTCTTCAAATAAAAAAGTTGAAAAATCGTCCAAACCACCAAAATTTTGCCCTTTCGATGCAAAATGCAACTTTCCAAAACTTTGGATGGCGATAACTCCGGAACTACAGGTCGTACGTGAATTCCCGTGGCACCGTTGGATTCCTCGTGAAATTCTGCATAAGATAGGACCAAATTAACCACAAAAAATTCAATAATAAAAAAGTTATAGGGGTCCTTACCTTTTCAAGAGAATTTTTGGACCCATATTTTGGACCCCTTTTTTTCGATGATAACACGATAGAATCCTGGAACTTTTTGCGTCACCAAGTAGCTCCCGTGGAGTTCTTCAAACGTGCAAAAACTCATCCCGATCTATCGAGCGGTTCAAAAGTTATGAGAGATTTTCTAAAAATCAACAAATTTTCATCGATTGAGTCAGAAATTTTTTCGAAAAATTTTACCATTTTCGAGGTCGAGTTAACACCGGATTCTTAGCATTTCAGACCCCAGGAACACGAAAATGAAGAGATATCCAAGAAATCTCTTCAAATAAAAAAGTTGAAAAATCGTCCAAACCACCAAAATTTTGCCCTTTCGATGCAAAATGCAACTTTCCAAAACTTTGGATGGCGATAACTCCGGAACTACAGGTCGTACGTGAATTCCCGTGGCACCGTTGGATTCCTCGTGAAATTCTGCATAAGATAGGACCAAATTAACCACAAAAAATTCAATAATAAAAAAGTTATAGGGGTCCTTACCTTTTCAAGAGAATTTTTGGACCCATATTTTGGACCCCTTTTTTTCGATGATAACACGATAGAATCCTGGAACTTTTTGCGTCACCAAGTAGCTCCCGTGGAGTTCTTCAAACGTGCAAAAACTCATCCCGATCTATCGAGCGGTTCAAAAGTTATGAGAGATTTTCTAAAAATCAACAAATTTTCATCGATTGAGTCAGAAATTTTTTCGAAAAATTTTACCATTTTCGAGGTCGAGTTAACACCGGATTCTTAGCATTTCAGACCCCAGGAACACGAAAATGAAGAGATATCCAAGAAATCTCTTCAAATAAAAAAGTTGAAAAATCGTCCAAACCACCAAAATTTTGCCCTTTCGATGCAAAATGCAACTTTCCAAAACTTTGGATGGCGATAACTCCGGAACTACAGGTCGTACGTGAATTCCCGTGGCACCGTTGGATTCCTCGTGAAATTCTGCATAAGATAGGACCAAATTAACCACAAAAAATTCAATAATAAAAAAGTTATAGGGGTCCTTACCTTTTCAAGAGAATTTTTGGACCCATATTTTGGACCCCTTTTTTTCGATGATAACACGATAGAATCCTGGAACTTTTTGCGTCACCAAGTAGCTCCCGTGGAGTTCTTCAAACGTGCAAAAACTCATCCCGATCTATCGAGCGGTTCAAAAGTTATGAGAGATTTTCTAAAAATCAACAAATTTTCATCGATTGAGTCAGAAATTTTTTCGAAAAATTTTACCATTTTCGAGGTCGAGTTAACACCGGATTCTTAGCATTTCAGACCCCAGGAACACGAAAATGAAGAGATATCCAAGAAATCTCTTCAAATAAAAAAGTTGAAAAATCGTCCAAACCACCAAAATTTTGCCCTTTCGATGCAAAATGCAACTTTCCAAAACTTTGGATGGCGATAACTCCGGAACTACAGGTCGTACGTGAATTCCCGTGGCACCGTTGGATTCCTCGTGAAATTCTGCATAAGATAGGACCAAATTAACCACAAAAAATTCAATAATAAAAAAGTTATAGGGGTCCTTACCTTTTCAAGAGAATTTTTGGACCCATATTTTGGACCCCTTTTTTTCGATGATAACACGATAGAATCCTGGAACTTTTTGCGTCACCAAGTAGCTCCCGTGGAGTTCTTCAAACGTGCAAAAACTCATCCCGATCTATCGAGCGGTTCAAAAGTTATGAGAGATTTTCTAAAAATCAACAAATTTTCATCGATTGAGTCAGAAATTTTTTCGAAAAATTTTACCATTTTCGAGGTCGAGTTAACACCGGATTCTTAGCATTTCAGACCCCAGGAACACGAAAATGAAGAGATATCCAAGAAATCTCTTCAAATAAAAAAGTTGAAAAATCGTCCAAACCACCAAAATTTTGCCCTTTCGATGCAAAATGCAACTTTCCAAAACTTTGGATGGCGATAACTCCGGAACTACAGGTCGTACGTGAATTCCCGTGGCACCGTTGGATTCCTCGTGAAATTCTGCATAAGATAGGACCAAATTAACCACAAAAAATTCAATAATAAAAAAGTTATAGGGGTCCTTACCTTTTCAAGAGAATTTTTGGACCCATATTTTGGACCCCTTTTTTTCGATGATAACACGATAGAATCCTGGAACTTTTTGCGTCACCAAGTAGCTCCCGTGGAGTTCTTCAAACGTGCAAAAACTCATCCCGATCTATCGAGCGGTTCAAAAGTTATGAGAGATTTTCTAAAAATCAACAAATTTTCATCGATTGAGTCAGAAATTTTTTCGAAAAATTTTACCATTTTCGAGGTCGAGTTAACACCGGATTCTTAGCATTTCAGACCCCAGGAACACGAAAATGAAGAGATATCCAAGAAATCTCTTCAAATAAAAAAGTTGAAAAATCGTCCAAACCACCAAAATTTTGCCCTTTCGATGCAAAATGCAACTTTCCAAAACTTTGGATGGCGATAACTCCGGAACTACAGGTCGTACGTGAATTCCCGTGGCACCGTTGGATTCCTCGTGAAATTCTGCATAAGATAGGACCAAATTAACCACAAAAAATTCAATAATAAAAAAGTTATAGGGGTCCTTACCTTTTCAAGAGAATTTTTGGACCCATATTTTGGACCCCTTTTTTTCGATGATAACACGATAGAATCCTGGAACTTTTTGCGTCACCAAGTAGCTCCCGTGGAGTTCTTCAAACGTGCAAAAACTCATCCCGATCTATCGAGCGGTTCAAAAGTTATGAGAGATTTTCTAAAAATCAACAAATTTTCATCGATTGAGTCAGAAATTTTTTCGAAAAATTTTACCATTTTCGAGGTCGAGTTAACACCGGATTCTTAGCATTTCAGACCCCAGGAACACGAAAATGAAGAGATATCCAAGAAATCTCTTCAAATAAAAAAGTTGAAAAATCGTCCAAACCACCAAAATTTTGCCCTTTCGATGCAAAATGCAACTTTCCAAAACTTTGGATGGCGATAACTCCGGAACTACAGGTCGTACGTGAATTCCCGTGGCACCGTTGGATTCCTCGTGAAATTCTGCATAAGATAGGACCAAATTAACCACAAAAAATTCAATAATAAAAAAGTTATAGGGGTCCTTACCTTTTCAAGAGAATTTTTGGACCCATATTTTGGACCCCTTTTTTTCGATGATAACACGATAGAATCCTGGAACTTTTTGCGTCACCAAGTAGCTCCCGTGGAGTTCTTCAAACGTGCAAAAACTCATCCCGATCTATCGAGCGGTTCAAAAGTTATGAGAGATTTTCTAAAAATCAACAAATTTTCATCGATTGAGTCAGAAATTTTTTCGAAAAATTTTACCATTTTCGAGGTCGAGTTAACACCGGATTCTTAGCATTTCAGACCCCAGGAACACGAAAATGAAGAGATATCCAAGAAATCTCTTCAAATAAAAAAGTTGAAAAATCGTCCAAACCACCAAAATTTTGCCCTTTCGATGCAAAATGCAACTTTCCAAAACTTTGGATGGCGATAACTCCGGAACTACAGGTCGTACGTGAATTCCCGTGGCACCGTTGGATTCCTCGTGAAATTCTGCATAAGATAGGACCAAATTAACCACAAAAAATTCAATAATAAAAAAGTTATAGGGGTCCTTACCTTTTCAAGAGAATTTTTGGACCCATATTTTGGACCCCTTTTTTTCGATGATAACACGATAGAATCCTGGAACTTTTTGCGTCACCAAGTAGCTCCCGTGGAGTTCTTCAAACGTGCAAAAACTCATCCCGATCTATCGAGCGGTTCAAAAGTTATGAGAGATTTTCTAAAAATCAACAAATTTTCATCGATTGAGTCAGAAATTTTTTCGAAAAATTTTACCATTTTCGAGGTCGAGTTAACACCGGATTCTTAGCATTTCAGACCCCAGGAACACGAAAATGAAGAGATATCCAAGAAATCTCTTCAAATAAAAAAGTTGAAAAATCGTCCAAACCACCAAAATTTTGCCCTTTCGATGCAAAATGCAAGTTTCCAAAACTTTGGATGGCGATAACTCCGGAACTACAGGTCGTACGTGAATTCCCGTGGCACCGTTGGATTCCTCGTGAAATTCTGCATAAGATAGGACCAAATTAACCACAAAAAATTCAATAATAAAAAAGTTATAGGGGTCCTTACCTTTTCAAGAGAATTTTTGGACCCATATTTTGGACCCCTTTTTTTCGATGATAACACGATAGAATCCTGGAACTTTTTGCGTCACCAAGTAGCTCCCGTGGAGTTCTTCAAACGTGCAAAAACTCATCCCGATCTATCGAGCGGTTCAAAAGTTATGAGAGATTTTCTAAAAATCAACAAATTTTCATCGATTGAGTCAGAAATTTTTTCGAAAAATTTTACCATTTTCGAGGTCGAGTTAACACCGGATTCTTAGCATTTCAGACCCCAGGAACACGAAAATGAAGAGATATCCAAGAAATCTCTTCAAATAAAAAAGTTGAAAAATCGTCCAAACCACCAAAATTTTGCCCTTTCGATGCAAAATGCAACTTTCCAAAACTTTGGATGGCGATAACTCCGGAACTACAGGTCGTACGTGAATTCCCGTGGCACCGTTGGATTCCTCGTGAAATTCTGCATAAGATAGGACCAAATTAACCACAAAAAATTCAATAATAAAAAAGTTATAGGGGTCCTTACCTTTTCAAGAGAATTTTTGGACCCATATTTTGGACCCCTTTTTTTCGATGATAACACGATAGAATCCTGGAACTTTTTGCGTCACCAAGTAGCTCCCGTGGAGTTCTTCAAACGTGCAAAAACTCATCCCGATCTATCGAGCGGTTCAAAAGTTATGAGAGATTTTCTAAAAATCAACAAATTTTCATCGATTGAGTCAGAAATTTTTTCGAAAAATTTTACCATTTTCGAGGTCGAGTTAACACCGGATTCTTAGCATTTCAGACCCCAGGAACACGAAAATGAAGAGATATCCAAGAAATCTCTTCAAATAAAAAAGTTGAAAAATCGTCCAAACCACCAAAATTTTGCCCTTTCGATGCAAAATGCAACTTTCCAAAACTTTGGATGGCGATAACTCCGGAACTACAGGTCGTACGTGAATTCCCGTGGCACCGTTGGATTCCTCGTGAAATTCTGCATAAGATAGGACCAAATTAACCACAAAAAATTCAATAATAAAAAAGTTATAGGGGTCCTTACCTTTTCAAGAGAATTTTTGGACCCATATTTTGGACCCCTTTTTTTCGATGATAACACGATAGAATCCTGGAACTTTTTGCGTCACCAAGTAGCTCCCGTGGAGTTCTTCAAACGTGCAAAAACTCATCCCGATCTATCGAGCGGTTCAAAAGTTATGAGAGATTTTCTAAAAATCAACAAATTTTCATCGATTGAGTCAGAAATTTTTTCGAAAAATTTTACCATTTTCGAGGTCGAGTTAACACCGGATTCTTAGCATTTCAGACCCCAGGAACACGAAAATGAAGAGATATCCAAGAAATCTCTTCAAATAAAAAAGTTGAAAAATCGTCCAAACCACCAAAATTTTGCCCTTTCGATGCAAAATGCAACTTTCCAAAACTTTGGATGGCGATAACTCCGGAACTACAGGTCGTACGTGAATTCCCGTGGCACCGTTGGATTCCTCGTGAAATTCTGCATAAGATAGGACCAAATTAACCACAAAAAATTCAATAATAAAAAAGTTATAGGGGTCCTTACCTTTTCAAGAGAATTTTTGGACCCATATTTTGGACCCCTTTTTTTCGATGATAACACGATAGAATCCTGGAACTTTTTGCGTCACCAAGTAGCTCCCGTGGAGTTCTTCAAACGTGCAAAAACTCATCCCGATCTATCGAGCGGTTCAAAAGTTATGAGAGATTTTCTAAAAATCAACAAATTTTCATCGATTGAGTCAGAAATTTTTTCGAAAAATTTTACCATTTTCGAGGTCGAGTTAACACCGGATTCTTAGCATTTCAGACCCCAGGAACACGAAAATGAAGAGATATCCAAGAAATCTCTTCAAATAAAAAAGTTGAAAAATCGTCCAAACCACCAAAATTTTGCCCTTTCGATGCAAAATGCAACTTTCCAAAACTTTGGATGGCGATAACTCCGGAACTACAGGTCGTACGTGAATTCCCGTGGCACCGTTGGATTCCTCGTGAAATTCTGCATAAGATAGGACCAAATTAACCACAAAAAATTCAATAATAAAAAAGTTATAGGGGTCCTTACCTTTTCAAGAGAATTTTTGGACCCATATTTTGGACCCCTTTTTTTCGATGATAACACGATAGAATCCTGGAACTTTTTGCGTCACCAAGTAGCTCCCGTGGAGTTCTTCAAACGTGCAAAAACTCATCCCGATCTATCGAGCGGTTCAAAAGTTATGAGAGATTTTCTAAAAATCAACAAATTTTCATCGATTGAGTCAGAAATTTTTTCGAAAAATTTTACCATTTTCGAGGTCGAGTTAACACCGGATTCTTAGCATTTCAGACCCCAGGAACACGAAAATGAAGAGATATCCAAGAAATCTCTTCAAATAAAAAAGTTGAAAAATCGTCCAAACCACCAAAATTTTGCCCTTTCGATGCAAAATGCAACTTTCCAAAACTTTGGATGGCGATAACTCCGGAACTACAGGTCGTACGTGAATTCCCGTGGCACCGTTGGATTCCTCGTGAAATTCTGCATAAGATAGGACCAAATTAACCACAAAAAATTCAATAATAAAAAAGTTATAGGGGTCCTTACCTTTTCAAGAGAATTTTTGGACCCATATTTTGGACCCCTTTTTTTCGATGATAACACGATAGAATCCTGGAACTTTTTGCGTCACCAAGTAGCTCCCGTGGAGTTCTTCAAACGTGCAAAAACTCATCCCGATCTATCGAGCGGTTCAAAAGTTATGAGAGATTTTCTAAAAATCAACAAATTTTCATCGATTGAGTCAGAAATTTTTTCGAAAAATTTTACCATTTTCGAGGTCGAGTTAACACCGGATTCTTAGCATTTCAGACCCCAGGAACACGAAAATGAAGAGATATCCAAGAAATCTCTTCAAATAAAAAAGTTGAAAAATCGTCCAAACCACCAAAATTTTGCCCTTTCGATGCAAAATGCAACTTTCCAAAACTTTGGATGGCGATAACTCCGGAACTACAGGTCGTACGTGAATTCCCGTGGCACCGTTGGATTCCTCGTGAAATTCTGCATAAGATAGGACCAAATTAACCACAAAAAATTCAATAATAAAAAAGTTATAGGGGTCCTTACCTTTTCAAGAGAATTTTTGGACCCATATTTTGGACCCCTTTTTTTCGATGATAACACGATAGAATCCTGGAACTTTTTGCGTCACCAAGTAGCTCCCGTGGAGTTCTTCAAACGTGCAAAAACTCATCCCGATCTATCGAGCGGTTCAAAAGTTATGAGAGATTTTCTAAAAATCAACAAATTTTCATCGATTGAGTCAGAAATTTTTTCGAAAAATTTTACCATTTTCGAGGTCGAGTTAACACCGGATTCTTAGCATTTCAGACCCCAGGAACACGAAAATGAAGAGATATCCAAGAAATCTCTTCAAATAAAAAAGTTGAAAAATCGTCCAAACCACCAAAATTTTGCCCTTTCGATGCAAAATGCAACTTTCCAAAACTTTGGATGGCGATAACTCCGGAACTACAGGTCGTACGTGAATTCCCGTGGCACCGTTGGATTCCTCGTGAAATTCTGCATAAGATAGGACCAAATTAACCACAAAAAATTCAATAATAAAAAAGTTATAGGGGTCCTTACCTTTTCAAGAGAATTTTTGGACCCATATTTTGGACCCCTTTTTTTCGATGATAACACGATAGAATCCTGGAACTTTTTGCGTCACCAAGTAGCTCCCGTGGAGTTCTTCAAACGTGCAAAAACTCATCCCGATCTATCGAGCGGTTCAAAAGTTATGAGAGATTTTCTAAAAATCAACAAATTTTCATCGATTGAGTCAGAAATTTTTTCGAAAAATTTTACCATTTTCGAGGTCGAGTTAACACCGGATTCTTAGCATTTCAGACCCCAGGAACACGAAAATGAAGAGATATCCAAGAAATCTCTTCAAATAAAAAAGTTGAAAAATCGTCCAAACCACCAAAATTTTGCCCTTTCGATGCAAAATGCAACTTTCCAAAACTTTGGATGGCGATAACTCCGGAACTACAGGTCGTACGTGAATTCCCGTGGCACCGTTGGATTCCTCGTGAAATTCTGCATAAGATAGGACCAAATTAACCACAAAAAATTCAATAATAAAAAAGTTATAGGGGTCCTTACCTTTTCAAGAGAATTTTTGGACCCATATTTTGGACCCCTTTTTTTCGATGATAACACGATAGAATCCTGGAACTTTTTGCGTCACCAAGTAGCTCCCGTGGAGTTCTTCAAACGTGCAAAAACTCATCCCGATCTATCGAGCGGTTCAAAAGTTATGAGAGATTTTCTAAAAATCAACAAATTTTCATCGATTGAGTCAGAAATTTTTTCGAAAAATTTTACCATTTTCGAGGTCGAGTTAACACCGGATTCTTAGCATTTCAGACCCCAGGAACACGAAAATGAAGAGATATCCAAGAAATCTCTTCAAATAAAAAAGTTGAAAAATCGTCCAAACCACCAAAATTTTGCCCTTTCGATGCAAAATGCAAGTTTCCAAAACTTTGGATGGCGATAACTCCGGAACTACAGGTCGTACGTGAATTCCCGTGGCACCGTTGGATTCCTCGTGAAATTCTGCATAAGATAGGACCAAATTAACCACAAAAAATTCAATAATAAAAAAGTTATAGGGGTCCTTACCTTTTCAAGAGAATTTTTGGACCCATATTTTGGACCCCTTTTTTTCGATGATAACACGATAGAATCCTGGAACTTTTTGCGTCACCAAGTAGCTCCCGTGGAGTTCTTCAAACGTGCAAAAACTCATCCCGATCTATCGAGCGGTTCAAAAGTTATGAGAGATTTTCTAAAAATCAACAAATTTTCATCGATTGAGTCAGAAATTTTTTCGAAAAATTTTACCATTTTCGAGGTCGAGTTAACACCGGATTCTTAGCATTTCAGACCCCAGGAACACGAAAATGAAGAGATATCCAAGAAATCTCTTCAAATAAAAAAGTTGAAAAATCGTCCAAACCACCAAAATTTTGCCCTTTCGATGCAAAATGCAACTTTCCAAAACTTTGGATGGCGATAACTCCGGAACTACAGGTCGTACGTGAATTCCCGTGGCACCGTTGGATTCCTCGTGAAATTCTGCATAAGATAGGACCAAATTAACCACAAAAAATTCAATAATAAAAAAGTTATAGGGGTCCTTACCTTTTCAAGAGAATTTTTGGACCCATATTTTGGACCCCTTTTTTTCGATGATAACACGATAGAATCCTGGAACTTTTTGCGTCACCAAGTAGCTCCCGTGGAGTTCTTCAAACGTGCAAAAACTCATCCCGATCTATCGAGCGGTTCAAAAGTTATGAGAGATTTTCTAAAAATCAACAAATTTTCATCGATTGAGTCAGAAATTTTTTCGAAAAATTTTACCATTTTCGAGGTCGAGTTAACACCGGATTCTTAGCATTTCAGACCCCAGGAACACGAAAATGAAGAGATATCCAAGAAATCTCTTCAAATAAAAAAGTTGAAAAATCGTCCAAACCACCAAAATTTTGCCCTTTCGATGCAAAATGCAACTTTCCAAAACTTTGGATGGCGATAACTCCGGAACTACAGGTCGTACGTGAATTCCCGTGGCACCGTTGGATTCCTCGTGAAATTCTGCATAAGATAGGACCAAATTAACCACAAAAAATTCAATAATAAAAAAGTTATAGGGGTCCTTACCTTTTCAAGAGAATTTTTGGACCCATATTTTGGACCCCTTTTTTTCGATGATAACACGATAGAATCCTGGAACTTTTTGCGTCACCAAGTAGCTCCCGTGGAGTTCTTCAAACGTGCAAAAACTCATCCCGATCTATCGAGCGGTTCAAAAGTTATGAGAGATTTTCTAAAAATCAACAAATTTTCATCGATTGAGTCAGAAATTTTTTCGAAAAATTTTACCATTTTCGAGGTCGAGTTAACACCGGATTCTTAGCATTTCAGACCCCAGGAACACGAAAATGAAGAGATATCCAAGAAATCTCTTCAAATAAAAAAGTTGAAAAATCGTCCAAACCACCAAAATTTTGCCCTTTCGATGCAAAATGCAACTTTCCAAAACTTTGGATGGCGATAACTCCGGAACTACAGGTCGTACGTGAATTCCCGTGGCACCGTTGGATTCCTCGTGAAATTCTGCATAAGATAGGACCAAATTAACCACAAAAAATTCAATAATAAAAAAGTTATAGGGGTCCTTACCTTTTCAAGAGAATTTTTGGACCCATATTTTGGACCCCTTTTTTTCGATGATAACACGATAGAATCCTGGAACTTTTTGCGTCACCAAGTAGCTCCCGTGGAGTTCTTCAAACGTGCAAAAACTCATCCCGATCTATCGAGCGGTTCAAAAGTTATGAGAGATTTTCTAAAAATCAACAAATTTTCATCGATTGAGTCAGAAATTTTTTCGAAAAATTTTACCATTTTCGAGGTCGAGTTAACACCGGATTCTTAGCATTTCAGACCCCAGGAACACGAAAATGAAGAGATATCCAAGAAATCTCTTCAAATAAAAAAGTTGAAAAATCGTCCAAACCACCAAAATTTTGCCCTTTCGATGCAAAATGCAACTTTCCAAAACTTTGGATGGCGATAACTCCGGAACTACAGGTCGTACGTGAATTCCCGTGGCACCGTTGGATTCCTCGTGAAATTCTGCATAAGATAGGACCAAATTAACCACAAAAAATTCAATAATAAAAAAGTTATAGGGGTCCTTACCTTTTCAAGAGAATTTTTGGACCCATATTTTGGACCCCTTTTTTTCGATGATAACACGATAGAATCCTGGAACTTTTTGCGTCACCAAGTAGCTCCCGTGGAGTTCTTCAAACGTGCAAAAACTCATCCCGATCTATCGAGCGGTTCAAAAGTTATGAGAGATTTTCTAAAAATCAACAAATTTTCATCGATTGAGTCAGAAATTTTTTCGAAAAATTTTACCATTTTCGAGGTCGAGTTAACACCGGATTCTTAGCATTTCAGACCCCAGGAACACGAAAATGAAGAGATATCCAAGAAATCTCTTCAAATAAAAAAGTTGAAAAATCGTCCAAACCACCAAAATTTTGCCCTTTCGATGCAAAATGCAACTTTCCAAAACTTTGGATGGCGATAACTCCGGAACTACAGGTCGTACGTGAATTCCCGTGGCACCGTTGGATTCCTCGTGAAATTCTGCATAAGATAGGACCAAATTAACCACAAAAAATTCAATAATAAAAAAGTTATAGGGGTCCTTACCTTTTCAAGAGAATTTTTGGACCCATATTTTGGACCCCTTTTTTTCGATGATAACACGATAGAATCCTGGAACTTTTTGCGTCACCAAGTAGCTCCCGTGGAGTTCTTCAAACGTGCAAAAACTCATCCCGATCTATCGAGCGGTTCAAAAGTTATGAGAGATTTTCTAAAAATCAACAAATTTTCATCGATTGAGTCAGAAATTTTTTCGAAAAATTTTACCATTTTCGAGGTCGAGTTAACACCGGATTCTTAGCATTTCAGACCCCAGGAACACGAAAATGAAGAGATATCCAAGAAATCTCTTCAAATAAAAAAGTTGAAAAATCGTCCAAACCACCAAAATTTTGCCCTTTCGATGCAAAATGCAACTTTCCAAAACTTTGGATGGCGATAACTCCGGAACTACAGGTCGTACGTGAATTCCCGTGGCACCGTTGGATTCCTCGTGAAATTCTGCATAAGATAGGACCAAATTAACCACAAAAAATTCAATAATAAAAAAGTTATAGGGGTCCTTACCTTTTCAAGAGAATTTTTGGACCCATATTTTGGACCCCTTTTTTTCGATGATAACACGATAGAATCCTGGAACTTTTTGCGTCACCAAGTAGCTCCCGTGGAGTTCTTCAAACGTGCAAAAACTCATCCCGATCTATCGAGCGGTTCAAAAGTTATGAGAGATTTTCTAAAAATCAACAAATTTTCATCGATTGAGTCAGAAATTTTTTCGAAAAATTTTACCATTTTCGAGGTCGAGTTAACACCGGATTCTTAGCATTTCAGACCCCAGGAACACGAAAATGAAGAGATATCCAAGAAATCTCTTCAAATAAAAAAGTTGAAAAATCGTCCAAACCACCAAAATTTTGCCCTTTCGATGCAAAATGCAACTTTCCAAAACTTTGGATGGCGATAACTCCGGAACTACAGGTCGTACGTGAATTCCCGTGGCACCGTTGGATTCCTCGTGAAATTCTGCATAAGATAGGACCAAATTAACCACAAAAAATTCAATAATAAAAAAGTTATAGGGGTCCTTACCTTTTCAAGAGAATTTTTGGACCCATATTTTGGACCCCTTTTTTTCGATGATAACACGATAGAATCCTGGAACTTTTTGCGTCACCAAGTAGCTCCCGTGGAGTTCTTCAAACGTGCAAAAACTCATCCCGATCTATCGAGCGGTTCAAAAGTTATGAGAGATTTTCTAAAAATCAACAAATTTTCATCGATTGAGTCAGAAATTTTTTCGAAAAATTTTACCATTTTCGAGGTCGAGTTAACACCGGATTCTTAGCATTTCAGACCCCAGGAACACGAAAATGAAGAGATATCCAAGAAATCTCTTCAAATAAAAAAGTTGAAAAATCGTCCAAACCACCAATTTTTTTTTTTTTAAGTGCAGCAACAGAGTCTTATCTTAATTGTAATAGATAAATATTCAAGATTACCCGATCAAGGTCATATGGAAACGACGACCTTGAAACGTTTCTTGTCCGTAACTTTCTTATTTAACCACCGATTTTATTGCATTTATAACCCAACATGCATCAGTTCTCCCACCACCGGTTGCCCAAAAAAAAATACCCTTTCCCTTTTTCGTTTTTCACTCAGAAATTTTTCTAGATTTCTCGCTTATTTATTGACCGATTATCACGAGCAAAAATTGGATGAATTTCTTATTTTTAGGTTCAATTTTTGACTCTCTTGCTAACCCGCCGTAACTCCGTTATTTCTTGAGATTTTTACAGTTTTTACATGAAATAATTCAGAATCAATACATCTGACCTTGATTCTCAATTCGACCTCTTCTTTGCTATCGATATCAACTTTGACCTTGAAACGGTACGAGGACGCTTCCATTTGTGGCGTACCTCCAATAATATCTTAGATTAATTGTAGACTTACTAAAACAAAATAAAACTAAAAATGTCAATAATCAATCCTTCATTTTTCGTTCAAGAGAACCTACCATTTAAATGTGGCCCTTGTAGGTTATAATCAGGAAATTTTCTCAGCAAAAGTCTGCGACTCCCTCCTCCTTGATCACTTAACAGTCAACCACTATTCAATTAATTACGACTCTAATAAAATTTATTTTTAAAAACACGTTTTATAAGCACAGAAAAAGAACGTGCACAAAAAAACACCCCACGGTCACTTATCAGCACTTTGAACCGGCCCATCAATAATTAAAAAGAAGCGTACAATGATAGATCACATTAACGCACAAAGCAATAACATAGTTTTGGGAAAATTAACCAAAAACAAACAACTACGTCTCTAAATTATAAATCCAAAACTCATGTTGCTCAAAACTTGAAAAAATAACTAGTAAGAATAGAATTTCACTAGTACGGGCCTGTAATAGCAGCAAAACAATTAAACGGTGTGTGTAGCTCACAGAGTATTAATTATTAAAAATTACTTTTAAATTCTGAACACCCACACAGTTGTAATAAACGGCACCGAGCACCTGTGATGTCACAAAGAGACTAAAGAAGCGAACAACTGATTACGTGAAGAATTAAGAGTTTTTGTTGGCAGAGCAAAAAAATTGCTTTTTCTTCATTGCACTGATAAGAAAGTAAATTGTATTTATCCTGATGTTAAATATGTGCGCCCTCCCAACTTACAAGTACACAAGTCTTAAAATTTTCAAATAACTTGGGTCGTCAGGAACAGTTTGACATGTAATAACTGAATGCGTAAAGCACAATTTAATATTCTTAATATTGTTTTGTTCTCACTGAGGTTTAAAAGATTTCTACATTCATTAATTAATTATTGTTAAATATAAACCAAGTTCAAAATTTTTTAACAAGCGCCATGTAATTTTTTTTTTTAAATTTTCCGGTGGCACTCCTGTCACTGAACTTTTGTTGGTCGTTTTGCAATAATCTTGGTTTTACTGGTGCGTATTTGCTCTCATTGAAATATGGAAAGTCTTGGAGTTTTGAAGTTATTTCTTATACAGAGTGATCAGAAAGAATCCAAATCGAAGCAGGCGTTGAAAATTTTTGGGCACATCGTGGTGAAATTTTGTTGAACAAAAGCTTCAAGTTCATTGGCGCCGACAACTCGTGGTCTCAAACGTTATCAAGTAAGAAATTATAATGCGTGAATTTCTAATGTTGAAATTATAGCTCTTTAATTTTGTACCCAAGTGCAACGCCACTGTCACGATGTTGGGCGAGTGCATCACGTGACCGTTCAAGTACACTGGAGGAAATACCACCTCATTTTTATATCGACGAATGCAGCTGGATCGTAATAAAAATTGGGTAATTGCAAAATAATAAAGCCGTCATTTTGTATGGTGGTTAACTATGGCAGAACCTAATGCTGCACGAAACCACACTAACCAACCACATATTTTGAGTTCAAATCAAACGACGTTAAGAGTGCCGTCTGTTTTTTACGCTGCACGAAACATTTGTGAATCGTCCAGAACTAGAACAGATAAGTGGATAGCAGCATGAAAAACCTTCCATAAGAAAGCATTAAGTGGCTTTTTCAAATACTAGGGATTTTAGAAACTACGGTTGGTGCACCTTTCTAGTGACATTGCGGAATTTCAGTGCATTTATTAAATTAAATGATATTAAATATCCCTAGGATATATTGCATAGAAAATATAGTGACAATAATACATAATTGTTATCTTAATTTTTCTATAAAAGTGCCACATATGCAAAAGGAATTGAGGGCTGAGGATGTAGAAAAAAAAACTCAAAAACCAAGTCACGTTAGCATCCATTTAAAAAGAGTAATTGGGTTAGTAAAAAATAAATATGAAATTCTTCAAGGTATATTTCCGATTACCAGATTAAACACATATGCGAATGATTGATTGAAAATAACAATAAAACACAAAATGCAAACTTGTTTTTTATTTACATCTTCCTGTCGATATTGAAAATGTCTCCATCATCTTCTTTTCAACATATATAATGTAGTAAAAATGTCAGCTCCAACATCTAATTATTTCCCCTTCTTTTTTGGTAGTTATCTTTGGTTTTTCGTTCAGGCGTCGAAAATGCATGACCTAACATTAAAACAAATATTCCGATCGTTCATTTTTAATCTTACATTTGTACTACCATAACCTAACTTTTTCACCGAAGCACAGACTCTGCTTCGTAAACAGTAAAATTGTCAACTACAACATGTAATTATTTCCCCTTCTTTTTGGGTTATTATTCTTAGCGACGAGAGTTTTTCGTTCAGGCGTCGAAAATGCATGGCCTCAAATCAAAACAAACAACCCGATCGTTGAATTTCAATCATATATCTTTACTACCATAACCTAACTTTTTCACCGAAGCACACACTCTGCTTCATAAACAGTAAAAATGTCAGCTCCAACATGTAATTATTTCCCCTTCTTTTTTGGTTATTATCCGTGGGGACGAGAGTTTTTCGTTCAGGCGTCGAAAATGCATGACCTGAAATTAAAACAAATAATCCGACCGTTCAGTTTTGATCTTCCATTTATACTACCATAACCTAACTTTTTCACCGAAGCACAGACTCTGCTTCGTAAACAGTAAAACTGTCAACTCCAACATGTAATTATTTCCCCTTCTTTTTTGGTTATTATTCTTAGCGACGAGAGTTTTTCGTTCAGGCGTCGAAAATGCATGACCTAAAATCAAAACAAACAATCCGATCGTTGAATTTCAATCATATATCTTTACTACCATAACCTAACTTTTTCACCGAAGCACAGACTCTGCTTCGTAAACAGTAAAAATGTCAGCTCCAACATGTAATTATTTTCCCTTCTTTTTTGGTTATTATCCGTGGCGACGAGAGTTTTTCGTTCAGGCGTCGAAAATGCATGACCTGAAATTAAAACAAATAATCCGACCGTTCAGTGTTATTCTTACATTTATACTACCATAACCTAACTTTTTCACCCAAGTACAGACAGCCCTAAATTTCCCAAGTATATCGCGCTTTATGCGGTTCTTCTAACTGCTTGCAATAATTACTACATATATTCTAGCACTGGAACGTAATGAAAACGACCAAGTTCCGTTAAATTCTTTCCAACAACCTCCGAACGAAATGTGACGAACACAAGGGTCAGGGTCGACTGATGAGTGGTGACGTCATGCGCACGAGCTCAATTGTGACGTAACACTTGGCTAGTCTAAAAACCGCATCAAACATTCAGTGCTACCAACATTAAATAAATGAAACTAGCAACTAACCAACAGTTATTTAAATGTCACACAACTAACTGGTGAACACTGTTAAATTCAAATTACTCCATTGCGATTTTGTAGAATATGTTGAATTTAAACTTCAAATTTTTGAAATGTCGTTGTAATGGCACGTTTTAAACCGGATGTCCCGCGCTAAGGAATGCGAAGGTCAAGAGAGAAGTACCTGGAACGACCCTGGCGATAAGGGTAGGAGGGTGGAAAGACCCACGGAGAAGGACACTTTTTGTTCCGATCTTCTCGATAGAAAGACGTGACAAAAATTATTTCGCTTTTCTTGAAACTTTGTTTGAAAATTTCTTGGTTAAAATTGTTAGTTTTCCGGTTTGTTCTTGTGTAAGCTTTGTTCCTGATATAGACTTGTGTCTTTTCCCGTGGGGGCGACGGCAAGAGCGGACAGCAAATTGTTGAGAGGGTTTGTTGGTTGTAAACGTTTCTGCCCGAAAGGTATGTAATTTTATAATTGTAAATTGGAGAAGTGCCGAATCTGCTAGCGGCCAGGTACGGCGATGTTGAAACGGAATCGGCAGTTTTCTAAAGAAGTGGTGTTCTCTTTGAGCAATCGCAATCCGCGAAATTGTAAATTCCAGAACTCCGAGACCCCTTCTTTAGGCACCTGTTGTTCTGGCGTCAGATTTAGGGATTTTGTTTCGATTTTTGTAAAAGGGACGCCCAAATTTTGATGCGCTTCGCTTTTGCTTGTTTTTTTTTGCACGAGAATGTCGTTCCGACAAATAGGAAACACCAAAGGTCGCGATGTATTACGTAGGGCGGTTACAGATAAAAGTTTTGTAGTTGGTTTGTTTCAGAGAGATGAAAAGGAAAAAGGAAACTTGGAAATTTTGTTTTTTGTTGTGTTTTATGTGTTTTCAGCCCGTTTCCACGTGGGTTCAAAATTAATTAGAGGTGATCTCCGCAATTGATCTTCGCGTTGTTAGGGGAGAGAGATCGTTGAATGCGATGTTTTGTGTTTTGAAGGTGGTGAGGCTGGTGTGACGAGCGTATGAATGCATGTGGAGGGAATGAAAGTGTTAGAGGTTGGCCGGGTCAGGAACTCCAAATTCGATTAGAAAATCGGGTGTCGAAATGGACTGGAGCCCCATTGGTTGCTGCAAAGTTCGGCAAGGCCGAGTCCAAGCGTTGACTCGCCGTGGCTCGAGCCCTCCGTCCCCGGTTTCTTTAAGAGAGGTCATAATCCAAAGACCTAACTCTAAGACGAAAATATCCAAACCAAAGAGAACCAAGGAAAGCTCCGAAAATCCGCAGCAGAGTCTGAGGACGGAAATTATAACACGTTGTCAACCGCACAGTTTTGGTAAGATCAACCATTAATCGCCGCGTAGTACAGTTGCGTTACTTTGGTGGTTTCCGGAAATTCAGAGACAAACAAGCAATTGCGAACCTGTCCCCTGTCTTGTAAAATGTCGCATGCATATTTTTGTATAAATTGTATGTTATTTTGTATGTAATTTTCTTTTGTAAACGGAAGTAAATTTAAGGGAGTTTGGGAGTTTGACCGTGTAGGCAAGGTTTTTCCCCCTGTGGGTTTTAGTCCAGCCGGAATTGAAATTGTGATGGGGAAAATTTACTCACTCGCGAGGACTGTAGTTCGTTCTCTTTGATTCAAAATCTTGAAAACACCCTCACACAATGCAGTTCTAACGGTCCTTTGCTTTGTTAAATAATAGCTCATAAATTTCCTAAGTAAAGCCCCTAAATATAACTCTCTCTCTCATCTAGTTGTTTCATTACCCTCTTCCGCTTGTGTCGCTTTACCACGCTATATTTTTTTTAGACCGAGACCCGTTTTTTTTTGTGTCACAACGTAGGTTCCGACCATTTGACGATCACCGCCACCTTCTGCGTTTGAAAGTTTAAATTTTCGCGGTCACAAAACCCGCCATATTTTTTGTTGACTTTGTGCGCAGGTCCATTTTGCAAGGCGGGTCTTTTGGGTTATTACATCGTAAAGGTCGTAGATCGGAAGAAGTGTCTGAAGCGAATGTAAGAAATGCTTTGAAATTCTCGTCTGAAATTTGTTGTTATACTTGAAAAAGCCTTATGAAAGCTTATACAAATACAATATGGGAGATGAAACCCTGAAATACGTCATGTATCTTCTTAACGGTATCTTGTCAGCAGCCTTGAAGGGTAACCAATTTTTGGAACGTTCATTAATTTGTTCTTGTGTTCGCTTATCAGGAGTATATTACATAATCTGTTAGAGAACGCTGCATTTCAAGCAGTGAATGATTTTGATGGTGTTAAAAAGTGGTATAATGGATACCAAACGTTAAGTGAAGATGGGGCACCGATTTACAGTAGTTAGTCTCTTATAAGTTATTTGAGCAACAGTATTAAAGAAGGAAAAAAAATGTTTGACAATTATTGGACCAAGTCAGGCTTACTGGATATTTTAGAAGAATTGCTTATGAATCATAAGAGAGAATCGACAAACTTATTAAGGACGAGAATATTTCAATAGTAGTAGCTGAGCCAACAGTTCGTAATATATTGGAATTGAAAAATACGTTTTCTTTTCCATCTGGTAAGTTGATTGAGGAACAAGTCAATTTCTTCTTGCAGCTACTGTGGGATGATGGCTTGTTGAATGCAATTGAGAAGAATGGGAATACTGTAGTACCAAAGATACCAAATTTTGAGATTAAGAAGGAAATCCAACGTAAATGTTACACTCAATCGCTTTTTGAAGCCAAGTATAAGCTCAAACCTGAGAATATAAAGAGAGGCATACAAGCACTGAATCAACTGCTACAAATAGCAAGTAATGAAGAAGAAAGCGATGAAGAAGAAAGTGCTGAAGATGAAAGTGAAATAAAGGAATCTGAGGAAGGGAGAACTGAAAAATGTGAAAAAGCAATGCGCAACGTTGTTAATGTGGTTTCACTTCTTTTCTCCGGTGATGCGGCAATTCCAGTTAATGAGTCAGAGTTACATCACATACTGTTTTACTTAACATATAATAATGAGCTTTTTAGAACAGAGTCTAGCAGGCAAGTTGTGAAAGTATCAGAAGAGTTGCGAGATGCCGACAAACTTATGAAGCTTTATCCACACCAGGCTAAGACAAGTTCTCAAAGTAACGGAAAAGAGAAACGTGGAAGAAAAAAAGAGCGTGACTCATGGAACAGGTGGAGTCATATTGGAATTAAAATTACTCAATACGGATAAAGCAAAGGAAAATTCAATACATGCTTTTTGTCAAAGACGAGTATAAGCATGTTAGAACCAAATTCTATGTTGGTTTGTGTTTTAAAAAAAAAATGGATGTGGCAGCGCATTACTTAGTCGACATTATTGATATAAATAAAGCAAACATTGTATGTACAAATGTACAAAACGAATAATTTTTTTTTTTATATTTTTTCTTTTTTTGTTTACTACGTATATGTATTTTCATTTCAGTTAGTTGATAAAATAATCTGAGAACCTTTGTATATTTTATTAATAATAAGCCAACTGATAGATTTGACATAAAAGTAATAGACTCTTAATTGTATCACAAACGATGCTATTTAGAAATGTTAATTTAACACAATAGTGTCCTGGGTCATGAGCCGAAGACGAATTCAAGATTGATCGTTGTGCCGATGATTCTGTGCCAATAAACCGTATAAGCTGTCGTCAAAGAGAAGATGCTATAAGAATAGATTGACTCTGTAAACATTGAGGTGTTGAAAACCGAGGGATATGAATAAGAATTTACTATTTACATGTAGACGAAGAAGACAAAGTATGGAAAAATTTTAACTTCCCCAATTTGACATTCTTGGGGTAATTTTGCATTATTTTGGGAAATTTTAACCGTTTTTTAATGTGCCCAATTTTTGTTGTTTTGTACTTGTGAAATCTTATAGTGGCTAGTTTTTTTTTCAAGTTTTGGGTTTTTGATTTAGAGAGGTGGTTGTCTGTTTATCGTTTAATTTTCCTAACACTATGTCATTGCTTTGTACGTTAATGTGACCTATCATTGCACGCTTCTTTTTAATTATTGATGGACCGGTTCGAAGTGATGATAAGTAGTGATCGGCGCTTCGGAGTTTAAAACTGTGTAGCTCAGCACACACCTGTAAATGAATCACAGCGGCACAGCGCCGATCAGTTAAGGTGGGCGACTGGACTGCATAGAAATAATGAGCTATCACTTGTTTTTTCGGTGCTATTAACAGCGCTTGATCAACAGTGCACGCCTATGGATTAAAACCTCGACGCCGAACACTGATGATAAGTGACCGTGGGGTGATTTTTTGTGGACGTTCTTTTTCTATTTATCTAACGTGTTTTTAAAAATAAATTTTATTAGAGTCGTATTTAATTATATAGTGGTTGATTGTTAAGTGAGCAAGGAGGAGGAGTTGCAGACTTGTGCTGAGATGATATCCTGATTATAACCTACAAGTTTTTCTTGAACGAAAAATGAAGAACAGAATACTATCGCCAAAGTACGAACGCGAAACTTGCGTCTTGTTGACTGGCGATGTCCATAGTCACTGGCGCTGTTATCAAACACAATATGACCACATTGTATATGCTCATTCCTACGTATCTCGAGTTGTTAATTTGTTTGTTTTTCACTGATCGCGTTTCATAGGCCAAGAACAATCCGAAGATCTGAAAACGACAATTTTATACAGAGTGGTTACAAAATCAGTTTCGACATTACCAGAACTAGTCCTTTATAGGCATAGATGACAGACAACCAAATGTTGTTGTGGTGATTTTCGCAGTGTTCTAGTTCCGGTCTGATCTTGGAGTCGTCGCTCGATAATTCTGGCTCCTCCAGCGGAAACTGTTAGATTCTTCTTTGCAACGGATCGTGGAGTTGCCAGGCTACCATGAACACGAAGTCAACAACAAGAAAACCAGAAACCATGGAGTAAAGCTTCCAGGGTTCTACTTTTTTCTACAAAAGAAACAAATCATGTTAGGTTTTACGCGTTTCTGCTCAGTTTTAAGTCGGGCCCAGACGACTGGTGTACTTGCCAAGTGAACCGGCTCACAGGAAGCAGTAACAAGTAAAGGCGTTTACATGACATGTACAGTAAGCCAACTAGATACAATTTTGGGGGGATGAATAGTCGAAAGTTGAGCATACTTGATATCTCTTTGACTTGTGTCATTTTTATCGAGAGACGATGGGACCGTGACCAGGACCCACCATCGACCAGTTGACAAATATTGGCCAAGTACACCACGTGCGGGGAAAGCAGAAAAGCCACAAAAAACCGCAAAAATTGCCACGAAAAAGCGTCCAAATGGCCACAAAAACGGTAAAAACCAAGGTGAGGGGTGAGGAGACGTGCGGGGAAAGCAGAAAAGCCACAAAAAAACGGTAAACATTGACACAAAAAAAGCTTATAAAGAGCCACAAAAACGCTAAAAGTCCACGGTGAGGGGTGAGGAGACGTGCGGGGAAAGCAGAAAAGCCACAAAAAACCGCAAAAATTGCTACAAAAAAGCGTACAAATGGCCACAAAAACGCTAAAAATACATGGTGAGGGGCGAGGAGAGGCAAAGAGAGTGCAGAAAAAGTAATAGAAATTGCCACAAAAAATCGTCTAAATGGTCACAAAAACGTTAAAAACTTAAGATAAGGAGTGAGGAGAGCCGAAGAGAGAGCAGAAAATGTTGGAAGACATCGCAAAAATTGACAAAAAAAACAAGCATAAACATGGACACAAAAAAACAGTAAAACCCATGTCAAGAAAAAAATCCGAAAAATAGTCACAATAAGCCAAGCAATTTCAAAAAATTAACGTAGTTTTCATAGCCACTTTTGCCTTTTATTTTGGCCTTCGTTTTTTTTTGTGACCGTTTTTATGCTTTTCTATGCTTTTTTTTTTCCTTTGATAAGTTAAAATTTTCTTTAAACATCATTATGTTGATATTTACGTTCTTTTTTCGCTTTTTTTAAAGTTTTTATAGCTGCTTTTACGCTTTCCGTTTTTTATTCAAAATGATTTAAAGATTTTGTGGGCATCTTAACGGGTTCAGTAATAGCCTTTGTAGTCGTTCTGTTGCTTTTCTGTAGTTTTGCACTTTTCTTCTTGTACCTTCTCGTTTTCAGCAAGATCGTGGCTCTTATACATTTTTTTTCCTTTTTTTTGTTTGTTCGTATTTCTTTACGTCTTTTCAAGATTTGTTATGTATTTCTTATAACAATTCTTAGGGTGTTTTGTTGCTTTTCTTCTTTGTTTTTGTATCTCCTCGTTTTTCGCTTCTCGCTGTAACTTTTGTGTGTTTTGTTCCCTACCACCTTGACTCCACCTCTAAACATTTACCTTTTCTGTTTTTTTTTTCACCCTTTTCTGCCCATTTTGGACTTTAAATAGCTTCAGCATTTTACGGTGTAAAAACAGGTTAAGATGCAAACAGTAATTTTGATAGTTCGGACTTAATAAATAAGACACCCAATATATTGTATGTATTTTTAATTTATTTCAAAAACGGAAACAAATGCAGATTAGTACAAAGACGAGTAGAATTGTGTATTCCGATGATAACTCCGTTCAAACACGAATATTGCTTCATTTAGTACTTAATTCAATTCAGTGCATAACAGATGTTTCGGTTGCATTTTCGAAATTAGGTCTTGTTCGATATTACGTGCACGAGAATGGCAAACAAGAGTAGCGAGGAATACTTAGAAGACTTATTTCAGTAATTAATTACTAAAGAATTTAATTTAGCACCCTTTTTTTTGATGATAACACGATAGAATCCTGGAACTTTTTGCGTCACCAAGTAGCTCCCGTGGAGTTCTTCAAACGTGCAAAAACTCATCCCGATCTATCGAGCGGTTCAAAAGTTATGAGAGATTTTCTAAAAATCAACAAATTTTCATCGATTGAGTCAGAAATTTTTTCGAAAAATTTTACCATTTTCGAGGTCGAGTTAACACCGGATTCTTAGCATTTCAGACCCCAGGAACACGAAAATGAAGAGATATCCAAGAAATCTCTTCAAATAAAAAAGTTGAAAAATCGTCCAAACCACCAAAATTTTGCCCTTTCGATGCAAAATGCAACTTTCCAAAACTTTGGATGGCGATAACTCCGGAACTACAGGTCGTACGTGAATTCCCGTGGCACCGTTGGATTCCTCGTGAAATTCTGCATAAGATAGGACCAAATTAACCACAAAAAATTCAATAATAAAAAAGTTATAGGGGTCCTTACCTTTTCAAGAGAATTTTTGGACCCATATTTTGGACCCCTTTTTTTCGATGATAACACGATAGAATCCTGGAACTTTTTGCGTCACCAAGTAGCTCCCGTGGAGTTCTTCAAACGTGCAAAAACTCATCCCGATCTATCGAGCGGTTCAAAAGTTATGAGAGATTTTCTAAAAATCAACAAATTTTCATCGATTGAGTCAGAAATTTTTTCGAAAAATTTTACCATTTTCGAGGTCGAGTTAACACCGGATTCTTAGCATTTCAGACCCCAGGAACACGAAAATGAAGAGATATCCAAGAAATCTCTTCAAATAAAAAAGTTGAAAAATCGTCCAAACCACCAAAATTTTGCCCTTTCGATGCAAAATGCAACTTTCCAAAACTTTGGATGGCGATAACTCCGGAACTACAGGTCGTACGTGAATTCCCGTGGCACCGTTGGATTCCTCGTGAAATTCTGCATAAGATAGGACCAAATTAACCACAAAAAATTCAATAATAAAAAAGTTATAGGGGTCCTTACCTTTTCAAGAGAATTTTTGGACCCATATTTTGGACCCCTTTTTTTCGATGATAACACGATAGAATCCTGGAACTTTTTGCGTCACCAAGTAGCTCCCGTGGAGTTCTTCAAACGTGCAAAAACTCATCCCGATCTATCGAGCGGTTCAAAAGTTATGAGAGATTTTCTAAAAATCAACAAATTTTCATCGATTGAGTCAGAAATTTTTTCGAAAAATTTTACCATTTTCGAGGTCGAGTTAACACCGGATTCTTAGCATTTCAGACCCCAGGAACACGAAAATGAAGAGATATCCAAGAAATCTCTTCAAATAAAAAAGTTGAAAAATCGTCCAAACCACCAAAATTTTGCCCTTTCGATGCAAAATGCAACTTTCCAAAAGTTTGGATGGCGATAACTCCGGAACTACAGGTCGTACGTGAATTCCCGTGGCACCGTTGGATTCCTCGTGAAATTCTGCATAAGATAGGACCAAATTAACCACAAAAAATCCAATAATAAAAAAGTTATAGGGGTCCTTACCTTTTCAAGAGAATTTTTGGACCCATACTTTGGACCCCTTTTTTTCGATGATAACACGATAGAAGCCTGGAACTTTTTGCGTCACCAAGTAGCTCCCGTGGAGTTCTTCAAACGTGCAAAAACTCATCCCGATCTATCGAGCGGTTCAAAAGTTATGAGACATTTTCTAAAAATCAACAAATTTTCATCGATTGAGTCAGAAATTTTTTCGAAAAATTTTACCATTTTCGAGGTCGAGTTAACACCGGATTCTTAGCATTTCAGACCCCAGGAACACGAAAATGAAGAGATATCCAAGAAATCTCTTCAAATAAAAAAGTTGAAAAATCGTCCAAATCACCAAAATTTTGCCCTTTCGATGCAAAATGCAACTTTCCAAAAGTTTGGATGGCGATAACTCCGGAACTACAGGTCGTACGTGAATTCCCGTGACACCGTTGGATTCCTCGTGAAATTCTGCATAAGATAGGACCAAATTAACCACAAAAAATCCAATAATAAAAAAGTTATAGGGGTCCTTACCTTTTCAAGAGAATTTTTGGACCCATACTTTGGACCCCTTTTTTTCGATGATAACACGATAGAATCCTGGAACTTTTTGCGTCACCAAGTAGCTCCCGTGGAGTTCTTCAAACGTGCAAAAACTCATCCCGATCTATCGAGCGGTTCAAAAGTTATGAGAGATTTTCTAAAAATCAACAAATTTTCATCGATTGAGTCAGAAATTTTTTCGAAAAATTTTACCATTTTCGAGGTCGAGTTAACACCGGATTCTTAGCATTTCAGACCCCAGGAACACGAAAATGAAGAGATATCCAAGAAATCTCTTCAAATAAAAAAGTTGAAAAATCGTCCAAATCACCAAAATTTTGCCCTTTCGATGCAAAATGCAACTTTCCAAAAGTTTGGATGGCGATAACTCCGGAACTACAGGTCGTACGTGAATTCCCGTGGCACCGTTGGATTCCTCGTGAAATTCTGCATAAGATAGGACCAAATTAACCACAAAAAATCCAATAATAAAAAAGTTATAGGGGTCCTTACCTTTTCAAGAGAATTTTTGGACCCATACTTTGGACCCCTTTTTTTCGATGATAACACGATAGAATCCTGGAACTTTTCGCGTCACCAAGTAGCTCCCGTGGAGTTCTTCAAACGTGCAAAAACTCATCCCGATCTATCGAGCGGTTCAAAAGCTATGAGAGATTTTCTAAAAATCAACAAATTTTCATCGATTGAGTCAGAAATTTTTTCGAAAAATTTTACCATTTTCGAGGTCGAGTTAACACCGGATTCTTAGCATTTCAGACCCCAGGAACACGAAAATGAAGAGATATCCAAGAAATCTCTTCAAATAAAAAAGTTGAAAAATCGTCCAAATCACCAAAATTTTGCCCTTTCGATGCAAAATGCAACTTTCCAAAAGTTTGGATGGCGATAACTCCGGAACTACAGGTCGTACGTGAATTCCCGTGGCACCGTTGGATTCCTCGTGAAATTCTGCATAAGATAGGACCAAATTAACCACAAAAAATCCAATAATAAAAAAGTTATAGGGGTCCTTACCTTTTCAAGAGAATTTTTGGACCCATACTTTGGACCCCTTTTTTTCGATGATAACACGATAGAATCCTGGAACTTTTTGCGTCACCAAGTAGCTCCCGTGGAGTTCTTCAAACGTGCAAAAACTCATCCCGATCTATCGAGCGGTTCAAAAGCTATGAGAGATTTTCTAAAAATCAACAAATTTTCATCGATTGAGTCAGAAATTTTTTCGAAAAATTTTACCATTTTCGAGGTCGAGTTAACACCGGATTCTTAGCATTTCAGACCCCAGGAACACGAAAATGAAGAGATATCCAAGAAATCTCTTCAAATAAAAAAGTTGAAAAATCGTCCAAATCACCAAAATTTTGCCCTTTCGATGCAAAATGCAACTTTCCAAAACTTTGGATGGCGATAACTCCGGAACTACAGGTCGTACGTGAATTCCCGTGGCACCGTTGGATTCCTCGTGAAATTCTGCATAAGATAGGACCAAATTAACCACAAAAAATCCAATAATAAAAAAGTTATAGGGGTCCTTACCTTTTCAAGAGAATTTTTGGACCCATACTTTGGACCTTTTTTTTTCGATGATAACACGATAGAAGCCTGGAACTTTTTGCGTCACCAAGTAGCTCCCGTGGAGTTCTTCAAACGTGCAAAAACTCATCCCGATCTATCGAGCGGTTCAAAAGTTATGAGAGATTTTCTAAAAATCAACAAATTTTCATCGATTGAGTCAGAAATTTTTTCGAAAAATTTTACCATTTTCGAGGTCGAGTTAACACCGGATTCTTAGCATTTCAGACCCCAGGAACACGAAAATGAAGAGATATCCAAGAAATCTCTTCAAATAAAAAAGTTGAAAAATCGTCCAAATCACCAAAATTTTGCCCTTTCGATGCAAAATGCAGCTTTCCAAAACTTTGGATGGCGATAACTCCGGAACTACAGGTCGTACGTGAATTCCCGTGGCACCGTTGGATTCCTCGTGAAATTCTGCATAAGATAGGACCAAATTAACCACAAAAAATCCAATAATAAAAATGTTATAGGGGTCCTTACCTTTTCAATAGAATTTTTGGACCCATATTTTGGACCCCTTTTTTTCGATGATAACACGATAGAATCCTGGAACTTTTTGCGTCACCAAGTAGCTCCCGTGGAGTTCTTCAAACGTGCAAAAACTCATCCCGATCTATCGAGCGGTTCAAAAGTTATGAGAGATTTTCTAAAAATCAACAAATTTTCATCGATTGAGTCAGAAATTTTTTCGAAAAATTTTACCATTTTCGAGGTCGAGTTAACACCGGATTCTTAGCATTTCAGACCCCAGGAACACGAAAATGAAGAGATATCCAAGAAATCTCTTCAAATAAAAAAGTTGAAAAATCGTCCAAATCACCAAAATTTTGCCCTTTCGATGCAAAATGCAACTTTCCAAAATTTTGGATGGCGATAACTCCGGAACTACAGGTCGTACGTGAATTCCCGTGGCACCGTTGGATTCCTCGTGAAATTCTGCATAAGATAGGACCAAATTAACCACAAAAAATCCAATAATAAAAATGTTATAGGGGTCCTTACCTTTTCAATAGAATTTTTGGACCCATATTTTGGACCCCTTTTTTTCGATGATAACACGATAGAATCCTGGAACTTTTTGCGTCACCAAGTAGCTCCCGTGGAGTTCTTCAAACGTGCAAAAACTCATCCCGATCTATCGAGCGGTTCAAAAGTTATGAGAGATTTTCTAAAAATCAACAAATTTTCATCGATTGAGTCAGAAATTTTTTCGAAAAATTTTACCATTTTCGAGGTCGAGTTAACACCGGATTCTTAGCATTTCAGACCCCAGGAACACGAAAATGAAGAGATATCCAAGAAATCTCTTCAAATAAAAAAGTTGAAAAATCGTCCAAACCACCAAAATTTTGCCCTTTCGATGCAAAATGCAACTTTCCAAAACTTTGGATGGCGATAACTCCGGAACTACAGGTCGTACGTGAATTCCCGTGGCACCGTTGGATTCCTCGTGAAATTCTGCATAAGATAGGACCAAATTAACCACAAAAAATCCAATAATAAAAAAGTTATAGGGGTCCTTACCTTTTCAAGAGAATTTTTGGACCCATATTTTGGACCCCTTTTTTTCGATGATAACACGATAGAATCCTGGAACTTTTTGCGTCACCAAGTAGCTCCCGTGGAGTTCTTCAAACGTGCAAAAACTCATCCCGATCTATCGAGCGGTTCAAAAGTTATGAGAGATTTTCTAAAAATCAACAAATTTTCATCGATTGAGTCAGAAATTTTTTCGAAAAATTTTACCATTTTCGAGGTCGAGTTAACACCGGATTCTTAGCATTTCAGACCCCAGGAACACGAAAATGAAGAGATATCCAAGAAATCTCTTCAAATAAAAAAGTTGAAAAATCGTCCAAACCACCAAAATTTTGCCCTTTCGATGCAAAATGCAACTTTCCAAAACTTTGGATGGCGATAACTCCGGAACTACAGGTCGTACGTGAATTCCCGTGGCACCGTTGGATTCCTCGTGAAATTCTGCATAAGATAGGACCAAATTAACCACAAAAAATCCAATAATAAAAAAGTTATAGGGGTCCTTACTTTTTCAAGAGAATTTTTGGACCCATATTTTGGACCCTTTTTTTTCGATGATAACACGATAGAATCCTGGAACTTTTTGCGTCACCAAGTAGCTCCCGTGGAGTTCTTCAAACGTGCAAAAACTCATCCCGATCTATCGAGCGGTTCAAAAGTTATGAGAGATTTTCTAAAAATCAACAAATTTTCATCGATTGAGTCAGAAATTTTTTCGAAAAATTTTACCATTTTCGAGGTCGAGTTAACACCGGATTCTTAGCATTTCAGACCCCAGGAACACGAAAATGAAGAGATATCCAAGAAATCTCTTCAAATAAAAAAGTTGAAAAATCGTCCAAACCACCAAAATTTTGCCCTTTCGATGCAAAATGCAACTTTCCAAAACTTTGGATGGCGATAACTCCGGAACTACAGGTCGTACGTGAATTCCCGTGGCACCGTTGGATTCCTCGTGAAATTCTGCATAAGATAGGACCAAATTAACCACAAAAAATCCAATAATAAAAAAGTTATAGGGGTCCTTACCTTTTCAAGAGAATTTTTGGACCCATACTTTGGACCCCTTTTTTTCGATGATAACACGATAGAATCCTGGAACTTTTTGCGTCACCAAGTAGCTCCCGTGGAGTTCTTCAAACGTGCAAAAACTCATCCCGATCTATCGAGCGGTTCAAAAGTTATGAGAGATTTTCTAAAAATCAACAAATTTTCATCGATTGAGTCAGAAATTTTTTCGAAAAATTTTACCATTTTCGAGGTCGAGTTAACACCGGATTCTTAGCATTTCAGACCCCAGGAACACGAAAATGAAGAGATATCCAAGAAATCTCTTCAAATAAAAAAGTTGAAGAATCGTCCAAACCACCAAAATTTTGCCCTTTCGATGCAAAATGCAACTTTCCAAAACTTTGGATGGCGATAACTCCGGAACTACAGGTCGTACGTGAATTCCCGTGGCACCGTTGGATTCCTCGTGAAATTCTGCATAAGATAGGACCAAATTAACCACAAAAAATCCAATAATAAAAAAGTTATAGGGGTCCTTACCTTTTCAAGAGAATTTTTGGACCCATATTTTGGACTCCTTTTTTTCGATGATAACACGATAGAATCCAGGAACTTTTTGCGTCACCAAGTAGCTCCCGTGGAGTTCTTCAAACGTGCAAAAACTCATCCCGATCTATCGAGCGGTTCAAAAGTTATGAGAGATTTTCTAAAAATCAACAAATTTTCATCGATTGAGTCAGAAATTTTTTCGAAAAATTTTACCATTTTCGAGGTCGAGTTAACACCGGATTCTTAGCATTTCAGACCCCAGGAACACGAAAATGAAGAGATATCCAAGAAATCTCTTCAAATAAAAAAGTTGAAAAATCGTCCAAACCACCAAAATTTTGCCCTTTCGATGCAAAATGCAACTTTCCAAAACTTTGGATGGCGATAACTCCGGAACTACAGGTCGTACGTGAATTCCCGTGGCACCGTTGGATTCCTCGTGAAATTCTGCATAAGATAGGACCAAATTAACCACAAAAATCCAATAATAAAAAAGTTATAGGGGTCCTTACCTTTTCAAGAGAATTTTTGGACCCATATTTTGGACCCCTTTTTTTCGATGATAACACGATAGAATCCTGGAACTTTTTGCGTCACCAAGTAGCTCCCGTGGAGTTCTTCAAACGTGCAAAAACTCATCCCGATCTATCGAGCGGTTCAAAAGTTATGAGAGATTTTCTAAAAATCAACAAATTTTCATCGATTGAGTCAGAAATTTTTTCGAAAAATTTTACCATTTTCGAGGTCGAGTTAACACCGGATTCTTAGCATTTCAGACCCCAGGAACACGAAAATGAAGAGATATCCAAGAAATCTCTTCAAATAAAAAAGTTGAAAAATCGTCCAAACCACCAAAATTTTGCCCTTTCGATGCAAAATGCAACTTTCCAAAACTTTGGATGACGATAACTCCGGAACTACAGGTCGTACGTGAATTCCCGTGGCACCGTTGGATTCCTCGTGAAATTCTGCATAAGATAGGACCAAATTAACCACAAAAAATCCAATAATAAAAAAGTTATAGGGGTCCTTACCTTTTCAAGAGAATTTTTGGACCCATATTTTGGACCCCTTTTTTTCGATGATAACACGATAGAATCCTGGAACTTTTTGCGTCACCAAGTAGCTCCCGTGGAGTTCTTCAAACGTGCAAAAACTCATCCCGATCTATCGAGCGGTTCAAAAGTTATGAGAGATTTTCTAAAAATCAAGAAATTTTTTCGAAAAATTTTACCATTTTCGAGGTCGAGTTAACACCGGATTCTTAGCATTTCAGACCCCAGGAACACGAAAATGAAGAGATATCCAAGAAATCTCTTCAAATAAAAAAGTTGAAAAATCGTCCAAACCACCAAAATTTTGCCCTTTCGATGCAAAATGCAACTTTCCAAAACTTTGGATGGCGATAACTCCGGAACTACAGGTCGTACGTGAATTCCCGTGGCACCGTTGGATTCCTCGTGAAATTCTGCATAAGATAGGACCAAATTAACCACAAAAAATCCAATAATAAAAAAGTTATAGGGGTCCTTACCTTTTCAAGAGAATTTTTGGACCCATATTTTGGACCCCTTTTTTTCGATGATAACACGATAGAATCCTGGAACATTTTGCGTCACCAAGTAGCACCCGTGGGGTTCTTCAAACGTGCAAAAACTCATCCCGATCTATCGAGCGGTTCAAAAGTTATGAGAGATTTTCTAAAAATCAACAAATTTTCATCGATTGAGTCAGAAATTTTTTCGAAAAATTTTACCATTTTCGAGGTCGAGTTAACACCGGATTCTTAGCATTTCAGACCCCAGGAACACGAAAATGAAGAGATATCCAAGAAATCTCTTCAAATAAAAAAGTTTAAAAATCGTCCAAACCACCAAAATTTTGCCCTTTCGATGCAAAATGCAACTTTCCAAAACTTTGGATGGCGATAACTCCGGAACTACAGGTCGTACGTGAATTCCCGTGGCACCGTTGGATTCCTCGTGAAATTCTGCATAAGATAGGACCAAATTAACCACAAAAAATCCAATAATAAAAAAGTTATAGGGGTCCTTACCTTTTCAAGAGAATTTTTGGACCCATATTTTGGACCCCTTTTTTTCGATGATAACACGATAGAATCCTGGAACATTTTGCGTCACCAAGTAGCACCCGTGGGGTTCTTCAAACGTGCAAAAACTCATCCCGATCTATCGAGCGGTTCAAAAGTTATGAGAGATTTTCTAAAAATCAACAAATTTTCATCGATTGAGTCAGAAATTTTTTCGAAAAATTTTACCATTTTCGAGGTCGAGTTAACACCGGATTCTTAGCATTTCAGACCCCAGGAACACGAAAATGAAGAGATATCCAAGAAATCTCTTCAAATAAAAAAGTTTAAAAATCGTCCAAACCACCAAAATTTTGCCCTTTCGATGCAAAATGCAACTTTCCAAAACTTTGGATGGCGATAACTCCGGAACTACAGGTCGTACGTGAATTCCCGTGGCACCGTTGGATTCCTCGTGAAATTCTGCATAAGATAGGACCAAATTAACCACAAAAAATCCAATAATAAAAAAGTTATAGGGGTCCTTACCTTTTCAAGAGAATTTTTGGACCCATATTTTGGACCCCTTTTTTTCGATGATAACACGATAGAATCCTGGAACTTTTTGCGTCACCAAGTAGCTCCCGTGGAGTTCTTCAAACGTGCAAAAACTCATCCCGATCTATCGAGCGGTTCAAAAGTTATGAGAGATTTTCTAAAAATCAACAAATTTTCATCGATTGAGTCAGAAATTTTTTCGAAAAATTTTACCATTTTCGAGGTCGAGTTAACACCGGATTCTTAGCATTTCAGACCCCAGGAACACGAAAATGAAGAGATATCCAAGAAATCTCTTCAAATAAAAAAGTTGAAAAATCGTCCAAACCACCAAAATTTTGCCCTTTCGATGCAAAATGCAACTTTCCAAAACTTTGGATGGCGATAACTCCGGAACTACAGGTCGTACGTGAATTCCCGTGGCACCGTTGGATTCCTCGTGAAATTCTGCATAAGATAGGACCAAATTAACCACAAAAAATCCAATAATAAAAAAGTTATAGGGGTCCTTACCTTTTCAAGAGAATTTTTGGACCCATATTTTGGACCCCTTTTTTTCGATGATAACACGATAGAATCCTGGAACATTTTGCGTCACCAAGTAGCACCCGTGGGGTTCTTCAAACGTGCAAAAACTCATCCCGATCTATCGAGCGGTTCAAAAGTTATGAGAGATTTTCTAAAAATCAACAAATTTTCATCGATTGAGTCAGAAATTTTTTCGAAAAATTTTACCATTTTCGAGGTCGAGTTAACACCGGATTCTTAGCATTTCAGACCCCAGGAACACGAAAATGAAGAGATATCCAAGAAATCTCTTCAAATAAAAAAGTTTAAAAATCGTCCAAACCACCAAAATTTTGCCCTTTCGATGCAAAATGCAACTTTCCAAAACTTTGGATGGCGATAACTCCGGAACTACAGGTCGTACGTGAATTCCCGTGGCACCGTTGGATTCCTCGTGAAATTCTGCATAAGATAGGACCAAATTAACCACAAAAAATCCAATAATAAAAAAGTTATAGGGGTCCTTACCTTTTCAAGAGAATTTTTGGACCCATATTTTGGACCCCTTTTTTTCGATGATAACACGATAGAATCCTGGAACATTTTGCGTCACCAAGTAGCACCCGTGGGGTTCTTCAAACGTGCAAAAACTCATCCCGATCTATCGAGCGGTTCAAAAGTTATGAGAGATTTTCTAAAAATCAACAAATTTTCATCGATTGAGTCAGAAATTTTTTCGAAAAATTTTACCATTTTCGAGGTCGAGTTAACACCGGATTCTTAGCATTTCAGACCCCAGGAACACGAAAATGAAGAGATATCCAAGAAATCTCTTCAAATAAAAAAGTTTAAAAATCGTCCAAACCACCAAAATTTTGCCCTTTCGATGCAAAATGCAACTTTCCAAAACTTTGGATGGCGATAACTCCGGAACTACAGGTCGTACGTGAATTCCCGTGGCACCGTTGGATTCCTCGTGAAATTCTGCATAAGATAGGACCAAATTAACCACAAAAAATCCAATAATAAAAAAGTTATAGGGGTCCTTACCTTTTCAAGAGAATTTTTGGACCCATATTTTGGACCCCTTTTTTTCGATGATAACACGATAGAATCCTGGAACTTTTTGCGTCACCAAGTAGCTCCCGTGGAGTTCTTCAAACGTGCAAAAACTCATCCCGATCTATCGAGCGGTTCAAAAGTTATGAGAGATTTTCTAAAAATCAACAAATTTTCATCGATTGAGTCAGAAATTTTTTCGAAAAATTTTACCATTTTCGAGGTCGAGTTAACACCGAATTCTTAGCATTTCAGACCCCAGGAACACGAAAATGAAGAGATATCCAAGAAATCTCTTCAAATAAAAAAGTTGAAAAATCGTCCAAACCACCAAAATTTTGCCCTTTCGATGCAAAATGCAACTTTCCAAAACTTTGGATGGCGATAACTCCGGAACTACAGGTCGTACGTGAATTCCCGTGGCACCGTTGGATTCCTCGTGAAATTCTGCATAAGATAGGACCAAATTAACCACAAAAAATCCAATAATAAAAAAGTTATAAGGGTCCTTACCTTTTCAAGAGAATTTTTGGACCCATAATTTGGACCCCTTTTTTTCGATGATAACACGATAGAATCCTGGAACTTTTTGCGTCACCAAGTAGCTCCCGTGGAGTTCTTCAAACGTGCAAAAACTCATCCCGATCTATCGAGCGGTTCAAAAGTTATGAGAGATTTTCTAAAAATCAACAAATTTTCATCGATTGAGTCAGAAATTTTTTCGAAAAATTTTACCATTTTCGAGGTCGAGTTAACACCGGATTCTTAGCATTTCAGACCCCAGGAACACGAAAATGAAGAGATATCCAAGAAATCTCTTCAAATAAAAAAGTTGAAAAATCGTCCAAACCACCAAAATTTTGCCTTTTCGATGCAAAATGCAACTTTCCAAAACTTTGGATGGCGATAACTCCGGAACTACAGGTCGTACGTGAATTCCCGTGGCACCGTTGGATTCCTCGTGAAATTCTGCATAAGATAGGACCAAATTAACCACAAAAAATCCAATAATAAAAAAGTTATAGGGGTCCTTACCTTTTCAAGAGAATTTTTGGACCCATATTTTGGACCCCTTTTTTTCGATGATAACACGATAGAATCCTGGAACTTTTTGCGTCACCAAGTAGCTCCCGTGGAGTTCTTCAAACGTGCAAAAACTCATCCCGATCTATCGAGCGGTTCAAAAGTTATGAGAGATTTTCTAAAAATCAACAAATTTTCATCGATTGAGTCAGAAATTTTTTCGAAAAATTTTACCATTTTCGAGGTCGAGTTAACACCGAATTCTTAGCATTTCAGACCCCAGGAACACGAAAATGAAGAGATATCCAAGAAATCTCTTCAAATAAAAAAGTTGAAAAATCGTCCAAACCACCAAAATTTTGCCCTTTCGATGCAAAATGCAACTTTCCAAAACTTTGGATGGCGATAACTCCGGAACTACAGGTCGTACGTGAATTCCCGTGGCACCGTTGGATTCCTCGTGAAATTCTGCATAAGATAGGACCAAATTAACCACAAAAAATCCAATAATAAAAAAGTTATAAGGGTCCTTACCTTTTCAAGAGAATTTTTGGACCCATAATTTGGACCCCTTTTTTTCGATGATAACACGATAGAATCCTGGAACTTTTTGCGTCACCAAGTAGCTCCCGTGGAGTTCTTCAAACGTGCAAAAACTCATCCCGATCTATCGAGCGGTTCAAAAGTTATGAGAGATTTTCTAAAAATCAACAAATTTTCATCGATTGAGTCAGAAATTTTTTCGAAAAATTTTACCATTTTCGAGGTCGAGTTAACACCGGATTCTTAGCATTTCAGACCCCAGGAACACGAAAATGAAGAGATATCCAAGAAATCTCTTCAAATAAAAAAGTTGAAAAATCGTCCAAACCACCAAAATTTTGCCTTTTCGATGCAAAATGCAACTTTCCAAAACTTTGGATGGCGATAACTCCGGAACTACAGGTCGTACGTGAATTCCCGTGGCACCGTTGGATTCCTCGTGAAATTCTGCATAAGATAGGACCAAATTAACCACAAAAAATCCAATAATAAAAAAGTTATAGGGGTCCTTACCTTTTCAAGAGAATTTTTGGACCCATATATTGGACCCCTTTTTTTCGATGATAACACGATAGAATCCTGGAACTTTTTGCGTCACCAAGTAGCTCCCGTGGAGTTCTTCAAACGTGCAAAAACTCATCCCGATCTATCGAGCGGTTCAAAAGTTATGAGAGATTTTCTAAAAATCAACAAATTTTCATCGATTGAGTCAGAAATTTTTTCGAAAAATTTTACCATTTTCGAGGTCGAGTTAACACCGGATTCTTAGCATTTCAGACCCCAGGAACACGAAAATGAAGAGATATCCAAGAAATCTCTTCAAATAAAAAAGTTGAAAAATCGTCCAAACCACCAAAATTTTGCCCTTTCGATGCAAAATGCAACTTTCCAAAACTTTGGATGGCGATAACTCCGGAACTACAGGTCGTACGTGAATTCCCGTGGCACCGTTGGATTCCTCGTGAAATTCTGCATAAGATAGGACCAAATTAACCACAAAAAATCCAATAATAAAAAAGTTATAGGGGTCCTTACCTTTTCAAGAGAATTTTTGGACCCATATTTTGGACCCCTTTTTTTCGATGATAACACGATAGAATCCTGGAACATTTTGCGTCACCAAGTAGCACCCGTGGGGTTCTTCAAACGTGCAAAAACTCATCCCGATCTATCGAGCGGTTCAAAAGTTATGAGAGATTTTCTAAAAATCAACAAATTTTCATCGATTGAGTCAGAAATTTTTTCGAAAAATTTTACCATTTTCGAGGTCGAGTTAACACCGGATTCTTAGCATTTCAGACCCCAGGAACACGAAAATGAAGAGATATCCAAGAAATCTCTTCAAATAAAAAAGTTTAAAAATCGTCCAAACCACCAAAATTTTGCCCTTTCGATGCAAAATGCAACTTTCCAAAACTTTGGATGGCGATAACTCCGGAACTACAGGTCGTACGTGAATTCCCGTGGCACCGTTGGATTCCTCGTGAAATTCTGCATAAGATAGGACCAAATTAACCACAAAAAATCCAATAATAAAAAAGTTATAGGGGTCCTTACCTTTTCAAGAGAATTTTTGGACCCATATTTTGGACCCCTTTTTTTCGATGATAACACGATAGAATCCTGGAACTTTTTGCGTCACCAAGTAGCTCCCGTGGAGTTCTTCAAACGTGCAAAAACTCATCCCGATCTATCGAGCGGTTCAAAAGTTATGAGAGATTTTCTAAAAATCAACAAATTTTCATCGATTGAGTCAGAAATTTTTTCGAAAAATTTTACCATTTTCGAGGTCGAGTTAACACCGAATTCTTAGCATTTCAGACCCCAGGAACACGAAAATGAAGAGATATCCAAGAAATCTCTTCAAATAAAAAAGTTTAAAAATCGTCCAAACCACCAAAATTTTGCCCTTTCGATGCAAAATGCAACTTTCCAAAACTTTGGATGGCGATAACTCCGGAACTACAGGTCGTACGTGAATTCCCGTGGCACCGTTGGATTCCTCGTGAAATTCTGCATAAGATAGGACCAAATTAACCACAAAAAATCCAATAATAAAAAAGTTATAGGGGTCCTTACCTTTTCAAGAGAATTTTTGGACCCATATTTTGGACCCCTTTTTTTCGATGATAACACGATAGAATCCTGGAACTTTTTGCGTCACCAAGTAGCTCCCGTGGAGTTCTTCAAACGTGCAAAAACTCATCCCGATCTATCGAGCGGTTCAAAAGTTATGAGAGATTTTCTAAAAATCAAGAAATTTTTTCGAAAAATTTTACCATTTTCGAGGTCGAGTTAACACCGGATTCTTAGCATTTCAGACCCCAGGAACACGAAAATGAAGAGATATCCAAGAAATCTCTTCAAATAAAAAAGTTGAAAAATCGTCCAAACCACCAAAATTTTGCCCTTTCGATGCAAAATGCAACTTTCCAAAACTTTGGATGGCGATAACTCCGGAACTACAGGTCGTACGTGAATTCCCGTGGCACCGTTGGATTCCTCGTGAAATTCTGCATAAGATAGGACCAAATTAACCACAAAAAATCCAATAATAAAAAAGTTATAGGGGTCCTTACCTTTTCAAGAGAATTTTTGGACCCATATATTGGACCCCTTTTTTTCGATGATAACACGATAGAATCCTGGAACTTTTTGCGTCACCAAGTAGCTCCCGTGGAGTTCTTCAAACGTGCAAAAACTCATCCCGATCTATCGAGCGGTTCAAAAGTTATGAGAGATTTTCTAAAAATCAACAAATTTTCATCGATTGAGTCAGAAATTTTTTCGAAAAATTTTACCATTTTCGAGGTCGAGTTAACACCGGATTCTTAGCATTTCAGACCCCAGGAACACGAAAATGAAGAGATATCCAAGAAATCTCTTCAAATAAAAAAGTTGAAAAATCGTCCAAACCACCAAAATTTTGCCTTTTCGATGCAAAATGCAACTTTCCAAAACTTTGGATGGCGATAACTCCGGAACTACAGGTCGTACGTGAATTCCCGTGGCACCGTTGGATTCCTCGTGAAATTCTGCATAAGATAGGACCAAATTAACCACAAAAAATCCAATAATAAAAAAGTTATAGGGGTCCTTACCTTTTCAAGAGAATTTTTGGACCCATATTTTGGACCCCTTTTTTTCGATGATAACACGATAGAATCCTGGAACTTTTTGCGTCACCAAGTAGCTCCCGTGGAGTTCTTCAAACGTGCAAAAACTCATCCCGATCTATCGAGCGGTTCAAAAGTTATGAGAGATTTTCTAAAAATCAACAAATTTTCATTGATTGAGTCAGAAATTTTTTCGAAAAATTTTACCATTTTCGAGGTCGAGTTAACACCGGATTCTTAGCATTTCAGACCCCAGGAACACGAAAATGAAGAGATATCCAAGAAATCTCTTCAAATAAAAAAGTTGAAAAATCGTCCAAACCACCAAAATTTTGCCCTTTCGATGCAAAATGCAACTTTCCAAAACTTTGGATGGCGATAACTCCGGAACTACAGGTCGTACGTGAATTCCCGTGGCACCGTTGGATTCCTCGTGAAATTCTGCATAAGATAGGACCAAATTAACCACAAAAAATCCAATAATAAAAAAGTTATAGGGGTCCTTACCTTTTCAAGAGAATTTTTGGACCCATATTTTGGACCCCTTTTTTTCGATGATAACACGATAGAATCCTGGAACTTTTTGCGTCACCAAGTAGCTCCCGTGGAGTTCTTCAAACGTGCAAAAACTCATCCCGATCTATCGAGCGGTTCAAAAGTTATGAGAGATTTTCTAAAAATCAACAAATTTTCATTGATTGAGTCAGAAATTTTTTCGAAAAATTTTACCATTTTCGAGGTCGAGTTAACACCGGATTCTTAGCATTTCAGACCCCAGGAACACGAAAATGAAGAGATATCCAAGAAATCTCTTCAAATAAAAAAGTTGAAAAATCGTCCAAACCACCAAAATTTTGCCCTTTCGATGCAAAATGCAACTTTCCAAAACTTTGGATGGCGATAACTCCGGAACTACAGGTCGTACGTGAATTCCCGTGGCACCGTTGGATTCCTCGTGAAATTCTGCATAAGATAGGACCAAATTAACCACAAAAAATCCAATAATAAAAAAGTTATAGGGGTCCTTACCTTTTCAAGAGAATTTTTGGACCCATATTTTGGACCCCTTTTTTTCGATGATAACACGATAGAATCCTGGAACTTTTTGCGTCACCAAGTAGCTCCCGTGGAGTTCTTCAAACGTGCAAAAACTCATCCCGATCTATCGAGCGGTTCAAAAGTTATGAGAGATTTTCTAAAAATCAACAAATTTTCATCGATTGAGTCAGAAATTTTTTCGAAAAATTTTACCATTTTCGAGGTCGAGTTAACACCGGATTCTTAGCATTTCAGACCCCAGGAACACGAAAATGAAGAGATATCCAAGAAATCTCTTCAAATAAAAAAGTTGAAAAATCGTCCAAACCACCAAAATTTTGCCTTTTCGATGCAAAATGCAACTTTATAAAATTTTGGATGGCGATAACTCCGGAACTACAGGTCGTACGTGAATTCCCGTGGCACCGTTGGATTCCTCGTGAAATTCTGCATAAGACAGGACCAAATTAACAACAAAAAATCCAATAATAAAAAAGTTATAGGGGTCCTTACCTTTTCAAGAGAATTTTTGGACCCATATTTTGGACCCCTTTTTTTCGATGATAACACGATAGAATCCTGGAACTTTTTGCGTCACCAAGTAGCTCCCGTGGAGTTCTTCAAACGTGCAAAAATTCATCCCGATCTATCGAGCGGTTCAAAAGTTATGAGAGATTTTCTAAAAATCAACAAATTTTCATCGATTGAGTCAGAAATTTTTTCGAAAAATTTTACCATTTTCGAGGTCGAGTTAACACCGGATTCTTAGCATTTCAGACCCCAGGAACACGAAAATGAAAAGATATCCAAGAAATCTCTTCAAATAAAAAAGTTGAAAAATCGTCCAAATCACCAAAATTTTGCCCTTTCGATGCAAAATGCAACTTTCCAAAATTTTGGATGGCGATAACTCCGGAACTACAGGTCGTACGTGAATTCCCGTGGCACCGTTGGATTCCTCGTGAAATTCTGCATAAGATAGGACCAAATTAACCACAAAAAATCCAATAATAAAAAAGTTATAGGGGTCCTTACCTTTTCAAGAGAATTTTTGGACCCATATTTTGTACCCCTTTTTTTCGATGATAACACGATAGAATCCTGGAACTTTTTGCGTCACCAAGTAGCTCCCGTGGAGTTCTTCAAACGTGCAAAAACTCATCCCGATCTATCGAGCGGTTCAAAAGTTATGAGAGATTTTCTAAAAATCAACAAATTTTCATCGATTGAGTCAGAAATTTTTTCGAAAAATTTTACCATTTTCGAGGTCGAGTTAACACCGGATTCTTAGCATCTCAGACCCCAGGAACACGAAAATGAAGAGATGTCCAAGAAATCTCTTCAAATAAAAAAGTTGAAAAATCGTCCAAACCACCAAAATTTTGTCCTTTCGATGCAAAATGCAACTTTCCAAAACTTTGGATGGCGATAACTCCGGAACTACAGGTCGCACGTGAATTCCCGTGGCACCGTTGGATTCCTCGTGAAATTCTGCATAAGATAGGACCAAATTAACCACAAAAAATCCAATAATAAAAAAGTTATAGGGGTCCTTACCTTTTCAAGAGAATTTTTGGACCCATATTTTGGACCCCTTTTTTTCGATGATAACACGATAGAATCCTGGAACTTTTTGCGTCACCAAGTAGCACCCGTGGGGTTCTTCAAACGTGCAAAAACTCATCCCGATCTATCGAGCGGTTCAAAAGTTATGAGAGATTTTCTAAAAATCAACAAATTTTCATCGATTGAGTCAGAAATTTTTTCGAAAACTTTTACCATTTTCGAGGTCGAGTTAACACCGGATTCTTAGCATTTCAGACCCCAGGAACACGAAAATGAAGAGATATCCAAGAAATCTCTTCAAATAAAAAAGTTGAAAAATCGTCCAAACCACCAAAATTTTGTCCTTTCGATGCAAAATGCAACTTTCCAAAACTTTGGATGGCGATAACTCCGGAACTACAGGTCGTACGTGAATTCCCGTGGCACCGTTGGATTCCTCGTGAAATTCTGCATAAGATAGGACCAAATTAACCACAAAAAATCCAATAATAAAAAAGTTATAATGGTCCTTACCTTTTCAAGAGAATTTTTGGACCCATACTTTGGACCCCTTTTTTTCGATGATAACACGATAGAATCCTGGAACTTTTTGCGTCACCAAGTAGCTCCCGTGGAGTTCTTCAAACGTGCAAAAACTCATCCCGATCTATCGAGCGGTTCAAAAGTTATGAGAGATTTTCTAAAAATCAACAAATTTTCATCGATTGAGTCAGAAATTTTTTCGAAAAATTTTACCATTTTCGAGGTCGAGTTAACACCGGATTCTTAGCATTTCAGACCCCAGGAACACGAAAATGAAGAGATATCCAAGAAATCTCTTCAAATAAAAAAGTTGAAAAATCGTCCAAACCACCAAAATTTTGCCCTTTCGATGCAAAATGCAACTTTCCAAAACTTTGGATGGCGATAACTCCGGAACTACAGGTCGTACGTGAATTCCCGTGGCACCGTTGGATTCCTCGTGAAACTCTGCGTAAGATAGGACCAAATTAACCACGAAAAATCCAATAATAAAAAAGTTATAGGGGTCCTTACCTTTTCAAGAGAATTTTTGGACCCATATTTTGGACCCCTTTTTTTCGATGATAACACGATAGAATCCTGGAACTTTTTGCGTCACCAAGTAGCTCCCGTGGGGTTCTTCAAACGTGCAAAAACTCATCCCGATCTATCGAGCGGTTCAAAAGTTATGAGAGATTTTCTAAAAATCAACAAATTTTCATCGATTGAGTCAGAAATTTTTTCGAAAAATTTTACCATTTTTGAGGTCGAGTTAACACCGGATTCTTAGCATTTCAGACCCCAGGAACACGAAAATGAAGAGATATCCAAGAAATCTCTTCAAATAAAAAAGTTGAAAAATCGTCCAAACCACCAAAATTTTGCCCTTTCGATGCAAAATGCAACTTTCCAAAACTTTGGATGGCGATAACTCCGGAACTACAGGTCGTACGTGAATTCCCGTGGCACCGTTGGATTCCTCGTGAAATTCTGCATAAGATAGGACCAAATTAACCACAAAAAATCCAATAATAAAAAAGTTATAGGGGTCCTTACCTTTTCAAGAAAATTTTTGGACCCATATTTTGGACCCCTTTTTTTCGATGATAACACGATAGAATCCTGGAACTTTTTGCGTCACCAGGTAGCTCCCGTGGGGTTCTTCAAACGTGCAAAAACTCATCCCGATCTATCGAGCGGTTCAAAAGTTATGAGAGATTTTCTAAAAATCAACAAATTTTCATCGATTGAGTCAGAAATTTTTTCGAAAAATTTTACCATTTTCGAGGTCGAGTTAACACCGAATTCTTAGCATTTCAGACCCCAGGAACACGAAAATGAAGAGATATCCAAGAAATCTCTTCAAATAAAAAAGTTTAAAAATCGTCCAAACCACCAAAATTTTGCCCTTTCGATGCAAAATGCAACTTTCCAAAACTTTGGATGGCGATAACTCCGGAACTACAGGTCGTACGTGAATTCCCGTGGCACCGTTGGATTCCTCGTGAAATTCTGCATAAGATAGGACCAAATTAACCACAAAAAATCCAATAATAAAAAAGTTATAGGGGTCCTTACCTTTTCAAGAGAATTTTTGGACCCATATTTTGGACCCCTTTTTTTCGATGATAACACGATAGAATCCTGGAACTTTTTGCGTCACCAAGTAGCTCCCGTGGAGTTCTTCAAACGTGCAAAAACTCATCCCGATCTATCGAGCGGTTCAAAAGTTATGAGAGATTTTCTAAAAATCAAGAAATTTTTTCGAAAAATTTTACCATTTTCGAGGTCGAGTTAACACCGGATTCTTAGCATTTCAGACCCCAGGAACACGAAAATGAAGAGATATCCAAGAAATCTCTTCAAATAAAAAAGTTGAAAAATCGTCCAAACCACCAAAATTTTGCCCTTTCGATGCAAAATGCAACTTTCCAAAACTTTGGATGGCGATAACTCCGGAACTACAGGTCGTACGTGAATTCCCGTGGCACCGTTGGATTCCTCGTGAAATTCTGCATAAGATAGGACCAAATTAACCACAAAAAATCCAATAATAAAAAAGTTATAGGGGTCCTTACCTTTTCAAGAGAATTTTTGGACCCATATTTTGGACCCCTTTTTTTCGATGATAACACGATAGAATCCTGGAACTTTTTGCGTCACCAAGTAGCTCCCGTGGAGTTCTTCAAACGTGCAAAAACTCATCCCGATCTATCGAGCGGTTCAAAAGTTATGAGAGATTTTCTAAAAATCAACAAATTTTCATTGATTGAGTCAGAAATTTTTTCGAAAAATTTTACCATTTTCGAGGTCGAGTTAACACCGGATTCTTAGCATTTCAGACCCCAGGAACACGAAAATGAAGAGATATCCAAGAAATCTCTTCAAATAAAAAAGTTGAAAAATCGTCCAAACCACCAAAATTTTGCCCTTTCGATGCAAAATGCAACTTTCCAAAACTTTGGATGGCGATAACTCCGGAACTACAGGTCGTACGTGAATTCCCGTGGCACCGTTGGATTCCTCGTGAAATTCTGCATAAGATAGGACCAAATTAACCACAAAAAATCCAATAATAAAAAAGTTATAGGGGTCCTTACCTTTTCAAGAGAATTTTTGGACCCATATTTTGGACCCCTTTTTTTCGATGATAACACGATAGAATCCTGGAACTTTTTGCGTCACCAAGTAGCTCCCGTGGAGTTCTTCAAACGTGCAAAAACTCATCCCGATCTATCGAGCGGTTCAAAAGTTATGAGAGATTTTCTAAAAATCAACAAATTTTCATTGATTGAGTCAGAAATTTTTTCGAAAAATTTTACCATTTTCGAGGTCGAGTTAACACCGGATTCTTAGCATTTCAGACCCCAGGAACACGAAAATGAAGAGATATCCAAGAAATCTCTTCAAATAAAAAAGTTGAAAAATCGTCCAAACCACCAAAATTTTGCCCTTTCGATGCAAAATGCAACTTTCCAAAACTTTGGATGGCGATAACTCCGGAACTACAGGTCGTACGTGAATTCCCGTGGCACCGTTGGATTCCTCGTGAAATTCTGCATAAGATAGGACCAAATTAACCACAAAAAATCCAATAATAAAAAAGTTATAGGGGTCCTTACCTTTTCAAGAGAATTTTTGGACCCATATTTTGGACCCCTTTTTTTCGATGATAACACGATAGAATCCTGGAACTTTTTGCGTCACCAAGTAGCTCCCGTGGAGTTCTTCAAACGTGCAAAAACTCATCCCGATCTATCGAGCGGTTCAAAAGTTATGAGAGATTTTCTAAAAATCAACAAATTTTCATCGATTGAGTCAGAAATTTTTTCGAAAAATTTTACCATTTTCGAGGTCGAGTTAACACCGGATTCTTAGCATTTCAGACCCCAGGAACACGAAAATGAAGAGATGTCCAAGAAATCTCTTCAAATAAAAAAGTTGAAAAATCGTCCAAACCACCAAAATTTTGTCCTTTCGATGCAAAATGCAACTTTCCAAAACTTTGGATGGCGATAACTCCGGAACTACAGGTCGCACGTGAATTCCCGTGGCACCGTTGGATTCCTCGTGAAATTCTGCATAAGATAGGACCAAATTAACCACAAAAAATCCAATAATAAAAAAGTTATAGGGGTCCTTACCTTTTCAAGAGAATTTTTGGACCCATATTTTGGACCCCTTTTTTTCGATGATAACACGATAGAATCCTGGAACTTTTTGCGTCACCAAGTAGCACCCGTGGGGTTCTTCAAACGTGCAAAAACTCATCCCGATCTATCGAGCGGTTCAAAAGTTATGAGAGATTTTCTAAAAATCAACAAATTTTCATCGATTGAGTCAGAAATTTTTTCGAAAACTTTTACCATTTTCGAGGTCGAGTTAACACCGGATTCTTAGCATTTCAGACCCCAGGAACACGAAAATGAAGAGATATCCAAGAAATCTCTTCAAATAAAAAAGTTGAAAAATCGTCCAAACCACCAAAATTTTGTCCTTTCGATGCAAAATGCAACTTTCCAAAACTTTGGATGGCGATAACTCCGGAACTACAGGTCGTACGTGAATTCCCGTGGCACCGTTGGATTCCTCGTGAAATTCTGCATAAGATAGGACCAAATTAACCACAAAAAATCCAATAATAAAAAAGTTATAATGGTCCTTACCTTTTCAAGAGAATTTTTGGACCCATACTTTGGACCCCTTTTTTTCGATGATAACACGATAGAATCCTGGAACTTTTTGCGTCACCAAGTAGCTCCCGTGGAGTTCTTCAAACGTGCAAAAACTCATCCCGATCTATCGAGCGGTTCAAAAGTTATGAGAGATTTTCTAAAAATCAACAAATTTTCATCGATTGAGTCAGAAATTTTTTCGAAAAATTTTACCATTTTCGAGGTCGAGTTAACACCGGATTCTTAGCATTTCAGACCCCAGGAACACGAAAATGAAGAGATATCCAAGAAATCTCTTCAAATAAAAAAGTTGAAAAATCGTCCAAACCACCAAAATTTTGCCCTTTCGATGCAAAATGCAACTTTCCAAAACTTTGGATGGCGATAACTCCGGAACTACAGGTCGTACGTGAATTCCCGTGGCACCGTTGGATTCCTCGTGAAACTCTGCGTAAGATAGGACCAAATTAACCACGAAAAATCCAATAATAAAAAAGTTATAGGGGTCCTTACCTTTTCAAGAGAATTTTTGGACCCATATTTTGGACCCCTTTTTTTCGATGATAACACGATAGAATCCTGGAACTTTCTGCGTCACCAAGTAGCTCCCGTGGAGTTCTTCAAACGTGCAAAAACTCATCCCGATCTATCGAGCGGTTCAAAAGTTATGAGAGATTTTCTAAAAATCAACAAATTTTCATCGATTGAGTCAGAAATTTTTTCGAAAAATTTTACCATTTTCGAGGTCGAGTTAACACCGGATTCTTAGCATTTCAGACCCCAGGAACACGAAAATGAAGAGATATCCAAGAAATCTCTTCAAATAAAAAAGTTGAAAAATCGTCCAAACCACCAAAATTTTGCCCTTTCGATGCAAAATGCAACTTTCCAAAACTTTGGATGGCGATAACTCCGGAACTACAGGTCGTACGTGAATTCCCGTGGCACCGTTGGATTCCTCGTGAAATTCTGCATAAGATAGGACCAAATTAACCACAAAAAATCCAATAATAAAAAAGTTATAGGGGTCCTTACCTTTTCAAGAGAATTTTTGGACCCATATTTTGGACCCCTTTTTTTCGATGATAACACGATAGAATCCTGGAACTTTTTGCGTCACCAAGTAGCTCCCGTGGAGTTCTTCAAACGTGCAAAAACTCATCCCGATCTATCGAGCGGTTCAAAAGTTATGAGAGATTTTCTAAAAATCAACAAATTTTCATCGATTGAGTCAGAAATTTTTTCGAAAAATTTTACCATTTTCGAGGTCGAGTTAACACCGGATTCTTAGCATTTCAGACCCCAGGAACACGAAAATGAAGAGATATCCAAGAAATCTCTTCAAATAAAAAAGTTGAAAAATCGTCCAAACCACCAAAATTTTGCCCTTTCGATGCAAAATGCAACTTTCCAAAACTTTGGATGGCGATAACTCCGGAACTACAGGTCGTACGTGAATTCCCGTGGCACCGTTGGATTCCTCGTGAAATTCTGCATAAGATAGGACCAAATTAACCACAAAAGATCCAATAATAAAAAAGTTATAGGGGTCCTTACCTTTTCAAGAGAATTTTTGGACCCATATTTTGGACCCCTTTTTTTCGATGATAACACGATAGAATCCTGGAACTTTATACGTCACCAAGTAGCTCCCGTGGAGTTCTTCAAACGTGCAAAAACTCATCCCGATCTATCGAGCGGTTCAAAAGTTATGAGAGATTTTCTAAAAATCAACAAATTTTCATCGATTGAGTCAGAAATTTTTTCGAAAAATTTTACCATTTTCGAGGTCGAGTTAACACCGGATTCTTAGCATTTCAGACCCCAGGAACACGAAAATGAAGAGATATCCAAGAAATCTCTTCAAATAAAAAAGTAGAAAAATCGTCCAAACCACCAAAATTTTGCCCTTTCGTTGCAAAATGCAACTTTCCAAAACTTTGGATGGCGATAACTCCGGAACTACAGGTCGTACGTGAATTCCCGTGGCACCGTTGGATTCCTCGTGAAATTCTGCATAAGATAGGACCAAATTAACCACAAAAGATCCAATAATAAAAAAGTTATAGGGGTCCTTACCTTTTCAAGAGAATTTTTGGACCCATATTTTGGACCCCTTTTTTTCGATGATAACACGATAGAATCCTGGAACTTTATACGTCACCAAGTAGCTCCCGTGGAGTTCTTCAAACGTGCAAAAACTCATCCCGATCTATCGAGCGGTTCAAAAGTTATGAGAGATTTTCTAAAAATCAACAAATTTTCATCGATTGAGTCAGAAATTTTTTCGAAAAATTTTGCCATTTTCGAGGTCGAGTTAACACCGGATTCTTAGCATTTCAGACCCCAGGAACACGAAAATGAAGAGATATCCAAGAAATCTCTTCAAATAAAAAAGTTGAAAAATCGTCCAAACCACCAAAATTTTGCCCTTTCGATGCAAAATGCAACTTTCCAAAACTTTGGATGGCGATAACTCCGGAACTACAGGTCGTACGTGAATTCCCGTGGCACCGTTGGATTCCTCGTGAAATTCTGCATAAGATAGGACCAAATTAACCACAAAAAATCCAATAATAAAAAAGTTATAGGGGTCCTTATTTTTTCAAGAGAATTTTTGGACCCATATTTTGGACCCTTTTTTTTCGATGATAACACGATAGAATCCTGGAACTTTTTGCGTCACCAAGTAGCTCCCGTGGAGTTCTTCAAACGTGCAAAAACTCATCCCGATCTATCGAGCGGTTCAAAAGTTATGAGAGATTTTCTAAAAATCAACAAATTTTCATCGATTGAGTCAGAAATTTTTTCGAAAAATTTTACCATTTTCGAGGTCGAGTTAACACCGGATTCTTAGCATTTCAGACCCCAGGAACACGAAAATGAAGAGATATCCAAGAAATCTCTTCAAATAAAAAAGTTGAAAAATCGTCCAAACCACCAAAATTTTGCCCTTTCGATGCAAAATGCAACTTTCCAAAACTTTGGATGGCGATAACTCCGGAACTACAGGTCGTACGTGAATTCCCGTGGCACCGTTGGATTCCTCGTGAAATTCTGCATAAGATAGGACCAAATTAACCACAAAAAATTCAATAATAAAAAAGTTATAGGGGTCCTTACCTTTTCAAGAGAATTTTTGGACCCATATTTTGGACCCCTTTTTTTCGATGATAACACGATAGAATCCTGGAACTTTTTGCGTCACCAAGTAGCTCCCGTGGAGTTCTTCAAACGTGCAAAAACTCATCCCGATCTATCGAGCGGTTCAAAAGTTATGAGAGATTTTCTAAAAATCAACAAATTTTCATCGATTGAGTCAGAAATTTTTTCGAAAAATTTTACCATTTTCGAGGTCGAGTTAACACCGGATTCTTAGCATTTCAGACCCCAGGAACACGAAAATGAAGAGATATCCAAGAAATCTCTTCAAATAAAAAAGTTGAAAAATCGTCCAAACCACCAAAATTTTGCCCTTTCGATGCAAAATGCAACTTTCCAAAACTTTGGATGGCGATAACTCCGGAACTACAGGTCGTACGTGAATTCTCGTGGCACCGTTGGATTCCTCGTGAAATTCTGCATAAGATAGGACCAAATTAACCACAAAAAATCCAATAACAAAAAAGTTATAGGGGTCCTTACCTTTTCAAGAGAATTTTTGGACCCATATTTTGGACCCCTTTTTTTCGATGATAACACGATAGAATCCTGGAACTTTTTGCGTCACCAAGTAGCTCCCGTGGAGTTCTTCAAACGTGCAAAAACTCATCCCGATCTATCGAGCGGTTCAAAAGTTATGAGAGATTTTCTAAAAATCAACAAATTTTCATCGATTGAGTCAGAAAATTTTTCGAAAAATTTTACCATTTTCGAGGTCGAGTTAACACCGGATTCTTAGCATTTCAGACCCCAGGAACACGAAAATGAAGAGATATCCAAGAAATCTCTTCAAATAAAAAAGTTGAAAAATCGTCCAAACCACCAAAATTTTGCCCTTTCGATGCAAAATGCAACTTTCCAAAACTTTGGATGGCGATAACTCCGGAACTACAGGTCGTACGTGAATTCTCGTGGCACCGTTGGATTCCTCGTGAAATTCTGCATAAGATAGGACCAAATTAACCACAAAAAATCCAATAATAAAAAAGTTATAGGGGTCCTTACCTTTTCAAGAGAATTTTTGGACCCATATTTTGGACCCCTTTTTTTCGATGATAACACGATAGAATCCTGGAACTTTTTGCGTCACCAAGTAGCTCCCGTGGAGTTCTTCAAACGTGCAAAAACTCATCCCGATCTATCAAGCGGTTCAAAAGTTATGAGAGATTTTCTAAAAATCAACAAATTTTCATCGATTGAGTCAGAAATTTTTTCGAAAAATTTTACCATTTTCGAGGTCGAGTTAACACCGGATTCTTAGCATTTCAGACCCCAGGAACACGAAAATGAAGAGATATCCAAGAAATCTCTTCAAATAAAAAAGTTGAAAAATCGTCCAAACCACCAAAATTTTGTCCTTTCGATGCAAAATGCAACTTTCCAAAATTTTGGATGGCGATAACTCCGGAACTACAGGTCGTACGTGAATTCCCGTGGCACCGTTGGATTCCTCGTGAAATTCTGCATAAGATAGGGCCAAATTAACCACAAAAAATTCAATAATAAAAAAGTTATAGGGGTCCTTACCTTTTCAAGAGAATTTTTGGACCCATATTTTGGACCCCTTTTTTTCGATGATAACACGATAGAATCCTGGAACTTTTTGCGTCACCAAGTAGCTCCCGTGGAGTTCTTCAAACGTGCAAAAACTCATCCCGATCTATCGAGCGGTTCAAAAGTTATGAGAGATTTTCTAAAAATCAACAAATTTTCATCGATTGAGTCAGAAATTTTTTCGAAAAATTTTACCATTTTCGAGGTCGAGTTAACACCGGATTCTTAGCATTTCAGACCCCAGGAACACGAAAATGAAGAGATATCCAAGAAATCTCTTCAAATAAAAAAGTTGAAAAATCGTCCAAACCACCAAAATTTTGCCCTTTCGATGCAAAATGCAACTTTCCAAAACTTTGGATGGCGATAACTCCGGAACTACAGGTCGTACGTGAATTCCCGTGGCACCGTTGGATTCCTCGTGAAATTCTGCATAAGATAGGACCAAATTAACCACAAAAAATCCAATAATAAAAAAGTTATAGGGGTCCTTACCTTTTCAAGAGAATTTTTGGACCCATATTTTGGACCCCTTTTTTTCGATGATAACACGAAAGAATCCTGGAACTTTTTGCGTCACCAAGTAGCTCCCGTGGAGTTCTTCAAACGTGCAAAAACTCATCCCGATCTATCGAGCGGTTCAAAAGTTATGAGAGATTTTCTAAAAATCAACAAATTTTCATCGATTGAGTCAGAAATTTTTTCGAAAAATTTTACCATTTTCGAGGTCGAGTTAACACCGGATTCTTAGCATTTCAGACCCCAGGAACACGAAAATGAAGAGATATCCAAGAAATCTCTTCAAATAAAAAAGTTGAAAAATCGTCCAAACCACCAAAATTTTGCCCTTTCGATGCAAAATGCAACTTTCCAAAACTTTGGATGGCGATAACTCCGGAACTACAGGTCGTACGTGAATTCCCGTGGCACCGTTGGATTCCTCGTGAAATTCTGCATAAGATAGGACCAAATTAACCACAAAAAATTCAATAATAAAAAAGTTATAGGGGTCCTTACCTTTTCAAGAGAATTTTTGGACCCATATTTTGGACCCCTTTTTTTCGATGATAACACGATAGAATCCTGGAACTTTTTGCGTCACCAAGTAGCTCCCGTGGAGTTCTTCAAACGTGCAAAAACTCATCCCGATCTATCGAGCGGTTCAAAAGTTATGAGAGATTTTCTAAAAATCAACAAATTTTCATCGATTGAGTCAGAAATTTTTTCGAAAAATTTTACCATTTTCGAGGTCGAGTTAACACCGGATTCTTAGCATTTCAGACCCCAGGAACACGAAAATGAAGAGATATCCAAGAAATCTCTTCAAATAAAAAAGTTGAAAAATCGTCCAAACCACCAAAATTTTGCCCTTTCGATGCAAAATGCAACTTTCCAAAACTTTGGATGGCGATAACTCCGGAACTACAGGTCGTACGTGAATTCCCGTGGCACCGTTGGATTCCTCGTGAAATTCTGCATAAGATAGGACCAAATTAACCACAAAAAATTCAATAATAAAAAAGTTATAGGGGTCCTTACCTTTTCAAGAGAATTTTTGGACCCCTTTTTTTCGATGATAACACGATAGAATCCTGGAACTTTTTGCGTCACCAAGTAGCTCCCGTGGAGTTCTTCAAACGTGCAAAAACTCATCCCGATCTATCGAGCGGTTCAAAAGTTATGAGAGATTTTCTAAAAATCAACAAATTTTCATCGATTGAGTCAGAAATTTTTTCGAAAAATTTTACCATTTTCGAGGTCGAGTTAACACCGGATTCTTAGCATTTCAGACCCCAGGAACACGAAAATGAAGAGATATCCAAGAAATCTCTTCAAATAAAAAAGTTGAAAAATCGTCCAAACCACCAAAATTTTGCCCTTTCGATGCAAAATGCAACTTTCCAAAACTTTGGATGGCGATAACTCCGGAACTACAGGTCGTACGTGAATTCCCGTGGCACCGTTGGATTCCTCGTGAAATTCTGCATAAGATAGGACCAAATTAACCACAAAAAATTCAATAATAAAAAAGTTATAGGGGTCCTTACCTTTTCAAGAGAATTTTTGGACCCATATTTTGGACCCCTTTTTTTCGATGATAACACGATAGAATCCTGGAACTTTTTGCGTCACCAAGTAGCTCCCGTGGAGTTCTTCAAACGTGCAAAAACTCATCCCGATCTATCGAGCGGTTCAAAAGTTATGAGAGATTTTCTAAAAATCAACAAATTTTCATCGATTGAGTCAGAAATTTTTTCGAAAAATTTTACCATTTTCGAGGTCGAGTTAACACCGGATTCTTAGCATTTTAGACCCCAGGAACACGAAAATGAAGAGATATCCAAGAAATCTCTTCAAATAAAAAAGTTGAAAAATCGTCCAAACCACCAAAATTTTGCCCTTTCGATGCAAAATGCAACTTTCCAAAACTTTGGATGGCGATAACTCCGGAACTACAGGTCGTACGTGAATTCCCGTGGCACCGTTGGATTCCTCGTGAAATTCTGCATAAGATAGGACCAAATTAACCACAAAAAATCCAATAATAAAAAAGGTATAGGGGTCCTTACCTTTTCAAGAGAATTTTTGGACCCATATTTTGGACCCCTTTTTTTCGATGATAACACGATAGAATCCTGGAACTTTTTGCGTCACCAAGTAGCTCCCGTGGAGTTCTTCAAACGTGCAAAAACTCATCCCGATCTATCGAGCGGTTCAAAAGTTATGAGAGATTTTCTAAAAATCAACAAATTTTCATCGATTGAGTCAGAAATTTTTTCGAAAAATTTTACCATTTTCGAGGTCGAGTTAACACCGGATTCTTAGCATTTCAGACCCCAGGAACACGAAAATGAAGAGATATCCAAGAAATCTCTTCAAATAAAAAAGTTGAAAAATCGTCCAAACCACCAAAATTTTGCCCTTTCGATGCAAAATGCAACTTTAAAAAACTTTGGATGGCGATAACTCCGGAACTACAGGTCGTACGTGAATTCCCGTGGCACCGTTGGATTCCTCGTGAAATTCTGCATAAGATAGGACCAAATTAACCACAAAAAATCCAATAATAAAAAAGGTATAGGGGTCCTTACCTTTTCAAGAGAATTTTTGGACCCATATTTTGGACCCCTTTTTTTCGATGATGACACGATAGAATCCTGGAACTTTTTGCGTCACCAAGTAGCTCCCGTGGAGTTCTTCAAACGTGCAAAAATTCATCCCGATCTATCGAGCGGTTCAAAAGTTATGAGAGATTTTCTAAAAATCAACAAATTATCATCGATTGAGTCAGAAATTTTTTCGAAAAATTTTACCATTTTCGAGGTCGAGTTAACACCGGATTCTTAGCATTTCAGACCCCAGGAACACGAAAATGAAGAGATATCCAAGAAATCTCTTCAAATAAAAAAGTTGAAAAATCGTCCAAACCACCAAAATTTTGCCCTTTCGATGCAAAATGCAACTTTCCAAAACTTTGGATGGCGATAACTCCGGAACTACAGGTCGTACGTGAATTCCCGTGGCACCGTTGGATTCCTCGTGAAATTCTGCATAAGATAGGACCAAATTAACCACAAAAAATTCAATAATAAAAAAGTTATAGGGGTCCTTACCTTTTCAAGAGAATTTTTGGACCCATATTTTGGACCCCTTTTTTTCGATGATAACACGATAGAATCCTGGAACTTTTTGCGTCACCAAGTAGCTCCCGTGGAGTTCTTCAAACGTGCAAAAACTCATCCCGATCTATCGAGCGGTTCAAAAGTTATGAGAGATTTTCTAAAAATCAACAAATTTTCATCGATTGAGTCAGAAATTTTTTCGAAAAATTTTACCATTTTCGAGGTCGAGTTAACACCGGATTCTTAGCATTTCAGACCCCAGGAACACGAAAATGAAGAGATATCCAAGAAATCTCTTCAAATAAAAAAGTTGAAAAATCGTCCAAACCACCAAAATTTTGCCCTTTCGATGCAAAATGCAACTTTCCAAAACTTTGGATGGCGATAACTCCGGAACTACAGGTCGTACGTGAATTCCCGTGGCACCGTTGGAATCCTCGTGAAATTCTGCATAAGATAGGACCAAATTAACCACAAAAAAATCCAATAATAAAAAAGTTATAGGGGTCCTTACCTTTTCAAGAGAATTTTTGGACCCATATTTTGGACCCCTTTTTTTCGATGATAACACGATAGAATCCTGGAACTTTTTGCGTCACCAAGTAGCTCCCGTGGAGTTCTTCAAACGTGCAAAAACTCATCCCGATCTATCGAGCGGTTCAAAAGTTATGAGAGATTTTCTAAAAATCAACAAATTTTCATCGATTGAGTCAGAAATTTTTTCGAAAAATTTTACCATTTTCGAGGTCGAGTTAACACCGGATTCTTAGCATTTCAGACCCCAGGAACACGAAAATGAAGAGATATCCAAGAAATCTCTTCAAATAAAAAAGTTGAAAAATCGTCCAAACCACCAAAATTTTGCCCTTTCGATGCAAAATGCAACTTTCCAAAACTTTGGATGGCGATAACTCCGGAACTACAGGTCGTACGTGAATTCCCGTGGCACCGTTGGATTCCTCGTGAAATTCTGCATAAGATAGGACCAAATTAACCACAAAAAATTCAATAATAAAAAAGTTATAGGGGTCCTTACCTTTTCAAGAGAATTTTTGGACCCATATTTTGGACCCCTTTTTTTCGATGATAACACGATAGAATCCTGGAACTTTTTGCGTCACCAAGTAGCTCCCGTGGAGTTCTTCAAACGTGCAAAAACTCATCCCGATCTATCGAGCGGTTCAAAAGTTATGAGAGATTTTCTAAAAATCAACAAATTTTCATCGATTGAGTCAGAAATTTTTTCGAAAAATTTTACCATTTTCGAGGTCGAGTTAACACCGGATTCTTAGCATTTCAGACCCCAGGAACACGAAAATGAAAAGATATCCAAGAAATCTCTTCAAATAAAAAAGTTGAAAAATCGTCCAAACCACCAAAATTTTGCCCTTTCGATGCAAAATGCAACTTTCCAAAACTTTGGATGGCGATAACTCCGGAACTACAGGTCGTACGTGAATTCCCGTGGCACCGTTGGAATCCTCGTGAAATTCTGCATAAGATAGGACCAAATTAACCACAAAAAAATCCAATAATAAAAAAGTTATAGGGGTCCTTACCTTTTCAAGAGAATTTTTGGACCCATATTTTGGACCCCTTTTTTTCGATGATAACACGATAGAATCCTGGAACTTTTTGCGTCACCAAGTAGCTCCCGTGGAGTTCTTCAAACGTGCAAAAACTCATCCCGATCTATCGAGCGGTTCAAAAGTTATGAGAGATTTTCTAAAAATCAACAAATTTTCATCGATTGAGTCAGAAATTTTTTCGAAAAATTTTACCATTTTCGAGGTCGAGTTAACACCGGATTCTTAGCATTTCAGACCCCAGGAACACGAAAATGAAGAGATATCCAAGAAATCTCTTCAAATAAAAAAGTTGAAAAATCGTCCAAACCACCAAAATTTTGCCCTTTCGATGCAAAATGCAACTTTCCAAAACTTTGGATGGCGATAACTCCGGAACTACAGGTCGTACGTGAATTCCCGTGGCACCGTTGGATTCCTCGTGAAATTCTGCATAAGATAGGACCAAATTAACCACAAAAAATTCAATAATAAAAAAGTTATAGGGGTCCTTACCTTTTCAAGAGAATTTTTGGACCCATATTTTGGACCCCTTTTTTTCGTTGATAACACGATAGAATCCTGGAACTTTTTGCGTCACCAAGTAGCTCCCGTGGAGTTCTTCAAACGTGCAAAAACTCATCCCGATCTATCGAGCGGTTCAAAAGTTATGAGAGATTTTCTAAAAATCAACAAATTTTCATCGATTGAGTCAGAAATTTTTTCGAAAAATTTTACCATTTTCGAGGTCGAGTTAACACCGGATTCTTAGCATTTCAGACCCCAGGAACACGAAAATGAAGAGATATCCAAGAAATCTCTTCAAATAAAAAAGTTGAAAAATCGTCCAAACCACCAAAATTTTGCCCTTTCGATGCAAAATGCAACTTTCCAAAACTTTGGATGGCGATAACTCCGGAACTACAGGTCGTACGTGAATTCCCGTGGCACCGTTGGATTCCTCGTGAAATTCTGCATAAGATAGGACCAAATTAACCACAAAAAATTCAATAATAAAAAAGTTATAGGGGTCCTTACCTTTTCAAGAGAATTTTTGGACCCCTTTTTTTCGATGATAACACGATAGAATCCTGGAACTTTTTGCGTCACCAAGTAGCTCCCGTGGAGTTCTTCAAACGTGCAAAAACTCATCCCGATCTATCGAGCGGTTCAAAAGTTATGAGAGATTTTCTAAAAATCAACAAATTTTCATCGATTGAGTCAGAAATTTTTTCGAAAAATTTTACCATTTTCGAGGTCGAGTTAACACCGGATTCTTAGCATTTCAGACCCCAGGAACACGAAAATGAAGAGATATCCAAGAAATCTCTTCAAATAAAAAAGTTGAAAAATCGTCCAAACCACCAAAATTTTGCCCTTTCGATGCAAAATGCAACTTTCCAAAACTTTGGATGGCGATAACTCCGGAACTACAGGTCGTACGTGAATTCCCGAGGCACCGTTGGATTCCTCGTGAAATTCTGCATAAGATAGGACCAAATTAACCACAAAAAATTCAATAATAAAAAAGTTATAGGGGTCCTTACCTTTTCAAGAGAATTTTTGGACCCATATTTTGGACCCCTTTTTTTCGATGATAACACGATAGAATCCTGGAACTTTTTGCGTCACCAAGTAGCTCCCGTGGAGTTCTTCAAACGTGCAAAAACTCATCCCGATCTATCGAGAGGTTCAAAAGTTATGAGAGATTTTCTAAAAATCAACAAATTTTCATCGATTGAGTCAGAAATTTTTTCGAAAAATTTTACCATTTTCGAGGTCGAGTTAACACCGGATTCTTAGCATTTCAGACCCCAGGAACACGAAAATGAAGAGATATCCAAGAAATCTCTTCAAATAAAAAAGTTGAAAAATCGTCCAAACCACCAAAATTTTGCCCTTTCGATGCAAAATGCAACATTCCAAAACTTTGGATGGCGATAACTCCGGAACTACAGGTCGTACGTGAATTCCCGTGGCACCGTTGGATTCCTCGTGAAATTCTTCATAAGATAGGACCAAATTAACCACAAAAAATTCAATAATAAAAAAGTTATAGGGGTCCTTACCTTTTCAAGAGAATTTTTGGACCCATATTTTGGACCCCTTTTTTTCGATGATAACACGATAGAATCCTGGAACTTTTTGCGTCACCAAGTAGCTCCCGTGGAGTTCTTCAAACGTGCAAAAACTCATCCCGATCTATCGAGCGGTTCAAAAGTTATGAGAGATTTTCTAAAAATCAACAAATTTTCATCGATTGAGTCAGAAATTTTTTCGAAAAATTTTACCATTTTCGAGGTCGAGTTAACACCGGATTCTTAGCATTTCAGACCCCAGGAACACGAAAATGAAGAGATATCCAAGAAATCTCTTCAAATAAAAAAGTTGAAAAATCGTCCAAACCACCAAAATTTTGCCCTTTCGATGCAAAATGCAACTTTCCAAAACTTTGGATGGCGATAACTCCGGAACTACAGGTCGTACGTGAATTCCCGAGGCACCGTTGGATTCCTCGTGAAATTCTGCATAAGATAGGACCAAATTAACCACAAAAAATTCAATAATAAAAAAGTTATAGGGGTCCTTACCTTTTCAAGAGAATTTTTGGACCCATATTTTGGACCCCTTTTTTTCGATGATAACACGATAGAATCCTGGAACTTTTTGCGTCACCAAGTAGCTCCCGTGGAGTTCTTCAAACGTGCAAAAACTCATCCCGATCTATCGAGAGGTTCAAAAGTTATGAGAGATTTTCTAAAAATCAACAAATTTTCATCGATTGAGTCAGAAATTTTTTCGAAAAATTTTACCATTTTCGAGGTCGAGTTAACACCGGATTCTTAGCATTTCAGACCCCAGGAACACGAAAATGAAGAGATATCCAAGAAATCTCTTCAAATAAAAAAGTTGAAAAATCGTCCAAACCACCAAAATTTTGCCCTTTCGATGCAAAATGCAACATTCCAAAACTTTGGATGGCGATAACTCCGGAACTACAGGTCGTACGTGAATTCCCGTGGCACCGTTGGATTCCTCGTGAAATTCTTCATAAGATAGGACCAAATTAACCACAAAAAATTCAATAATAAAAAAGTTATAGGGGTCCTTACCTTTTCAAGAGAATTTTTGGACCCATATTTTGGACCCCTTTTTTTCGATGATAACACGATAGAATCCTGGAACTTTTTGCGTCACCAAGTAGCTCCCGTGGAGTTCTTCAAACGTGCAAAAACTCATCCCGATCTATCGAGCGGTTCAAAAGTTATGAGAGATTTTCTAAAAATCAACAAATTTTCATCGATTGAGTCAGAAATTTTTTCGAAAAATTTTACCATTTTCGAGGTCGAGTTAACACCGGATTCTTAGCATTTCAGACCCCAGGAACACGAAAATGAAGAGATATCCAAGAAATCTCTTCAAATAAAAAAGTTGAAAAATCGTCCAAACCACCAAAATTTTGCCCTTTCGATGCAAAATGCAACTTTCCAAAACTTTGGATGGCGATAACTCCGGAACTACAGGTCGTACGTGAATTCCCGTGGCACCGTTGGATTCCTCGTGAAATTCTGCATAAGATAGGACCAAATTAACCACAAAAAATTCAATAATAAAAAAGTTATAGGGGTCCTTACCTTTTCAAGAGAATTTTTGGACCCATATTTTGGACCCCTTTTTTTCGATGATAACACGATAGAATCCTGGAACTTTTTGCGTCACCAAGTAGCTCCCGTGGAGTTCTTCAAACGTGCAAAAACTCATCCCGATCTATCGAGCGGTTCAAAAGTTATGAGAGATTTTCTAAAAATCAACAAATTTTCATCGATTGAGTCAGAAATTTTTTCGAAAAATTTTACCATTTTCGAGGTCGAGTTAACACCGGATTCTTAGCATTTCAGACCCCAGGAACACGAAAATGAAGAGATATCCAAGAAATCTCTTCAAATAAAAAAGTTGAAAAATCGTCCAAACCACCAAAATTTTGCCCTTTCGATGCAAAATGCAACATTCCAAAACTTTGGATGGCGATAACTCCGGAACTACAGGTCGTACGTGAATTCCCGTGGCACCGTTGGATTCCTCGTGAAATTCTGCATAAGATAGGACCAAATTAACCACAAAAAATTCAATAATAAAAAAGTTATAGGGGTCCTTACCTTTTCAAGAGAATTTTTGGACCCATATTTTGGACCCCTTTTTTTCGATGATAACACGATAGAATCCTGGAACTTTTTGCGTCACCAAGTAGCTCCCGTGGAGTTCTTCAAACGTGCAAAAACTCATCCCGATCTATCGAGCGGTTCAAAAGTTATGAGAGATTTTCTAAAAATCAACAAATTTTCATCGATTGAGTCAGAAATTTTTTCGAAAAATTTTACCATTTTCGAGGTCGAGTTAACACCGGATTCTTAGCATTTCAGACCCCAGGAACACGAAAATGAAGAGATATCCAAGAAATCTCTTCAAATAAAAAAGTTGAAAAATCGTCCAAACCACCAAAATTTTGCCCTTTCGATGCAAAATGCAACTTTCCAAAACTTTGGATGGCGATAACTCCGGAACTACAGGTCGTACGTGAATTCCCGTGGCACCGTTGGATTCCTCGTGAAATTCTGCATAAGATAGGACCAAATTAACCACAAAAAATTCAATAATAAAAAAGTTATAGGGGTCCTTACCTTTTCAAGAGAATTTTTGGACCCATATTTTGGACCCCTTTTTTTCGATGATAACACGATAGAATCCTGGAACTTTTTGCGTCACCAAGTAGCTCCCGTGGAGTTCTTCAAACGTGCAAAAACTCATCCCGATCTATCGAGCGGTTCAAAAGTTATGAGAGATTTTCTAAAAATCAACAAATTTTCATCGATTGAGTCAGAAATTTTTTCGAAAAATTTTACCATTTTCGAGGTCGAGTTAACACCGGATTCTTAGCATTTCAGACCCCAGGAACACGAAAATGAAGAGATATCCAAGAAATCTCTTCAAATAAAAAAGTTGAAAAATCGTCCAAACCACCAAAATTTTGCCCTTTCGATGCAAAATGCAACTTTCCAAAACTTTGGATGGCGATAACTCCGGAACTACAGGTCGTACGTGAATTCCCGTGGCACCGTTGGATTCCTCGTGAAATTCTGCATAAGATAGGACCAAATTAACCACAAAAAATTCAATAATAAAAAAGTTATAGGGGTCCTTACCTTTTCAAGAGAATTTTTGGACCCATATTTTGGACCCCTTTTTTTCGATGATAACACGATAGAATCCTGGAACTTTTTGCGTCACCAAGTAGCTCCCGTGGAGTTCTTCAAACGTGCAAAAACTCATCCCGATCTATCGAGCGGTTCAAAAGTTATGAGAGATTTTCTAAAAATCAACAAATTTTCATCGATTGAGTCAGAAATTTTTTCGAAAAATTTTACCATTTTCGAGGTCGAGTTAACACCGGATTCTTAGCATTTCAGACCCCAGGAACACGAAAATGAAGAGATATCCAAGAAATCTCTTCAAATAAAAAAGTTGAAAAATCGTCCAAACCACCAAAATTTTGCCCTTTCGATGCAAAATGCAACTTTCCAAAACTTTGGATGGCGATAACTCCGGAACTACAGGTCGTACGTGAATTCCCGTGGCACCGTTGGATTCCTCGTGAAATTCTGCATAAGATAGGACCAAATTAACCACAAAAAATTCAATAATAAAAAAGTTATAGGGGTCCTTACCTTTTCAAGAGAATTTTTTAACCCATATTTTGGACCCCTTTTTTTCGATGATAACACGATAGAATCCTGGAACTTTTTGCGTCACCAAGTAGCTCCCGTGGAGTTCTTCAAACGTGCAAAAACTCATCCCGATCTATCGAGCGGTTCAAAAGTTATGAGAGATTTTCTAAAAATCAACAAATTTTCATCGATTGAGTCAGAAATTTTTTCGAAAAATTTTACCATTTTCGAGGTCGAGTTAACACCGGATTCTTAGCATTTCAGACCCCAGGAACACGAAAATGAAGAGATATCCAAGAAATCTCTTCAAATAAAAAAGTTGAAAAATCGTCCAAACCACCAAAATTTTGCCCTTTCGATGCAAAATGCAACTTTCCAAAACTTTGGATGGCGATAACTCCGGAACTACAGGTCGTACGTGAATTCCCGTGGCACCGTTGGATTCCTCGTGAAATTCTGCATAAGATAGGACCAAATTAACCACAAAAAATTCAATAATAAAAAAGTTATAGGGGTCCTTACCTTTTCAAGAGAATTTTTGGACCCATATTTTGGACCCCTTTTTTTCGATGATAACACGATAGAATCCTGGAACTTTTTGCGTCACCAAGTAGCTCCCGTGGAGTTCTTCAAACGTGCAAAAACTCATCCCGATCTATCGAGCGGTTCAAAAGTTATGAGAGATTTTCTAAAAATCAACAAATTTTCATCGATTGAGTCAGAAATTTTTTCGAAAAATTTTACCATTTTCGAGGTCGAGTTAACACCGGATTCTTAGCATTTCAGACCCCAGGAACACGAAAATGAAGAGATATCCAAGAAATCTCTTCAAATAAAAAAGTTGAAAAATCGTCCAAACCACCAAAATTTTGCCCTTTCGATGCAAAATGCAACTTTCCAAAACTTTGGATGGCGATAACTCCGGAACTACAGGTCGTACGTGAATTCCCGTGGCATCGTTGGATTCCTCGTGAAATTCTGCATAAGATAGGACCAAATTAACCACAAAAAATTCAATAATAAAAAAGTTATAGGGGTCCTTACCTTTTCAAGAGAATTTTTGGACCCATATTTTGGACCCCTTTTTTTCGATGATAACACGATAGAATCCTGGAACTTTTTGCGTCACCAAGTAGCTCCCGTGGAGTTCTTCAAACGTGCAAAAACTCATCCCGATCTATCGAGCGGTTCAAAAGTTATGAGAGATTTTCTAAAAATCAACAAATTTTCATCGATTGAGTCAGAAATTTTTTCGAAAAATTTTACCATTTTCGAGGTCGAGTTAACACCGGATTCTTAGCATTTCAGACCCCAGGAACACGAAAATGAAGAGATATCCAAGAAATCTCTTCAAATAAAAAAGTTGAAAAATCGTCCAAACCACCAAAATTTTGCCCTTTCGATGCAAAATGCAACTTTCCAAAACTTTGGATGGCGATAACTCCGGAACTACAGGTCGTACGTGAATTCCCGTGGCACCGTTGGATTCCTCGTGAAATTCTGCATAAGATAGGACCAAATTAACCACAAAAAATTCAATAATAAAAAAGTTATAGGGGTCCTTACCTTTTCAAGAGAATTTTTTAACCCATATTTTGGACCCCTTTTTTTCGATGATAACACGATAGAATCCTGGAACTTTTTGCGTCACCAAGTAGCTCCCGTGGAGTTCTTCAAACGTGCAAAAACTCATCCCGATCTATCGAGCGGTTCAAAAGTTATGAGAGATTTTCTAAAAATCAACAAATTTTCATCGATTGAGTCAGAAATTTTTTCGAAAAATTTTACCATTTTCGAGGTCGAGTTAACACCGGATTCTTAGCATTTCAGACCCCAGGAACACGAAAATGAAGAGATATCCAAGAAATCTCTTCAAATAAAAAAGTTGAAAAATCGTCCAAACCACCAAAATTTTGCCCTTTCGATGCAAAATGCAACTTTCCAAAACTTTGGATGGCGATAACTCCGGAACTACAGGTCGTACGTGAATTCCCGTGGCACCGTTGGATTCCTCGTGAAATTCTGCATAAGATAGGACCAAATTAACCACAAAAAATTCAATAATAAAAAAGTTATAGGGGTCCTTACCTTTTCAAGAGAATTTTTGGACCCATATTTTGGACCCCTTTTTTTCGATGATAACACGATAGAATCCTGGAACTTTTTGCGTCACCAAGTAGCTCCCGTGGAGTTCTTCAAACGTGCAAAAACTCATCCCGATCTATCGAGCGGTTCAAAAGTTATGAGAGATTTTCTAAAAATCAACAAATTTTCATCGATTGAGTCAGAAATTTTTTCGAAAAATTTTACCATTTTCGAGGTCGAGTTAACACCGGATTCTTAGCATTTCAGACCCCAGGAACACGAAAATGAAGAGATATCCAAGAAATCTCTTCAAATAAAAAAGTTGAAAAATCGTCCAAACCACCAAAATTTTGCCCTTTCGATGCAAAATGCAACTTTCCAAAACTTTGGATGGCGATAACTCCGGAACTACAGGTCGTACGTGAATTCCCGTGGCACCGTTGGATTCCTCGTGAAATTCTGCATAAGATAGGACCAAATTAACCACAAAAAATTCAATAATAAAAAAGTTATAGGGGTCCTTACCTTTTCAAGAGAATTTTTTAACCCATATTTTGGACCCCTTTTTTTCGATGATAACACGATAGAATCCTGGAACTTTTTGCGTCACCAAGTAGCTCCCGTGGAGTTCTTCAAACGTGCAAAAACTCATCCCGATCTATCGAGCGGTTCAAAAGTTATGAGAGATTTTCTAAAAATCAACAAATTTTCATCGATTGAGTCAGAAATTTTTTCGAAAAATTTTACCATTTTCGAGGTCGAGTTAACACCGGATTCTTAGCATTTCAGACCCCAGGAACACGAAAATGAAGAGATATCCAAGAAATCTCTTCAAATAAAAAAGTTGAAAAATCGTCCAAACCACCAAAATTTTGCCCTTTCGATGCAAAATGCAACTTTCCAAAACTTTGGATGGCGATAACTCCGGAACTACAGGTCGTACGTGAATTCCCGTGGCATCGTTGGATTCCTCGTGAAATTCTGCATAAGATAGGACCAAATTAACCACAAAAAATTCAATAATAAAAAAGTTATAGGGGTCCTTACCTTTTCAAGAGAATTTTTGGACCCATATTTTGGACCCCTTTTTTTCGATGATAACACGATAGAATCCTGGAACTTTTTGCGTCACCAAGTAGCTCCCGTGGAGTTCTTCAAACGTGCAAAAACTCATCCCGATCTATCGAGCGGTTCAAAAGTTATGAGAGATTTTCTAAAAATCAACAAATTTTCATCGATTGAGTCAGAAATTTTTTCGAAAAATTTTACCATTTTCGAGGTCGAGTTAACACCGGATTCTTAGCATTTCAGACCCCAGGAACACGAAAATGAAGAGATATCCAAGAAATCTCTTCAAATAAAAAAGTTGAAAAATCGTCCAAACCAACAAAATTTTGCCCTTTCGATGCAAAATGCAACTTTCCAAAACTTTGGATGGCGATAACTCCGGAACTACAGGTCGTACGTGAATTCCCGTGGCACCGTTGGATTCCTCGTGAAATTCTGCATAAGATAGGACCAAATTAACCACAAAAAATTCAATAATAAAAAAGTTATAGGGGTCCTTACCTTTTCAAGAGAATTTTTGGACCCATATTTTGGACCCCTTTTTTTCGATGATAACACGATAGAATCCTGGAACTTTTTGCGTCACCAAGTAGCTCCCGTGGAGTTCTTCAAACGTGCAAAAACTCATCCCGATCTATCGAGCGGTTCAAAAGTTATGAGAGATTTTCTAAAAATCAACAAATTTTCATCGATTGAGTCAGAAATTTTTTCGAAAAATTTTACCATTTTCGAGGTCGAGTTAACACCGGATTCTTAGCATTTCAGACCCCAGGAACACGAAAATGAAGAGATATCCAAGAAATCTCTTCAAATAAAAAAGTTGAAAAATCGTCCAAACCACCAAAATTTTGCCCTTTCGATGCAAAATGCAACTTTCCAAAACTTTGGATGGCGATAACTCCGGAACTACAGGTCGTACGTGAATTCCCGTGGCATCGTTGGATTCCTCGTGAAATTCTGCATAAGATAGGACCAAATTAACCACAAAAAATTCAATAATAAAAAAGTTATAGGGGTCCTTACCTTTTCAAGAGAATTTTTGGACCCATATTTTGGACCCCTTTTTTTCGATGATAACACGATAGAATCCTGGAACTTTTTGCGTCACCAAGTAGCTCCCGTGGAGTTCTTCAAACGTGCAAAAACTCATCCCGATCTATCGAGCGGTTCAAAAGTTATGAGAGATTTTCTAAAAATCAACAAATTTTCATCGATTGAGTCAGAAATTTTTTCGAAAAATTTTACCATTTTCGAGGTCGAGTTAACACCGGATTCTTAGCATTTCAGACCCCAGGAACACGAAAATGAAGAGATATCCAAGAAATCTCTTCAAATAAAAAAGTTGAAAAATCGTCCAAACCAACAAAATTTTGCCCTTTCGATGCAAAATGCAACTTTCCAAAACTTTGGATGGCGATAACTCCGGAACTACAGGTCGTACGTGAATTCCCGTGGCACCGTTGGATTCCTCGTGAAATTCTGCATAAGATAGGACCAAATTAACCACAAAAAATTCAATAATAAAAAAGTTATAGGGGTCCTTACCTTTTCAAGAGAATTTTTGGACCCATATTTTGGACCCCTTTTTTTCGATGATAACACGATAGAATCCTGGAACTTTTTGCGTCACCAAGTAGCTCCCGTGGAGTTCTTCAAACGTGCAAAAACTCATCCCGATCTATCGAGCGGTTCAAAAGTTATGAGAGATTTTCTAAAAATCAACAAATTTTCATCGATTGAGTCAGAAATTTTTTCGAAAAATTTTACCATTTTCGAGGTCGAGTTAACACCGGATTCTTAGCATTTCAGACCCCAGGAACACGAAAATGAAGAGATATCCAAGAAATCTCTTCAAATAAAAAAGTTGAAAAATCGTCCAAACCACCAAAATTTTGCCCTTTCGATGCAAAATGCAACTTTCCAAAACTTTGGATGGCGATAACTCCGGAACTACAGGTCGTACGTGAATTCCCGTGGCACCGTTGGATTCCTCGTGAAATTCTGCATAAGATAGGACCAAATTAACCACAAAAAATTCAATAATAAAAAAGTTATAGGGGTCCTTACCTTTTCAAGAGAATTTTTGGACCCATATTTTGGACCCCTTTTTTTCGATGATAACACGATAGAATCCTGGAACTTTTTGCGTCACCAAGTAGCTCCCGTGGAGTTCTTCAAACGTGCAAAAACTCATCCCGATCTATCGAGCGGTTCAAAAGTTATGAGAGATTTTCTAAAAATCAACAAATTTTCATCGATTGAGTCAGAAATTTTTTCGAAAAATTTTACCATTTTCGAGGTCGAGTTAACACCGGATTCTTAGCATTTCAGACCCCAGGAACACGAAAATGAAGAGATATCCAAGAAATCTCTTCAAATAAAAAAGTTGAAAAATCGTCCAAACCACCAAAATTTTGCCCTTTCGATGCAAAATGCAACTTTCCAAAACTTTGGATGGCGATAACTCCGGAACTACAGGTCGTACGTGAATTCCCGTGGCACCGTTGGATTCCTCGTGAAATTCTGCATAAGATAGGACCAAACTAACCACAAAAAATTCAATAATAAAAAAGTTATAGGGGTCCTTACCTTTTCAAGAGAATTTTTGGACCCATATTTTGGACCCCTTTTTTTCGATGATAACACGATAGAATCCTGGAACTTTTTGCGTCACCAAGTAGCTCCCGTGGAGTTCTTCAAACGTGCAAAAACTCATCCCGATCTATCGAGCGGTTCAAAAGTTATGAGAGATTTTCTAAAAATCAACAAATTTTCATCGATTGAGTCAGAAATTTTTTCGAAAAATTTTACCATTTTCGAGGTCGAGTTAACACCGGATTCTTAGCATTTCAGACCCCAGGAACCCGAAAATGAAGAGATATCCAAGAAATCTCTTCAAATAAAAAAGTTGAAAAATCGTCCAAACCACCAAAATTTTGCCCTTTCGATGCAAAATGCAACTTTCCAAAACTTTGGATGGCGATAACTCCGGAACTACAGGTCGTACGTGAATTCCCGTGGCACCGTTGGATTCCTCGTGAAATTCTGCATAAGATAGGACCAAATTAACCACAAAAAATTCAATAATAAAAAAGTTATAGGGGTCCTTACCTTTTCAAGAGAATTTTTGGACCCATATTTTGGACCCCTTTTTTTCGATGATAACACGATAGAATCCTGGAACTTTTTGCGTCACCAAGTAGCTCCCGTGGAGTTCTTCAAACGTGCAAAAACTCATCCCGATCTATCGAGCGGTTCAAAAGTTATGAGAGATTTTCTAAAAATCAACAAATTTTCATCGATTGAGTCAGAAATTTTTTCGAAAAATTTTACCATTTTCGAGGTCGAGTTAACACCGGATTCTTAGCATTTCAGACCCCAGGAACACGAAAATGAAGAGATATCCAAGAAATCTCTTCAAATAAAAAAGTTGAAAAATCGTCCAAACCACCAAAATTTTGCCCTTTCGATGCAAAATGCAACTTTCCAAAACTTTGGATGGCGATAACTCCGGAACTACAGGTCGTACGTGAATTCCCGTGGCACCGTTGGATTCCTCGTGAAATTCTGCATAAGATAGGACCAAATTAACCACAAAAAATTCAATAATAAAAAAGTTATAGGGGTCCTTACCTTTTCAAGAGAATTTTTGGACCCATATTTTGGACCCCTTTTTTTCGATGATAACACGATAGAATCCTGGAACTTTTTGCGTCGCCAAGTAGCTCCCGTGGAGTTCTTCAAACGTGCAAAAACTCATCCCGATCTATCGAGCGGTTCAAAAGTTATGAGAGATTTTCTAAAAATCAACAAATTTTCATCGATTGAGTCAGAAATTTTTTCGAAAAATTTTACCATTTTCGAGGTCGAGTTAACACCGGATTCTTAGCATTTCAGACCCCAGGAACACGAAAATGAAGAGATATCCAAGAAATCTCTTCAAATAAAAAAGTTGAAAAATCGTCCAAACCACCAAAATTTTGCCCTTTCGATGCAAAATGCAACTTTCCAAAACTTTGGATGGCGATAACTCCGGAACTACAGGTCGTACGTGAATTCCCGTGGCACCGTTGGATTCCTCGTGAAATTCTGCATAAGATAGGACCAAATTAACCACAAAAAATTCAATAATAAAAAAGTTATAGGGGTCCTTACCTTTTCAAGAGAATTTTTGGACCCATATTTTGGACCCCTTTTTTTCGATGATAACACGATAGAATCCTGGAACTTTTTGCGTCACCAAGTAGCTCCCGTGGAGTTCTTCAAACGTGCAAAAACTCATCCCGATCTATCGAGCGGTTCAAAAGTTATGAGAGATTTTCTAAAAATCAACAAATTTTCATCGATTGAGTCAGAAATTTTTTCGAAAAATTTTATCATTTTCGAGGTCGAGTTAACACCGGATTCTTAGCATTTCAGACCCCAGGAACACGAAAATGAAGAGATATCCAAGAAATCTCTTCAAATAAAAAAGTTGAAAAATCGTCCAAACCACCAAAATTTTGCCCTTTCGATGCAAAATGCAACTTTCCAAAACTTTGGATGGCGATAACTTCGGAACTACAGGTCGTACGTGAATTCCCGTGGCACCGTTGGATTCCTCGTGAAATTCTGCATAAGATAGGACCAAATTAACCACAAAAAATTCAATAATAAAAAAGTTATAGGGGTCCTTACCTTTTCAAGAGAATTTTTGGACCCATATTTTGGACCCCTTTTTTTCGATGATAACACGATAGAATCCTGGAACTTTTTGCGTCACCAAGTAGCTCCCGTGGAGTTCTTCAAACGTGCAAAAACTCATCCCGATCTATCGAGCGGTTCAAAAGTTATGAGAGATTTTCTAAAAATCAACAAATTTTCATCGATTGAGTCAGAAATTTTTTCGAAAAATTTTACCATTTTCGAGGTCGAGTTAACACCGGATTCTTAGCATTTCAGACCCCAGGAACACGAAAATGAAGAGATATCCAAGAAATCTCTTCAAATAAAAAAGTTGAAAAATCGTCCAAACCACCAAAATTTTGCCCTTTCGATGCAAAATGCAACTTTCCAAAACTTTGGATGGCGATAACTCCGGAACTACAGGTCGTACGTGAATTCCCGTGGCACCGTTGGATTCCTCGTGAAATTCTGCATAAGATAGGATCAAATTAACCACAAAAAATTCAATAATAAAAAAGTTATAGGGGTCCTTACCTTTTCAAGAGAATTTTTGGACCCATATTTTGGACCCCTTTTTTTCGATGATAACACGATAGAATCCTGGAACTTTTTGCGTCACCAAGTAGCTCCCGTGGAGTTCTTCAAACGTGCAAAAACTCATCCCGATCTATCGAGCGGTTCAAAAGTTATGAGAGATTTTCTAAAAATCAACAAATTTTCATCGATTGAGTCAGAAATTTTTTCGAAAAATTTTACCATTTTCGAGGTCGAGTTAACACCGGATTCTTAGCATTTCAGACCCCAGGAACACGAAAATGAAGAGATATCCAAGAAATCTCTTCAAATAAAAAAGTTGAAAAATCGTCCAAACCACCAAAATTTTGCCCTTTCGATGCAAAATGCAACTTTCCAAAACTTTGGATGGCGATAACTCCGGAACTACAGGTCGTACGTGAATTCCCGTGGCACCGTTGGATTCCTCGTGAAATTCTGCATAAGATAGGACCAAATTAACCACAAAAAATTCAATAATAAAAAAGTTATAGGGGTCCTTACCTTTTCAAGAGAATTTTTGGACCCATATTTTGGACCCCTTTTTTTCGATGATAACACGATAGAATCCTGGAACTTTTTGCGTCGCCAAGTAGCTCCCGTGGAGTTCTTCAAACGTGCAAAAACTCATCCCGATCTATCGAGCGGTTCAAAAGTTATGAGAGATTTTCTAAAAATCAACAAATTTTCATCGATTGAGTCAGAAATTTTTTCGAAAAATTTTACCATTTTCGAGGTCGAGTTAACACCGGATTCTTAGCATTTCAGACCCCAGGAACACGAAAATGAAGAGATATCCAAGAAATCTCTTCAAATAAAAAAGTTGAAAAATCGTCCAAACCACCAAAATTTTGCCCTTTCGATGCAAAATGCAACTTTCCAAAACTTTGGATGGCGATAACTCCGGAACTACAGGTCGTACGTGAATTCCCGTGGCACCGTTGGATTCCTCGTGAAATTCTGCATAAGATAGGACCAAATTAACCACAAAAAATTCAATAATAAAAAAGTTATAGGGGTCCTTACCTTTTCAAGAGAATTTTTGGACCCATATTTTGGACCCCTTTTTTTCGATGATAACACGATAGGATCCTGGAACTTTTTGCGTCACCAAGTAGCTCCCGTGGAGTTCTTCAAACGTGCAAAAACTCATCCCGATCTATCGAGCGGTTCAAAAGTTATGAGAGATTTTCTAAAAATCAACAAATTTTCATCGATTGAGTCAGAAATTTTTTCGAAAAATTTTATCATTTTCGAGGTCGAGTTAACACCGGATTCTTAGCATTTCAGACCCCAGGAACACGAAAATGAAGAGATATCCAAGAAATCTCTTCAAATAAAAAAGTTGAAAAATCGTCCAAACCACCAAAATTTTGCCCTTTCGATGCAAAATGCAACTTTCCAAAACTTTGGATGGCGATAACTTCGGAACTACAGGTCGTACGTGAATTCCCGTGGCACCGTTGGATTCCTCGTGAAATTCTGCATAAGATAGGACCAAATTAACCACAAAAAATTCAATAATAAAAAAGTTATAGGGGTCCTTACCTTTTCAAGAGAATTTTTGGACCCATATTTTGGACCCCTTTTTTTCGATGATAACACGATAGAATCCTGGAACTTTTTGCGTCACCAAGTAGCTCCCGTGGAGTTCTTCAAACGTGCAAAAACTCATCCCGATCTATCGAGCGGTTCAAAAGTTATGAGAGATTTTCTAAAAATCAACAAATTTTCATCGATTGAGTCAGAAATTTTTTCGAAAAATTTTACCATTTTCGAGGTCGAGTTAACACCGGATTCTTAGCATTTCAGACCCCAGGAACACGAAAATGAAGAGATATCCAAGAAATCTCTTCAAATAAAAAAGTTGAAAAATCGTCCAAACCACCAAAATTTTGCCCTTTCGATGCAAAATGCAACTTTCCAAAACTTTGGATGGCGATAACTCCGGAACTACAGGTCGTACGTGAATTCCCGTGGCACCGTTGGATTCCTCGTGAAATTCTGCATAAGATAGGATCAAATTAACCACAAAAAATTCAATAATAAAAAAGTTATAGGGGTCCTTACCTTTTCAAGAGAATTTTTGGACCCATATTTTGGACCCCTTTTTTTCGATGATAACACGATAGAATCCTGGAACTTTTTGCGTCACCAAGTAGCTCCCGTGGAGTTCTTCAAACGTGCAAAAACTCATCCCGATCTATCGAGCGGTTCAAAAGTTATGAGAGATTTTCTAAAAATCAACAAATTTTCATCGATTGAGTCAGAAATTTTTTCGAAAAATTTTACCATTTTCGAGGTCGAGTTAACACCGGATTCTTAGCATTTCAGACCCCAGGAACACGAAAATGAAGAGATATCCAAGAAATCTCTTCAAATAAAAAAGTTGAAAAATCGTCCAAACCACCAAAATTTTGCCCTTTCGATGCAAAATGCAACTTTCCAAAACTTTGGATGGCGATAACTCCGGAACTACAGGTCGTACGTGAATTCCCGTGGCACCGTTGGATTCCTCGTGAAATTCTGCATAAGATAGGACCAAATTAACCACAAAAAATTCAATAATAAAAAAGTTATAGGGGTCCTTACCTTTTCAAGAGAATTTTTGGACCCATATTTTGGACCCCTTTTTTTCGATGATAACACGATAGAATCCTGGAACTTTTTGCGTCACCAAGTAGCTCCCGTGGAGTTCTTCAAACGTGCAAAAACTCATCCCGATCTATCGAGCGGTTCAAAAGTTATGAGAGATTTTCTAAAAATCAACAAATTTTCATCGATTGAGTCAGAAATTTTTTCGAAAAATTTTACCATTTTCGAGGTCGAGTTAACACCGGATTCTTAGCATTTCAGACCCCAGGAACACGAAAATGAAGAGATATCCAAGAAATCTCTTCAAATAAAAAAGTTGAAAAATCGTCCAAACCACCAAAATTTTGCCCTTTCGATGCAAAATGCAACTTTCCAAAACTTTGGATGGCGATAACTCCGGAACTACAGGTCGTACGTGAATTCCCGTGGCACCGTTGGATTCCTCGTGAAATTCTGCATAAGATAGGATCAAATTAACCACAAAAAATTCAATAATAAAAAAGTTATAGGGGTCCTTACCTTTTCAAGAGAATTTTTGGACCCATATTTTGGACCCCTTTTTTTCGATGATAACACGATAGAATCCTGGAACTTTTTGCGTCACCAAGTAGCTCCCGTGGAGTTCTTCAAACGTGCAAAAACTCATCCCGATCTATCGAGCGGTTCAAAAGTTATGAGAGATTTTCTAAAAATCAACAAATTTTCATCGATTGAGTCAGAAATTTTTTCGAAAAATTTTACCATTTTCGAGGTCGAGTTAACACCGGATTCTTAGCATTTCAGACCCCAGGAACACGAAAATGAAGAGATATCCAAGAAATCTCTTCAAATAAAAAAGTTGAAAAATCGTCCAAACCACCAAAATTTTGCCCTTTCGATGCAAAATGCAACTTTCCAAAACTTTGGATGGCGATAACTCCGGAACTACAGGTCGTACGTGAATTCCCGTGGCACCGTTGGATTCCTCGTGAAATTCTGCATAAGATAGGACCAAATTAACCACAAAAAATTCAATAATAAAAAAGTTATAGGGGTCCTTACCTTTTCAAGAGAATTTTTGGACCCATATTTTGGACCCCTTTTTTTCGATGATAACACGATAGAATCCTGGAACTTTTTGCGTCACCAAGTAGCTCCCGTGGAGTTCTTCAAACGTGCAAAAACTCATCCCGATCTATCGAGCGGTTCAAAAGTTATGAGAGATTTTCTAAAAATCAACAAATTTTCATCGATTGAGTCAGAAATTTTTTCGAAAAATTTTACCATTTTCGAGGTCGAGTTAACACCGGATTCTTAGCATTTCAGACCCCAGGAACACGAAAATGAAGAGATATCCAAGAAATCTCTTCAAATAAAAAAGTTGAAAAATCGTCCAAACCACCAAAATTTTGCCCTTTCAATGCAAAATGCAACTTTCCAAAACTTTGGATGGCGATAACTCCGGAACTACAGGTCGTACGTGAATTCCCGTGGCACCGTTGGATTCCTCGTGAAATTCTGCATAAGATAGGATCAAATTAACCACAAAAAATTGAATAATAAAAAAGTTATAGGGGTCCTTACCTTTTCAAGAGAATTTTTGGACCCATATTTTGGACCCCTTTTTTTCGATGATAACACGATAGAATCCTGGAACTTTTTGCGTCACCAAGTAGCTCCCGTGGAGTTCTTCAAACGTGCAAAAACTCATCCCGATCTATCGAGCGGTTCAAAAGTTATGAGAGATTTTCTAAAAATCAACAAATTTTCATCGATTGAGTCAGAAATTTTTTCGAAAAATTTTACCATTTTCGAGGTCGAGTTAACACCGGATTCTTAGCATTTCAGACCCCAGGAACACGAAAATGAAGAGATATCCAAGAAATCTCTTCAAATAAAAAAGTTGAAAAATCGTCCAAACCACCAAAATTTTGCCCTTTCGATGCAAAATGCAACTTTCCAAAACTTTGGATGGCGATAACTCCGGAACTACAGGTCGTACGTGAATTCCCGTGGCACCGTTGGATTCCTCGTGAAATTCTGCATAAGATAGGACCAAATTAACCACAAAAAATTCAATAATAAAAAAGTTATAGGGGTCCTTACCTTTTCAAGAGAATTTTTTAACCCATATTTTGGACCCCTTTTTTTCGATGATAACACGATAGAATCCTGGAACTTTTTGCGTCACCAAGTAGCTCCCGTGGAGTTCTTCAAACGTGCAAAAACTCATCCCGATCTATCGAGCGGTTCAAAAGTTATGAGAGATTTTCTAAAAATCAACAAATTTTCATCGATTGAGTCAGAAATTTTTTCGAAAAATTTTACCATTTTCGAGGTCGAGTTAACACCGGATTCTTAGCATTTCAGACCCCAGGAACACGAAAATGAAGAGATATCCAAGAAATCTCTTCAAATAAAAAAGTTGAAAAATCGTCCAAACCACCAAAATTTTGCCCTTTCGATGCAAAATGCAACTTTCCAAAACTTTGGATGGCGATAACTCCGGAACTACAGGTCGTACGTGAATTCCCGTGGCACCGTTGGATTCCTCGTGAAATTCTGCATAAGATAGGACCAAATTAACCACAAAAAATTCAATAATAAAAAAGTTATAGGGGTCCTTACCTTTTCAAGAGAATTTTTGGACCCATATTTTGGACCCCTTTTTTTCGATGATAACACGATAGAATCCTGGAACTTTTTGCGTCACCAAGTAGCTCCCGTGGAGTTCTTCAAACGTGCAAAAACTCATCCCGATCTATCGAGCGGTTCAAAAGTTATGAGAGATTTTCTAAAAATCAACAAATTTTCATCGATTGAGTCAGAAATTTTTTCGAAAAATTTTACCATTTTCGAGGTCGAGTTAACACCGGATTCTTAGCATTTCAGACCCCAGGAACACGAAAATGAAGAGATATCCAAGAAATCTCTTCAAATAAAAAAGTTGAAAAATCGTCCAAACCACCAAAATTTTGCCCTTTCGATGCAAAATGCAACTTTCCAAAACTTTGGATGGCGATAACTCCGGAACTACAGGTCGTACGTGAATTCCCGTGGCACCGTTGGATTCCTCGTGAAATTCTGCATAAGATAGGACCAAATTAACCACAAAAAATTCAATAATAAAAAAGTTATAGGGGTCCTTACCTTTTCAAGAGAATTTTTGGACCCATACTTTGGACCCCTTTTTTTCGATGATAACACGATAGAATCCTGGAACTTTTTGCGTCACCAAGTAGCTCCCGTGGAGTTCTTCAAACGTGCAAAAACTCATCCCGATCTATCGAGCGGTTCAAAAGTTATGAGAGATTTTCTAAAAATCAACAAATTTTCATCGATTGAGTCAGAAATTTTTTCGAAAAATTTTACCATTTTCGAGGTCGAGTTAACACCGGATTCTTAGCATTTCAGACCCCAGGAACACGAAAATGAAGAGATATCCAAGAAATCTCTTCAAATAAAAAAGTTGAAAAATCGTCCAAACCACCAAAATTTTGCCCTTTCGATGCAAAATGCAACTTTCCAAAACTTTGGATGGCGATAACTCCGGAACTACAGGTCGTACGTGAATTCCCGTGGCACCGTTGGATTCCTCGTGAAATTCTGCATAAGATAGGACCAAATTAACCACAAAAAATTCAATAATGAAAAAGTTATAGGGGTCCTTACCTTTTCAAGAGAATTTTTGGACCCATATTTTGGACCCCTTTTTTTCGATGATAACACGATAGAATCCTGGAACTTTTTGCGTCACCAAGTAGCTCCCGTGGAGTTCTTCAAACGTGCAAAAACTCATCCCGATCTATCGAGCGGTTCAAAAGTTATGAGAGATTTTCTAAAAATCAACAAATTTTCATCGATTGAGTCAGAAATTTTTTCGAAAAATTTTACCATTTTCGAGGTCGAGTTAACACCGGATTCTTAGCATTTCAGACCCCAGGAACACGAAAATGAAGAGATATCCAAGAAATCTCTTCAAATAAAAAAGTTGAAAAATCGTCCAAACCACCAAAATTTTGCCCTTTCGATGCAAAATGCAACTTTCCAAAACTTTGGATGGCGATAACTCCGGAACTACAGGTCGTACGTGAATTCCCGTGGCACCGTTGGATTCCTCGTGAAATTCTGCATAAGATAGGACCAAATTAACCACAAAAAATTCAATAATAAAAAAGTTATAGGGGTCCTTACCTTTTCAAGAGAATTTTTGGACCCATATTTTGGACCCCTTTTTTTCGATGATAACACGATAGAATCCTGGAACTTTTTGCGTCACCAAGTAGCTCCCGTGGAGTTCTTCAAACGTGCAAAAACTCATCCCGATCTATCGAGCGGTTCAAAAGTTATGAGAGATTTTCTAAAAATCAACAAATTTTCATCGATTGAGTCAGAAATTTTTTCGAAAAATTTTACCATTTTCGAGGTCGAGTTAACACCGGATTCTTAGCATTTCAGACCCCAGGAACACGAAAATGAAGAGATATCCAAGAAATCTCTTCAAATAAAAAAGTTGAAAAATCGTCCAAACCACCAAAATTTTGCCCTTTCGATGCAAAATGCAACTTTCCAAAACTTTGGATGGCGATAACTCCGGAACTACAGGTCGTACGTGAATTCCCGTAGCACCGTTGGATTCCTCGCGAAATTCTGCATAAGATAGGACCAAATTAACCACAAAAAATTCAATAATAAAAAAGTTATAGGGGTCCTTACCTTTTCAAGAGAATTTTTTAACCCATATTTTGGACCCCTTTTTTTCGATGATAACACGATAGAATCCTGGAACTTTTTGCGTCACCAAGTAGCTCCCGTGGAGTTCTTCAAACGTGCAAAAACTCATCCCGATCTATCGAGCGGTTCAAAAGTTATGAGAGATTTTCTAAAAATCAACAAATTTTCATCGATTGAGTCAGAAATTTTTTCGAAAAATTTTACCATTTTCGAGGTCGAGTTAACACCGGATTCTTAGCATTTCAGACCCCAGGAACACGAAAATGAAGAGATATCCAAGAAATCTCTTCAAATAAAAAAGTTGAAAAATCGTCCAAACCACCAAAATTTTGCCCTTTCGATGCAAAATGCAACTTTCCAAAACTTTGGATGGCGATAACTCCGGAACTACAGGTCGTACGTGAATTCCCGTGGCACCGTTGGATTCCTCGTGAAATTGTGCATAAGATAGGACCAAATTAACCACAAAAAATTCAATAATAAAAAAGTTATAGGGGTCCTTACCTTTTCAAGAGAATTTTTGGACCCATATTTTGGACCCCTTTTTTTCGATGATAACACGATAGAATCCTGGAACTTTTTGCGTCACCAAGTAGCTCCCGTGGAGTTCTTCAAACGTGCAAAAACTCATCCCGATCTATCGAGCGGTTCAAAAGTTATGAGAGATTTTCTAAAAATCAACAAATTTTCATCGATTGAGTCAGAAATTTTTTCGAAAAATTTTACCATTTTCGAGGTCGAGTTAACACCGGATTCTTAGCATTTCAGACCCCAGGAACACGAAAATGAAGAGATATCCAAGAAATCTCTTCAAATAAAAAAGTTGAAAAATCGTCCAAACCACCAAAATTTTGCCCTTTCGATGCAAAATGCAACTTTCCAAAACTTTGGATGGCGATAACTCCGGAACTACAGGTCGTACGTGAATTCCCGTGGCACCGTTGGATTCCTCGTGAAATTCTGCATAAGATAGGACCAAATTAACCACAAAAAATTCAATAATAAAAAAGTTATAGGGGTCCTTACCTTTTCAAGAGAATTTTTGGACCCATATTTTGGACCCCTTTTTTTCGATGATAACACGATAGAATCCTGGAACTTTTTGCGTCACCAAGTAGCTCCCGTGGAGTTCTTCAAACGTGCAAAAACTCATCCCGATCTATCGAGCGGTTCAAAAGTTATGAGAGATTTTCTAAAAATCAACAAATTTTCATCGATTGAGTCAGAAATTTTTTCGAAAAATTTTACCATTTTCGAGGTCGAGTTAACACCGGATTCTTAGCATTTCAGACCCCAGGAACACGAAAATGAAGAGATATCCAAGAAATCTCTTCAAATAAAAAAGTTGAAAAATCGTCCAAACCACCAAAATTTTGCCCTTTCGATGCAAAATGCAACATTCCAAAACTTTGGATGGCGATAACTCCGGAACTACAGGTCGTACGTGAATTCCCGTGGCACCGTTGGATTCCTCGTGAAATTCTGCATAAGATAGGACCAAATTAACCACAAAAAATTCAATAATAAAAAAGTTATAGGGGTCCTTACCTTTTCAAGAGAATTTTTGGACCCATATTTTGGACCCCTTTTTTTCGATGATAACACGATAGAATCCTGGAACTTTTTGCGTCACCAAGTAGCTCCCGTGGAGTTCTTCAAACGTGCAAAAACTCATCCCGATCTATCGAGCGGTTCAAAAGTTATGAGAGATTTTCTAAAAATCAACAAATTTTCATCGATTGAGTCAGAAATTTTTTCGAAAAATTTTACCATTTTCGAGGTCGAGTTAACACCGGATTCTTAGCATTTCAGACCCCAGGAACACGAAAATGAAGAGATATCCAAGAAATCTCTTCAAATAAAAAAGTTGAAAAATCGTCCAAACCACCAAAATTTTGCCCTTTCGATGCAAAATGCAACTTTCCAAAACTTTGGATGGCGATAACTCCGGAACTACAGGTCGTACGTGAATTCCCGTGGCACCGTTGGATTCCTCGTGAAATTCTGCATAAGATAGGACCAAATTAACCACAAAAAATTCAATAATAAAAAAGTTATAGGGGTCCTTACCTTTTCAAGAGAATTTTTGGACCCATATTTTGGACCCCTTTTTTTCGATGATAACACGATAGAATCCTGGAACTTTTTGCGTCACCAAGTAGCTCCCGTGGAGTTCTTCAAACGTGCAAAAACTCATCCCGATCTATCGAGCGGTTCAAAAGTTATGAGAGATTTTCTAAAAATCAACAAATTTTCATCGATTGAGTCAGAAATTTTTTCGAAAAATTTTACCATTTTCGAGGTCGAGTTAACACCGGATTCTTAGCATTTCAGACCCCAGGAACACGAAAATGAAGAGATATCCAAGAAATCTCTTCAAATAAAAAAGTTGAAAAATCGTCCAAACCACCAAAATTTTGCCCTTTCGATGCAAAATGCAACTTTCCAAAACTTTGGATGGCGATAACTCCGGAACTACAGGTCGTACGTGAATTCCCGTGGCACCGTTGGATTCCTCGTGAAATTGTGCATAAGATAGGACCAAATTAACCACAAAAAATTCAATAATAAAAAAGTTATAGGGGTCCTTACCTTTTCAAGAGAATTTTTGGACCCATATTTTGGACCCCTTTTTTTCGATGATAACACGATAGAATCCTGGAACTTTTTGCGTCACCAAGTAGCTCCCGTGGAGTTCTTCAAACGTGCAAAAACTCATCCCGATCTATCGAGCGGTTCAAAAGTTATGAGAGATTTTCTAAAAATCAACAAATTTTCATCGATTGAGTCAGAAATTTTTTCGAAAAATTTTACCATTTTCGAGGTCGAGTTAACACCGGATTCTTAGCATTTCAGACCCCAGGAACACGAAAATGAAGAGATATCCAAGAAATCTCTTCAAATAAAAAAGTTGAAAAATCGTCCAAACCACCAAAATTTTGCCCTTTCGATGCAAAATGCAACTTTCCAAAACTTTGGATGGCGATAACTCCGGAACTACAGGTCGTACGTGAATTCCCGTGGCACCGTTGGATTCCTCGTGAAATTCTGCATAAGATAGGACCAAATTAACCACAAAAAATTCAATAATAAAAAAGTTATAGGGGTCCTTACCTTTTCAAGAGAATTTTTGGACCCATATTTTGGACCCCTTTTTTTCGATGATAACACGATAGAATCCTGGAACTTTTTGCGTCACCAAGTAGCTCCCGTGGAGTTCTTCAAACGTGCAAAAACTCATCCCGATCTATCGAGCGGTTCAAAAGTTATGAGAGATTTTCTAAAAATCAACAAATTTTCATCGATTGAGTCAGAAATTTTTTCGAAAAATTTTACCATTTTCGAGGTCGAGTTAACACCGGATTCTTAGCATTTCAGACCCCAGGAACACGAAAATGAAGAGATATCCAAGAAATCTCTTCAAATAAAAAAGTTGAAAAATCGTCCAAACCACCAAAATTTTGCCCTTTCGATGCAAAATGCAACATTCCAAAACTTTGGATGGCGATAACTCCGGAACTACAGGTCGTACGTGAATTCCCGTGGCACCGTTGGATTCCTCGTGAAATTCTGCATAAGATAGGACCAAATTAACCACAAAAAATTCAATAATAAAAAAGTTATAGGGGTCCTTACCTTTTCAAGAGAATTTTTGGACCCATATTTTGGACCCCTTTTTTTCGATGATAACACGATAGAATCCTGGAACTTTTTGCGTCACCAAGTAGCTCCCGTGGAGTTCTTCAAACGTGCAAAAACTCATCCCGATCTATCGAGCGGTTCAAAAGTTATGAGAGATTTTCTAAAAATCAACAAATTTTCATCGATTGAGTCAGAAATTTTTTCGAAAAATTTTACCATTTTCGAGGTCGAGTTAACACCGGATTCTTAGCATTTCAGACCCCAGGAACACGAAAATGAAGAGATATCCAAGAAATCTCTTCAAATAAAAAAGTTGAAAAATCGTCCAAACCACCAAAATTTTGCCCTTTCGATGCAAAATGCAACTTTCCAAAACTTTGGATGGCGATAACTCCGGAACTGCAGGTCGTACGTGAATTCCCGTGGCACCGTTGGATTCCTCGTGAAATTCTGCATAAGATAGGACCAAATTAACCACAAAAAATTCAATAATAAAAAAGTTATAGGGGTCCTTACCTTTTCAAGAGAATTTTTGGACCCATATTTTGGACCCCTTTTTTTCGATGATAACACGATAGAATCCTGGAACTTTTTGCGTCACCAAGTAGCTCCCGTGGAGTTCTTCAAACGTGCAAAAACTCATCCCGATCTATCGAGCGGTTCAAAAGTTATGAGAGATTTTCTAAAAATCAACAAATTTTCATCGATTGAGTCAGAAATTTTTTCGAAAAATTTTACCATTTTCGAGGTCGAGTTAACACCGGATTCTTAGCATTTCAGACCCCAGGAACACGAAAATGAAGAGATATCCAAGAAATCTCTTCAAATAAAAAAGTTGAAAAATCGTCCAAACCACCAAAATTTTGCCCTTTCGATGCAAAATGCAACATTCCAAAACTTTGGATGGCGATAACTCCGGAACTACAGGTCGTACGTGAATTCCCGTGGCACCGTTGGATTCCTCGTGAAATTCTGCATAAGATAGGACCAAATTAACCACAAAAAATTCAATAATAAAAAAGTTATAGGGGTCCTTACCTTTTCAAGAGAATTTTTGGACCCATATTTTGGACCCCTTTTTTTCGATGATAACACGATAGAATCCTGGAACTTTTTGCGTCACCAAGTAGCTCCCGTGGAGTTCTTCAAACGTGCAAAAACTCATCCCGATCTATCGAGCGGTTCAAAAGTTATGAGAGATTTTCTAAAAATCAACAAATTTTCATCGATTGAGTCAGAAATTTTTTCGAAAAATTTTACCATTTTCGAGGTCGAGTTAACACCGGATTCTTAGCATTTCAGACCCCAGGAACACGAAAATGAAGAGATATCCAAGAAATCTCTTCAAATAAAAAAGTTGAAAAATCGTCCAAACCACCAAAATTTTGCCCTTTCGATGCAAAATGCAACTTTCCAAAACTTTGGATGGCGATAACTCCGGAACTACAGGTCGTACGTGAATTCCCGTGGCACCGTTGGATTCCTCGTGAAATTCTGCATAAGATAGGACCAAATTAACCACAAAAAATTCAATAATAAAAAAGTTATAGGGGTCCTTACCTTTTCAAGAGAATTTTTGGACCCATATTTTGGACCCCTTTTTTTCGATGATAACACGATAGAATCCTGGAACTTTTTGCGTCACCAAGTAGCTCCCGTGGAGTTCTTCAAACGTGCAAAAACTCATCCCGATCTATCGAGCGGTTCAAAAGTTATGAGAGATTTTCTAAAAATCAACAAATTTTCATCGATTGAGTCAGAAATTTTTTCGAAAAATTTTACCATTTTCGAGGTCGAGTTAACACCGGATTCTTAGCATTTCAGACCCCAGGAACACGAAAATGAAGAGATATCCAAGAAATCTCTTCAAATAAAAAAGTTGAAAAATCGTCCAAACCACCAAAATTTTGCCCTTTCGATGCAAAATGCAACTTTCCAAAACTTTGGATGGCGATAACTCCGGAACTACAGGTCGTACGTGAATTCCCGTGGCACCGTTGGATTCCTCGTGAAATTCTGCATAAGATAGGACCAAATTAACCACAAAAAATTCAATAATAAAAAAGTTATAGGGGTCCTTACCTTTTCAAGAGAATTTTTGGACCCATACTTTGGACCCCTTTTTTTCGATGATAACACGATAGAATCCTGGAACTTTTTGCGTCACCAAGTAGCTCCCGTGGAGTTCTTCAAACGTGCAAAAACTCATCCCGATCTATCGAGCGGTTCAAAAGTTATGAGAGATTTTCTAAAAATCAACAAATTTTCATCGATTGAGTCAGAAATTTTTTCGAAAAATTTTACCATTTTCGAGGTCGAGTTAACACCGGATTCTTAGCATTTCAGACCCCAGGAACACGAAAATGAAGAGATATCCAAGAAATCTCTTCAAATAAAAAAGTTGAAAAATCGTCCAAACCACCAAAATTTTGCCCTTTCGATGCAAAATGCAACTTTCCAAAACTTTGGATGGCGATAACTCCGGAACTACAGGTCGTACGTGAATTCCCGTGGCACCGTTGGATTCCTCGTGAAATTCTGCATAAGATAGGACCAAATTAACCACAAAAAATTCAATAATAAAAAAGTTATAGGGGTCCTTACCTTTTCAAGAGAATTTTTGGACCCATATTTTGGACCCCTTTTTTTCGATGATAACACGATAGAATCCTGGAACTTTTTGCGTCACCAAGTAGCTCCCGTGGAGTTCTTCAAACGTGCAAAAACTCATCCCGATCTATCGAGCGGTTCAAAAGTTATGAGAGATTTTCTAAAAATCAACAAATTTTCATCGATTGAGTCAGAAATTTTTTCGAAAAATTTTACCATTTTCGAGGTCGAGTTAACACCGGATTCTTAGCATTTCAGACCCCAGGAACACGAAAATGAAGAGATATCCAAGAAATCTCTTCAAATAAAAAAGTTGAAAAATCGTCCAAACCACCAAAATTTTGCTTTTTCGATGCAAAATGCAACTTTCCAAAACTTTGGATGGCGATAACTCCGGAACTACAGGTCGTACGTGAATTCCCGTGGCACCGTTGGATTCCTCGTGAAATTCTGCATAAGATAGGACCAAATTAACCACAAAAAATTCAATAATAAAAAAGTTATAGGGGTCCTTACCTTTTCAAGAGAATTTTTGGACCCATATTTTGGACCCCTTTTTTTCGATGATAACACGATAGAATCCTGGAACTTTTTGCGTCACCAAGTAGCTCCCGTGGAGTTCTTCAAACGTGCAAAAACTCATCCCGATCTATCGAGCGGTTCAAAAGTTATGAGAGATTTTCTAAAAATCAACAAATTTTCATCGATTGAGTCAGAAATTTTTTCGAAAAATTTTACCATTTTCGAGGTCGAGTTAACACCGGATTCTTAGCATTTCAGACCCCAGGAACACGAAAATGAAGAGATATCCAAGAAATCTCTTCAAATAAAAAAGTTGAAAAATCGTCCAAACCACCAAAATTTTGCTTTTTCGATGCAAAATGCAACTTTCCAAAACTTTGGATGGCGATAACTCCGGAACTACAGGTCGTACGTGAATTCCCGTGGCACCGTTGGATTCCTCGTGAAATTCTGCATAAGATAGGACCAAATTAACCACAAAAAATTCAATAATAAAAAAGTTATAGGGGTCCTTACCTTTTCAAGAGAATTTTTGGACCCATATTTTGGACCCCTTTTTTTCGATGATAACACGATAGAATCCTGGAACTTTTTGCGTCACCAAGTAGCTCCCGTGGAGTTCTTCAAACGTGCAAAAACTCATCCCGATCTATCGAGCGGTTCAAAAGTTATGAGAGATTTTCTAAAAATCAACAAATTTTCATCGATTGAGTCAGAAATTTTTTCGAAAAATTTTACCATTTTCGAGGTCGAGTTAACACCGGATTCTTAGCATTTCAGACCCCAGGAACACGAAAATGAAGAGATATCCAAGAAATCTCTTCAAATAAAAAAGTTGAAAAATCGTCCAAACCACCAAAATTTTGCCCTTTCGATGCAAAATGCAACTTTCCAAAACTTTGGATGGCGATAACTCCGGAACTACAGGTCGTACGTGAATTCCCGTGGCACCGTTGGATTCCTCGTGAAATTCTGCATAAGATAGGACCAAATTAACCACAAAAAATTCAATAATAAAAAAGTTATAGGGGTCCTTACCTTTTCAAGAGAATTTTTGGACCCATATTTTGGACCCCTTTTTTTCGATGATAACACGATAGAATCCTGGAACTTTTTGCGTCACCAAGTAGCTCCCGTGGAGTTCTTCAAACGTGCAAAAACTCATCCCGATCTATCGAGCGGTTCAAAAGTTATGAGAGATTTTCTAAAAATCAACAAATTTTCATCGATTGAGTCAGAAATTTTTTCGAAAAATTTTACCATTTTCGAGGTCGAGTTAACACCGGATTCTTAGCATTTCAGACCCCAGGAACACGAAAATGAAGAGATATCCAAGAAATCTCTTCAAATAAAAAAGTTGAAAAATCGTCCAAACCACCAAAATTTTGCCCTTTCGATGCAAAATGCAACTTTCCAAAACTTTGGATGGCGATAACTCCGGAACTACAGGTCGTACGTGAATTCCCGTGGCACCGTTGGATTCCTCGTGAAATTCTGCATAAGATAGGACCAAATTAACCACAAAAAATTCAATAATAAAAAAGTTATAGGGGTCCTTACCTTTTCAAGAGAATTTTTGGACCCATATTTTGGACCCCTTTTTTTCGATGATAACACGATAGAATCCTGGAACTTTTTGCGTCACCAAGTAGCTCCCGTGGAGTTCTTCAAACGTGCAAAAACTCATCCCGATCTATCGAGCGGTTCAAAAGTTATGAGAGATTTTCTAAAAATCAACAAATTTTCATCGATTGAGTCAGAAATTTTTTCGAAAAATTTTACCATTTTCGAGGTCGAGTTAACACCGGATTCTTAGCATTTCAGACCCCAGGAACACGAAAATGAAGAGATATCCAAGAAATCTCTTCAAATAAAAAAGTTGAAAAATCGTCCAAACCACCAAAATTTTGCCCTTTCGATGCAAAATGCAACTTTCCAAAACTTTGGATGGCGATAACTCCGGAACTACAGGTCGTACGTGAATTCCCGTGGCACCGTTGGATTCCTCGTGAAATTCTGCATAAGATAGGACCAAATTAACCACAAAAAATTCAATAATAAAAAAGTTATAGGGGTCCTTACCTTTTCAAGAGAATTTTTGGACCCATATTTTGGACCCCTTTTTTTCGATGATAACACGATAGAATCCTGGAACTTTTTGCGTCACCAAGTAGCTCCCGTGGAGTTCTTCAAACGTGCAAAAACTCATCCCGATCTATCGAGCGGTTCAAAAGTTATGAGAGATTTTCTAAAAATCAACAAATTTTCATCGATTGAGTCAGAAATTTTTTCGAAAAATTTTACCATTTTCGAGGTCGAGTTAACACCGGATTCTTAGCATTTCAGACCCCAGGAACACGAAAATGAAGAGATATCCAAGAAATCTCTTCAAATAAAAAAGTTGAAAAATCGTCCAAACCACCAAAATTTTGCCCTTTCGATGCAAAATGCAACTTTCCAAAACTTTGGATGGCGATAACTCCGGAACTACAGGTCGTACGTGAATTCCCGTGGCACCGTTGGATTCCTCGTGAAATTCTGCATAAGATAGGACCAAATTAACCACAAAAAATTCAATAATAAAAAAGTTATAGGGGTCCTTACCTTTTCAAGAGAATTTTTGGACCCATATTTTGGACCCCTTTTTTTCGATGATAACACGATAGAATCCTGGAACTTTTTGCGTCACCAAGTAGCTCCCGTGGAGTTCTTCAAACGTGCAAAAACTCATCCCGATCTATCGAGCGGTTCAAAAGTTATGAGAGATTTTCTAAAAATCAACAAATTTTCATCGATTGAGTCAGAAATTTTTTCGAAAAATTTTACCATTTTCGAGGTCGAGTTAACACCGGATTCTTAGCATTTCAGACCCCAGGAACACGAAAATGAAGAGATATCCAAGAAATCTCTTCAAATAAAAAAGTTGAAAAATCGTCCAAACCACCAAAATTTTGCCCTTTCGATGCAAAATGCAACTTTCCAAAACTTTGGATGGCGATAACTCCGGAACTACAGGTCGTACGTGAATTCCCGTGGCACCGTTGGATTCCTCGTGAAATTCTGCATAAGATAGGACCAAATTAACCACAAAAAATTCAATAATAAAAAAGTTATAGGGGTCCTTACCTTTTCAAGAGAATTTTTGGACCCATATTTTGGACCCCTTTTTTTCGATGATAACACGATAGAATCCTGGAACTTTTTGCGTCACCAAGTAGCTCCCGTGGAGTTCTTCAAACGTGCAAAAACTCATCCCGATCTATCGAGCGGTTCAAAAGTTATGAGAGATTTTCTAAAAATCAACAAATTTTCATCGATTGAGTCAGAAATTTTTTCGAAAAATTTTACCATTTTCGAGGTCGAGTTAACACCGGATTCTTAGCATTTCAGACCCCAGGAACACGAAAATGAAGAGATATCCAAGAAATCTCTTCAAATAAAAAAGTTGAAAAATCGTCCAAACCACCAAAATTTTGCCCTTTCGATGCAAAATGCAACTTTCCAAAACTTTGGATGGCGATAACTCCGGAACTACAGGTCGTACGTGAATTCCCGTGGCACCGTTGGATTCCTCGTGAAATTCTGCATAAGATAGGACCAAATTAACCACAAAAAATTCAATAATAAAAAAGTTATAGGGGTCCTTACCTTTTCAAGAGAATTTTTGGACCCATATTTTGGACCCCTTTTTTTCGATGATAACACGATAGAATCCTGGAACTTTTTGCGTCACCAAGTAGCTCCCGTGGAGTTCTTCAAACGTGCAAAAACTCATCCCGATCTATCGAGCGGTTCAAAAGTTATGAGAGATTTTCTAAAAATCAACAAATTTTCATCGATTGAGTCAGAAATTTTTTCGAAAAATTTTACCATTTTCGAGGTCGAGTTAACACCGGATTCTTAGCATTTCAGACCCCAGGAACACGAAAATGAAGAGATATCCAAGAAATCTCTTCAAATAAAAAAGTTGAAAAATCGTCCAAACCACCAAAATTTTGCCCTTTCGATGCAAAATGCAACTTTCCAAAACTTTGGATGGCGATAACTCCGGAACTACAGGTCGTACGTGAATTCCCGTGGCACCGTTGGATTCCTCGTGAAATTCTGCATAAGATAGGACCAAATTAACCACAAAAAATTCAATAATAAAAAAGTTATAGGGGTCCTTACCTTTTCAAGAGAATTTTTGGACCCATATTTTGGACCCCTTTTTTTCGATGATAACACGATAGAATCCTGGAACTTTTTGCGTCACCAAGTAGCTCCCGTGGAGTTCTTCAAACGTGCAAAAACTCATCCCGATCTATCGAGCGGTTCAAAAGTTATGAGAGATTTTCTAAAAATCAACAAATTTTCATCGATTGAGTCAGAAATTTTTTCGAAAAATTTTACCATTTTCGAGGTCGAGTTAACACCGGATTCTTAGCATTTCAGACCCCAGGAACACGAAAATGAAGAGATATCCAAGAAATCTCTTCAAATAAAAAAGTTGAAAAATCGTCCAAACCACCAAAATTTTGCCCTTTCGATGCAAAATGCAACATTCCAAAACTTTGGATGGCGATAACTCCGGAACTACAGGTCGTACGTGAATTCCCGTGGCACCGTTGGATTCCTCGTGAAATTCTGCATAAGATAGGACCAAATTAACCACAAAAAATTCAATAATAAAAAAGTTATAGGGGTCCTTACCTTTTCAAGAGAATTTTTGGACCCATATTTTGGACCCCTTTTTTTCGATGATAACACGATAGAATCCTGGAACTTTTTGCGTCACCAAGTAGCTCCCGTGGAGTTCTTCAAACGTGCAAAAACTCATCCCGATCTATCGAGCGGTTCAAAAGTTATGAGAGATTTTCTAAAAATCAACAAATTTTCATCGATTGAGTCAGAAATTTTTTCGAAAAATTTTACCATTTTCGAGGTCGAGTTAACACCGGATTCTTAGCATTTCAGACCCCAGGAACACGAAAATGAAGAGATATCCAAGAAATCTCTTCAAATAAAAAAGTTGAAAAATCGTCCAAACCACCAAAATTTTGCCCTTTCGATGCAAAATGCAACTTTCCAAAACTTTGGATGGCGATAACTCCGGAACTACAGGTCGTACGTGAATTCCCGTGGCACCGTTGGATTCCTCGTGAAATTCTGCATAAGATAGGACCAAATTAACCACAAAAAATTCAATAATAAAAAAGTTATAGGGGTCCTTACCTTTTCAAGAGAATTTTTGGACCCATATTTTGGACCCCTTTTTTTCGATGATAACACGATAGAATCCTGGAACTTTTTGCGTCACCAAGTAGCTCCCGTGGAGTTCTTCAAACGTGCAAAAACTCATCCCGATCTATCGAGCGGTTCAAAAGTTATGAGAGATTTTCTAAAAATCAACAAATTTTCATCGATTGAGTCAGAAATTTTTTCGAAAAATTTTACCATTTTCGAGGTCGAGTTAACACCGGATTCTTAGCATTTCAGACCCCAGGAACACGAAAATGAAGAGATATCCAAGAAATCTCTTCAAATAAAAAAGTTGAAAAATCGTCCAAACCACCAAAATTTTGCCCTTTCGATGCAAAATGCAACTTTCCAAAACTTTGGATGGCGATAACTCCGGAACTACAGGTCGTACGTGAATTCCCGTGGCACCGTTGGATTCCTCGTGAAATTCTGCATAAGATAGGACCAAATTAACCACAAAAAATTCAATAATAAAAAAGTTATAGGGGTCCTTACCTTTTCAAGAGAATTTTTGGACCCATATTTTGGACCCCTTTTTTTCGATGATAACACGATAGAATCCTGGAACTTTTTGCGTCACCAAGTAGCTCCCGTGGAGTTCTTCAAACGTGCAAAAACTCATCCCGATCTATCGAGCGGTTCAAAAGTTATGAGAGATTTTCTAAAAATCAACAAATTTTCATCGATTGAGTCAGAAATTTTTTCGAAAAATTTTACCATTTTCGAGGTCGAGTTAACACCGGATTCTTAGCATTTCAGACCCCAGGAACACGAAAATGAAGAGATATCCAAGAAATCTCTTCAAATAAAAAAGTTGAAAAATCGTCCAAACCACCAAAATTTTGCCCTTTCGATGCAAAATGCAACTTTCCAAAACTTTGGATGGCGATAACTCCGGAACTACAGGTCGTACGTGAATTCCCGTGGCACCGTTGGATTCCTCGTGAAATTCTGCATAAGATAGGACCAAATTAACCACAAAAAATTCAATAATAAAAAAGTTATAGGGGTCCTTACCTTTTCAAGAGAATTTTTTAACCCATATTTTGGACCCCTTTTTTTCGATGATAACACGATAGAATCCTGGAACTTTTTGCGTCACCAAGTAGCTCCCGTGGAGTTCTTCAAACGTGCAAAAACTCATCCCGATCTATCGAGCGGTTCAAAAGTTATGAGAGATTTTCTAAAAATCAACAAATTTTCATCGATTGAGTCAGAAATTTTTTCGAAAAATTTTACCATTTTCGAGGTCGAGTTAACACCGGATTCTTAGCATTTCAGACCCCAGGAACACGAAAATGAAGAGATATCCAAGAAATCTCTTCAAATAAAAAAGTTGAAAAATCGTCCAAACCACCAAAATTTTGCCCTTTCGATGCAAAATGCAACTTTCCAAAACTTTGGATGGCGATAACTCCGGAACTACAGGTCGTACGTGAATTCCCGTGGCACCGTTGGATTCCTCGTGAAATTCTGCATAAGATAGGACCAAATTAACCACAAAAAATTCAATAATAAAAAAGTTATAGGGGTCCTTACCTTTTCAAGAGAATTTTTGGACCCATATTTTGGACCCCTTTTTTTCGATGATAACACGATAGAATCCTGGAACTTTTTGCGTCACCAAGTAGCTCCCGTGGAGTTCTTCAAACGTGCAAAAACTCATCCCGATCTATCGAGCGGTTCAAAAGTTATGAGAGATTTTCTAAAAATCAACAAATTTTCATCGATTGAGTCAGAAATTTTTTCGAAAAATTTTACCATTTTCGAGGTCGAGTTAACACCGGATTCTTAGCATTTCAGACCCCAGGAACACGAAAATGAAGAGATATCCAAGAAATCTCTTCAAATAAAAAAGTTGAAAAATCGTCCAAACCACCAAAATTTTGCCCTTTCGATGCAAAATGCAAGTTTCCAAAACTTTGGATGGCGATAACTCCGGAACTACAGGTCGTACGTGAATTCCCGTGGCACCGTTGGATTCCTCGTGAAATTCTGCATAAGATAGGACCAAATTAACCACAAAAAATTCAATAATAAAAAAGTTATAGGGGTCCTTACCTTTTCAAGAGAATTTTTGGACCCATATTTTGGACCCCTTTTTTTCGATGATAACACGATAGAATCCTGGAACTTTTTGCGTCACCAAGTAGCTCCCGTGGAGTTCTTCAAACGTGCAAAAACTCATCCCGATCTATCGAGCGGTTCAAAAGTTATGAGAGATTTTCTAAAAATCAACAAATTTTCATCGATTGAGTCAGAAATTTTTTCGAAAAATTTTACCATTTTCGAGGTCGAGTTAACACCGGATTCTTAGCATTTCAGACCCCAGGAACACGAAAATGAAGAGATATCCAAGAAATCTCTTCAAATAAAAAAGTTGAAAAATCGTCCAAACCACCAAAATTTTGCCCTTTCGATGCAAAATGCAACTTTCCAAAACTTTGGATGGCGATAACTCCGGAACTACAGGTCGTACGTGAATTCCCGTGGCACCGTTGGATTCCTCGTGAAATTCTGCATAAGATAGGACCAAATTAACCACAAAAAATTCAATAATAAAAAAGTTATAGGGGTCCTTACCTTTTCAAGAGAATTTTTGGACCCATATTTTGGACCCCTTTTTTTCGATGATAACACGATAGAATCCTGGAACTTTTTGCGTCACCAAGTAGCTCCCGTGGAGTTCTTCAAACGTGCAAAAACTCATCCCGATCTATCGAGCGGTTCAAAAGTTATGAGAGATTTTCTAAAAATCAACAAATTTTCATCGATTGAGTCAGAAATTTTTTCGAAAAATTTTACCATTTTCGAGGTCGAGTTAACACCGGATTCTTAGCATTTCAGACCCCAGGAACACGAAAATGAAGAGATATCCAAGAAATCTCTTCAAATAAAAAAGTTGAAAAATCGTCCAAACCACCAAAATTTTGCCCTTTCGATGCAAAATGCAACTTTCCAAAACTTTGGATGGCGATAACTCCGGAACTACAGGTCGTACGTGAATTCCCGTGGCACCGTTGGATTCCTCGTGAAATTCTGCATAAGATAGGACCAAATTAACCACAAAAAATTCAATAATAAAAAAGTTATAGGGGTCCTTACCTTTTCAAGAGAATTTTTGGACCCATATTTTGGACCCCTTTTTTTCGATGATAACACGATAGAATCCTGGAACTTTTTGCGTCACCAAGTAGCTCCCGTGGAGTTCTTCAAACGTGCAAAAACTCATCCCGATCTATCGAGCGGTTCAAAAGTTATGAGAGATTTTCTAAAAATCAACAAATTTTCATCGATTGAGTCAGAAATTTTTTCGAAAAATTTTACCATTTTCGAGGTCGAGTTAACACCGGATTCTTAGCATTTCAGACCCCAGGAACACGAAAATGAAGAGATATCCAAGAAATCTCTTCAAATAAAAAAGTTGAAAAATCGTCCAAACCACCAAAATTTTGCCCTTTCGATGCAAAATGCAACTTTCCAAAACTTTGGATGGCGATAACTCCGGAACTACAGGTCGTACGTGAATTCCCGTGGCACCGTTGGATTCCTCGTGAAATTCTGCATAAGATAGGACCAAATTAACCACAAAAAATTCAATAATAAAAAAGTTATAGGGGTCCTTACCTTTTCAAGAGAATTTTTGGACCCATATTTTGGACCCCTTTTTTTCGATGATAACACGATAGAATCCTGGAACTTTTTGCGTCACCAAGTAGCTCCCGTGGAGTTCTTCAAACGTGCAAAAACTCATCCCGATCTATCGAGCGGTTCAAAAGTTATGAGAGATTTTCTAAAAATCAACAAATTTTCATCGATTGAGTCAGAAATTTTTTCGAAAAATTTTACCATTTTCGAGGTCGAGTTAACACCGGATTCTTAGCATTTCAGACCCCAGGAACACGAAAATGAAGAGATATCCAAGAAATCTCTTCAAATAAAAAAGTTGAAAAATCGTCCAAACCACCAAAATTTTGCCCTTTCGATGCAAAATGCAACTTTCCAAAACTTTGGATGGCGATAACTCCGGAACTACAGGTCGTACGTGAATTCCCGTGGCACCGTTGGATTCCTCGTGAAATTCTGCATAAGATAGGACCAAATTAACCACAAAAAATTCAATAATAAAAAAGTTATAGGGGTCCTTACCTTTTCAAGAGAATTTTTGGACCCATATTTTGGACCCCTTTTTTTCGATGATAACACGATAGAATCCTGGAACTTTTTGCGTCACCAAGTAGCTCCCGTGGAGTTCTTCAAACGTGCAAAAACTCATCCCGATCTATCGAGCGGTTCAAAAGTTATGAGAGATTTTCTAAAAATCAACAAATTTTCATCGATTGAGTCAGAAATTTTTTCGAAAAATTTTACCATTTTCGAGGTCGAGTTAACACCGGATTCTTAGCATTTCAGACCCCAGGAACACGAAAATGAAGAGATATCCAAGAAATCTCTTCAAATAAAAAAGTTGAAAAATCGTCCAAACCACCAAAATTTTGCCCTTTCGATGCAAAATGCAACTTTCCAAAACTTTGGATGGCGATAACTCCGGAACTACAGGTCGTACGTGAATTCCCGTGGCACCGTTGGATTCCTCGTGAAATTCTGCATAAGATAGGACCAAATTAACCACAAAAAATTCAATAATAAAAAAGTTATAGGGGTCCTTACCTTTTCAAGAGAATTTTTGGACCCATATTTTGGACCCCTTTTTTTCGATGATAACACGATAGAATCCTGGAACTTTTTGCGTCACCAAGTAGCTCCCGTGGAGTTCTTCAAACGTGCAAAAACTCATCCCGATCTATCGAGCGGTTCAAAAGTTATGAGAGATTTTCTAAAAATCAACAAATTTTCATCGATTGAGTCAGAAATTTTTTCGAAAAATTTTACCATTTTCGAGGTCGAGTTAACACCGGATTCTTAGCATTTCAGACCCCAGGAACACGAAAATGAAGAGATATCCAAGAAATCTCTTCAAATAAAAAAGTTGAAAAATCGTCCAAACCACCAAAATTTTGCCCTTTCGATGCAAAATGCAACTTTCCAAAACTTTGGATGGCGATAACTCCGGAACTACAGGTCGTACGTGAATTCCCGTGGCACCGTTGGATTCCTCGTGAAATTCTGCATAAGATAGGACCAAATTAACCACAAAAAATTCAATAATAAAAAAGTTATAGGGGTCCATACCTTTTCAAGAGAATTTTTGGACCCATATTTTGGACCCCTTTTTTTCGATGATAACACGATAGAATCCTGGAACTTTTTGCGTCACCAAGTAGCTCCCGTGGAGTTCTTCAAACGTGCAAAAACTCATCCCGATCTATCGAGCGGTTCAAAAGTTATGAGAGATTTTCTAAAAATCAACAAATTTTCATCGATTGAGTCAGAAATTTTTTCGAAAAATTTTACCATTTTCGAGGTCGAGTTAACACCGGATTCTTAGCATTTCAGACCCCAGGAACACGAAAATGAAGAGATATCCAAGAAATCTCTTCAAATAAAAAAGTTGAAAAATCGTCCAAACCACCAAAATTTTGCCCTTTCGATGCAAAATGCAACTTTCCAAAACTTTGGATGGCGATAACTCCGGAACTACAGGTCGTACGTGAATTCCCGTGGCACCGTTGGATTCCTCGTGAAATTCTGCATAAGATAGGACCAAATTAACCACAAAAAATTCAATAATAAAAAAGTTATAGGGGTCCTTACCTTTTCAAGAGAATTTTTGGACCCATATTTTGGACCCCTTTTTTTCGATGATAACACGATAGAATCCTGGAACTTTTTGCGTCACCAAGTAGCTCCCGTGGAGTTCTTCAAACGTGCAAAAACTCATCCCGATCTATCGAGCGGTTCAAAAGTTATGAGAGATTTTCTAAAAATCAACAAATTTTCATCGATTGAGTCAGAAATTTTTTCGAAAAATTTTACCATTTTCGAGGTCGAGTTAACACCGGATTCTTAGCATTTCAGACCCCAGGAACACGAAAATGAAGAGATATCCAAGAAATCTCTTCAAATAAAAAAGTTGAAAAATCGTCCAAACCACCAAAATTTTGCCCTTTCGATGCAAAATGCAACTTTCCAAAACTTTGGATGGCGATAACTCCGGAACTACAGGTCGTACGTGAATTCCCGTGGCACCGTTGGATTCCTCGTGAAATTCTGCATAAGATAGGACCAAATTAACCACAAAAAATTCAATAATAAAAAAGTTATAGGGGTCCTTACCTTTTCAAGAGAATTTTTGGACCCATATTTTGGACCCCTTTTTTTCGATGATAACACGATAGAATCCTGGAACTTTTTGCGTCACCAAGTAGCTCCCGTGGAGTTCTTCAAACGTGCAAAAACTCATCCCGATCTATCGAGCGGTTCAAAAGTTATGAGAGATTTTCTAAAAATCAACAAATTTTCATCGATTGAGTCAGAAATTTTTTCGAAAAATTTTACCATTTTCGAGGTCGAGTTAACACCGGATTCTTAGCATTTCAGACCCCAGGAACACGAAAATGAAGAGATATCCAAGAAATCTCTTCAAATAAAAAAGTTGAAAAATCGTCCAAACCACCAAAATTTTGCCCTTTCGATGCAAAATGCAACTTTCCAAAACTTTGGATGGCGATAACTCCGGAACTACAGGTCGTACGTGAATTCCCGTGGCACCGTTGGATTCCTCGTGAAATTCTGCATAAGATAGGACCAAATTAACCACAAAAAATTCAATAATAAAAAAGTTATAGGGGTCCTTACCTTTTCAAGAGAATTTTTGGACCCATATTTTGGACCCCTTTTTTTCGATGATAACACGATAGAATCCTGGAACTTTTTGCGTCACCAAGTAGCTCCCGTGGAGTTCTTCAAACGTGCAAAAACTCATCCCGATCTATCGAGCGGTTCAAAAGTTATGAGAGATTTTCTAAAAATCAACAAATTTTCATCGATTGAGTCAGAAATTTTTTCGAAAAATTTTACCATTTTCGAGGTCGAGTTAACACCGGATTCTTAGCATTTCAGACCCCAGGAACACGAAAATGAAGAGATATCCAAGAAATCTCTTCAAATAAAAAAGTTGAAAAATCGTCCAAACCACCAAAATTTTGCCCTTTCGATGCAAAATGCAACTTTCCAAAACTTTGGATGGCGATAACTCCGGAACTACAGGTCGTACGTGAATTCCCGTGGCACCGTTGGATTCCTCGTGAAATTCTGCATAAGATAGGACCAAATTAACCACAAAAAATTCAATAATAAAAAAGTTATAGGGGTCCTTACCTTTTCAAGAGAATTTTTGGACCCATATTTTGGACCCCTTTTTTTCGATGATAACACGATAGAATCCTGGAACTTTTTGCGTCACCAAGTAGCTCCCGTGGAGTTCTTCAAACGTGCAAAAACTCATCCCGATCTATCGAGCGGTTCAAAAGTTATGAGAGATTTTCTAAAAATCAACAAATTTTCATCGATTGAGTCAGAAATTTTTTCGAAAAATTTTACCATTTTCGAGGTCGAGTTAACACCGGATTCTTAGCATTTCAGACCCCAGGAACACGAAAATGAAGAGATATCCAAGAAATCTCTTCAAATAAAAAAGTTGAAAAATCGTCCAAACCACCAAAATTTTGCCCTTTAGATGCAAAATGCAACTTTCCAAAACTTTGGATGGCGATAACTCCGGAACTACAGGTCGTACGTGAATTCCCGTGGCACCGTTGGATTCCTCGTGAAATTCTGCATAAGATAGGACCAAATTAACCACAAAAAATTCAATAATAAAAAAGTTATAGGGGTCCTTACCTTTTCAAGAGAATTTTTGGACCCATATTTTGGACCCCTTTTTTTCGATGATAACACGATAGAATCCTGGAACTTTTTGCGTCACCAAGTAGCTCCCGTGGAGTTCTTCAAACGTGCAAAAACTCATCCCGATCTATCGAGCGGTTCAAAAGTTATGAGAGATTTTCTAAAAATCAACAAATTTTCATCGATTGAGTCAGAAATTTTTTCGAAAAATTTTACCATTTTCGAGGTCGAGTTAACACCGGATTCTTAGCATTTCAGACCCCAGGAACACGAAAATGAAGAGATATCCAAGAAATCTCTTCAAATAAAAAAGTTGAAAAATCGTCCAAACCACCAAAATTTTGCCCTTTCGATGCAAAATGCAACTTTCCAAAACTTTGGATGGCGATAACTCCGGAACTACAGGTCGTACGTGAATTCCCGTGGCACCGTTGGATTCCTCGTGAAATTCTGCGTAAGATAGGACCAAATTAACCACGAAAAATCCAATAATAAAAAAGTTATAGGGGTCCTTATCTTTTCAAGAGAATTTTTGGACCCACATTTTGGCCCCCTTTTTTTCGATGATAACACGATAGAATCCTGGAACTTTTTGCGTCACCAAGTAGCTCCCGTAGAGTTCTTCAAACGAGCAAAAACTCATCCCGATCTATCGAGCGGTTCAAAAGTTATGAGAGATTTTCTAAAAATCAACAAATTTTCATCGATTGAGTCAGAAATTTTTTCGAAAAATTTTACCATTTTCGAGGTCGAGTTAACACCGGATTCTTAGCATTCCAGACCCCAGGAACACGAAAATGAAGAGATATCCAAGAAATCTCTTCAAATAAAAAAGTTGAAAAATCGTCCAAATCACCAAAATTTTGCCCTTTCGATGCAAAATGCAACTTTCCAAAACTTTGGATGGCGATAACTCCGGAACTACAGGTCGTACGTGAATTCCCGTGGCACCGTTGGATTCCTGGTGAAATTCTGCGTAAGATAGGACCAAATTAACCACGAAAAATCCAATAATAAAAAAGTTATAGGGGTCCTTACCTTTTCAAGAGAATTTTTGGACCCACATTTTGGCCCCCTTTTTTTCGATGATAACACGATAGAATCCTGGAACTTTTTGCGTCACCAAGTAGCTCCCGTGGAGTTCCTCAATCGTGCAAAAACTCATCCCGATCTATCGAGCGGTTCAAAAGTTATGAGAGATTTTCTAAAAATCAACAAATTTTCACCGATTGAGTCAGAAATTTTTTCGAAAAATTTTACCATTTTCGAGGTCGAGTTAGCACCGGATTCTTAGCATTTCGGACTCCAGGAACACGAAAATGAAGAGATATCCAAGAAATCTCTTCAAATAAAAAAGTTGAAAAATCGTCCAAATCACCAAAATTTTGCCCTTTCGATGCAAAATGCAACTTTCCAAAACTTTGGATGGCGATAACTCCGGAACTACAGGTCGTTCGTGAATTCCCGTGGCACCGTTGGATTCCTCGTGAAATTCTGCGTAAGATAGGACCAAATTAACCACGAAAAATCCAATAATAAAAAAGTTATAGGGGTCCTTACCTTTTCAAGAGAATTTTTGGACCCATATTTTGGCCCCCTTTTTTTCGATGATAACACGATAGAATCCTGGAACTTTTTGCGTCACCAAGTAGCTCCCGTGGAGTTCTTCAAACGTGCAAAAACTCATCCCGATCTATCGAGCGGTTCAAAAGTTATGAAAGATTTTCTAAAAATCAACAAATTTTCATCGATTGAGTCAGAAATTTTTTCGAAAAATTTTACCATTTTCGAGGTCGAGTTAGCACCGGATTCTTAGCATTTCGGACCCCAGGAACACGAAAATGAAGAGATATCCAAGAAATCTCTTCAAATAAAAAAGTTGAAAAATCGTCCAAATCACCAAAATTTTGCCCTTTCGATGCAAAATGCAACTTTCCAAAACTTTGGATGGCGATAACTCTGGAACTACAGGTCGTACGTGAATTCCCGTGGCACCGTTGGATTCCTCGTGAAACTCTGCGTAAGATAGGACCAAATTAACCACGAAAAATCCAATAATAAAAAAGTTATAGGGGTCCTTACCTTTTCAAGAGAATTTTTGGACCCATATTTTGGCCCCCTTTTTTTCGATGATAACACGATAGAATCCTGGAACTTTTTGCGTCACCAAGTAGCTCCCGTGGAGTTCTTCAAACGTGCAAAAACTCATCCCGATCTATCGAGCGGTTCAAAAGTTATGAGAGATTTTCTAAAAATCAACAAATTTTCATCGATTGAGTCAAAAATTTTTTCGAAAAATTTTACCATTTTCGAGGTCGAGTTAGCACCGGATTCTTAGCATTTCGGACCCCAGGAACACGAAAATGAAGAGATATCCAAGAAATCTCTTCAAATAAAAAAGTTGAAAAATCGTCCAAATCACCAAAATTTTGCCCTTTCGATGCAAAATGCAACTTTCCAAAACTTTGGATGGCGATAACTCTGGAACTACAGGTCGTACGTGAATTCCCGTGGCACCGTTGGATTCCTCGTGAAACTCTGCGTAAGATAGGACCAAATTAACCACGAAAAATCCAATAATAAAAAAGTTATAGGGGTCCTTACCTTTTCAAGAGAATTTTTGGACCCATATTTTGGCCCCCTTTTTTTCGATGATAACACGATAGAATCCTGGAACTTTTTGCGTCACCAAGTAGCTCCCGTGGAGTTCTTCAAACGTGCAAAAACTCATCCCGATCTATCGAGCGGTTCAAAAGTTATGAGAGATTTTCTAAAAATCAACAAATTTTCATCGATTGAGTCAAAAATTTTTTCGAAAAATTTTACCATTTTCGAGGTCGAGTTAGCACCGGATTCTTAGCATTTCGGACCCCAGGAACACGAAAATGAAGAGATATCCAAGAAATCTCTTCAAATAAAAAAGTTGAAAAATCGTCCAAACCACCAAAATTTTGCCCTTTCGATGCAAAATGCAACTTTCCAAAACTTTGGATGGCGATAACTCCGGAACTACAGGTCGTACGTGAATTCCCGTGGCACCGTTGGATTCCTCGTGAAATTCTGCATAAGATAGGACCAAATTAACCACAAAAAATTCAATAATAAAAAAGTTATAGGGGTCCTTACCTTTTCAAGAGAATTTTTGGACCCATATTTTGGCCCCCTTTTTTTCGATGATAACACGATAGAATCCTGGAACTTTTTGCGTCACCAAGTAGCTCCCGTGGAGTTCTTCAAACGTGCAAAAACTCATCCCGATCTATCGAGCGGTTCAAAAGTTATGAGAGATTTTCTAAAAATCAACAAATTTTCATCGATTGAGTCAAAAAATTTTTCGAAAAATTTTACCATTTTCGAGGTCGAGTTAGCACCGGATTCTTAGCATTTCGGACCCCAGGAACACGAAAATGAAGAGATATCCAAGAAATCTCTTCAAATAAAAAAGTTGAAAAATCGTCCAAATCACCAAAATTTTGCCCTTTCGATGCAAAATGCAACTTTCCAAAACTTTGGATGGCGATAACTCTGGAACTACAGGTCGTACGTGAATTCCCGTGGCACCGTTGGATTCCTCGTGAAATTCTGCGTAAGATAGGACCAAATTAACCATGAAAAATCCAATAATAAAAAAGTTATAGGGGTCCTTACCTTTTCAAGAGAATTTTTGGACCCACATTTTGGCCCCCTTTTTTTCGATGATAACACGATAGAATCCTGGAACTTTTTGCGTCACCAAGTAGCTCCCGTGGAGTTCTTCAAACGTGCAAAAACTCATCCCGATCTATCGAGCGGTTCAAAAGTTATGAGAGATTTTCTAAAAATCAACAAATTTTCACCGATTGAGTCAGAAATTTTTTCGAAAAATTTTACCATTTTCGAGGTCGAGTTAGCACCGGATTCTTAGCATTTCGGACCCCAGGAACACGAAAATGAAGAGATATCCAAGAAATCTCTTCAAATAAAAAAGTTGAAAAATCGTCCAAATCACCAAAATTTTGCCCTTTCGATGCAAAATGCAACTTTCCAAAACTTTGGATGGCGATAACTCCGGAACTACAGGTCGTACGTGAATTCCCGTGGCACCGTTGGATTCCTGGTGAAATTCTGCGTAAGATAGGACCAAATTAACCACGAAAAATCCAATAATAAAAAAGTTATAGGGGTCCTTACCTTTTCAAGAGAATTTTTGGACCCATATTTTGGCCCCCTTTTTTTCGATGATAACACGATAGAATCCTGGAACTTTTTGCGTCACCAAGTAGCTCCCGTGGAGTTCTTCAAACGTGCAAAAACTCATCCCGATCTATCGAGCGGTTCAAAAGTTATGAGAGATTTTCTAAAAATCAACAAATTTTCATCGATTGAGTCAGAAATTTTTTCGAAAAATTTTACCATTTTCGAGGTCGAGTTAGCACCGGATTCTTAGCATTTCGGACCCCAGGAACACGAAAATGAAGAGATATCCAAGAAATCTCTTCAAATAAAAAAGTTGAAAAATCGTCCAAATCACCAAAATTTTGCCCTTTCGATGCAAAATGCAACTTTCCAAAACTTTGGATGGCGATAACTCTGGAACTACAGGTCGTACGTGAATTCCCGTGGCACCGTTGGATTCCTCGTGAAACTCTGCGTAAGATAGGACCAAATTAACCACGAAAAATCCAATAATAAAAAAGTTATAGGGGTCCTTACCTTTTCAAGAGAATTTTTGGACCCATATTTTGGCCCCCTTTTTTTCGATGATAACACGATAGAATCCTGGAACTTTTTGCGTCACCAAGTAGCTCCCGTGGAGTTCTTCAAACGTGCAAAAACTCATCCCGATCTATCGAGCGGTTCAAAAGTTATGAGAGATTTTCTAAAAATCAACAAATTTTCATCGATTGAGTCAAAAATTTTTTCGAAAAATTTTACCATTTTCGAGGTCGAGTTAGCACCGGATTCTTAGCATTTCGGACCCCAGGAACACGAAAATGAAGAGATATCCAAGAAATCTCTTCAAATAAAAAAGTTGAAAAATCGTCCAAATCACCAAAATTTTGCCCTTTCGATGCAAAATACAACTTTCCAAAACTTTGGATGGCGATAACTCTGGAACTACAGGTCGTACGTGAATTCCCGTGGCACCGTTGGATTCCTCGTGAAATTCTGCGTAAGATAGGACCAAATTAACCACGAAAAATCCAATAATAAAAAAGTTATAGGGGTCCTTACCTTTTCAAGAGAATTTTTGGACCCACATTTTGGCCCCCTTTTTTTCGATGATAACACGATAGAATCCTGGAACTTTTTGCGTCACCAAGTAGCTCCCGTGGAGTTCTTCAAACGTGCAAAAACTCATCCCGATCTATCGAGCGGTTCAAAAGTTATGAGAGATTTTCTAAAAATCAACAAATTTTCACCGATTGAGTCAGAAATTTTTTCGAAAAATTTTACCATTTTCGAGGTCGAGTTAGCACCGGATTCTTAGCATTTCGGACCCCAGGAACACGAAAATGAAGAGATATCCAAGAAATCTCTTCAAATAAAAAAGTTGAAAAATCGTCCAAATCACCAAAATTTTGCCCTTTCGATGCAAAATGCAACTTTCCAAAACTTTGGATGGCGATAACTCCGGAACTACAGGTCGTACGTGAATTCCCGTGGCACCGTTGGATTCCTGGTGAAATTCTGCGTAAGATAGGACCAAATTAACCACGAAAAATCCAATAATAAAAAAGTTATAGGGGTCCTTACCTTTTCAAGAGAATTTTTGGACCCATATTTTGGCCCCCTTTTTTTCGATGATAACACGATAGAATCCTGGAACTTTTTGCGTCACCAAGTAGCTCCCGTGGAGTTCTTCAAACGTGCAAAAACTCATCCCGATCTATCGAGCGGTTCAAAAGTTATGAGAGATTTTCTAAAAATCAACAAATTTTCATCGATTGAATCAGAAATTTTTTCGAAAAATTTTACCATTTTCGAGGTCGAGTTAGCACCGGATTCTTAGCATTTCGGACCCCAGGAACACGAAAATGAAGAGATATCCAAGAAATCTCTTCAAATAAAAAAGTTGAAAAATCGTCCAAATCACCAAAATTTTGCCCTTTCGATGCAAAATGCAACTTTCCAAAACTTTGGATGGCGATAACTCTGGAACTACAGGTCGTACGTGAATTCCCGTGGCACCGTTGGATTCCTCGTGAAACTCTGCGTAAGATAGGACCAAATTAACCACGAAAAATCCAATAATAAAAAAGTTATAGGGGTCCTTACCTTTTCAAGAGAATTTTTGGACCCATATTTTGGCCCCCTTTTTTTCGATGATAACACGATAGAATCCTGGAACTTTTTGCGTCACCAAGTAGCTCCCGTGGAGTTCTTCAAACGTGCAAAAACTCATCCCGATCTATCGAGCGGTTCAAAAGTTATGAGAGATTTTCTAAAAATCAACAAATTTTCATCGATTGAATCAGAAATTTTTTCGAAAAATTTTACCATTTTCGAGGTCGAGTTAGCACCGGATTCTTAGCATTTCGGACCCCAGGAACACGAAAATGAAGAGATATCCAAGAAATCTCTTCAAATAAAAAAGTTGAAAAATCGTCCAAATCACCAAAATTTTGCCCTTTCGATGCAAAATGCAACTTTCCAAAACTTTGGATGGCGATAACTCCGGAACTACAGGTCGTACGTGAATTCCCGTGGCACCGTTGGATTCCTGGTGAAATTCTGCGTAAGATAGGACCAAATTAACCACGAAAAATCCAATAATAAAAAAGTTATAGGGGTCCTTACCTTTTCAAGAGAATTTTTGGACCCATATTTTGGCCCCCTTTTTTTCGATGATAACACGATAGAATCCTGGAACTTTTTGCGTCACCAAGTAGCTCCCGTGGAGTTCTTCAAACGTGCAAAAACTCATCCCGATCTATCGAGCGGTTCAAAAGTTATGAGAGATTTTCTAAAAATCAACAAATTTTCATCGATTGAGTCAGAAATTTTTTCGAAAAATTTTACCATTTTCGAGGTCGAGTTAGCACCGGATTCTTAGCATTTCGGACCCCAGGAACACGAAAATGAAGAGATATCCAAGAAATCTCTTCAAATAAAAAAGTTGAAAAATCGTCCAAATCACCAAAATTTTGCCCTTTCGATGCAAAATGCAACTTTCCAAAACTTTGGATGGCGATAACTCTGGAACTACAGGTCGTACGTGAATTCCCGTGGCACCGTTGGATTCCTCGTGAAACTCTGCGTAAGATAGGACCAAATTAACCACGAAAAATCCAATAATAAAAAAGTTATAGGGGTCCTTACCTTTTCAAGAGAATTTTTGGACCCATATTTTGGCCCCCTTTTTTTCGATGATAACACGATAGAATCCTGGAACTTTTTGCGTCACCAAGTAGCTCCCGTGGAGTTCTTCAAACGTGCAAAAACTCATCCCGATCTATCGAGCGGTTCAAAAGTTATGAGAGATTTTCTAAAAATCAACAAATTTTCATCGATTGAGTCAAAAATTTTTTCGAAAAATTTTACCATTTTCGAGGTCGAGTTAGCACCGGATTCTTAGCATTTCGGACCCCAGGAACACGAAAATGAAGAGATATCCAAGAAATCTCTTCAAATAAAAAAGTTGAAAAATCGTCCAAATCACCAAAATTTTGCCCTTTCGATGCAAAATACAACTTTCCAAAACTTTGGATGGCGATAACTCTGGAACTACAGGTCGTACGTGAATTCCCGTGGCACCGTTGGATTCCTCGTGAAATTCTGCGTAAGATAGGACCAAATTAACCACGAAAAATCCAATAATAAAAAAGTTATAGGGGTCCTTACCTTTTCAAGAGAATTTTTGGACCCACATTTTGGCCCCCTTTTTTTCGATGATAACACGATAGAATCCTGGAACTTTTTGCGTCACCAAGTAGCTCCCGTGGAGTTCTTCAAACGTGCAAAAACTCATCCCGATCTATCGAGCGGTTCAAAAGTTATGAGAGATTTTCTAAAAATCAACAAATTTTCACCGATTGAGTCAGAAATTTTTTCGAAAAATTTTACCATTTTCGAGGTCGAGTTAGCACCGGATTCTTAGCATTTCGGACCCCAGGAACACGAAAATGAAGAGATATCCAAGAAATCTCTTCAAATAAAAAAGTTGAAAAATCGTCCAAATCACCAAAATTTTGCCCTTTCGATGCAAAATGCAACTTTCCAAAACTTTGGATGGCGATAACTCCGGAACTACAGGTCGTACGTGAATTCCCGTGGCACCGTTGGATTCCTGGTGAAATTCTGCGTAAGATAGGACCAAATTAACCACGAAAAATCCAATAATAAAAAAGTTATAGGGGTCCTTACCTTTTCAAGAGAATTTTTGGACCCATATTTTGGCCCCCTTTTTTTCGATGATAACACGATAGAATCCTGGAACTTTTTGCGTCACCAAGTAGCTCCCGTGGAGTTCTTCAAACGTGCAAAAACTCATCCCGATCTATCGAGCGGTTCAAAAGTTATGAGAGATTTTCTAAAAATCAACAAATTTTCATCGATTGAATCAGAAATTTTTTCGAAAAATTTTACCATTTTCGAGGTCGAGTTAGCACCGGATTCTTAGCATTTCGGACCCCAGGAACACGAAAATGAAGAGATATCCAAGAAATCTCTTCAAATAAAAAAGTTGAAAAATCGTCCAAATCACCAAAATTTTGCCCTTTCGATGCAAAATGCAACTTTCCAAAACTTTGGATGGCGATAACTCTGGAACTACAGGTCGTACGTGAATTCCCGTGGCACCGTTGGATTCCTCGTGAAACTCTGCGTAAGATAGGACCAAATTAACCACGAAAAATCCAATAATAAAAAAGTTATAGGGGTCCTTACCTTTTCAAGAGAATTTTTGGACCCATATTTTGGCCCCCTTTTTTTCGAAGATAACACGATAGAATCCTGGAACTTTTTGCGTCACCAAGTAGCTCCCGTGGAGTTCTTCAAACGTGCAAAAACTCATCCCGATCTATCGAGCGGTTCAAAAGTTATGAGAGATTTTCTAAAAATCAACAAATTTTCATCGATTGAGTCAAAAATTTTTTCGAAAAATTTTACCATTTTCGAGGTCGAGTTAGCACCGGATTCTTAGCATTTCGGACCCCAGGAACACGAAAATGAAGAGATATCCAAGAAATCTCTTCAAATAAAAAAGTTGAAAAATCGTCCAAATCACCAAAATTTTGCCCTTTCGATGCAAAATGCAACTTTCCAAAACTTTGGATGGCGATAACTCCGGAACTACAGGTCGTACGTGAATTCCCGTGGCACCGTTGGATTCCTGGTGAAATTCTGCGTAAGATAGGACCAAATTAACCACGAAAAATCCAATAATAAAAAAGTTATAGGGGTCCTTACCTTTTCAAGAGAATTTTTGGACCCATATTTTGGCCCCCTTTTTTTCGATGATAACACGATAGAATCCTGGAACTTTTTGCGTCACCAAGTAGCTCCCGTGGAGTTCTTCAAACGTGCAAAAACTCATCCCGATCTATCGAGCGGTTCAAAAGTTATGAGAGATTTTCTAAAAATCAACAAATTTTCATCGATTGAATCAGAAATTTTTTCGAAAAATTTTACCATTTTCGAGGTCGAGTTAGCACCGGATTCTTAGCATTTCGGACCCCAGGAACACGAAAATGAAGAGATATCCAAGAAATCTCTTCAAATAAAAAAGTTGAAAAATCGTCCAAATCACCAAAATTTTGCCCTTTCGATGCAAAATGCAACTTTCCAAAACTTTGGATGGCGATAACTCTGGAACTACAGGTCGTACGTGAATTCCCGTGGCACCGTTGGATTCCTCGTGAAACTCTGCGTAAGATAGGACCAAATTAACCACGAAAAATCCAATAATAAAAAAGTTATAGGGGTCCTTACCTTTTCAAGAGAATTTTTGGACCCATATTTTGGCCCCCTTTTTTTCGATGATAACACGATAGAATCCTGGAACTTTTTGCGTCACCAAGTAGCTCCCGTGGAGTTCTTCAAACGTGCAAAAACTCATCCCGATCTATCGAGCGGTTCAAAAGTTATGAGAGATTTTCTAAAAATCAACAAATTTTCATCGATTGAGTCAAAAATTTTTTCGAAAAATTTTACCATTTTCGAGGTCGAGTTAGCACCGGATTCTTAGCATTTCGGACCCCAGGAACACGAAAATGAAGAGATATCCAAGAAATCTCTTCAAATAAAAAAGTTGAAAAATCGTCCAAATCACCAATTTTTTTTTTTAAGTGCAGCAACAGGGTCTTATCTTAATTGTAATGAAAAAATATTCAAGATTACCCGATCAAGGTCATATGGAAACGACGACCTTGAAACGTTTTTTGTCCGTAACTTTCTTATTTAACCACCGATTTTATAGCATTTATAACCCAACATGCATCGGTTCTCCCACCACCGTTTGCCCAAAAAAAATTACCCTTTCCCTTTTTCGTTTTCCACTCAGAAATTTTTCTCAATTTCTCGCTTATTTATTGACCGATTATCACGAGCAAAAATTGGATGAATTTCTTATTTTTTGGTTCAATTTTTGACTCTCTTGCTAACCCGCCGTAACTACGTTATTTCTTGAGATTTTTACAGTTTTTGCATGAAATAATTCAGAAACAATACATCTGACCTTGATTCTCAATTCGACCTCTTCTTTTCTATCGATATCAACTTTAACCTTGAAACGGTACGAGGACGCTTCTATTTGTGGCGCACCTCCAATAATATCTTAGATTTATTGTAGACTTACTGAAACAAAATAAAACAAAAATGTTAATAATCAATCCTTCATTTTTCGTTAAAGAAAACCTACCATTTAAATGTAGCACTTGTAGGTTATAATCAGAAAATTATCTCAGCACAAGTCTGCGACTCCTCCTCCTTGGTCACTTAGCGGTCAACCACTATTCAATTAAATACGACTCTAATAAAATTTATTTTTAAAAACACGTTTGATACTTATCACTTATCACCACTTCGAACCGGCCCATCAATAATTAAAAAGAAGCGTACAATGATAGATCACATTAACGTACAAAACAATGACATAGTTTTGGGAAAATTAACCAAAAACAGTCAACTACGTCTCTAAATTATAAATCCAAAACTCATGTTGTTCAAAACTTGAAAAAATAACTAGCCAGAATAGAATTTCACTAGTACGGGCCTGTAATAACAGCAAAACAATTAAACGGTGTGAGTAGCTCACAGAGTATTAATTATTAAAAATTACTTTTAAATTCTGAACACCCACACAGTTGTAATAAATGGCACCGAACACCTTTGATGTCACAAAGAGACTAAGCAAGCAAACAAATGATTACGTGACGAATTAAGAGTTTTTGTTGGCAGAGCAAAAAAATTGCTTTTTCTTCATCGCACTGATAAGAAACTAAATTGTATTTATCCCAATGTTAAATATGTGCGGCCTCCCAACTTACAAGTACGCAAGTCTTAAAATTTTCAAATAACTTGGGTCGTCAGGAACAGTTTGACATGTAATAATTGAATGCGTAAAGCACAATTTAATATTCTTAATTTTGTTTTGTTCTCACTGAGGTTTAAAAGATTTCTACATTCATTAATTAATTATTGTTAAATATAAACTAAGTTCGAAATTTTTTAGTAAGCGCCATGTATTTTTTTTTTTTTCAAATTTTCCGGTGACACTCCTGTCACTGAACTTGGTAGTTTTTGCAATAAACTTGGTTTTACTGGTGCATATTTGCTCTCATTGAAGTATTGGAAGTCTTGAAGTTTTGAAGTTATCTCTCATACAGATTGATCAGAAGGAATCCAAATCGAAGCAGGCGTTGAAAATTTTTGGGCACATCGTGGTGAAATTTTGTTGAACAAAAGCTTCAAGTTCATAGGCGCCGAGAACTCGTGGTCTCAAACGTTATCAAGTAAGAAATTATAATGCGTGAATTTCTAATGTTAAAATTATAGCTCTTTAATTTTGTACCCAAGTGCAACGCCACTGTCACGATGTTAGGCGAGTGCATCACGTGACCGTTGAAGTACCCTGGAGGAAATACCACCTCATTTTTATATCGACGTATGCAGCTGGAACGTAATAAAAATTGGGTAATTGCAAAATAATAAAGCCGTCATTTTGTATGGTGGTTAACTATGGCAGTACCTAATGCTGCACGAAACCGCACTAACCAACCACATATTTTGAGTTCAAATCAAACGACCTTAAAGAGTGCCGTCTGTTTTTTACGCTGGACGAAACATTTGTGAATTGTTCAGAACTAGAAGAGATAAGTGGATAGCAGCATGAAAAACCTTCCATAAGAAAGCATTAAATGGCTTTTTCAAATACTAGGGATTTTAGAAACTACGGTTGGTGCACCTTTCTAGTGACATTGCGGAATTTCAGTGCATTTATTAAATTAAATGGTATTAAATATCCCTAGGATATATTACATAGAAAATATAGTGACAATAATACATAATTGTTATTTTAATTTTTCTATAAAAGTGCCACATATGCAAAAGGAATTGAGAGCTGAGGATGTAGAAAAAAACTCAAAAACCAAGTCACGTTAGCATCCATATAAAAAGAGTAATTGGGTTAGTAAAAAATAAATATGAAATTCTTTAAGGTATATTTCCGATTACCAGATTAAACACATATGCGAATGATTGAAAATAACAATAAAACATAAAATGCAAACTTGTCTTTTTATTTACATCTTCCTGCCGATATTGAAAATGTCTCCATCATCTTCTTTACAACATATGTAATGCAGTAAAAATGTCAGCTCCAACATCTAATTATTTCCCCTTCTTTTTTGGTTATTATCCGTGGCAACGAGAGTTTTTCGTTCAGGCGTCAAAAATGCATAACCTGAAATTAAAACAAATAATCCGACCGTTCAATTTTAGTCTTACATTTATATTACCATAACCTAACTTTTTCACCGAAGCACAGACTCTGCTTCGTAAGCAGTAAAAATGTCAGCTCCAACATCTAATTATTTCCCCTTCTGTTTTGGTTGTTATCTTTGGTGCGGAGAGTTTTTCGTTCAGTTCAGGCGTCGCAAATGCATGACCTAAAATTAAAACAATTATTCCGATCGTTCAATTTTAATCTTACATTTATATTACCATAACCTAACTTTTTCACCGAAGCACATCCTCTGCTTCGTAAACAGTAAAAATGTCAGCTGCAACATGTAATTATTTCCCCTTCTTTTTTGGTTATTATCCGTGGCGACGAGAGTTTTTCGTTCAGGCGTCGAAAATGCATGACCTAAAATTAAAACAAATATTCCGATCGTTTAGATTTAATCTTACATTTATAATACCATAACCAAACTTTTTCACCGAAGCACAAACTCTGCTTCGTAAACAGTAAAAATGTCAGTTCCACATGTTATTATTTCCCCTTCTTTTTTGGTTATTATCCGTGGTGACGAGAGTTTTTCGTTCAGGCCTCGAAAATGCATGACCTAAAATTAAAACAAATAATCCGATCGTTCAATTTTAATCAATTTCTATACTACCATAACCTAACTTTTTCACCCAAGCACAGACAGACTGAATTTCCCAATTATATCGGGTTTTAAGCAGTTCTTCTCACTGCTTGCAATAATTACTGTATTCTAGCACTGGAACGTAATGAATACGACCAAAGTTCCGTTGAACTCTGTCCTCCAACGTCCAAACGAAATGTGAAGAATGGTTATTGTTCTTCGGGGTCGACTGGTGACTGGTGACGTCAGCGCACGCATGCGCTCAATTGTGACGTAACACTTGGCTAGTCTAAAAACCGCACCAAGCATTCAGTGCTACCAACATTAAATAAATGAAACTAGCAACTGTCCAACAGTTATTTAAATGTCACATAAGTAACTGGTAAGTGAACAGTGTTAAATTCAATTTACTTCATTGCGATTTTGTCGAATATTAATAATAAAAATTAATTAATTTTACAATTTTACAGAACATGGTTTAAGTCCCAGAATTCCAGCAAGATGTCCCGCCTTGACCCCAGAACATCGCAGAAATAGACTCACTTTTGCCCAAAATCATGTGAACTGGAGAAATGACAATTAGAAGAGAGTTTTGTTTTCGGACGAGTCTAGATTTTGTCTTAACACCAGTGACAGACGAGTAGATACGGGTGTATCGAAGGTCGGGAAAACAATTCGCACAGTGCAATCTTATTCCTGATGTGCGTTTTGGTGGCGGTTCTGTAATGGTGTGAGCAGGCATTTCGTTGGAAGCTCGTACCGAGCTTGTTCTTCCGAGGGGTAATCTTAATGCGGATTCGTACATTAGGACTATATTGCAACCTTATCAACCTTTTATTGGACAAAATTTCCTCTTTATGCACGATAATGCGCGGCCTCAGACTGCAGCAGTTCTACGAGACTATCTACAGACTGTCCAAACTCTGTCAAACATTGAACACATATGGGACGCAATGGGAAAATGCATTATAATAATATTATTAGTTATATTAATATTAATAGTTATATTAATATTATAATTTATAATAATATTATTAATATTTTGGCAACCGTTTTTTCGAGGTTGAGTTAACACCGGATTCTTAGCATTTCGGACCCCAGAAACACGATAACGAAGAGATATTCAAGAAATCTCTTCAAATAAAAAAGTTGAAAAATCGTCAAAAACACCAAAATTTTGCCCTTTCGACGCAAAATGCAACTTTCCAAAACTTTCGATGGCGATAACTCCGGAACTATAGGTCGTACGTAAATTCCCGTGGCACCGTTGGATTGCTCGTGAAATTTTACGTAAGATAAGACCAAATTAACCACGAAAAATGCAATAATGAAAAAGTTATAGAGGTCCTTACCTTTTCAAGATAAACTGAAGATTTTTAGTAAAACTACGGAAAATGGGAGGACTCAGCATGGTAGTCTTTGTGGAAACATTGTGCCAAGTCTTGTTACTTCTGAAAGTAATAATATAGTTCTTGTATTTAGTGCAGACTATAGCATAGAAATTTTGAGCGAAACTGGTAAAATTTTGTTGAACAAATCTTCTAAATTGTGGGGATTCAGAAATACCGCATTAAACCTTTTCTACTAATGTGAAACCTGAGTGTTTTATAACACAGATGAGAATCATTCATGAATCATGAAGTCTATGCACGGTGCAAAATACCTACACTCACTCAATTTGTAAAGACACAAAGATTGAAATAGTTAGAACAAATAACAAGACAACGCCCAAACTAATATAATTAGCAAACCAATTGGACGAAAACTAGGAAGAAAATGAAGAACAGATTACACGGAAAGGACCTGAAGTGATTGTTAACTAGGAAAGGAAGACAGTGGAGAACTGTTGTAAATCTAAATGAATTGTATTGCTCTAGGCCTGGAAAGCCTGTGCTCAAAATAATAGGAAATAATAAATGAAATAAATTTTAAATATCATATATACAGATTTTATTTTAAATGAAGTCATTTCAACCATAACCTACAAAATCATGTACATGGTTATTCTCTTTTCTGTTTGCGACCTGTACGCGCAATTTTTCCAATCAGTCTCACTACCATTACGATTCCGAAGATTATGATAAACCAACCAATAGCCGTAATAACAATCACATCTATCAAAAAGTACTGATACCACGTCAAATCAGCTCCTACGCTCCTCAAATGAGGAGCCCCCCGATGACGAATAACGTACTCTACCCAATAAACTGCAGTGTCTAAAGGTGACATTGGACGATCTTTAAATTGTCGTGAAACTCGTTCACAATTTTCTTTATAACTGAAACAAATCTTTGTTGAACTGTTAATGTGAAATTTGAACGTACCTTGGATCCTCTAATAGTTTTGTAGCTGCGTTGAAAATCGTCTGTTTATTTATATCCTTATAGGAAACTTTGACTGCTAATCCCATGTGTTCAGAGATCAATATGTTTTGTATTTGATCAGAGAAAAGTGGGATTCCAACTCGGGGAACGCCACAATACACAGCTTCCTGAACTCCCAATAAACCGCCGTGAGAGACAAATAGTTTGACGTTGGGGTGACCTGCAAAAAGGTTTAGTAGTGTTTTTTAGTGTGATTCTGCAAGTTACATAGGATGTCCATTTGTGGTAGCCACTCCTCGAAGTGGATATTCGGTGGTATGGTCAGATTTTTGGCGAACTTCTGACGGTTAGCTTTCCAGAGAACTTTGTATGGCAATTCAGCGAAGGCATCAAACATTCCTTGGAGTTTCTCATAGTCAAAAGTCTCAGTTAATACCATTGATCCAAAACTCAAGAAGATTATTCCGTTAGTGTTCGAAGACATGATATTCTCGAGATCTTTAGATAATGGTTTCGGCTCTCGAATGTGTAGGCCTCCAACTTCAATGAAATTAGGCAGTGTAGGTCGAGATTGAAACAGACTAAAATGACTATTTGTTAAGATAAGACTAGTGTTTCTAGCCAACTCTTCCAATGGTGGTAAGTCGGGTCCAAAAAACTTCCGACTTAGCTTGTTTGAATCTTGTGTTGACCAAAAGTAATACCTTAGAAAAAATTATAGAAACTAAGTGAAACGATTATAAAACTTACAAAAATTTTGACGCTAGTAGCTGAAATGTATTCTCCATTCGTTCATATAAAGTCATCCTGGCTCTCGCTGACATAAAATAATTCGGAATATACGAAGGATTATCAGGATTCCCTATCCTGTCATTAGCCCATGGTAAACTTGCACTGCTTATCATTGAAATCGTCGGCACTTGAAAGAAATGCCCAAATCCTAACATACAATCACTCCCGAAGATTTCAGTTATGACTAAATCATACTTCTTCTCACTTTTTTTCAAATTTTGTAACACTGAGGTGTTGAAACTAAGTTCACAGACACTTACACCCCCAAAATCTGTTATAAACCTTATCATGTTGAAAGTAGAAAAAGTGCTTATAATGCTCATAGAGAGATTGTTTGTAGTTACAGGAAGACTTCCTGCTAAGCTCAGTTGATTGTATCTTAAAAGTAAATGACAGTGAAATTGGTTATCGAAAAATATTAATACCTTGGTGTGACTTCTTTTGATGTTAAAGTAGTCACGATGTCCACATTGTGCCCTTTTTCCGCCAGACGTTTCAAGAGAGTTTCGAACACAACAAGGTGACTTTTTACAGCCAAAGGAAATAAAGCCAAAATGTTTGCGGATTGAGTATATGAGATCAGAAAAGATGCTAAACACAACAGGACTAAGCGGCGCATAATGCTAAGTCCCTAGACAATTCGAGAAATAGTTATTTACATAAGAGTCAGGAAAATGTACGGTTACTGCCGAAGAGATGTTGAAAGACGAGGCACTTTGTGCCGAGTTTTTTAAGACTCTGAGGCAAGTTTCAACATTTTCCTGACGAAAAATGTATAAAAAAAATTCTGAAACCGTTGATTTTGATAAAAACTTACTAATTTTTAATTTAAGAAATAATTTTCACAAATATCAAGTACGTCGATTTTCTTCGTTTGAATTATTGAAGTCATATTTTTCCTTGACGACCACAGGGAATGAACTTTACCTCACGACGGCAGGGAAATGGACTTTCCCTGCCGCAGTTTTCGCAGGGAAATGATCAAGAAGCTCCGGTTTTAGAATTTTTTTTATACAATGTACTATCGCATTCACGGATAGATAGCTGAGACAGCAAAACATCACACTTACATCAATTTAAAAAAATGTAATGTAAAAGTTACTAGGCAAGTAAGCCATTCAAATTTTGATAGTGTCAACTGAACTAAATAAAAATGTCTATCAACTTTGAATTCAAAAGCTGGTTTTTAATGTAAAATTGCCAAGTTTTTATTTCTTAGTTTTCAAGGATACGTACGTTTGAACATGTCAAAAGTTTTCCAAAAATAAATTTTCTAAAATTACACATGTTGTGACATTTTGTTGTTCTTATTTTCACGATAGTTCAAAGTACAATTATAAATAAAATGCTAGTCACTGTGAGAGCCCGTACTTCAAAATAATGCGTTACCTATAAAAAATATTGTGTGCAATCTATCGACAGGACCACAATAACTAATTTTATTGGTTTTCAACTGTTTCTTAAATACCCAATAATTTCCAACGTCAATTTTTCTTTTTATTTCAAATTTTGGATATTTTGCTTCTCGAATTAAACTACCACCAAAAATTTTTTAGATTCTATTTTAAAAACATGCTTTTTGAAATCAAATAATAGAACTGCGATAAAAGTGATTTTCTAGTTTTTAATATTACATGAATATCGAAATATTTTTCATTCTTGTGTACTACAGCTTTAATGTTATTGTAGCTCACATTTTCTTTAGAAATTTGTGCATGAGCCAAAAGTTTTTATTTCCCTAAAAGACAAAATAAGTGCTTACCTCAAACGAACTTCTACAGTTTTTAATTAACAACTCAACTCAGTTTCGATAAAGTTGTTTTAAGAGGTCATGCAGTAAGCTAAAAAAAATAAAATTGTAACAAAAATGCATTTGACCTAAACGGTTTTATTATTTTATTATCTTATCGGTAGAAATTATTATTTACTTAAATTTGTGCATATGCAGCAATAAAATACGCTTTTTACGGCGAATCGTAATGTTTATAATATTCTTGAAAGTAATGTAGTCAATTACTTATTTGCAGTACCTAACTTATTAGTTTGTTAATTTGATTTTAAAAGATTGTCTTCATTATTTCCGAAATTTATGTTGTGTCAGAATTTAAAATGCCGCCGTGAACATTTAACATATTCTAGATACAAGAAATTATAATTAAGGCAGCACTTTATGACACTCTTTAGAAAGTGCATGCAAGAATTCATTAAACTGTAACTAATCGTGGCAGCCAAATTAATTTGTAAAAATTTACCTATATACTTACATCAACGATTAATTCTTGATTTTCTAAGAACATGAATTGTCGATTTAAAGTGGATCATGAAACTGCACTGTAACCATACAGAAGCACAAAGATTATAAGTAATTTAAAATCAGAAGCTACATAAATTTTATCTTTATTGCTTTGAATGCGATGAACTGCATAAATCAGAGAAAAAATGTCGGTCTGGTGTTATCATGTTGTACTCAATTCAAGACCCAAATGAAATTAATCAGTAGTGAATACGATTTTTCCAATACGTCGATAAATAAAACAAATATTTTGCTTTCAACAACGTTTATTAAAGATAAAAATAACATCTCGTTTGTGACGTTAACAATTGATATGTGTTCTGACGATCCTTATTAGATGACACAGAATACACACAGAATATTCTTTCTCCAATCTAAACAATTATAATCTTTGACCAGCAAAAAATAATTTATTGAAAACTTACTTCAATATTTGCTAACATTCAACTAGAGAAAAGCTTAATATCACTAAGAGGCCACACTTTACATAACGCCCTACTTCTGATCAGACCTTGTGGCACAGGTCCATAATTCCTAGAATCTGCAGAATTACTAGAATTATCTCCTTCTAACCAAACGTGTCCTCTAGGAACAATCTTATATGTATTAAATCCAATTTTTATTTTATCACCAGGGAGTCCCACCACACGCTTACAAATATTCTGTTTAGGATTAGTAGGACACTTTGCTATTATAATATTTCCTCTAGATATTTTATTCCATCGGGGGGTGAGATGTTCAGTCAGAAGAATATCATCTGAATAAATTGTAGGCTCCATTGAAGGTCCCGAACACTAAAATTAACGTTGACATTAAGAACTTTCAGAATTCTATTAATGTTACCAAAACGAAATCCCCAAAATATTCAAAAGTGCAGTGAGCTATACAAGCATATTGTATTATGTAACCTACAGAACCAAGGACTTTTTTAACAATCATCGTAACGTTAAAAAAAATGTGCCCTTGGACCATGTTGTTATGTCGAATTTGTAGGTTATATTATGCTGTCATAAAGTGACAGAAACGCCAATTCGAGGAAACAGTTTCCTGTAATTATTTTAGCTTCTTGGAAGCTTCAATAAATAATAATACGAAATAATGTTCGTTCTTTGTTTGAAATCATTCCAACGTATTTGTTTCGTCAATTTTTGTTGATTTTGACGTGGGCTGCATCATCACGTGACCTTTGATAGAGCGCTTTTTGTAGTTCAATTCCGGGGCTTTCAGTCTGCACACTCGAACGACCTAAAAATTGCACAAACTATGTAATTTTTGAGTCGTTCGTGGTTTTAACAAAGCCAAAGAATGAAGTTTGAGAACGATTAGTAATTATTTCAAAGCGCTTTGTTTCGCGCCTCAGTTTTCTTCTGTCAAAAGCGCCAATAGAAAGCGCTAGCTGCATACCACGGTATGTTTTCTTTCTGATCTAGAATTCTGATTATCATTCGTCCGTTGTTCTGTCAAGTAGTCAGTTATGAGGTGTTCAGTCTGTCTAATTTTGTGACGTACGCTTTTATATTAAATAATTAACAACTTCAGCGTTTCAATTAAACGTTGTTGTGCTTTTAATAATACGGTTTATCAAATATTTTATTGCCTTTGTCGAAATTTTCAAGTAGACGAAAATATGCTGTGATATTGTGTTGGACACGGTGCTAACTCAAAAGAGCTTTTTAGAAAATTCCCGGAATTTAAACCCTTCCCAAGTTTAGAACATGATGCATTTAATCGCGCAGTATTAAAAAACACAGGTGAGTTGCATTTTAAAGTTTAAGGTTACGTAAATTCTTGACTTCGTTTTGGAATTTTAATTGGAGGAACTACAATAAACAACGTGGTTTGTTAAAAATATTATCGTTAACCTACTTTTATATCGATTGTTAGTTAAAATACAAACATTTGGAAAATCTAACGAGTCTAGGTGAGTCGTTGTGACCTCTTGTTTTAGATCGTGCACTGTTCGTCTACTGAGCAAAAAATTGAGGTAAATTTATTGTTGCAGTTTACATATTTACCAGTTGTGTTTATTCAAAACCGAAGATAATCTGGGAAACTCCTAAAAAAGCTTTAGGGGCACGTTAATCAAAAAACCCATTACCCCAATTTTTTAGGATGAGAGTTGACGATCACGGTTTATCCGTTTTAGCTATTAAAGTAATTACAAAGAGTTGCCCAAACCCCTAAATATCGGCTTTTGGCTAAAAGTGTGCAAAGTTCCTTAAAGAAAGTTTGTATATTCTGCGCACATTATAAACTACACGGTGATTTAATTCGCAAATCAACTTTCTCTAGTATTGTTTATCCGTATAAAGTTAATCCATTTAAACCAGCGTTAAAGTTTTGGTGGATTCGTTCTAGCGGTTCTTTTCATACACCCACGTTTCCAGAAATCGTGAGGTAATGGCTAAGAAATTCCGTTTGAAAATTCTGATGCATCACTCTTCTAGTGATCGAAGGTTAGCAAGTTGTAGAAAATTTACATCACGAAGTCATGGGGGACTCGGTAGATTATAGACTTCTCTTATCATTACTTTTTTTTCAATCACAAAATTTAATCAAGAATGAACAATGGTTATGATATAAACTACCACGCGTATGGAAAAGTTTCATCAAATACAAGAACAAAGGCAGTTTTAGGTTGGTTTTTATTATCGGAAATACCATCCACCTTGAGAAATTAGTAAATATTTGGCGAGGGAATAAATTGTTCGCTGTTGCTAAAAATGTGTTACGACAATTAAAACAACGATTGGTTAACTAAAAGATTGAGAATAAGTGCAAGGGGATTTATTTATCTGTGGTATAACGAAATATCTAATCGATAGTAATTGATGGACAACACGATATCCTATTAGAATCAAATAAGAAACGCGAAAACAACTCGAAATTTGTTTCTATCGCTGCTAATTCCGAAGGAAGAGAAAACAACTATTTGCTTAGAACAATCATGTTAATAAGAGTTTATAATAATTTTAGCGAAAGTAGATTACACAATAGTGTGATAGTTTGATGTTCGTAACCATGAAATAATTTCCTTTTTACGATATCTCAAGTTTGAATGCTATTCTGTTGTTTTATAGTTTCACTGCTTCTTGAAGGTGGCAATTTGAATTTATCACTCACTATGGTAATTCAACTAATCGGATAATTACTAACCTGCTCCAATCCTTTGGAACTTTCTTCCTCTTCCATACTTTTTCAATTATTTTGTCTAAAAACTTCTTGCTTTCTCGTCCATGTGTTTTATCATGCCTTTTCCTGTCGCTTTTCCGGCTCTGACTGGATTTATTGACTTATCTACTTCTCTTTGAGTTTGCGTTTCTGTTTGTTTTTATTATCGTTTTATACTATTTTATATTCACTCAAATTATTCTGGGAAATATTTTTACACTTGCCAGTTCATCGATGATGTGTGCTTGTTTGTTTTTTACTTTTCCTTTTAGCCTTTCTTTGCCTCTTCTCATTTTTTTGAGCACACTATCGGCAATTTCTAATTTATACTTTCAACAATTTGCTTAATTTCTTTGGACCACCGTTTTTTTCTTTAATTTGCTGCCATTTGTAACTTCTCGCTCATAAATAACTCTCTTGGGTTGTTCTATGGATGAGAGCTTTTGTATTCTTTAACCCTTTTGGTTTTATTTTGCTTGTTTTGTATCGCATTCTCTTTGATTCCCATTTTTGCTTCTACTAAGTGGCAATTTGTTGCCAGTTCGAAATTTCTATTTACGTTAACGTTTTTTTTGTATTCCTACGTTTCCTTGAAGATTGTTTTCTACGAGTGTACGAAAATTTATCACTACATTTTTGTTGGTTTACCACAAGGAACTTACTCTCCTCTGCATATGCATCTTATTCCCCACTTTTGCATTATCATCACAGGGAATTTTTGTTTTTTATGTGTCTTGCACTATTGCTAAAAATTCGTTTTTAGTATCGGGTATCCGATTTTGTTACTTTTAAAATTAAAACGGTCACCTTTGCATTTATTTTTATGTACAAAATTTCTATACTACACTTTTTCTACCTTGTCAGTTTCAGGTTATTTTTCTATAAATTTTACTTCTTATCAGTCACACTTACTATATAATATTCCATATCCAATTTTTATTTATCCCTTCTTATAACACAATCTTTTTCTTAAAGATTGTCGCCGCAATGTGTTGCATCACCATTATAGTTTTTTTTATTTATCCCTCTTTAACCAGCTTTTGTTCGTTTGTAATATAAAGCACGACTTCCCCGTTTATTATAGTTTTTGATGTCCTATCCTTGCGGTGTCTCGTTTTTTGCTTAAATTTACATAATAAACTTATCTACTAGAATTATTTTTAATTAAAGTTTTAGATAACGGTTTATACGCCAGATGTGTTGACATATGTTGCATCAAATTTAACCATGAACTCACTTTATGGAAAAAAAATTTAGAAAGGATGCACGTCTGACCCGTAAAAGGATAGAAATACGAAAAACTCTAATCCACTACGTTTAATCCGTCATATTTCACTTTGTGTGTTTTGTTAAGACCAAGAGAAATTGTTGCAGTAATCTTATTTTATATACATTTAAGATTTTTTTACTGACGCGACAATATTTGCAATGACTAAGTACATATAAAAATATAACACTTAAATAAACAGGATTAAGTCAGAAACGGTTATTCAAATTTTGCACTCGTCGTTTTATAAAAAATTCAATAGATATTATTAATGCGTATAAAATTCTGTTTTGTTCACAAAGTCATGTAGCGATAAAAATAAATAATCGGTTAAGAAACCGCATAAGCAACAATTGTTGAAACAGAGAATATTATTTATCGCACACTTGTTTACCAATACGTAATTCGACAGGAACTTGCTGGTTGCGAATTATCTTTGCTTGTTTTCTAATTTATCTAAAATAAATTCTAAAGTTAGATTTGATATGTGGATTTTTCCTCAGTGCATTAGAATAGTACAAAAATGAATGCAGCTGACAGCTTGTGAGTCGTTCATTCACGTTCAGAAAAAGGTTTTTCACAGTCAAAGAAATACCATGGTAAATTTCACATTTCAGTTTCCAAGAGTTAATTGTCTAGTAATTACCATGTGCTCCACCATGTAATTTCAAATTAAAGACCCCCGCTCATAGTTAAACTTAACAATTACGTAACTGTTTTCGCACTTTCCTCTCGGAATCTTTCTAATTTATATTTTTGTAATATTGTAAATGCGAAGATATCCATCTCTATTGTGTTTTTCATTAATTGAAATTCAAAATGCTTGTGCGAGTTGTAACCCTAATGTATTTTTCTTCTATGGACACCGCACGTTTTAGTGTCAAAAGCCCATAAATTTAAAATCTATTGTGTTCAGTTTACACTAATTTGGATCTTGTGGAAAACTTTGAACACCTCGCCTATCAAATTTTGACTACATTTACTGCATTTTAATTATGATCCAACCTTTGCAATGTGAGCTGATCAGTTGTAGTTTCACGTCTTGGGAATAAATCCCATTAAACAGCTGACGTCCAATTATTCCAAAGTCACGTATGAGAAAAATCTGATCGGATTTTTAATTGTCCCTCCTCCTTCCCACGTCAAAGCAATTTATTATATTTTTCTACAAAAAATAAGCGGCGTCTGAAACTTTGTTTAGATAACATTATTGTCAGAGAGTGAAGCAACAGACAAAATATAGTTTCTACTTTAAAAACTAATCTGTTCATTTTAATTTTCTACATTGCGTTTGCAGTTATCACTTGTCTAAACACTCCTTATCAGCTAACAACTAACAATCAATCTTGACTCTGAATTTTCATTATCTGCTTGTTTCAGTGCATAATGGGAAAATTCAGCGGGAAGAAATGTCGCCTTCTGTCGATGTTATGGCTGACGACGGCATTTTTCTTCGTGGAAATCGTCGTGGGTTACATAACAAATTCGATGGCTTTAGTGGCCGACAGTTTTCACATGTTGAGCGATGTCGCTGCGTTAATGGTAGCCTTCGTTTCAGTCAAGGTAAGAACGTGACTCCTTATTGCGAAATGTACTAGAAAGGATGTTTTTAGATGTCTCCGAAGAAGTGGTCTAAGAATACGTTCGGTTGGGCCCGTGCCGAAGTCCTTGGTGCTCTTGTCAACGCTGTCTTCCTTGTAGCTCTCTGCTTTTCCATAACAGTGGAAGCATGCAAGAGGTTTATTGAAAGTGAAGCCATACACGACCCGCAACTTTTGGTTATTGTAGGTGCGCTGGGACTCATGGTGAATATCATTGGGTTGTTTTTATTCCACGGTAAGTACATGTTGTGTTACAAGGACTTTTTCTACATTATCCTTTTTAGAACATGGGAGCAGTCATGGTCACTCCCATGGACGCTTGGCACATAGTAGAAACCGACTAACCCAACTGGCGATGACAGATGATAACGAAAACGATGAAAGTTTTCCGAGTCCTCCACCCGACAAGTCATCGCATAGTCATTCGTTTTCGTCACCCGGACAAATGAACATGCGAGGAGTGTTCCTTCACGTCTTATCAGACGCTCTGGGTTCTGTTATTGTGATTATATCGGCTTTGGTATTCTGGCTGACGTCGTGGAAATATAGAAATTATATTGATCCGGCGTTGAGCATATTGCTAGTTCTGTTGATTATGAACTCTGTATGGCCGTTATTGAGGGATTCTGCGCTTATTTTGTTACAAACGGTACCTACACATATACAAGTTGATGCCATACAAAGGAGGCTGCTTGCGAAAGTCGATGGAGTTGTGGGGGTACACGAATTCCATGTTTGGCAATTGGCCGGGGACAGAATCATCGCCTCTGCGCATATTAAGTAAGACTTTGATTTCAGTTTTAGATTTCTTAGCTGTAAAATTTAAATGCATGTCAGCAAGTTGCAAAATTTTCAATTTCAGAAATTTTATTATTACGTTATTAGGACAAACTGTTAAATTATAAAATTATAGAGCAGAAGAGACAAATTTTAGAAATATTCGTGATATAATGAGGCAAAATTTACATTTTTTATTTGGTGATTTTAACGCGCTACTAACGAAATTTAGGAAGGGTTTTATTTTTGGCTTGCTTATTAACTATGTTAAATTATAAAATTTTAAGGCATTAAAAACTTTGAAATTTGCATTTTTAGGACGAATCTAAAAGTTATTTTGTATACAATCTGGAACTTCGGTGGTTAACGTTATGGCAGTAAAATTTGGGGAAGGTACTATTTTTAATTATTTTTTTGGTTGTACTAAATTACAGAATTACAGAACAGAAGATGAAAGTTTTAGAAATTTTCATCTTTAGAAATAGTCTAAAATGTTTAACATTTATATTACAATGTAGAAAAAAAAATTGGAGAGACACTATTTTTAAATGGGTTATTAACTGTGGTAAATTACAAAATTATAGAGCAGTAACTCTAACTTTTTACGCTTTAACAATAAAATTTGGGGAGGATACAATTTTTTGACTTGGTTATTAACTCTATTAATTTACAAAATATGAAGCAAAAAAGACAAAATTTTAAAAATTTGTATGTTCAGAATGGACCTTTTTTTTTAATATTTTGTATTACAATCTGGAACCTATTGCTTTCGATGTTTTAGGAATGAAATTTGGGAAAGGTCCTATTTTCGACTTGCTCATTAACTCTACTAAATTACAAAATTTCGGAGCAAAAGTCACGGATTTTTAAAAGAGTGGCCTATTAACTGTGCCAAATTTCGCAATTTGGTGAGCAAAATACACTCATTTTAGAAATTTTCATTGGCAAAGATGTTTTTTTTGTGATTCTAGAGCAACACGTCGGTTTTCAAAGTAGAAACATTACAATTCGAGTGTTCTCTTATTTTTTTCGTGTTGAGTGCCACAAAATATGTTCTATCTTTCTAATCATCAATTTTTGTCTGAAAATTAATTTTAAGTTTAAAAAAATATAAAGATTCGACGATTTTTGGAGACATCGTAACATAAAGTTTAATAATGATAATAACCTAATTTTTTTACCTACAATTTTGACATATTTTTGACCCAAACCACCACAAAAATTTAAAACTATCATGGGCCCTACTTTACGGCAGAAAATACAATGATTAATTTAATTAAAATTTAATTTTCCTAGACATTTAAAAAATTTATTAGGTAAATTGTGTTCTCCCGTCATTTTTTTAATTTCGGAAAAAATTCAACTCCTCGAAATGTATAAATGATAAAAAATACTCTTATAGTTTTCAATTGTGTAAAAGTGTAAAAGAAAATACCTAAAACATTCAAAAAATTTTAGAACGTTTGTCTATTATTATTATTATTATTATTTTTAGATGCCGCAATTTATCCGAATATATGAAAATAGCCGAAAAGGTGAAAGAGTTCTTCCATAATGAGGGAATTCACTCAACGACAATCCAACCAGAATTTATAGACTTTAGAGCTTACCCCGAAGTAACCGACACTGACCAAACCGAAGACTGTGTTCTTGACTGTCCAAAAACCACCGACAGTGACAACTGCGTTCAAAACACGTGTTGTGGACCATCAAAACAAGTGAGTTGATCTGAAAAACCTCCAAGTAATTTAACTCCAAACTGATTTCGGCTTCAGTAAAATATTTGCTTTTTTTCCCCAGTTGGAGAGAAGACTTTTGAAAGTGAAAGCGTATAGATAAATGTGGATTTGGGTATTAAATTTTGATTGTTTGCTGTGAACATAACTGCTGTGATCATCCACATGATTAATCCCATCTTCTCTCAACCAACGTCATGTGATTTTAGCCGAAATATATTTTTAATTTGAGATTTTAGCGTCATTTAACCGACATAGTTTACTGACTAACTTTGTACGTGTTGGTGGTTAGAGTACTTATATGTGTGGTTTTTAGGGGCGCGAAACGCCGTCACCGAATAACACCCCGTATATGGTAAGGCAGCGCGGAAATTCCAGCAATAGTTCAAACAACTCCCAAGAAATGAACGAAATGGAAGCGGGAGTACTCTTAGAAAAAGGTAACTCTCCAGTGCAGAAAGACTATAGCTGTATTTCTAGAAATTCGCAGTGTTCACAGTACTCAGGCAGATCGGCTTCAGAGTCTAGCTTCTGAATTATTTTTTTACTATATTAAACTTTACAATTTTTATGTTAAGTGGTTACCTTTCAGCTTTGTGAGGAGTTTTCCGTCTTATCACTTTGTTTCTAAATATGCTCTTACCAAACCAGCCGATTACTGGTTACTACAGTGTGATTCTAGTCGTAGTGAAATTTGAGTTTCTAGGTAGTACCACAGTCACGTTGGTAAAGCATCATTTAGAAAAAACCGACGAGGAGCCCAGTAGAATGCAGTGAAAAAATACGTAATTTTTTTCTTCACGTCTACGGGCTCCAATAGGTACTTACGATACTTTTATCGTGTAAATTTAACGTTGTTGCTATCGCAGTTTCTTGTTACACTTTCGTAGACGGTCGCTCTTAGAATTTTAAAGTTACACGTTGATACTTACAGGTTCTTGTATATAAACCGCCATTTATTTATTATCTTCGACGGAACCTGGTGATAACTTTATACTTGATATTTTAAAGTTGACACAGGACATCTATACCTTTGAAACTTTAGGTGAAGTACAACTTTTTTTGTAAGATAATGTATCTAGATAAGTTTAAAACAGTTTATTTTGTATAAGTCTAAGTATTACATTACATTTATAACAAGTTTAGAAACAAAGTTGTATGTATGTACATTAAAAATCACAGACACAGTGTGCAACTTATCAGTTATAAAATAAAACAAAAAGGAAGACTACAGAGGTGAGCCTTATTTTTTATTTCTAATTTACCTAGAACCCACGATGGCTTTTTCGTCCAACGTGTTGTGATTTTTTTTATTTCGTTACTCATCTAATGAAAATACAATACTTGAACTGTTAGAATGCGAGTAACACGAACACTGGGCAATTATGCCCTAAAAGTTTGTAAATTTCTACAGTCTTGAATACAAAAAAGTTTCCATCGTCCAGTACCAAGTTGCATGAAAAATCAAGGTTAATTTCAATAATTTATCAGTTGAATGAGGTCAAACCGCCCCTTCAACTCTGTGTTTGTTTTTGATTGTGGTTTTGGGCAACGATCAATCAAACTCCCTCCTCCGAAATCTACTCCTTACACTAACTAACAACAGTAATAACTACCACAGGATACACGATAAAATCAAATTAGACGATTCTAGAAGTCTTTCTTTCATTTTTCAATGCAAGTCAGTCCCCCCCCCTCCCAAGTCTTTTGAAATATTTTTTGTATCACATGGAAGACTACTACAAATTGAACACAACGTTATATACAGTGTATTTGACTATAATGAGTTTAATGGGCGCGTTTAGTTTGTGGTTTGGCATCAACAATACTGAGAGCAATGCCCAACTGAGCTGCATAATACGTCGACATGATTAAAGCCTAAAAAACGACATGAAAAAATAGAAAACAACAAGTTAACAATCACCTGTGAGTAATCGATGGGGAATCTGAATCGATCGATGCCGAGTATTAAATCGGAGAGAACAAAGAGAATTCCACCAGCGCATGAACATAGTTTACTCCACGTCCACAGATCCTATAAAAAAACTTTCATTCAGGTTTTTTCTTTTTGTAATTACCTCAAATAGCTGCACTCTAGCGATCGCCCTCCACATCATCGTTGTTAGAATGAAAGTATAAATGGTGACTCCAGGAACAAGAATACCGTGTAAACCAGGCATTAAATAAGCCAAGTCTGGAATTAAAATCGTTATAACAAACACTATTTTAATGGGGTAACGTACTCATTGCACTCATGGCATATAAACACACTCCTAGACGCCAGCTGAAGGGTTTAAAACCGAAAGCTAAAATATAGTGGATGTGACCTGTAGCAAATGCTAACATTCCTAGTTCAAAATAACCAGGCCATATCAAAAATCCGTCGCCTATGCAACAAAATATTAGGCCCATAAGTATCCTTCGGGAGTATTTATATCTAGAAAGATAATAAGTGATGATTTATAAGCGAGTGTTAACACTTACTCATCTCCCAGACTCATTCCATGGAGGACAACAAATAACATTAAACTCAGAATTGGTAAACATTTTAGTATTGTCGATAGAACGGATGGTACGCTATACGGCAAGAAAACTACAAAGTAAATAGCGACAGTCTTGAAAAAGGGGACCAATTTCGGTCCCACGCTCTTCACCTGGAAAGGAACGATAAAAAATAAGTTCTTGCTTTAAAAAAGTCGATAAGTCTACATAATTAAATCGAATAAGAAACACAAAAATCAATGAACCAGAAAAATCTATTAACTTTCTTTTTTTAGTGCGAGTAAACCAGAATTTGTTGTGCATTTTTGGTAATAAAAAACGTTTTTCGTTTTAGGCACATTTTGGATATTAATAAATTGGAAAAAAACAATTTTAATTTTAGGTGGTGAATCAAATTAAATTCAAATGTGACGTGCAATTTTAGTAGAAATATAGCGGATGATTTAAAATTAAACTTTGGTGTTGCTAATAACAAACAAAAATTAACTATACTAAGGTAAAAAAAATCTGGAAGTGAAGAATAATTAAAGTAAAAATTGTATTATCTAATATCCACCAAACAAATATTGCGACTTTTTTATTCCCACTTTTGTTGCTTGTTAATTTATTAATAGTGTTCGCTTTAATTGTTGTTTACTTAGTGAGTAGCGACAAATACAAAAAAACAAATCTACGCCACTGTTTATTTAACCCAGCACAATATACGTTGTTTAATGAAATAAAATTTAGTCGAATTATTTAGAAGTGGTTTTTCCAGCAAACAAATATTATCTTTATAAGTCATTAATGTTAATTTCCATTTAAACACAAAAACTTGACTACCTTCGCTAAAATGTAAATGTAAAACAGGTTGGTATAAAATCTTCTTTAGCAACAAATAAGCCGACGTTTTACCAAAATAGTAAATATCCCAAAATTTTTTGTTGTTTATTCATAGAAACAATTAATTATTAACAAATTTGATAATCAAGGTCTTGAATATTATAAAATTTGGGAAGCCGAGTTCAAGGATGTTTACATCCTAAATGCTCGCATAAAACAATAATAAATTCTCACACTAAGATCAAAAGTTCCGTAAATTAAAACTCTCAGATTCTTCGTTTCTCAAATCTTGTAATTTTAACCCTGAGACAAATTTTGAAATTCACAGTTTATATAACGTACGTAGCTACTTTCTATTTTTTCAGAAAACAAGATGTATCTACAGAGGTTTCAAAATTTCTAAGATGTTTAAATAAACTAAGAAGCTATAATCTTATCGAGCAATAAACAAGTTCGTTTTTTGACTAAAACTGTAAAAGACAAAAAAAAATGAATCCAACTCCACGTATGCCTAGGACACGATAAATTTAAAATATGGGTACCTGAATGTTTATCTTATCATTGAAATTACTCAAACCAGTAGCCCTGAAACAACGAATGTATGGCACTTGAAAAATTTCACTTTTTTATCTACTTGGAATTTATTAACATCCTACACATGGTGGGTAATTTTTATTTTCTATTTTCTCTCTGGAATTTTCAGACCACAAAAAAATAAATCAAGCTTCTGTGAACATCGGCCCCACGCAAAAATTTTATTTTTAACTAATCCTTTTAAGTTGTGTTGGATTGCTTACACTAAGAATAGCAATCGTAAAATCTATTCTTAATGTTCGATATGAAATGAGCAAAGTATGTGACCTTCGAAGGTCAACAAGCCTTGCTATGAATGAAAAAGCAACATATTTATTTATTCACACTTTCATTTCCTAGGCTAGCAAAGGTAATATTTTTTTATTTTGAATGAGCTTAATTTCAGTGAAAATTCGAACGGACATATTGTTGATCTCTGATTTGTTTTACAACATTGGCTGCATTTATCTAGTTAAAAATAAAGTAAATTAATTCTATATCCAAACTAATTAGTTTTATTCCGCGGTTTACAGTATAATATAATAAATCTACCATAACATAACATAAATAATTATGATGTGGTCTCTATTGTCAACAGCAAATGGAATTTTCATAATGGCAATATTGTGTCCACCTCTTTTTAAATAAAACGTATTTGCCCTGATTCACGAAGACTTGTACTTTTTCTACTTTGTAAATGAATTATTTGTGGTAATAAAGTGCCACCATTCTACATACACAGAAATTATTTTTTTCAACTGAGGAATGGGATATTATCGGCAATCTTTAACATGAGTTTTTGTATGTCACGCAAGGTTTTCATATTAAAAATATATTTTTACACGCTATAGAAAATTTAAATAGTGGCAAGGTTATTTTTACTATGCTTGTCTTGAAAAAAACAGTACTTATGGCGCATCCTGCAACAGAATTTTGTTTTAATAACAAATTTAAATACAATGGTCAATTTGGTGATTAACAAAACCACACATACATTACACGTGTTATTTTTCAGTCAACAATTTTTGTTGTAGCCGAACTCTTAATTGTGTACAATGGCCAAAAGCAATTAATTATTTCTTTACAAAATGTTTTATTTACACGGGGCGACACAATAAATGGATTTCCATGAACGGACTCAATCAATGGCCGAGTACGAAACAAGGTGATGAACCTATTGATTATTTTGTCTTTTATTATCTACTCTATTTATACATATTTTGTTGCATAACTTCAAATCAATTTCACAGTAGGGAATCACAAAGAAAAATTATTTTATTTCGGAGCGTCATTCATTATTTCAAGAGAAAAACGCAAAACACTTGACGAAACAAAGGAGAAACTGCTATGAAAAAAAAAACATAAACTATTAAATGTCTTACCACCTGTGCCACGGCACTCATTGTGATTTTCTGGTTTCAGTACGAAGGTCAATTCCAATCCTTTTCTTATGAATGAAAGGGCAGTCACTTTTTGTATTAGATGTTTCTGTTTATTTGTATTGCCGTTTTCATCCTATTCATACCAACGTCAAAATCAGCTGTTCGTTCAGATGGTGATGTTTACGAATCGGTGAAGCAAAATACTACTGAGAGAAATGTAAATGCGTTGCCATCGGTGGCGCATACGCATGCCCGGTCTTTTGATATCGTATGAACTAAATTATTGCAAATTGTACCGATGAATCAAAAACAGACTAGCTCTTATCTGCCAAGTTCGCTATTTTTCTCTATAATTATAGGTTGGAACGATCTTTCCACTCTAACAATAAAGCAAAAAGTAGCATTATCCGTTGACGAGATAATCAGATAATTAAGATTGTTATTGAGCTTATTGTCGAATGGCGTTTTTCAACATAGAAAAAAGCACACTTTAAGTCGTCTTACATCAGCAGTTTTTGACGTTTAGACTGCAATTTACTACAAATTAAAAAAGAAATTCAGTTTCATGCTTTATAATTTTACAGAGCCCCTTCTAGAGTCAAGGTTATAAAAATGATAAGGTATGAAAGGATGTAATTACCGGCAATAATAAAACAGTCCATTGTCAAGGTTTCAATTTCATTATATCCCATTTCATCGTAACTAATATGAATGTGGATATGAAATTTCGTTTATTGATTGGCATTGGTTTTATCACCATCATAAGATAAAATCAATATCAAACTAAACTGTAATTGGTGTTTTTTTCGATATTAGTTTTTTGTCTCAATGCATATTTATTTCTTCATTACCTTTTCTACCCTGTTGCGTATTTCTAGTTCTTCGCTTCCGTTACTATCTATGTTCACTCCTAGGTACTTGAATGTTGTTGTTTATTCGATCTTTATTTTCTATTTTCTCTTTTGGTAAACAGTACTACTTGTATCGTCTGAGAGGACTACTTTTTAAAAACTCTATGCTATATGCAATTTTTTGGTTTTTTATGACTTCCTCGTTCTAGATTGTAAATGCTGGGGGCTTAGTCCGTCTCTATATATTAATCCTTCATTACTTTTACTATGAATGGCTCTGAGATTCTGCCTTGGCTTATGATATGGTTGTTTCCTTCATAAAGATCTTTTATTGTTCTTATTTTTTCTCATTTCAAGGATTTTCCAAACTTTCTTTCTGTTTATCTTATCAAAACTTTTTTCTAAGTCAATACTTCCTCTCCTGTTGCGAACCTTTTTATAAACCCCCTTCTAATGTCAATGTCATAAAAATGATAAGGTCTTAAATGATGTAATTACCGACAATAATTAATAAGTATCATCATAATAAAATGTTAATGTGAAACTAAGCTGTTATTGATGGTAAAGAGCTGTCGTTTTGAGCCAACTTTGAGTTCAGAATAAAAAATCAAAAATTCTGCTTGCAACGATCATATTAAAACAAACACCAATTTGTTATTTCGCTCTGGAAAATTTCTATTCTAAGCCTAGACATCTGAAACATATAAACATAAAAGTAAAAAAAGATCCTAGATTTTTAAAACTTTTCTAATCCATGTCTAGTTGTAGTTCTAGCGTAGTGGTTCGCTGGTAAAGTTACCTATTTCATTGTGTGCTCAAAATTATAGTTTTATCACTCGTAATAAATTAAACGGAAAATATCTATTTGGGGTGTAATTTTAGTAGCTAGAGACTTAGAACTCCAAACGTTGGCACGTTTACTAACTTCGCATAAGCCAATTTCAGAGATTAAAAATTTTAACTTTCACAAATATGGACGAAAAGATCTACACTATATTAATCTGAGAACCATACTAGAATCTAATGGCCTACAATTATAAAATTTAGCTAACTAACAAAATTCTACTCGCTTATTAAGAGAGCCAAAATTCAATTCGACAGATCCAAAATTATAGATTTTGTATTGGCGAATTTCTAGTATGAACAAAAAATCGTCACTAAATTAGATTAAGAGTCATCATTCAGTTAGTTATCCGTGGATCTACAACTTTAAAATTTGGCGTGCTTAACAACTTGAAGACCAGTGAGTGTTAAGTGTACCTAAACTCAATTTTATAGATCAATAATTATAGATTTTGTAATGCTTAATTTTAAATAGGAACAAATTTTCTTCTACTATACTAAAATGAAAATCATATCTTTAGTATCAAGGGCTCCACAACTATGAAATTTGGCACGCATGCTAATTTCAACATTTTTATTAAACGTGTTAAAAGTCAATTTTATAAACTTGAAATCTTAGCATTGATAAAAAAATCTCTAGTATATTAGTTTTGGAAACAACGGCTCGAGCGATTTGGCTGTTTTTTTTTATGATGATAATTGTCAGGATAAGGTTTGTATGAAAGAAAATGTTTGAAATATCCACCGGAAAAGTCGGAAATTTGGATGAAATCTTTGTATGAAAATCTCAATAAAAAAAGTGACGTTCAGTTTAAAAGTTCTGCTGTCACATGTTTTGATAACAACAAATTCTCATTGAATATAGGTGATGATCATATCTTGAATGCATTCTAAATCGTAAAATTCATCAATTTGGTGTGTTCACATTCAATTGATTTTAGTTCGTGGTTAAAAGAATAGGGAAAAATTGAAAGATTAGGAAGTTTAACAATAATTAAGAAAATTTAAAAGAAACAAGAATTTTGATTTTTTTTTTATTGAAGAGATTTTAAAGAATTGGAAGAAATCTAGAAGGAACTAGAAAAAAATAATGAATTTTAAAAGCAATTTAAAACCAAATATGAAGAAGTTAGCAGACATTGAACAAAATTTAGAAGCAAATAAATTAAAAATATAAAAGAAATTTGAAGAAATTTGGGGGAACTTATTTTATTTTATTTAAAAAAAAATGGACGAATTGACACATTTAGAATGGAATGAGAGAAATTTAACAGACATTTGAAGAAATTTAGAAGGAATTGGGCGAAATTTATAAGTAGTGGATCGGATTTTGAAAGAAACTAAAGAAAAATTTTGAAGAAGTTGGGAGAAATGCAGACAAATTCAAGGAAAGATTCGGTTGGATGAATCCTTCCATTCTCGACGAACTGACTGACTGACTGACAGGCAAAGCACAGCCTAAACCACTAAAGATAGTGACATATTATAAACATACTTAATTTTTTTTGCTAAGCGCACTTTTCATTTGAATTTAATTTTTTGGTTCTGAAACTTCAATGTTTTCTTTCTTATAAAAGTTCTATACAAAATTGAGAAAATAACTCTGGTATCAATAAATCAACAAGCATACTCTCTTTAACGTGATAAGTGTGGCAAAAGTCAACGTTTTAAACCTCCGTTATATCGACTAAGGGACAAACTGTAATACCTGTAGGTTTCCAGTTAAAATTTTACGCATTTTAACAAGCTTCTTAAGTGTCCTCAAAGTCAAAAAACATATTTATACATTTTACATCTAATATGTAAAAATGTCAGACAGAAGACATTTAATTTTTTTATACCGTCCCTTGATTATAACATCGGCCACCGATAATGTGTCTGCTTTTATCATCATTGACCTTTAACTCTCAATTTCAAAACCACACATTGAAATTGACGTAACAAACTAAATCGATAAGAAACTTTTATACTTTCTGTAAACACTTAGCATTATCTTTCTTCATTTAGTTTAAATTATCTATTTTCTGATTGTTCCAATTTTAAACCATATCAGACATTTGAGAAGGTTTATAGTTTAAATACAGAAAAATTTCTACGTTTTTTTTTAAATTTAGCCCTCTTTATTCGGCAACCAGTTGACACTTTGCAAAAAAATCTTCTTATAGATCTCATTACTGGAATCCACTTGCAAATTCGTGAGGTTATCTAGATGTCGTTCAAGCACTTCTTTTCTTATGCCTGGATGCTCGCAGACGTTCGTCAAAGCCTAAACGTGCTCATTGTTATCAAAAAAAAAGAACACGTCAATTTGTCTACCTTTAGTGCAAACATTTGCAGAGTTATATTGCTGGGATTAGTAGTCAATTTTACTAAACGTCTGACAAGACCTATCATTTCTGCTGCTACAAATTTCGCTTTAGTCTTCACTGTACAAAACATAACAACGCTGAGAGCTTTCTCGCATATTTTGTCATCCTACAATTAACCGTTTAAGTGGAAATAAAAATTTGAGTAGATGAATCTACGTTGTAATGCAGAAGTTTGTTTAAGGTTTTGAGTAGGTTTTTCTGAATCGCAAGTTTTTTCCCTTTCTTTGTGGAGGTGAGGATGGAAAGACAGTCCAGAGATTTACCAACAAGGGAAGTATTTTCATGCTCCAAGTACTTCAACTTTAACCAAAAGTTTGTATAACGTTCTAGGATTCAAGTGTGAACTCACAAATATTTGGAAAGCGTCGTTTTTTAGTGCAATACACTTCCCACAATCGTACATTAGTAATTTCAACGTTACCAAGTGATGTTCTAAAATCTCGTTTACTTCGTCTTTGCTGACAATCTGTAGAAGCATTTCTACCAGTCCGTTTTCCACCAAAACATCGGCAGCTGAAAGAATTTGTTAACTTTTTGCAAAATCGATATCAAATTTACCTATCCAACTCCTGGCAATCACTTCAAAACACACAGCGACTTTCAGACGCACCGATATCTGAGAATCGCCCAGACCCAAACACAAGTTTTCCAGAATATCTGGATTCCTGATAATCGCTTCTTTACCATCAGCCAACTCGGCCAAAATGCTTAAAATGAGAGTAGAAGCCTCACGAACTGCCGGTTGTGAATCTTGAAGCTTATCCGCCAATCTAACAACAAATTTTAACTTATTTCTACTTCTTCCGATTTCTCACCTATCAGGAATTCTCAAATCAATAGCTTCGTATCCTTTTTCAGGATCGTGCACCAAATCAGCGATACTCAAAAGAGCTGAGACCACCACAAAGACATCGTCGTCGTGGATTTCCCGTCTCTAAAAAGTACGAAGTGTAATTGTTTCATTGGAAAGAATTTTTGTACTAGCTGGGGCAGTGCTAATTTTCCGAAAGCTACACGTCTTTTAGTGACGTCTACATTTGGAGTGGGTAAGTCAGGTTGAGAGGATGTTACACGGTTGCACGGTTCTACCTCGAAAGCTTCGAAAGGTTTATTTCTTGCTGAAAATAAAAAGTGATTTGTGACCGAACAGGTTTCAGGAAAGTACCTAAACTGACGGAGTTGTTTATAATCCGAGAGTTTACAGAACTCAAACAAGTTTTCAGATACGAATTTTTATAAATAATAAAAATGTCTGACATTTTGAAAACAGAATTTGACGGAAAAAAGTTTCAAACTACAATTAGACTTAGACTACTAATATAAAATTAACTTGCAGCATACTTAATAAGCATATTAAAATTACTAATGGGCAGTTGCACCGACGTTTTTTAGTTTTACGCAATACTTAAATTTCTGCAATACCCTCCACTGCAATTATGTATTAGAGCAATGATTTCTTGAGTTTTTATGAAATACTTTTTAAATTGCCGTTGCCGGTGTAAGTAGCCATGAGTTAACAATTTTTTTTAGTTAGATTTACAGGTACTAGGGTGATAAGTTGATGCGCATCAATGTAATTTTCTGAAGAGTTTTGCAGACACTGCAAAATCTATAATTTTAGATTTATGGGAGTGACCAGTGTCAGCACTAATAAGTACCTCGAATTTAGTACGTGTGCCACAGTTTACAAATTACCGTCCCCGACATCCGAAGATGGTGTTTTTCTATTATTCTTTAATTTGTAGTTAGCCAATTCTTAAATAGTCAAAAACTAGTTACGTTGGTAAAATTTTAAGGCTGTCAAAAAACATTTTCACATTTTGTTTGAAAATGGAAAGAAAATGTGTTAGATTTTGTGTTTGCGATGGAAAAAATTTGCCCTGATAATAAATGAACCACCAAGTTCTAGAACTAGAACTAGAACTGACTGTAGAAGTGACAAAAAATATTTCAGAAAGGTAGAAAGATTGGAAGAAAAATGTACAAACCTAAAGCGCACGAGCAAACAAAAGTATGCAAATAGTCGGAACAAGAAAAATATTTTTGAAGACTTGCGGTGGAACCAGTGAAGCAGTTATAACAGCCGTAGATAAAGTTATTAAAGAATTGTTAGACGAACAAATTGAAGGATCTGTTTTTACGACAGTGAGTCTAAATAATTGGTAATTTCAATTTTAAAAAATTTGCTAATTTGACGGCATTTTTTTAACAAAAAAACTCCGAAATAAGAACTGATACAGAACAAGATTTTTAATACTTTAATTAATATAATTTCCAGGTAGAAAATTTTGCAATTCTACAGACACCTATTAATATCTAAAGAAAAAAATAAATTCTGTAAAATTGTAAAAGTTTACAGTAAAATCTATGAGTAAATGAAAAAAAATATCAGAATCTGACTAAAAATAAAAATGTATCAAAATAAATTTATTCTTAAAGAATGTTCTGCGACATATTAATAATCACCTAACCCATGAAGAAGGTGTCTGAACACTTGCTCGGTAGAGGATGTTCGAAGTCAACGTTATGTGGCAAGAATCCTCGGTGTAAACCATTCCACCATTTCTAGGCTAGAGTAACGACTCCAAGAAACTGGAAGTGTTAACAGAAGACCAGAACAAGGCCGTCGTTACTGCAAATGGAGATGTTAACTGCCAGAGATATAGAAATTTTGCTGCAAACGGTAAGAAACTGTCTTCGTGAAGACAATATTCATATTCGTGTCTCCGCAGCTGTCACCAGTCTAGCTCGTTCAGTGTTTACCAGGGAATATGTGAAATCGAGTACTGGAGACTGACAAAATGTTACGTTCTTTGACGATTCAAAACTTTGTCTTTATGCAAATGACAGAACAATGCCGGTGGATAGAAGACCTGAGGATGTAACTTAGTTCAAGAAAACCTTAAGGAAACTGAGACACTTGTTATAGAATGGCCAGCTCGAAGCCCTGATTTGAATCCCATGAAACATGTATGGGACACCTTTCCAGCTTTTATCAGAGCGCAAAATGGTTTTTAGAACTCTCCAACAGTTGCAAGCAGCTCTTGTAGAAGAATGACAAAGTGCAGGGCAAGAATGCAATACAAATCTTTAAGAAACTACTCCTCACAGAACAGAGGGTGGAGATACAAAATTGAATAATATTTAAGTAAATTTTGATTTAGACGTTTTTTTCAGACTTATTCAGACAATTAATGAGGCAAATAAAGTGAAATGTTATCTCAACGATCTGATTATTGAATTATTTATATAAATTTATTAATTTTATCAGAATTTTTAATTTAGGTTTTCTTAGAATTGTAAATTGTATAAACGTGAACCTGAAATTAAAAATTTTAATTAATTAAATTATCAAAAGGTTCAAAATTAGGTTGATTTATATTGAATTCGACGAAATTATGCAAAATTCATGGGATATAAATAGCTGTCGATCAAAAATCAGAGGCTCTGTTTAAATCAGATAACGAAAAATTGGAATCTTTAGATAGTTCAAAAAAGAAGCCTAGTTTGGTGTATATAGGCAACCAAAAATACAGACCACAATATTTTAAACGGTAAATTCTGCAATTAACGGATCCAGTTTTATCCACTTCGTGAAGACTTCAAGGAGAACTAGGTAATAACAAAATGCTATAAAACATTACTCATTGTAATAAAAAAAAACTCGGTCAATAGTACACAAAAAACACACGTTTTATTTATAAAAATACCACTTTCTCCTTACTCTAAGGCTAAAACATGAAAACCCTGCATTTGTACCTACTCCTGAACTTAAGAAGACCACATATAAAAGTAATTCCCTTGCCAGAAAGGCAGATATTGTATGAGCGGATTACAGATAAATCTAGCAAGAGGCACGTTTCTTCCCAACGACATTAACAACGCATTTAGTTTGTCTTTACTGTAACTATCATAAAAAGGTGACCTTAATAAATACATCACAAGAAGAAGAGTTCTTTTAGATAATTGTAACTTCTGTTTAGGCGTCAATGAATTAACTTTTGTGCTTCTGCAAGACTTGTAAAGCTGCAAACTGTTAGAAATTGAATTAGTGAGCTCATAGTTTTATAAGTTACCTTGTTAGGTCTAAAATCAAAGAAACTATCCAAGGTTTCCATGATTTATCTCCAAAACATGCAAGAGACGCTAGATGTGCCATTGGTTTCACTACGTAGATAGTCTCTGCTATGAGCTGCCGCCCTGCAAGAGCCTGTTCTATAGTCTGGTTGTTTTCACATGGTTCTTGGTTCTGTAATGGTTTCCAAGTACGGACGCTGATGGGAGGCGACGCGTCTATTCTCCTGATTACACGCCCTGATCCTTTGAGAGTGAAAGAAATAGAGTCCATTTGAGCCTGAGCTATGTCTCTAACTGAGACATTTGTAGAGGCTTTATTTAATTTGTTTCTATCCAGTTGCGGAATCGGCGGTGTTTGTATGATACTTTCTTTATGATTGTAGATCAAAACCAACCTAGATAAGCATCTGTAAAAAAATTGTTGAGCTTTGTATCAAACTCTTTTAAAGGCCTTTACTTGAAAACTTGCACACCTACAATAATCAACCATCTCCCAAAGTTGCCCCAAACTTTTTGAGCTGACAACTCAAACAAAACCTCACAGTACTCTATCACTGTGAGCCATAATTTTATTGTATCCCCTGAACCAGGTAATTGTATCTGTTTCACATTGTTTATAATCCTATCATTGAATAGTACAAGCAAATTTGAAAGACAGTAAACCAGTTCTGAGAGAACATGGGAACTGTTGATTTTACCTAAAACCTGGTTTTGTAGATTAAAATAGAAAAGGTTTGGGTTTTACCAGCGATAAAGTACGAAATCCACTTGGCTGAAGTTTCACAGTCGCTGACAACGTGGGGATTTTGGCTCACCCATGATTTATAACTTTGAAAAAGCTCTGGCAGGGATAATAATATTGAAGACATGATTATAAGTTTATATTCGCAACTTCATCGCCTTAATTTGAATAACAAAGCCTAAAAAACATTATTTTGGGTAAACACACACTTGTCACTCCACGTCGCTTTGATGACATTGATTTGACACTTATGCTTTGTACGGTTGGTACTCCTGGAGAACAAAACAGTGCATTTTTTTCTATAACGCTCATTGGTCATTCTTCTTCAACACAACCAATGATAGTGACGATTACCCGAGTCCGCAACTTTTATTGGTTGTTTCAAATTTGAAGCGGGGAATAAACTTTGTTGCCATTCACGCGAACCCTGTTTGACAGTATTTTGACGTTTACATAACCTTAGTGGGCCCCCATTCAAACTGTTTTATGGAGAAAGCAGTTGATGCCTTAGCAGAACGTGAAGTCTTTATTCGTGACTTGGTGGCTTTGTATAAACAGCATCCTGCGTTATGGCAACAGAAGCACCCTCAGTATCGAAACAAAGCAGCAAGGGTAGAGGCCTATCAAGCTCTTATTGTGAAAGCTCAAGAGTACTATCCAGAGGCTGATGAGGATTTTGTCAGGCTGAAAATAGAATCGATGCGATCATCTTTTCGGAAAGAACGAAAAAAGGTTCTACAGTCAAAATCAACAAGCGAAAATCCAGAGGACGTTTATAAACCTTCTTTGTGGTATTATGATTTGTTGTTGTTTATTGTGGGGGAAGAGCCGGAAGGAAACGATATGCAGGACGTGAAAATTGAAGATAATTTAGAGAATGGGAATTTAGTGGTAAGAGAATAATAAAGAATTTTTTTTCCAATTTAACATCTAACTTTGGCCTGATTTTAACTTAAACAACTGTTAGATGCTACCTTTGTTTGAAATGAGTTACATAAACCTTTATTTTATCTGTAGAAAACTCCCTTTTGGACCCGCGAACAATCGGCAATTTTGATCAACTTTTACAAAAATCACCCTTGTCTCTACTCGGCAACGGATCCATTTTACAGAAATAAAAGAAGGCGAATTGACGCCGTTAAAAAAATAACTGAGAAGTTGATGGCCACAACCGGAAAGTCTTTCCATGCTGAAGATGTTAGGAAGAAGATTTCACTTATTAGGGGACAGTTCTTATATGAATATAAAAAAATTAAAAGTAGTGAAAGTAGAGGTGAGCACTACAAACCAACTCTGTGGTGCTTTGAAATGTTAAACTTTTTAATGGATGAGTATGCAGATCAGAAGTCGGCCAAGGTAGCTTTGGTAATCATTTGGTAATCTTTTACAAGGTTTTTTTTAGAAGAGAAAATCGCGTCGCAGAGACAGTACGTCTGAGGAATCCCAAGAGGAAATCGACATAAAAAGAGAATTTGAAGACTCTCTTTCTCCAGAAATTAGCCGTATGGATACCGATCAACCTTTTGAAGATGATGATATTTTCGATACGATATCTAGAAATTTAGCCCACCAACTTCGAGATATGACCAAGGAACAAAGAACCATCGCTAATAAAATAATCCGCGACGTTATGTACCACGGTCAAATGGAACAATTAACCCATAAATCACGACTGAGTCTAGATGGCAACTAACCGTTTATTTAAAAAATTATTGCTCAAAAATCACAATTGCCGCAATTGGCTTCTAAGAATTTTCCCGGCGGCGTTCCGAGGAATTTTATCTATTATTATCACACCCCCAACTAGTCGTTTGTACCCTGCAACTTTGGAAGCAACAAACTCCTTCACTTGTTCCGCTTTTATATTCGCGCCACTTTTCATAACGATGAAGGCTTTCGGGGCTTCCCCTTGAACCGGGTGTGGGATTCCCACAACCGCCGCGTCTTCGATTAAGGAGTGACTTTTTAAGACTTCCTCTATTTCTGCAGGTGCCACCTGGAAGCCCTTGACTTTGATCATTTCTTTGAGGCGATCGGTTATAAAGAAATGTTCGTGCTCATCGTAGTAGCAGATATCTCCAGTTTTCAACCAATTGTCTTCTAACATGGCGTCGGTGACATTGTTGTGGTAACCTTTCATAATTTGAGGACCACGCACTACCAACTCGCCGGACTCATTTGCCCCTAAACCCCTCTGATTGTCGCTGTCGATGGGGATGATTTTAGCTTCCGTATTGGGGATGAGAAACCCGCTCCCTCCGATTTTCATCCCGTTTTGGAGTTTTGCGGTTTGCATGAGTGTCAAAGGAGAAGTTTCCGTCATTCCATACATTTGGAGGAGATCAATTGTTCCTTGACTCTTCAGGGCGAATTTTTCCACAGCCAATGCTCCTAAAGGAGCAGCGGCAGAAATTATCGTTCGAATTGATTTGAGATCTTCAAATTTGATTTTAGGATTATTTAGAATGATGACGACTAAAAATTAAGAATCAGAGATGCCAATTATGGTTACGTACTTACTAATGGGAGGCACTGCAAACAACAAAGTGGGGTGGTACCACTGTAACAACTTTACAAACTGGGAGCCGACGAAGTTTGGGATCATTATAAGTTTGCAACCTTGAGCGAAAAAGTTGAGGAATATCCCCACCATGCCATAGATGTGAAAAAGAGGAAGAAACACGGGAACCACGTCTTGGTAACCACCTAAAAGGTCAATCAAAGTTTGCGAAAATATGACCACAATCGTACCTTCAGTCTTAAAATTGACGATAAAGTCAGGCGATGACATTTGGCACAGATTTGAAACTACATTCCTGTGACTAAGTTTGACTCCTTTGGATAAACCAGTCGTACCACTAGAATAGGGTAACAATGCTACGTCATCTGGGCATGAACGTGTTGTTATTTCATCATCACAGATATCGCACAGTTCGTGTAATTTTATACAATCTGTCGGCAAAGATTCCGTCTAAGGAAGAAATCATTAAACGTTATAACTAGAAAAACTTTGCTTTTACTTGGTTGGTATCGGTAATAATCATCGGTATACTCCTTTCCATTGTTCTAGTTGCAGTACTGACAACTGATAAAATATTCCTAACAGTGAAGATTAGTTTCGAGCCCGAATCTTTAAGTTGAACGGCCATTTCCTCTAGAAAATCGAGATGATTAACCGATCTTGGAACAAAAATCGTACCTGCAGTATAAAAAGGATTCACTGTGGTAACCACAAGCTCTGCCTGGATGCTGCCTAAAAAGGCAACTGGAAAATCGACAACATTGGGTAGTATCACAGCCACAACGTCTCCTTTTTTCAAACCAAATCTTTGTCTGAGAACTCCCGCCAAAGATCTACTTTTAAAATAAACTTCCTCGAAAGTATAGGACTTTCCTGTTTCAAAACATATCTATGAGGGATTTACATCATGCTCTATCAAAACACTCACCACTGCAGTTTTGGAATGCCATTTATTCAAATTTTGCCAAACATATTCATGGATTAATTGATTGGGGATGACGATTTTTGGTGACTTTGATTTTATTATGTTAATATGTCTACATTTCGATCGCTTTAATATTGTGAAAAAGGGTGTGTAAAAGTTATAGAATTTCAGAAGTACTCGATGGATGTACATGACATACGTTTAGAGGAAAAAAAATTAAATGATAAGTTCTGTTTTGAGTTTACATTATTGTCTAGTTTCTTCAAAGTAAAAGTTACGGTTACCACAAATACGAGTTACATATCGACATAACCTCACTGTTGTTGTTACGCAACAATAACAAAACATTGTCGAGAGGTCGAAATCCCGTTAGGCAAAAATGATGGAAGGAGCAAAAAGTGTACTTTTTTTCACTGGAGTCACGTATGCTGAAGGCGATTTCAGTGAAAAGAAAATCAATACCACCCCAACTGTAAATTGAATTTAGTTGCACGATTTAGTTTTAAGATGTCACTATGAATGAACTTTACTATGTTACAGTATTTCTCAACAAGTGTAACAGCAGCACCAAAGTCCACCGCTCAAAATTTAATATTTTTGAATTTTTTTTTTGAGAAAAATAATTTTGTTGTTGCAATATGGCTATATAAATTAAAAAAATAACACAAATATGAGTGTTAGTCTGAGATCTCAGCAGTACCAAAGTTGAGTACTGGATCATTTTTGTGGCTGTGAATTTTGAAAAAAGTAACCCAAAACAACAATTTATAGTTGATCAAAAATATTAAACAATTTTTAAATAAAAAGTTATATCAATACATATATCATTAATATTGTTTATACAACTAAAATATTCTTCGAAACTAATGTGAATTAAGTACCGACATGACAGTTCCAGTTTCTACTTTAAATATAATTGATGGTTTTTAATTACTTTTTAATGTATGTACAGGCTGTTTGTAGACTATTTAGGCCCATAGCGTTGTGACCCCTTTCCACTTTCTTCGAGCCCTCGTCCTTCCTCTCCAGTTTCGGATTTGTTTCTATACAACTTCTTCTTCTACTGCCTTTTTCCATCGTTTCCTTGGTTTTTCTATTGGGCATTCTTTTGAGGCGACCCATCCTCTGAAATTTTTTAATTTTTATGAAATTGCCTATTTTTGTGTCATTGTATAGTTTTTTTTTTTAATTGACAAAATCCTATTTATAACCAACCAAAATTCTTCTAATTTTCTTTTCATTGTTGTTGTTAATATTTTGTAATTTCTTTTTCTTGCTTCTTCGCAAATTTGTAGATTTTTTTCTTTTAGTTAGTTGCCTCTATCTTTTAAGCCTTATTCAGTTATTCCGTTGTTTTCTGAGTTTTTATTATTTTTTATTAAGTTCAATATTTTCTATCTCTATCTCTTCTCTTGTTGGTAAGTTTATGTCCTCGTTGTTCGGGATTTTATTTTCGGTAACTTTTTTGTGGATTTTCTTTTGTAAGTTGCCTATAAGGTTACTTTTTTTTTACATCATAGTCTTTTCTCCTTATATTTTTTTTACGTTATCTTTCTTTCTCTTTTTATACTCTGATACTTAATAGCTTTTATTTGGCTCTCCAGTAGTACTTTCTTGATAGTTAAAATTCTACTGATAATGTAGCTAGAAATATTCACGTGAAAATAATTCTAGGCTCCTTTCTTTATTGTGATTTGTGGCGGTTCCCATTCTTTGATGTTTTTCTTCTTCTTTCTTTTCTAGGTTTTGGCCTCTTCTTCTTTGTAGTTCGGTAAAGTTTTTGTTCTTTCATTGTTTGTTGATTCCGTTTTTCTTCTCCTTTCTTCTTGGTCTCTTAAAGTCTTTCAAGATGGTTTCTTCGGTATGTATCATGACCACTATGTTTTCATTTTTTGAATGGTTGAGATCATCAGGTCGTTGTGAATTTGAGCATTTGTCATGTACCTTGGAGCAATGATACTTTTTCTCGAATCTTGTTCTTAATGGTTTAGAGTTTTTTAGACTTCTTTCTTCCGCTTGGTTTCAGGTTGGTGGGCGTAATACCGGAAAAGTAAATATGAATTTTGTTTTTGTTTCTGGTCCAGTATGATTCTAAGATACTTGACTTCCGTCTTCCATGGGGTTTTTGCGTTGTTGGACTTGATCTATCTTTCCGTTTTGTTTCTTTGGTTTCTTCGTGAAGATAGTGACGCAGTTTTTGTTTCCGTTAACTTTGTCTTATATTTTTCTAGCTATTTTGCAAGTTTCTTCCTGTGTTTGTTGATCCTCTTCTGAGTGCTGCTGTGACTCTTCCTTAGGCCAAGATTGTGGCTCAAAGTCCTGCAGAACACTTGCATTTGGTGGTTGATTTTTCCGTCTTGCTGTACAATTATAATTTATGATTTAAGTAATTAAACCAACTTATACTGCCGACAAAAAGTGGAGAACAATCGATGCTCACCAATCGAATGAAAGGGGGCGTGACCATACGGAAAACAATAATTGTTAAAATGGAGTTCCCACTTTTTGTTCTATAATAAAATAAACGTCTAAAGTTATGTAATTCACAGTTACCTCTATAAATAAAAAGAATTAAATATGGTTGCATTGTTATTTTTTTTATTTTTTTTGACTTATTTGGAGCTTTAATACAATTTTCGTGTAACATTTTTGAGATTAAAAAAGACGACCATAAATTATGTCACAGTGTTTGTGTTTGCAGACTAAAATTGTAATGCAAACAAATAAAGGTTTATAACGTTTGTTGATTTTTAAATTAGAAATTATACGACCAACGTTACACAGCGATGACATTTCAGGTAACTTTCCTATGATTGGTTATTTTCGTTTCATGTAGTTTCCATCAACCAATGAAAGTTCTTCAAAAATACCCCTTAGTAATTCATATTTCGCAACATTACATGTTGTAGGAAATTCGACTATTAATAAAACCAATGACGAAAAGACAAATGGCAGTTGCAATTTTTTTTATAGTCTAGTTTTTGGGCGTGTGAAATAGAACACCCCCGCTTCTCACTTGCATTCTACGCCAATGATAGTCCACCCTGCTCCCCCACCATTCAAAGAACAACTGCAACAAAAGCACAGCACACCAACATAACACAAAGTTTCTGACGTTTGACAGTTGTGCCGGTTGTGTTTGTGAAATTCGTAGTGTTTGTCTCCTTGATATTTTTGCTAATTAAAAACTATAGAAATGGATAATAAAGAATTAACGTTGGAGGAGGTGAAGGAGGCTCTGAAGGAGAGTCAGTCGCATTCTGCTGTAGGAAGTCTTCGTCGAGAAGTGGATTCTTTGGACGACTTCGAGCACCTGGGGCATGATATTTCGCCTCTGAACCACGGCGCCGACTTGCTTTCAGGCTTGAAAACCGCCGCACGTGACGAGCTGGGGGTAATCAATAAAGGGGATGATAAACCCACTGCAGCCAACCCCACATTTCCCCACGAACTGTCATCATTCGACCCGCTCCAGTCCGACAGAAAAGACCGAAAAATGGACTCGAATCTATTAGAAATGGGCGACAACTTCTCCGATCGCAAAGAAGACGCTAAATTGGACAAGTTCCTCCAAGACATCAGCCCCACGGCACCACCCAAGCACGAAGAACCCCCAGAAATCAAAAACAAAGATGACAAGACTGCCACGCAGACGTTCATGGACTTTGAACGCGAAGTGAGTCATCCGAAGAAAACTGATGACCTTTTGGAAAGGTATTCGGACAGCGAACCCGAGGAAGACTTCAAACCTTCCAAATACCAAGACTTCCCTAAAAAGGCTGAGTTACCGGAATCGGCTTCCACGGACTTCAAGAGTGAAGCTTTCAAAGACCTGGAGGATATCGAACCGGAACTTCCTCAGAAGGATTATCCTGTTGAACCGGAAGTAGCTTCTGTTCCTCCAAAGGTAGAAAAAGTGGAAGTAGTGAAGGAGAAAACGCCCGAACCGGTGAAGAAGTTGCCTGATCCGGTCAAGAAGTTACCGGAACCGGCTAAGGTCATCTGTAGGCAGCCGGAAGAAGATAAGAAAAAAGCGGCTGTGATCGATGCAGAGGCGATTTTCTGCAAAATGGGTCTAGGTAAGTCTTTTAGATAAATGGAAGTTAGTTTTCCTGTCGATCCAAAAAGGTGACATGGGCGGCCTGACGATGAATCATCAGCGTATAAAGAACAGAAAAAGGTGCATGACGCATGACGTTTATTTAGAATTTGCCTACATTTACGTTTGTTCCAACATGCTTTTTGATTCTAGTGACATTTTGTTCTTTTTGACGGTATAGGCGTCTTTATTGAGTTTTTATACTGACGTCCGTGTTACAAAGGAACACTAAAGATAGGTCCCAACAACTGCATGAAAATTCCAGTAATTAAATTGAATGTGCCCAGAATTTCTAAAAAGCGCTCCGTTATTATCTTAAGAAACCCACATGGTAATGTTTTGTGGGGGGTAACGTTGTGACATCGTTATCGTATCAACCGCTATTTTTATTGCTTGTTTAATTTGAACAAATTATTGTCATAATAAATTCATTAAGAGCTATGTAAATGTGATAATGGGGATATGCATATCTCATTAAAAAACTTGAATGACATGCAGTTTTCAACAATTTTTAAACCAAGCTGTCTTTGTAAAAAAATCTGGATATTTTTGTTCATTGAGAATGAACGTGTATTTAAATTTATTAAACTTTAAACAAAATAAAAATTATATGTACTTATTAAGTAATAAAACAATAAAACGATTTTTTCCTTATGTATTTCAAACTTTTGACGTTTGCAAGTATTTTATAAAAAAATCTAAATTTTAAGTTTAACAACGCTGTTGTTATTTGTATTTCAGTATTACTTAATAACCAAGAAAAAATAGCATGAACAACTTTTAATTGTGTCCCTTAGATAACTAATTGATGTAATAAACAAATGAAAAGGATGCAAACCGCAAACATGACACTAAAGAAGTTGTAGCTATCTGTCAAACTCCTCCGCGTCAGCATGAGTTTCCATTTGTTTATTTTAAAACATCTTCATACTGTATTCCTTTTGTGACGTCACTACTAAACAAGTGTATTATCTGACACATGTTATGTAAAGTGTTAACCTTACTTTGAATGGGTTTGACATGTAACATGTGTCTGCCATTTTTTAGCCATTTTCACCTTAAGAAGCTAAAGCGGGAAATTTGATATTTAATTTTTTTCTAATTTGGCGTAATCAATATTTAGAAAAAAAAAATCAGTAAAAAATATTTAAAACAAGCGAAGGTAAGACGGGAAAAATAAGAACAAATTATGGTCGGTTTGCTCCATATTCGGCACATTTTGGAACACCCAGGACATGTTAATTATACCGAGCGAACCAAAATTTTGTGCCTTATTGTAACTCTTTATCAAGATTGAACCAATCGCTAATTAGGTAGTAGTGGAATGAACTTTTTAAACAATGGTAAATAAAAAAGACAAGGTTTGTTTGTCGGTGGTGCTATTGCAATGCTGTTAATTAATATAAAATGAAGAAATTAAATATACTTAACTATGCTGTTCAAATAATGACATATGAAGTACATCCTGTAATAAATGCAGATTATGATAAAAAGTTTATTTCTTAAAAAAACACCGCTGCGTTCAACATTAAAACTATTGTTACTAAAATCTGCTTTTATAATTCGTTTAAATAATAACAAGACCATCGACCTAACAAAAACTCCCAGATTCGTCATTATTAATTTAATTGTTCTTCCGTTTATGCTGCCGAATATCATTTTCTACAAAAGATAAATTTCGTAAACTTCAGACGTATTGTATTTTAATACCTTTCCAGCAATATTTAGAGGCCGTTGACTCCTTTCACTCCGATTTTGTTGCTAAGTGCAGCAATTTCTCATCAGAAAGCTAAACTAAGAACATAAACCTCCATGTACTTTTACATCCAAAAATGTAAACACCGTCCAAAAATACGAAGTGCTAAATAAATGATGTCATTCTTCTCTGAGCACATTTAGCGCATTTACTACAATAATAAAATTATTGTACTAGTCATGTAACACGCATTTTTTCCTTGACGTGACGTCGCGCGCAATCATGCAAATATTTATCGAACCGTGTTATATTTTACTCCGTTTCTAACAAGTGTGTGCTGTTTTCTTTGCAATAATTTTACTACTGGCGAAGCACATCTGTGCCATTCCGCAATATACTACCAAGCTATAAATATTTTTAGTACAGCCCATCGTTATCGTCGAGTATTGATAAAACTTGCGATCCAGACGAGAATTTTTTCTTAATTCAATGAGCAAGGTGACCGTTGTAAATTGATGGTCATGAAACGTGAGTCATTGGGCTATTTTTGAAAATTTGTAATTGAAGGCTGAATACGAATTGAAAGATGAGCGGTTATTGGAGCGTAGTTGACACAGGTTTATGTTTTATGGACTGTGTCCAATTGGAGGTGAATTTTTGAAGTAGACGACCAGTTATACATACAAATTTGACCAAGATTAAATAAAAAAGAATTAGAGTAGGCCACGAATAACGGAGGTTGGTTGTAATTTTGTGTCATTATTGTCATTAGTCTACTTTGAGATGCCTTAATATGACTTTTTATAACATTTTTAATGAGTATATGACAAACAATGTAGTTTTAGTCATACAACCGATAAAACTTCTATTTTTGTGTTAATTAGTTTTTGAATATTGGACTCTATCAGTGATTAATAGCGTATCGGTATGAGTCTATTGAATTAATAATTGTTTGTTTCAGCTGTTGCAATATTTAAAAACAGTCTTTATCGGAAGAACAGTGCGTAGTTTAATAATGTTATTTTAATTTTCCTCAGCGACGAAACTAAAAAAAAATAACTACGCCTTTCTTTCATTTCAACTAAATTATTCAATTCTCATTTGCTTGATTACTAGTGTAGGCACGCCTTAAAATGAACAAGGGTGCATTTTTATGATGGCAGCACTATCACTGAAAACTAAATATTCCGAGATATCGCCAGTGAATGGAGACACGATGTTTAAGTTATTGAACAGTTTTCCTCGCTTTGTAACGATTTTTTATAAAAAAAATTGAGAAGTATGGCTTCCAGCTGTAAAATTCTTTTATGAAACACGTTGAGTAAGTTTTAAGCGTAATAAATCATCCGACGTCTGAACTTTGTGGCCCTGAATTCTTTTGTTGTTGGAAAATCAAAGTTTATGAAAATAACAGATTCAGTTCTTGTTGCTATGTGTGAATGAAGATGGAAGTTTGTTGGTATTGATTTCAATATTTCTTTTACAGTGCTGATCAAACCTAAATTTGTATATATACAGGGTTATTCATGTATAATGACCAACCAGGTCGGCAACCCAAAATATATTTTCCATTGAGGCTTATTTTTTTTTAATATAGTGGATTTTTTTGGTACATATCTGACTTACTTTGTTTGATAAGTCAGAGATTTATTGAGATGGAAATTTAGGAGAAAATAGAATGGGAGAGACGCTGACATCCACGCAGCCTTGACATTACGTCCCCCGACTTTTTTATGGGGTGCACTAAAGGAAAGGGTCTACGAAAGAAAGCCTAGATCTTTTCCACAACGCGATATTGAAGCTTGTAACAATGTTAGACGTCGTTTTTACAACGCTTAGGAACTTGCGAAAGAGGTCGTGGTGCTCATTTTAAGTACTTGCTTCATTAGTAGTTACCCACTTGTTAGTTATAGCGTGTTAAGATAATTTTTGTTTAAGTGTCTTAATTATTGAAATCGGTGCCTTTTAACTTTCAACATTGTTGCGATGAATTGCAATTTTAAAACGATTTTGACAAATTTTAATATATTAGCTTTGGCTTTCTGGTTCTTTTTTTTGATTTAATTTCTCTAGATGAATCGAAAAATTAGCAAAAAAACTTTATGAGTATGTATGTTTGGTAGCATATGGTTTAGTCATTATTCGTGAATATCCCCGTATAACCTAACCTGTAAAGCGACTATGGATCTAACGGGATCAACATCAAATTTTATTCGACCATGTTGTACGCGTATTAAACGTAGTTGTGGCGTTATTTAACGGTGGAGTAGTCAAGTTTAATTAACGGAATTTGTCTGCCTGCAAAGCCCGTCCTACATAGAGCAAAAGTTGGTTGTAATTAAAAAAAAAAACATCAAACGCAATAGTTTTTATAATGTTATTCCCTAGAAGCGTAATATGCGTTTGATTCTTATTGATTTTTTGTATTAGTTAGAATAAATTTACTTGAAAATCGACTGCCAGAGACATGCGCACAAACATTATGTAATAATAATAAAAACCATAAAGCGGTCAACCAAAATATTGTGTATTATTTATTCAAAAATGGTAGTAGAAAACATTTAGGTAATACTATGTAAAAGAATATAGCGTCGTTTTTTTTTGAATATTGGTAACAGTGTTAACTGTCGATTTGAACATCTTCCAATTAATATTTAGACGCTATAAGCTGCCAAGTAGAAAAATTTAGGACTTTTTAGCTGATACCATGAATCTGAGTTAAAATAAATAGGAAAATATTTTGTGAAAATTCGGATCCCCGACAATATAACAAAACTTGGTAGACATGAACTTGAGATTTACAGGGCCGCACCAAAGATTAGTTTCGTAGACCCTGAAACAAACCGTTCCAGCGGTTTAATCTAAGGATTAGAAACCGAGGGGGTCAGAATCCTACAAAAAATTTGAGACCAGCTCTGATCGTTGGCCTGGACCATCGTTTTTATGGTCCTTGCGGTTTGTGGTCTTCCAATAACCCATAATTCGTATTTTTCTGGACAATTTATTACTCCTTTTTCATGGTTCTTTAAAAAATCTGTTAAAACTGTGTTTTTAAACTCTTCAAGACAAACTGTGGGACTTCAAAATTGAAAATTAAACAAAATAAAAGGCTTGTATTAAAAGTGGCCAGTTTTTTAGTTCTCAGGTAACAGAAATCGAGATAATATGAAATGAGCTGCTACTGAAGAAGCTTCTGAACTGAACTCAAACAAGGTTTGGATTTAGAACTAACATAATGTGCTCAATTAATTCTGAGTCAAGCTTTGGACTTTCAAAAATTCTAAGCTACGTTTATTTTTTATTGCCTCCTTAAAAATTTAACAGAATGAGTAATAAATAATTCTAAACTAATTTCAAAGATGTAAAGCAGCCAATTTTTGTAAAATTATTAGATCATCAGATTTTCTTCATTTTAAACTTTTGACTTTGAGGTGTTACATTTTCGTATAAAAACACCGGACTAAGTCCCTGAGAAACTCCATGAATTGCAAATTTTAAAGTTAAACTGACACAAAAGCTTTACAATGCAAATCGTGGCTAATTGTCAAATCGTCAGATTACTTTCAGAAGTTGACTTAGTTTGTTTTGATGAATAAAGTTGTTGAAATGTGAACAAAAGGTCAGTACAGACGCTAACAGTTTAAGAAACGTCCGAGTTGTCAGGAAATTACCAGAGATAAAAAAATAATGGCATATAAAAAGCCCTGCACTTTTAGCTTTTACGTTCTCACACTTAGATGTTCCTAGAAGCTTACTACTATGTTTCATTATTTTGTAATGGCTATTTGCATCAACGTTTTTTAAGGCAAACAATACTTAAGTTCTTTCCCTAAAGTTGTTAGAACAATGGTTTACTAGGTTTTTAGTGACTACTTAATTTTGAATAATGTCAGTGCAATTGACCATAAATGTCCGATAAACTTTTATTATGCTATTATTTTGTTATAGTTCAAGAAAAAATCAGCACCAATAAAAGTAAAAGAGAATAATCAAATCTTTTTTTAACTTTGATCACATTTTCTTGCAGTGCAACGGCTAATTTCCATTTTTTTAAATAAATGAATATTGTAAATTGTTGTTTGGTTTTGGATATTTCTGATTTAGTTAGTCCATTTTGGTTATTACATTAGAGACTGTGCATTTGTATTATTTACCCATGGAAATGAAGGCGTCACAACGTTTCTTTTTTTATTACTGAGTTTTGTTCTAAAAAAATTGGAATCCATCCATCAAAATAAGATAAGATCAATATGCAAGCAGAATAGAGAGGATCTTGTTTACCCGACCCATATTTTATTTGTTTCCACATTTTTCTCAATTAAAACCCTCATATTTTAGCTTCACTTGGGTGGGCATCCGACATTAACAAGCTCTGACAAGGCGACCATTGTGTGGATTATCTCCAAATAATGAGAATCTACGGACTGGTTATGGTTCTACGCTTTAATTTATATTTGCGTTTCTAAAGAATTAGAGTGAGTGTTGTTAATCAATAGAAATGTATCAGAGACAATTTAATTTCCTATTTTATATTGACTTTAGTTTGTACTTTGGTAACAAGAAATTTTTATTTAGAGCCGATCGACTTTATACACGGATTTCCTCGTTATGATTGTAAAAACCGCCGTTAATCTAATTTTTGAAGGTGCTATAGGCATTTTGATACATGGATGGCTATGTGTCTTTTAAAGGTATCCACTAATCTATGATCTAGATAGTGTTGTATCCACTTAAATTTTAGACCGTTTGTACTAAAAAACCTTATCTTATCTCCGCCCAATATTTGATCGCATTTTTATACTTGGACGTAAAATAGACCTCAAGGTCCCCCATTTTAGCAGAAATGTAAGCAATCCACTTGTATTTGTATCTGAACCACGTGATGTAATTTTGTCATTGAATATGACTCTGTGCCAATCGCACCGTTCCTTTATTGTAATTTTTCATGATTGCTTCAATTGTTGCAAGGACATGTAAATGATGAGCCCCCTTCTAACTAACATCGTTTTTGTTTTAACACATTCGACTAGGTCAACATGTCCTTGGTCCTGGGGCAGAGTCCCCGGCCCCCTTCGATCCGGTCGATAACGGCAACGCTTGCCCAGTTAATCGCCGTCACTCGTGTAGAGCACTTGCGTTGTTTTGTCGGAGTGAGAGAAAAGACCTACCTGCTACTGGAAAATAACAGCAGTGTGTAAATATTCGTCGGAGTGCCGTTTTTGTTGTTAGATTTTTCGAGATACGGAGAACGCGATGGCGGAAGATATAAAGAATGTAGCGAATAACGTCGTCGACGACGTGTTGAACGGGGTGTCGAGCAAGATGGGCAAGGGTGGTGCCTGTGAAAAGTGGAGTCAGAGGTCACTTCTGTGTGTTTTGTTTACTCCAAGTACGTGAAGGTGCCCTTTTGGGCGATGGTTTTTTGTGTTTGCATGGTTTGGTAGATTACGTAAGGGGCGTTTTTCCCTTGTTTTCCAAGACGCAAGACTTATCATCACAATCGTAGAAACACTAATTTAACTTAATGTAAATGTATGGTCGTGGTTAATTGTATGGTACCAGAAAAACTTCTATTGTGTTGCTAACCTTGCAGTGTCTGAACAAAGTTCCACTATTGTGCATCTAATCATAGGGAATTTTGTAAATTGTGCTTTTTCAGCTTTACAAACCATTACTTTTCTTACTTCCTTTTTTTGTAGGGTAGAATTTTTTTGGTGGGGGTTGTTACCGCTTGATGGCGTACCTGACAGGTGTAGTCTATTTTTATTTACTCTGTTCTGATTTTGGTCTTATCACATTTAAGTTTAGAGTTCATTCAAGTGCAGGGTCAAAGGTCTTTGCTTTAAATTGACAGAGGCGTAGATGATTAATACGATTATCTGAGTCCAAAGCTAAAAACTGAATGTTCAATGGAAAACAGTTTAAGTTTTTGATAAGATGGGAACCAAAAGCAATACTTTAAATGTAAATACGATCGAGGCCATCAGTTTTTTTTATCGCGTTTTTATGTCTGGGTACTCATAGTTTTTCCTTCACTTCGTTCATTTCTGAATTTAATTTAATTAATTTAACCTTTTATGTGACGTTCATGGAAGGGCATACATCACATTTTTGAACTGACTGTATGTTACAGAATTTTTCAAAGGATCGAAAATACCGCTGTGGAACCTATAATGAATATATTTATTCATCAAACGTGACTATTCATCTTTTCACCAACATGTTTCAATTTGCTTTTAATAAACGCTTTTATTTATTATTTTCTATCATATACAGAATTTTTAGGTTTAATTAAATACTCTCCACAAAAGACCGAGTAATTTTTCTTTACTAAAATTTCTTTAGAATTTAAAAAAATGGATAAATTGAGAATCTTATTTTTTTACAGAATAGCCACATAGATATAATAAAATCTTTCATAATAGTTCACAAACTCAAGTCAAGATAAAATTTCTCACACCTCAAAAAGTACATGTAATAAAAAATATTGTTTTTACAAAACTTAAACTTTTCTAGCACGGTACTTAACTTGCGATTTTACTACCTAGTCTGTATATAATGAATCAAAAGGCAATCAACTAAATGAAGATCCTAGAATATTTGCAAAAACTTCGTCTCTAAATATTTTTCTTTGGAGCAGACACAGGCATCTGAAACATCTGTCGTGTCAAAAATAGTAATATCATACAGCCTATTTTTAAAGTGTCTATGCAAAATGAAGATCGGAGTTCAAAAGTAAAAAAATCTAACAAAAGTTTTTTCGTTTGAAAGATAAAATCAAAAGAAAATTTTAACAGAAAAACATACTGTGAAATGACATATGTCTGACATTTTTACTATTAGAATTTTAGAAGATTAGCCTGAAATTCTGCTGATTTTTCAACACGGTAAATTGTTAAATAATTAAATCCTCATATATACAGGCGTATTTGGAATGCATGTACAAAATGAAGTTGGTATAGTTCATGATAAACAGAATTCAGAATTCAACACAAGTTCTTATAAAATTCTCGTTTTGTCCGTGTTCGTGGACCACTGAAATAATCAGACTTTATTGTTAGTTGAACAAGTGTTAAGTAACATCCATGACAAATATATCTGACGTTTCAAAATCAGAATTTCAGTGGATACAAATGTTAGAATGACGAATAAGGACGAATTTTAGATACCGAAAATTTTGGAGATTGTAAAATATAAGCTTTTTATCAGGATGCTAACCATTTCGGAAACTCTTTTTTTCATTGTGTTATGCCCACACGGTAAAAAAAACACGTTCAGTCCAACGTGTCTTTGCCTTGGTTTATCACTTTTCTTCGGAAAATTCTGTTACAAGTTTGTTTACAAAAGCTTTCTAATGTTCAAAGTAAGCCTTAGCTTTTAAATTTCACTTAAAAACCCACCAACAGTTGGCAACATTGTTCAATCAGTAATCAGTAGAATGGGTGCGAACTAGAGTTAATTTTTCCTTGATAATTTTCTAATAAAAAATGGTATTGTGTTGTTTCACAGCACTTTTCGAGTGTGTGGTATAAATTTAGGTACACGTTTCAAAAACACTCGTTATATGTTGGTTGTGGGTGCATGGAATTGAAATTCAACTTTTTATTTATATTCAACACTAGGCAATTATTCTAATGACTGTTATAAGGTCAGAATAACTGAGCTAATTCGGTAGCGTTAAATTGATAAGCTTGAAATCGCTTTGTAATTATAAGCGTGACATTATTACGGCTGTATCAGTTTTATCCAATTTTCTTTTTTAATAGAATTCGTGACAAATTGAGTGTATTTTCACGTAGTTGAAGCATTGTTAATAAAAATAATAAAAAAGGACTGCCCTATTTTAGTTTCATCTTTTGAACTCTTCGTTTCGTTATGTAGAAAAATATCGATAGAAATTGGACAGGTGTGCAAAATTGATGTACCAATTTTAATAGGGTCAGTGTCAATATTTCCTCGTCAACTCTAGCTCTTAATATAATCTTTTAAACTTTGTATCCTTCTTATCATTTTACATGCTCACCACAAAGACACGACAGAAACAATAACAAAATACTTCAGCTATTGTGTCTACGTAACCTCTGTGCCCTTCTTTCTAGTTCTTATCTGCTACACTTATGTGAATAACCGCTACTTAAACTTTTAGTGCTTATAAACAGGCCAAAAATCACGCTAGCAAATAATTTCAGTATGTGTCACATGTGTAAAAATGTGGAGGAATGTATGACAGATGATTGAATGTTGATAATAAAACGCACAACTAGATCGCATGTACAAAGCTTGAACTCTACTAACTCTAATTTTTTTTCTTTCCAGACACTTGGTTCAATCCCGAAAGACTGAATCCCAAAGGTAAAGTTACGTTAATTTTTCTGTAACTATGACAAAGTAGCAACCTTGAGTATTCATACACATGTAGGTCATTGTGTAGAACGCGAATTTCGCGTATAGTTGGTTGCCTACATCACAGGAGTTCGATTAATATTTCGATCCGACCACCCTCAACAAGCTTTCTTCACGCTTGTACGTGGACGTGGAATCACGTGTCCATCCACAAGGACCTGATCGATTTTATCCGGACGCGTGCATTAAGCGCAGTCGCACCGTCTTGTCTCAGTGCGTTTTATTTATTTACAGCCCTTGTGTCCCAGGGTGGTTTGGTGCGTTCGCGATATCTACGAATCGTTTTTCGCTAGCTGGTTCAAATTTAGCAGCATTTCGGGCACGCTGCCAGCCAACTCCGTTTGTCGGCCGGGATTCCTCGTATTATTCGCGTTCCGACTTGGTGACCTCTCCTCCAAAGGCTGCATGCTCCTTCTTTCGCCATGAGCGTCTTCGATGTGTTGCGTCGTGATGAGCGTAAGTTGCGCTTTCAATAGAGGGTTTTTACGCTGTGTGTGTGACGAAGGAAAAAATCGAACGGTTTATTGGCGACTGGACCGTGTATGATTTTTTCGAATTTTCCAAAGAATTTTTTTTTAGTGTTGTGCAACTGACAATTGGACCGAGACAACAGTACGTGAGGAGATTTTTGTTGTAAATCTGTAGCTTTTGGGTTAACAGCCTGTACACGAATTTGGAAATTTTTCGTAGCTAATTTTAGATATATGGGCTAACCTACAAAACCAACCAATTTATTATCTTTTGTAATTTTGAGTTACTAATTCTGGCATGACTGTTTTACGTTGTTCATTAACAATTAATGTTGTCGTACACGTTACTAACAGAGGAAAATCGATGCCATCGGCGCTATTTATATTGAAACGGACAATAAGTGGTATTTATTATTGGCGCCGTTAGCACTCGTTCCCCACAGTCTGACAGAAGGACTATTGTCTCCTGAAGACAAGGACAAAGATTTGACAAAGTATCCATTTAAGAAGCGAACATGTTTGTTCAAAATTTATAAGTGCACGTTTAGTAGCCATAAATTGGGCATAGGTTGAATTTTTAATTGAAACCTTTTTTTATGTTCACTTTTCTGTTTTATGGAGCATCTACAGAGTTAAAAATAACTGAAGTGAATTGAAGTGCTGTTCGAAGTATTTTTCGCTATTGTCCTCAGAATGCTGACTATAAATTTTTGTAATACCATTGACCTATTAATTTTCAATTATGAGCAATTTCGTGTCGTTTGTTTGGAATATTAATTCCCCATTTATATTACGGCATGACTGCAGCTCTAAAAATACCATTTGACTTAAATATATTCATTTGTGTTTGGTTAAAATAGAGCTACTGACGCTAATTAATCAACGTGTATAAAAACCTCTGAATTGAGTCCCACAGTGCAAATGTAATCGCAGCCACAACGGCTACCTTAGGAAAATTTTTCTAGATATTAACAGATAATTATAACACAAAGTATACGTTGCTTAAATTCGGCTGTATTGGATCAGTTAAACTTTATTTCCTATGGAATTATAACTAAGATAAGTGATCAGTTAGCAGGAATTTTAAGCTGCTTTTAGTGCTTATTTTCTAAACAGAACCGGAGTTACGATTTCACGATTGGTGAAGAAACCTCCATAAAGAATCCTACTGAGCATCAAAATCCAATAGGATTCTAATCAAAGGAGTTTCAGTGGTACCGTGTAAACCAACCTTTATTTTCTCGTTAATTCGTGACTGCCCCAGATGTCTGCAGTCACCGACGTTTTTACTTATTTCCGTTTAACCGAAACAAACAAACTAACAGAAAAACGATTATCTACTTTAGTATGTGTCAAATGTTAAAACTAAGAACTGTCGTCACGGAGTCGCTACAACTAATTATACAACAGACCAAAAAGTAATAGAACCGCACTTGATTAGATTAGATAATTTTTCAAAACCAACTGTCTCGTTTTACCCGAAACCGTAAAAAGTGACACGCCGACGTGTTTCCCTTCTTTCTCCAACACCTTTCCACCTCATGCGTTGAAAGAGAACGGACAATACTTGCATAATCCAAAGTCAGGGTACGACCGAAGTACCGCTCTGACTTTTCTTTCTTTCACCTCGTGAACGCGGAGCGTTAGGTGCTGTGTTCGTGTTTTTGGGTTGTTTAGTAGTGTTTTTTATATTTAGGAGAAGAATGGTTCGAAAACAGTATAGAAACCAACAGTACTCAGAGCCTTTGCCTGAGCGAGGACCTGGTAAGAAACGATAAGAGTTTGTCGCATATGGTAGAGTTGGGTTATGTCAGTTGTGTCTTTGTTTCGACGAGGTTGTCTAGGTTTAGGACGCGAGGTGGAAACGTAGAGGTTGATAAATCTATGGAGATGAGGGTATTGACTTATTGGAGTGCGGATGGTGCGGGACGAGGCGGCCACGTGTATAGGTGGATTTGCGTTGTTGGAAGGTTTGTTTATTGTGAAAGTTTTGAATCGGGAAATAAACACTGCTGCTCCAAAATCTATCTAAATATGCAATATCAGTCGTAAAATCGAGCAAACTGTGGATGTGGCGCTTTCAATTTAGTATGCAGAAATTTCGACCATCACCAAATTAAGCTGGTGAAGAAACGGAACAGTAAATAAAGAAATTGCCTTTCCAATATTATTATTCATAATTTAATTTGCACGTTGTAAGAGTCCAATTTTTATAAGTTACTCAAAGGATATACGTAGTCTGTAATCAATACGTAGCGCATATGTCTAAAACTGATCATGTAACCCTATTCATCACCTTTTGTGAATGTACCTGCAAAGATTCCGGATTAAAGGAAAGCAATCTTCTCTTTATGGATGCTTTCATAATACACGATCATTAGGGTCCGGGTAAATTACCCTTGAAGTGAGTTGTGTGCTGAAATAGGGCAAATCATGCGAGTATAGGTAATCTTGGTTCCAATATTAAATATTTATTTAACATCCATATTTATAGGTACAAATCTTGCTAAATATTTTCTGTGAGAAATTTAAAAACCCATCTGCTTATTTTAGCAATATTTTAACTTTGATTCAAAAGTTGTTTGCAGGACTGGGCACGTTCTATTTATTTCAATTTGGTTTACAGTGAAAATATCTACGTATGCTACAATACGTTATTAATCACTCACCTTTTGAATACAAGTTTGTATTTCTATGTTTTGATCGTAAGATAAAATCGCAAAAAGTAGAATGTAAAAAACAAAATGTTGAATTATGTTACATTATCCATCCTTTTACATTTTGGCCGTTCTGACATGTCTATAATTTTAAATGCCACTCAGTGCTTAATGTCAAACTATCAAAGAGGCGTTTTCATTCAATAAGCAGGCGATGATATCGTATTTTACAAAATTGGGACCACAAGAGCTTCATTAGCATGAGAGAAATTGCTTATTTAAATTGCTACTACTATATTTTTCATTTTTTTTTGTCCTCCGCCTCCAACGAATTTTTCCTTTAATGTAAGATACAGTCAATTTGTTTTAATTTAAAAGGAAAATTAACCCATCGAAGCTCGCCAGAAGCTATTACTTTTAAAAACAGTAAAATGTTTATGGTTAAAAACAATTTTTGTTTATCATTTTAAATATTTACATTATGATTTAAAAGAACATGTAAACATATTTGAAGTGTTGTGGAAACTAGATATTGAAAATAACAAAGGAAATATAATGCCCACTTAAGAGATACAAAATAAACACGGTAATATTTTTTAAGAAGTTAAACGCGCTTTTTACCTGGATTTGTTTGCCACATTACTGTTGCAAAAATTATCGCTTATACATCCAAGGTTGTTAGATATTTGCATCAGAAGTGCACTGTTTAAAGTTAACCGTGTAGACACAATCAATAAGTTTTGTTTTTTTTCCATATTGGTAGCTCTGTTAACTTAACCTCTGCCTCAATTTAATGCTTAACGGAGAGACGTTCTGAGATAATTAGCAAAGTGTACTACCACAAACTCAAATTCCAAAGCCTTTTGGGACGCAATGACATCGTATTTAGCATAATTAGGACCACAAAAGTTTCTCTAATACAGAATTCATACATAGGACAATATAGGAGAAACCGAGAAACCAATCACGAGTTTACTTTATTTGTTATTAGTTTCCAAGGAGTTTTTATTTAACTACAGCATTTATTCGATTTTGTTTTAATTTCAAAAGAAAATAAAACTGTTGAGCTGGCTAAAAGCTATTATCGTTAAAAACAAAGGAAAATATTTATGTTTTTAAATGGCTGAAATCAATTTTTTCTTTAAACATTAGTAACTTTTTAAATGTGTACTTTATGTTTTACGATATCACGTAAGCACTAAGATTTGTCATCTATTCGATACAGCTCGGCCAGCGAAACAAGGGAAAACCGTCCCGAAAAAGTTTTCCTGGGTTCTTCCGGGATAGTTTGAACAAAAGAAGGATAGATCGATATCAAATAAATCTCTTAAAATACAAACACTTCAATTCGCTTGGTCCTCGAGGATGAACAAATGTGTTGTGGAAACTAGATATTGAAAATTACAAAGGAGTTTTAACGACAACGTAAAGATTTGGAAAATCGCGATAAAAGCACTTTTTTTTTACCTGGAATCATTTTCCACATTAATGTTGCAAAAATTATCGCTTGTTTTTCCAAGGTTGGGTTAAATATTTGCGTCAGAAGTCCATGTTTAAATTTTCGCCACTTTAACAGCAACGTTCTTGCAATACGTAGACAAATGTAGTTTTTAGCGGTAATAAATTCGAAAATCCTATCATAAATCTGACATCATCGCGCTCTATATCTCAAAGGATGTGTGGTTTCATTTTTAATTATCTTTAGACTGTCATTTCGCAGTGTCAGATACAATTTTCTCTCCTTTATAATAGGAATTTCGGCCCACAATTTTATGAAACCAGGATTAAATAAATAAAAGACTCGGGATGTTACGTCATTATTGGAGTTTTTCCAAAGACCAATAAACGAATTATTCGAGCATTTTCTTTCGAAAGTATGCGGAGATTCAATAAAAATAAAATTTGGGGGAAAAACGACGCCCGGAATGATTCGATTTAATATGTATGCGTTAGCGGATGCGTTTAAATTTAGTCGATTTAAAAATAGGATTTTTGCCTATGCAGCAAGGACGAGACGTCGAGGTTCGAATTGATTTGGAGGATTAAAAGGTGGATGATCCCGTGAAGTAATGCGTTCTTTTTTTTCTGAACGACCTCGGATTACTCGCGGCGTAATTAATCCTGTAATATGACCTGTTTCAACGACAGTGGCTTTATTTTTCGGTTTTCTTTATCGTCTGTTGCTTCAATTGTACGTGTGCATTTTGCGTTCCGGAAATATAATCGCGAGAAATTTAATCCGGGGATCTTTTTTCCCGCTGACCTTCCACCTGTCGTGAGTCATCTTTGGAGATGTGACGCGTTAATCAAACAGAAAACCGAACGTGCCATTATTGTTGACTATTTTTGTCTTGTTGCGTAACGTTGACAGTGAGTCGTCCGCAGGTGACTCGGTTAATAGAAGTAATTCGTTTTCTTGGTATTTTTCCTGAAAAAACTCTTTTTCTTGTAGTGGAGAGCCTGATCTACTGGCGAGACCCCAAGAAGTCGGGGCCCGTGTTCGGAGGAGTCCTCGTTGTTCTTCTGGCACTCACCTACTTCTCTCTCATCAGCGTGGTAGCATACCTGTCGCTGTTGGGCCTTACAGGAACGATTTCCTTCCGAATTTACAAAAACATAGTTCAAGCAGTGCAGAAAACCGGCGATGGACATCCTTTCAAGTGAGTAACGTTTTTTTTCTGTTTTTAATATTCACTTCACGAGTGTTTTAGAGACCTCCTCGAGTTGGACGTGTCTCTCCCTCAAGACAAAGTTAAAGAAGTATCCGAAGTTGCCGTGGCACATGTTAACGCGGCGGTTGTCGAATTGCGAAGACTTTTCCTCGTCGAGGATTTGGTGGATTCAATCAAATTCGGCGTGCTTTTGTGGACGCTTACATATTTGGGGTCTTGGTTCAACGGAATGACTCTCATCATCATAGGTACGATTTTTGTAAATGTTACTTTGGGGTAATCGTGTTTTTGTAGCTTGGGTGGCCCTCTTTACTTTACCGAAAGTGTACGAGGCTAACAAGACGCAAATTGACGCCAATTTGGAGATCGTCAGGACTAAATTGGCCGACATCACGTCAAAGTAAGTAGAGTTATGTGTTTTAATCGTTTTAAGTAGTTTTTGGCGCAGGGTTAAGGCGGCCATTCCAATTGGCAAGAAAGCAGTAGAAGAGAAGAAAGAACAGTAATTATTTCGCTGAAAAATAGAAGGAAGATTATGATGTCACACGTGTGTCATAATTTATTCAAATTTTAGCTATTTATTCCTTAAATTCCATCCTGAAATTATAAATTCAGCTAAAATATACTTTTTGTATATATACACCCTGTTTATTTATTGTTGTATTGTAATACATAAATTTTATCAATGCAACTCAATTTTTCTTTATGTATTACATGCGATCTTATTTAAGCGTAAGGAATATTAAACCATTTTATGATTTGTTTTCGTTTTATTTCGTTCGTGTGGATTTTGAAGAAGCGTTTTATGGCTATTAATCTAGGATATAAGATTTTCATAGATTAAAAAATTCGAAGTAATATCCTACACGTGTATAAATTTATAACATATAATTTTTTACTTATTACTACTGAAACATAATTTTAGTGATTGTGTTGTCTTTATGTGATGCTGTAGTAAGAGTGAGCACGCAATTTCTATTTGCCAATAATATTATAAGCAAAAACTATAAACTATCGACTGTTACATGAAAATCGGTCATAGACTGATGGTGTAAATTTCGTTTATATTTTAACACATAATGATGTTTAATGTAGAACTTTATTTGTTTCTTCGACGTCGAAGAAACGTGAGTAAAACCGTACTAATGTTCGATGTCAATGTTACGTGTAACTTTACACTCATTGAATGAAATGTTTATCATAAAAATAAAAATTGTATGAAGACCAAGTCATCTACGAATATCTATAGTTATAAAACTAATCATAGGCAAATGAATTGTTTAATTGCTATTTATTTATGTTAGATATAGTTTAATCACATTACTTCGTTCTTGTTTCGGTCAAGTTGATGTAAGTTGAGGTGGATATGTTATTTTAGACTGTTGCATACTTTTATATAGCTTTGTATTTGCTTTTTGAGATTATTAAATTGTTTATAAGCGCTTAAACCTTGTTTTAATCTCGAATCCCCTTTGGAACTAGGAAGAGAAAACGGTAGAATTTAAAGTAGTTTATTAGGAGTAATAACATTAAATTTAACATCAATACATACAGACATTTTCTACAGTAAGTTACGCTGCAAGTATTAAGCAAAAAGAAATTACTCTAAACCATAAATACCCAAGTGCGCTCAGCACTAATTATTAATTACTCAGAAAATATTGCAAATGATTGAATCACATAATAAATAAAAAAAATCACGTAATCCTCATAAATTTTGGTCATAAATTCTCTATTTATCTCACTAAATATGCACTAGCAGCTTCGTTAACGAGTGTCGCTGAAAAATAGTGTACGTTACAAGTGTACAGCATGATTTGCTACGAAAATATCAGAATCAATACAAACAATACAAAAGTCTCAGTACTCTTTTTAGATCTCTTTATACTTTTACCCTAAAATGAAACATTAATTTAAAAGGTACAAATTTAGTTAGTGATTTTTCTAATTCAAATGGAATCCTTTTTCTTTAGTAGCTGCTAAAAGTCTCTGTCGCAAAATTTCCTCGGTGGGATAATCAGGTAGCTTGAGGTAATGGACACACGTATTAACAGAAGGATAAGAACCTTCACCCGCATCCACTTTTCTTACAATTGTAAGTCTTGGGTAAAGGTTCGCTAAGCCGCCCGGAGGTAGAGAACTGCAGCCGGTCGTGAATTGAAGGAACGCTTTGCGTTCTTCCGGCGACATGTCCACTAGGACGTTTACGAAGCGCAAGAAGCCAGGGCTGAAACAAACATGAAGATGACAAAATAGAAGTCACTAAATTTGTGTGCGAACAAATTAATTGCGCAGTATGTTCAGTAAAAACAACGAATATTTTTGTTCAGTAAAAGAAAAAGTTTGTAATAAATATATAGTGGAAAAAGTTTTGTAGAATAATAAAGGCTTAATACAAATAATTGCCTATTGCAAAAACTAAAACATTTTATGGTAAACCACATGATTAAAATGTTTTTGTCTTGATAGCACTTGCTGACACTGCAAACAAAAGTGTACTAGCGGCCAGTAATGTTTCGCTTTTGCTTACTGAATGTTTATCACTTTTACTGCGCAAATTGACATAAAATACTGTGAACATACGATTTTTTAACTGCGCACTTTATCGTCAATTCAATTTTTTTACAGTGCAAAATATATTTTATCGAACATTTCTAGTTTTTTAACGTGCAAAAATTAATCAAATAAATTATAACTTTTTTACAAGACAAAACCTGATTACTGACGGCTTATTGCTACCCATTTTTATCCTTACCTATCTTTCGTGTAGCCCAACTTGGGTTCAGTATAATTGATGAGATCCTCTCTCGTCCACTGAGGATTTTGATCACCACACAACATAATCCTCATTTCGTCCGGGCTGAATGCTGCCAACTTTTCCATGGGGAAAACAGTGCAAAAACCTTTATGGAAAGCCTCGAGCTGTCTCGCTATACCTTTATCTAAAGAGAACGACGTTGTCAGTTCCGCATATTCCTCGATATTTTCTATGTTGACTTCTATATCGGCGCCGTTTTGTACCAACTCAACAGCCGAAAAACCAAATGAACTAGAACTGGGCGCGTAGGTGAATGTTAAAGCTAAATCTTCCAGCAAAACGGGGCCAGAAGCATGATTTAAACACAGATTTTGAATCTGATGTGTCTTTGCTTCCGCAGAGAGATTGTGATCTTGAATGATCTTATGCTTTTGCTTCACTAATTCCCGAATTTGTTTGATGAAGTTCGATCGGATAAAATCGATGTCGTGGAGATCGTCGTCGTTCAGGATGTTAAAATACCACGGCTTTTTATCCTCTACAATAATCTTCGGTGGGTCCAATTCCAACTCTTTCTCGCTCTCTTCTGAGATCAAACTCGATGACATGATGTCATCCTCGCTGGATTTCTTAATTCCCGCGAAACCGATCCTCTCGTTTACCGTGTTCTGGATTTCTCCATGACACATTAATTTCAAGAAACTCTGAGACAGCGGCAAATCTACCAAACGATTGTCTTGCAAAACCTTCGCTAGAAAAACTCCTAAGAACCAGAAATACTTGACAGCTTTATCACAAATTTCTGAATTTTGGGGTAGTGGTGCTGGGAATAATCCCGAGGGACGTCTGACGTAATACCCCGGTGGTTTTACTCCCTCCCCTAAATCCACAGTCTCTTGCATGTCGATGGCATTGTCGTCACAAATCCACATTCCTAAATCTCTGCGTTGCAACTCCGCTGCCACCAAAGCGTAAAACTCCAAAGTTGGTCCCAAACCTGTTCCTTCCTCGCCCAAAAACTCCACTTCTAAAATACTCTTTCTGTCAGAATGTATCTTCATCACTTGCATCGCCCAACTGAGAATTTCTTCTCCTCTAGGAACTTTAACCCTTTCATGTTTCAAACGACCCACTCTGAATTCGTGTGGTTCGTCGCGCCTTGGCGACAAACCAGTCGTCCTCTGTCTCTCCATAGTCACATCACGTTGGGTTTGTAACCAGACTATACTACGAGACGCCCCAAAAGCTGTACAATTGAAGTATAGATGTCGAGTTTCAAACGGAAATAAGAAGGGACAAGAATGGTTTAATTCCTCGCACCATGTTGGCAAGCTTGAACTGGAAAGAACCAGGGGATCTTGTATTTGCTGTAAGAGTTTGTTGGTGATTTTCTTGCTCGTATACTGATCGGGGGTGATTTCCATGTTGTTGTCTAGAGAGTTCAGATCTGTTTCTTTGGTGGTGGTGATGACGAAAAGATGACGTAGTAACTGAAGAACGTCTTCGACGGTACAGTTAGAGACAGAGGGGGTTCCAGGAACAGGAGTGCTTGGAGAAAGCGTAGTTCCAGCCACAGAACTACTGCCACTGCGAGAGTAGAGGACGACAGGGGTGGCACGACCTTCCTCTGAGTCGTAAGTACCGTCTTCTTTCAACTCGCGATAGACGATTCTAAAAAAATAGAAGGAGTGTTAACAATAACTCAATTTAGTTAAGATTATAAAACGTACATGTATGTGGGCTCCCATATTCGACGCAACTTCTCCTGCTTTGACCCAAACTCCGTCAACTGCATCAATTCTTGCACAGCCCTGAAGATCGTCCATGACTGATCATTCAACTCCACTTCAACATCCGCAATTCCAGGCATATTCGGCCCTCTTAACACCAACATCAACTTGGGTTGCGGAAGAAGTTCATGTTCTAAGTAGGAACTGTTGTCTTCTTGCCCAGGAGGTGGCACCTCCAAATCTGTAAAAACATCTTTTATTTTCTTGAACGAATTGTCGTTTTATCTACGCACCTGTCGTCTGATTGACGTTCGTTCTTCCCGGTCTCGGATCGAAAGCCGGTATTAGTGCTGAAAATTGCCTCTTTAACACGTATTCGTCGTCCCATGACCGTCGCTTGCTCGGCCTTGAGGCCGCTTCGAAGCCTTCGTCTTCCATGAACGAAAGTAAGTTTCTCGAGACCATGACTTCGTCGTAGTCTGCATCATCTTCGTTCTCATCGTCGTCGTTGTCGTCCTCGTCACCCATCTCTTCGTCATCGTCTAACTCAGCCAGCAACGTCGGTGCACGACACGATTCTAAAAAGTCCTCAAGTGAAACTTGTTCACTGTCGCTACTAGTAGAAGTCAAGCTCATCGTCAAAGCTTGGCTGAGACCTTGCACAGTTCCGGCGGTGGTGGAAATTCCACCTTGCTGAGCCGCTGTGTTATTGCTTGACGACAAACTTGGATAACTTTGCGCAGTGCTGAGCAAACCTCCCGGGAAATTACTCGATAACGCTAAACGTACCAAACTCGACACGGAATTGGGTCCTCTGGGGAACAAAGAACCCGAATTCTGATTGTTTTGTGCGTTTGAGTTTGCGATGGTTCCCGAGTTGTTCGTGTTGGCGTTAGAAGTGTTGGTTGTCGTGACAGAACCGAGAGTTCTTCGTCTCGCTAGAGCCGCAAAGGTCTCTAGAAGGCCAGCAGCTGAAGTCGGTTCTATCTGACTATTTGATTCCGTAGATGTCAAATTTGGTACGCTAACGCTCATCGGATTCGTCACGACGATGGTGTTATTGCTACTGTTTCGTGCGTTATTGGAATTTGTTACTTCGTCTTTCTCGCCACAGGTGGTACTCTCTTCTGGTTTCCTTCTTACTGGTTTTTCTTCGTCTGGTTCAGAATTACCGGACACCGCAATACGTACACCTGCATTTAGAGAGCTTATTGATTGCTGGCTACTCTGGCCTAAGTTGAGAGCCGTTTGGAGTAACTCACCAGAAAGGAAATTATTTGTGTTATTTCGTAACATGTCCGAACCTTCACGGAGTTTGTCTAGCGCCTCCACAGCTTCGACGAAAGTCTGCGCAGCAGCTGCTGCCACCTGGCTATTGTTGATCTTTGAACGGTTCGAATGAGAGCCTTTGTTAAGGTTAGAAGTTGAATTGCTAGTTACCATTGAAGTTTTCTCTGACGTATTGGGTCGGTCGTCCGAGTTTTGTCTTCGTGTTAGATTACTCGGCTTTGTATCGGACAACGCGAGACTTTCAACGATCGTCGCTAAATCACTTGAATTATTTATAGTACTTAAGTCATGATGAGGATCTCTTAGAGGATGTACGACTACCGATAATTCAGAATCATTACTAGCAGCTTGGGATTCTGAGGTCACAGCAACTAAAGCTTCGTTTCTTGCGACGTTCAAGACGCTCTCTGCGATTGTTTCAGCTGCCTGCTTGGCAGCGAGATTATCGGCCGACGCAGCTTGTTCTGTCGACGCCACCGACGTCTTCACATCGGTAGCTTCCGGCAAACTTGGCGTCGAACTGCTTTTCCGACTAGTCAAAACACTCTGCTTATCCTTTCCATCTTTACTTTTACTCGTCGAGGTGTTCTTCGACGACGTAGCAGCCTCCACATCGTAACCAGGAGCCAACTTCAAATCGTACTTTCCTTCGGCCCCCATTCTATATGAATTAGAACCTCCGTGATCCCACGTGACGTCGATCCAGCCGCTATGAAGTTCTCCCGTCACGGTACCTTCACCAGGAGGATTTCCATCCTGCCCTCGCCATTTCCAATCAATTCCTCTGACAACTCTAGCACCAACAGTCATATGTTTGAGCAACTGTGTCTTTAACAGACGTCTTTGCTTACGAAGATGGGCTTCAGCTTCTTTCGCTGCTTTACCAAGATCTTCGCAAATGGCAGTTACTTGACCGTAAATCTCGAAACCAGAGAGACTGAGATAATGGGTTTGACCCGATGCGTTTTTACCAGCTTGTTGGATACGCACGTGGCGCCACCCTTGGTATTCATCAGGCGGTGTTTCTATAGGCCAACTACTAGTTGAACCTGGATCGTTCAAGGATGTGTCATCCGTGTGCGTATACAACGTGGTCCACGTTATACCGTCACGTGACATTTGGAAGTACCAGTTGCGTAAAGCAGAACGCCCGTAGCCGCGAGCATGGCGAAGAGTATACGCGTTTGGAATTACGTAAAGACCAAGATCGATGCTGAACCATGATTTTTTATCATCGTTGGTGTGACAATTGAGAGCTGACGAATCACGGGAAAGAATGTCCTCGACACGACCGTAAGGTAGATTGCGGCCGTCGGAACTCGTTACAGTGACGAGACCGTACTGAGCTGGATTCACCCATTCAGAGCTTGTTTTACCGTTGGTACCGATAAAGTAAATGATGCCGTTTTCGTCGAAATCGTAACTGTGTTTAAATGCTTGATATTTAGTTTCACGCAGCTTTTTCAAGAACTGGAAGGTGCTTCTGTCGTAATCGTACCATTGTTTGGCGACCATCTTCAGCAAATATCTTTCGAGTTGAGCAACAGTACTTAAAGGCTCCATCTTCAGACCCCGGCCAGTTCTGTCGATTAAGGAGCTTTCTCCGGGAGCTTTTTCCAATCGGAACCTCAGCCGTCTAGTCAGGATTTGCAGCCCGTATCCAGACCCGGGCGTATCGTACAGGTACACTGGTAATTTTTCTATACTTTCTAGTACGGAAATCAACTTATGAACCAAAATATGAATAGAATTCTTCTCTTCGTTTCCACGACTTTTAAAGCATTGTTTAAAGACTTGTACTCTTTGTTTCTGGTACTTGTTCATTTTGTTAGTTTTGAGACCTTGATCCCAATAGCTCGTTGATAAAAGCGATAAGAGAGCTTGAATCAAACCGGAACTGTGCAACTCGTACGCGCTGACGACTCCGTCGTCTTCAAGGATCTGAGTTAGATCATCTAAAGCATTCCTCAAGATTTCCTTCCACGAATTTCCGCCTTCTCTGTTATTGCCATAAGAACATTGTTTCTGACACGCACGTTCAATTTGGGCCACGATGTTGCCCAGTTTTGCCACGACGCCTCTTGGTTGAGCTTGCGCCGCACGGAAATACTGTTCGTAGATAGAGTGAGCTAAATATTTAACTTTAATTTTGGTTGCTTCCGTTTTAGAACGGAGGCGTTTTCCTTTTTTGTTGGTCCAACCGGCGGAAAACTCTGGACCTGCAAGGAAAAAAACACGCAATAAAATTGTTAATGTAAAGAAACTCAAGCACATACCTAGACTAGTTTCGGCGGTGAAGGAATGCTTTGTACCCCTGTTAGACTCAAAGATAAACCCTGGAAGGTCTTCTCTAAGAATAGTGGTTTGATGTTGCCCGTCAGAGTTGTGTATGTGAATTTCCGCATCTTTCCTGGAAGTCAACGACCAATTTCCGACCACTAAGCGCATGGGTCCTGGCTTCGACAAAATCGGTATGGAGTTGACGTTACTTCTTACTGCTGCTCGGGCCCGTTGTAACTTTTCCAAGAACTCTCCACGGTTTTCTGAAGTTTTAAATCGAGAGTTAGTATGTTATGTTTGCCTAAAGTTAGTCACAGTGACACTTAAGAAAAAATGAGCAAAGATGCAAAAGCGATTATGGAAATCCTAACGCAAGACTATCATGAACTGAAAACTGAAATTATGATTGCAAATTAAGAATAAAAAAACAGAAATTGAAGAAAAGGCAAAGCAGTGAAGCATCTAATATGCGAGTTTGGATGTTTTTTTTTTTTGTATAAAATGAAGCCGTCTTACCTTCAGTTGTGAGAGTGTCTGCGGCTCGTCCTTTGCCTATTGAAGACAAACAAATCAACAATCACTTGTGTTACCACTCAGCAATATTAACAATGCAATATTAGCAAGTACATGATAAAACTAGATCAAATAATGTACAATGAGAAGCGAGTCTGTAAGGCTTCGAATAAATCAAACGTGAACGTGAAGATGAACGCACTCAAATGGTATTCTAGAAGCCGCATGATGTTTTCAAAAAAAAAAAACTAACTTCAAGCTTATCAAGTGAACCAACCAAAAATATCTTCGAAAAACAACTTCATGCCATTTGTTCATCAGTGCAACATATCCAGAAATTTGTCATTACTGAGCTTACCAGAAGTATCAGCGCCTCCTTCCGGCGAGCCACTGGAATACATCGTTGCCAGTTTCCCATCCAGGATGAAGCGGAACCACCCGTTTGAACCATTAGATAGTTCAAGAGCGGCAGCGTCTGACCAAATGTACAAACAGTCTCTACCGCGACATATCGACCAATCTCGCCAGTGGTAGGCTTTACCAGGTAACACTTCTTTGGCATCTTCGGCCTGACTTTGCTCGGTAACTTCTGATGAAAACATTAAAAAATTGTTTGCAATCACATCAAAGACTTACCTTCGGTTGTGTGTTCGTTTTCTTCGTTTTCTTGTATTTCGGGAGGACCCGCCAGAGCTTGGACTTTGGAAAAGATGCCAAGACGAGCGAAATGGTCTAAGAAGATCTCTTGAGATTTTGCCATCAGATCTTGGATGACGGCAAGCACGATTAGGTGACCATCCTCGTCATCCTAAAAAAATAAGCGACTTCTGATGAAAAGTTCTAACAAGGCGATTTTAAAGTGATTGAAATCGGGAATCACTTTAAAATCATCCTGAATAGTTGCTAACAAAACTTTTGCAAGAGCCCATGCTTAAAATGGCGCGAACTGGGAGAAGTTATATGTTTCGCTGGACAACAGAATTAGGCATGATATTCTATGTTAAAATTCTAAATGTATAATGAACGAACATGTCCAGCTGGGATGGTAATTCCTCTCAGTGTGTAACGCTCACTTTCAAAACAAACAAGGTTTAATTAGAAAATCTGACGACTAACCTGTTTTCGGTTTCAAAAATGAGGTTTTGCTCAAATTTAAACGTTATTAAAGGTCAACCAACAAACGTATTATTTTGAAGAATTAAAACAGTAATAGGACGTGTGTGTTAGTGGGGTGAAAAAACAGAACTGACCGGAGAAGAATATGGAATAACACGTCTATCATACACCAAAGCACGCATCTTGCGTACAAATAAAGTGAAGGGTGCTGTGGTGGTGTTATGTGTGCTCGGCCAGCAATAAGTCATCTGTAAAATGCACCGCCATGAAACCACCTTCTCCTCGATCGCACCACAAATCTGCAACCGCCCCCACCTTCCACTTACCTCATTATCTAAAACTGTTGCAATCACTTCGACGAGCTGCGTTCCGAAATTAGGACTAGATTCATTGTTGCATAATTCCTCCAATAAACTAGGTATAATATAGTGTATCATTTTTTTAATTAATCCTAAACTAGCCTTACGAACAGACGCGAGCATCGTCGACTGAAATGTCGTACAAAACACCGGTAAAAGTCTTTTTAGATAAATTGGTGCCATTTCGGGATCACCACGCGGTTCTACATTGTCGTCGTTGTCCGATTCGGACTTTCTATTTCTATCTTTATCTATTGGTATCATCCATTCTCCTGGTGATTGTAGGATGGCCGCCACCTCTCTGTGTCCTTCATCAGCACGTTCTCGTGCTTTATCCAACGGTGTTTTGCCGTCTTCGTCGCGAAGGTCTGGATTAGCACCATGACGAAGGAGAACTTTAGCGATGGCGGGTCTACCGAAACATGCTGCGTAATGCAACGACGAACTCCTTTGGCCTTTGTTGACATCAGCACCTCTGTCGCACAAATACTCCACCATTTCTTGCGTACCAAAAGCTGAAGCCCAATTTAACAAAGTCTGACCGACGTCGTCCATGAAATTCACTTCCACTCCTCCAGATTCGATCGCTTCAATAAGTGCATCTGTGTCTTTCGATCTAATACAGTCTATAAGTTGGCGGTGGGACTTCTCCGCGGCGGGATCCATGCGTCGAATTCTTGGCAGAAGTTGACCGGAGGTAGTCGCACCACCAGATTTCCCCAAAGCGCGACGTCCTTCGAACAAAAGAACCAAGAGGAGATCCACGAGTCGCATGGAGTCGAGGGCACATCGTTCATCACCTTTGAGGGACTTTTCGATGGCGTCGGGCAATTCAGACCGGAGCAAGTCCTAAAATCGTTTGAAACATGAGATTTGGAGGTCAAGTTACAGTTTGAAGTGTTACATGTGTGATAGCCGGTGATCCTCGACATAAAGTAGACAGTAAACTGATGATGGTTGAAACCGATGCAGCTGTGGCTTTAGCGTCTGGTACTGTGGCAGTGGCGTTCGTTGTGGATGACGCCTTTCCGGGCGTGTTTTGAGTTCCAGCCGCCACTGCAGGACCGGCGGCATTGGATAGGCGGCTGAGCAATTCGTTTACTAGTCCTATTACCAAAACATCAAAAATTAAAATTAATCCGTGGTACGCGTTGGGAAAAAAAGTGGGTAAGACGAAAAGAAAAATTTCCCCAGACAGTAATCTCGCAAGATTTAAAGTTGCATGTGAATCAAGTGAATGGAGGATCGACCCGAACGCCCGCAGTCCTCGTTTAATATTGACGGAAGATTATTGGCTCCATTGCACAATTTAGAACCTGTCGAAGTGAACAAACGACCTCGACAATGACCACAAGACAAGCACCTACACGAATTGGGGAAATTTTGCTCTAGTTCTTCGCGGTTTTTACCATGTTGTGCTAACGGTGCTGGATCCACTCCTCTTCTCGTAAACCTATCCGCAACCGAGGCGAAACACCTCAACGCTCCGTCAGCTACATGCGAATCCTCGTGTCTAAGAAGCGTGCTCAGAGCTTGAACGCACGTTGGTAACTGTGCATCAGCAGGTTCCATCTTAGTGCATAATCTAGACACCACGGCCATCGCCGAATGAAGAGTGTCTTTATGGACACGGTTTCCATTATCTCTTATGAAAGGTAAGATGGCGCTCAAGCCACCGGCGTCGAAAACAGAGCCAGCTTCGCGCGTGCAGATGAGCTCGAGCACCTTTACACATTGCTCCGCCAAGTCTTTGCTGGTACGAGAAGACAACTCGGCGACGACGAGACGATTGCAAATGGCACGCACCGCACCTTCGATGGCTACAATTCGACGTGTGCACTCAGCCGAGACATCCAAGTAGTAGGTGATGGCGCGTGCTGTCACCTCCAGAACATTTTCAGGAGCTTGTTCGTCCAGAAATATGCGGCACAAAGCTGGCAGAAAAGTGCGAGGGGGACAACTGTCAGAAACAAACGACTTAGATTCAATTAATCTTCAGGGAGTGAAGTTACCTCTCGAAGCAGCGATCTACATTATCAGACATTAGCAGGAGCATGCATAGTTGTTCTAAGGCGATGAGCTGCATGTCCCGTTCGTCGCCCAGGCCGCTGTTCAGCCATTCCAGCAGCGTCTCGGGATCAGGATCTGCCATCTGAAATCGGAATTGACATTTTATAGTGGTTTATAGCGAACTGAGTAGATGGAGAACGTCGCAAAGGTGCCGTTAAAAATTCAAACGGTCGTTCTAGTAATGGAAGTGTTCCGAACGTTACAGGTATAGGAAATTGGCGAAAACGTGAAGGTTGGGTTTTTTTTATCATGCTTTTCAATGTTCTTGCGATGCATGACTCAGAACGACAAGGTTGGTGCATAAATGGCCGTGTTGATAGAGTTAAGCAGTTTTAAATTACTATAATTGAACAAAAAAGAGAAGAATGTCACAAAATGAAAAATAATAAGAAAAGAAAAAACCGTAAAAAATCAATTGGACTGTAACTTTTCCAAATTGAATACTTTAAGTGCTATCGTGTGGTCACTTTAATTACCACCGTAAAACATATTACTTTTTTGTCATGTTTACAAAATATAAAATCTTTAATATTAATTTTTTAAGACTTATCATCTATAATAAATTATGCATGTGTGGCTTCAATGTTTTTAGGGAGGCCTTCATTAAAAAACAAACAATTCTAATGTTTCGCTTTTATCTACGATTTCTTCTATCGAAAACTGTTTCAATTACAGTATGACCTAAAACAACTGTAACTGTAGTTTTTGGATAATATTGACGGAATGTCTAGATTGTCGCTCAAGCTACTATCTGATAATCTACTTTTTATTCCATCACTTGAATAAACTCATAACGTTATTTGGTTCTGGTCACGCAACGGTTATGGAAGGACGCAATTGGTAGTTTGTTTTTCGGATTTTGTCGCCGCAAATGTTGTTGTCACATCGTTTTTCATCACAGAAAAAATATGAGGAAATCAAATCAGGCCATATTGGTTGGATAATAAAAAAAAACTCTTACTGTAGATGTTATTTCTCATCTCAGTGGGATTTATACATCAAATAAAAACGAAGAACGAAAATATGGCTGCAAAAAGTTAAAAAGGTAGAATTCACACCTTCTCCGAAACAAATATAAAGTAAGAATGCTGCAATGTTGAAAGTTTATTTTAATCAGGTAGAAAGTCAAAAACAATCAACCTGTAGGCTCATTAACATTTTAGGAAAATTAATATCCAATGTAAATTTGCTTCTTTTTGTTTGCTTTCATTTATGCTCTAAATTTGAATGTGATTTTAGCTTGGAAACAATTTATCCACGCAAATTTGTAAAAAAAAAATTGTAGAAAATCACTGATTAAATTCCATCAATTTCATTTAATACGTTATTCAACTGGGTAGAAATTTAGTTCAACACTGCATAAAATTCCAATGGTCAACGGAATTTCAGGTTACTTAACATCTGTTCGGTTTAATGTCTACAATTCAGTTTTTGCTGTTTGCTGTGAAAACTCAGGAAGATAATCATTTAAAATTTGTTATCAAAATATTATAAAACAAATAATTTGATCTTAAAAATAAAATCAAACAATCAACTTTTGACTGCTTTTTTTTCAAACAATACACACAATGGGACGCTAAAAAAATGATTGGAATAGACGTTAAAATGGTGAAGTCATTTCCATACTTATTTATAAGTTGCGATTTGGAAATGGAAGAAAATCGAACTCTTAGAATTGCAAAACTGATCATTATTCAACTATTACTTATTTAGTCAACTTCCTGGTAATTCTTCTGTCAAATGAATGACAAATACCTTTCAAGCATTTTCACCTCAGGTATTAATGCGTAATGTGCGTGTTGAACTAAACATTGAAATGCAATCCTAAAACAATTGTAGGGATTAGAATAAAAATAGGAGCATTACCAAGAACTGGAAACAATTTTAACTGATTCATGAACTAGGAAATATGGCACCTTTATTACTAATAGTGAGTCCGATAAAAATTCATTTACTTTAACAATAAAACCGCCAGTTCATTCAAGGTGAATTGTCCGCACGTAAAAAGTGTAGCAAACATCCATTACATCTCAAAGAAATTATGTAAATGAGGAAGGAGCGCCTCGTCTACATTTTTGCCAACTCACACCCATAGAATACGTCTCGAAAATCAGAGATTTATTCCATCAAACAAGAAACAATCAGTTTACTTTGGTGGAATTAAAATTCAATTGGTTTACGCTTTTGGTCTCGTAACTTTATTCGCTTACGCCATGAATAATTAAATAAGGACTCAAACACTGCCGTTTGTTCCATTCATTCTCTCAAAATGATAATAACGACACGAATCGATAATGCGCCTTCTGTGTATCGAATACACGATTATCTTGATAAGAATCGATAGTAGCGTGCCTGAGACGACTTTTCCGTGAAAAATCAAAGAAAAATCATTTATGTAACGGTCGGAAGGAGTGAAAGTCTCGATATCTCCGAGAAAGTTGAACCACCACCACCACCAGAGGTTCATTTCTGTTATTAAAAAAATAATCGTTTTCAATGATCATTAACGAAAAATCATAGTTTCTGGGACGAAACCGACGAGCCAACTGAAAGTTTTATTTATAAATGAACGATTTGGAGAGCCAAGAATTCCGATTTTCACCCAGAGATAGAAAATCCGGCGGTGACTCACGAAAATCGCGACGTTCCGAGGTTAAAAATTTAAATAAATGCACGGCACTTGTTTGTTGTGGGTCGAATTGAACGTAAACAATCCAAACTCAAGGTTTGCGTCTTCTTGGACTTTTATATAAAAATAATTGTGTCTGGTAGCTCTTTTCGACTTCTTCGAGACGGATTTACAGTTGTGTAACGGGACTTTCGATCATCACAAGAGTTTGCAGTTAATTTCGTGGGCTGTTCTAAAAAACACGTCTGTTCAAACATTACACCGAATGTATGTCAATATTTTCTTAGTTTGATTATCGGAACATTATCTTTCCTACAAAAATAAATCGTACTTCGAACAAGTGACAAGTTGAGCAATGTTGACTGTTCGAGAAAAACCTGTATCATGCTCCAAGTGGTTTCGCAAATTCATGTCGGGCTCGAATAAACTGTTCAAATTATGATCGGACAGCTTCAAGAAAGTTGTTTATGTTATGGGGCTAAATGTAATGTTGCGTGAAGGATGGTACTTTGAGATTAATTGTTTTCATAAATCTTTGCAAAAAATTAAAAATATACTTTCAATCTGGGGCAGGTTTTCCAAACAAACCACTTCTAAGATAGATAAAAAAAATGAACCGCTCTTCCTGTTTTCTTGAAGTTACTCTATAAACAAAAACGGTTAAGAATCCTACACTGTGTATTGTATGATTGCGCATAGATAAAAGAAAAATGTTTTAAAGCTTATAATCAGAGATTTTTCTGAATCATGTTTGAAATTTCCTCTAATATTAACAACCTGGAAGACTACAATAAAAACATTGATTCCTGAATATTTATATCAAGGATCCGTATTTCAAAACTGATTCCACTACATGTAGTTTCAAAAATTTTGATTACAGTTCAAAAACACCAAAACATGTTTGTTCAAACAAGCCACAACAAATCTGCCAAACCTTTATCTAATCAGACAATAGTTCTTTTTGACTCATACTTTTAAGTTTTGTTTGAAATATTTTATTTGTTTATTTTCTAGAAAACGAGGTCAAGTATTGTTTTGAGCATTTAGAATAAAAGTGACGATGATTATTAAAAAAAAAAGAGTTTGGGAGTTGAGCTTTTCTTCGCTGCAAATACAACACAAAGTATTGAAGAATAAAATGCAATAAAACCAGTTTTTGCAACAAAGTGTAATAAAATTGTTTGGTTCACACGTAACATAAATGGGTACATAATTTTGTTCCAGTTCAAAAATACAAAGCAAACAAACTCCTTGAAACTAGGTGGCAAATTCTGACAATAGTTTCTTCTAACTTATGTTTTGTAACACGTGACGCAATGTCATGTTTGGATAAAATAAACATTCTGTATGTACATACGTTACAAAACAATCGCTAACCTAAATTTTGTGTCATTTTTCCAAATTCGTGATGGAAGCCATCCAAAGGTCTACAGTTTTTGTCTGATTATAAAAAATGCAAACGAAACGATGTGTGAAAGCTGGCAACAATCGTCGACTTCCCATTTCATGTATTAGGAAAGAAATTTTGGGCGAGGGTCATTGCCCACCAAAATAAACTCGACGAACGAGGTGCGAATTGCGGACCGGTACAACATCAAAAATTCTAGCATAATACTCACACCCTTTGTCCGCGAAAAATTCTGTTGGTTTCAAACACATGAACAGACAGAATGACGTTAAGTTTAATGGATTTAAACAAAGAATTTTACACGTTACGTTGCCGTGAGAATGCGTTCTGGAAATGTCACGAGAACAATGAAAGAACTCGATCAGCTGTTTAAAACGACGAAATCCAGGGGAAAAAAAGCACATACCTTTGAGCTGACCTTTGACAAGTTCGCGGCACCCGTGGGGCTCGAGCTCCAGAATTCCTACAAAAACAAACTGGTTAAAACACCCAATAATCGATCGAATGGGTGCAGATCGCGGAAAAGGCAACATCAAACGATGAAGCACATGGAAGAGGTCAACGGATGTTGTAGACGCAAATTAGTTAGCAAATTATTGTGGGGACAGTTTTAGCACCTTCACAATGGATTTTTTGCGAATCTCACCTTGATTGATTTATTTCACATTTCCATCGTCACAGACACTCCGAGTTAACACTAATCTATATTTACAGGAAGGTAAAACGGAAAATTCGGGCAAAAATAAAAATATTTCACAACATTCACCTACGTTGCGCTGATTCTCACAAAATGTCAAGTTGACTGCATTCGCCGTCGACCTCTGGCGGCCGACACGTGACACTGGCGCGAAATTTAAACAACCAGAATTTATGAATGGGATAAAATAACTTGGTAAATGAAATCTAAAAAAAAATGCTTATTGTCAATCGTTCAATATTTTGTTAGCAATGTTTATAATGTAATTAGATTTTTTTAACTTTTTTTTTGGTGTTTATGCCCCTCTAAAAAAAATTGAAGCATAATTTAACTCCATTTCATTACATAGAAACAATGTTTTTATTTATTGCACAAAATTTACATGTTGTTAAAAATAATAATTCCTTCGTTTCAAAATAAGTGCTCCACTTGAACATTTAAACTAGTGACCACTATTCAGAAAGTATCTAATATAATCTAATAAAAGTACTATTTAAAGTGTTTCAGAACATTAAATATCCTAACAAACCCAATTATATTGGACACAATCGTCTTGAAAAACTTAAAAAAAAAACTTGTTAAGTGCCTGTAGAACAGTTGTAACTGCTTCCTGTTGACAATGGTTTGATTTCTTGATTTACTGTTATTATTTCTTTGGGTTAAAAACTAGTCAGGCACACCAAAATTGGTAAAAAAAGCCATATCAAAAAATAATAACACTTACCTTCAAAGAATTTTACTGAAAATTTATACTTTATTTAGTCACACATTTTAAAATAGGTACAGACTCAAAAATATGCGAAGTTTGGTCCAAATTTCCGGCAATAACGAGACTTATAGAAGTTAATAGTTTACTAAATACTGAGCAAATTTTACTAGCACGAGAAACAAGGAGAGCAATAGGGGCCTCGATCCCAGATCATCGCTATATCAATAGGTCTTCGTACGAGCAATCGGAGAGTATCGTAATTTTATTCGAAAATACATGAAGGCAAAAAAGCAAAATAATGAAAATTAATGACAGACAAAAATAGAAAACCGAAATTCAAAAATAAACAATGAGGAAGATAGTCGTTTTTATGGGAAAACAGGAGAGCAAATGCAAATAGAATCAAAGTCGACAAAAAGATAAAATTCGGAGCATATAATTCTATTACAGTTGCTAACTTCGGCCAGCGAACTTTGGGGAATAACAAATACAACATGAAAGCAGTATAAATGCAGCTAAGATAAAATTCAACAAAAAAAAAAGGATAACGTTGGAAGTTACAACGAATACTAAAATGAAAATAGAGCTTGGATGGTATGAACACATAAGTGGACTGGATGAAGACAGTGAACAAAACGTACAAAGCAAAAACTACCGGAAATAGAAGAAAAGGGCGTTCAAGGGATACATGATAATATAAAATAAAAAAGATGATTGTGGTAAAACACACTTACTCCTCCGAAAACTTCCTAGAAGACAACTCAAGTCAGGCTAAAACAATAGCTCTAACGAAGTAGCAAACAGAGGAAATAAATTAATCAAAATTTATTACGCACTTAATAAGACAGTCTTGAGATATGAAGAAATACATGAGTAAGTAAAGCAACAGATCCACAAGGCATCCACGGGAGTGAACACAAAGATTACTGCAATGGAAACGAAAAATATTAGAAAGATTGTAGAAGTAACAAAATTAGATAGAATAAGAAATAAAAGAATTAAAAAATTTGTAAACCGGGAACAAATACGAAAGATCAAAACGATGTAATTAAACTAGTACGGACACGTGGTGAGAATGAACCCAGACAGACTGATAAAAAGACGGGGAATACGGAAATATCAGTAAAAAGAAAAAAAAGGCCTAGAAGGAAATAGATAAACTACATAAGTATAACAAAATGATGAGTAAACAGAAAAAAAACTATCAAGAGATAGCAAAATGTGGAAGAATTGGATAAGAAAAGAACCAGAACCCAATTCCGACGCCTGAAATGGCATTCAGAAAAAATTCTAAACAAAACAGTTCAGTTCGAGCGAACGTCAACCCACCTTCCTTCCATATTTTTCTAATCGCCTTCCCTTGCAGTCCTGTCAAAGTCAAAAATGAATCTCGACGAAGTACTCGACTCCCTCCACCTTTCAGAGCAAACGGGACACGTTCTCACTTCCGAAGAAGGAATAATTCTGTACAACTCTCTTTTAATTCTCCAAAACGAAAATCATTTCCGCCAAATTTTCTTTTGGGGGCGCATCCGTGGAACCGATAACGATTATTACATTGTCTTCGGTTATAGAACGGACGCCCTTCACGATAGAACGTTTTATTACAGCACGAATTGTATCGACTGGGGGTTGTTGCCTTTGCCAAATGATTACGCTAAGAAGCTCACCCCTTTGTGCACCGTGATGTTTCAAGGAGATCCAGCTTTGGTCTTGGATGTGCTGTTAGAAAAAGATGAGATCGCGTTTGGAACTCCTTTACAGGAACCTATGGTAAAAAAGCTTAAAGAAGAAGATAGATTATCGGCAACGGTTTTTTTAATCAATCATGAAGCAGGGGTGGTGCCGAGGGGGGCTTTGTATAAAAGAGCGGACGGAGTGATTGTACATAATTTGGCGTTTGAAGGGCTTAATGCGTTGGAGGCGAGAGAAGTTAAGTGTTTTTTGCATTATAGGGTGCCCACGCAAAAATGGAACACAAACTTATTGACGAGAGATGATTACAATTTAGCGATGGATTTCTTGGATACTTTAGATATGGATGAACCAGAAGGATGTTGGTTGGTTAATTTGACAACCAGCGAAGACGCTGTGATACTGAAATCCTTGTATTGGCCGGGGATGGTCTTTTATCATTTCTTGAAGACGCCCAGACACGGATTCTTTTATTATGGGACAGGCATCAAATGTATGGATGTGCCATTTTTCCTTAACGGGCTGTACCCACCAATTGATGCTTTCCACGGGAAATGAATTGGTGTCCTGTTAATTACGATTTATTATATGTAGACCCTAAACAAATGAAATTCTTAATAAAAAAATACTTTACACCCATTGATTCTAAGCTAAAAAATCAGACATTGATAATACTTTTAGTGACAAAAATGAGGTACAGAAACCTTCTGCTTCTTCTTAGCCATCATTCCATCAAAGAATTCCTTGATATCTTCTTCCCTGACTACTTTTTTATTTTCAACAAACTTCTTCAAATACTCAGCAAGATTTTCCTTCAAGTCATTGTATCCAGCAATGGCTTCCACTAGTTGTACCCTATCTAAAGAATTCATAAAATTCCTATTATGAGTCTCCACAACTTCTTTTGCTTTAGCTTTTCCTTTCTCTTCATATAAATGCACAGGATCTTCAGAATCAGTCAAAAACATCACATTCTCCTTTTTATACATCTCTAAGCATTCTGGACAAGTGCAGAGATCATTTCTCCAAGAAATATCTTGCCAGAATTTAGCTCCAACAATTTCAGATTTGGTGGAAGGTTTCTTACAGTCTCCTACTTTCTCCTCCTTCTTAGTGCCATCATAATGAAGCAAAAACTCATGTTTGCCAACACAAGTTGCACAGATCATTTCAGCAAAAGGGCCACTAGGAACTTCTACACCTAGATGCCTAGAATGGTACCAATCTTCACAAATAATACATTGGATCATCTCATCGGGAAGAGGATCCTCTGGATCTGGATATGGTCTATGACAGACACAATAAATCCCACTGAAGTTTTGGTTATACAAATTTAAATCATTCTGTTCAGATTTGTTAGGACATAGGTTACATTTTGTCCCGTTAAATTTCTTGTTACCACAATCACAGCGAAAATTTCGTTTAGTGTACAATTCAACGAGCTCGTGGCCATCATGGCAATGATAACTGCAAGCCAGACAAATACCAGCCCCCTTCTCAGGATCATTTTTAGACTCAGGAATGCACGTCAGACAAGAATATAAAGCCTGTCTTTTGAGATAGCCCTGAAAAGCAACTTAAAGTCTCAATAAAAACAGTAATAAGAACGTACGTCACCATATGAGCAAGCTTTATCGTTGGAAGCCCCCAAAACAGCAGCAGCATCTTGGATCATCTCTTCCTCAAGCTCCAAAACATCGTTCAAAGTGAGGGTTACGACCTCAGATTCTTCGGCACTCTGTTCACTGGTACCGCTGGTGTTCATTTCCTCTGCCATTGTGCTCTTAGAAAAGCAAAACACACAAAAATTTAGTTGAAATCCGGTTGAAACGCAGATAGGTGACAGAAGTGACAGATACACGACAATGGCGCCAAATTCTAGGGTTTTTGTTTGAGCTAAGTTGGCTAACGAAACGACCGGTACTTGATTATAAATTAATAGAATATAAAAGGAATAACATCTAGATTAATTTAAATATAGCGTCCAAATTATTACCTGTTTCATTTGCTTGAAAACTAAATTTATAATTAAGGCTTAGGGAATTTTGGTAGTAAGGTTGTTGATTCAAAAGCGTGCGTGCTAAATTGGCGGGAAAGATTTAAATACAAATTCTTAGCTCCTGAAGCGTGTCAAATAAACCTCAAGTTTTATTTATTTGTCACGATTTATGACAATGCAGTTATTCTTAGTAAAGTGATTTATTAAGTGTACAATATCGTTAATAGAAAAGTTGTCTGGATAGTGTTACGCAAACTGGTGGAACCTCTTGAAGTAACTCGCTAATCTCGCCTCCACAAATGGAATTCTTTGTTGTCACGCGCGATTAAAAGCGTTACTAAAATCATTGCAATCAAATCCGATTAAATTATGATCGATTTTCCCGAAGTAATCCGAATTGACGTCGCCGTCCGGACGCCCAATGACGTCCACTGCGCAAAGGCGTCATTGATTCACATAGCCTACATTCTGAAATCTCGTGTACTTCGACTTGTGACGGGTGAGTACATACATAAACAAACATTTTTCTTTCTTGTGTCATATTTTCACTTAGGACTTGCTGGTACTGTAATTTTTGCCCCTTAAAATGACGGTTTCTTATTTTTTTTGTCATTGTTTTGTGTAAAATCAAAGACATGAGACGTTACGGTTACATTGTACTTTACATGTAGTAGAGAATTCTAGAAAATTTGGTGTTTGTAGTGTGAAATTCTGTTTTTCGCAATGGTAAAAAGAGACAACACGTCTCGCTCATCTTGGATTCATTGATCGCTAAAACAGGTGGTTCATTCAGAAGTAGTTCGCATTCATAAGCCCACGTATCGGGAAAAATTTTGCATAAGTTAATACGATATAGTTGTGCAAATTTGATTGGATAATTTGTCTGTAAGCATCGATTTTGTTCCAGGGTACCTATAATTTTATCGCCATGATATTGGCGATAATATTTTGGAGTGTCACCGCTTCGTTCGCATATATTCCTGATGGAAAAGTAAGGTGATTTTTTTTTTCCACCCGAAGTAAACAAGCTATTTTTTAGGAAAACTTTATGTCCGGAGTTTTCCTTCGGGAGATCGTAAATCGCATGAATAAAGACTTGCCAGATCTTGCTTACATGGACTTCCCCGAAAATCGCCTTCCTCTTGGAGTTCGTTCTTTAGGTCGTGATATGGAGGAAGAACCCCTTTTTCCTCTAGACTACGACACTTTGGGAGAGCCCAACATCCACCCGAGCATCCGGGACCAAGAGTTCTTAGAACACTCTAGTCTTTATGGAAGCCAGTTGATGTCAGGAGGCGCTGGGGAAGGGAAACAGAGGTTGCGTCCCCAAGGCTCTTTCAAGAATATCCAAGAAGTGAAATCGGACTCTACTTTGCCGGCGTATTGTAATCCTCCCAATCCTTGCCCTGTTGGATACTCAGGTGGGAATTGCAAAGCCGCAACATGGCTCTAAAGTAAACTTTCAGCTGAGCAAGGCTGCATCGAGGAATTTGAAAACACGGCATCTTACAGTCGACGTTATCAGGCAGCTCAGGACTGCATGTGTGACACTGAGCACATGTTCGAGTGCCCCAACCCTAACCCCAGCGACTCCATGGACGACTCTTTAGATTCTTTCAACGATCTCGAGTTCAACAGATTTTTGCAGCACACTATGCAGGTTACTGTGGTTTGTTTTTGGCGTGCAAATGTAGAGTTGTCTGTTTCAGATGAATCCAGGTCTTCAACACAAGAATTTGGTTGCTAAAAAGTATCACAGCTACGAATCGAAGGTTTGTGTGAAGATTGAAAAATGTCGTTTTGATTTTAGTTTTTCAGAGTGTTCGCGTGAACCCGTTTCTTAACGGTGAGCGGTTGCCAGTGGCTGCAAAGAAGGGCAACAACGTGGTATTCTAAACTTTGTCCGCCCCCAAAGACTTACCAGTGGCGTCAGCTTTTCCAGTGCTGGCCGAAGAAGCTGCCGCCACGTAAAGGACAGTCTGAACTCGAAAAACCGACGCGGCAACGAAAAAGGCTGAAGATTAATTCGATGAACTCGTCATTTTTTTGAAAGCACTTAGAAATAATTAGATATCGCTTTAAGTGTTTGAATCGTGTTTTTTAACCCTGAGAAGGCCCCATACTGTTAAAGAACTGAGGACTCAACATTCTCTTGTACACAATGGCGTATCTTGGCCATGTTTACAAACACTAAATTTTGACATGAGATGAAGTGTATCTCTCAGTGACCGAAACGTCGGATGACCCGGTTTTTAGTTTGTGACTTTTTGGTCACTGAGAGCTGATAATACATATCAAAATCGGACTAGACGCGGTGTTGTTAAGTCGAGTAGTAGGCCCTATTGGTTTTCGAATGCTCTGTTGACCATTTTTCGGAACCTTTGATGCAAATTATGTTTATATCAAACGTTTCTTGTGGTTTGACGCGGCAAGGTAAAATCAGTGCGCGACTTAAAAATACCTATACAAATTACCATCAACTAGTTTGATGGGACTTACATCGGATGTGATTGATTCATATGTATCATTACCTTGAAATTGAAATCTCTCGGATTAGTAATGGATAAAACATTTATTGACAATTATTATTAAAGACATTTATTGATGTTCAGTCGTTATCAAGATTTGGTGTTTTAAGATTTTAACAAATATGTGTGATTGTGAGATGGTTGACCATTTCACTCATGCTTATAGCTAATCAGATGTGTATTCAATATGTTATCTTGAACAGACCACAGCAACATTATGGATCTGTTCCATTTCAGATGTCAAAATATATAATGTATTCTCTTAATGCACACACGACTTTTATTTCAAATATTAGTGGAATTCTGATTCTGTTATCAATCATTGAAAAATACTACAATCAACAAAAAACTGATATAATTTGGAAATTGAAAAATAATACTCATCATTTTTTTTGTTGAAGTTGGCATTTACGACTAATAATTATTAATATTTTCATCCACTAATAAATTGGTGCCAATCTCTAAAACAATAGAAAGGAAGACTCTATTAATATTAAAGGTAAACAAAAATAGCAAATAAAGTAACAACAGAAAAAAAGTTCCGCCTCACATGAAAGTTTAAATTTTCAAAATACGTCACTTACGCCTTCCAAACCGAAAAGAATCTATTTTTTAATTCTATACATCAATTTGTTAAAGAAATTACACTTTCAAAATGGCACAAAACCTTGAAAAGTTTTATTTTTATTAGAATTTATGTTTATCGAAATCCAAATATATTTTTTTTGTTTATTTTGTAATAAATCTCACAATTTATCAGATCAAATCTTAATCAAAATATTATTTCTACTTTACCCAGTAAGCAAATTTGTAGCAAGCTAAAAATTGCGTCAGTTGAAAAAATTAGGTTTTCAAAAAAGTGTTTATTCAAAAATTATCACAAATCAAATATCAATTTAACAAAATGTAAACCTGATTAAAAAAGGCAAGGTAATGTAGGAAAAACTAACGATTTTATGCTCGTAAAATTAAAATAGGGAAAACCTCGTGTCACCCATAAATTAAAAAAAGATAATAAAAATTAAATCTTACCTTTTTCGTCGTCATAAATTAAGCAAATTAACACAAGGAGCAAATAATCAGTCAATTAACGCCATAGCTCTCGAATATTAAATCTGCAAATCAGATATGTGCTGAAACACTTTATTATCCCGCCGCCCATATTTGTAATATTATGTCATGTTTTTCATTGGAACACTGCGTATAATAATTATGAAATTGCCTGTCTTATTACCATGATTATTCCGATGAACAGATTGCTTTTAGTATCCTACTTATCTATTAAATTAGGAACGAGGGCGTACAATTTGGCGGGCTAGATCTCCCGATCTGGATACACACTTTTATAGAAAGAAGTGATTTTTGTCAAACACCTGGCGGTGTTCTACCTTCGTGGTTTTATTTATTGCTGTTGTTTATAGTTTTTTATGTAAATATCACACTAATAATATAATTTCGCGGATTTATTTGTTGAAGTTCTTTGAAGAAAAGTATTGTTGGTTGCATAAATTAGTTAAAAATTTGCAGGAATATCAAGCCTGAGGCTCTTTGTCTTGCAAATTTCGAGAAAACATAATTAAGCGTGAGTGTGCTCTTTGTTTTTCCGCGTATTCTTTCGAGTCCGCTGCCAAAATTGGCTCAGGTCTGTCGTGTCCGGTCCTATTTTATGGCTTGTTTTCTGCATAATCGCAGCCATAAAAAACGCCCTCCCGTCGATTTTTCCGGCTCCCGGAGCGCTCCAAACAAACACGTTTCCGGACATTCCCGGAAACACTTAACGCTTGTCTAATCGTCTCTGGATTTATACGTCCGAAGTGAATATTATTCCATGGAAGTTTGCCATATTATCGGCAGGTTGGTTGTTTGGCACACCGACAGATAATTCAAGTTCTCTCGGGCAGTCGGTCTGGCTCCAGACCTGATATGTTCGTCGACAGACAGAAACTTGTAGTTGTCCCAGAAGCGAAACTTTTCAAGTCGAGACTAAAAAGCACAACTCGTTTAAACGCTCGCTACTTGTTTATGATGTATGGAAGTTCCTGCGGAAGGGAAAAAGTGTCTACAAGCACTAATCTCGGAATCTCGCCTTCTAGTCTAAACAAACATTTCGTCGAGGAAACGTCCTGGTGATGTTTCGGCGCCGCAAATAAATAACACATATTGGACTATCTGTTTATTTTTATTTACGATATAAAGAACTACGTGTAACAATAAAATAACACTGTTAAATGTTAATACTAACAAATATTTTTACATTCAGACTTACAAATGTTCATAGCCTTTAAAGCGATTAGATGGGATCTTTTACACTAATCCCCTCAAATAAATATGTCGGACAGACCATCTGTAATTGTATTAATTGTATAAATAAGAATAATTTACTTATTACAAACTATTCACTAAAGTTCTTATTGATTACAGCACTAACAATAGTAGGAACTTGAACAGCTGAAGTTAGTTACGTTATACTATGGATTTTAGTTATTTTATGTTTTTTTTTTTGACTTGCTTTCAGACCCTGCTGAAAATCAGTTTCCGCAGGTGGACGTTTCAATCAGAGGTAGGCTTTCAAAGTCATAACAATATGGTAACAATAACATAAATAAAATGAAAACAAGAAAAAATGGTCAGATTTTAGCACAACAAAAATATTTATCGTATCTTTTAAAGCATGCTGGCTGAAATATTATAGAATGATTATTAACAGATAATAAATATCAAGATATGAGTTAACTGAAAAAAGTGATTATAAAAAAAACGCAAAATTGTGTTGCATCATCGAGATTTTTTTAAAAAGACACGAACACATTCTTATTAAAGACCTAGTCAAAAAGTACCAAGCATAAACAGCATGTCGTAAGATTGTAGAAAAAAAGCTCCCACGAAGTCTGAAAAAGCAATTTTTATTGACGACGAGATCCGCTGGCATACCGGGAAGAAAATACTATCATTGTAATGATAAAAACAATAATCCAACAAAGGTAGCATGACCTTGAAGAAGAGATTTTTTAACAAGGTTTTGAATGAATGAATCCGGCAACGTGTCAGAACCTTTTATTTCTCAAGGTACCATGAACAAGAAAATTTATTTGAATGAGTGGATTAAAAAGATTAAAAGATATAACCGTTTATTGCTGGAAAAGATGTGCTAGCCTGATTTAGCAAAGTCTTCCTAAGTAAGCTCAAATATTAAATTTTTAAAAACGCAAATGAAAGACTGCAGAAAAAGAAAATCATGTCCCTAATGTCTCTGATGTTGAGAAATTTTAACCACTTATTAAAAAAAAAATCCACCTGAAAAAATGTAGCCAACAACTTTAGATTAGAATACTCTAGAGAGCGACGATAAAAGGGCGGTGATGAAAAACATGCGATAAAGCTTCGCAAGATCAGGAGAGAAGCAAAAGCTCATTAAAAAATAATAATTAAAAATAATAAAATAAAAAGACATCCGATTTCACAAATCATGCTTTATAAAACGATCGAATAAAAAATTAACCGAATTTGGAAAAAGTGACTAAACTGGCTTAATTAATCGCAATCACAAGAACCTCCAAGTCATCTTTATTAGGAAGAACCAATTATAACTCGTAGTAAAATAGCTTGTCTTTGAATTGTTGGGTGTATTGTCTAGTCGATATCAAGTTTCTCCGTTTGGTAAAGGTAAAAAATGCCTACCTCTGATGTTACCGCGACCATTTAGCCTTCTTCTTGGCCTCCGTCGCTGAAATCGGCACTCCGCGTAAAAACGTCCGATTTCGGGGACATGTAGGCCGTTTAATAATAAAAGTATAAATAGAAATCAACATAACTTTAATGATCAGTACCCACTCAGCATGTAGGTTTGTGGCGCCGGTTAATGTTTGTACACTTATTAATGTTGTTGGGAACGTTTATTAGCACTTGTCGCCTACCAGCGTCTAACCATCGCGCAATTTCATTCTCATCCTTTGATTTTATCACAATTATCCGGCGCTAAATCTCGCCGACTGTTTCCTCGTTCATCTCGAAAAAAGTACACACAGACTCGCCGGCGAAGTCGCCCAAGACGCAACTAATTGCAAGAAAGTATCAGTTAGACCAGTTTTACTAATTAAACGCAAACGAGTGTGAATTAATCAACTTAGAAAAAATTACCACTTAAGCAGCAAAAACCGCCGCACAAAAACACTTTTAAAAATCCTAAGCCATATTGCTGTGGTTTTAATTTTAGATCTCTTAAGCAGTTTACAATCGTCCTTAAGTTCAAGAGCGTGACGTCATCGAAGCGCTCAGTTTACATTCGCAGCGATACACTTGCATTGTTTGATCCTCTGGATCCTCTTCTTCCTCAATGGGGGCACCATGGAGGGACATTTCAACGTGATGGTAACCCAAGTAAACTTACTCGGCTTGCAAAAAGCGCAAGCTTTGAAAGCGGGACCGTTCAAGTCTTCGTCTTCCGTTTCTTCACTCGAAGAAATATGGCGGTGGCGCCGTTTTGGATTCTTCGGAATATAAAACGAGTTGCATTGGCCGTAGCAAAAGCGATTGATCACAGTTCGGGTCAAACAACCTTCTTCTTTAACCTTCTGGATCAAAGGTTCGGTTTTACACCAGTCTCTCTGCAGGTACTCCTTCTTGGTAACAAAAAGAGCGTTCTTGCTGCTTTTCAGCAACTTGCGTCCGTTGTAACCACGAAGATCTTGAAGGAGCTCCGTTGTCTTGTATGGGTCAGAGTGATTGTTACGTCTCAAGAAGAGATTTATATCAACTCGAGGATTGTCGGGACGCGGTATCACCTGGTCATCATCCAAAAGTTTGAGCTTTTGTATTTCAAACTCTTGATCCGGTGGAATGTAGTTCTCATCAAGCTCATTTTGTAAAAGATACCGCTTTTCTTCGCGCGATGTGTTCTGCTTTTTTTCCGCTATTAATCTCTCCACTTCTTTCGTGTTGATGATGTCCAAAATCGAATCACTCGGAGCTTTACGGAGCGATACCGAAGATCCGAAAAATAGAAAAACCAAAAAAACGAGACTATGTAACGTCATCTGAAACGAAAAATGTAATTTAAACATCATTCATCAGACTAGTTTACTAAACATCCTAAATTAGCAGTTTAATTGGTTGAGATGGAAATTGTGACTTTTCTCTTTTTTGTTTATATGAATGATTTAAAGGCAATATAATTGTATATTTGATCTATAAGTGAGCCTACACGAATTCGGACAGGTTTGTATTCAATCTCCTCTCAAGTTGATGGGTGAGTTGGCGTAATTGGTTGGATCATTTTTGGTTTTTTTAATTGGATGACACCCTCACTTGAATTCTTTACTTGGTTCGTCAGATGTTTGTTGTGATTCTGATACATTTATTGACTGATTTAACGGAGCGTCTAATTCGGAAACTTAACGAAAACGGTCAGATGTGTAAACATCCGACGCTTTCGTTACTCACAATGTTTTCTTTACAAATAATAATGCGCTAAAACCGAAAACAAATCACAAATACTTGCTGTAACAGAATTAAAGTTTAATAAAAAAAAAGGTCAAATCAAGTTTTACAAAACGATTTCTAAAAATTTGAGCGAATCGATAATTATTTGTAGATATAATCTTCAGGTTTTTCTAACTTTTTTTGCCAAAAAAGAGTGAGCTTTCGAAATGGAACTTCTCGTAGTTTGGTAATGAATATATCAAAAAAAAAATGCAATCATTTTCAACAAGTGGACGAAAAGTCAGTTTTATAATAACAATGTTGATTTTAATTCGCAGGAAAAAATTGTGATCTCGGTGTATTTATGAGCCCGCAGCGCGCTCGAGTGAGTTTTTCTTCCCATTTTAAGAATCCCAGTAAACGCGGGTTAGTTAAAACCGCAGCGTTGAGCTGAATTTTTTGTCAATTTGTGTTTCGCCGCTGATAAAATCTCAAACCCGTCACCTCTCCCACTCATCCAACAAAAAATTTTATTCGAATTTGCCATTTTTGTTCGCGATCTCGTCGATACCGTGAAAATGCGCCTCTTTGTCGCCTTTGACGAGCGCGAATTTCGCCATAAATAAGCACAGTACCATTCGTTCCGTCAAAAGTTGGCAATTTTTCGTCGCGAGAGATTGTATGTAAATGTTCATTGACTGAAGTCATGTCGTAAAATGTCTCCAATAGAAATGGTGGCGGCCCACGTGTTCGCGTTCACCCGAAGACTATGACAGGATTATTATGCAGGTCGATTAGCCCCCCTTGGGCACCGACATCCAATTATGTGGAGATAGTGCGTGTCTGCGGAGTATCCGGTGACCGGAGGAAATCTGGCGGACCATCTCGCATGAATGGAACGACCATGGGTGTAGGCGATCACCTATAAGGTTGATGGGTGGGTGGCGCGTAGGGTCCGATTTCTAGATGCACTAACCTGCTGTCGGCGGAGACCCGTCAGCCAGGAACGGACTTAAAAATTAAATGATGAAAAACTTACGAACTTTACTCTTTCTCTAGACTTCAATTTTGATATATTAGTGGTTTTGTTAGTTTAATCGAAAACTCACAGTCGCCATCAAAACAACATCAATCAACCGCACGGGTAATTGCATCAGTTGGAAATCGATGTTTACACATTTTATTTCGAATTTTCAATAATTTGTTTTCGAATACTCCATAATTTACTATTGATTTAGTATTCGTTCTAAAATAGCAGACGTTGCAAGGAAAATGGCTGCAAACATCCAACAGTTCGTTTTCGTAGTTCGTTTTTTAACAACAGCAAACCAATTACCTCATAACTTTGTCTGAAATATTTGCTTTAACGTATTATCAAAAAAAACTAAATTAATCTTTTTTTAACTTTCTTTAAATTAAATTTATCTTTTTATCTTAGCTCTTGCAACAAAGATTTAGACCCAGTTTAAGCAAAATTTGATGTTTTGCTGTGAAACAATGAAAAATGCGTACCAAGTTTCTCATATTTTAGAAATATTTAAGTTTTTGAAAACATTTTTAGATATTTATAGATGACTTAATCTAATACTTCAAGAACCTAAAATATGAGAAAAATTATTTGCTTGTGAAAGCTCCCGTTTTATTAAAATAGAATTTTAGAATTAATTTGAAATTTTTGACATGAACTTTTTAAATATTTTTGTATTTAAAGTCTGAATCTTAATAACTATAGGAGTGCTATCAGTGCTACAAAAAAAGCAGTCAAATTAAATGCGCAGTACTGTATTTAAGTGTCAAGTAATTTTTTTCAGTAAAAATAATAAATATCCAGTAAAAGTAATAATTGTGCTGTAAAATAAATATGTGCATTAAAGTTATAAACGCACAGTAAAAAAATGTATGCCCAGTTATTTTAATAAACGTGATATTAAGTAACAGATGTTCACTAAAAAAATAATAAATGTTCCGTAAAATGTATATGTTGAAAAAAAAAATTGTGGTAAAAAGCACATTAAAACAATATTTCATAGAAAAATAGACGCTTAATACTTAATAACTAATACTTAATAATTAACTTAATACTTAATAATAAAAATTTCGTATGAACTTAAAGCTCGCGGTCGGTAAAGTTTTTGTTTACTGAACGTTTATTATTTTTACTGTGCACTTTATATTGGGAAAATTACAATAAAATCGTGTTGATGTTTTATTCATCATTTTCATTTTTTTACGGTGCAGAAATATTTTATCAATCATTTGTAGTTTTTTAACGTGCAGACATTTATTAAATACTAGTCATTTATAATTTTTTAATGAACAAAATCGAAGTGATTACTATACGCTTCAACACGCCCCTTTGAAAAATGTTTTCTCCATTCGTCTCTGTTTATGGCTTTTGTTACCAAGTTGGTTATTTTTAGTTTTCTCAATTTTCTACCTCTCTTCATCGTCTACTTTTAAATCTTCTTTTTGATCCTTTTCTTCTATTGCAGAAATATGTTGTTTATAGTTTTTCCACGAAAAATATTTCTTAATATTATTTGCTTCCATATGCAATCTTTGATGTTTTCACTGCCTTGTAATTCCTAATTTTAGTACCATTCGATATATTTTTATGTCGTAATACTCTGTTGATTGACACCGTTTTTTTTCTTTCCTGCTTACTTTACAAACGAATACAGTCCCTAAAAATTTATTTTTTTCAATGCTTTTTGTGATAGAATAACCTACGACAATTTGTCTTCTTTACTTAAAAACAGTCAATTAATTTTGAATTTTTTTTTGAATTTTTTTTAGTTCTTTTTAGAGGTACTGCAGTAAATCTCGTCGAATTTAGCATGTTGTAATAGTAATAAATTAATAGTTCAATACTAAAATTAATAAAAAAGAGCAATTTCAATGTTAGCTGCCGTGTGCTGAAGACGTCTAAGTTGACAAGAAAAAATATTTATCATTTTGAGCGGATATGCGAATCTCCTATTAATTTAGTCCAAATAGACAAAAAAAATAAACTTCATAAAAAATCATACAGAGCTGAAAATTGGTACATAAAATGTCAAAAGTCCCTATCGATCTCACTTCGACTAAAGATTTTATTCAAAGTCTCTGATAAAAAAAAAATAACGATTTTTCGCGAATATCTCTTAAACGGTGTTATCGTAAAAATAATTCACTGTATAAAGTTTTAATAATTTTTTTATGAGACATCGCGATTTTAATTTCATTCGCTCGTCTAACCTTGAGGAGCACTGCTTCCTACTTCATCAGTAAAATAATTTTCTAAAAATGTCACAAATTTGATTTATTCGTAATAAATTTTTGGCTAAAAGCAAATTATTTCTAATTTCAAAAATTTTCTACACAATCTGCACTCTTTTCCACAGCACTAAGAGATACAGTAAGTACATTTATTTTTACGTGGTTTCCTCGAATTTGTAACCCACGATCTATTCAAACTTGTTTGATTATACAGTTTTCTAAGTGCTGAAGATGATAATCAAACAGAATTTGTTTTTTTTTTTTAATTGAATGATTAATAACTGTAAATTTTATTTTAATAACCACATGCTTTGTTTCCTTTTTTTTTTTGTCATCATGATGCTGAATTTCCATTGGTTGCTCTAAGAAAAAATAGATTAGATATCTCTTCATTGATACCATAAAAAATATCAGTTGTTGTATTTGATTGGTTTTGGCAATTACTACATGCTGGTGAACAAAAAAAAAGCGACTTTTTTACAGCCAAACTGAATGATCACTTTGGAACTGTGACACTATTTAAAATATTATTAAATGAAGAGGAAGCAAGCAGTTGTTTCTCATGTTTAGAAGAGTAAAAGTATAGACATTTTTTCTAGATAATCGTATAATCTGCAAACTTTGTATAATTTATTTTTATGATAATAGATACCGTAAAAATTTGGTCTTGAATAAATTTTTTAACCAAAGTGAAGTCGATGGGAACTTTTGACGTATAATTTGTCAATGTTTGGCTTGATTATTTTTTTTTATCTGATCAAAAACCTTACGAAAAATCTCTTAAGGTGAAATTTTGCTCTTGACTCTTATCGTTAGGATCTATAAATTTATGATCCCAAGAAAATTTTCTGGTGGTGAAGAAGAATACACCATCGAAAGTAATCATTTATAAAACTGTGACCGCAATTTGATTTTTGGTCCAAAATAGTTCTTGATTGTCCGACTCTTCGCTGGTAGCCTTTGAAAGTCCGAAATCCGTCCCTGTTCGTCTGTGAGAAAGATGGTATTGTGAAAGGCAGGTGGTGGGCGCCAATGAATGGACATCGTATTTGCTACAAAAGGCGACGCGTGATTGTTGATCAGTCCTCCGGATTTTTCTATTCTTCCCCACAGAATTTCGAACTTCCTGTGCATTATCCTCTCCTGAAGCTCGTTTCGTGGTGTTAAGCGCCAACATTCTTCGCATTGAATCGTTTTATGCCACCATCACGTACGCTAATTTGGTTTATTTACAACCGTGTCTTTATGGCGTCGAAACTATTTACTACTAGTATTTATTTTCAGCATTTTTTACGATACCTTCATACCTGAAGTTTAAATTCTGGCAGGATGCCTTCGTTTACTTAATGTTGCAACAGTTTCGAACAATCATGATAATATTCACTAAATAAAATGGATTTTCTCGTAATGTTCGCGATTTAAGACCTGAGAATTTGCATGTCTGGACTTTACGTCATGCAGGTCGAAAATAACAAACGGTTTTTTCGATGGCGGGCGCCATGCAGCTCTTCAAAAATAAGCAGTTGGCTGGAAATTGAATTGTTTGGGCTTGGAATAGGAACTCGTTGCTGAAAACGTCCATTGTATTATTCTTACGGTAACGTAAAGGTAATAACTCACGAAAATTATAAGCTGTGGATAGTTTATGTAATCACGCCCGTAATGAAACAATACGCTTTGTGACCTTTTCTTCCGTAAATCAAACTTCACGTAAACTGTTTTTAGAAAGTTCATCTCACAACAAATTTTTTTTTTCAAAAGCCCACAGAAAAAATATGAAAAATTAGTTATCACAATAAATTCGATCAAACGGAGTATCATTTTTCACGTAGGAATTTTCCACCCACGACTGGATTAACGGTTTTGTGTTTAAAAACAGTAAAGCTGGTAAACACGGAAAATTTGACAACAAAAGAATAACAATTGAATTAATTATAGCCATTGGAAGAACTAATTTTAAATTTTAAAGTTCTTTTTATTCAACTCCTTCTCTCCTTGCATGCTTTCTCTGCGACAATGCTGCATATGCAACGATAGCAATAATTTCCACCTTTTCTCTCGGAAGTGCGATTCTTGAAACTAGAACAAAATCTGTTTAGCCTCCGGCGTCTGAAATTAGTCAGTCCCACGCTCATCAATAAATCAAAAACCACGCGTCTATTAGAATTATGAGTATCATTATCCGCAACACTCCGTAAACATTGTGAATGGAATACAGAGTTCTCGGCGATTTTTCCCGTATTATATAAGACACCGAGTGTGATTTTTCTTTGTCGTCTAGAGGAGTGTTGAGTGTGGGCGCCCTTTGTACAGGGTCCGCTCCATTCATGATTTGTATGAGTGTCGCGAAAATCTCTCTACAACTTTGTAATTCTAATTAATTACATGTAAAATACGTTACGTAAGTGACATGAAGTCATCCGATGTAGAACAAAGGACTCCAACCACCTGTGGCTGATCTCATTTATACCGAGCGTTCGTCATTTCCATCATCCAAAGAAAAAACAAAAATATTGTGGGTGGTACCTAATTGCTGTTATTAGTTGTATTAAATATCCTGCACCTGTGATCGTTTGCATTTTAATAAGGAAATTACTCACTTACTATAATTTATGTTTGTTTTCCTGCTAGCAAGTTTCCGCGGAATGTCTTGCATTTTTCTAACGAAATTTCGATCGATCAAGCGAAAGGTCGCAAGCTTTTGATATTTTAAGGAGTCAAAGGTGCTTTGGCGACGTAGGTCAGACAGAATTTATGAACGATATTTTGACCTAAATAACAAAACGGATTTAAAGGCGACTTGAAAATTAGAGACATTATGAACTATTGTGTTTTAAATTAAATTACTTAAAGCCAATTGCTTCCTGTTACATTATCTGTGAATAAAAATGTAACAATAGAATCAGATCAGGGCTAGGAATCATCGGAAGAGATATAATTGAAGATGTAATTGGAATTTATCGGTACTGGCGTTTCATGTAAATTGTTTGCAGATTTTAACAAGGTCAAAGTATGTTTGCGTCCGAACTACACTATCAAGTTTGGTAAAAAAAAACTGGGCTTTGATGCATGTAAAACTATTTTAGAAATTATGAAAAAAAGGCTGTTCCAATGTTATAATCGTTTAAGATAATAATAGGCTGGAGAGTAACTCAATAATTAACCAGTCATATTTTTTTAGAGTAAATTAAGGTGGAGATAATTAACTCTCTCAATCTGTAGCGATAGAAACCCTTTTATTAAAATTAATTTCATTTTCATATCAGATGAAATGTATAAAATTAGACTTAACAATTTTTTGTCAATAAAATTTTTTCAAAGTTTATGCTTATAATAAATTGGTTGCTCAATGATTAAAACGAAAAAGACCAAAATCATTAGCAACAGTAAATGGGTGCAGAAAGCAGAATAATGGCACAAATAATGCACTTTTTCATGTGAATAAAATAAAAAGAATAAATAACTAATTTAGTTATTAAAAAATATAATTAATTTTGCATTTTAAGAAAGGAGTGAATTAGTGTAAAACATTGTAAAAATTTCTGTTGAATTTAATGCGTAAAAAGTGAAGATTAAATGAAACTTGAAAAAATTTGTAGGTTTGGCTTAATATGAGCATATTAAAATTCCATCGTTTGCTAATACGGTAATTTCCATTTGTGCATAAAAATCGTGTAATGCATAAACGTAAGAAAAATAGTCTGTCCTTGTTCTTTATGTAATTTATACCAAATGCGACTCGAGTCTAAAACGTTCCGATAAGTTTCTTATTTTGGGTCCACACAAAACAAACCTTGAAATAAAGATTTCATAAAATTTCCTTTACAAATTCGCAGAAATCCGCTCGGTGCTTTACACATATTAATTAATTAAAATTCACACCCTCGCGGGCTTGAACCGCCTTTGCTTTCCTCGAGCATGTTTTGGGCGGGGAAAAACTCCGGATGGGTTTAGTGGGTTTAGATGGGTGAATCCATTCCAGGATGTTGATGTAACATAACTGCGTGATTTAATTTCTTGCTCTTAAATCGCACTATTTACATATCTAATTAATTAGAAAAGTATGCATAGTTTCTCAGAAATGTAAAATTGAAAGTGAATGAAATAGCTTTACCTTGATTGAATAAAAAACGTTTCACTGCACTCGCATCCTCTGAGCTTTCACAGGTTCGACGAGAGCGAAAGCTCTACTTCGACTAGCACGTGGTCCAAGTCCGGGAGCTTAACACAGTTGCGCTTTACTTGCAGGATGTGAGTAAACTGATTTGAAAAGTTGGAGTGCGACGCTGTCGCCCTGAAAACTCCCACCAGGGCAAGGTATTTGCTGCTACATAATTTATATTTTGTCCGATGGATTCGTCGTTAATAATCTCCGATTTTGTTTAAAACTCAAAACTTGGCTGCCGGATTCGTCCTTTTACCCCGCAAATACGCCAACTTATGCAAATTATCTTCTTTATTACGATTTTATTCGGGAGATGGGTGTTGCTCTAAGCCAAATAGCCTTACGATTGTCCTTATTTCTTAATAAGTACAAAGAGTGCGAGTCGAGGCGGTTTCGGCGCCTCTTTATCTCCACACTTGCATAATCTTGATCTCGTGAAAACAAATGGATTAATGCATGCCACACAAAAAGAAGCTGTTGGCGTCTTATTATCTTCTTGTTGTTACGTATCTGTCATCGTGTGCTTTTAACACAATTTAATAAAAAATTCTAGCCAATAAACGACTTAATCATGATTACGTTATAATTACACTTTAATTTTGAGCTGAGTTGTAAAAAATGAAAATCTAATTAAAATTTAAAACAGGTAGATCTGTTTAAAACCGGATACAAAACTCTAACAATAATAGTTAAAAATAAACAATATTCATGTTTATTACAACATCCTAGACATGTTTATTAAGAAACAGATTACCGCGAATTAACAGAATTACTAAATTTCTTACGCTGGATGCATTTTTAACAATTTAAATTAAATTAAACAATTTTAAAAAAATCGTCTTGATATTAGATTGGACGATAAACGTGTGGAACATACTGAATTTTTGACATATTGAAGTAGAGGTTTGTTTCTGAGAAAAGAGGGTGTGATAAAATGTGATATCAGCTGAACGGAAATAAGAAATCTGTCTTGAATTCTGTGGCGCATATGTAGAGGAAATAACAAAATGGTGACGATTTGAAGCGAAATTTTGCACATAATTGTCTACCTATCTGGCGGAAGCAGACTCCCATAAATATAATAGCTAAAATAATGTGTTAAAATTAAGAATAAAATAAATTTTAATAAAATTAACGATAAAATTAACAATTTCTCCATTACTTATTCTCCTTGTTTCTCAATTTTTATTTTTTTCTGTCTTGCTTTTTAACTTGCTCTAATCTGCTTTAACCCCCGCGCATTTATATTTTTATCTCTTCTTTCCTATTTTATTTTTAAGTCTTTACATTTTTTTACCAGCCCAGAATTTGTTTTTATTTACGTCCTTAAACTTAATTTTACTTTTTTAGGAAATATTATTTTTCTGATTAAATTACTTGTTTTTTTCAGATTGCCTACAGCGTCTTCATTCTCTTTTTTTTCTTCTTTCTTGTTTGTAAATATTTTTGTTTGTCTGGATTACCGATTCAGTAGACTCCCTTTCTGTTTTGTGCAGTTTGTTCGACAGTTCATCACATTTTCATAATTTTGTCTTTTGTCCACATATTTTCTTTCTGTTTTTCTCTTCTCTTTGACACTCTAACTTTTCTCCCTCCGTATTTTCTATTAAAACGCGATTATTTGGAAGTTACTCTATCCAAACCTAGTATTTATTTTAAATATTTGTCTTGTATTCTTTTTCGTTCTTTATAATCTTCTTGTTTCCACACTTGGATCATATACATTACAATGTTTTTTAATATACCTAGTGTGCATTCATGCCCAAATTTCCTCTTTTCTATTATCCAAGAATTTGTAAGCTTTCTTTACTAGTTCTTCCAAAGTTCTCAGAACCTTTCTCAGATTTTTCCTCTGTACAATTCCTTCTCACTTTTACTTTATCTGCAGCGTACTTCCTGATTGATTTTATTTTTCATTCTTTCCCGCTGCTTTGTTTTTTTCAGTTCTCGTATTTAGTTTTCCACTTTTTTCATTGTTTACATTTTTTTCTCACAAGAGTAATTTCCACTTATCTAGTTCAATTTTTTCATTAATTGTATTTTACTTTCTTAGTTCTTTATTTTAATTTTGTTTCGATCTTCTTAAATTAATTTAATTTTTCACTTACAGCGTTTGTCTTTCTTTTTTCTTTTATTTACTTTCATCTTCTACGCTTGATTTTCTTGCACTTTTTTCAGTTATTGAAATTTCTTACTCTAATTGTTTTTGCTTTGTCGCTATTATTTTTTTCCTTGTAGTTCTTTATACGACTTGATTCAGTTCTTTTATTATGTCGTAAATTTCGTCCTTATTTTAAAATTGTTCCTAACTTCATCCTATATTTGTTCATTTCAACTTTGTCTTATTTCCTCTTCTATATATTTTTTTGTTGTTGCTTTGTTTTTAACTTGTTTTTTGTTGTTTTGAGTCGTTCGCCTCAGTAACGTATAATGCGCTTCTACTTTTTTTTGTAATTCTAAGTTTAACACTTTTTTAAGGTTTGCTTATTTCAATTAACGGAAACCGACTTTTCATATTCTTTCTTTATATTTCAAATTTCTCATTCATTTTTTTATTAATTTTATTAAAAATGCTTTTAACTTATTTTTTACTTTGTGTTTATGTATCCTCCTACTCCTTTATTTCCTTCTTTCGTAGACAAAAAAATTCTTAAATTAGCTTACATTGACAGATTGGTCGGTTTCTTACATCTACTGCTTATCAAGTTGTTAAATTTGAAAAAAAATGGTAAAATCAAGACAGATCTTCAAAATAAAAATATTTTCCAAAACAGTAGACCTTCAAATCCATATAATAATTTACGAAAAAAAAAAACAGTGTTTCTCAGGTTTTTTAAACAAAAGCTATAATTTTAGCAAAAAGGCAAAAAACTTAAAAACCTCTTTATTTAACTGTTCTTTTTGGTACTACTTTACACTTCTCCACTTCCATTCTTTCCTCTGCTTATCTTCGAACCGCTTTTAATCCCGTTCCCATTTTTCGCCACTTTCAACTCCCCCTCAGAGCCTCCCTTTCTCTTTAAAACAAAAACACCCTCTATACCTTTAGGGATTTGCCTAGGTTTGTTTTTTGTCGATTTCAGCACCTCATACGTGGTAAACTCTCTATATTTCGAGATTTTCGTGATAGCGTACTTTACTTCTGACGGTGATTCTGGAAAAAAATTTCAAATAAGTTCATTCTTTTTCAGACCTTACGCCTGGTTCTAGTCTCCAAGTTCGTGCTTGCTGAAACCAAACTAAGTTAAAATGCTCATGAATTGGACGTTCTTACATCGCTTCAATTTATGGCACTTGCACTTGGATTTTCGTGGACTTCCACAGATGCAGGGTTTTTTACCAATACTGCTCTTGGACCCTCTGGACGTACTCGACGAACAGGCGCAGCATTTACAGTTTAGCCCATGTTGTACCGGCTCTTCCGGAGGCTCCGGTGTAGAGATGCATTTGTGTTCATCGCCTTTACTAGCAGATGTTATGTCACTTTGAACACTTTTTTCTTTTCTTGGCAGGAGGAAGTCTTGTTGATCTGGCATGGTCGTTTTGTTTGCAGTTGTAACAGAGTCGGATTGTGTCGTCACGTCGTCTGTTTGGTTTAACAATAAAATTGAACTAAATGTTGAATAGAGACATAACCTGTGGAACTGCTATCTGACTGGGTGGACGCAGATTCTGCTTTTGGTTTATCGAGATCTTTTTGGGTATTCACGGACTCTACAATAGGAGCTTTTACCTAGAATTGGTCTTAGTCAAACTTTTTGTGAAGCCTCCTGCTTACTTTTGGGAGAAGTTCAGATCCAGTTTGAACAAGGTTATATTTAAACTGAAAGGTAGTTTTGAAACCAGTCATGATCACAGTTTTGGACTTACGTCAGGAAAAGAAGTTTGCATAAAGTTTGATCTCAGCTAAAATAGAGAGATAATTTTTTTCTTACAAGTTAAAATACGTACAGTCGCATTTGAAGTTTGTACGTTGATAGAAGTAAGCTAAAAAACATTTACAAAGTAAGAATCCGTGTTTGTTACAACTTACACTTGGCTTCTTTAGTTCGGTGAGTTCTGGCTGGAATACGCAAGTTAGAGGGTAAGCAATTCACTTAGATGACGTAACTCACGAAAGAAGTTTGCATGATTTTGGATACCGTCTAGAATAATCATTAAAATTTAGAATATTTCTCGTGATATAGCTGAGTCAAAAATCATCAAATAGAAACACCATTAGATTGCCAATTTTACCACAAGTTTAATACTAACCTCTGGTGTTAAGCCCACGGTCTGCAAAATTTCAGACACCATCTAAAACACACCACTGAAAAAACTGAACTCAAATTTTCCTCGTACCTGCGGGAACGGCGTGGTCTGCGTCCCTGTTACCTTCACCTAAAACCTGTTTAGCAAAAACCTAAAACCAAATGGTTGCTTACACTGGGATTCACTTGAAACGCTGCAGAAACCAACTAAAAATTTAAATCATTACGAATCAAACTTGGTTAGTGACTCACGTTTTGAGCCTCTTTGCTCGAACTTTTCATCTGTAAAATTTTCAACTTTATGGTTTTCTACGCTTTTGTGCTTACCCGACTCGAGGTGTCCTTCACAGGAAGCTCCTAAAAAAGCCGTCAATTTTTGATTTTAGTGTAAAAATTTCACCTGTTCTCTTTCAGGCTCGTCCTCTCCGGATTCATCTCCGTCACCGCAAGTTCTCAATCTACTACACAAGTCAATAACAGTTTGTAGTCCTGTGAGAATACTCTCATCGGCTGTGGGGCCCAAAACTCTCGAATACAAATCGGGGACACAATTACACTCTCGTGGAACTACAAAAAAATAATTAAGAAATTGAATGAATTTGCATACCTTCTGGTTTCTTTTTTTCTACGGCTTCCACAACATGTTTTTCTGAATGCACCGACTCCGTCGGTGGTATCTGAATACTCTTCATGCTGATGACACTTTTGGATGATTTCATCTTTTTATTTTGTGAGCGGAATGATTGAGTCGACGGTGGAGTATCCGAAGAAGATTTGATGAGTTTTCCCATGGATGTACTTTTTCTTTCATCGTTAGCTGACATTTTGCGTACTTGAATTTGAAATAAATTTGTGCGACTGTCATTTTTGACACTCAACTCTTTAAAAATCGAATCGAAGCGGAAAACGCGACGATAAATATGTCTGGAGCAATAAAGCTAGATAAACTGTACGTGTGAGGAGGTACAATGTACTTTGTAAAACATGTTTCGTTATATGAAATATATGGTCTATTTTCCCTGACTAATGGTTCCACGAATCGCTACTATCCTGCGAATAAATCACCGGAGAAAAAACCGAAAAATCTGCTGCAGTCGCGGATCATTTGCTAAATGGCCAATATGGAAATTAATTCTGTTGTTCGGGTTTGATCGTTGATTAAAAAATGGTAGCGAGGGAGGTTGTTTTATACGATGATTATTTTCGTCTAGGAATGTGACTTGTTTCATAAGACGAGATTGCAGGAATACCTCAACTATTTGAATAGAGCTTTAAAGTAATAAAACTCAAATAAATCAGATGTTTCTTTAATTAATTTCCTACATTATTTGACTAATTATCTACAATGTTTTATGGATATTTAGGTTGTAATTACGAAAACAATAAAACAATTGATTGCTATAACTTTCGAATCGTAAAAAAGGCAGGTATTGTGCGGGAAAGCGAGATATTCATGGCCAGTGAAGAATCATACTAAAAGAATTTTTTGATGAATTGCTTGAAGCGCTTGGGTGGCAGTCAATGAGCAATATACTATAATTACGTAGTTTCAGGCTGCGGATAAACATTTCGTGGTAGTTCTTCTACTTGACTAAAGATAGCGTGGTGAAAGTTCCTCTTATTGATTCGTTAGGGGTGCTTGGAAAATGAAAACTGAGAAAATCCACCGAGAGTTTCTATTCATTCTTGAAAGATGGCACTTTTGGCGTGTATGAAAATTGCCCCAAAAGACTAAAAAAAGTTCCAGTTTAAATTTGTTTTTTTAGAAAGATACTAGAGCAAAGAAACAAGAAATAAACCTAAATCGACTTAAACCAAAATTGGTGGTGTCAAAAAACCATTTAAGAAAAAAATGATGAAATGATGTCTTAATTTAGAATAAATTTAAAATAAACTGCAACTAACTTGGTCTAAAACTGAATAAATTGTTCTAAATTATCTAAACTGCATTCTAATCAAATGAAATCTGACATGTTATGAAGAACTGATTACAGTTAACTAGATTAACTATGTGTTGCCAACTTTCTGGGAATTTGTTATATGCATTAATTTTTCTACACTGAATCTAAACTGATAATTTTGGTTAACTAGAAGGCAAATGCTAAAACAGATACAATAGTTAAAAATAGTTAGAATAATAAAACAATAATTAAGAAAAAGGTAAACAACTTATTTATGACACACAGTTCTACAATTACAGAGATAATTCAAAACATTTTTATTTTTTTTTTGCACGTATATTTATTTAGGCAAAAATTGTTTATTTTAAAAACAGCCTGCATAATTAAATTAACAATTAATAAATCTTGCTTACTTAGGGTTTCCATGAGTTAATCAACTTTGTTTGAAATTTTTTATAGATGGTCTTTGTAATCTCGTAAAATTTGTTTTTAAATGGTTTTTCCAACGTAAACAAGATTTTTATGATACTGCTTTTAGTCGAAAAATTAATTTTTATTTAAATAAGCGAAAATTACATAGAAGTTAATTTTCAGTTTTAGTACACTATGTCAAACTAAATCTAAAAATTATTTGTAGAACTTGACACTCTTACTAAAAATAATGAAGTAAATTCCACAATCAAAATTTTGAAATCTTTAAAGTTTCTAGTTAGAAAACTGTGGCAATTGACATTAAACAATTTTGACAGTAAATCTACAATTATTTTTTCTTTTTATTAAATGCCCATGTAGATTCGACGCCTTTGACAAAAATTGTTAAAAAGTTTCACATATTCAAAATTTTGATTTTTTGTTTTTTTTTGGAAAGCTCTGGTATTTTACATGAAACATTTTTTGTCAGGAAATCGGCAACTGTTTTTTTTATTATTGAATGTCTTTGTAAAACCCAACACTCTTGATAAAAAGTACCAAAAAAATTCCACAACATAGTCAAAATTTTGTCTTATTTCTTTGAAAATCTCCAAAGTTTGTCTTTAGAAAGCTATTCCAATTGACATTACGGAATTTTTGGCAGTAAATCTACAAGTGTATTTTTAATATAGGATGCCCCTGTAAAATTCGCCACCATTGCTAAAAATTGACATAAATATTTTATATAGTCAAAAATTAGATTTTTTTTTGGAAATCTTTAAAGTACTTCTTTGGAGAGCTACGGTATTTGACATTAAATAATTTTGACTGTAAATATATTTTTGTTTTTTTTTTTTATTATTATTAAATACTCTTGTAGAAGTCGACAAAATTGTCAAAAAGTTTTACATAATCAATTTTTTTTTGGATTTTTTTTTACAATTGACATTAACCAATTTTGACAGTAAATCTACATTTTTTTTTCTATTAAATGCTTCTGTAGAATTTGACACTCTTGACAAATTGTCAAAAAGTTTTACATAATCAAAATTTCGATTTTTTGTTTAGAAATCTTCAAGTTTTTTTTTAAACCTCTGATATTTGACATGAAACAATTTTTGCCAGTAAATCTACAATTGTATTTTTATTATTGGATGCCCTTGTAAAATTCGCCACTATTGCTAAAAAAGGTCAAAAACATTTTATATAGAAATTGCAGTGTAAACGAGTCTTTTATAAAGCTATTTTTAGCCTAAAATTTAATTTTTAATTAAATGAGTGGGAATTACACAGAAATTATTTTGAATTTTAATACGCAATATAAGCTTTATAAATTTTTCACTTTTAGTAACTATTTTTTTGGTAGTTTTATTCATGACTTTATTGTTTAATGGTTACAATAAAAAACATTAATTAAATAAAATTTTATTAGCAAATATAAAAATTTATGTTAGCTATTGCTACTCCAAATAAAATATCTCCACCCCCAAAGTAATTAACCCCTCAATGCAGTCCCATCGATCGCCTCCACACATCTAACTTTTGACGAATTTGAAACCCCCGAGTCCTGTACGATATCAAAGCGATGTGTAAACAAAATTTCTCATTAGATACAGACTCTAATGTCAATATTGGTGGTAAATGATCGCACCCTCTCGACTTTTTATAAACTAAACCAAGTAAATCGCTACATAGACAACCAACAATACAGCCCCCCATCGATTTTATACCATTTACTTGAAATGCACCGGATTTAATGACGAGATTAATGCAGATTAAATCAGACTTTCAGGATCTAATTACGTGTTGACATTAAACAATAGTTTAGCGCAAGCGCCCCTTTTAGCAACCCTTTAAGTCGTTTTATTAATTTGTTTGGTTCCAAGGAGACGATCATGGATATTTGGATTTGAATAGAATGATCAATTTTTTTATAGACGAGTTAGGGAGGAAAGAGAAAAAGTGGGGGTGGAGAAGGTGGAGGCGGTGCCGCCCACGGCTCGGAATTACTTACGCCCTGAAATGTTGCGGAATTGCGCGAGTTTTCATATGCGAAGTTATTACTGGGCTCCTAGAAGGTTAATTGAATTTATATTCACAGAGAAACAAGTTGTCAAAAATTCCGGAATTTAAAAAAAGTCTCCTTCGCTGTTTCTCTACGTGTTAGATGTTAACGATATTTGACCCAATTTTCAAATCGAAAAATCAGGGAAAATCTCCAAGCACCACTATTTTTTTGTAGATAATCTGTTTGATTACAATAGCAATCCCTCGTGCTTCGGTCCGGGTTCCGGTCTGGTGCCCCCTCAATCCGCACCCCAGCTAAGCGGCGCTTAAGTTGAGGTGTAACGGTGTGGAAATTATCACCCGTGATAAGTCACCGAATGACTTCATCATCTCCGGCTAATAAACATTATCCCGGAGTTTGCCGCTGTGTCCGAGACAAAAGAGTGCATTTTTATCGTTCAAGAGTTAATCGGGAAGCTCGAGTATTCACGAACGGGAGGGGGTGTCAAGCGAACTCATCACTTTCCAGTGATTTTCAAATAAATGAGCTTTTAGCCCGAAAGAGGGAACGGTAATTTTATTCTCTCGTTGAAGAACTTCTTACACTCGTTAAGATTTTTATGAAATCGGGGGAAGGATGGTGGAAGTGGGTAATTTTGCGAGAAAAATTTTGGTTTTTGTTATTGTTGTCGAGGATTTTAGCTCTTAAAAAGATGAGCACTTTGCCTGTTTTTGTGTAAGAAAAATCTCTTCAGAGAAGATTTATGTCAAACATTGTTGTTAGTTAATTTACAATATTCGGATGACTGTGTGAAACTCGCCACTTTTGATAAAAATTGACAAAAAAATTCATATACTTAGTCAAAATTTCGATTTTTTTTCGAGTCAGTCTTCCTTAGAAAACTGTAGCATTTAACATGACACAATTTTTTCCAGTGAACTTACAAAAGTTTTTATTATTAGTTGTCTGTAGAATTCAACACTTTTCATAAAAGTTGTCCAAAAAATTTCGCATAGTCTTTTCGATTTTATTTTTAGAAATCTTCAAAATTTGTTGTTGGGAAGCTATAGCATTTGACATTAAACAAGCTTTGATAGTAAATTTAGAATTGTTTTTTATTATTTGGTTCTCATGTAGAACTCCACACTCTTGATAAAAAGTAACAAAAAAGTTACGTCAAAATTCCGATTTTTTTCTATGGAAATCTTCAAATTCTGGTTTAAGAAAGCTTTAGAATTTGACAATAAACAATTTTTAGTAGTTGATTTACAGATACTTGTTATTATTAGACGCCTGTGTAGATTTCCACCTTGTTGATAAAAATTGTCAATAAAATTTCATGTAGACAAAATTTCGATTTTTTCTGTAATAGCTTTCAAATTCTGCTTTTAGAAAACTTTACCATTAGACATTTAACATTTTTTGCTAGCTAATTTACAATTGCTTTTTATTATTGGATGCTCCTATCGAACCCAACACTCTTGATAAAAATGGTCATAAAGTTCCACACACTTAGTCAAAATTTCGATTTTTCTGTGGAAATCTTCAGTCTGTTTTTTGGAAGCTGTAGCATTTAACATTAAACAGTTTTTACAAGTAAATCTACAATTGTTTTTTATTATTATCGTCTTGTAGAACCCTACACCCTTAATAAAAATTTTCAAAAAAATTACACATTATTAAATTTTAATTTTTTCTATGGAAATCTTCAAAGTCTGGTTTAAGAAAAATGTAACATTTGACAATGAACAATTTTTGGCGGTAGATCTACAGTTGTTTTTTGTTATTGGATACCCTTGTAGAACTTGACACTCTTAAAAAATGGTCAAATAAATTCCACATAGTCAAAATTTTGATTAGTTTTCTGGACATTTTCAGACTGTTTTTAATGATAAAATTGTCAAATGAATTTTATGCAGTCAAAATTTCAATTTTTTTGGAAATCTTCAGTTCTTTTTTTAGAAAACTGTAGCAATTGATATTAAACAATTTTGACAGGAAATCTACAATTTTTTTTATCTATTAAGTGCCCCTGTAGAATTTGACACTCTTGACCAGATTTTCAAAAAGTTTTACATGATCAAAATTTATATTTTTTGCTTGGAAATCTTCAAAGATCTTTTTTAGAAAGCTCAGCTACTTGACATGAAACATTTTTTGGCAGTAAATCGGTTTTTTATTATTGAATGTCTCTGTAAAAGCCAACACTCTGCATAAAAAGTACCAAAAAATTTCGCATAGTCAAAATTTTGTCTTACTTCTTTGAAAATCTCCAAAGTTTGTTTTTAAAAAGCTGTGACAATTGACATTACACAGATTGTGCCAGTAAATCAACAACTGTATTTTTTTCTATTGGATGCTCCTGTAAAAGTGGCCACCATTGCTAAAAACTGTCAAAATTTTTTATATATTCAAAATTCGATTTTTTTTTTAGAAACATTTAAAGTTCTTTTTTAGAAAGCTTTGGTATTGACAGTAAATCTACAATTGTTTTTTTATTAATGAATGCCTCTGTAGAACTCTAACACTTTTGATAAAAAGCGACAAAAAATTTCACATAGTCAAAATTTTGACTTTTTTCTTTAAAAATCTCCAAAGTTTGTTCTTAGAAAACTGTGGCAATGGACATTACACAATTTTCTCTAGTTAATCAACAATTGTTTTTTTATTATTAGATGACTCCGAAAAATTTGTCATTATTGCTAAAACCTGGCAAAAATTCGATTTTTTATTTAAAAATTCTCAAAGTTCTTGTTTAGAAAGCTGTGGCATTTTATATAAAACAATTTTCGCTAATAATTCTACAATTGTATTTAATTATTAGATATTAGATAAAAGTGTCAAAAAAAATTCACTTAATCAAAGTGAGAATTTTTTTTGGAAATAAGTAGCAGATAAATTTGGAACACTTATATATATCTAAAGTGGGACAAATACTCGTATTTGCTATTTTTCTCCTGACTGTAACCTCAGAAGTAGAATTTTTCCTTTTAAGTGAAGTTTTCTTTAAAAATATTAAACGGATAACGCCAAAGTTTCTCTTTCAGTTTTCCAATGTTTCAGCTCTTTTTCCCCCAGGTTCACCTCCGTTGCCAGGACTTCAGATTTAATTCCGAGCGTGCAGTCAAGCGTAAGTAAACTGTTTCGATTGACGTCTAGATTTAATTTCTCAAAATTTGTGAAACTATGACTACAGACCTCCTCCCTGTATCTACCCACGCATTTCTTTTATTGTTACAATGGAAATTTGTTGACCGTCGTTAAATAGGTCGAGGTTCACTGTAAAACGATGGTATTGATCTATCCCTAGGGAGTTTGCCCAAGTCTCCCGTCTTCTCTCTCTCTGTTTGTCCATTGCCTAAACAGTTCATTTCTAAACAAAGTGAATATGGAAAATAGCCGTTGCATTTTTGCGAGGGTTATTTTCAAACAAGATTTGTTTTAATTACCTCGAACTATGCGTAGGAACGACGTCGCTATCAATTTAATTAGGTTTATTAAATACGAAAAATCGCGTGGGAGTCAAAGAATTTGACACAGAAGAAAGGAAATTTTATTGACGTGATCAAGGTGGTTTGACTTCATAAATCATTTTTATTATAATTCATTTGTGAACCGACGGTGGAAAGAGAAATTCCATTTCACGCATTTGCGTTTTGAAATGGATGTGCTCGCATCAGTTCACAAAATCAATATTTACTAATTCATACAAATATTTATTGTTGCGTTTTCATTTTGCTAATTTTACTCTTCGACAGACAGGTTGGAATGTAGGTTGGAGTTGTATTTTTTTCAGGAAACTCAATTAGGATCTGAAATGAGCATAAAATGGATTGAATAGTTCTAATAATAACTTTAATCATGTTGAAGAAAAGGCAGACTCAACAAAATTATTAAAATATTGTGAATTTCGATAAGTAAGTCATGTTATAACTAACATGTGACTTGTTCTAAATGGACCTTAAATTCAAAATCTAGAAATAATTCTAATTCTAATTCTAATTCAAAGCTAGAAATAATTTGAAATAGTTAACTTGGAAATGCAGACTTGGTCAATTTTCTAGTAAATTGTTCTAAGCAGAAATATAGTGAAATAAAATGAATATTTTTTTTAGTGATTAAAATTTAACAAATTGTTAAATGTCCACATGTATCTATTTCAAAGAATGATGACGTTAACCTTAGTATCCTTATATTATAAAAAAGTGGCACAATGATGTGTATATAATGTTTTAATTTCTCTTTTTACCATAAATTAAAAAAAGCAAGCCAGTCATTTTTAAACAATGCACATACAAAGTCTGACTAATCATTATTGATTTCTGTTTACCTTGTCGTATAAATAGTTTAGTGGAATAGATGATAGAAAGCTTAATGTGAATGTGGGAACGTCAAAAATTTGGGAATAGTTTTAATTTAAAAGGTTTATTTTTTCACATTCTTCTTGTTCTAGAACAAGTGCTTAATCATCTTTTATAAAAAACCATCGTCTATAATTATATTACTAATGCCTTTATTTTTGGTTTAGATAGATTTAAGCTAAATTTATTACTTTGTATATTTGTTGTTGTTGTTGTTTATAGTTTATAAAACCGACAAATTAAATGCTCGGTATTGTATTTCAACGTCAGGTTTTTTTGTTACATATTTAATATTTAATAATTACACAGTAAAATAATAATTGTTTAGTAAAAATTATAAATGTACAGTAAAAACAATGCACGCTCGGTTGTTATAATATAAATAGATGTTCAGTAAAAAAATTAAAGGTCAGTGTGATAATAAATGCCGAGTTAAAAAAAATGTCATAGAAAATAGGCGCTTAACACAAATGATTGATGAGTAGTTAAATGATCGCCCTAAACTACATGACTGAAGATTTCATTTTTTTATTTTACTTTTTATTTCATTTGTCAAGGTGAAAGTTAACCACCTAGTGTACTTGCTGCGTACAAATTTAAATCTTGGGGCCGGTAATTTTGTCTTGTTTATTATTTTTACGTGTAAATTGGCATTAAATATGTACTGTAAAAATACGATTTTTTTATTAGACTTCGCAAAATATAATATTTTATCGATAATACCAATCGATACTGATTACTGAACGCTTTACTACTTTTTATAAACAATCTGTAAACTCTACATAATATGGACAATTTTATTCACAAACTTCTGAAACGTTTGCTACAAACAATGAAATAAGAAAAAGCTGGAAAACCGGAAACTACCGCATATTCAAAAATTCTAAAAATTTTAAAACCAGCAAACAATGCAAAAAAATTAGAATTTAGAATTATTTTTTTTGGATTTGAAATTAAGAAAGAACTTCTAGAATTCAATTTAAATTTAAAAAGTTACTGCAATTTTTTTTTTTAGAATTATGTCACAATGATGTTTTAATACAAATCCATGTTATTCTAAAAAACCATTACAGGATATATTTCGCAATTTCGCTGAAATCAAGCAAAATACATTTGGTATCTATCGATTTGTTCAATTACCATCAAAAACTAAATAGTTATTAAAAAAAAAGTTAACAAATTTTGGTAAAAATTCGATTTTGTTTATATTTCGTTCTCTCATTCTTCCAAATAACCAATAATAATAAAATAATGTCGAGTCGAGAGCGATTTATAAGCTTACTCTAAGCATTTCTGACATATTTTGAAGATTTAGAAGAAACTATGACACCATGTTTTAAGCAAAACTCACCATATGATTATTAACGAAATTGTTAATATAAAGAAAATTTTCGAAAAAAAATGCACAACTAAAGAGCAAAAGAAACAACAAAACACACTAGTCTAATGCGAAAAAATCAAAAACCATCTTTTGCAACTCTTTTCGTAAATGCCGGTGCTAACATTACCATCTTGAAATGTCACGGCGGATCGTTATCTATAGAAGTTGCGAAATGAATCACTAAATACGCAGATTGATAGTAATATGAAATAAAACTTTGAATTCCTTTAAATCCAAGATAGTTCAAAATCACAACGAAAATATTACTTTTAAAATACATTTATCGAGTCAAAAATGCTAATTCAGGTAATGTTAGTAATCTTCCAAATTTCATCTGAAACAACAATACCAATGACATAACTCTTAATATTATGACAGTAATGTGGGATAACAACATTTTAAAGTTCTTATTCATTATTAATAAAGAATAACAAACAAATGTTTGTGTAGAGAAAGTATAACATTTAACACGTTATTTAATGGTAATTTCGAACTTATAAAACCCTCCCACTCCTACAAAAAAGCTACATTCCAAACTCGTTACAGAATTTTATTAATTCCTCAGATTTCGTATTCTCAAACTGATAACATCTAAATTTGTTTCTAAAACAATTCTAATTTCTGAATACTTCATTATATTTTAAACGCTTAAAATCAGTTTTAGGTGTCTAGTTATTTAATTCAAAACCGCTATATCAATATTTAAATTTTTTGATTCCTAAATGTCAATTTTCTCTCATTAAAAAAATAAATATGTTTCAGGTTTATTTCTTGGTTCATATTTTTTCTTTATTCTACTTTATTATTTGCTTTATTCTAGTTATTGACGTTGAGGCTCTCTGTATCTTTTATTACCTCGTTGTTACATGTTGTCTTTTTTTTTTACCTCCTGTTGTGCTCAGTGTTATTTTAGATTATGACATTTTGTGCATATATCTATCTTAGCTCTTTCAACTCTTTGTTTGCTCTCCTTATCCATTAGTTATTTTCACATTTTTCCACATTTTTTCGTGGTAATTATTTTTCTAATACCATCAACACCTTATTGCTACCAAAATCTTAGAATCATGTAACATCTTATTACAATTTTATACCTTCTTATTTTATTCCTGCTTACATGTTTTTGTTTCTAAACAGCCCATTAAGCGCATATACACGTCAATTTCCTCGCATGATTCTATTATGTATCTCCCCTTTGATATTTGATCGGTTTGTGATTACGAAGCCTAAGTATTCAAATTTTTCTATCTTTTCAAATTGTGTTGACATTGTTAGGTATTGTTTTTGCACGAATTTCGTCTCCGCCTATTCCACGGACTTTGTTCTTGATTCATTTATATGCAGTTCTTTAGTTCTTGCTTTTCCTCGAGTTTCTTTAATTGATGGTATTTCACTCAAATATTATTTTTTATTTTTTGTTCTTGTAGGGGTTGGGTGGAGGTTAGTATCCTCCAAATACGAAAATTCAAAATACAAAAATAAAACTATAATCAGTTATAAATTTGCTTAAATTCTATGCCCTAATTGGAAGTGACTACAGTTCTGTATTTTTGGAACAACGAAAAAAAAACCCACGTAAGCTATCAAAACACTTCAAAAATACAGAACCGAAATTAGAAATTCGAACAAAACGGATTTGTAACATTTTCAATTTTGGTAGTCTGTTTACCAAATGTGCAACCAAGACAAAGGCAAATTGAAACCGATTTTTAAAATTTTCTAATCGATTTAAGATAAAAAAAGTGAATCAAGTTTAAAACACACATTACGATTTTTTTTTCACAACAATTGTTGTTTTACGCTGCAAACATTTGGAACAACATTAATTAAACATGCCCAACTGAATTTCCATCAACGGATATGGATGGACAGAAATGGACAGAGAATGAGTTCTAGGGCGAATAATTTCCAGCATCGAAGCTGACCAGAATCACAATATTATTTGCTAGTAATTTGTTGCGTCACAGAAGAGAACTAATGTGATGCAGGTTTTGAAAAAAATAACAGCAAAACGAAAAAGAGTTAAGTTCGAAAGATATAATTCGTATTCTTGTAAGCCATTAATATTTCTTAGTTCTATGTAAGATTTTTTTTTGTACTTTTCTATTCGAAAATTTTATTACACCTATTTAAATTATCAATTTTTACTTAACTAAACATCCTCAGCAAACTTTTTGCTATAACTGGCAAAAAAAGATACTAAGTTTAGAAAATTTTAATAAGATGAATTTTTAATAAAAAGCTTCTGATTTATTTAAATAGACAGTTTTTAAGAAAAAGAAAAACTGTTTTTTCGAGTTTGCGGCTTTTGCGAGTTTGCGACATTCTCAAATTACTTTTTGTCACCTAAACACAGCTTATATTGTAATATTGGACATTGGCTAATAGTAGTTGCAAAATACCACAACATTTTTTACAAAAAACGCCACAAATTTTTCACAATTTTTAAATTTGTCATACAACATTTTTGCTTTTTGACAAATCTATTTTTGTCTTAATTGGAGTACATATTTTATTAAAAAAAATTGGCGAGTCACTCTAAATTGGCCACCAACGCAATGGTTTTAATTTTTTTCTCATTAAGATAGGATTTGCATATAATTTTTAGATAAGAACGACTCGTTAGTGCCCGGACTATAATCTAATCCAAAAATTTTTTCTTAGATTCTTTGATTTATTTCAATGGCGAAACTTTGTTCTATTTATTTCTTATTAATTATTTTCTCAGATTCTGTAACTTTTGTAGAATTTCCAAATTGCATTGTTTGTCCTTTTAATTTTAGCATTTTTTTAAGAGCCTTTTAATGCTTTGGATTTTGTGTTCGTCAATTTGTTTAAATTTTCTCTATTATTCATCGGTATTGTGTAATAAATTTACCTTATAGAGCATTTTAAAATTCCAAAAAACTGTACCTGAATGAGTTGGAGTTGGAGAAAAATTTAAAATTTCGGCACATTTCAAGAGCTGTAGGAATCTTAACATCTAGAAATTAGTTAAATTTCCGAAATTCTAAAGATTTTGAAGAATATCAAGAAGTTTAGTATTTTCAATAAAATAGTGCGTTGAAAAACCAGCATCTCAAATTTCTTAAAATTTCTGAAAATTCCTAAAGTTAGCCTTTTGAATAACGTAGAAAATAAAACTAAAATTATAATTGTAGAAAAATTATAGCATTAAGCAATCTAGAAATTTTAGAAAATAGAAAAATTTTAAAAATTATAAGATTTTGAAAAAATTTAAAGACTTCAAAGCCTGCTCAATAAGTTGATCAGTTTAAAAAAAATATATCGTAGAAATAATTAAAGAAATCTAAGAATAACAGCATGTTTATAAACCTTAAAATCTCTGAAAATTCTAAGAGTTTTAGTATCCGATATTAGCTATCTCAATGATCTAGAAAGTTGAATACATTTTTACGAATTTAAAAATTTTGAAAAAAATCTGAGGAGCTCAAAGTCCGATCATTAAAATAGTCAGTGTTAAAAAATATAATATACAGTTATATATCAATGAGACATATTTTTGAAAAGTTGTAGCAATTTGATAATATTTAAAATTTTAAATTAGAACATCAAAACATAAATTTGTAGAAAAAAAAACAAATTTTGAAAATTCTAGAATCTGAATTTGGAAAAAATTAATTATAGAGAACTCAGCAAACTGTGGGATATGTGAAAATTTTAAAATATTGGTGAAAATTTGAAGGGTTTTATAAACATTAGCTCTTTAAATAATCTTGAAAACAAAAAAGAAATGCAAGAATCTAAAAAATCGAAAGAGTAAATCTGAGAATTGAAAAATCTTTGTTGATTTTATTTATCTACAAAATAGTTTGAAGTAGAAACTAGCTTCAGAGCTTTATATCTACTAAACAGTATTTTGAAATCAAAAATTTTTAAAATTCATTTATTTTATATAAATTTTTTTCAAGACTTAGTAAAAGTTAAACATTTTAGTGCCTACTAATGAAATAAACACATAAGAGTTTGGTATTGATTACTGTTATAGAAAACTTTTGCAAGTGTTAAATGAATATAAAAAATAAAAAAAAGAATAGAAAAGAAAAAATATACAAAAAAAGGACAAAGTTGCTAATTTTTTGAAACATTATTAGTAACCTAATAATGATAAATTTTGTCTGCAAGTTTACAACCATACTAAAATAGACTTAAAAATATAAAAAGACGTAGATTTGTCTTCATTTTATAAAAATATTGATACGATTGAAAAAATGTAATATAATGATTTTTATTAAAGCAGAAACTCATTTGGTCACGGTTGAAACATTGAAAGCGAATAAAACACGACGATTTAGTTTTAAATTTAGAAGTAAATTTAGTCAAACACTATTTTTTGGCAAACCTTGGTTATTAAAATTTCATTTTTAAATAAAAATGACAGTTAGTTAAACAATTACTCTTAATAACAAGTGACAACATTTTCAAATTCTGCACTATAAAAAAAAAAACTAAAAATAACTTCCGTGTTATAATTCCGCATTTCCTTCTCGTTCCTCCCCCTCCTATTCTAATAGTTGTAAGTAGTCAGCAAAATCAGTTAATAAGATCTTGAAAACAATCGTTCGTGATTTCCAAAATGGCCGACAATATACCGAAACTGCAATTTTTTAAACTGTCGTGATTGAAACAATGTGTAATCTGGCGGTAAGTCCCGCCCCCGAGCTTTGGTTGGCGGCTCGATTTCGGGGCATACAGTAACGGATAGACGTCAGAGCTGATACTGTGGCAGGGCTCCAATGGCAAGGGCGGCGTGGAGACGGCGCCAAAAGGTCTTCCCGGAACACTCCGGGGACCACACGTACCCCGGACCTGACGTCGTTTGCCTGATGCTGCTACATTCTGTGGTAAGTACACGATTATTTTTATTTCTTTTTTTACATATTCGATTTTTTTCGTTTTCTATAGATGGTGGCCGACAAACATGGACACGTTGTTCTGAGTGTTTAGTGAGCGCAGTTTTGCGGGTTTATGCCTGAAATTGGAGCCTTTGGGAGATTCGCACCCAGAAAAAGCGACGACATGGGGGGAGGGTGGTAAGTTTTATATCATATTTGTTAAAAATTGAACTATTTATACGAATATTTCTCAGTAAATTACGTAAATTTTATTTTATTTTAATCAGTAAAATTTTACAAATGTTTTTATCAAAAAATTACATAATTTTTTATCGTAAATAAATTTAATTTTTATAAGGAATTGCGTTGTGATCGAGTGTATCATTTTCAGAATTTTTATACTCTAAACATGACAAAATATTTTTTTTTAAATTAAATATTAAACTTGCAGACTAGAAATTGGTGACGTTTGCTTTTAAAACAGGAAAAATATTTGTAAAGTAAACTGGAAATATTAGGAATTAACAAAATTAATTGTTTATTAGTTCAAAAGACTTGTCTTAAGTGTCAAGCAGAAAAACTTAACTTTGTACTAAAACGTGAGAAAAATAGCGTATTAAATCTACCAAGAAAAAAAGTCTGCTAACTGAAACAAAACTGACAAAAGTAATTCGAGCACAATATTGTTTAATTTATTTCCTGTTTAAACGAAAATTAATAGTAATAAATATCTGCACGTTTTGTTTTTATCCGGAAATGAAAAATTTACGGAGTTGAGAGTAATATTTTTGAAGCAAAATTTAGTTTAATGTAACGTAAGTAAAAAGTTTTTCATTAGTATTTTAGGTCGATGTCATTTTTTTAAATTCCTCGGAGGCAATTAGGTCAATAAAAAAAAACTCTATGTAATTAAAAATAAAAAAAAAATAATTAAAAAAAATGGTATTTAATTAAAATAAAAATTGGAAGCTTTGAAAGTAAAAATACTAAGCACACTTTGTAGATTCGTTAAGAAAGTTTTTTAATTCTTCAATAACAATTTTTTTGCGCGTTTTAAATCCATTGGAGTTTTCATGAAAACTTTGTGTTAATAGCATAAATTAATTAACTTTATTAGCTCAAATGTAAACGAAGAGTTGAATAAGATTTAAAAAACATTCGTTAAAGCTTCAGTTCAATAACTTTTCAATTTTTGTTGCAACTGTCCGGAATATGTGCAAATATTTACATGCAGTATTAAACAAGCAAAAAAAAACATTTAAGAAGTTCTTCGGTACTTAAAATGATACGAGCCAATTACTTACTGAGTACTAAAAACGACGTGAAAGTTGAGCATTGAAAATAACAGTTAAACCAGATAGAACTACCGTTTTTAAAATTTGATACAATTATTTAAAATAATCATCGCGAATCCGAAAAATTTCGATGGGGAAACAAGTTGACGGTTTCAAATGTTGGGAAAGCTTGAAAGGGCGCCTGCCACTGGTTGAATTTCCAACTTGTTAATGACAACAAGCTGCCCCAGCTGCAATCAAATAAAATCAGGAAAAAAGCTCCCAAAACTGTGATGAATTTTAAGCAGGCGAGAGTATATCGCTGCAGAACGATCACAGGGAATTGTAGCGTTTATGTTGAAAGCTCATCCTCTTTACTGTTCACTGGCTTCGCCTGATAGGAGCTTTAATCCTGGATTTATGTTATTTCCAGATTTCTTCACCCTATTCTGCGATTTGATTGCCAACAAAGAGATTTAACTTTGTTTCGTTTCGTGCCGATTGTTTCTTCATTTCAATTTTCTCAAGTAATGAAAAACGATAGACAACATAAATCAATGTGTTCATAAAAATAAGTGAGGTGGTTGCGGTTACGGCGAATATAAAGTGAGATTGGGGAGAAGTGAGACTGTTAGGGGCTAAACGAGGACATATAAGGAAGATAAAGTACTAGAAAATAAAATACGAGAATGACAAAATGCTTTTTTTGATATATCGCGGTTTTATGGATTTCCTGTTTTCGGGGGGTTTCTAATTGTTATCGACGAGAAAAAAACTCTAGTTGTTGAAAAACTTCGCGTTCGCTGTGTAAATAAATTCCCAGGAAATGAATTAGCATTTAGATTAAGTCCACTTTAAAATCGTGATGGCTGAGACAAATGGTCGCATACATTGGAGGTAAATCGCGGAACATTTAGTTAATTGAAACGTCTGGGGGCCGAACTGAACACTAGAACAATTACACTGAGTGTTAACAGATGATAATGTATTCATTTCTCCCCTTTTCTGGGTGCATTATACCATACCCTGTGCAGTTTCAACTTTAGTCTCTCCCAACGACTAATCGATATTCAAATTTGAACGTGTCCGATATGGGCAACGATTGAAATTTCATCATGAATGCCATTCAATCATAATTTTGTTGGCAAACAGAACGAACAGCGGCAACAGAACGAGACATTATAGAAAAGAGCATGCTACGTCAATGTCAATATCTAGTCTGTGTTCAACATTAAACTCAAAAATTCCTTGAATTATTTTTCGAAAACTTGGTTAGAGAAAGATGAGATAAAAGTTTAGTCGAACTAGACAAGGAAGTAAAAATTTTTTTAATCATCGACTAGCTAATCGGAATTTAACGGGTAATTTAAAGTAGTAGAATTTATGACTGTGATTAGAACATACAATCTACATCTTCAAAACAAAATCTACATTTTTAGTGACATAAATCGACTACCTACATCATCCGGGAAGCAGAATTTTTTTTTTGGCAATTTTCTGAACTATCAGCAATTAAAAAAACGTAACAAAATTTCCCAGCTGTTTCCTGCGAGCAAAGGAAACGAGTTTCCCAGCAACATTCTCTCTTCACGTAATTTTTTTTTACTGCACGGCATGATTTTTGAAATTTGAGTGCTAGGTGTACCTATTACCCGACTGAAAATGTTTTCGTTTAAATTTTTTTTTAATCAAAAAATTATTGGATTTTTACAATCTTTGAAAATTAAGCATAATTTTTTGTGTTTCCACAGATTTTAGATTTTGGGCTCTAAACAGATTTTCCAAAAAAAATGAGATACCTATGTAAATTGAAGAAATCAAATATTTTAGATTAATTTTTAGATCGCAAAATGTGGAGGCAATATTTTAGAATTTTTGAAGCTTTTTATTCGTTTTTGTGTCGGTATCAAATATTCTGTTTTACTTGCGCGTTTTTTTTAATTTAAAACGTTTAAAGTTTTTTCAATTTTATACATTTTTGTAAATTTATTTAATTTTTATAAATTTTTGAAATGCGTTAAATTAAAAAATATATCTACTTGACCATTCAACGACAAATTTGCATTTTGAAGATCAAATGTCATTTATAATATTCCGTCCTAAAAAAACGAATTCTTTTGGATAAAATTCAAATTATTTAGTTATTTGATTTGATACAAAAATTTTCGTGTTAAGGCTCAATAGAATTTTTGGTATTAATAGTTTTCAACTCTGTCCATAGTTTAGTTTTTGAATTAGAGAATTTTTTAAATTTTTATGTTTTTGAATATTTCGAATATTTTGTAATTTTGCAGTAAATTTTTTTAACCTATTTATTGTGAACAAAATTGAAAACTACCCCGGTATTTTAATAGAGCTGAAAAATAAGAAAAAAATTGTGAAAAATATTTTACCCTTTACTAATGTTACATTTCAAAAATGCGTTTTTAAAAAATAATAAAACAGCTTTAAATATGAGAAATCTAGAAACTTGAAGTTACACTTTTAATATAAATATAGAATTCAGAATTTTTAACAAAATTAGAATTTGCTGCGAAAATTTTCCAAATTTTTGTCCACATACCACTGATATAATAATTTTAGATATGTCAATAAAATTATTGTTCTTGATAATTTCAGTTTCGAGCGTTTTCAAGAAACTGCTAAAATACTAGTATGCCACTGAACCGCGAATTTTCCAACACTTCTATTTGTGAACATACAAATTCAAGTCGTCAGTTTTTGACCAACATTAATATCAAAAAAGTAATAGTTAAATTAATAATAATAACTAAAAAAAATTAAAAATATGTGAAAGTACAGCATTTTTTCATTAAATATTTAAATCGTGGTTTCAATTTTTAACGTGTTCATAACAAAATTTAAAAGTATAATATTTCTGTTAAAACGTAAAAAAAATTTTTAAAAAAATGGATTAAAATTAAAAATGAGTTAACTCATTTATGTGGAAACGAATTTTTTCTAACGATCTACTTACCCTATGTGAATTTTTTTTTTTTTTTTAAAACAAAAGTGTTTAAATTTTTTTTGAAGCAAAAATATTTTTATTTCACAGAAGCATTTTCGTTGCGTTGCCTACAAAAAATTGACTTGATTTAATTCGGTTTGGTTTTCATATTTAACAAATTAAATATCCAATAAAAAGTCTTTAAAAATTAGTAAAAAAACAGATTTATATTTCGAGATTAAAATAAGTTTTGTTTCGTTCGGTGAAATTCCCTATCGCTCGTATGCAAACTTCTTCCTCACGAAAATAAAACTCATTTTCAGCCCTTGCTGTAAAATAACCTATTTTTAAAACTTTTAAAAAAAGGCGGTTGGTAGCTGTATTTTCTGCAAACATTGACAGAATATAGAATTAACAATTCATTGTAAATTTTACTCTTCAAGAAAAGAAATGATACTTTTCTAATTTAACTCTAAAACTGTATTTTTTGACTACAAAAGAAAACATAATAAAGAAAGACAAAATTGCTTCTAGCAAAATTTCTTGTTCTGCAAACATATTCGGAATGCAGTGAGCATAACAATAAATAGATTTAGTGATAATGTGTCATTTTTAGAACTAGTTTTTAAATCGTGGTCATGAGTTCTCGTTTAATAATTCACAAACAATTCCTGTCCCCTTTTTCGGCCGTTTCCGTCGAGGGAAACGTCCATTAGTTTGTCGCACAATCTCTTAATCAGACCATTAGCGTGGATCTGCTTCGGTAAGCAGTCCCGCGAAAGCCTATTATGATATTATACATCCCTTTCTTGTCAACAGTCAGCCGCATCAAACAGCTCTTGTCCCGAATTTTTTTTTCAAAAAATTCAAAACTTTCGTCCGTTCATTTTTCTCGACGAAGTTTGATTCTTGACACGTTCGCTCCTAGAGACGCTAATACGCGGTTCATTGAGTAATTTGGTCACGTGACGCATTCTTTCACCCTCTCCTCTACAACTCCACTTACAGCCCTACAATGTTATTATGTATTAGAGCTAGTAAGTGGGGATGAACGTGATACTAAAAATGCCATCAGTTTGGTGGAAATTCGAGACACGATCAACGTTTTAAACCGATCGCCACAATTTCTTTAATCGTAGGGGTTGCGTTACGCACTGTTTTCCGGATGGTAAACTCGGATTACTCCGGTGGGAGCACCGGTTGATTCCAAGACGTCGATGTCGTCTTTGTAATTTCTTACACCCTAAATGAAATCGAATTAGCCGCTATAAAACCGATAATTCGAGAAATAAGCTCCAACGTGCCTTCCAAGCCAAGCTCTCTTTTATTAAATTTCCATCTCTGTGGGGTAAATTACAAAAAAGGTGCAGACAGTCGAAATATCGCGACAATGTAAAAATTTGTTCTCAAACCACGTTTTATATTTCGCTTTAATAATGTTACAAGAAAGTTTGTGAAGTTCCGAGCTCGTTAAAGGGATTTGTGAAATGAATAACATAATAGGGTGTATCTCGGTCTTGCAGACAGAAAAAAAAGTTCACTCGTTTCTAAATCTGACCATATTTCATGATCTAGAAAAGTTATTATTCAAAAGCGTGATGCATCTTTTACGGTCGTCCTTTCCTGCTCGGAGCTCAGACTTTGAAACACGATAGCGGCAGGAATGCTTTGTAGGAATTAATTACGTAGCAGGAAGGCATCAATAGACAGGACGAATATCACATTCAGTTACCGCCATTCACTGAGGTAATGAAGTCTGTAAAGTCTGGTAATTATTACAAAAATACGGGAATAATAAGGATAACTAAGGATAATGGCTCAAAAGAGTACTTGATACGGCTTTGAAGTTCTGATTTTAGGGAACGTTTAATTGAAAAATGGTTTAGTTTGCTGTTTCATGTACCTTTTCTTGGTGCATTGGAGCCATATTATAAATAAAACTAATTATGTTACTGTTTAAAAAAGATTTTGTTAAAAGTTTAGTAGTTAAAATATTAGAAAAACAAAAACATGTAAAAAAAATTAAATATAGAAAAAGTACACGATAACATTAAAACATTTTTGAACATTGTTTTTTACTAATAATTTAATAATTTAAAAAAAATGAATAGAAGTTTTCACAGTTTAATAATTTTAGGAGAATTTCTAGATGTTTACGAAAACATTTTAAATGTACAGAATGCGCTAACATTTGGCGTACAAATCTATTTAATTATTAATACGATATAATATAAATACGATTTTTTTTACATATAAAAGCAATGGAGCGCTACAAACTGAGCCCGACACATTTCCTTTATTGTTGGAAAAAATTCTTTTTTTAAAAAATTTAAAGCAATAAAATGGAGACTAACCTGATCTATCTTTTTTTTTTATAACGAAAAGCATAACAATAAAATTAAAACATAAATGATAACACGTGGTGTCGAGAAGTTAATTTACGTGTCATTTTCCAGTAAAATTTATGGTATTGACTGGTAAACCACAAGCTACTCTTAAAGTGATTTAAAAACCTAATATTTCTACCCTTATTTCCAGGGTCGGCATTAAAACTTTTTTTTCAGGTAGTAGTAGTTATAAACGATCAACACTAAGAAAAGTTTGCATGCCGACCCTGGATATTGGCTACAATTTAAAAGTTCAAAGCAAAAATTGTTGCACTTTACGGGCAGTTTATGATTTACCAGTCAATACCACAAATCTTATTAGAAGATGAAATATTAATTGATTTATCGGCAGCACATGTTATAATCCATGTTTCAATTTTATCAAAAAGTACAAGGTAAGTTAAGTTTGTATTCATTTTAGTGCTTTCGATTGTTGAAAAAAAAATTTTTTTCATATAATAATTCACATAGAAAAAATGCGTTTAGGCGAGTTTGTAGCGCCACATTGCTTCTACATGTTAAAAAAAATCGTATTTATAATTCAATAATTAAATAGATTTTTAGGCCGAGCCAAAAGTGTTGGCGCACCCTGTACTCGCCGAAAATCTTATTTTGATCAACGAAAAATTTGTTTTTGAAATTTTAAATTAGATAAAAAAAACGGCCGTTCAAGAAACTAAAGTTCAAAAATTCGATATCAATCTGCGGATCTAAAAATTTCAAAATCCATTTACTGAAGAAACTGAGTATAAATTCTGAAAATTTTTAATTTGAGAATTTTATCATATAGGATCTCAGAATTAGTCGTTTAAACATCTAGGACCTAAAACAATTTAACAGTTGCTCAAATATTTATTATTGCCGAATCACAGAATATCATAGTCTAGCATCTTAAAGTTTAAGGTTCAAAAATCCAGAGCCTAATAATTTTAAAATTAGATTAAGTAAAACTCTAAAAATTAAATATGTTAATACCACTAATAATTATAATTAATAAATTACGATAAAACTTAATAAAATTTATTCATTTTAAAGTTTGAAAGTCCAAGAAATGTATTTACTAAAACTGTAAATTTTAAAATTCGACTTTTAAGTTTAAGAATTAAATTAAATTTAATTTAAGGAATTTTAAGAAACTTTAATTAATTATTTTTAATATTAAAATCTGTTAATCTAAAATATTAGAATGGCTGATACTGAAATCCCCAGTTTAAGAATACAAACCGTAAAAAAATTGAAAATTAGATTTCATTTTTAAAATTATATCTGAATTTTTTTTGTACTAGTAAATCAGTTATCTAAAGCAATTTTTATTTAGAGCAGATTCTTGCACTTTCAACAAGCGGAAAACATGCTGAAATAATTAACATATGTTTAGATATATTTTTAAATTGTCAATTAGCAAATTTACATCTTTATAAAAAGTTCCTTTAAAATTTTACTACAGAATTTCAAACAAATTTTAAATTGTTTTTCTCGTTTTACGTTTTTCTTTGTTCATTTCTCAGTAAAGTACTAAAGAGTGAGTACGTGAATTTTATAACACATCTGCACTAAAAAATTTGATATTGCTACTTTGAAAGCAACTTTTGACTGAAATTTTGTTAAAAACGATCGCATATTTCCAATGTTCAAATTGTTAAACTTCTTCAATATTGAAGCAAAAAATAAAAAAAAACTAAAATTTTACCTTTTTATAATAGTTAATTTTTTAGAATACTCGATTTAGATTTAATTAAATTTTCTCCTACGTAACTTGTCTTTTTTGTTGATTTTAAATCTTGAAAAAATTTTGAGATTTTGCACTAGTTTTTTATAATTCTGAATTTTTGTATCAATTTAATAACATATTTATATAATTTTTCAACATAATCACATAATAAAAAGACAAAAAAATACGACTTTATTTAAGTTTAAATACATAAAACTCAAGTTTTTTCAATCACTTTTTCAAAAATATTATTGTTTTCTTATTGTTTTACACAGATAAAAAAATTGAAATGTCTTATCTATTTTCACATTATTTGTAACCTAACCTAATAAAACAAAATCCCTGTCGAAAAATGTATCAGCAAGATGCAACTGGTGTTTTTTTTTATTTTTAAGTCAAAAAAAAAAACTGTGTGACTTTTTTACTTTGCTTATCCAATTTGTTTTGAATTTGTTAAAGTTCTGTGCATGATAATAAACATTTTAAATAGTAACAACTTTACATTTCGATGAGATAATTTGAAGTCCGACAAAATAAAAAATTCCACTTGGTTTCTTGCATTAAATTAGCAGTTGAGAGTCACATTTATAGCAAAGAAATTTTTGATCACTCTGCTATATGCGAAGATTTTTTTTTTTACAGTGTTGCTTCGAGTTTCCATTTACTTGATATTCTATTGTTCAATAAATCCAGCTTCACTTTTCATCGCCTTCCCATCAACTGCCCCCAATCCAAAACAATGAAAAAATTTTCAAGCCTATTACATTCGTTGTTTCCATCGTATTAGCTCTCGTATTTCTCGTTTCCCCTCTATGTCACTGTCAATGTACAACTCTTCACTAGTCGGATTAAGGCCGTTGCGTTTTGAACGTCATTTTGTCGAAAGTTCTACGCTCTCCTAATGACGTGACGAATGACGCTAACTCCCTAACAATCGATCATTTTCGATTTTTTTCATTCTTCGTTGAGGTGTGTATTACAGCCTTTCATCCTCTTAAAAGTGTAATAAAAGCATCGGTTTACTACATTGCATTCATCTCGAATCTCATCGCTAAGCAACCGCGTGTGTATCGCAGTCAGGCTTTGCGGATTTGCCAGGATCGGCAGCGCAATAAAGGAGATTTTCTTGTTGAGAGGAGTTTGAAGAGTCCTTGTGACTCATATACTCGTTGTTCCAGGATTTATAGAGTAGATGCCCGAAAATAAACCCCCGTCGGCTTTAAGCGGCGACCATAATTTAAAAAAAATTGTTTTATTCAAAACTAGTAAAACCGCCAACTTCTTCACCACATCCTTGCAACTTTTGTTCCCTTTGCAGGAGAAGCTTTATAATTAGCGGCTTCGTATTTCAGATCGGCAGTTATGGCTTGTTATTTTTTATTGCTCTTGAACAAGACAACGGCGTATTTGTGGAAAATCGATAGAACCCCTGTTTTCGGATTCTATCCGCCGAGACGCCTAGATAACTTTCGGGTGTTTTTTCGGGAAGTTTTCGGCGCCACGACGCAGATGGCCCGTTTGAAAAGATGACTGGCGCCTTCTCCCGGCGCCTTAAGTCTAGGAAAACCAGACGTCTCATTCAGATTTTATATTTTATGGTGCGGTTTATTGGGGATGGTCGTAAAGGGAGAATCGTGCCCTTATTACTAATCAAACTCTCAATTATGATTACTTTCTATTTCCTTATTATCGTGTGTTATCGTTGCCACCCTACTTTAAACCGTCCGTATCAGATTGTCCCGTGATTTCATTTAGTAGCAGATCCCTCAGAAATTTCGTTATCCCAAACTAACCTTCAATATTGTACGAATTTCTCGTATCGCGAAAAAAATCGTTTTGACAGAGCTGTACAAGTACAATTTGCATTGAATCGCTATAGAATTCGTTGTATTGTATGCGAACAAGGAAAGAGCGTGGCTTTTAAGGATACGATTCGTTTTAAAGCACTCTGCTTTACCAAACGTTTCTTTTACTACCCTTTTATCGAATAAATGTGATACAACAGACAAAACGCATCAAAAAACTCTTCAATTTTTCCAAACCACCCCGCTCTAATTATAAGTATTTTAATAAAGCACTCGTGCCAGCTTCGTAATAACTGTAATAAAACATTTTGTTACAATCACCGGGGGTGGAGACGTCCCCTCGCTAATATTTGATATCAAACATGATCCACAGGGGGATGTTCGGTTTAAAACGGAAGCGCCTCGGAAAATCAAAGGCGGATTTTTTTTTAGAAAACATCGAAAATTACTTTTGGATTTTGACGATTGATTTCGAGAAAAAATATATGAATGAGACGCCCCTGTTCATTTCACCCTTTGTAAACTCAATGATGTGTGGCTGTGTCTAGAAGAGCATAATATACTGGCGTTTCAGCAACCACCCTCGTACTTCCTTTGTGTGTTGCTTTTATGGTGTCGTCGCGATTTTTTGTTCTAGAGGGTGGACAAATCGGAAAATGACGAAAAATGAACGGGGGAAGAGAAAAATGTCATTGAGACATACAAAATGAGACGGCAAAAGTTATTCAATATCTTAACGAGTTTTATAGTTTATCAATTTAACATTACACCATCATCGTTAAGCCTCTTTAATTTGACAATGAAATAGGCTGGATCTTTGTAAGTTTTTACGTAAAGTTGTTGGAAAAACGATGACGACAATGTTAGCAATTATTTTACATATTTTACAAAAGATGAGATGGAACGAAAACTGCGAAAAAGATGAAAATGTAAAACCTTAATAATATTTTTTTTTGCGATAACGAAAAAGAATAAAAATATTCTTGCTACTAGAGATAAAAATATGTAAATTAATCTTTTACATACAGTAGATCGTGAGAAAAAAATGTTATTTTATATTTTTTGCAAATATTTTAAAATTTTATTTTTAGTAACGTAATGTCACTGCTGCTTTTTTTTTGAATAATAATCTACTTTTTTTTTAATTTAGGCTGATTTTTTTTCTTTCAAATTATCCTTTTTAATAATTTCATTATAGAATTCTTTAAAAAAAAAACTAATTTGTATAATCACGTATGCAAGAGCAGCAAAATTCGCGGTTCAATGGTGTTTTATTAAAAAATCATTAAGAAAAAATAAATTTGGAAAAATACTCGTATTGGAGTTCCGCAACGCATCACTTTCTTTTAAGTATTTTATTTTTTTTGTAAAAATGTAAAATTGAATTTAATATGATTTTTCTAGTAAAATCTATAGAAAACTCTAAATTGAAATAGTTTGCGAAGAAAAATTTGTAAGATTTTTTTGATAAATCTCAATTAACTCATTAAGTTCTTAGATTTTTCCCATTTGAAGATTCTTTATTTTTACGTAAAAACGTACTTTACAATTTCACCTCAGTAAAGGATGAAATATTTTCCTCAATATTCAACTGCAGTAAAATACTGAAATCATTTTTTATTCTAATCAACCACCAAAAAATACTGAATTGGGAAAAACTTTACCAACGAATCAAAAAAATTTTTTAGAATTAACAAAAATTAAGAATTCAAAAACCAAAAATTCCCAAAGTGAGCTGATTACAATTCCAAAAGATTAAACTTTTGACAGAGTCAAAAACAGTTACTACTCAAAATTCTCGTAACAATTTAACGCGAAAATTTATATCTAATCAATGACTAAATAATCTGAATCTAGACCAATGGAATGAAAATATTTTCATTGCTAAAAATGAGATCTCTAGAAAGAAAAAAATTAAAAATTCACATAGGAGGTTGTGATAAAATAATTGTTTTTACATAGATAAGAAGAAGTGATTTGTATCACTAAGCTAGAAGCTCAATTTTTGCGAGAAATTTACTGTTTCTGGCCTAGTGATACAAATAACTATTTCAGATCTCGACCTTTAAAGAATCGTTCTCTGGAGAGCCGGAGGCCTAAAAAATGTTGTTTTTTTTTTAAAGTGGCCTACTTTTCCAACGCGACTTTTAAAAAAATTTAGTAAAAATAAACAAGTAAAAATAATCTGTTGCGGCATCAAATTTTGTGTGTTCAAGCAGAAGCCGCTGACTTTTTCCCGCACTTCTTGCAACTTTTTCGATTTGGTCCCATTTATCGTCCGCTTTAAGCAATTTTTGTTAATTCCCGGCAAAGCCTCTGTCAGCGTCGGATTCGGTGGAAATCGGGTAGTGAATCTGTAGTAATCCATCAGGAAATGATGTGAACGGGTCTTTCCGTAGCCATTGAAGTGTGACCGCGATAGGCATTGAAGCCGATCTCTTGGGAAATCAGCTAAACCTCAGTCGTTGCGAGCTCTATTCGCATTTTTCTCAGATTTAACTAATGGCTTTTCAAATTATTTACCTTTTCAACGTTCTGAGAGTCGATAGCGATCGTTTAATTGCGTCAAAAAAAATTCAAATTTAATTTCAGGAGGAATGAGATGTAAACCGACAAAGTGGAGCTTCACTAATGGAAAATGAAGCCCCCAAAGATGCAAACTAATGTCGGGAGTCGGCAGTAAATTGAGTTACATTCATACAATGCACTGTTTACATCGAGGGTTTTTGCTATGGGAAGTACTAGAGGGTAACCGCGTAATTACGACGAAGAGAAAGGACAATGATGGAATGGCTCGAGTTATCTGGACTTGATGTGTTTGCTAATTGAAAGGAAATCATATTTGAGCAAGAAATTTAATCAAGCTGCGGAAAATTATTTTATAAGAATTTGTCTTTTTGAAAAACATTCGAGGTTGGTAAATTTCGCCCCATTTTCCCAGTCCCGTTTAAAATTTTCTCCGTCACATTTTTAGCAATTCTCTGCGAAACCGCGCTTTATTTTGATCCTTTCTTTTGATTATTATTTATGTCCCCGTCCGGATTTGCTCAATCCCGTTCTTTAAAGAGATCGTTTCTTTCATTCTAGCGATTGAGGGGTCAGCTGATGTCTTATCTGGACCTTCTTCTAATGCGCATTTTATACAGCTATCTCCGTCAATCAGCTGATGTGTGTTCCCGTCTCTCTATATTGTTCCGGTTTGTAACAATACAAAGCTCCCTCTTCATCCTGATGGGATTAGATCAAATTTACAAAATATTTCTTCGTGCTTCCGAACATCTTTTATCTAATTTCGCTTTGAAAGCTTAACCCGGAACGACCCGAAGCCAGGATGCACCGTCGGATGTCATTAGCGCTTATATCCCGCGGCCTCAATTCGATTTCCTAAAAATCGATGAGAGGGTGTAGACGTTGAGGGAAACTAAACGGCCTTGATTGATGGTCGGAGTTGACCAAGCGACCAACATTTGTTTTCCTTTCGAGCGGTATGTTGAAAAGCACTTTCCAGTATAAAGAAAATCGGCAGAAACACAAAAAGTGCATTCCGAAGGAATATTTCTTAGCGGGGGCGGACCAATACAGAGGAAATGACGAAAAAATTCGATGTTTTGCTTGTAGACGTGTTCTCCATTAACATGATTAAACTGGTACGGAGATACCCTTTGTGGAATCGTGAGACGCCACAACAATACATCGGCGTTCATTGTTTGGATTTATTTCGCAGAAACCGTATCACTTACGTTAAATTAAAATTTAGAGACGGGATGCTATGCGTGATGGGTCGAAGAAATGGGTTTTAAGCGTCGAGAAGAATCAAATGTTAATTGAAACGTAAAGGCAGAGGCGATGAGAGGAAATGGATTTAGAATGGGGCTCCTTATCTGCAGGCTCAGACTCGAATGGGCGGTATTGTGATTCAGAGATACTGTCTTATCTAATGAATTTATTTTTTTCGGTCTTTTGTTCTTCAGAAATGCTTTTATTTAGCTGAATTGACTGAGTTCGACAGTGCGTTTGTTCGGAAATTGTCCAAGTGGCAACACTTCTTTTAAATCCATCTCAAAACATTATTTACTTCTTTGCCGGAGTTTATTTGTTTTATAAATCAGCTAATTTGAGCTTTTATTTAGTTACCGATACAGTTAACAAGAAAAGAACTAAAAGCTTCCTAAAAGATTGCTTTTTCGGGTTTTTTACAACTTGGAACGTTTCTCCAAAGGACATTGAAAAACGGCAATGTTGATTGAAATTTTTAGCTCGCCTGCCAACAATTTTCAAGACTGCATGCATTAAGAGAAAAGATTTTTGAGCAAAATTGCATATTTCTGAGTCAAAATACTAGAGAGTAAAACTCAATTCGTTCAGTCTTAATTCCATAATCTAATTTAGGCACAAACATGTTTTTTTTTAATTGGCGCATCCACCATTTTTGTCGGTAATAAACCTGTAAAAAAATTTAAACTTTTTTTTGAAACGCTTCGTAGTGTCGAATTTGAATTCCAACTAGCCTCCTAATAAAGGCAATTTTTATTTGTGCAGACTTAAAAAGTTCGAGCTCCTTTTGATTCCTCCCTTTCTAATTCCCCTCCATCGATTATTTTAACTTTTCGTGATCTGTTCGACCAGTTGGAGATAAATGTTTTGACCCTGGGGCCGCGATATTGGCGCTCTGCTGCAGAAGCGAGCAAATATTTGAGTAGTCAACACGCATATAGACGAATCCATCTCCAAAGTCAACATCCCTCTTCATATCGGTGTTTAATATCACCGACTAAGTCTCCATCCCCCGTATCGAGTATTGTCAGAATTTCATATAAATTTCACTACTTCTAACTGGATTTTAAGTGTCCCAATAATTGACGTTAAGTTATGAAGACTAATGAGAAAACTTTCCTCCCTCCCGTCATCTTCACCAAATCGTGCTTTATTATGTGATTGATGATAGAACGTCACCTTGAAATTAGACCTAGTTAACAGTGAAGAGCGAAAGAGACACCTGATGCTGACTTCCAATTATATCGGCGCATGATTTTTTCTTTCTCCGCAGAATAATTGACCTGAAAATAGATTTACTGATGCTGGAGAAGTGCCACCGACACGTGACTTTCAGTCAGAAACCAGAACTCCGGGCAACCGGACTCGCTTTATTGTCACGGAAACTCGTGTTCGCTAAGACAAAACCAGTTTAATTTGTGAAATCAGTTCAATACATGACGTTTAGGTGAGTCAGCTTCACGTGACTTAGCACCCTTCCTAAACACCCCTTAAATAATAAATACACTTCTGTTGCAACCTGTTGAGTGGAGCAGCAGGTGACGTGAAAAGAAGCTGAAAAGAAAAAAACGGTAATTGAGATGCGGTAATCTCCAAATTGAAATAAACTGCCAGAATAGGTAAATTGTCTAATTCGTATTTATTCTGGGGTTGGGATTTAATCTAACTTAAGCAAGAGTGGAAGCTGGTGAGGCAGGCTAAAAGCACGTTCCTGGAAAGAACAACACACGCGAATTTTAAGTGAATTCGGCAAATTCTTACATATACTTTGTTTCCAGTATTCAGGACTAATATAATTGGTCGTAATTCTGAATTACTAAAGCGTAATGCGCTATAATGATCACTTTCATACTTTATGGCACTATAATGCGGCATTAGTTGAATTGTAATGGTTATTAAATTTGATCTTTATAATCCTCCAGTGACGACAATTAACATTAAAAATCTAAAAATGTAGACGCACCGACTTTTAATTTGCACTTTCTGAGGGTTGTGGGTTGATCGATCACCCTCTTCGATTGTGATATGATTCCTCTGATTGCGTCGCACTTACCCCAGAATACCGAGCAGTTGGCAAGTGACGTCAAGTGATCTCAGATATTACTCCATCTACTTGTCTACTTCTCGCCAAGACGCAAGGGCGTCGCGATGCGTTATTTCTCGAGAAATCTTCCCCAGTTTGGCTTTCAAAGGTTAAATCTAGAGACCCTAATTTCTGATCTAAAGTAAATGTAAGAAAAAATCACCATACTCAAATTATTCATCATTTTTTTTTGAGAGATATTATTGTAATGACATGTTTCTGGTTCGCTCCATTATTTAGTTTCTGGTTCACGAGTACATATCAATTCCGAGCACCAAACTGTGGATTACAAATAAGAAGCTCTATTGGGGTTCGGTCACGTATTTCGCATCAGAAATGAAATATGCCACTTACAATTCTGTTTCTAGAATCCGGCACTAGAGTGGAATCGATGAAACGACATCCTCTTCATAGAAAATTCAAAATCTCCAATAAAATAAAACGTGTTTACGATTTTCCGCTCGCAATAATAATCATTTGAATGAGCATCTCTTTTTAGAAGGTCGGGGGTGTTCCGAGAGACATTCGTCAAATTGTCACGACACAGTTATTAATGGGTGGCTATTTCGATCGGGTCTTCCCTATCTCCATCCCTTTCTCCCCTTTTCGCTGATGACTAAAATACATTAACATGCTTCCCTACACAATGCTGAGCTAGTCATTACATGTTATGAAAGCCAGCGTTAAAATGCATTATACTAGTCTTTTAGGGGACATTTATCATAAAACGCTTTAAAAGACACAGTTTTGCGTCATTTACCCACCTGACGATGTTATCACACGCGATATTTTTATGTTTTTCTTTTTTTTTGTCGAAGGCGCTAATTGGAGTTTGATGTTGTCACGCAGGAATGTTCAACATCAACAGTTCGGGGTTCCCATCAAAAAAAGCGGCGAGGGGGCAGATGACGTCAGTTCGCCGGAAAGCATGCCGGATTATGATCCACCACCTTTGAGGCCCATCGATAAATACATCAGACCAGAATGCCCGTGCTTGTCCAAAAGGGCCACAGTGGCACTTTTTAGTTGTTTAGGTTTTATCATTATGTTTGGGATGAGGACTAGCATGGGGGTGGTCAAATTACAATTTGAGGTAAGCATCAAACTCAAAGTCAAAATAGACATTCAACTTCGGACAAACTCGCAGAGAACTGAAAATTGATACGGACCTTAAAAATACTATTACAAATAAAATGTCAAAAGTCCCATCGTTTCCGCTTCGGCCAAAAAAAATTGTTGTTGTCTACAAAAAAATGTTTTTATTTTTTTTGTACGAATTTTCATTTATTTATCATTTTCGCATCGTTGGCTTGTTTAATTCCGAAGGAAAACTGCCTGCTACTCCATCATTCAAACAATTTTTCAAAAATGTCATAAAAAATGAAACTTCGTGGGAAAAAAGCAATAAGATCTTTTTTGTAAAAAATCGCATAATTTACATTCGTACAAACTGCGACACTTACCGTTTGAGAGAAATTTCCGGAATAGCGATTTTTTTAATCTTTGACCTTGAAGAAAATTTTTAGCCGAATTAGGATTAATGACGACTTTTGCCATTTTATTTGTGTTGATGTTTTTAAAGTCGGTACCAATTTTCCGTTTTATGCAAGTTTTTCCGAAGTTTCACTTTTTTTTTTAATGGACTAAATTTCGAACTCTTGTGTAGAATCAAACATGGGCGAGCGGAACCGCCGCCGCCGTGGATTCGGCCATCTTTTGGGGCTACTTCATAACGCAAATTCCAGGAGGACTGATCGCTGCAGCCTACCCAGCGAACAAACTCTTTGGAATGGCAATAGGCGCGTCCTCGTTTCTTAATTTGTTTGTGGCTGCCATCTACGAGCATCCCCAGATCCTCATCATAGTCAAAGTTCTTCAAGGCCTTGTAGAAGTAAGGAATTGTTTACCTCTGGTAAAAGTTTTAATTTTTTTCCTAGGGAGTGACATATCCAGCATGCCATGGTATAATGCGATATTGGGCGCCTCCTTTAGAACGTTCCCGTTTAGCAACGTTAGCGTTCAGTGGTTGTTACGCAGGTGTTATGTTTTCGATGCCCATCTCCAGCGAACTTGTGAAAAGATTAGGTCCGTTGTCACCTTTTTATTTCTACGGTGTCGTGGGATTACTGTGGTACCTCGCTTGGTTGTGGTTGGTGTTTGAGAAACCATCGTACCATCCAACTATCGACAGGAAGGAGCTACATTATATCGAGAGTTCTTTAGGAACTACTAACCAAAATTATGTGTCACCAAACATAGCGAACACTCCATGGAAATCATTTTTTACTTCCATGCCCTGTATCGCAATCTTTGTAGCGAATTTCTGCAGATCATGGAATTTCTACCTTCTAGTTCTGTTCCAAGTCACGTATTTCAAAGATGCGTACCACGTCGATATAGAAGAGGTAAGTACCAACACTCCCAAAACCTCCAAATGACCTCAATTTTCAGAATGGCTTTATGGGCGCGTTGCCTCACCTCCTCATGACCATCATCGTCCCCAGCGGAGGCATCCTTGCTGACCGCCTCCGAAAAAAAGGCCTTCTCAACACCACCCAAGTCCGGAAACTCTTCAACTGCGGCGGGTTCGGCATGGAAGCTACTTTCTTCATCGTCATGGCTTATTCAGACACCACCATGCAGGGTATGACCGCTCTCACGATCGGCGTGGCTTTCAGCGGCTTCGCAATCTCTGGCTTCAATGTTAACCATTTGGATATTGCACCCAGATACGCCAGCATCCTCATGGGTATTTCCAATGGTATTGGAACTATCGCTGGGTGCATTTGTCCATACGTTGTCCATCAGATTACAGAGCATACACAGGTGGGTAGATATGGGCTAGAAAAGTTTTCGCACGAACGCCTTTGAATATTGTAACAATGGTATCATATCTGGAAATATGAAGGGCGAAATGACATGCAAGCAGAGGGTTCATTTTAGCGGCGACGATCGAGGCAGCCGTGCGTGAAAAGGAAGGGTGGATGGGAATATGATATAGGGATGATGTATTCGCTAACTTTGATTTTGCTTTTATGTTCCGCCAGTTTCTGCGCTTATATTGTGCGGAACGGAACAGCCAAGACGTTTTTTTCACAAGTGTAAATGTAAAATGTTAATTTTAGCCAAAAACAGCTTAGCTTAATTTTTTGATCACATGAATGAATATTTATTACAAAATTTTGCCAAATTTTAAAACTCTCAACAAACTGTCAACAATGACTAACTTTTAATCAATTTACTATTTTTAATTCTACGACTGCAACCCGTAAGAAGTTGTCAAATTAAATTATTGATTATTTTCACCTAGCATTGACAACTTTGTTTTTCTTTTATTGTGTATTTGTGTAGGTAGTGACAGCTCGAAACTATATTTTCCGGATTAAGAAAAATTTCTCGCAACATCGGCAATGAATTTGGGCTCAAAGCACACGAATTTTTTTCTGCAATCGCTGGAATAATGAGATAACCCAAACAAACTGATAGCTTCCAGTCAATCAAACTATCATGCAAAAACAATAACTTTACTCAGCAGAGAAGTATTTTGTTGCTTTGGCAAGTGGAAAAGCCAACTTTGACATGCCACTGTAGAAAAATATAATTTTTGGCCAATCACGTTTACTTTACGTGAACATTTTGCTTTTTACATTCTATCAATTTTATGTGATCGTCCAAAAAAAATAGATTTCAAAAAATACAAACAATCCAAAAGGAAAAATAAGATCCTCAAAATTTAATTCGCAAAGTAAAAAAGTTTTAGAAATATCTAAAAAAAATTTAGAGAATCCGGAAAACCCACAAATTAAAGCATATTAAAAGATTAAAAAATCTATGGCAACTAAGTTACGGATTCAAAAATATGTAAAACTTTATAAATATAAAAAATTTTGAAAATTTTAAAATATACCATCAAATTTATGAATCTTAAAAATACAAAATAGAATTTGGAGGAGTTAGTAAATTTTAAAAATCTGAAAACCTAGCAATAGACTCAGCAAAAAAATGTAAAAACCAAAAAATTCTGTGAACCATAAACAATTTAAAACAATTTAAAAATATATAAAAGATTCTATGACACCTAAAAAATCTGACAAAATGTTCATTAAATATAAAAATTTTATTACATCAAAAGTGTTCAAAATATAAAAAAAAATTTAAAAAATATAAGACTTAGAACTAAATGGTCTTACAAATTCAACTATTTAAAAGATAATAAATAAATTTAAACAATTTTAGCAAATTCATAAATACAAAAAAAATTAAAAAAAATATTAAATCTATAATGTCTCGAAAGTACTAAAAAATCTAGAAGATCCAGAAAATATAAAAAAATATGAAATAAAGTAATTAAAAATTATGAACCAAAGTACCTACAGCCATGTCGCAGGTCAAAATTTTATGCTTATTTTATGCAACTTATTTTGTACCAATGTATATTAATATAAAATGTACTCTTCCAATTTCTGGAAATTGTAAGTCATGTAATTTCAACCGATAGTCCAAGTGTTCGGGCAATTTTCGTTTTATTTTATATGGAACCTGCCACATATCTCTCCGCAACAGCATCACTTTTTCAATTATAGTGTCCTTATAATGCGGAATTATGGCACTCATGAAATTATCGCATTCGCTACGCTCGTGCGCTAAACTTTTATTATTACTTTAATCACTTTCATTATAAACTAATATCATAATATACTATTATTGCCTATTTAAACATTTAAAAAGTCTGTAAAATTTATAAAATCCAACAAATAAATACATAAAAAATATCAAAAAATAGATCCAAAGAAAAACAGACTATTAAGAAAAATGCAAAATTTAAGAGGTTTTACGAAATTTAAAAAAATTTGATAAATGTGTCTAAAATAAAATAAAAAAAAAAGATTTAAAAAATAATATCTAGACAGAATTTATAAAATCTAGACAACTCTCAAAATATGAAAAAATTCGAGACAAGTGAAAAAAATCCGAAAACTTAAAAAAATTATAGAATTTACAAAATTTTGAAAATTTGATAAAAACTTCATTCATTTTGAAAATCTAGAAAACTTTCTAAATCTGATAAAAAAATCATTAAATATAAAATTATTGTGTCATAAAGATTTAAAGGAACTTTATAAAATTATTGTCATATAATTGCTATATTTGAAACTTCAGTTCGACCATAAATTAAAAGCTAAGCGTAAGACAATAATTTTCAATTTGCTGTTTTAACTGTCTTTTATCCATGTAAAAAATTGTTTTTAAGAAAAACCCGAGCTAAACTAACTATTCTCGTCGCTTTTTATTCTGTTATTAATTTTAGACCCGCGAGCAATGGCGCTACGTCTTCATCCTCTCCGCCATGATCCATTACGCCGGGATAATCTTTTACGGTTTCTTCGCATCTGGCGAATTACAAGACTGGGCAGATCCTCGCGTCGAAGAAGAAAAACAGTGGAACCAAATGAACGAAGCAATGCCTGTGAAGGCTCCGGTACGTCGCCACACCATCATTAAAATCTCCATTAGCATGAAATTTCCATTCGATTTCCAGAACCAAAACAACGGCTTGTTACAACGGCAACTTAGTGGCAAAGTTAATTACGGATCGGTGGACCAGCCGGCGCCGCCGCAAAGACCCCAACCGCCTTCCGCAGATTGGACTGCACAAGCCGCTGCGCCGCCTACACAACCGCCGCCGTCGGTACCGTACGTACCGGCAGGAAATCCGTTCCTATCGGGAAATAATCCGTTCAGACAGGAGCAGGTACAACCAGAAGCTCAGGATACTTACATGCACGGTACTGTTTTTGATCGCACTTATTAGGGGTAGTTTAGGGAAAGGAGAGGAAAAGTAGAAGATACAAAATGAACAAACGAAATTTATTATTTCAGTCTTTAATTAACTGGCGCCTAATTACAGAAAAAAATACTTTTTTTTCGTTGGGAACTTTGTAACTTCTTGTTTTCCTATAGGTTCTAAAATTGTTAGGTAACTGTAAAAGCGTCATGTCCACATCACACCCTAAATATTTTTACGTTTATTTGTGACACAGTTTAACTTGATTTATATTTGTGACTATGGTCTGCTAGTGCTGGCACTGTGGACACGTCGTTCAAACTAGTTAAAGTACCGGAAGCCTAATACTAGAACCACAATTACTATTGTACAGAAATTAACGGATGATTTTGGAAAAAAAATATCTGAAACGAAAGATTTTTGGAAAATATTTTGTAAAAATCTGCAATTGTTAGACGAGGCACTTTTTTTAAAAACTTACTCTTTATATCTAGATAGATAGAAAAAAATTGTCAATTTGTATAGAACTTTGTTATCACAAAGTAACTAACTAGTTGAAAAACCATTTCTAGATTTTATTCATTTCTAGATCTAGATTTTTGTTTTTGTAAAATACGTAAACTAAATATAAACAAAATATTTATCTTGGCACTGTACTAGGGATAAACAACAACAGATAAATATTGTTATGTTTTATTATAAAATAATTTAATGTTGTTTGTTCTGTTTGAGAAATTTTCGGAGAAACCTCCGCTTCAACAAACAGTGCGTAGAAGTAGTTCCGCCGGTCTATATATACACCAAAACTCAAAATTTTCTCCGAGATTTTCTCTCTCGAGATTCTATAATAAGTTGTACATAATCATGTCTATATTACTTTGATTACATTTAGAATGTTAAGTATTTGAGGACTTACCCTCAAGGCTGTGTTGACAATAAAACGGTGGGTCTCCCACCAAATCGTTGATAATAATGGAGATAATAATTAGGTTAAAGTATGAATGAACGGGATGGTATTAAAAGAACCAGAGAAGTCTTGAAAAAGTACAAAACGGATCGAGGGCGCGTTATCAAAATTCAATTGTGTTGCTAATAGTCGGCAATTTGCAACTTTACGTGTATTTTGAGTTGTCTATCTCGACAAAAGAAAGCTTCTTTGTTTGTAAATAGATTTTTTAAATTTGACTATATATTTTATGTTTTGTTTAGCGACCATTTTGTGAGACTGTGCAATGTAAATGTTAGATGTTTTCTATGTTCCTTCTACTTCTTCACTGTCTCTCTCTAACTTGTCAATAATTGCGTAAATGTATAAAATGTATTCTTGTTTGCGTGGCTGACGGTTTTCATTGGAGAACTGCAGTATGTTACTGTTTTTTCTTTTGAAAACGAGCAATACCTGCTTTTAGGCTGTTGGTTTTCCATTCGTACAATTTTTGACGTGCATCAAGTTTATTAACTAATTTAGTTCTAATAAACTTGACTCGGGTCGAGAGCAGTAGTGTAGAGGCAATAAATAATGCAAATATGCATATCTGTGTGTTTTAATAGAACATAAGAAAAATAAAACGTAATATTTAAAAATGCATGCTACAGACAACTGATATAATGTTGAGCATCCTCGATTTTTTGTTGAATTAGTGGATACCATATGTGTTGATTTTTGAAAATGTGGTCGTTTACAGGTCTGTGTAAGAATCTGAAAACATGTATAATAAATAATTCTGTTACAAGGCAAGTGGGAGCTTATTTGAGAAAAATTTAACACTCGTTGTTTTTAAAAATCTCTAAATGTTTCTCTAAACATTCATATATAAAAAAAATATATATCGAAGACCTTCGAAGGAAGATTTATAAAAGGAATGAGTTTAGTGAATAAAACCTTCTCAAATTTGACTTTTCTTGTAATTTACGACAGTCAAAAATAGTAATCTCCTCAAGCTTCGGTAGAGTTCCAGATGTTAATAAAAAAATGCTGGAAACTTTTAATTCGTCCTAGAAAAAAAATCTTTTATTTGTTATTTTTAATTTGTCTAAAAAATAAAAAAAAATGTGTTCCTTTTAGGTTGTAATTTTGTAATTGGATTTAAGCAAAGCAAAAATAGGACCTCTTCAAGTTTCATCATTAAAATATTAAAATCAATAGAGTTCCAGAGTTATGAAAAATGGTTAAATTTTCTAATTTGTTCTAAAAATAAGCATTGTTAAAATTTAATGAATTTTCTTACTTACTTGGTTCACAACACTTTAAAAAAGCAGAAACTTGCTGCCGAAACGCGCCTCAGCAAGTTTCTGAGAACTTTTTGGTGCGTGGGTTAGCAAGTGCTTATGCAAAAATTGCTAAAAGTGTCAATAAAAATGTGAATTTTTGATTTATTCTCTATATAAACATTTCTAAAGTTTTGCTTTTTTGTTCTATAGTTTTGAAATTGAGCTTTATTAATTAGCAGTCAAAAACAGTAACTTGCCCAAATTTTATTAGTACTTAGTTGAACTACTAGAATTTCAAGTATTAATAAAAAACGTAGGAAACTTTTGATTCGATAAAAAATAAAAATTTCTATTTCTTTCTTTTGTTCTAAAATTTTTGTGATTAAACCTAGTTAAGACGCAAGTCAAAAATTATGGCTTTTCTGAATTTTCTTTTTAATATGTTAAAACCAATAATGCTACAGGCTTTAATAAAAAATGTGTAATCTTTAATTCGAACAAAAAAATTTAAAAAAAAATTGTTTCTTTTAGGTTATAATTATTAATTATTATTATTAAAATATTAAAACCAGTGGACTTTCAGTGTTTAATTAAAAATAGTTAAAACTTTTGTCCTAAAAATAAACATTTTTCTGTTCTATAGCTCTGAAATCAGCCTCAAATAATAAGCAAGTCAAAAGTAGTAGTTTTCTCAGATTTTATTATTGAAATACATAATAAAACCACTAGAATTCCAAGTTTTAATAAAGGTGCTCTGCTCCAAAAGGTGCTCCAGTAGCGGTAGAGTTCCAGATTTTGATAAAAAAATTTGGAAACTTCTTAGAAAAAAATCTAAAAATTTGTCTCTTCTGCTTTATAATTTTGTGATTGGACCCAGTATTAAGCAAGTCAAAGATAATAATCTTACTAAATTTTGTTAATAAAATGTTAAAATTAAGTATATAACGCTTTGGTCTATAAATAATCCAAAATTTGTCCATTCTGTTCCAAAATTTTGAAATCAAGCAAGTCAAAATAGTTACCTCCTTAAATTTCACCATTAAACACTTAATGTTTTGATACAAAATCTTAGAGACTTTTCTTTTGGTCTATAATTATTGTAATAAGATCTAGCGAAGAAGCAAATCAAAAATAATAACTTTCCTTTATGATTTTCTTAATGTGTTAAAAGCAGTGGAGTGCCATGTCCTGATAAAGAAAATGTTGGAGACTTTGACTTGTTGCTAAAATAAGACTTTTTAAAATTTATATCTTTTGCGCTATATTTTTGTGATTAGACCGACTAAAAAGCAAGTCTAAAATAATATCTTTTCTATACTTCATTATTATAATGTTAAAATCAGTAAAGTTCCAGGTTTTAATAAATTCATTGAATAAAAATGTTGGAAATTTTTGGTTTACCTATACATTTTTTTTTAAATTTGATTTTCTATCGTAGAGTGTGTGTTTAAGCGTCGTGAATGAACAAAACAAAAATAGTAATAGTAATACAAAAATTGGTAAAGTTCAAGGTCTTAATAAAAATGTTTAGTTGACTCTTAAATAAAAGTTTATCACGTAATTTGCTCTTTCTATTTTACAGTTTGTAATTGGGCCCAGTTAAAAATAATAGCGTCTTCAAATTTTATTATTAAAATATTTAACCTAGAAGAGTTTCAGATTTTAATAAAAAATGTTGAAATTTTTTAAAAAATTTTCTAAAATAAAAATTGCTAAATTTGTTTCTTCTTCTTCATTGTTTTGTCTAGAAATTTATTAGTGATAATGTTATTTAGGTAATATCATTTAAATGTTAGAATCAATATAATTCTAGTTTTTAAAGTAAATGAATTTGATTTGATTTGTTCTACATATAATATAAAATTTGTCCTATTTGTTCCATAGTTTTAAAATTGGGTCAAATTAATTAATTAATAAACAAGTCAAAAATAGTAACCTGCTCAAAATAAACTGTCAAAATGTACTGGTCTTGACAATTTATTAATTGTTTTTGGGCCCAATTATTAAGCAAGTCAAGAATGGCAACTTTCTCCAGTTTTATTATTTAAATACATAATTAAACGACAAAAATTCAAGAAACTTTTGATTCGTCCTAAAAAAACAAAAATTTGTTTCTTCTGGTTTATTTTTTGACAAGACCCATATAAGAAACAGATCGGAAATAAAAACTTTCTTAAATTTTGTTTTTAAAATTTTAAAATCGGTTAATAAAATAATAATTTATTATTATTATTAAAAAAATATTGAAACTTTTTATTAAAAACAAAAATTAAAAAAAAATATGTTTCGTTGCCTTATGATTTTGTAACTAGGCCCAGCTAATAAACAACCACTATACATGTTATTATTGTTGTATGAAAATTAGTAAAGGTACGAGTTTTAATAAAAAAAATTAGTTTTTATTTTATTTTAGCCGTAAATAAACAAAGAAAAAAATATTATATTTTTCAAATTATAATTAATATTAAAATATTAAGACTAATAGAGTTCCTCTGTCTTTGCAATCAACTTCGATTTTAAGAGCTAAAAATATTAATTTATATAGAGCCTCTAATTTTAGATAGTTTTTGCCTTTTTAGTTTTTTCTGATAAAATTAATTAAAAAAAATATAATAAAATTTTGTTTAGCTAGCAAAATTATATATTTAAGCACCCAGAAGCTACACGTAAGGAACATGTAGACACTTATTTTTAGTAAACAAAAAATTTAATATTATTTTCAAAAATGTTCCTGCACACATTTAGCATTTTTATTTTTATTGATTTTTATTCAGAAGAAATTATAAGAAAAACAGTATCCATTTTTTTTCCATTTCAAAAAATACATTGCGAATTAATTAAGCTTGTTGGCCTAAAGTGGTAAACATTTTTTAACAACGTTAGGAAACTGATATTCCAAATTTAGCATCCTAGGAAAATTAATAATGTCTGATTTAAATTGAGAAAAATAGGTATTTAAAATTAGTAATTAGTAAATTGAAATTGCCAATAATTACAATTATACAATTCGCGGTTTTATTAATACAAATCTAATCTACAATAAATTATTAAAGGCTAGTTGGTAAATTTTTAATAATACTAGCAAATCTACTGTATTATGATCTGGTATTATTAAGCTGTGATTTTGTAGCTCGCTAACTATTGGAATCTGTTAAAAAAACCTCCTCTTCTCCTTTGTGCTTTCGGAGGACCTTGCGCATAAGGAGGATCAGGATTTGTGGTAACATAGTAACTTCCACGAGCCCTAAAAACAAAAAGTTAAAAAAAAAGTGTTCCAAAGTCGGTAAAATCGAAACGAATTCTAAATACTTTTTAGTGTCCACGTGTTCCCCCATGAGCACATATTCATGACTTTGCGGACTACACCACCCCACCATAAAACTCAGCAACGTCGGACACGGGTAAGCCCAAAACCCTTTTTTCGTAACAATAGACTCTATAAAATACGGCGTCACTTTTGTATGATCACAGGCCAAAGTTTCTACAACATGATACAATAGCACCTAAATAGAGCAAACTACGAGAAAATTACTAAAAACAGTATCACTTCCACACCCTGGTTGACTCGACCCTCCATTAATATAAAAATCAGCATGTCCAGTAGGCCCCCACTGCCCTAAAATCCCAGCTCCTGTATGTAAAACATCCACGAAATGGGCATCTGTGTGATCCAAATCGCGTGACCGATTTGTGCCCATGTAGAAAACGATAGTGGGGTCCAAACCTGGAACTCACCGATAACGAATGTGAAAGTGTGGATTTTTTCTCATTACCTGTAATACGCCCTAGTTTACCGTGTTGGACGGGGTCAAGATAGTTCGCTACAAGACCAGAAATATGAGCACCGACGCTGTAGCCTATGAGGTGGAGATCGTCGGCACGGACTCCTCTAGGATGACGCGTGAGGTAGGTAACAAGTTGGGCGATGCATTTGGCACAGAATCTCGGAGCCCATTCCATTTGCTGAAAGCGTAGAAATCGTAAAAGTTCCCAGAACTTTCCTTCGTACCTTTAAACACGGTTCTCGAACCAAAGTTCCGTAGTCTACGATGATGATGTTATAGTTCCCTCGATGGAAGTACGCATCTCTCATGTCAGTACTCGGAGCCAAATTCCTGCCGCCTCCGAAGCCGTGGACAACGATTTTCGTCGGATAATTCCGATTAAACTGACTTTTATACAAAGATTCTTCTTTGGTGGTGTCCAACAAGTCTGGGTTTTTCTGGGTTCGTCTGTAATATTAACATTAGGTTTCACCAGGTGTGTTGCGAAGAAGCACAAAGTTAAAAGCAGTAATTTCAGTTTAATAGGACGTTAAAATGCCAGCAGTGGTCTTCGTCATCGGATGTTCCATTTCAAGTGTATGATTAAGCATACTTTCGATTATTAGAAATTGGTTTGGCGCAACTCTTACCTCGTGTATAAAAAGAACTGGATTTGTTTGTGAGGACACCTGTAGGGTTTAGGGATGCAGGAAGAAGTGTTGAAAAGCTCTTGTACTGTTTCCGGCTTCTTTTCTTTAGTTTTTTGGCTGTTGATACCTAAAATAAAAATTCGTTGATTTTGAACCGTTACGGTTTTTAGAACCAAATTCGAAGAAACTATATACAATTAAGTTTCCTTGTAATTGAACGCACAAATGTTGTTCTACTTGTTGAATTATATAATCGACTAGTATTATGCAAGTCGATTGTTTTAGTTTATTTGCTAATTACGATTCAAGTTTTATACAAAGTTAATGGTGACACATATAAAAATAGGGAACAAGAAAAAAAAGTGATTGAAATGCTGCTAAAGATATTTATATGGCACAAAAAAATTGCATTGCAGCCATTAAAACTTGATGATAGAAGTTCATAGTTCGTGCTTGATGCAATTTTTTTTCTGTAACATTTAGAAGAAAAAAGGTTTTTTTGGCTTAGAAATATTATTTATACCGCGATTAAGGTTTTAGCCTACTGTTTTTTTTTTGTTTTGTTAAAAAACATTTTTTTAGTAGATTTACCCAACCGATTTTGATAAAATTTATACTATCTATTTTTTCTAATACCATTAAAAATCTAGGGTAGGATTTTTTGATTTGACGTCGCGTTCATTTTCTTTTAGTTTTTCACAAAATCAGAGTTTAATTTCCAAAAACCAAGCCAAAAACTTTCAAAAATAGACCCTATCAGACGACTTATTCTCTCCATCATTTTAAAAGTTTTTTTTTCATTTTTCTAAAAGCTTATTCTTATTACTAAAACCATAATGTATTTGCAAAAAATAACAATTATTTTGTATATTAATAATGACAGAAAAGGTTTTGTAACATGAAAAATCATTTAATTTTTTTTTAAACTTTTTTTTCGTTTCTTGATCTAAAATTTAAGGATGATTTAAATATACGGTAAAACTCATAATTTAAAATTTTATTTTAGAAATTTTCGCGTCTGCGTAATAAAAATTGTTCGAATAAATCGAATTTACTTTGCCAATGTTTTAAATTTTTTGATAACATTGCGACATCGTGAATTAAAAAATAGTAACAATGTACAGAGTTTGCCAACAGTTATGTCTCGATCTATAAATCTACTCAATTATTAAGTTATAAATACGATTTTTTTTAAACGTAGAAGCAATGTATCACTACAAAATGACCTAATCACATTTTTTCTATTGTTAATCATATGTGAAATATGTGCAAAAATCCTTTTCTTTTTAATTAACAGCAATAAAATGGCGATTAACTTAACCTCTGTTGCTCTTTTTGCTTCCGAGAAATTAATTACTTTTTATTTATTTATGACATTGACTGGTAAACTATAAGCAGCCTGTAAAGTACGTTATATAGTAGTACCCAATTTTTCTACCCTCATTAGCATAAGTAGTCCCCGAAATCCAGGGTTGAGATAAAAACTTTTTTTGCAGATAATAATAGTTATAGGCAGTGAAAAAAAATTTCATGCCGGCTCTGGACATCGGATGATCTTTGTTGTAAACTGGGCAATATAAATTACTTTCGAGATAGCTTATGGTTTACCTGTCAAAATCATATATCTTATTAGAAAATGAAATATTAAGTAATTTTTCAGCATCACATGTTTTAATTTATGTTTCAATTTCATTTTTATGCTTTCTACTATAAAAAGAACAAGGTGAAATTTTTAAAAAAAGAACTTTATATATATATCTCACATAGAGTTCATAATAAAGCATTGGCGAATCCTGTATATATTAAAAATCGGATATATACCTTAATAATCAAATTAGTTTATAGGCCGGGACATTAATGTTGGCGGACCCTGTACACTTAAAAGTACAGAATGATTTTATTTGAACATAGCTTGAGCTTTTTCACAGAAAGTTTTTGTTTCTATTATTATTTGCTTTCCTAAATTGAGAAATTATAATATTTGCCCAACATTGTGAATCAAGCTGTATATTTAAAAAAACATGTTATTCTAAATAAAACCAAATTATTTAAGCAATTTATTATTCAATTATTTCATTCATTAATTTTTTACTTACTCAATTTTGGAATATTTGCTGCTCATTTAACCCTAGATTTTTTAAAATTTATTTTCCTATTAAAAAAAATATTCTAAAGAAAACGTTAATTTTAGCATATATCTTCTTACTTTGTGGATCGATTATTTCAATTTAAGGTTTTTTGTATTTTGAAAAATTAAATAAAGTAAATTTTACCTAAACTTGATGATTTTTTTATGATTAAAAAAAAACGCTTATTTCTATATGAAATAGAAATAAAATAATAGATAAATAGCATAGAAATAAGAAAATAGTGATCAAATTTAAAAATCTAAAGGTCAATCATTAAGAAGAGAAAAGATTTGTTAAAAACCAATAAACAATATTTGGCGCAATTTTTTATACTTTTTTTTAATCGACAAATTAAACAAAATAGTCAGTCCAAAGAGTCAAAAAATAGCAACAAACTAAGTTTATTCAAAGTTTATTGAAAATAACTAAAATTTTGAGAAATGATTTGAAAAGTCAAAATGTAAAGAATAAAATAAAAATAAAAAAGAAAAAAATCTAATAACTCGACAAACAGTAAAAAATATCGAAAATCTAAAAAAATAAAATAGACAGATTTTAGAAAGTCCAAAACTTTCAGTAAACAAGTAAATGACTGAAAAATAGTTCAAAAGTTTAAAAAGCAAAGAAATCAAGAGAAAAACACAAAAAAAACAAAAAATACAAATAGTAAAAAACACTAAAGTTAAAACCTATAAAAATAATAATAAAAATTTAGAGAATGTCGAAAACATGAATTTTAAATAAAACGATTATAAACATTTTTTATTTTTCTTAAAACTCCCATTAAACAAAAATAAATAATAATAAATATAAATTCAAAAAATATTGCCGTAAACCTAAATATAGGAAATCTGAATAATTACAACGAATATAAATATTATGAATGCAATCTGAAAAATCTAAAGAATCTCAAGAATTCAAAGCATTCAAGCCATGTAAACAATCAAACTAAACTAAATAATGCAAACGCAAAGTATCTAACAATAAAAAATCCACTCCATATCTTTAAAAAAAAATTGAAACGATTATATAATTCGGAGTGCGTATAAACATATATTCGTAAATTTTGTTGTACATGCTTCGCTCTTTAGTTATTGCATTTATTAGAAAGATGATGAAATTAAATTACCTGATAATCAGATTTCCTTCGTTAATTACTGTGAAATACGTAATGAGATGACATAACAAATTTTTGGTAAAAAAGTCCCTTATCATATGTGTTAATGACATTAAAAAAAGCTCTGGAAGATTCTTTAAAAACCAATTACCAATTTAAGTTTTCTCTTATTACAATAATTCTAAGAATTTACGGGTGCGTTATGTAAATTTCACCGTATAAAGACAGTTAATAAAATGGTGTACAGACATAAATAAACAATTTTGTTTTTAGAGTAGAAAGTGTGTACATAAGAAAAAAATCAATAAACTGAAGTATACCTAACAATTGGACTATAAAAACTGAATTAAAAAAAATAATCATCAAACCACTTAAATAAATTTTGTAAATGGAATGTAAATATGTTGCTCCGACAGTAGAAAGTGGTATTAATAATATATAGCCACCTACAAGACAGAGTAGTGCAATAATAAAAAGAAAATGCTAGTGAAAAATATCAAGAAATAAATATAATTCTTAACCTTATTCTCAGCTTATAATAACTACGTTTGATTGCTTCTGTGAAAACTGAAGATGGTAATTAAAGAAGTAGTTAATTCGAGAAAAGATCAGCATTGTTCCAACAATAGTTACTTTGTTGCGTCTTGTTAACTTTTTTACCATAACAATAAAGTGTCATTATTATCCTACGGAAAAGTATTACATAAATCTGTGAATGGTGCGTGTAACATGTTATTAGCATCACACAAAAACTTACCACTTTTTGATTGTAAACAACCAAAAGTGAAACTGTTTTTCTAGCGACAAATTAGAAACCGAAGAATGAAAATATAAGCAGATAAAATTAGTGTGTCAGTATGTGTTCAGTGAAAGTGGAAAAAAACCAAAGATGTCAATATCAAAACCATCTACAATGAAATAGCTCTATTGTCTTCATTTGGTAGTTACAAATTCATCATGGAAGTGAAATTCAGTTCTCGCCGCTACAAAGAGAAACTTAAGATTTTTGGAAATACCTTGACCCGTACTGACAGTGACACTGAGGATGCAGAATTCCGTTCACATCGCTCCATTTAATTAATTCTGAGCAGTGTTTTAGTTGCCGCAACCAGAAACCTTAACCTTCACCTACCGGCAAACATTTCAATCGTAACAATTCTAGTGAAACCTCCGCACCCACGACGTAGATTTTTCCATTTTCCACTTACCGCTAATTGCGAAGAAAAGTAGATAATAACAAAGAACAATAAACACTACACTTTCGCGTTTCACTGCCACGAATTCCGGCGAGTGTCTTCGTCCGATCATCTTAACATTGGCCGTGCTTCTTGTAAATTTAACAACACAAGCAGTGAAAGTCGATCATGCGACTTCGATGGTCAATTGCTGTATGCATCGTGATACGAAAAGTACCTTCACTTTTACAACCTCCTCTATATCGTGACTCTCACTGGGTATTTCTGATAAGACATGGGTATTTTTTTCTTATTGCGTAAGACGAAAAGTGGAGGTGCTAATATCTGTCTTTTGCGGATGTGATGTTTCCGGCTTCGATACTCAAGAAGCTTCTAATGACATTTTTGTTGGCATTTTGTAATGGATGATAAAGAGGAAGTTGAGAAACTTCAATTAACAATCAAAGAATAGGAATTGTTGTATTACATGGCATGTGTTCATATATCAATGTTATATAAAGCAATTAGTGATACTTTTTGGGTAACTTTCTGAGTTTCGCAATTACGCAAACGTAAAATTTAAACTCAAAGAAAAACGTGCCCTGGGAAATACTTGCTTAATAATTTTTTTTAGAAGCAGACAAAAATTGTAAATATGTTTTTGAATCCTCTTGAATAAAACATTGTTTTCCGAAATGTTCTTAAATGTTCAAAAAATATCTAGGAACAATCATAATCTATTTAAGATTAGCTTTTCTGAAATATTCACCCGAAAAAATACTCTAGACAAGCACCATATCGAAAATTAAATATGGATAAAAATGCAGAAGTAATAATAAACGTTGAAAAAACAATTAGTAAAATAAGTGATTCGTGCCTAAAAAGAAAGTCTAGACACCGTGGAAAGAGAAATAGAAAAATATAACCTCGTACTATAACAGAAAATGAAAGCTGCGACAAAGAGAATAAAGTTCCGGAAGTTCTTAGCATGACACAAGCAGAGTAAGGAAGTCCTGGAAAAAATAATGTGTAAAATCTGGTTATAGAACAACAATTACAAAAACACACGGAAGAAACTGACAATAGAAACATGCAAATTGGTTGTGAATAAGAAAGACGAAAAAATAAATGCGATATTAGAATCATCATAAAAAAACAAGGAAAGTGATAAAAATCTTAATACGACATGCGAGGAGTTGAAAGTGCATGATGTCCTTATACTTCTCAGTAACTTCAATGTAAAAGTGGGCAAATAAAACTAATAAATATTAATAACAAAAAAAGAAAATGTAAATGAAAAAAAAAGTTTGTTACAGAAGTTAACAAGAATGTGACCAATACGAAATTCAAATAACAATGATCGATCAAAGACATAAAATCGTTCCAGAACACAAATATACGAATCGATTATTTTATTGTGATAAAGCGGATTGAGGTAAAAAAAGAAAAAAAGAGATACAAAAGGCAAAGACAAAAACGGGAAAAAATAGAAATAAAATAAGGTTTTGGTAAAACTGAAACATCATTTTTTGAAAATGAGCAAAATAAAAATAACTTACTTTTTTTTATATACTTTTTTTGACATCTGGACAATATTGATATTATAATTAAAACGCATTTACTTTGATCTTAATCTTAGTAAAGAAAGTTTAGCGTTAACAGCAATTTATTGGTGCCCTTGATAATTAATATCAATTGAAATAGCATTTACTAATAGTTGATATTTTACTAAACGGAAATTTCCTTTCCCGGACTATTTTCAGCGACGTGACAAATATTAAATGCTTATAAAGTGTGCCTTGTTTGGATAGAGTTTCTCTTGTTTTCGAGTTATTTCCATTTTAAAAGATCAAAGCTTTCAATGTGACCTTTACACAATATTGAAATATGCATGCGATATATTTATTAAAATATTCAAAATGGAAATATGTGCCTGACTTATAAGCTCATTTCAATACGCACACATGACGTTGACATTGACTTATCGACTTATGTAGAGCAATTTACCTTCAAATTACTTGTGATTCACCCGCGACTTTTTCCAATTAGTGAGATCCGACACTTCACTTTCCCTAATTTATTTAAGGTTAGCTGACTTCTCAAGTTTACCATAATTTGATAATTTCTTTCCGATTACATTAAAGAGGCTTAAGTTAACTTAATTAATAATAATGAAGCATTGTTAAATTAAAGAAATTACAAAAAATGTTGAATTGTAGATATTAATAATCAATTTTCTTAATGGAATGGTTTTGGGATTTTTGGGTCAATTTGGGTTTCGAAAAACTGACTTAAATTTTTTAACTGATAAAACAGTGTTCTCTATAAAAAATAAAATTTTTCGCAAGATGTCTCTACTGGTTGAAAACAGACTGATTTTCAAAGGCCATCTGTTATCTGCAGCGGTAGATAATGTCAGTGTGTTGTTCGTAGTGACAAGACATGTTTCATTTCAAGTTTAAAGCATCAAAAACTTTAACAAGTCGTCGAAAAATGTCGCTTCAAGTCTTGAAAGACATTTTCTTAAAATCTGTCGAATCAGTGCAATCACGTCGCTTAATCCAAGAACAAGTGAAAGTGAACGGTGGCCATCTATCGATCCAGGGGCGAACTTATCCTCTCCAAAAACCATGTTATATAGTTGGCTTCGGAAAAGCTGTTCTCGGCATGGCTCTACAACTCGAAGCTCAACTCCAAGAAAAACTAAAGATGGGGATAGTAACGGTTCCGAAAGGAATTCTCTCCAACTTCAAAGTAAATTCGAAAATTAAGTTTATTGAAGGAGCTACAAACAATATTCCGGATGAGGACGCTCTTGCCGGAGCTATGGAGATTAAAGGGTTGGTGCAAGGACTGGGGTCCGATGATTTGCTGTTGGTGGTGATGTCCGGCGGAGGATCAGCTTTATTGCCACTGCCCAGAGCTCCGGTTACTTTGCAGGAAAAGCAAGATTTGATTAAGGAATTATCGAGTCGGGGTGCGGACATATTAGAACTTAATTGTGTCCGTAAGCAAATATCGGTATTAAAGGGTGGTGGTTTAGCAGAACTCGCTTATCCCGCAAAAGTGATCTCTTTGGTGTTGTCTGACATCGTTGGAGATCCTTTGGATTTTATCGCGAGCGGTCCAACAACCCCCACTCGTGATAATACCGCCACTGCAACCGCCATCATCCAGAAATATAAGTGTTACGACACTCTTCCTCCGTCTATAAAAACCATCCTCGAACACAAAAAGGACTCTTTTTCTCCAATTAAAAACTCGCAGTACGAACACGTCGACAACTTCATAATCGGAAACAATCAAATCGCGGCGGAAGCGGCACGCCATCACGCATCTTCTTTAGGTTTTCAATCAGCAATATTATCAACGACGGTGGAGGGCAACGTGGAAAAGATAAGTCAAATTTATGCCGATTTGGCACGCAATATGGCTTCCGCCATTTGCAATTCATCGAGTAAACAAGCCGTGAAAGATTTCCTTGGAACTTGCGACTTACAAATTTCCCCTGACTTTGTAGAAACATTGTCAAACTTTGATTTCAACAAAGAAGTGTGCGTAATTGCCGCTGGTGAGCCGACGGTTGTGGTCAATGGTAAAGGAAGAGGAGGACGCAACCAACAATTAGCTTTAGAGTTTTCCGTTCGACTTAATAAGCTTAACATAAAATCGGCTGATATTTCATTTCTGAGCGCTGGAACAGATGGAATAGACGGCCCAACTGACGCAGCAGGGGCAATTGGAACTTCAGATTTAGTTAATAATAGTCTCGCGGAGAATATTAAACCGGAACATTATTTAAATAACAACGATTCGTATTCTTTTTTTGACAAGTATAAAAATGGGGAACATCATGTTAAAACTGGGCATACGGGAACGAATGTTATGGATATACATATCATGGTAATAAAGCCAAAAGTCTGATTTTGTGTTTTATTACGACAGCAACAAGAAAAAACTGGGGAAACTTACGGGAAGTTGGGTAATTTATTTCTAAGCTGCGAATGTATGGAAAATTCTTCAAATAAGCTCGTGAATTTATTGTGACAATGAATTGTAACTGGAGGTGTTATTGGTATTATTAATAATGATAAAAATTAAATCACTTTTAATTTTTTGTATTTACATTTTCTGTTTGATGTCTATTGGTGTTGTTATTTATTTTTAGTTTGTACGTAAAATATTTTAATTAAAAATGAATAGCATAAATATTTTGTCATCATATTTTATAATTAAACTCGTTCGTTTTTTATATTATATAAAAACAATGTCTCGTATCGCTTGTGTTTGACAAAAACAGTACGATCGGAAAATACTAAAAATATTTCCGTATTGAATCTATAATAAATAATCAAATATCAGTTTTATGAAGTATGTCATATTCTAAATCTATTAGATCGATAAATGTTATTTTATTGTAGATTTAATCTGTCTAAACACAGGAGCGAAGAAATATTTGCAGAACTAAAAAAACGTTTTTTTTTTTAAATGTAGGAGCACTAAATTTGCCAAATTCAAATAAAATTGTAACATTTTGTTTAAAGATTTTGGAAATGGACGCAAAAGTAGGTATGTGATTTTTCAGATAATCAATATTTTAAAGATCTTTTAAATCAGATTTTTTTAATTTTTACAATTATAAAATACCATTTTGAGATATCTCAAGATTTTTTTTCAATTTTATTTTCTCAGTTTTGGATATTAATTTATTTTAAATTAAAAATTAATATAAGTTTCACATCCTAAATTGTAGGATACTTTAAGAATTGCAAAGATTCTTCTGAACTTAAATCAGTCTTAAGATACGCATTTTAAGTTTTAACAGTTTTTAAGATTTGTAGAAATTCTAAGGTTTATTTTTTAACAATAAATTGATAATTTTAGAGATCTAGAAATCCTTTCCCTAATTATCAGAATTTCAAAATTATTAATAATATTCAACATATTTCTACACATTTTTTTTTATTTGTCACATTACAACACATTCTTGGAATTTGGCTTTCAAAAAATCAAAATTTAAAAATTCCCGGTATCAAATTACCTAAATAAATTTTAAGATCTAAAATAGGGACTTCTGATAATTTTGGAAAATTTAAAAAAATATAAAGAAAATAAAAAATTCCTATTCAAATCTAAAATTTCTTTAAAATTTAGAAAATTTGAATAACTTTAAGAATATGAAAATTTGAAATCAGAACATTAAAAGGGTACAAAAATTCAAGCAATACAAAAAATCTAAAAAATCCAAGAGATCCACATTAATAAAAATTCAGAAATTAAAATGTAGCAACGAAACAAAAATTCTAAAAACGACTTAAAATATCTGAAAAACCTAAATAATTTGCAAAAGTTTATAAAGCACAAGGCTTACAAAAATTCTCAAAATCCAAAAATATCTAAATAAATTTTTATTTTTAATTAATAATATAATATCCAAAAGCAAAAGAATCCAATAAAATTAAAAATCTAAATAATTTTAAGGAATCCAGACAATTTCAAACATCTTAAAAACTTGCATCATCCAAAAAATCTGTAAGGTTTGTTATTTTTGCATACTATTTTCAACTTTCGACTACTTTCAAAAAATTTGACGCATACACAAAACACAGAGAAAATATTTTTTTATTATGCATATATTATTAGATACATGACAAAATCAACGTTTAGGAACTGAAAATCGAAAATTGTTTTTGCAAATTTAGAGTGAACCGGTTTTGGGTTCAAAATCTTGATAGTTTGTATATATATATTTCTGAATTAATTAATTAATTAATTTTCATTAATTATTAAACCTGACATCACAATTTCTACTGTTGGTACATCTAAATCTGAATCTGAATATCTCAAGAAAAATCTTATGTTGTTTTTTTTTTTTTCATTATTTCATCTTTAATCATTATTAAATTAATTAAACAAAATCCGGCAAACTGTCCAATCAAACCGTTTAAACGAGAGAGAAAGGTATAAATTCTTAATGTGTGTGACAAAGAGAGAACGTGACCTTTCTCTGCGTGTCAATACTTAACCTAAAAAATTTGTTGATTTTCTGAAAAAAAACTTCTTCACGACTTTCGACTTAAAATATAAGAAAAAAAATATAGTAAAGACACCCAAAAAATACCGAAATAAATTTGAACTTACTTTCCGACTCGGTTAAAACTTATATTTATTTTATACATAATAAGCAGATATTTTTGATTGGATCTTACCTCTTGACTGGACAAATTTCGTTTCAGAATTCCGCCGTGAATAATTAAACACAAAACACAGGGAATAAATTGTGCACAGTCGGACAACGTTTCCATTTACAAAGACCTGTACATATTTTATATGGCAATTTCCAAGCTTTAATTAGACATCTGAGCAAAATCCAATTACTACGATTTACACTTTTTTAATCTCAGCACCATCCTCTAATTGCTCGCTAGAGCGCTTACAACAAAACATTCCTTGTTAATTCTAATTTAATAATTTCATATGGCACACATTTTCAAATACTCTTTCCTAAATTTAACCCTTTGTCTTTATTTTAGCATTAATTACTAAACCTGAACATGACAGTTTTAGATAAAACGCAAAACCTTTAATATACCCAGAATGAAACGCATCAAAACATTTTAAAGCTTGTTCCTTTCGAAACTTTCAAAGAAAAACATTACTGAAACTTTTCGCGACAGTTATTTTTATTTAATAACAACGGAGTTAGGGGAATTTAATTTCTTTACAACTGGCAGGTAATTTAGTTAAAAATTAATACTCGGAAACCGGCTATTTATACAGCAAAAACGATAATTTTGGTTCAGTAATAAAACTAAATTTTCAGCTGATTTGTCAAAGTTTTTCCTGTGGCTCATACCGTCGTGAAAGTTGGTGCAACCCCCAAGTTCAAGTTTTATGTTTTCTCTAAGAAAAACAAGAAGTTTTGAAACCTGTTAATTGGACGGTTTGAGGTTAAACATGACAGTTCGTCACTGTTGCCAAAACACGATTAAATTTCAAGTATCCTAAATGACAGTTTTACCTATCATCGAAAGCACTAATTATCGTTCTTCGTAACTTTAATACCAAATTTAAAATTCAAATCCACAGCCCCCTTGCTTGATTCGTTAAATGTGAAATTATGTTTGTTCTTCCCCCATAAACTCAATTAAAATTACCCCCGATTTACACCGAATCTTCACGAATCGATAGTCTCGTGCTATGGATTATGCGCACCACAGCCACCTCGCGACTCTTAAATGAAGCGCGTGTTGCCTACCACACTGCATTGCACGTTTGACAGTTGACGTGATGGTTGGTGTTGTTTTGAAACTGTCAAAATTGTGAAAAAACACGCTAAAAATGACGAAATTCACGAAATGGAGGTGCTCCATCGACTTCTTCGTCATTTTCTTGTGTCTCGTGATGGATTTTAGTGATACACAGCTGATCATCAACGTTAGAAATCAGGTTAGTTTAAGTGGGCATGTGTTAACCTAAATCGGAGATTTTGACATGATGCTTATATGGGATTTTTAAGGGTCGAGGGCACGAACCTTTTTAAAATGTTACGTTTCAAGGTTTTTTTTTTATTTGATAAATGTTGAGGGAAATAGTTTTGTTTGAGGCTTTTGTGATGTTGATTGATGTGGTTATTGTATTTCTATTATTATATTGTTGCTCACAGAATGGTTTTATTATAAATAAAATTGATACATTAAATCGAATTGTAATCAATAACTGTCAAACTGAATACTACCGCTGTTATTGTGCGGTTTGTTGCATTGGCGCTGTTTTTTTGGTCCATTTTTAGACAGGGGCTACCAATACTTATGTCCACCCACAAAAACTCTTGTAATTATCATGTAATTAATAAGTTTTTTTGTACATCTGCAAACAACGTACTCGAGAGTGATGTGATCACGTTGACCATACATATAAAAAATCTGTTTTATCAAAAATCAAAAACGATAAGATGAAATAAGATAAAATTGAAAGATGAATTTAAATGTCTGGACCGGGAAATATAGTAACAAAATCTCTTCAGCTTCTAATAAGATTTATGGTATTTAGAGGTTAACCATAAGCTGATTCTAAATTAATTATTTTTACCCTCATTAAGATGAGGAGCGTTTAAGTATTGGCGGATTTCTAGGATCGGCTTGAAAATTTTTCGTGGTAAATTTGGTAAAATATTATTAAATTATTGTTCTAGTAGTGATTAGGTTCAAACTGGTTTTACTAGTTCCAATGACAGACAACAAAATATAACGCAATAGAAGAAATTGTACTCAGTTTGTTTCCGTAAAACCGAAAGAGAGAACCAGCAAAAGTTTGCCATAAATGGTTTTTAACATTTTTTTTTGTTTCCGTTTTATATTAAAAGTAGCTCATGTTTGCAACTTCGTCTGCTTGGATACATCTTATTTTTACCTTTTATTTTTTCCCGTTCTTCAAGATATTAATTTTTCAGAACTTTCCTGTCTACTATTCCTAGAGTTTCTCTTTGGTTAGTGGATGACCAGGTTCTTTTATTTATCTATAACTTAGAGTTTAGCTTTATAGACAAAATAGAAAAAAATAGTGAGTTATATGCTTAATTTACTCAATTTCAATCGCCTGAGAGATGATTTAAAAACTCACTTTTTTTTATTTGTAACCAAGAACTTAATGTTTCTTAAAATTGATATGACTCGCGCACAAACTTACATCTTCGATTTTGCCTTCTTAATTTACATTTTCAAAAAATGCTTCAATCACGTTTTTACTTACTTCTAATATGGAATAGGACCACAAATTCAAATCTCGTAACTTCAAAGAAGTGTAACCAAAACCAAAAACCTTAATAACAATTTTCTTGATTAAAAATTTTTTACCTGTAAGCAAGGAACCTTTATACCAATTTTTATGACTAACTTCAAAACTGATGGAATTCACATGCAAAGTGTCGTCCTTTATTTAATAAATTATCAAGTTGATTTTTTAAAAACGTTAAAAAGCATTTTTTTGTAACAAAGAGCCTTAATACCAAATTATGATGTTTTTAAAAAAAAACGTTTTTAGTTATTTCTAATAGTGAGTTATAACATTAATTTTCCTAACCATTTTAAAAGGTACTGATTTTTATTGCAACAGTTTTTTGCTCGTTTTCACCTTTTAGGAGTTGAATATCCAAAAATCCGTCTTTAATGGATCTCTATGTTGTATAAGAAATCTGCTCTATAAATTTCAAATTTGTAGGCTTTATTGTTCTCGAGATTTCGAGTAGCATATTCCGACAGAATTCTTTCATACAAAATAAAATGTCGGTTATTCTAAATAAGACTCTCCAATTTTTTTGGTGATATTTTCACCAGTCCCCTGTGAAAATATTCTCAAAAAAGACATGCTGCTATATGCCCTAAAAAATGCCTCGATGTTGACTTTATCAAATGGGCAATGATCCGAAGCATAAATCAAAATTGGGGACCAACTGGTTTTAGGCCAACAAAGTCAGACTTCTTCAATATAAATCAAAATTGGTGACCATATGTTCAATACCTAACAGATTTTTTATTGGGAATTACCGACTCTCCTCAAAGTTCTGCAGTACTGGTTTTAGGCCAACAAAGTCAGATTTTTTCAATGGCTTAGAGAGTCCTCAGACCTGAATCTGAACTTGATGAACGTCTGGCAAAAAATACCACAAACAAGAACCTCATTGGGTCCATGCCTCGTCACTGTAGTAAATGTTGCGAATGTTCAACGAAATACTAAGAATATTCAGATAATTTCATGTTACGTTCAGTGCTTTCTTTGGAATAATGAATCTGTATGACAAATTTTTGCTCCTAATAATAGAATTTATTTAATTGTAATTTTTCTTGGGAAAAACATTTTTATTTTTGTGGTGCCTCAGGCATTGGTTTTTACATTTCCATGTTTAGAAAATAAAAACTTTTGCACGACACATACTAATTGCTATAAAAATATTACTTCTGTGACAAACTTATTGTACATTATTATTTTGATTTCTTTCCTTTTTCGGACGTCTATTTTATACTAAAAAGATGTAAGAGAATAAAGATAAGAGGGTGCCCACAGACATAATGTGACAAGCACTGATTTCCGTCAGTTGCTGACCAAGTACTTGTTTATTTGTTTACCTACTTTTGTGGTTCTTGCGGTTTGTGGTTTTTCAACAATTTATAAATGCCCAACACCTTTAAGTACTATAATTTGGAAATGTTTTTGGGCTAACTTTACTAACTGTTTTTATTTAAGTATTTTAAGCACGTGGTGGTGGAAGTTCAAAATTAGAAATTTAGAAATTTTAAGTTTTCGAAGAGGAAGTATTTTTGTGTATTGATTTTTGTTCAACCAAGATGTATCCATTTTTTTAAAGAAAACTTAAACATAATGTTAATGGCGCATGTCGACAAAAATCTCATCCATCTTCAGAACAAAAGAGAATTATTGTGGGCCCAAGAAAAATTAAAAGAAATATGAGTTTTTTTCCGAAATGTTGCGGTTACTAATATATGTTCTAAAAGCAAGCCACGTAAACAAATAATTTACGTAAATGGACGCCTGTGAAGCTCTATTGAATGCGAGAATGGAGACATCAAAGTTACTGGACGGTAAATATTTAGAGAGAAATAATTAATATTCGTCTAATTGGACCGCTCATTTTCATGGAACATCTGAATAGTGTTCATTACGCGAATTTTCTGTATAATGATTTGGAAAATTCCATTGGACGACTTAACACTCAACATGCTTTAAAGTATGTGGTTTGAATAGAAAGGGACCTCTTCACATTTTGCTTGTTGCCCGAGATGCTGTTAATTAACTCTTTGAAAATCGCTGAATCGGTAGAAGAGGTCTTGGTCAGCGGGCTCACCAGATTTAGCGCTGTCAAAAAAAAAAGATTTTCCATTGAACCAACAACAGCACGAATCTGAAATGTTTTTCACGTGTTTTAACCAAAAAAAAAAAGTGCTCGAAAGAAATTGGTAAATCTAAGTAAATCTGCACGTTCGTAGAAATTGTGTAAATAAATGTATGAACGAATGAAACGATTTCTAGGTCAGTTTGTATAAAATCAATAATTAATTTGTTCGTTTGTGTATTTTAAATCGTCAAAATTCGTTTGTGCATTTTTTGGGGGTCCGCGAACTCTGTAAATTATTTTGTCTTGTCTAACTACTTGTTGGCAAAGAAACTTGATGCTTTCATTTTCTCTTTTATTTTTTTAACCAACAAGAAAACTTATATTCTCTTTAGTAACGTGTCAATATTTGATAATCAGTCGTTACACAATGAGGAAATGTTAGCATTAACACTAAGATGTGGAACAAATGTGATTAAAGGAAATCGCACTCGACAGTTTTACGCACGCCACTGCAGAATTAGACGCTGTAAACTTTAAATGTGATAATTAACATTTTCACTAACTTGTCAAATGAAATTCTCCTATTTCAGGTTTGCTAATTTTCTTAATGATGGTTGCTCGCTCCAGGATACTGTTATTGAGTATGCTTTGGCGTACTCAGTTGCTAGTTCCATTTCACCCACCTACCAACTTTTACCATTGTAATTGCTCCAGCGTATTAATGAACGCTGTTTCAAAGTTTTTTCTGTTGTCGATGCAATAGAGAAAACTAAAAGATTAGCATCGGTTTTTATGGTCAAAACAAGATTATAATTTTTGACTCTTGATTGACAATACAAAAATTTACAATTTTTGAGGTATCGCGTAGAAAAAAAAATGCTATGCTACATTAGCTATGTTGAAATTTATATCTATAGGTTTTTTTTTATTCTTTTGGGAAAAGATTCTGCATACTCTGCATATTCATAAATTTTCAGAACTTGCCTACTTTGTTTCTAATAATACTAAAAAGTCTCAAATCGTCAAATGCCAGGCTTAGTGAATTCAAGACAATTTAAAAATTTAAATTACAATTTTTTTAAATTCTAGAAGTTAATTAATAAAATAAAGATTTTTTAATATTAATTATTTAATATTGATATTAATATAATTATAATAATTAATATATTGTGGGAAGTCGAGTTCTGATACATTTTAAGAAAATTTTAAAATGCCCAAAAGTATAAAACCGATGAATAAAAAGGAAGCATTAATATTTTACGAATTTCAAAATTTTAGAATGTCTAAGAGTTTATAAAATTTAGATCAAGCATCAAGAATCATAGAGCTGCCCCAAAAAAGAGTAATTTAGATTTTCATACAAATTATTAGAAAAATCTCATAAATTTCAATAAGTACTAGAAATTTTGGAAAACTTACTCAGTACCTCGAGAATTTGATTATCCTTAGAGCCTTGAGTAATCTCTAAGTTCTAGGTAATGCTAGCGGATCCATGATGATGAATATTTTAGCGAATTAATTACATTTTTAAAAGAATGTTTTTTTGAGAAATTAGCGTATTTAAAATCAGCATTTTTTAGCGCATAAATTTTAAGAAACCCCAAAAAAAAATTTACAAAATTACAGAAAGGTTCAAAACGTTAAGTGCACTGTATGTCGAGCTAAACTTAATTGAAAACTAACAATTAATAATTTAATATTACATCCTAAATAATTACAAACATCTTGATAATCCAAAAAATTCTTGAAAAACTATTACTCAAAATACTAGAATGTTTATCTATTTAAAATGTAAAACCCCTAAAAAGAAACGATTTTAAATTCTTTTCAAAAAATAAAAAAATCTTGGAATAAAAAATTATAAAAAAAAACTTTCGAATTGAAAAAATGGCAGAGATCGTAAATCTCAAGGGAATGCAAAAACTAAAAAAATATATAAAAAATACTAAAAATACTGAGAAAAAATCGGTTCTTATAACAATTTTTTAAAAAAAATTTGTAGTCTTTCTGACGATTCAAAATTTTTGATGTTTGTAGAGGCGCTCAAAGATTCTTTGTTTATCAAAAGAATAAAAAACACCTTTGGAACTCCTAGGATATTTAAAAGAATTTCACATATTTGTGAAAAACTTAGTACTAATAAACATTTTGAAAATCTGTAAATTTTAATGTTTGAATATAAAAATTTTCAAAAACTATAAAATTAAGGAACTTTGAATATTCAAAACTACTTGCAAAAAATGTTAAAAATCTACAAAAATTAGAACTTCTACCAAATCCAAAGAATTTCTATATTTCTCAAAATTGTATTAATAATTTTGATAATTTAAAATCAAATCTTTAGGATTTTTTAAAATTTTGTTTGTACCTTGAAAGCAGTTAGCGGACGAAATTTTTGAGCAATCTTAAGAATCCCAAAATACGTTTCTCTTAATTATAAGGAATATGGCACCAATGAACATTATCTACAACTGCAATAATAAGTTAATAAGTTCATAATCATGAGTTCTATTTTTCTGTGTACGTAATTTGCCAGTTTCCAGTTTCCGTTTTTTATGAGGGTCTTAATTTTTTCGCTTACACCCATTTTGTAAATTTATTCTTAGTGTTTTTGTTTTTTTCGGGCTGTGTTGTGTGTCTGCGTTGATCCATTGTTTTTTTGTTTTGTTTTTGTCTTTACTTTCAGTTTTTTCTTTTCATAATACAATGCCAGGCGTTCGAATTGTATGTTTTTGGTCCTGTTCCTTTTTTTTTTTGTTGTTCGTATTTATTTTCTAAACCGGTCGATTTTGATTTTCTCTTTTTCTAGTTTTTCATACTTTGGTTTCATTCTTTATTTAATTTTGATTTTCTTGTTTGATCCGCTTTAATTCTTAAAGTTTTGTGGATGCCTTCTGTTTTTTTTGTTTCTGTCATCAGTTCTGTCATCATTTCTTTTGTCTACTTCTCTCTTTAGGCATGTGCTCTTGTTAATCTTTTACGCTTTTGATAGGTTTTTTCACGTCATCTTCTCTTTCTCTTTTTCTTTTATTGTCTTCTCACGAGGTATATACAAAATGTTTACATCTAAATTCGTAAAAACACAATTTTGTGCCAAAAATAACACAATATGACTCCGGTTTTGCCTTTCTAAGCTTAAAAAAACAGTGGTATTGAAAACTTGAGAGCGTTATATTTCGTATATCAATTGTGATATAGCATAAATAAACCTAGTGCTTTTCTAGTTTTTTTACTCTATAGACAAAAAATATTATATCTTATTAGTTGAACAGCGAAGAATTGCAGATTGGTTATTTTCAGCAAGATGGGCCTACACCACATATTACGGTAGTCGAGTAATTTCGTGCACGCAATTGCTTTGTTTTCTTAAAGGATCAATTATTCAGTCAGGAATTGGACAGTTTAGAACTTTTTTAACGATCACTTTTGGTACCAGGTTTATTTATAGAAACTCCATTTTGTTAATGGAAGCTTTAAAATCTCTTCCGTGTAGCCTGAAATTTAATATTTTTAATGTTTGTCTGTATGAAAATTTAAAATTTAAATATAAACGTCAATCAAAATGATATATAGTTATTACGTTGCTTTCAGATACGAAATAAAAATGATACCTACAATTTATGCTCATACTGTACATGATTTAATGCCGGTGACATTTAGGTCATCTGTCCACTTTTTTCTTTCATTAGCTAGATTTACAATGTGCCTAACCTCGGTCAACAAATAATAAATCCTGAATAACCGAAGACAGTTATTTGACTGTGGAAAAGAGCTCCGGTTTGGAATAAATATCGACAAAATAATTACTCACCGTCATAAACTTTATAACTTTATTGAATATTTTTTTACGAGTTTATTGACAGAATCTTATAACTATGTCCGGAAATAAAAATAGCAGTTGTTGTCTTTGAAGAAACTACCGAAATTCGACTTCCCCAACTTCTTTTCATTAAAGTAATTTCCCTCAACTATCGCGTTCCAATTCAGTTTTAAATAGTTTCAGCTGGTATTGTCTCGTAATTCTCTGCTCATTCAATTAATAAAATTAACCTTTTGTCTTTAGCCCCTTTTATGCAGATGTTGGCTTATCGGCGAGGCAATTTTTTTGCTGGAATCGTCCTCCGAATATTTAGTTAAATTGATATTGTGGTGTCACCTATAACGAGATCAAAAGATCTCTCTCGGTCTTAAAAACGTCCTGAAAGGAGCAAGGATAACGTCGGGGAGTGTGTTATGAGTCTATAAATACAATTCCTATCTGTTTTCATGAGGAAATAAAACTCTCTTTAAACAAGGTTTTTCTATTTTATTCATGACGGGTGTGGATTACGAAATGCGGTTAGATGCGGATTTTTTCTATTAATAAAAATAAAATAGAAAGGCGAACTGTGGAATTACTAATTCAACGTATTTTATATTCCCAGAATGATGGAAAAGATGGAAACACGAGATTAGAGTTGTTTGTTCCGGAATATTCCGATTTATATCTTGTGATAAAACAAAACATGAAGTATCATCGACGAAATGGGATTTTTCAAATTGGAAGAAGTAATATGAACAGATTGAATTATATTTCCGATAATATTTGCATTGAATGTCTGGAAACTAAAGTGATTTAAAGCAACTACTCAAAGATACGATCTTTGAGTTTTTTTTGCGTGCATTAAAACTAGGGTGCTGATAAAATACTTTAATTTTTATTATTATAAAATAAATTAAAAAAAGTGAGTGATTTACGAGGTACACAGTAAACATGTAGTTACTGACGTCGAGATAAAAAGTACACGAAACTACAATTTGCGAATAAAGTTGGAGGATTAAAAAAAACACGCTTATTTTATTAAGGATAATCAGAGAGATTGATTTCGTGATGGTCTGGTTTGTTTTTAATTTAATTTTTGGGCTTATTAAAAATGGCGGAGGCGCCGGGTTCGCTTCAGTTTTCGGTTGGCAGCACACCGAGCGTGTTTTTATTGAAAGTAGTCTGAAATATCCGAAACGCTTTATAACTTTAGAGTTTGGAGATTCTAATAGGAGAAATAAAGAGCCGTCCGTTCGTGATGGAGGGTTTATTATTGACCTTCTGCCATGCGGACGTGAAGTATTTGTTGTATTATTTGTAAAATGCTGTCACACTTGACGTGGGTTTGGATCCATTTTTATTTAACATCAATTCAAGACAAATACTGGAATTTTCCGAGTAAACGGTACTTGTTGACGTCATGCGAATCGATGAGAGCAGAATTTTCAAGTTCTATTCTAGCGCGTTGATTATGAAAAAACTTTGAACATTTCTTTGGCGCTCGGCGGACGACACTAATTAAAAAAAATCTTTTCTCTGATACTTGCTCGACGTTATATTTCACATCATTTTTATACCTGGAGAAATGACGGTTTTTGTCCTTCCGTAAAAATTTTTAATGAATCAAAGAAGCGTCGCAAGAAAAAACTCGAGAGACTATTGTATCATGGATTTAATACAGTAGAAAGAGCGTTTTATTGTCCAGCGTCTCGTCTACTGCCCCATTCTATCATAAAACAACCCCTAAGACAATTGTGGCGAGGATCTCCATGTTCAAATAGGTACATCCTGAATGCCTAATGGCCACAACTCCTGTTAGAAATGGTGTATTGTTGCCGCTAAGAGTTGCCGTTATTACTCGGAAGCGGTTTATTAGGGCAATTAGTATTTATAAACGAGATGGAACAGAAAGGGTGCGCCTGAAATATTGCCGATTTGTTGGGATTTTTTCAATTGATTTAAATTATTAACGGTATTTGTTACGGGCTATCTCCATCAAATTGTTGCGCGGGGAAATTTTAAAAAACAAATTAGAAGCACCTGGAATATCTGACCTTTGTGTAATAAATATCAAGCCACAAAAGCCACTCAAAAAAACTCATTTTGCCCAAAATCCTGAGTTTTATTGTTACTATTATTATCGGCCGGGATTAGTGTTTGTAGCGCATATTTGAAATTTTATGGAGGAGATGTAATCACGTTTGGTTGGGAAATTCAGCGGATATTAATTATTCTCGTGGTGTATTAATAAGAGAATACCGCG